>JARCFY010000002.1:5505000-6705000 GCA_029233225.1 Lepidodactylus listeri
GTTCTTATGTCCTCAAGATCTGATGAGATCAAGCTTGCCTGGGCTATCCAGGTCAGGGCTGAAACTCCTCTCTGTTGATCGCTTCAGAGGGCCTCCGTGTTGCTCTACAGCAGATGACCTCGATTCAAGTCAAGCCACACCTGAGAGACCAACTAGAGTTTCGGGGCATTGCCCTGTCGATAGTCAAAGCTCCTTGGGAGCGCACACCTGGAACTCTTGCGGCTGTCTGTGCTAACATACTTGGACCAGACTCCTTTCCGTTGGCCGTTGTGACATTTTTGCACCCTTTGGATCTGCCGGGTCAAGCGCCCGAGCGTCGTGGGCGCCGGCTCCGTCCTGCCGGCTCCCAAAACCTCCCTCTGCCCAGCCTGCCCCGTCATTCACAGGTGAGCGTCGACGCCTGCCTTCTGGGATTCCCCAGGCCTGCCAGCTGGGCTGTGGGCTGTGTCATGGGACTGCAGGTGCGTTCCGGGGAATTGCACAAGCCCCACTGAGGCATGATGAGGTCACGGCCTGTGTGCGGCACCCGAGCAGGAGTAGAAGGAATGCTTTGTTTTTTCCACCCCGCCGGTTTGTCTTAACCACGCAAAGCCAGTGACGGCTCGGCAGCGCCTTCTGTTTTGTGGAAGATCCGACCCCCTCCCCACTACCACAGACTTATTTGCTTTCGTTTTCACCTCAGCCTTCCTCCAGGGATCGCAAGGTGGCCTCCTTGGCTTCCCGCTCCCCCACCTACTCTCACAACGCTCCTGTGAGGTAGGCGAGTGTGAGGCATTCCGTGAAATTGCTGAGCAGTCGGGTTAGAACGGATAAAAGGGAGTCCTTCTTCACCCAAAGAGGGATGAACACGTGGAACTCACTGCTGCAGGAGGTGGCGGCGGCTACAAGCACGGACGGCTTCAAGAGGGAATCGGATAAACATCTGGAGCAGAGGTCCATCAGTGGCTCTTAGCCACAAGGTCTAGATAGGGACTCTCGATCTGAGGCAAGTGATGCTCTGTCTTCTTGGTGCTTGGGGGGGGGGGAGCAGTGGGAGGGCTTCTAGCGTCCTGGCCCCACTGCTGGACCTCCTGAGGGCACCTGGTGTTTTTGGCCACTGTGTGACACAGAGTGTTGGACTGGATGGGCCACTGGCCTGACCCGACGTTGGCTTCTCTTATGTTCTTATGAGAACTAGCAGCTGGGTGAAAAGACACCCTGTGAACCCCAAGATTTAAACTTCTGCCTCCCCAATTTTAGCCTGCCACTCTGCCTGCTGAGAGAAGGGAGAGGGCCTGGTTTCGGTGTTAGAGCCTCTGCTTGACATACAGAAGGTCCCTAGTTCAATCCCTGGCAGCATCTCCAGTTCAAAGGACCAGGCAGGAGGTGATGGGAAAGACCTCAGCCTGAGACCCTGGAGAGCTGTAAAGAGGGGCTGTGGCTCAGTGGAAGAACCTCTGCTTGGCATGCAGAAGGTCCCAGGTTCAATCCCCGGCATCTCCAGTTAAAAAGGACCAGGCCGGAGGTGATGGGAAAGACCTCCTCCAGAGACCCAGGAGAGCTGCCAAGAGGGGCTGTGGCTCAGTGGCAGAGCCTCTGCTTGGCATGCAGGAGGTCCCAGGTTCAATCCCCGGCATCTCCCGTTCAAAAGGACCAGGCAGGAGGTGATGTGAAAGACGTCCGCCTGAGACCCCAGAGAGTCCCGGCTAGTCTGAGTGGACAAAACCAACCTTTGTGGACTGCTGCTCTGATTCCATTTAAGGCAGCCCTGAAGTCATACAAGACAAGTTGGAATGTGCAGTTTCGGGAGGACAGCTGTGGCTCGACAGTAGAACACCTGCTTTGCACGAGAGGTCTCCGTTTCGGTGCTTGCCACCTCCTGCTGAAGGATCCGAGCTGGTGAGAAGGGTGTCTCTCTGCCCGTGATCCTGAAGAGCCACCGCCCAGCACAGCTTAGAGCCTCCACGGGCCCCCATCAATACACCTGGAGGTCCCCCCTTCAGGAGAACACACACAAGATGCTTAATTAGAACAGGCCGGCTTTAACGAGCCTCTTGTAGCACCAGCCCTGAGGTTTGGGAATCAGGGGTCCCTCTAAGCCGAGGGCGTGTGAGCCAGCTCACAGTTTTTTAGCCTCCGGCTCACACATTTTTTTTTGTCTCAGCTCCAGGAAGGAGGGCTCCAGAGCAAACCAATTTATTCAGCAGCCCAGTCGCTCGCTCACAACTTCAATGCCGTAGCCAAATCACCTGCTCACAGTTTTAATGCCGGTAGCTCAGAGAGTGGAAGTTTTGCTCACAGGACTCCACAGCTTAGAGGGAATGTTTTTTGGGGACCCCTGGTTCCTCTTGGCTATCCCGTGGCAGAATTATGGTTGCCAACCCACCTGGAGAAAAAGGCCCTTTCCCTTTAATAGAAGTATAATGAGCACCTGAACACACAAGAAGAGACCTTCTACTGAACCTTGGTCCATCAAGGTCCGTATTGTCTACTTAGACTGGCAGCAGCTCTCCAGGGTCTCAGGCGGAGGTCTTTCCCGTCACCCACTGCCTGGTCTTTTTTAACTGGAGATGCCGGGGATTGAACCTGGGACCTTCTGCATGCCAAGCAGAGGCTCTACCACTCAGCCACAGCCCCTCTTTACAGCTCTCCAGGGTCTCAAGTGGAGATATTTCCCATCCCCTCCTGCCTGGTTCTTTTAACTGGAGATGCCGGGGATTGAACCTGGAACCTTCTGCATGCCAAGCAGAGGCTCTACGATTGAGCCACAGCTCCTCTCCAGTTGAAGCTTTTCATGATATGGAGGTAAAGAACATCAGCTAGCAAATATCCTCCATCAAAAGGAAAGGACATTTTAATTCCAGGCAGTTGCCAGTCATAGTCAGAACAAAAATCTTTTTTTAAAGGTTTTATTTATAGGATTTTTACACCACATGGGTTATCATGCAAAAATCTTGAGCCAGTTTGGTGTGGTGGTCAGGGGTTAGGAGCGCGAACTCTAATCTAGGAGAACCGGGTTTGATTCCCCACTCCTCTTCCACTTGCAGCTGCTGGTGTGACCTTGGCTTAGTCACAAGTTCTTTCAGAGCTGTTCTCTCAGGAGCAGTCTTCAAGAGAGCTCTCTCAGCCCTACCTACCTCACACAGGGTGTCTGTTGCGGGGAGGGGAAGGGAAAGGAGATTGTAAGCCGCTCTGAGACTGAGTGAAGGGCAGGGTCTAAATCCAATTTCTTCTTCTTCTGCTATTGGCCCAGCTTGGTATAGGGCCAGTTGAAGGTATATTGTCGCCGCAGGAACTGGGCTTCGAACCTTGTGGCAGCAGTGCAAGTCCAAGAGTGGACAGCCTTCACATCCTGTGGTACCCATGACTGGGGGCAAGCCGAATCTCTAGAAAGCATCAGTGCCTTCTCCACTTGCCCCACTGCAAGCCGTCAGTAGGCAGCTTGGTGATAATCCACCTTCTAAAGTGCCTGTTTTCGCCAGGGGAATGGGTCACTTTCTAGTCTGGAGATGAGTTGTAATCAGTGTGGTGCAGAGGTCAAGTGCGCGGACTCTAATCTGGGAGAGCCGGGTTCGATTCCCCACTCCTCCTCCACATGCAGCTGCTGGCTGACCTTGGGTCAGTCACAAGTTCTCTCCGAGCTGTTCTCTCAAGGGCCGTCGTCGTAAGAGCTCTCTCAGCCCCACCTACCTCCCAGGGTGTCCGATGTGGGGAGGGGAGGGGATAGGAAGTTGTAAGCCGCTCTGAGACTCCTCCCGGTAGTGAAGCGTGGGGTGTAAATCCAATCTCCTCCTCCTTCTAATTCCACGAGCTCTCCAGCCGCCACCTGGAGGTTGGCAACCCGACACAGACAGTCCGCCTTCCAACGCAGCCGTTTTCTCCAGGGGGATTCTCTGGTCTGGAGATCAGTTGTTGTTAATCCTGGAGATCTCCATTCCAAACCCCCCCCCCCCGAAGGCTGGCCTGCAACCACTTGACCCAGAGGACTCCCAGATGCCAGTCAGGGGCTTCCCAACCGCCCAGGGTGCCCTCTCTGAGCCAAAACTGCCCCTCTGCCCTGGTGCCCCGCGGATGCCCTCTGCTCCCTCCCTCCCTTCTGCCCTCCCTCCCTTCCTGCCAGTAGCGCTGGGAGCCCCGGAAGGCCGAGGCAGCAGGGCTGAGTCACCCCGCTCTCGGGATCCGCTCCTGCGGCCTGGCTCCCCGCCCCCCTGCCCTCCACAGCCCCAGCTGAGGTTTGCCTGCAGCTGCAGCTGGGCGCGAGCTTGCACAAGCCCCGTTGATGCAACCCCCCCCCCCCGCTTCTCCAAAGCTACCCTCCTTCCAGCACCTGGCGGGGCACAGCTAGCCCTGCCTGTTGTGCCCACAAGGACGGGCAGCCCAGAGGACACCTGGCCAAGCCAGGTCAGGCCAGACTGTGTGCCCCTCCTCCTCCTCCTCCTCCTCCTCCTCCCCCACTCTTTGCAGAGCAACCTCTGGAGGGCCCGGTAGGGGTTGGCTCTTGAGATCTCTCAGGGCGCTGCTGCTGACTCACTGGCCTGGCTCACACACCGCTCCACCCGGCAGGGCCAGCTGGAAGGGTTGGGCCCCAGCAGGATAACCGGAGGCAGCCTTTCGGGCCCCCGAGGCTTTTCCTCAGCCTGTTCCACAGAAACGAGACCAGGCTTCCTCCTCTGTTTTGGCTGGAGGCGGGGGGGGGGGGGGGGGAGAGGGAGGGGTGAGCCAGGGCCCTCCTTTATGTGCCCAGGGGAATGCCGATTGCCACTTTGGGGGCAGGAAGGAATTCTGCTCCAGGCCAGATGGGCCAGGGGTTCCTGGAGGGGTTTTTGCCTCCCTCTGGACAGAGAGTGGGGGGGGGGGGGGTCCACAGGGGGAGTGGGGGGTAGGGTTGCCAAGTCCGGGTTGGAAAATACCTGGGGACTTTGGGGGTGGAGCCAGGAGAGGGCGGGGTTTGGGGAGGGGAGGGGCCTCAGCATGGTCCAATGCCATAGAGTCCACCCTCCAAAGCAGCCATTTTCTCCAGGGGAGCTGATCTCTGTCAGCTGGAGATCAGTTGTAAAAGCGGGAGATCCCCAGGCCCCACCTGGAGGCTGGCAACCCTAGTGGGGGGGGGAGGCAGCTGTGAATTTCCTGCATTGTCAGGTCCTGGATGGGCCTAGGTGAGCCCTGATATCCCTTCCGTCTCTACGTCTCTTTCCTTCTAACTGCCCAGCTGTGATTCTGAGTTCCCAAAGGGGAGGTTCCTATAAACGCAAGAGAAGCCATGTTGGATCAGGCCAGTGGCCCGTCCAGTCCCACACTCTGTGTCACACCACAGCGGCCAAGGCCCAGCGGGGCCAGAACTCCAGAAGCCCCCCTACTGTGGCCCCTCCAGCACCAAGAATAGAAAGCATCCCTGCCCCAGACATAAGAACGTCAGAGCAGCCATGCTGGATCAGGCCAATGGCCCATCTGGTCCAATACTCGGTGTCACACAGTGGCCAAAAACACACAGTGGCCATCAGGAGGTCCACCAGTGGGGCCAGAACTCCAGAAGCCTTCCCACTGTTGCCCCACCGAAGCACCAAGAAGACAGAGCATCACTTGCCCCAGACCGAGAGTCCCTATCTATATCTTGTGGCTAATAGCCACGGATGGACCTCTGCTCCAGATGTTTATCCAACTCCCTCTTGAAGCCGTCCATGCTTGTAGCCGCCACCACTTCCTGTGGCAGTGAGTTCCATGTGTGAATCACTCTTTGTGCGAAGAAGGACTTCCTTTGATCCGTTCTAACCCGACTGCTCAGCCATTTCAGGGAGTGCCCACGAGTTCCTGTATTGTGCGAAAGGGAGAAAAGGACTTCTTTCTCTGCCTGCTCTATCCCATGCATCATCTTATAAACCTCGATCATGTCACCCCTCAGCCGTCGTTTCTCCAAGCTAAAGAGCCCCAAGCGCTTCAGCCTTTCTTCGCAGGGAAAGTGTTCCATTCCCTTAATCATTCTAGTTGCCCTTTTCTGGACTTTTTCCAATGCTATAATATCCTTTGTGAGGTGCGGTGACCAGAACTGTACACAGTATTCCAAACAAGGCCGCCCCATCGATTTACACAAGGGTGTTATGATACTGGCTGCTTTGTATTCAAATCCTTTCCCAATAATCCCCAGCATAGCATTTGACTTTTTTTTTTTTCATTGTAGCTGCGCACTGAGTCAACATTTTCAGTGAGTCATCTACCATGACTCCGAGATCTCTCTCCTGGTCAGTTATCTCCAGTTCGGACCCCATCGTTGTGTATTTATAGTTGGGGTTTTTGGCCCCACTGTGCATTACTTTGCATTCGCCCACATTGAACCTCAGTTGCCACATTGACGCCCGCTCGTCCAGCCTCGACAGATCCCTTTGGAGTGCCTCACAGCCCTCCCTGGTTCTCATCACCCTGAACAACTTTGTGTCATCTGCAAATTTAGCCACTTCACTGCTTACTCCCAACTCCAAATCGTTAATGGACAAGTTAAAAAGGCACCGGACCGAGTACCACTTACCAGCTTCCACGGTGAAAACTACCAGTTTATGCTCAGTCTTGGTTCCCTGTGAGTGAACCCGGTTTTAATCCGCAAGAGGACTTGTCCTTTTATTCCGTGATTTAACCCACGGTCCGTCCGCACTTTAAAATGAATGTACGGTTCCGATGTGCTTCTGTTAAAACGGAGTCACATATGCAAAGGAGCAATCTGTAAACCCGCTACCCAATTGTTCCCCCTAACACTGACCTTCAGGAAGTTGCGCTATGTAACCACTGCTTTAAAAAACCGTTAGAGATTGGATTTATACCCCGCCCTTCACCACCCGAAGGAGTCTCAGAGCGGCTTACAAACTCCTTTCCCTTCCCCTCCCCACAACAGACACCCTGGGAGGTAGGCGGGGCGGAGAGAGCTCTGACAGAAGCTGCTCTTTTTCAAGAACAGCTGTGCGAGAGCTATGGCTTGCCCAAGGTCATCCAGCAGCTGCAAGTGGAGGAGTGGGGAATCAAACCTGGTTCTCCCAGATTAGAGTCCACGCTCCTAACCACTACACCAAACTGAAGTCGGCCCCTGCCATGTGAACAACATATCCTACTTTGCAGGGGTGTTGTGAGGTCCACCAAGAGAAAGATTGTAAAGCCCCCCCCCAATTTTAAACAGTGCCAGATGATGATGATGATATAATCATTAAAATTTATTTATTTACAAGAGTCGAAGTGAGAAAGGGTGGACTACACAGGGTGAAAAAAATTCTATAGCAGTATCCTAGTTTCAAAGGGGCCGTGGTGGCTCAAGTGGTTAAGACGCTGAACTGCAGACCGAAGATCAGCAGTTCGGCAGTTTGAGACCTGAGTGCCGTGTGACAGAATGAGCTCCCGTCTCTGGCCCCAGCTCCTGCCAACCTAGCAATTCGAAAGCAAGAAACTGCAAGTAGATAAACAGGTACTGCCTCGGCATCCAGTCATGCCAGCCACATGATCACGGAAACATCTTCGGACAGCGCTGGCTCTTTGGCTTGGAAATGGAGCTGAGCACCACCCCCTAGAGTCAGATTCGACTGGCTTTCGAGCAAGGGAAACCTTTACCTTTTATTCTAGTTTCAGCAAGCTAAACACAGTAGTATAGTTTTGACCAGTGTTCCCTCTAAGCTGAGTTAGTGTGAGCCAGCTCACAGTTCTTTAGCCTCCGGCTCACACATTTTCGTCTCCTCTCAGAAAGGACGGCTCCAGAGCAAAC
The DNA here is from genome assembly GCA_029233225.1 of Lepidodactylus listeri. Lineage (NCBI taxonomy): Eukaryota > Metazoa > Chordata > Lepidosauria > Squamata > Gekkonidae > Lepidodactylus > Lepidodactylus listeri. Next base: position 5,512,715 of record JARCFY010000002.1, read on the forward strand.
TAACTGATGCAGCAGCCCAATCGCTCACTCACAGCTTTAGTGCCGGTAGCTCACTAAAGTCGATTTTTTGCTCACAGGACTCCACAGCTTAGAGGGAGCATTGGCCACTGCGCCATATGATTTATCGAAGCCTCTTTAGCGCCTAGAACTGTAAAAATGATCACAAGCTCATTATTATTACTACTAATACGCTTGTTAATTTGTCCACCGTTAGCTGACGATATGGCTCCCCGGCACCCAACTCCGCCGCTGCAACCGCATCGGCCTCTGTGCCTCTTTCCAGACCAAAGGGGTCCTTCCCCTGGTTCCAAAGCAGCCTGGCTGAGAAACGGTTAATCTAATTATTATTGTTTTTCCCAGGGAGGGATCCACAGAAGGTGTGTGCGAAAATGTGTGCGAGCGCATGATGCCCTTTCTCTCCCCCCCACACCTTCACTCTTGTGCAAGGGGAGTTGTGTTCCCAGGGCCCAGTTGCAGCTGTGGGGGGGGGGGGTCATTATTTAGCACAAGGCAGCCATCTGTGTGTGTGTGTGTGTGTGTGTGTGTGTGTGTTCAAGGGAGGCGTGTTTGTATAACCGTTCAGTGCCAAAGGGAGGCGAGGCGGCCTGGGAAGGGCTCGGCGCCTCAGACTGCATGGCGCCACCGTACACCTGGGGAAGTTCAGGTTAAATAACGTGCACATTCCAGAGCTCACAGCCGATTGAAACATTAACAAACAGGGAGGCCAAGCCAGGCTCCAGATGGGCTGGGTGGAAGCCAGGAAAGAGAGAGAGAGAGAGAGAGAGAGAGAGCGAAAAGGCCTCTGATGGAGCAGTGTTGCACAGCTACTGCCATGAGCATGTGAAAGTTCTTCTCCACCCCCCCCCCCCCCCCATGCGCCTGTCTCTCTGAGCCTGGTCTGGGAGCAAGAAGCCTCATTTTTTAGGGGGGGGGGTGGGCAAACAAGGGGGACAAGATTTATCTGCAAGGGTTCAAAAAGCCTCTTCAATGCTCCCTCTAAGCCGTGGAGTCTTGTGAGTAAAAATCTTGGCTTTGTGAGCGACCGGCGTTAAAGTTGTGAGCAGTGCTCCCTCTGAGCCGTGGAGTCTTGTGAGCCAAAATCCTGCTTTGTGAGCGACCGGCATTAAAGTTGTGAGCAGTGCTCCCTCTAAGCCGTGGAGTCTTGTGAGCAAAAATCCTGCTTTGTGAGCGACAGGCATTAAAGTTGTGAGCAATGCTCCCTCTGAGCCGTGGAGTCTTGTGAGCAAAAATCCTGCTTTGTGAGCGACCGGCATTAAAGTTATGAGCAGTGCTCCCTCTAAGCCGTGGGGTCTTGTGAGCAAAAATCCTGCTTTGTGAGCGACCGGCATTAAAGTTGTGAGCAGTGCTCCCTCTAAGCCGTGGGGTCTTGTCAGCAAAAATCCTGCTTTGTGAGCGACCGGCATTAAAGTTGTGAGCAGTGCTCCCTCTAAGCCGTGGGGTCTTGTCAGCAAAAATCCTGCTTTGTGAGCGACCGGCATTAAAGTTGTGAGCAGTGCTCCCTCTAAGCCGTGGGGTCTTGTGAACAAAAATCCTGCTTTGTGAGCAACCGGCATTAAAGTTGTGAGCAGTGCTCCCTCTGAGCCGTGGGGTCTTGTGAGCAAAAATCCTGCTTTGTGAGCGACCGGCATTAAAGTTGTGAGCAGTGCTCCCTCTAAGCCATGGAGTCTTGTGAACAAAAATCCTGCTTTGTGAGCGACTGGCATTAAAGTTGTGAGCAGTGCTCCCTCTAAGCCATGGGGTCTTGTGAACAAAAATCCTGCTTTGTGAGCGACTGGCATTAAAGTTGTGAGCAGTGCTCCCTCTAAGCCATGGGGTCTTGTGAGCAAAAATCCTGCTTTGTGAGCGACCGGCATTAAAGTTGGGAGCAGTGCTCCCTCTAAGCCGTGGGGTCTTGTGAGCAAAAATCTTGCTTTGTGAGCGACCGGCATTAAAGTTGTGAGCAGTGCTCCCTCTAAGCCGGGGGTCTTGTGAGCAAAAATCCTGCTTTGTGAGCGACTGGCATTAAAGTTGTGAGCAGTGCTCCCTCTAAGCTGTGGGGTCTTGTGAGCAAAAATCCTGCTTTGTGAGCGACCGGCATTAAAGTTGTGAGCAGTGCTCCCTCTAAGCCGGGGGTCTTGTGAGCAAAAATCCTGCTTTGTGAGCGACCGGCATTAAAGTTGTGAGCAGTGCTCCCTCTAAGCTGTGGAGTCTTGTGAGCAAAAATCCTGCTTTGTGAGCGACCGGCATTAAAGTTGGGAGCAGTGCTCCCTCTAAGCCGTGGGGTCTTGTGAGCAAAAATCTTGCTTTGTGAGTGACCGGCATTAAAGTTGTGAGCAGTGCTCCCTCTAAGCCGTGAAGTCTTGTGAGCAAAAATCCTGCTTTGTGAGTGACCGGCATTAAAGTTATGAGCAATGCTCCCTCTAAACTGTGGGGTCTTGTGAGCAAAAATCCTGCTTTGTGAGCTACTGGCATTAAAGTTGTGAGCGAGCGATTTGGCTGCTGCCTAAATTAGTTTGCTCTGGAGCCCTCCTTCCCGAGCTAAGACAAAAATGTGTGAGCCGGAGGCTAAAAAACTGAGCTAGCCCACACTAACTCAGCTTAGAGGGAACCCTGGTTGTGAGCGAGAGATTCCGCGGCTGCATAAATTAGTTTGCTCTGGAGCTCTCCTTCCCGAGCGAAGGCAAAAATGTGTGAGCCGGAGGCTAAAGCACGGTGAGCTCGCTCACACTAACTCAGCTTAGAGGGGACACACTGCCTTAGATACACTCAAGAGGAGATGGCAAGAGATTTTTTTTTTTTAAAAAAAACCCAACCTCAAAGCGCATTTGCAGTGCATGTGCTTTGGACGAAGGTTTGTGGTCACTGTCGTCAAGGCGAGAGAAAGGCAGGGCTCTCTGCCCGGAGGACCTTACCCTCTCAAATGTGCTGCTGAAAGGGAGGGGAGGCCAAGAGACAGAAGGGAGGGCTTCAGTGGGAGAGGGATAAGCTGATGTGGTGCAGTGTTCTGAGCATGAGGCTAGACTCTAGGAGGAGCTGAGTTCGAATCCCAACTTCTGCCACGAGGTATGAAGTATGTATGAATGCTTGGCTGGGGATTCTTGGAAGAAGAAATGGCATGAAAGGGTACTGTAGATAGAAAGCTCCTCCCCTGTCGCGTATTTTGCTGGTCTTCAAGATTCTGTTGGACTCCTGCTCTTTTTGACTGCTGCAGACAGACTAACACGGCAACTCATTGTAAATTCACTACATTCGCCATTAGATTTTGTCGGGTTCATTATGTCGGATATTTTTTCCCATTATGTATAAGTTCCATAACTTTTTGTACCATAAGTTTAGGGATGGTTTAATTTCAGACTTCCATTTTGAAGCTACCGTTGTTACAGCAGTTCTTGACACAGAAGAAGAAGAAGAGATTGGATTTATACCCCGCCCTCCACTCCCCAAGGGAGTCTCAGAGCGGCTTACAAACTCCTTTCCCTTCCCCTCCCCACAACAGACACCCTGGGAGGTAGGTGGGGCCGAGAGAGCTCTTTCCCAAGCTGTCCTTGAGGGAACAGCTGGTCCAGAGCTATGGCTTGCCCAAGGTCATCCAGCCAGGTGCAAGTGGAGGAGTGGGGAATCAAACCCGGTTCTCCCAGATTAGAGTCCGCGCACCTAACGACTACACCAAACTGGCTCTCAATTCATACACGTTCACACTCACTAAGTGACACACTTTCAATGCACTTTGCAACTGGATTTTGCTGTGTGAAGTGGCAAAGTCCATTTGCAAACCGTCGCTGAAGTGGATTGAAACTGCAGTATTTAGCATGCATGAAAGCGATAGATAGATAGATAGATAGATAGATAGATAGATAGATAGATAGATAGATAGATAGATAGATAGATAGATGGATGGATAGATGGATGGATGGATGGATGGATGGATGGATGGATGGATGGATGGATGGATGGATGGATGGATGGATAGATAGATAGATAGATAGATAGATAGATGGATGGATGGATGGATGGATGGATGGATGGATGGATGGATGGATGGATGGATGGATAGATGATAGGTCGGTCGGTCGGTCGACAGGTCAGTCCCAAAGCTGGTTTTATGGGGGGTGGGGGATGGATTCCAGGCTGTTTAAGGGAGCAGGCGACTTTGGGGCAGTGGAAAAAGTGTGGGGGCTGCAGGTGAAGAGGGCAGGCAGGAATCCGCCAGGATAGGAATGCAAAGGGGTCGGCGTGTGGGTCTGATGTGGGAACGCAGAGATAAGACCATGCATGGCTTTGCATTGACAGTCAGGAGGAATCTGTACCAGATAAACTTTTTTTGCAGTCAGAGCTGTGCCACAGTGGAATCAGCTGCCTGGGGAGGTGGTGAGCTCCCCCTCCCTGGCAGTCTTCAAGCAGCGGCTGGACAAACCCGTGTCAGGGATGCTCGAGGCAGATCCTGCATGGAACAGGGGGTGGGGCTAGATGGCCTGTGTGGCCCCTTCCGACTCTGGGATTCTATATAGCGAGGTGACCCGCGAGGACACGGCAAGGTTTGGCAGTGCAGTGTTGTCACGCACAGCCTGCAGAGCGCTGGGTTCAAATCCTCACTGCCATTTTGCATGTCTGTTTACTTTGGGCCTGTTCAGTCTCTCGGGATTGTTGTGAGGGTAAAAGGGGGGTGGGGGTGGGAAGGAGACAGCCGCTGAAGTGTGGGGAGTAACAATTATTTCCATGCCGTTCAGTGTTCCCTCTAAGCTGAGTTAGTGTGAGCCAGCTCACAGTGTTTTGGCCTCCGGCTCGCCCATTTTTGTCTTAGCTCAGGAAAGATGGCTTCAGAGCAAACTAATTTAGGCAGCAGCCAAATCGCCGGCTCACAACTTTCATGCCAGTAGCTCACAAAGTAGGATTTCTGCCCACAAGACTCGACAGCTTAGAGGAAGCATTAATGCCGTTGGAAAGCAGAACCAGAAATAGAAGGGTGCCGGACCGATTCTCCGGTGGGCTCTGGAGTATGAGCTGGATAACGCACCCCCCCCCAACCTGCTGCTACAGCCAATGCTTTCCCATGACCCCTTAGTGAGGGGCTTTCTTTAAAAGGGCCCAGTAACTCTGGCCGCCTGGCCTCTGGATCGGAGGAGCTGTGGCTAAGAGGTAGAGCATCTGTCTGGCACACAGAGGGTCTCCCCAGGTTCGAACCTTGGCATCTCCAGCTAAAGAGGACCAGGCAGGAGGTGATGTGAAAGACCTCAGCCTAAGACCCTGGAGAGATGTCAAGATGGGCTGTGGCTCAGTGGGAGAGCCTCTGTTTGGCATGCAGGAGGTCCCAGGTTCAATCCCCGACATCTCCAGTTAAAAGGACCAGGCAGGAGGGGATGGGAAAGACCTCCGCCTGAGACCCTGGAGAGCTGTAAAGAGGGGCTGTGGCTGAGTGGGAGAGCCTCTGCTTGGCATGCAGAAGGTCCCAGGTTCAGTCCCCGGCATCTCCAGTTAAAAGGACCAGGCAGGAGGTGATGGGAAAGACCTCTGTCTGAGACCCTGGAGAGTTGTGGGGAGGAGGGTGTGGCTCAGTGGTAGAGCCTCTGTTTGGCATGCAGAAGGTCCCAGGTTCAATCCCCGGCATCTCCAGTTAAAAGGACCAGGCAGGAGGTGATGGGAAAGACCTCAGCCTGAGACTCTGGAGAGCTGTAAAGAGAAGCTGTGGCTCAGTGGAAGAGCCTCTGCTTGGCAGGCAGAAGGTCCCAGGTTCAATCCCCGGCATCTCCAGTTAAAAGGACCAGGTAGGAGGTGATGGGAAAGACCTCAGCCTGAGACCCTGGAGAGCTGTAAAGAGGGGCTGTGGCTAAGAGGTAGAGCATCTGTCTGGCACACAGAGGGTCTCCCCAGGTTCGAACCTTGGCATCTCCAGCTAAAGAGGACCAGGCAGGAGGTGATGTGAAAGACCTCAGCCTAAGACCCTGGAGAGATGTCAAGATGGGCTGTGGCTCAGTGGGAGAGCCTCTGTTTGGCATGCAGGAGGTCCCAGGTTCAATCCCCGGCATCTCCAGTTAAAAGGACCAGGCAGGAGGGGATGGGAAAGACCTCCGCCTGAGACCCTGGAGAGCTGTAAAGAGGGGCTGTGGCTGAGTGGGAGAGCCTCTGCTTGGCATGCAGAAGGTCCCAGGTTCAGTCCCCGGCATCTCCAGTTAAAAGGACCAGGCAGGAGGTGATGGGAAAGACCTCTGTCTGAGACCCTGGAGAGTTGTGGGGAGGAGGGTGTGGCTCAGTGGTAGAGCCTCTGTTTGGCATGCAGAAGGTCCCAGGTTCAATCCCCGGCATCTCCAGTTAAAAGGACCAGGCAGGAGGTGATGGGAAAGACCTCAGCCTGAGACTCTGGAGAGCTGTAAAGAGAAGCTGTGGCTCAGTGGAAGAGCCTCTGCTTGGCAGGCAGAAGGTCCCAGGTTCAATCCCCGGCATCTCCAGTTAAAAGGACCAGGTAGGAGGTGATGGGAAAGACCTCAGCCTGAGACCCTAGAGAGCTGTAAAGAGGGGCTGTGGCTAAGAGGTAGAGCATCTGTCTGGCACACAGAGGGTCTCCCCAGGTTCGAACCTCGGCATCTCCAGTTAAAAGGACCAGGAAGGAGGTGATGTGAAAGACCTCCACCTGAGACCCTGGAGAGCTGTCAAGAGCGGCTGTGGCTCAGTGGGAGAGCCTCTGCTTGGCATGCAGAAGGTCCCAGGTTCAGTCCCCAGCATCTCCAGTTAAAAGGACCAGGCAGGAGGTGACGGGAAAGACCTTTCTCTGCCTGAGACCCTGGAGATCTGCTGCCAGTCTGAGTAGACAAGACTGACCTTGATGGACCAGTGGTCTGACTCAGCAGAAGGCAGCTCTGCCTGCCCACATCGACATACCCCAACTTGTGGCTGAGATGAAGTCACCCCTTCTTACCGGAACGGGATTGCATCCCGATCCCTCTGCAAGTGAGCAATACAGTCTACTCACAAGTTGCCCATGGGGCGAACATCTGCAGCCCCTGCAGGGCAAAAGGGAAGGCAGACAGCCAGGCACGGATTATGTACCATCGGGAAATACCTATTTTTGCAACCACCGTGCGAAAAGCACATCAGAGAATCCACGGGGTGGCTTTTGGCGAGGGCCCGGTTCCACGCCCCCAGCCGGAGCGCATCCCAACTGCCCGAGCTAGAAGAAGAGATTGGATTTATGCCCCGCCCTTCACTTGGAGTCTCAGAGCTGCTTACAAACTCCTTCCCCTTCCCCTCCCCACAACTGACACCCTGTGAGGTAGGCGGGGCTGAGAGAGCTCTTCCGAGGACTGCCCTTGAGAGAACAGCTCTGAGAGAACTTGCGACTGAGCCAAGGCCACACCAGCAGCTGCATGTGGAGGAGTGGGGAATCAAACCTGGATCTCCCAGATTAGAGTCCGGGCACTTCACCACTACACCAAACTGGAATGGATATATACCCCCGCCCTTCACTACCCAAAGGAGTCTCAGAGCGGCTTACCAACTCCTTTCCCTTCCCCTCCCCACAACTGACACCCTGGGAGGTAGGTGGGGCTGAGAGAGCTCTGACCGAAACGGCTTTTTTTCAAGAACAGCTGTGCCAGAACTATGGCTTGCCCAAGGTCATCCAGCCAGGTGCAAGTGGAGAAGTGGGGAATCAAACCCGGTTCTCTCAGATTAGAGTCCGCACACTTAACCACTATGCCCACACTAACAACTGGTTTGGAACCCCCTTCCCCTTGAAGGAAATCCACTGGCTGCACATCACTTCCTGACCTCAATCCAAGGTGTTGGCTATCACGCACATTACCGTTGCCCCTCGTATCTGCCGGATCGCTCCGGCCCCAGTGCTACTGCCCGTTACACCTTCGCTCATGCCAGCAGGGCCTCCTCCAAGTGGGCAAAATCACGTCCTTTCTCCGTTGGGGCCTCCTGCCTTTTGGGATGATCTGCCCCAGGAGCTCAGGAAGACTTGCACTTTCCTGGATTTGCACACAGAGCTGAGTTATCCGAGAGGGCTTTTTTTTTTGCAGAGGCGATAGGACTACACCAGTTTGGTGTCGTGGTTAGGAACACGGACTCTACTCGGGGAGAACCAGGTTTGATTCCCCACTTCTCCACATGCAGCTGCTGGATAACCTTGGGCAAGCCATAGTTCTGGCACAGCTGTTCTTGAAAAAGAGCCGTTTCTGTCAGAGCTCTCTCGGCTCCACCTACCTCACAGGGTGTCCGTTGTGGGGAAGGGAAAGGAGGTTGTAAGCCGCTCTGAGACTCCCTTGGGTAATGAAGGGCGGGGTATAAATCCAGTTTCTTCTTCTTCTTCTACACGGTACAAAATGACTAAGAGAAATAGCAACCATAGTTTTTCTGCTACTAAACGAGCCCTAGATCAAGCTGGATAGCTTGTAGCAGTAGGAAAGAGCAGGAGTCCAGGAGCATTTTAAAGATTAAGGAAATTTGTGGCGGGGGGGGGGGAGCTTTCGTGAGTCACCGCTCCCTTCTTCAGATAAACCTGCCACGTTTAAGACTCAGTTTTGACCGTTTGGATGTCTACTTGGTTCCCGACTTCTGCAATCCTAAACCTATGGCAGGGGTGGCCAACCTGTGGCTCGGGAGCCACATGCGGCTCTTTCACACATATTGTGCGGCTCCTGGCAGGGCGGCTGGGGAAGCAAAGGGGAGGCATGCTTTTTCTCTCTTTCTCCCTTCCTTCCTTCCTTCCCTCCTCCCTCCCATCTATTTGCTTTCCTAGTTTCTCTCTCTTTCCACTTCTTTAATTCTTTCTTTCCATCTCTCTCTTTTTCTCTGTCTCTCAATATCATTAGCAAACAAGTAATATCATTATCAATAACCGGTTTTCCTCATTTGTTTTTATTTTTGGCAGTCCCATTTAACGTTAATAAAAAGCAAATTTGCATATTTTTAAAAATAAAAATGTGTGTGTGATATTTGTTCCTGTCTTGCGGCTCTCAGACATCTGACGTTTATTCTATGTGGCTCTTACGTTAAGCAAGGTTGGCCACCCCTGACCTATGGCATGGTTTACGGAACATCCCATTTGATCCTATCATATTGACTCAGCTCTGCATAAACCTCCTTTGAGTGCCCGTGAGAAAGGTGCATTTGTAAATAACTATATGGAACCCACGCTTTTGTAGCTGGGAGCGGTCTCGTATAACAAGTCTCAAACTACAATTCCCAGGGTTCCTTGGGAGAAATCACAATAACCAGTGAGCTACGGGGGGCCAAGGTGAGCCTAAATGCGCTTTTGGTACTAGCAAGCACAGTACAGAGTTTTGAGCCATTGCAATGGACTGCAAATGATTGGATCAGGGTTCGGCACAAACATACCCAAGTGGCAGAATCGTACAGTAGATGGCTTTGGTGAGCCAGTTTGGTGTAGTGGTTAGGAGGGTGGACCCTAATCCGGAAGGTTTGATTCCCCACTTCTCCACATGCAGCTGCTGGTGTGGCCTTGGGTCAGTCGCAAGTTCCCTCAGAGCTATTCTCTCAAGGGCAGTCCTCGAGAGAACTCTCTCAGCCCCACCTGCCTCACAGGGTGTCTGCTGTGGGGAGGGGAAGGAAAAGGAATTTGTAAGCCGCTCTGAGTGAAGGGCAGGGTATAAATCCAAACTCTTATTCTTTGGGGGGACTGGACTTCTGATTGTATGTGCATCACATTTTTAATTGTTGCTCATGTGTAGGCCATGTTTGTATACAAGAGCATCAGCCTCTCCAGCTGCCCTTGAAAAGGGAAGTCACTGCCCACTCTCCCCGTCGCATAGCATCAGTCGACTTCCCACCCAGTAGTGGCATTACTCACAAGCCTAAAACTGCGTCCCACCCAGTTTCCATGAGTCACCCAAAACCAGCAGCCTGCTTGCTTCCTCATATAGAAGAGATTGGATTTATACCCCGCCCTTCACTACCCAAAGGCGTCTCAGAGCAGCTCACAATCTCCTTTCCCTTCCCCACCCCACAACAGACACCCTGTGAGGTCGGTGGGGCTGAGAGCGCTCTTTTGAGGACTGCCCTTGAGAGAACAGCTCTGAGAGAACTTGTGGCTGACCCAAGGTCACACCAGCAGCTGCGTGTGGAGTGGGGAACCAAACTCGGTTCTCCCAGAGTAAGAGTCCACGTTCCTAACCATGACACCGAACTGGCTCTGAAGAGTTTGTGGTCCCAGCTGGAGCCGGATTAAAAGGAATCGCCACCAAATCAGCCTACGACTGGCGAGACCTGCGTTCGAACGCCCACCCACCCATGAAACTCACAGGGTGACCTCCGATCAAGTTGCTCCTCCAAAGAAGCTAGACTGAAGTCCAGTAGACCAAGAATGTTTTTTTTTTTGGGGGGGGGTATGAGCTTTTGAGAGTCAAAAGAGTTCCCTTCATCCAACACCACAGCCACCTTCTGAAACATACTCCCCGAAGAGTGGTTGTAAAAATACAATGGGGCAGGGGAGAGCAGCGTCTATAATCTTGAGTTAAAAAAACAGAATGCCAGCTGCCAGCAAAAAGAGATTGGCCACAAACCTGCCATTTACCTTTTACAAGGCCCATCCGTCCCCGTTTCAGCTGCAAGCTGCTTGGGGCAGGGACCATCTCTCTCGCCTACCTGGCACTGCAAAATAAGAGTCCACGCCACCACAAAGGCAGTGCCAAGCGGCTCAAATTCATTCTGGCTTGCGTGCAGGATTAAGGCTCACTTCCTTCCTTTTTTTAAAAAAAAGGGGCATGTTTCCATTTTTGGAAAGCACACGAGGCAATTGGGCAAAATTCACCAAGGGGAACGAGAGCCCTCGTGCCCGCCTCTCTCATACACGCCCACCCTGAATGGGTTCGGCTCCTCTTGTACAAACAGCCCCTGACCATTGGTACAGGACTTTCTTCATGGTTTACTCTCATCCAAGTGTGGCTAGACTCTTTCCTAGTGCCCAGGGAATATCTAGTGGAACTCCACTTCTTGCCATGGCTTAATGGGCAGGAAGTAACTCCTGGCTTACCTTATGGGACTGTTGTACAAGATTATACATGGGACAGAGCAGGTAGAGAAAGAAGCCCTTTTCTCCCTTTCTCGCAAGACAAGAACTCGTGGGCACTCCATGAAATGGCTGAGCAGTCGGGTTAGAAGAGATCAAAGGAAGTCCTTCTTCACCCAAAGAGTGATTCACATGTGGAATCCACTGCCACAGGAAGTGGTGGCGACTACACACATGGATGGCTTCAAGAGGGAGTTAGATAAACATATGGAGCAGAGGTCCCATTAGTGGCTATTAGCCACAAGGTATAGATAGGAACTCTCAGTCTGGGGCAAGGGATGCTCTGTATTCTTGGTGGTTGGGGGGGGGGGGACAGTGGGAGGGCTTCTAGTGTCCGGACCACTGATGGCACCTGGTATTTTTGGCCAGTGTGTGACAGAATGTTGGGCTGGATGGGCCACTGGCCTGATCCAACATTGGCTTCTCTTATGTTCCTATACAGACCACACATAAAACGTGTCTGAATAAGGGGGTCCTACACAACCCTCCCTTTTGACCGGGGGGGGGGGGCCTGGACTCATGATTACGATACTGATTAGTAGGAAAATGCTTCCTAAAAACCACGGCTTGTTTTCTAAAAGAGGTGGGCCTAAATCAGGAGTGGCCAAACGGCAGCTCACGCAGTCTAATCTTATAATGTTAATAAAAAGCAAACTTGCGTATTTTTTCAGTAAAAACGTGCGCGATATTTGTTCATGTCTTGCGGCTCTCAAACAGTGGACATGTATTCTATGTGGCTGTTATGTTAAGTAAGTTTGGCCACCCCTGGTCTGAATGGCCCTTGAAGGCACCCTTCTTGCACCAGTTGGCTGAGTCGAAGACCCAGTGAGAGGCACACAATCTGCAGAGACCCTCTGATAGTGTAGCAATATGCAATTTGTTTAATAACAAAAACCCAACCTATTGTAGAACAATATTCTCCGAACGATACGTCATTGTAATATACAATACAGATTATTCTCAGAAATCTGAGAAGTATATGGAGAGGTTAACATTCCGCTTTTTTCCTTTTTTTTCCCAACAAAAAACAAGTAACTTTTTTTTTTTTTTGCTCAGTCCCACAGTGAAGTCCGGTGGGGTGTAGCTACCGAGGTCAGTTCCGGCCGCCTGCTGTGTTGGTTCCTCTTTTCCTGGGTTCCTGACTCCCGCACCCCACCCCTGCAAGGTGGGACGGGCCAGGCAAGCTGTTTCTCTCCCCTTCGCCTCCATCAGAGTCTATAGCTGATCGAGCCCAGCCCAGAATTGGGGGGCAGTCCATCAACATCTGGGCCCTCTTCCCGCCCCCATCACTGGAGGAGCAGGGTTTTTTCCGGAGAGGGCCTGTCTTCAAGCTGAGACCACCTCCTCAGCGACACAAGATTCTGTCATCCGCATTCACACAGGCCGCCTGCAAAGACACAGGGAGGATAAGAATCTTGTCAGAACTTAGTTAATTGACCAACATTGTTAATTATGGCCCACCTTTCTCAAGGCAGGTTCCACACAGCAAGTCAGCCCAAAGACACTTCTCAACGCAGTCTCAAAGTATCAACTATTAAGAGGAAGCTTCAAGCCAGCCTGAAGCATCCCCCCCCCCCCAAATGCTCTCTGGCTTACATACTTTCACAGCAATGGGGAAAGCTTTTCTGGCTTGCACCATTCAAGACGACACAAGGGTCATCACTGCAGAGATTACAGCCAAAACCTCTTGACCCGATAAAACTACCAGATCTCATATTCCCTCCCACACGCCAAATGGATAGCAGAAGCCCTACAGCGCAAAACAAAAGGTTTTGCTGGTGTAGCTCACACAAGACTCTGCAAGCTTTTGAGCGCAACAGAACTCTTCATCAGGCCTGCAGTTTTCTTAGGAAGAGTGGATCTCTGAAGAAAGGGAGCAGTGAGCCACGAAAGCTCTGCCACAAATTTTGTCCAGTCTTTCTTGGACTCTCGGGTGCGTTCTATTGCTACAGAAAGACTAATGAAGAGGTTACCCATCTTGATCTATTTCCTTTAGAAGACTGGGAAGATTTTTTTTAGGCCACAACTCACAGGCCGAAATCTGCGGACACCCAACCTGACAGAAAGTTCTAATGAGCCCAGAAAGTTTGCACCGTGCTGTGGATCAATTCTGTTGGGCCTAATTCAGAGTATTACAGGGGCTTCATTCTTGCTGAAGGGATGGCAGCCCTGGCTCCCCCATTAACAGAATAAATCATTTTGGGGGGAATCGCATATGAACACATGAAGCTGCCTTATACTGAAATCAGACACACACACCCCTCCATCAAAGCCAGTCTTATCTACTTAGACTGGCAAGCAGCTCTCCAGGGTCTCAGGCGGAGGTCTTTCCCATCACCTCCTGCCTGGTCCTTTTAACTGGAGATGCCAGGGATTGAACCTGGGACCTCCTGCATGCCAAGCAGAGGCTCTGCCACTGAGCCACGGCCCCTCCCACTAGACACAAGGAAATAGTAAACTGATGGAAGGATTTTGCAAGCAGGCACAGAAACTGCTTGCACTGAGGCACCAATCCTACCCAAGAGACCCCCCCTCGAGCCACCAAAGGAGCCTGCGGAAATGACCCCCCCCCCCATGCGAAGATGAGACTCTAAAACAAGGATCTTGGAAAGCAGAGGTCTAAAAGCAACAGGCGGAGAACACAGGAGTTGGGAAACTCGTTAAGAAGCGAGGAGGGGGTGGAACACCTATCCTCCATGGAGATTTTCAAGGCTCAACCGGATCCCCACTCATAAGAGATATTACACTCGCTGTGGCCGATTGAGTAGGGGTTGGACTAGATGACCCTGGGGGGTCCCCATCCGACTCAAGATTGATAATTTTTTTTTAAAAAGCCACGATGGGGGAATTCGGGGTAGGGGAGGATTGGGCATTAGAGAGCATCTCAAAATAGTAGGAACTGCGCGGGTGGGGGGGGTTGTCAGTCCTAAAGGTTCCCAAAACACACAGCCCAAAAATCCTTCCCGGACACCCTACCGCAAGGCCAGATCACTTGAGAAAGCAAAGCAGAAGGAAGGAAACACGGGGAGAGCCCTCAAGCCCCGGGTCTTGAAGGAAACAACTCTCGACTACATCCCAAATCACCCTGGTCCCTCGGGAAGGAAGAACGCGGCCTCAAATTCACCCGCCCAAGGTGAGCAGCTCTCGGAAGCGACGCAGGGCGGAATGGCTGGGAGACGGCGACGGAAGCCCAGGGTCGCCACGCAGAGGCAGGCGAACGGCCAACCGCCTCTGAATGCCTCTTGCCCCGACGGCCCGGGCTGGCCCAGTCCCGCCAGATATCTCGGCACCTAAGCAGGGTCGGCCCGGGTTAGGACTCGGATACGGGACTCGTTAAGGTTGCTGCGCAGAGGCAACCCCCCACCCCTGCTTCCTCTCTCGCTCTCTCGCTCTGAAATGCCTACGGGGTGAAATGCCCCCCCGCCTCGGACCCTGTTCCCCTCTCCTCCCCAAAGAAGCGGCGTCGCAGAAGGGGGGGGTGTGTGGGTCTCACCTCGGGTCCAGCAACGGCGGCTTCTTGGGCGCCCCGCGGAGGGCTCGGCCCGGCGCCCAGCGGGTGCTGGAGTTCCAGCTGGAGGTCCCAGATGTAGTCGATGACGTGCTGGAGGATCTCCACCTTGGAGACGCGCCGGTGGCGGGGCAGGGTGGGCACCAGCGCCGCCAGCCGCGAGTAGCAGCCCTTCATATCCATCAGGAGCGAGGCGGCGGCGGCCGCCTGCTCCGGGCCCAGCGGCAAGCCCCGAGGGGGCGGGCTGCCCGCCCGGGACAACGAGACGACGCTCTGCTCCGACAGGCAGCGCGCCAGCGGCTCTCCACCGGCGCCGCCCAGGCGCACGCCCTTGAGGGCGCAGCTGGGCCCCGGGGAGACGGCGGGGGCGACCTTCATGGCTGCCCGGCGACGAGGACGGCGAAATGCCCGGAGGAACGAGGCGCAGAGCGGCGCACTGCTGCAACACGGAGGCGCTGCGACCGGGCACTGAGCGCGCCGTCGGGCGAGGAGCGCCACTTATAGAGGTCTGCGCGCGGGGGGCGGGGCCACCGGCTGGCGGAGCGGCCAATCGCAGGGCCCGGGGGGGGCGTGGCTCCCGACCCTCCTCTCCCCTCGTGGGTAGCCCAGTGGCGAAACCCCAGCCGCCGCGGCGCCCTCTGCAGCGCTTCTGTCCTTTTTTTGTGTGTGTTCGGTGCAATTTGGGTGTTTCTCTCGCTCTCTCCCGCCCCTTTGGGAAAAGAGAGATAGGAGGGGAGGGGAGGGGAGGGGGGGGGGGAGAAGCGCAGGTGGCGGCTGCTCGGAGGCATTTTTGATCTTTGGGGGGGGGGGGCGGGAAGAGAAAAGGATGAAAGGAATGTGACAAGCACTTGGAAATCAATCGCGTTTTAACGACCGGCTTGACATTTCCCGCTTCTTTCCCGCACACAGACGCGGAAACGAGACGAGCCTTAGGTGACTTCTTACCACCTCCTGCAACTTCCCCCCGCCGCCAATACACTTTTTGGGGAAAGGTTCTCTTTGCCGCACATCCTTGCTTGCTACAGAGGTTGGGGGGGAACCCTACAGGGGAGTTGTTCATTCCAGCTCACCAGTAGGACCAGCGACTTTTTAAGATTGTCTCCTTGTCTCGAGAGACCTTTAGGACACCACCCTGTTAGCCAACATAATGCAGCCGACCAGATAATGTGCCCTCTTTGCCAATTGTTTCACCATATTTCAAGAGGGAAAGGGGGAGAAACCTCTCTACATCTGTTTCCCAGGCTGGGTCCACAATTCATTCTGCAACCAGCTCTTTCATTACGTTAATGAAGGCGCCACTGGACCCGAATCTTTGTTCTTGCGGCTCCAGGGACCAGTGTTTAATTGGGGGGGGGGGGGTGAGCTTTCGTGCGCATGCACGCTGCTTCGGACGCACTGAAGATCAGCTCCAACGGATCCGAAGCAGCGTGCGTGCCCACGAAAGCTTATGCACAGAATAAACCTTGGAAATCGCAAAAAAAGGCCCAGGAGCGCCTGTTAAGACTAACAAACTGTACGGCAGCATAAGCCTTCGAGAAACACAGCTGTCTTCGTCAGACGCAGCTGTGTCTCTCGAAAGCTTATGCTACACTAAAGTTTGCTAGTTTTAAAAGGCGCTCCTGGGCCTTTGCAGCAACAAACTAACATGGCGAACTCCTTGCGTGCAACGAATCCCCAAACCTACACCGCCCGGCAGCGTCGATTAAAAAGGGGGGATTCATTATAGGTAGGAATGGTGTGATGAGAAAGGGGGCGCAGTGCCGGGACACGTGGCCCGTGATGGATTTGTTGGGCGCAGGCGATAGGAAATGCACGAATAATAAAAGAGGAAACGGCCTGTAATCTCGCTTCTGCAGGCGTCGCAGACGGGGCCCGTTAGGCCTGGCTCCCGGTTCGGCTTCCTTGGACAAAGCCTGCGGGTTAACCGCCAATCTTCCGCTGGGGGACCGTGTCTGGAGGGCTTCCCAAGACGCCCGTTTGACCGTGCAGACACGTGTCCATGCAGGCACAAGACCCGTGGAGCCCTCGCTGATCCGTTCGTGGGGGAGGGAACCATCCTCGGCGTGTTTGGAAGCCGGGGACCGGGGGGGGGGGGGTTGATCAGATCTGCCGGTTCCCCAGTCCCTAACTTCGCTTGGGTGGGAGTCCGTCTCCCAGACCCCCATTTGGAGAAACCTTTGAGCCAAGATTTCTAGCTAGACTGCGTTCCTGGCTAGAGTTTGCTGAAGCCGGCGCAGTTGTCAAAGAGAAACCTCATCCAATTTTTAAGACACTCCTCCCCACCCCCCCCTCCCCCAATCGCTTGCTCTGCCCCAGAACTAGCCTGGCCCTTTCACACAGAAGCGCTTTCCACGCGGGCCCGAGTCAGTAGCTTACTTCCAACCCATTGCGCGAGTCGTTTTCCCGGTGCGAAAGGGCGAAAACCCGACTTGCAAAAAAAAACAAAACAAAAAACGATTGCCAAAGTGCATTCGGAGTTCCTTATTCAGCATGTCTGAAAGCCGCCTCGGGGACGCAACGCGGGATGGGCCATCTTTTGCACTCTCTACCCCGTGGAAGGAACCAACCCTTTGAACCAGGAATGTCCTCCCCCCCCCCCCCCCCGCGGCTGGCAGTCCCTTTGCCTTCACGGGGCACGGCCCGAAAGCGCCACCTCTAACTTGCACGCCGCGTCTGCAAAACCACGTGTGAAAGCGGTCCGGAGCGCCACCCGGGACGGGCGCCCCCGCGTCACAAATGCACCCCCCGTTGGCAAGGCATCGCGGGAGTGGGGGGGGGGGGGCGCTTGCGAAAGGTCTCCCGACCCCAGCTCTCCTTTTCCACGCGTCGGATCTTTGGCAAGCAAAAAAAAAAAATCGCTTTGCAAAATAATTTTTTTAACATTAAAAAAAGGGGGCTTGTTTACATTCCCGGAGCCCTCCCCGCCGCCCCCTCTGTCCCATTGCAGCCGCGCCTCCTCTCTCTCTCCCCCCCCCCCCCCCCCCCCCCGCTTTCCCCTTTCCCTTGCACTGGAGGCCAGCCATTTATAGCCGTTCCCACCGCCGCAGTAGCGCTCCTCCGCCGCCCCCCCTCCCTCCCCCTCCTTCTTCCCCGGGCTGTTTCTGTGTCTTAACAAGCGGCTCAGACCGCGAGACGCCAAGGCCTGTGATGTCACCCATTCATAAAACCCCCGGCGCTGTCAGCCTGGCGCCTCGCGGCCGGTGCCCATGGAGACCGCGGGGAGGGTGGGAGGCGCGCGCGCGCCTTTGCTTTGCTTTGCTTTGCCTTGCCTTCCCTTCCCTTCCCCCGCCCGCCTTCACCTGCAAAGCCCGCCTGGGCCTGAGAACCGGGCTCGGCTTCTTTTATCACCTCCGAGCCAAAGGAGAGGATTACGCCCCCTCCCTGACACCTGCGAGAAGCTATTGTTAGCCCGGCTTGGGCAATCGTCCTCCCCCCCCCACCCCTGCACAATGCAAACCCTCATTCCCCAACAAGGACCCAGCTGTTCCGAGCCCAGAGTGGGTGGGGGGGGGGGGGGAAGGGGAGGAGGGGAGACTTTGCAATGCCTTGGCATCTGTGCAGCTTGCTGGCGGCGGGGAGGGCCTGTTGCGGGAGGAACGTCCGAAGTAGGGTTGCCAGGCCTGGGTTGGAAAAAACCTGGAGATTTTGGGGGGTGGCTCCAGGAGAGCGTGGGGTTTGGGGAGGGGCGAGGCCTCAGCCTGGTACAATGCAATAGAGTCCGCCCTTCAAAGCAGCCATTTTCAGCCGAGGAGCTGATCTCTGTCAGCTGGAGGTCAGTTGTAAAAGCGGGAGATCCCCCGGCCCCACCTGGAGGCTGGCAACCCTAGTCCGAAGGGTCCTTTCCTTTACCACCTTCCCCCCCAGCACAGGAGCTTTTGCAAGCCGAGGCTCCCTCTAAACTGTGGAGTCTTGTGAGCAAAAATTCTCCTTTGTCAGCAGCCCTGGATTAACCATTAAGCAACATAAGCACGCGCTTAGGGCGCCACGGGAAGGGGGGGCACCATAGCCTTTTTGGCGTAGATTGCTTACTGCTATTTAGTGTTAAATAATATATTTTTTTTGTATTTAGTGTAGTTGTGGGGTCTGGCCTGGATGAAAGCCTAATTTTTAATCTCTTATTTCAACCTTCAGCACCAACTGGGTTTTAATGCCTCGTCAGTTAAGCAGTGGAAGGGCCGAGGCGCACCACTGTCGGGCTGTGCATAGGGCATCCACTGGCCTTAATCCGGCCCTGTTTGTCAACTCCTGACATTAGAATCATGAGCGAGCGATTTGGCGGCTGCGCCAATGAGTTTGCTCTGGAGCCCTCCTTCCTGAGCTAAGACGACAATGTGTGAGCCGGGAGCTAAAAAACTGCGAGCTAGCTCAAACTCACTCAGCTTAGAGGGGGCACCGGAGCTGACCCCAGCTTCTGCGGGGTGGGGGTGGGGGGAGCAGGATACTCCCCCATATACACGTTGCACCCCTCTGGGTTCCCCCCAGGGCTAAATTCAGATTGCACCAGCCTCATTCCAGCAAGATGGCCCTGGGAGATTGTGGGTCTTATATTGTGGAGCTGGGCAGGGAAACGGCTCAAACCGGACTTGCCTTTAATGGCATTTCAACTCGCCGCTTGCAGGTTTCCCCATCGGGGTAAACGCACAGACACAGATGCCTGCCTGTCGGAACCTCCCGGGTTCTGGGTCTGTGGGAGGCCAGGCCCCTGGAGGCCCCACTGCCGCTAGGGGCCTGGTTCTAAATCGAATCGAGCTTGGACTCTCCCTGGAGGCTAAAACGACTCAACTGAGGCCGTCCTACTTTGGACACATTCTGAGAACATGAGTCTCCGGAAAAGACAGTCAGGCTAGGAAAAGTGGAAGCCGGCAGGAGAAGGAGAAGATCCAGCATGAGAGGTGGCTCGTGGCTGTGGCTCAGTGGCAGAGTCTCTGCTTGGCAGGCAGAAGGTCCCGGGTTCAGTCGCCAGCATCTCCAGTTAAAAGGACCAGGCAGGAGGTGATGGGAAAGACCTCTGTCTGAGACCCTGCAGAGCTGTAAAGAGGGGCTGTGGCTCAGTGGGAGAGCCTCTGCTTGGCATGCAGAAGGTCCCAGGTTCAATCCCCGGCATCTCCAGTTAAAAGGGCCAGGCCGGAGGTGATGGGAAAGACCTCCGCCTGAGACCCTGGAGAGCTGTAAAGAGGGGCCGTGGCTCAGTGGCAGAGCATCTGCTTGGCATGCAGAAGGTCCCAGGTTCAATCCCCGGCATCTCCAGTTAAAAGGACCAGGTCGGAGGTGATGGGAGAGACCTCTGTCTGAGACCCTGGAGAGCTGTAAAGAGGGGCCGTGGCTCAGTGGCAGAGCCTCTGCTTGGCATGCAGAAGGTCCCAGGTTCAATCCGCGGCATCTCCAGTTAAAAGGACCAGGCAGGAGGTGATGGGAGAGACCTCCACCTGAGACCCTGGAGAGCCGGTGCTGGTCTGAGGGGACAGCATAAGATAGATGGACTCCAGGAGGCCATGAGGGCCCTCAGTTTGCAAAACCTGAGCAAGGCTGTTACCGATAGGATGATTTGGAGGTCATTAATTCTTCGGTGTAAGTCGGAAGTGACTCGATGGCACATAACACACACACACACACAAAAGGCAGAGACAGTTGATTTATTGACTTCATTTGCATTTGCCCTCTCTCCGCGGTGGGGACCTGACGCAGCTTACTTCCTTCACCTCTCTTCCGTTTTATCTTTACAACAACCCCGCGAGGTAGGTTAGGCCGAGACTATATGTGACTGGCCCAAGGTCACCCAGCAAGCTTCCTTCCACTGCCAGAGTCAGGATTTGAACCTGGGTCTCCGAGATCCTCGTCTTGAACCACGCTGGCCCAGCGTGACAGTGTTGAACTAGGAAACTTGGACACTGGGGCAAGTGATGCTCTGTATTCTTGGTGCTTGAGGGGGGGGCAACAGTGGGAGGGCTTCTAGTGTCCCGGCCCCACTGCTGGACCTCCTGAGGGCACCTGGTGTTTTTGGCCACTGTGTGACGCAGAGTGTTGGACTGGATGGGCCACTGGCCTGCCCCCACGTTGGCGTCTCTTATGTTCTTATGTAATCCCCACTCTGTTGGGTGGTGGAGAAGGAGGAGATTGGATTTATACCCCGCTTTTCACTTGGAGTCTCAGAGCTGCTTACAAACTCTTTTCCCTTCCCCTCCCCACAACCGACACCTGGTGACGTAGGCGGGGCTGTGAGAGCTCTGACAGAAACTGCTCTTTTTCAAGGACAGCTCTGAGAGAACTATGGCTTGCCCAAGGTCATCCAGCAGCTGCCAGTGCAGGAGTGGGGAATCAAACCCGGTTCTCCCAGATCAGAGTCTACAGTCTTCACCACTACACCAAACTGGGGTCCCAGGATCAGGACCCGGCCCATCAAAAGTGGGTGAATGTACCGGCTTTTGCGTTCTACTGCCAAAGGCTGTTGGGGGTGGGTGGGAGGTATTTGTGAATTTCCTGCATCCCACATGGGGTTGGACTAGATGACCCTGGAGGTCCCTTCCAACTCTGTGATTCTACAGTTCTATGATCCTAAGCTAGATTCGAATGCAGTGGCAGCCTTAGAGACCAGCAAGATGCGGGCTTGGTACAAGCTTTCGAGAGTCGAAGCTTCATTTGTACATACCCCGCAAATCTTGCTCCTCTTTAAGGTGCTCCTGGATTCGAATCCAGGTCCTCTGCTGACGACCAACACTGGTACCCACTGAAACTAGTGAGTGGGTTAAGGGAACGACGTTTGAGTCCGGTGGCACCTTTAAGACCCACAAAGTTTAATTCTGGGTAGAAGCTCTTGTGTGCCGCATGCACACTTCTTCAGATAAGGACTACGAAGCCAGGAAAAACGAGGGCCGGAGAGGGAAAGAATCCCTGGCAGAGGCACTGGGCAGAGGGAGGCGGAGGAGGAAAGCATCCTGGCCTGGAAATTCTCTTTGGCCACCGGCCTCTCCCGCGTACTTGGGAGGCTCCAATGGAAACCCAGTCTGTGGGGGGAAAATGCTTAGGACAGCATCTTAAGGTGTAAGAAAAAAATGACACCCAGTCTTCAGTGTGTTTGCCGCCACCCTGCGCGAGAGGTCCCTGTTTCTCGGGCCAAGAACAGAGAGATTGATAAAGACAGCGTGACTGAGGGCCGTCTGGTGAGCCAGCCTCCAGGTGGGCCCTGGGGATCCCCTGGAATTACAGCTCGTCGCCAGACTACACCGATCAGTCCCCCCCTGGGAAAAAAGGGATTCTTTGGAGGGTGGGCTCTGTGGCATTGTACCCCACTGAGGTCCCTGTCCTACCCAGGCTCCGTCCCCAAATCTCCAGGAGTTTCCCAACCTGGAGCCGTTAACCCTGTCCTCCCCCATCCTCTGGCCAGAGGCCTGCCAACCGACAACCCTGTGAGTTGGGATCGCTAGGAACCTGAAACCAGCTCTATCATGCCTCTGGCATGTTGACTTCTGGGCCACGGAGATAAGGGTTCGTTTGTCCCCAACACTTCATCCAAATCAGTTCTGGGCTGCTCCAGAGCAGGGCGATGATCAGCTATTAAAACGAGAATTAAAGAGAGCACACGAATAAAACGCCAGCAGAGGAGGGGAACAGAGGGGGGAAATCCAGGGGATCCTAAACATCTTGAGCCAGTGAGCGCCTTTCGAATTGGCGGACACAGCTACAAAATGGCTGCCACGGGACACAGCGGAAGCCCCGGGGGGGAAGAGGGTTAATTAAAAAAAAAAAAACTTTGGGGACAGAGGAGGGAAAGAAAATAAAAGCAGCATTGCGGGGGGAAAGCCGCAGCTGAAACAACATCTTAATCGGTGCAATCAATCTGATCTCCAGTGGCCAATCAGAAGCCTTACTGGACAAGAGACCCCCCCTATAGCCCCACCCACTTTCAAAAAACACTCGGTGGAGGCCAGAAAGGGTATTTATTTATTTATTAGTTAGTTAGTTAGTTAGTTAGTTAGTTCGATTTATACCTCGCCCTTCCCGCCAAGGCGGGCTCATGTAAAATGCATATATAAATACAATTAAAAGCATACATAAAACCAGGGCTATTTTTGGGCAGGAACTCACAGGAACGGAGTTCCGGCTGGCTCCTGAGTTGGCCACACCCAGTAGGAACTCATTAGCATAACAGGCCACACCCAACAGCAGAAACGCATTAGGACTGGCTACATTAGGGGTGTGTGGCCTAACATGCAAATTAATTCCCGCTACAAAAAAAGCCCTGGGTTTTGACAACAAGCGAGGTAAACAGAATAAGAAGCCAAAGGTGGGTGTGGCTGGATGACCACTCTTCTGGTAATACGGGGGTGTGGCCTAATATGCTAATAAGCTGTGCTGGCAGTGGTGTGGCCTAATATGCTAATGAGTTTCTGCTGTTGGGTGTGGCCTATTATGCTAACGAGTTTCTGCTGGGCTTTTTCTAGATAAAAAAGCCCTGCATAAAACATCCAAGAACAATCAGTATCCATTTCCGAAAGTGCCGGAAACAATTCAAGTGCAGAGCAGAGGTGCCTAAATCCAACGGTACCAGTATTTCGGTGTTGGTCCTGGGGGTATGCTCGATCGGCTCAATTTGATGGAGCAATTTATGTGGCGAGATAGACTGAGGGTGGTAAAACCAGGGCACGGGGGTCACTCCTCGGTGTTTAAGGCGGCTCCTAATCGAAAGCCTGGTGGAAGAGCTCCGTCTTACAGGCCTTGCGGAACTGTAGGACCTGAGCCACCACCGAGAAGGCCCTGGCCCTGGTTATCGTCAGTCTAATATCTGGGGCCCAGGAAGGCCAGCTGGTTTTGAGCCCCTGAACACAATGCTCTCTGGGGAACACATGGGGAAGGGCAGCAGCAACAGCAGGAAGAACCAAAGGCCCAAGGCCCGAAACATCCTTGTGGTATTCAGCCTCTTTTGACAGTTTCCGGGCAGACAATGGGCTTCCATCAGCTTCTGGAAGGGCAACAAGAGGGCAGGGCGGGAAATGGCCCACCCCCTCCTTTCTTTCTTCGGCTTAAATAGAACCAGAATTCACCGGAGCAGTTTTCTGGGTAGGCTCCGCTCTGCGAACCCGCTCGATGAATCCAATTTTTCTCCAGGCCAGTTTGGCTGGGGAACCTGGAGGGTTTTTTGTCATCTTCTGGGCGTGGAGCAGGGGTCACTGGGAGTGTGGAGGGGGGAGGTATTTGTGAACTTCCTACACTGTGCAGGGGGTGGACTAAATGACCCCGGGGATCCCTTCCAACTCTGTGATTCTATGAGAACCTCTGAACGTGTGCAAAGTGCTTCTCCTTTCCAAGTAACAGAATCTTTTTTAAAAAAAGCTATAGCCCCTTTTTAATTATAGCCCGTCCCGAGCGTGGAGTACTGTGCACTGAGTACAGAGCCCGTAAACATCGGACAGGTGGCATGTGATCGACTGGACGATGGGGAATCACTAGCACTTTAATAGGTCTTGTAATCTTGGTTTTAAAATTTTGTATGAACCGATTTACATTGTTTTATTGACTTTGCATTGTTATATGGTCTTATACTGTTGTAAGCCGCCCTGGGTCGGCTCTGCTGGAAGGACGGGGTAAAAGTTTAATAAAACAAACAAATAAATAAAAATCTGGATCAGTTGTCTGCCATGCAGGGACAGGGGCTGGGGCATCCAGGTTCGAATTCCCGTTTGTGCCATGGAAACCTGCTGGGTTGCCTTGGGCCAGTCCCGCCCTCTCCGCCTAAACTACCTCTCAGGGTCGTTGTGAGGCTAAAACGGAGGCCAGGGGAACGGCGTAAGCTGCTTTGGGGTCCCGCCGGGGAGAAAGCCGGGGTCTAAATGGAGTAAATAAATCAGCACCAGGGCTTAATGCAAGCGGGCGCTTTTCCCAGCACTTTGGCACAATCAGATCTCTGCCAACCACCCAGCTGGCGCTGGGCAGCTGCCAGGGATACATGGAGCGGGCCAGCCTCCTTCCGAAGAACATACCGCAAAGAGGGATGTGGGGAGGAGCTGTTCAGGAGCCCCTTTTTCCCGGGGGGGGGGGGAAGGGGAGGGAATTATCAAGCAGGTTTTAAAGGTCTGGTATGTTCCGCCTTTGCCAGGGGGAAAAAAGAGCAGCGTCTTTTGAGCTGCTTTTTCTGCTTCTCACAATAACAGCATCGGCCCCAGAAGTCAGCGACTCTCTCTCCTTTTCCTTTTCTTTTTCAAAAAGGGGGATTGGAGTATTCGACGCGCACACACCGGAGCTAGGCCTGCTCAGCCCTGTCCGACAAAGGCTGCTCAGGTCCCCAACCAGTGTTCCCTCTGAGCTGAGTTAGTGTGAGCTCGCTCACCGTTTTTTAGCCTCCGGCTCACACGTTTTTGTCTCCGCTCAGGGAGGAGGGCTCCAGAGCAAACTTAATATATGCGACAGCCAAATCACTCGCTCACGACTTTAAGGCCGGTAGCTCACAAAGTAGAATTTTTGCTCACCAGACTCCACAGCTCAGAGGGAACATTGGTCCCCAGCCAGTGTGATCTAGTCCGAGAGCAAGCCGGTTCAAGCGATCTGGTCACCCGGAGCGGGAGTCACAACAGAGTGTCCCCTCCCGCGCTTCCACCACTTGGCTCAGCCTTTGGCTAGGCTTCGGCTAGGAGAGCCAGTCTGGTGTAGTGGTTAAGTGCGCGGACTCTAATCTGGGAGAGCCGGGTTTGATTCCCCACTCCTCCACTTGCACCTGGCTGGATGACCTTGGGCAAGCCATAGCTCTGGCACAGCTGTTCCCTCAAGGACAGCTTGGGAAAGAGCTCTCTCAGCCCCACCTACCTCACAGGGTGTCTGTTGTGGGGAGGGGAAGGGAAAAGGAGTTTGTAAGCCGCTCTGAGACTCCCTTGGGGAGTGGAGGGCGGGGTATAAATCCAATCTCTTCTTCTTCTTCTTCTTCGCCCAGCAGCTGGATTGGCCTAGGACAGGATTGGCCTAGGACATGATGCACAGCGCTGAGGATCCGGAGCAGGCGGAGTCCCCTGAGGATCATCTTTACCTCCCTGCTTGTACCCCCAGCTACACGAACGTCAGAGAAGCCATGCTGGATTAGGCCAATGGCCCATCCAGCCCAGCACTCTGGGTCACACAGTGGCCAAAACCCAGGTGCCACCAGGAGGTCCAGCAGTGGGGCCAGGACACCAGAAGCCCTCCCGCTGTTGCCCCCCTCCCCAAGCACCAAGAAGACAGAGCATCACTTGCCCAGACATAAGAGCACAAGAGAAGCCAATGTTGGATCAGGCCAGTGGCCCATCCAGTCCAACACTCTGGGTCACACAGTGGCCAGAAACACCAGGTGCCCTTAGGAGGTCCAGCAGTGGGGCCAGGACACCAGAAGCCCTCCCACTGTTGCCCCCCCAAACACCAAGAATACAAAGCATCACTTGCCCCAGACCGAGAGTTCCTATCTGAACCTTGTGGCTAAGAGCCGCTGATGGACCTCTGCTCCAGATGTTTATCCAGTTCCCTCTTGAAGCCGTCCATGCTTGTAGCCGCCACCACCTCCTGTGGCAGTGAATTCCACGTGTGAATCAATCTTTGGGGGAAGAAGGACTTCCTTTTATCCGTTCTAACCCGACTGCTCAGCAATTTCATGGAGTGCCCACAAGTTCTTGTGTTGTGAGAAAGGGAGAAAAGGACTTCTTTCTCTACCTGCTCTGTCCCATGCATAATCTTGTAAACCTCTGTCATGTCCCCCTTCCATCGTTGCAAGCCATCGCTTATGTGGCAACCAGCCCAAGCGAGTAGGCCTCAAGGCAGAAGGCCTTCCAGGGGTCTGAAGGCCTTTCCCTGGTAACTGTGGAGGAAGATCAGACTCTATGTCAGCCTCCAGAAGAAACTCCAGCATGGTGCAGCGGTTCGAGGGTCAGACTAGGATCTGAGAGACCCAGGTTCAAATCCTTCCTCGGCTTGCAACCTTGGGTCTGTCACATCCTCTCGGCCTAACCTACCTCACAGGGTCATTTGTGAGGGTAAAATAGGGTGGGGTTGCTCTGCCGTATAGATTCGAGTCTAGTAACACTTGAGGGCCCAACAAGATTCTCGGGGAATGAGGCTTGTCAGATATGTGACTCTCGAAAGCTCACACTCCCAAAACCTTGTTGGCCTCTGAGGTGTTATCACAGTCGAACCCGGCTCTTGTACTGCGGACCAACACAGCCGCCCACCTGAAACCAACAAAAACAACTTTCAAAGGGTAGTCGTTGCACAGAGTTCGAGTCCAGCAGCACTTTTAAGACCAGCAAAGTTTTATTCAAGGTGTGAGCTTTCGTGGGCAAAGCACACTTCATCAGATACAGTGAAATGGAATCACAGGACGTAGTTGTATATATATAGAGAGTGGCTGGTTAAAGAATGAAAACATTGTCGGTAATAAATACGTTAAAATTGTAGTAGTTGTTTTTCAGGTTTCTGTAAAAGAAGTTTTACTGCTTTGTTTCCGTTTGTAACCATTATCACTCAACTAGCTATTGGTGTTTCCTCTTGCAATTTGCTGTGTATATAATTTGAAAATAAAGAAATTACTTGTTTTTAAAAAGATTGGAGTCGTGGTGGTAGTTGTGAACCGTGTTCCCTCTAAGCTGAGTCAGTGTGAGCTAGCTCACAGTTTTTTAGCCTCTAGCACACACATTTTCGTCTTAGCCCAGGAAGGCTGGCCCCAGAGCAAACTAATTTAAGCAGTCACCAAATCGCTCGCTCACCACTTTAATGCTAGTAGCTCACAAGGTAGAATGTTTGCTCACAAGCAATGTTCCCTCTAACCTGTGGAGTCTTGTGAGCAAAAATTCTTCTTTATGAGCCACCGGTATTAAAGTTGTGAGTGAATGATTTAGCTACTGCATAAATCAGTTTGCTCTGGAGCTATCCTTCCTGAGCTAAGACAAAAATGGGTGAGCCGGAGGCTAAAAAACTGTGAGCTAGCTCACACTAACTCAGCTTAGAGGGAACACTGCTCACAAGACTTCACAGCTTAGAGGGCGCATTGACGGCTACCCATCTTGAACAAAGCTCCCTTCCTCTTAGAAGAGAGGAGAGAAGAGGAGATTGGATTTATACCCCGCCTTTCACTACCTAAGGAAGTCTCAGAGCGGCTTACAAACTCCTTTCCCTTCCCCTCCCCACAACAGACACCCTGTGAGGTAGGTGGGGCTGAGAGAGCTCTTTCCAGAACTGTCCTTGAGAGAACAGCTCTGAGAGAACTATGGTTTGCCCAAGGTCACCCAGCAGGCGCAAGTGGAGGAGTGGGGAATCAAACCCGGTTCTCCCAGATTGGAGTCCGCGCACTTAACCCCTACACCAAAGAAGAACAATGTAAGCGGTTTGGGGTCTCTACTGGGGAGAAAGGTGTGTTGTAAATAAAGGACATGAACAACAGAAGCCTTCTACTAAACCAGACCCTCAGTCCATCAAAGATAGATAAAAAATTATACATAAATAACCCACATACAAACCTCCAGACGGCAACTGAATTCGGCAGGCAGCTAGGGGCAGTGTTCCCTCAAAGCTGAGCTAGTGTGAGCCAGCTCAGTTTTTTAGCCTCCAGTTCACACATTTCTGTCTCCGCTCCGGAAGGATGGGCTCCAGGGCAAACTAATCTATGCAGCAGCCAAATCGCTCGCTCACCACTTGAATGCCAGTGGCTCACAAAGTAGAATTTTCGCTCAGAAGACTCCACAGCTTAGAGGGAGCGTTGGATACCGGCCTCCAGGTGGGACCTGGGAATCCTCCAGAATCACAGCTCATCTCCAGACTACAGCGATCGCTTCCCCTGGAGGAAGTGGATGCTCGGGAGGGTGGACTCTATGGCGCCGTACCCCACTGAGGGGGTCCCGGTCCTCCCCAGGCTCCACCCCCAAATCTCCAGGAGTTTCCCAGCCTGGATCTGGCAACCCCACCCCCCAACCCTGAGCTAGACCAAGGACCCTTGGTTGTTCTGTCTTACGATGGTTTTGTTACTTCGATGTATTTCTTAATTTTTTTTAATGTACTTTTATTTTTGACATACCAGTAACGGTTTTCTGTCTGTCTGGGTGTTCTTCCACGGTGAGTGTTCCAGTCCCTCTCGCGTCCCGGCCCTTCCCTGGCTGCCTGTAGCATACCGGATTCGTTTCAAGGTGCTGGTTCTTACCTTTAAAGCCCTTTATGGCCAGGGACCCACGTACTTGAGGGACCGCCTTTCCCCACACGCACCCCAGAGAGCGCTGCGACCAGGGGCCCAGAACCGACTGGCCCTTCCGAGTCTTAAGGAGGCCAGGCTGGCAACAACCGGGGCCAGGGCTTTCTCGGTGGTGGCTCCACTCTGGAAGAGATCAGGGCCCTGCGGGACCTTTTGCAGTTCCGCAGGGCCTGTAAAATGGAGCTCTTCCACCAGACGTTTGGAGCCGCCACCGCCACTAACAACTGACAGCTTGAGATGGGAGAGCCCTGTCTCCCCCCCCCCCCCCCCGGTTTCTACCTACAGCCTGAGTAGGGTTGCCAGCCTCCAGGTGGGGCCTGGGGATCTACCGCTTTTACAACTGATCTCGAGCTGATGGAGATCAGCTCCCCTGGAGAAAATGGCTGCTTTGGAGGGTGGACTCCATGGCATTCTACCATGTGGAGGCCCCTCCCCTCCCCAAACCCCACCCTCTCCTGGCTCCACCCCCAAAGTCTCCAGGTATTTTGCCACCCAGACTTGGCAACCCTAAGCCTGAGCCAGCTGTCCAAGATTTTAGGATAACTGACTTGTTTATGGTTTGATGGTTTAGGATGGATTTTAATTGTATTTTTATGCATTTTGTGTAAGCCGCCCTGAGGCTACCTTCGTAGGGAGCGGTTGTTGTTCAGTTGCACAGTCGAGTCCGACTCTTTGCGACCCCATGGACTCCATCACGCCAGGCCCTCCTGTCTTCTGTTGTGCTCCAGAGTTTGCTTAATTTCATGTTTGTTGCATCGCTCACACTGTCTAGCCATCTCATCTTTTGCTGCCAGGTATAAATCGAACTAGAAAAACAAAGAAATAAGATGATCTAAGAAGA
The DNA here is from genome assembly GCA_029233225.1 of Lepidodactylus listeri. Classification (NCBI taxonomy): domain Eukaryota; kingdom Metazoa; phylum Chordata; class Lepidosauria; order Squamata; family Gekkonidae; genus Lepidodactylus; species Lepidodactylus listeri. The sequence goes on from JARCFY010000002.1 coordinate 5,542,278, forward strand.
CCAAAGTACCTACTGCGAAGAGAGAGAATCGGAGGATCGCAACTGCTGTGAAATGACTGAAATCCCCAATGCTAGCGCTTTATTTATATTTATGGTTCCAAGGGTTTTAGAATCGTTTAATCGCTGCCAATGCGCCCTCTAAGCTGTGGTGTCTTGTGAGCAAAAATTCTCCTTGGTAAGCTCCTGGCATTAAAGCTGGGAGCGAGCGATTTGGCTGCTGCATGAAACAGTTTGCTCCGGAGCCAATCCTTCCTGAGCTAAGACAACAATGTGTGCGCCGGAGGCTAAAAAGCTGGGAGCTAGCTCACACTAACTCAGCTTAGAAGGAACACTGACTCACTGCTGTGGATCTATTTTATGCGCCTTGTGGAATTTTAGCTCGTTTTCCATGTAAACCGCCCTGGACCGGCTTTGGCCAGGGAGGGCGGGGTAGAAATTTCATCCTTCAGTCAGTCAATCAATCACACCCCCCCCCCCCCAAATCTGGAAACAGAGTGGCAAAGATGATCCCCCAACAGGTGCCCATACTTTTGCCACTGTTAAGCCGAGGGGCAGGCCAGGGGACCCCTCTCACAGGCCTGCCTCCTCCTCCTCCTCCCCACCCCCCAGCTTCCCCCCCTCCCTTGGCTGTGTGGCCTGGAAGCCAGATGAAACAGGGCCCAGCTGTGCGCGGCTATTGTTGGCGTCAGCAGGAAGCATTGATAGCCGAACAAAGCCTGGAGAGGTTAGAATGGGGGAGCCCAGACAGAGCGGCTCCAGCGCGTCTCTCTCCCACAATCCCGCACTGATCTCCCATTGTTCTCCGCCTGCCCTCGGCTCTCTGAGGAGTGACCTGCGCCGTGCGCGCTGCCAAGACAACAGGATGTGAGAGTTAAAAGGTGTTGCCAGGCGGCTCTCGCAAAGGTAGTCAGAAGGAGCGGCGGCCGGCGGCCTCCCCAAGGCCCAGTGGACAGCTGCTGGCCGGACACCTTGCAGGGGTGCTGTGCTCAAAATACTCCCGGAGTGCCGCCCGCCCCGTCCCAACAGCAAGGAGGCGGTGGAGAAGGTGGCCTCCAGCTGCTCGCCGCCTCTTGGCCTGACCAACCTCACAGGGTTGTCATGAAGATAAACTGGAGGGGAGTTTTCCGGAGCAAAGCCGTGCTGGTCTGCCCAGCGGAGAGCTGGATAAGAAACCAGTCGCCCTGGAGAGACCCAACAGGGTTTTCGGGATATGAGCTTTTGGAGTGTCAAAGTTCCGTTTGTAGGGATGCCGTCCTCCAGGTGGGACCTGGGGATCCCGTGGAATTACAGCTCATCTTCAGACTACGGAGATCACTGCCACTGGGGAAAAAAATGGTGTTTTGGAGGGTGGGCTCCATGGCATTGTACCAATAAGAATATCAGAAGAGCCCTGCTGAGTCAGACCAGTGGTCCATCTAGTCCAGCCTCCTGTCTCACACAGTGGCCAACCAGTTCCTCTGGACAGCCAACAACCGGGCACAGAGGCCGAGGCCTTCATAAAAACATCAAAAGAGCTCCGCTGGGTCAGACCAGTGGTCCATCTACTCCAGTATCCTATCTCACTCAGTGGCCAACCAGTTCCTCTGGACAGCCAACAACAGGGCAGAGAGGCTGAGGCCTTCATGAGAACATCAGAAGAGCCCTGCTGGGTCAGACCAGTGAGAGTCCATCTAATCCAGCCTCCTGTCTCAATCAGTGGCCAGCCAGTTCCTCTGGACAGCCAACAACAGGGCACAGAGGCCGAGGCCTTCATAAGAACATCAAAAGAGCCCTGCTGGATCAGACCAGAGGACCACCTAGTCCAGCATCCCATCTCACACAGTGGCCAACCAGTTCCCCTGGAAGGCCAACAACAGGGCACAGAGGCCGAGGCCTTCATAACAACATCAGAAGAGCCCTGCTGGGTCAGACCAGTGGTCCATCTCGTCCAGCATCCTGTCTCACACAGTGGCCAGCCAGTTCCTCTGGAGGGCCAACAACAGGGCAGAGAGGCCGAGGCCTTCATGAGAACACAAAAAGAGCCCAGCTGGATCAGACCAGTGGCCCATCTAGTCCAGCATCCTGTCTCACACAGTGGCCAATCAGTTCCTCTGGAGAGCCAACAACAAGTCACAGAGGCCTTCCCCTGAGGTTGCCTCCTAGTTCTGGGATTCAGAGGATTAGTGCCCCTGAATGTGGAGGTTCCCCTCTGCCACCATGGCTAGTAGCTCTTGATAGACTTCTCCTCCATGAATCTCTCTGATCCCCTTTTAAAGCTGTTTGTTCCTCTGGCCAACACGACATCCTCTGGCAGCGAATGCCACGTTTCAATCTCTCTCTGTGTCACTAACGTCATTGATACCCCACGCTTTCCCCTAGTGGCCACCCTGCCAGCTTCCGTGGGGGAGTAGGAATTTGAACCTGGGTCTGTCCCTGTAACCACTGCAGCTCACGGGTTCTGCCAGCTGCTTCATCAGAGTCCCAAGAGCCAAGTTGCACCAATCCAGGGCAGAAGCCAGCAGAAAGCATCCAATGATACGGTAGAGCAGGGGTGGCCAAACCGTGGCTCAGGAGCCGTGGCTCTTTCACACATATTATGCGGCTCCCGGCAGGGCTGCTGGGGTAGCTGAATATCATTAGCAAACAAATAAATATCATTGGACAAATAAATCTCATTATCAGTATCTGCTTTTACCCCTTGTGTTGTTATTTTTGACAGTCTCGCTTCGTGTTAATAAAAAGCAAATGTGCATGTTTCCCAATAAAAACTGGTGTGTAATATTTGTTCACGTCTTACGGCTTTCAGACATCTGACGTTTATTCTGTGTGGCTCTTACGTTAAGCAAGTTTGGCCACCCCTGATCCAGTCCAATCCCCTGCACAGTGTAGGAAATTCACAAATACCTCCCCCCCCAACCCCGTGACCCCTGTTCCACACCCAGAAGAGGGCAAAAAATCCTTCAGGATCTCCAGCCAAACTGGCCTGTGAAAAAATTGCTTCCTGACCCCAAAATGGCGATCGGCATTTCCCTCGGCGTGTCAGAAAGGGCCAAGAGAACTAAGCACTGAGGCAGCCCTTCCTGCCCTCCCTTCTCCTGATCTGCCCGAGTTCACAGAATCCGTACTGGTGTCCGATGGCCATCTAGCCTCTCTTGGAAAACCTTCCAAGAAGGAGAGCCCACTACCTCCCGAGGAAGCCTGTTCCACTGAGGAACTGCTCTGACTGTCAGGAAGTTCTTCCTCATGTTTAGCTGAAAACTCTTCTGATTTAATTTCAACCCATCAGTTCTGGTCCGACCTCCTGCAGCAACAGAAAACAACTCCACCCCATCCTCTACAGGACAGCCCTTCGAGTACTTGAAGATGGTGATCCTATCACCTCTCAGTTGCCTCCTCTCCAGGCTCCAGGGAGCCAGTTTGGTGTAGTGGTTAAGTGCGCGGACTCTAATCTGGGAGAACCGGGTTTGATCCCCCACTCCTCCACTTGCAGCTGCTGGATGACCTTGGGCAAGCCACAGTTCTGCCAGAGCTGTTCTTGAAAAAGAGCAGTTTCCGTCAGAGCTCTCTCAGCCCCACCTGCCTCACAGGGTGTCTGTTGTGGGGAGGGGAAGGAGTTTGTAAGCCGCTCTGAGACTCCCTTGGGGAGTGAAGGGCGGGGTATAAATCCAATCTCTTCCTCTCTCTTCCTCTAATACATACATACATCGGAAACATGATGACATCACTCATGGGAGGGGGCTTCTTGGGAGTGGGGCCCCAATTCGCCGCCCAGCTGGGCTGTGGCGAATTGGGGTCCCAAAATCAGGGTATTCTCCTGGGCCCCCCAGCTGCCCCAGATTAAGGAGGCTTGGAACGAAAGAAGTAGACAGAGCAAAACCCCAAGTCTGCAGCTACCTGATAGATTTTGAAAGACATGATGTCTCAGAGAGGTTATTATGTTTGCCGTGAGGGGTGAGTGAGATCTTTTCACAGTTTTAATGGCTATACATAAGGTGAAATGAAATTGTATTAAAGTATTCGTATTTTTGTTTATTTCAGTTCTGATGGGACCCTAGACAAGGCTGGTCTCTTAAGAGCTTTTTGCGCTCACAAAGAAAAAAATAAAAAAATTATTATACCTTATGCCATTTATATAAGAATCACGGTCCTTGAAAAAGATTCATTCGAAACGGGTATATTACTAGAGTCCCGTGGGACTAGTGATAAATCTGCTAAGGCGCTATCTGAATGTCAACCTGCACTGGTTGTCTTGTTTGGGTGAAATATATATTTTTCTCTGCATTGTTTGGGTGAAATATATTTTTGATAATATTTAATACTAACATTTAGAGAACGGTAAAGAAAAAGAATAAAGCATCAAACTGTTTTACTGTACACGTATATTTATTGTACACGGTGATATATTTTTTGGTATTTCTTCCTAACACCGTGACCCTCTATTTTTGTATTTCCCACCAGGGGAATGGCAACCCTACTGGCTAGACTTATCCTCCACGAATCTATCTAATCCTCTTTTGAAGCTGTCTACGCCTGTGGCCATCACTGCCTCCTCTGGCAGCAAATTCCGCATTTTAATCCCTCTCTGTGTAAAGCAGTATTTCCTTTTGTCCATCCTCAACCTACTGCCCGTCGGCTTCATTGGATGCCCTCCAGTTCTAGTATTTGGGGAGAGGGAGGGAAAAGTCCTCGTGGTCCACCCTCTCCACCCCATGCATAAATTTAGAAACCTCTCGCCCGTCCCCCTCCCCCTTAAAAATTAACAGTTGTGCCCAGGTTTCAGATGTTGTCGCACAAAGTATCAGACTGTCCATAGAGCCTTTTCTTCTTTGCTATCAAATGATTTATTGTGCAAATTATCCCCCCCCCCCGCCCCAACATCTAAATACTTTTGCGTCTTTGTGACACAAGTCCCTTTAGCCATCTCCCAGCCAGCTCTGTTCCCACACATGTGGGGGACGTTGCGCTTGAGGTCTAGAAGGTGGATTCCTGGTATATGACGGAGGGGGGCCTGTGGCGGGAAATGACCCATCCCTCCCCACCCTCCCATATTTATATACACACAGCCCATTGACTGAGACTCTGGCCCTGCCATGCCGGCCAGACTGGTAACCACCACAAGAAGAGAAGAGGTTGGATTTATACCCTGCTTTTCACTACCCAAAGGAGTCTCAGAGCGGCTTAGAAACAACTTTCCCTTCCCCTCCCCACAACAGACACCCTGGGAGGTAGGTGGGGCTGAGAGAGCTCTTTTGAGGACTGCCCTTGAGAGAACAGCTCCGAGAGAACTTGTGACTGACCCAAGGTCACACCAGCAGCTGCATGTGGAGGCGTGGGGAATCAAACCCAGTTCTCCCAGATTAGAGTCCACGTACTTAACCACTGCACCAAACTGGGAGTCAGTTCTAGAAGTGGTTTGTAGTACCACTGCTCATGTGAAACCCTAATCAAGAACAGAGCATCTCTGAGCATGTGTAGAGTATTATTTTCTCTACTGCGTCACCAGTGCATCTCTTGTCTTATAGCTCTCCTGATGAAGCTGCATGCGAAACTCATGGGGATCTCTGAAGTTGTAGTGGTTAGGAGCGCAGACTCTTAATCTGGGAGAACCGGGTTTGATTCCCCACTCCTTCACTTGCAGCTGCTGATGTGACCTCGGGACTGTTACAAGTTCTCTCGGAGCTGTTCTCTCAGGCAGTCCTCGAGAGAGCTCCCTCAGCCCCACCTACCTCACAGGGTGTCTGTTGTGGGAGGGGAAGGGGAAGGAGATTGTAAACCGCTCTGAGACTGACCAAGAGAGCTGTGTTTCCCAAAAGCTTATGCTACAATAAAGTTTGTTAGTCTTAAAGGTGCTACTGGTCTTGTTACTATTTTACAGCAACAGGCCACCATGGCTAACTTCTCTGGATCTATGCCCGAGGAAGTTTGTAAGGCACCTTTCCTTGGTGAGCTTCCACAAATCAGGAAAAGGTAGCTTGGTTTTAGCAGGCATTCCCAAGCTACTTTTGGGGAAGTGGCCCTGTGGTGTGACTATTCTGGGTCTCTTCGGGTTCTGTGGCTGGATTCTGCATGTTGGCGAGGGGCCGTGGCTCAGAGGCAGAGCATCTACTTGGCATGCAGAAGGTCTCAGGTTCAATCCCCGACGTTTCCACTTTTTAAAAGTGTCAGGTAGTTGGTGATGTGAAAGGCCTCTTCCTGGGACCCTGGAGAGCCACTGCCAGTCTTAAGACAATACTGACTGCGATGGACCCCAGTGGTCTAATTCGAGTGTGTTCAGTTTGCGTGGTTGTGTAGGTTTATGGCAGGGGTGACCAAACTTCGGCTCGGGAGCCACATGCGGCTCTTCCACCCATATTGTGCGGCTCCCAGCAGGGCAGCTGAGGAAGCAAGGGGAGGCATGCCTCCTCAGTCGGTCTTCCCTTTCCCAGCCAGTGTTCCCCTTCCCTGGGTAGGCTTAAGGTGAGGGGAGCAGAGAAAGAAAGTAACTTGAAATTCATTCTCAAAGCCCCCCCTCCCCACGCTGGCCATCTCGAAGAAGGCATTTGTCTCTTTAAATTCCTTCTCCAAGCCAACCTTGCTGAAGTTGCTTTCTTTCCACTTCTCCCTCCTTCATCTATCTTCCTTCCTTCCTTCCTCCCTGCCTCCCTTCCTTCCCCTCACTCCCTCCTCTATTTGCTTTCTTTCCACCTTTCTTTCTTTTTCTCTCTCTTCCTTCCTTCCCCTCCCTCTTCTATTTGCTTTCTTTCCACCTTTCTTTCTCTTTTTCTCTCCTCCTTCCTTCCCCTCCCTCCCTCCTCTATTTGCTTTCTTTCCACATTTCTTTCTCTTTTTCTCTCTCTCTTCCTTCTTTCCCCTTCCTCCCTACTCTGTTTGCTTTCTTTCCACCTTTCTTTCCTCTCTCTCTCTTCCATCTTTCCCCTCGCTCCCTCCTCTATTTGCTTTCTTTCCACCTTTCTTTCTTTTCTCTCTCTCTCTTCTGTCTTTCCCCTCGCTCCCTCCTCTATTTGCTTTCTTTCCACCTTTCTTTCTCTTTTTCTCTCTCTTCCCTCCTTCCCCCTGCCTCCCCCATCTATTTGCTTTCTTTATTTCTCTCTCGCTTTCTTTCCACCTCTTTCATTAAGGGAGCCAGTTTGGTGTAGTGGTTAAGTGCGTGGATGCTAATCTGGGAGAACCGGGTTTGATTCCCCACTCCTCCACTTGCACCTGGCTGGATGACCTTGGGCAAGCCATAGCTCTGTACCAGCTGTTCTCTCAAGGACAGCTTGGGAAAAAGCTCTCTCAGCCCCACCTACCTCACAGGGTTTCTGTTGTGGGGAGGGGAAGGGAAAGGAGTTTGTAAGCCGCTCTGAGACTCCAAGTAAGTGAAGGGCGGGGCATAAATCCAATCTCTTCTTCTTCTTCTTCTTCTTTCTTTCCATCTCTCCTTCTCTTTGTCTCCCTTACAAAATAAATCTCATTAGCAAACTAATAAATATCACTGGACAGATAAATATCATTGATATCTATCTTTACCTCTTTTGATGTTATTTTGGACAGTCTCATTTCATGCTAATAAAGAAGCAAATCTGCACATTTTCCAGTAAGAACGTGTGTGTGATATTCATTCCTGTCTTGCCGCTCTCAAACCCCTGACACTTATTCTGTGTGGCTCTTGCATTAAGCAAGTCTGGCCACCCCTGGTTTATGGTATCAGTGCCACTGGTAATTTTTTTTTTAACATTTCTATTCCATTGTGAAGTTTTGTTGACTTTGGAAGTAGCGAAAAGCAAGCCAAGTGTTTTTTAAAGAATCAACACGTGGGGAAGAAAAAGAAGATGCCGAAGGCGTCACAAATCAAAGTCACCTTGGAAGCTGAGATGTTTGTGTATTCCGACTTACCCTATGAGTTAGGGTCCTCCAAAACATCCAATCGTTCACAGCCTCGCTCGGGTCTTGCAGACTGAGGGCCCTCGTGGCTTCCTTGACTGTTCCCTCTCTGTTGACTTCTCTCTCCTGTTGAGTCAATCTCTCTCCTCTTTTCCTGTTCCCTTCTGCTTTTCCTAGCATGATTGTCTTCTCCAGTGACTCGTATCTTCTCAGAATGTGACCGAAGTACGATAGCCCCAGTTGAGTCATTTCAGCGTCTAGGAGGAGTTCAAGTCTGATTTGATCTAAATCCCACTGATTTGTCTTTGGGGCAATCCATGGTATCTGTAAAACTCCTCCCCCCCCCCCCCAACACTACGTTTCAAACGAATGAATTTCCTCCCGTCAGCTTTCTTCATGTCTGAGTCTGAGGTACGGGTATCAGATTTGTTTCAGATGGGTAGATGTGTTAAGTTTGCAACAGTCGGGGGGGGGGGGGGGGGAGAACCTGAGCCAGCGCCTTAAAAAACAACAACAGGCCATGTGCTTTCGGGAGTCCAAAGTTGACTCCATCAGATACAAGCACAGACAGCTTCAGGAGGGGGTTGGATAAGCATATGGAGCAGAGGTCCATCCGTGGGTATCGTGGCCACAAGGGATAGATGGAGAACTCTTTCTGGGGCAGTGATGCTCTGTCTTCTTGGTGCTTGGGGGGCAAGAGTGGGAGGGCTTCTGGAGTGCTGGCCTCATGGGTGGACCTCCTGAGGGCACCTGGGTTTTGGCCACTGTGTGACACAGAGTGTTGGACTGGAGGGGCCACTGGCATTACCCAACATGGCTTCCCTTATGTTCTTATGTCTGGGGCAGTGATACTTTGTCTTCTTGGTGCTGGGGGGGGGGGAACAGTGGGAGGGGCTTCTAGAGTCCTGGCCCCACTGCTGGACCTCCTGAGGGCACCTGGTATTTTTGGCCACTGTGTGACACAGAGTGTTGGGCTGTATGGGCCACTGGCCTGATCCAAACATGGCTTCTCTGACGTTCTTAAGATCTTAGATACAAATGAGAATGGAGGCCCATCCGCCCATCAGCCCACCTGTGTTTCTCTGCCCCAAGCTGGACAGCCCAGGCTAGCTTGATCTTGGAGGCTAAGCCGGGTTAACCCTGGTTAGTCCTTGGATGGGAGACTGCCAAAGAAGTCGGGGGTTGCTACGCAGAGGCAGGCCACGGCAAACCACCTCTGAACATCTCTTGCCTTGAAAACCCAACAGGGTCGTCATAAGTCAGCTGCGAATTCATGCTACTTTCCACCACCACCAGGATAACTTCAAAGTTCCTATGAGCTGGAAATAAAGGGGTCCCCTCCTTTGCCCAAATACCAAGTTTATGACGCCAGATGTGCCATGTGTCAATTCTACCTGAAGCTGGGGTGGGTACAAACAGCGCAAGGTGTGAGGTGGGGTTCCAGAGACAAAAAGTGATAAGATCCAGTGCCTTGGGGTGTACACTACGCTGTGACCCAGAAAGCCCCGGGTTCAAATTCTGATTCTGCTCTGAAATCAGGGGGAAGTTTGTTGGCTGCCCACAGAGACTTTTGGCCTCTGTTCCCACACAGAGCGGACGACACCATTCTACCTTACAGGGTTGGTGTAAACATTGCCATGATAGGTGAAGCATGTTGCTTAGGGTTACCAGATTTTGAAAAGCAAAAAAGAGGACCTATTTCCCGACTGACTATTTCAAATAAGTGATTGCTGCGACAAATCTCATTTTAAACACCCCTATTATTTGAGCCGCGGAACAAATTTAGAGTCCAGTGGCACCTTTAAGACCAGTAAAGTTTTATTCAAGGTATGAGCTTTCGTGTGCACGCAACGCTTCGTGTGCACGCAAGGTATGAGCTTTCGTGCGCACGCAACGCTTTTTCAGATATTTGAGAAATATTTCAAATATGCATGCCCACTTTTAAAAAATATTTGAAAAAGTCTGCGTGCACACGAAAGCTCATACGTTGAAGAAAAATTTGTGGGTCTTAAAGGTACTGCTGGACTATAAATTTATTCTACTGCTTCTGACCAACACGGCTGAGCACCTGGATCTATTTGAGCTGTGATCGCTGCTACTAACTAGGAATATTCCTAACCTTCCAACCCAAAAAGAAGACATTTTGGCTGTGGTCACACGGGCCCTTTAAATCCGGGAGCCCTCCCGGATTTAAAGGGGCCGCATTTTTCTACCGTGGGTTGGGATGTCTACACATGTCTACACATGTCTACACATCCCAACCCCTGTGGAGGCAGAAGTGGCGGCCGCGGCTGCGGAAGAGGCGGCTGCCGCAGAAGCGGTGGCGGCCGCGGAAACGGCGGCAAAGGACCCAACCGCCGCCTGGTAAGTTTGGGTCCCCCCCCCCCCCATTTTACACTTGGGCGAGCGCCCAAGTGTAAAAGGGGGGGGGGGAAATGGCCGACGGGAACATCTGGATAGCCCCGCTCTCGCAATGATTGCGAGAGAGGGCTGTCCAGATACCTCAAATGTGGGTTCCTCCCGCGACTCCCGGGAAAACTGTCAATTTTCCCGGGGTCAGAAAATGCAGGAGGAACCTGCATTTGAGCCCGCTTTGGTGCGGGACTTTCTGCGGCCGTTGTAGACGGCCCCTTTAAATGCGGGAGGAAATAGGAAATTCCTCCCGCATTTAAGGGCCGTGTGACCGCAGCCTTTCATTGCTTTTTAAAAAGGGGCCCAAAAGAGGATGGACACACAAAAAAAGAAGATATCTGGTATCTGAAGAAGTGTGTGTGAACACCTTTAAAGCCCTATATGGCCAGGGTCTGACATACCTGAGGGACCACTTTTCCCCATATACGCCCCAAGGAGCACTACGGTCAGGGTCTCAAAATCGACTGACCCTCCCGGGTCCCAAGGATGCCAGGCTCACCACCACCAGGGCAGGGCCTTTTCAGTGACAGCTCCATACTGGTGGAATGAGCTCCTGGAAGAGATCAGGGCCCTGTGGGACCCTTTACAGTTCCACAGGGCCGGCAAGACGGAGCTCTTCCACCAGGCTTTCAACTAAGCCAGTTTGGTGTAGTGGTTAAGTGCGCAGACTCTAACCTTGGGAGAACCGGGTTTGATTCCCCACTCCTCCACTTGCACCTGGCTGGATGACCTTGGGCAAGCCATAGTTCTGTCAGAGCTGTTCCCTCAAGGACAGCTCTGGAAAGAGCTCTCTCAGCCCCACCTACCTCCCAGGCAGCGTTCCCCCTAAGCTGAGTTAGTGTGAGCTAGCTCACATTCTTTTAGCCTCCGGCTCACCCATTTTTGTCTTAGCTCAGGAAGAATGGCTCCAAATCAAACTGATGTATGCAGCAGCCAAATCGCTGGCTCACAACTTTAATGCCAGGAGCTCACAAAGTAGAGTTTTTGCTCACAAGACTCCCCAGCTTAGAGGGAGCGTTGCTCCCAGGGTGTCTGTTGTGGGGAGGGGAAGGGAAAGGAGTTTGTAAACTGTTCTGAGACTCCTTCGGGTATAAATCCAATCTTTTCTTCTTCTTCGTCTTCGGAGCCGCTGTATAAATCCAATCTTTTCTTCTTCTTCTTCGGAGCCGCTGCCACTAATACCACCAACAATCGTAATTGTTGGCCCTTGGCTGTGACATCTGGCCTGGGTCGCCGCTCGAATTAGGAAGATCACTGTTAAGATTTTTGCATGCGCCTCTTCAGTACACCATCTTAAGTAATCGATGAAAGACCACCCACACTTTATGATTTTATTTGCAAGGGAACTGTTTTTAAATGAGTTCTGTGTGGATTTTAACTGGCATTTACGTACCAACCAGTGTAAGCCGCCCTGAACCTGCTTTGTGTCGAGGGTGAGGTACAAATTTAATAAATACACAGCCCCTTTACAACACAGCAAGTGGAAAGCAACTATCCAGCAAGAAACCAGAGTAGCCAGCAATGCTCCCTCTAAGATGCGGAGTCCGGTGAGCAAAAATTCTACTTTGTGAGCTACGGGCATTAAAGTTGTGCGTGAGCAGTTTGGCGACTGCATCAGTTAGTTTGCTCTGGAGCCATCCTTCCTGAGCTAAGGCAAAATACTGTGAGCCGGAAGCTAAAAAACTGTGAGCTAGCTCACACTAACTCAGCTTAGAGGGAACACTGGTAGCCACTATCTTTTTCGGACGAGGCTCCTCTGCCTTACATACCTGCTTACTTGGCAAAGCTCCAGTAAAGAAAGCTTTTGCGCTGTTTAGTGTATTTCCATGGGAGGCAAACGTTTGGTCCCTCTCTATTTGAGCGGATAATGCAGTTGTTAAAGGCAAAAGGGGAGAGACAGACAGACAGACAGACAGACAAGACAGATCTCACTAAGACACAAGCATGCAAAGCTAGCGAGTAGCTCCATCGGAACCTCTGACAGTCCCAAGACTTCCTCCTCAGAGTGGAATGGCAGACCCTTTAGAGGCCAGGTGAGAAACCTGCTTCTCTCCAACTCCCACGCCTCGGAGCAAGACCTGCGTTTTTTGCAACCAGGAGGACACGGTTCTTCGCCTCGCTTCCAAGCGTTTAAAGGGGACGCCCCCTCCACCCTCTCGGAGACGAGGCCGGCCAGGCTGGATCGGTACAGCACGGCCCAAATGGTACAGCCACCAGCAACACCAGGACCAAGGGAGCCGCCATCTTAACGGTAGGACACCGGCCTAATGCCAGCAGTGTCCTGGCCCCGCTGCTGGACCTCCTGGTGGCACCTGGTGTTTCTGGCCACTGTATGACAGAGTGTTGGACTGGATGGGCCACTGGCCTGATCCAACATTGGCTTCTCTTCTGTTCTTAAGACATTGCTGAACCAGGTGGCCCAATCAGTTGCAGGAGCTTCTATGGAAGGGGTGGCTTCTGTCTCAAAAAACCCTTCCAAGCCGAGAGCTCACACAGATTCTCTGGTATCAGCTCTACAACGCACGCCAGGGTGCTGCGTCCCCGCCGCCGCCCATTCCTCTCCCCCTCAGAAAGCACTGTGTGTCCCTCAAAACCCACCCACCCACCTCCGCCGCAAGCCTTCCCCGTCAGCCGTGCCCTCGGCGGCCTCCCCGATCAGGCGCGGCACTTTCCCACACTCTCACACCTGAGCCCTTCTCCGATCGCGCACCTGCTGCTCCTCGACCGATGCCTATCAGCCGGCCGGATGGAGATGAGAGCCATTCCGTGCCGGGGAGATGTCCTTGGCAGGCTGGCCAACGCAGCTGGGATGGGAACCGTCGTGGGGCCGGGGCAGCTGGAGGGGGAGCAGCCAACGCACCTTGCGCTGGCAAGCACGGCAGCCAAACGGAGCCCCCACCCCAAGGGTGACATCCCAAGGGGAAAAGGAAAGATCAGTCGGAGTCGGCCGCAGCAGGCTGTGAAGGAGCCGATGGCCAAGTCCGCCTCGTCCTCGGAACCTGTTGCTTGAAAATTCCAGACAGAGGGCAGGAAGGAGCCAGGAGGGGGGGTCTGTGACTTCTGTAGGGTTGCCAACTCCCGGTTGGGAAATTCCTGGAGCTTCTGGAGTGGAACCTGGGGACGGCGGGGTACAGGGAGGGATCTCAGCGGGTTATAATGCCGAACAGCCAACCCTTCAAGGCAGCCATTTTCTCCAGGGAAGCTGAGCTCCGTAGCCTGGAGGTTAGTTGTGATTTGGGGGGATCTTCAGGTCTAGGATTGCTGGCTCCTCCTCCTCCTCCTGCTTGCTACTACTATAAAAGACAGTGTTCATGGTGAGCATCAGCCAGCAAAATTTAGAAGGCTTTTTTGCACGGCGGAGTGAGCTCCCGTCTCTGGCCCCAGCTCCTGCCAACCGAGCAGTTTGAAAGCAAGAAACTGCAAGTAGAGAAATAGGTACTGCTTTGGTGGGAAGGTAACAGCGTCCCGTGCGCCTCGGCGTCTAGTCATGCCGGCCACATGACCACGGAAAAAGTCTTTGGTCAGCGCTGGCTCTTCGGCTTGGAAAACGGGGATGAGCACCGCATCCCTAAAGTTGTCTTCAACTGGCTTTTGAGCAAAGGAAACCTTTACCTTTACTTTACCTGAAGGACTGGATTGCTCCCAATACAAACACTTATGATAGGAGCAAACCCATGCTTAAGTTCTTTATTTTCTTCAAAGTATTTTCTGGTTAAGAACATAAGAGAAGCCAATGTTGGATCAGGCCAGCGGCCCATCCAGTCCAACACTCTGTGTCACACAGGGGCCAAAAACACCAGGTGCCCTCAGGAGGTCCAGCAGTGGGGCCAGGACACTGGAAGCCCTCCCACTGTTGCCCCCCCAAGCACCAAGAATACAGTCCTTGCATTTCCACATGAACGCTTGCTTTGAGTCTCGAAAGCTTATACCCTGAAAACCCTAGAACAAAGTATGAGTCCTGTGGCATCTTTAAAACCAACAAAGTTTAATTCTGGGTAGAAGCTTTCCTGTGTGTACAAAGTTTGAATCCAGCGGCACCTATAAGCCCAGCAGAGTTTATACCCCGAATTAAACTTTGTCGGTCTTAAAGGCACCACTGGACTCAAACTTTGTTCTGTTGCTTTAGACCAAGAAGAAGAGGAGGAGGAGATTGGATTTCTATCCCGCCCTTCGCTGCCCGAAGGAGTCTCAGAGCGGCTTACAAACCCCTTTCCAAACCCCTCCCCACAACAGACACCCTGTGGGGCAGGTGGGGCTGAGAGAGCTCTGACAGGAACTGCTCTTTTTCAAGGACAGCTGTGCCAGAACTATGGCTGGCCCAAGATCATCCAGCAGCCGCATGTGGAGGAGTGGGGAATCAAACCCGGTTCTCCCAGATTAGAGTCTGTGCACTTAAACACTACACGAAGAAGAAGAAGAGATTAGATTTATACCCCGCCCTTCACTACCTGAAGGAGTCTCAGAGCGGCTTACAATCTCCTTTCCCCTCCCCTCCCCACAACAGACCCCCTGGGAGGCAGGTGGGGCTGAGAGAGCTCTGAGACAACTGTCCTTGAGAGAACAGCTGGTACAGAGCTATGGCTGGCCCAAGGTCATCCAAGCAGCTGCAAGTGGAGGAGTGGGGAATCAAACCCGGTTCTCCCAGATTAGAGTCCGCGCACTTAACCACTACACCAAAACTGGCGCTCAACACAGCGACCCCACCTGAACCTGAAAATCTTGTTGGTCTTTTAAGGCGCTACTGAATTCAAACCTATGTCCCTTGGGGACACTGGCCAGGGCCAAAGCACAGACTCGTGCAGAGAGTCAGCAGACACACTCCGCTGGGGCACTAGTTCCAGGTGGTCAGGTGTGGGGGTCTGAAGCAGTAGAACAAATTTAGAGTCCAGGGACACCGTTAAGGCCAACAAAGGTTTATTCCAGGTACGAGCTTTCGTGTGCAAGGCACACTTTTTCAAATACATTGGAATGTCCCTCAGTGATATGTCCATTATTTTATCCATGTCCCTATTTCTGGCAGCCTGCTCTTGTATCCTTAATCCCACGCTTTGGGCAGGATTTGGGCAGGAGAGGCTGTTGATGGGCCTCCTGATCCGGGAGCACATCCAGCCTGTGCTAAAGGCATTGCACTGGCTGCCAATAGCGTTCCGGACCCGCTTCAAGGTGCTGGTTTTGACCATTAAAGCCCTTTATGGTCAGGGACCTGCCTCTCCGAGGGACCGCCTTTTCCCGCATCTTCCCCAGAGAGCACTTCGATCAGGACTGCAAAACCGCCTGGCCCTCCTGGGTCCGAAGGACAGGGGTCCATTGGAGGGGGAGCGCACAGGAGCGCAGCTCCGGGAGTGAGGAGCCCAGGGGGCGGGCACATGACCAAGCCCCGCCCCCTCCTCGGCCTCCCGGAGCAGTGCAGAGGCACAGCGCCCCGGGGAAAGCCCTGCTAGGGTCTTTATTGTTTTTAATGCTTTGTTTTAATACTGATAATTTTATCATTGTTCCTTTTATGACAGTGTGCTGCTTTTCCATAGACTTGCTCAAGGTGACATATAAGTTTTCTAAGTAGACCATTTTTTATCTGGGCCCATGGCACATAAGTACTGGAGAAATTTCACCAACCCTTCAGCAGCTTCCACCCCATCAGTTTGGTGTAGCGGTCAGGAGTTGGACTCTAATCTGGGAGAACCGGGTTTGATTCCCCACTCCTCCACATGCAGCTGCTGGTGTGACCTTGGGCCAGTCACAAGTTCTCTCAGAGCTGTTCTCTCATGAGCCGTTCTCAAAAGACCTCTCTCAGCCCCACCTACCTCACAGGGTGTCTTGTTGTGGGGAGGGGAAGGGGAAGGGATGGGTGGTGCACATGTCCTGGGTCTCTCAAGTCTCCTTGAAACCTAGTGGTTTCAAGGGAGCAGGAAGAGAATGAGGGTGTGTTCTTGACGCTTATTTTTATTGCACAAAGTATTGGATGGGGAAGGGAGTGGAGGAAGAGCAGGTCAGTTTCACTCACCTGTGGCGTGGAGCCTGAGGGGTGGGTGTGGCCTTCTGACACACTTCCGGTATGTGAGGAGGTGTAGCATATGCAAATGAGTTATGCAAATGAGTTATGGTAATGAGCTCCTGCACCTCTTTTTCTACGAAATGACCCCTGCCGAAGGATGTTAGGTTAGCAACAACCAGGACCAGGGCGTTTTCTGCAGGGGCTCTAACGGACTGGAATGAGCCCCCTTGTGAGATCAGGGCCCTGTGGGACCTCTTCGAGTTCCACAGGGCCGTGGAAAAGAAGCTTTTCCGGTAGGCTTTTCAATAGGGCCGCACCGTATCAGCCATGCCCTGGGCCGACCTGGACCGGAAGCTACTTGGAGCGGCAGTAGAACTGACCGCGTTTAAACGCACTTTATGTATTGAGCACACCGCCAGCGATACAAACGGATTATTACGTAGTTGTACTGAGACACATTCGTATATGGAATCCACTGCCACAGGAGGTGGTGGCGGCTACGAGCATGGACGGCTTCAAGAGGGAATTAGATAAACATCTGGAGCAGAGGTCCACCAGTGGCTATTAGCCACAAGGAATAGATAGGGACTCTCAGTCTGGGGCAAGTGATGCTCTGTATTCTTGGTGCTTGCGGGGGGCAGCAGTGGGAGGGCTTCTAGTGTCTTGACCCCACTGCTGGATCTCCTGAGGGCACCTGGTGTTTTTGGCCACTGTGTGTCACAGAGTGTTGGACTGGATGGGCCACTGGCCTGATCCAACATTGGCTTCTCTTATGTTCTTATGTCTGGGGCAAGTGATGCTCTGTCTTCTTGGTGCTTGCGGGGGGCAGCAGTGGGAGGGCTTCTAGAGTCCTGGCCCCACTGCTGGACCTCCTGAGGGCACCTGGTGTTCTTGGCCACTGTGTGACACAGAGTGTTGGACTGGATGGGCCATTGGCCTGATCCAACACTGGCTTCTCTTATGCTCTTATGTTCTCTGTAATCTTGGTGCTTGGGGGGTGGGGGCAAGCGTGGGAGGGCTTCTAGAGTCCTGGCCCCACTGCTGGACCTCCTGAGGGCACCTGGTGTTTTTGGCCTCTCTGTGTAGGACTGGATGGGCCACTGGCCTGCTCCAACAGCGGCTTCTCCCTCTTATGTTCGCATACTTTTATATTGTAATATATGCTGTTTGACTCTTTTATTGGTTTCATGTGAGCCGCCCAGAGCCTACTTCAGTGGGGAGGGGGGGGTAGAAGTTAAACAAACCAACAGATAAAGCTAGCCGTGGGTGCCGGGCCCTCGGTCGCCGCCACTCTCTCCCGCCGCCGGTGCCGCAGGTTTCTGGCAGAGAGAAGTTTCCCAGGGTGGCACTGGCCGCAGGTTGTCCCCCCCCCCTTCAAAGCCCCCCCACCCCACAGAGGAGTGCCTTGCGGAAGGCCCTGTTCCCACACGGGCTATCAAAGCAACTAATTAGCCCCCATCTGCTGCTGGTGGAGCCCCCCCTCCCCTCCCTCCCCACCACCACCGGTGGCATGCGAGGCTCCATTGAGGCTCCGGGGCAGGGGGCTTTGTCTGCTGGAATGCCTTTTTCTGGAGAGGCTAAGCAGCCGGAGCCCGGCGGAACAATTCAAGGGGGCCCTCGACCGCCCCCCCCCTCCCGCCTCCGCTGCTATCCATGGCTGGGTTTCTCTGCGCCCATGAGATGAATCTGGAGTCAAAGCTCGGGTCTCCTGGGGTCAAAGATCACGGTGCCGAATCCAGGGAGGGTGACGGGAGCCCAAAGGAGAGGGCCGAAGGCAAGGCCGGTTCACCTCCGGGACAGGGTTGGCGGAGCCAAAGGGCAGAGGGCGGAAAGGTGGCTTCCCAAGGAGGGCCTGTCTTTCGGAGCTTGACGTGCAGGAGGATCGAAAGACACCTCGGTGTAGCTCTGGGGCATGTGCAGAGGGCCAAAGACGGCGGGAGAGTTCTTGAGAGTCTTCCGTGTTCTCTTACTGAACCGAGATGATGAGGGGGTTGGAGAATCTACCCTAGGAGGAAAGGCTGAAGAGTCGGGAACTTTGTGGATTTGAAAAGAGACGACTAAGGGGGGACAGGATAGAGTTTTATAAAAATTATGCACGGAGTGGAGGGAGTTGAGACATTTTTCTCGCCCTCTCTCAACATACTCGAACTGGAGGGCATCCAGTGAAGCTGATGGGCAGGAGGTTCGGGATGGATGAAAGGAAATACTACTTTCCACAAAAGAGTGATTAAAATGTGGAATTTGCTGTCAGATACAGTCACCAACTCCAGGTCGGGAAATACCTGGAGATTTTGAGTGTGGAGCCTGAGGAGGGTGGGAGAAGAAGAAGAAGAGGAGGAGGAGGAGATCGGATTTATATCCCACCCTTCACTTGGAGTCTCTGAGCGGTTTACAGTTTCCTTTCCCTCCCCATCTCCACAACAGACACCCTGTGAGGCAGGTGGGGCTGAGAGAACTCTTTCGAGGACTGCCCATGAGAGAACAGCTCTGAGAGAACTTGTGACTGACCCAGGGTCACACCAGCAGCTGCAAGTGGCGGCGTGGGGAATCAAACCCAGTTCTCCCAGATTAGAGTCTGTGCTCCTAACCGCCACACCAAACCGGGGAGGAGAGGGCCTTCAGTGCCATAGAATCCACCTTCCAAAGTGGGCATTTTCTCCAAGTGAACTGATCTCTGCCTTTCTCTTCACTGGGGACCCAAAGCGACTTCACATCACTCTCTTCTCCTCCATTGCATCCTCATAAAACCACCCTGCGAGGTAGGGCAGGCAGAGAGTGTGTGATTGCACCAAGGTCACCCGACAAGTTTCCATGGAAGAGTGGGGATTCGAACACAGGATGTTCAGATCCTAGTTCAACCACACTGGCTTTTAATTAGCAATTAAATTCATAGAGGAATGGAGTGGGGGTGGGGAGAGCATATCTCATTTTTAATTTTTTAAGATAGTTCCAGAGGGCAGCTGTGCTGACTGACAATAGAAGAACTGGATTTGAATCCAGTCACACCTTTTCGAGACCAACCAGATTTTCCAAGTATGAGCTTCCGAGAGTCAAAATCCCCTTCATCAGATGGAATTTTTTAATTTTTAAAAAATCAGTGGTCTTGTGGTTCAGACTTTGCTCGAAGTCACAATCTCTGCCCCGCAGTCCTCACTCCAAAACTCAGGTGTATTCTGCAGCTGTGTGTCCACAACAGATAAAGGTGTGCTTTGCATCATTACAAGCAAAACTTTTCTCTGTTACCATGTCGCAATGATCCCTGCCAACGCTCCCTCTAAGCTGTGGAGTCTTGTGAGCCAAAATTCTACCTTGTGAGCTGCTGGCATTACAGTTGTGAGCGAGCAATTTGGCTACTGCATAAATCAGTTTGCTCTGGAGCCATCCTCCCTGAGCCAAGACAAAAATGTGTGAGCCGGAGGCTAAAAAACTGTGAGCTAGCTCACACTCACTCAGCTTAGAGGGAACACTGAACTGCTCCAGCGCCTTTTGTCCGATTCGATTCACGCACCCATGACAGCATAGATGGCAGCAGTGAACCGAAACAGACAACCAGCCGTAATGAAAATCTAGCGAGCCGGCAGACGGCCAAAGGAAAATGTTGACCTCTTCTGCCTCAAAGCTGTGCAGAGGCGATGTGTTTTGGACAGCTTTCCCAACATGCGAGAAGAGCGAGTGGGCAGGGATTCTGTAATTAAACAGCTTTGGAGAAGTAGGAGAAAAGAGCAAGTAGGAGAAAAGGGCAAGAGTCCAGTTGTACCATAAAGACGAACAAAATTTGTGGTACGGCATGAGCTTTCCTGAATCACCGCTCACTTCTTCAGACCCCGCTAGAATGGGAGCCCATCTGTCCTATATATTGGAAAGTGACTCACGAAAGCTCCTCCCTTGCCAGAAATGTTGTGAGTCTTGAAGGCGCTCTTGGACTCTTGCTCTTTTCTACTGCTACAGACAAACACGACTACCCACCTTCACCTGTCTCCATGGAAGGTTTGTAGAAGGGCCCAAGTTCAGCCCCTGTATCACGATTTAAAAGAAGAACAAAGAGCTGGTGCCGGGAGAGACCTCCCTCTGTCTGAGATGGAGAGCGGCTGCCCATCAAATATTTCATGAGTCACTGCTCACTTCTTCAGAAACAGCTAGACTGCGAGTCCGTCTGTCCTTACATCTTGGGGAGTGGAGTGAACTCAGATGCCGAATGACAATAGCAGGTGAATGACAATAGCAGGCAGGATTGGATTCGGTGTGATATGCGGAGGGGTAAGAGGCGTGGGAGAAATCAGCCTTGGTAATGAGACAGGAAACCTAGGTCTCGATTCAGTCCTGGGGGATGAATTGCCTTGCATTTCATGATCAGATGCAATTCAGTAGTCTCTCTTTCTAATCTCTCCTTGAAAATGCCTTTGTAAGAGAAGTGCTGCTCTTAGGTCAGCAACTGAATGTCCTGGAAGGTTAAAACGTTTCCCCCGCTGGTTTGGGAACGTTGTGGTTTGTAATGTCAGACTCACATTCTAGCTGTTTCTGAAAGAGTGAGCCGTGATTCATGAAAGCTCCTCCCCGCCACATATTTTGTTGGTCTTCTGCAGGCAGACTAACAGGGCTACCCATCTTGATCCATCAAATATTTATTATTTATTTTATTTACCACCAGGGCTCATCTCGTAGCGGGAGCTCCTTTGCATATTAGGCTACACACCCCTGATGTAGCCAATCCTCCAAGCGCTTACAGTAGCTCCTGTAAGAAGAGGTCTGTAAACTCTTGGAGGATTGGCTACATTAGGGGGGTATGGCCTAAAATACCAAGGAGCTCCTGCTACGAAATGAGCCCTGTTTACCATATGGTTCCCAACTAATGCTCCCTCTAAGCTGCGGAGTCTTGTGAGCAAAAATCCTACTTTGTGAGCAGCTGGCGTTAAAGTTGTGAGCAAGCAATTTGGCTACTGCGTAAATCAGTTTGCTCTGGAGCCATCCTGCCTGAGCTAAGACCAAAACGTGTGAGCTGGAGGCTAAAAAAACCAGCTCACACTAACTCAGCGTAGAGGGAACACGGGTCCCAACAGGAACCCAAGGCAGCTTTCTCTCATTCTCCTGTCCTCCGTTTTCTCCTCCCAACAACACTGCGAGGTAGGTTAAGCCGAGAGTATGTGACTGGGCCGGGGTCACCCACCAACCTTCCCACGGCACGACGGGGAATTCGAACCTGGGTTCTCCCCAGATCCTGGTTGGCCAGCGGAGCGACCACACCACGCTAGCTCCCTGTAGCCGGCATCGCTACCCAGACGTACGGCAGAAGTCCAAGCCGCCCAGAGTCCCACGTGCAGCTGGACAGATGGAAAACAAGAGAAGAGCTGGCCGGCCGGGGGTGGGTGGGTGGGGTGGGGGGTGGTCTTCACAGCCTCTCCCCCGGCCATTATTATGCCCCACGGTGGGAAAATCAAACAGGTGGCTTGGAGGCCATTGACTGTGGGTAGCGTCTCCCCCCCCCCCCCTTCCAGCCCAGTGGTCCAGACCGACCTGCGCCCGGGAGCGCGAGGCGCAACTTCATTACCATGTGAATTCTGGGAAAAAGACGAGGGCTCCGGTACCAGCACCCCTGACCATATGGCGCGCCTTCCTCGGCACTAAGCCGGGAACCGCTCCCGCCTCCGCTGGGCCCTGCAGAGGTTGCTCAGCAGCGGGGTTGGGAGGGGGATATCAAAGGGCTTGCTATTCTATAGGCACTTCAGCTGCACAAGGTTTTGTGAAGAGACCACACAAGGCCAGCGGGGGCCTTCCCCCGGAGCCTCAAAATTACTGCCGAGCAAAGCCGTACCACCCCTTGGCTGGCTGGGAAGCGGCTGGGAGATGCCCCCTTTTAAGGTCCCTCTTGCTTTGAGAGCAGGTCAGCTGGCTCTGTCTTAGGGCTACCAACCTCCAGGGAGTTCTCTTGGAGTTACAAGGCATCTCCAGACGGCAGAGGTCGGTCGTCTGGAGGAAATGGCAGCTTTGGACTCTATGGTATATCAGAGGGAGCATCCAGACGCGCCATTTTATGTGCATGTTCACACAGCAACATCCGCCTCCTGTCCTGATCCGTTGGTTTCCTGCTCAAAACCCCCCTTCAGCCGGAGTATTTTGTGACCGGGTCCCAAGTGGTGTTTTCTCAGCTCTCCCGGTTAAAGCCTCATTTTCCCCTGCGTGAGCGCTCCTCCGGTGTCGAGCCACTAGTTTAAACCGCCTTCCGCTTTTTTGCCCGCCGTTTTTTGTGCGCGTTGGCGGTATGCGCATAAGCGGGGCTCCGCCCCCGCGTTGATAGAACCAACGTTTAGACGGGCCCTCGTTTTGAGTTCGGGATCCCAAAGAGGCCAGTTTCAGGCGAAAAGTTTAAAGGGAAGCCTTCTGTCACAGCGGTGAAATCAGGGTGCTCTGCGGGACTGCCAAACGAAAGCCGTGATTCGCCCTAGTGGTTCTGCGCATGCGCGAGGATAAAGTTTTTCAATTCTACAGACGAGCAGTTATGCGATGCACAAACTTGGAGGGGAAAACCCCCCAACACACGCTCCCGTGAGATCGCGATCGTCCAGAGTAAAAATAATCGCAACAGAACGGGGCCATTTAAACCTGATTAAATGGTGCATCTGAACGCACCCAGAAAGTCTAGGAGAAATGGACGTTGAAGAAGAAGAGGAGGAGGAGAAGAAATTGGATTTATACCCCGCCCTTCACTCAGAGTGGCTTACAAACTCCTTTCCCTTCCCCTCCCCACAACAGACACCTTGTGAACTGTTCCCTCTAAGCTGAGTGTGAGCTAGCTCGAGTAAGTGTGAGCTTAGCCTCTAGCTCACACGTTTTTGTCTTAGCTCAGGAAGCCTGGTTCCAGAGCAAACTAATTTATGCAGCAGCCAAATAGCTCACTCACATTAATGCCAGTAGCTCACAAAGTAGAATTTTTGCTCACAAGACCCCACAACTTAGGGGGAGCATTGCCTGTGAGGGAGGTGGGGCTGAGAGAGCTCTGACAGAAACTGCTCTTTTTCAAGAACAGCTGTGCCAGAACTACGGCTTGCCCAAGGTCATCCAGACAGTTGCAAGTGGAGGACTGGGGAATCAAACCCGGTTCTCCCAGATTAGAGTCCGCACACTTAACCACTACACCAAACTGGCTCTCACCAATGAATTCCCCCCCCTCCCCAAACTCTGTCTGTGTCTGGCACTGCCACCAAATCTCCAGGAATCCCCCAAACTGGAGCTGGCAATCCCATGGTCTGTCTTCATTCAAGCTAGGTGCACCATGGTTGACATGCCGCACACTGAAGTGATGTACATAGTGGCTATCGAGGTCAGCTCTCTTTCCAGGACGGGGTGGACTGGCGAGGTTGGAGTGAACCATAAGGCTCCAGCTCCTGTGAAAGGCCACAGATAAACGCAATGTTCCCTCTAAGCTGTGGAGTCTTGTGAGCAAAGATTCTACTTTGTGAGCTACTGCCATTAAAGTTGTGAGCCAACGATTTGGCTACTGCATAAATCAGTTGGCTCTGGAGCCATCCTTCCTGAGCTGAGACGAAGACATGTGAGCTGGAGGCTAAAGAACTGTGAGCCAGCTCACCCTAACTCAGCTTAAAGGGAACACTGGGGTATCCTGAATGGTGTGGGATTTAGCTCACTGGGTCTAGATTTTATCCCGGGGTGGCCAAACTGTGGCTCAGGAGCCCCAGGCGGCTCTTTCACACATATTGTGTGGCTCCCAGCAGGGCAGCCGGGGAAGCAAAGGGTAGGCCTCCCCGAAATGGTCTTTCCTCCCCCAGCCAGTGGTCCCTCCCTCCCTCCCTCTTTCTCTTTCTTTCTTTCTCTCTTCCTTTTTCTTCCTTCCTTCCTTTCTCTCTCTTCCTTCCCCCTCCCTCCCCCATCTATTTTCTCTTTCTTTTCCTTTCTCTCTCTCTCTTCCTTTTTCTTCCTTCCTTTCTCTTTCTCTTCCTTCCCCCTCCCTCCCTCATCTATTCTTTCTTTCTTTCTTTCTTTCTTTCTTTCTCTCTCTCTCTCTCTCTCTCCTTTTTCTTTCTGCCTTTCTTTCTTTCTTTCTCTCTCTCTCTCCCCTCCCCCTCCCTCCCCCATCTATTTGCTTTCTTTGTTTCTCTCTCCCTCTTTCTTTCCACCCCCCCCTCACACACACACTCTCTGACAAATAAACATAATTATCGAACAAATAAATATCATTGGACAAATAAATATCATTATCAGTATTTGTTTTTACCCTTTTGTTTTTATTTTCGGCAGCCTCATTTAATGTTTTTTAAAAAACAAATTTGCATATCTTAAAATAAAACCATGTGTGTAATATTTGTTCCTGTCTTGCGGCTCTCAGACATCTGACATTTATTCTGTGTGGCTCTTCCGTCGAGCGAGTTTGGCCACCCCCGGTTTATCCCATCCGTCTTTCACTCTCAAGGCAGTGTATGAGATTGTCCCTTATTATTCTCACCCGTGAAGTACGTTAGAGGGGCAAAGGAGGCGATTGGCACAAGGGGGACTCAGCATGGTCACCGAGCAGGGATTCGAACTCAGCTGAGCTTGGCTTCCCTGTAGCCATGTCCGCAGCGATGCTGGGCAACGCCTCAAAATCACCTCAAAGACATCACCACAAAATGGCCGCCGTGCCTGGATTAACAGCCCCCCTCCCCCTGAGGAATTCAGCTGGTCTGTTGTGGTGGTGAAGGGTGTCGGACTAGCACTGGGGCCAGTCGCGCTCTCTCAGCCTTAACCTACCTTGCAGGGCTGTCGTGAGGATAAAATGGAGGAGAGGAGAATGACAGAAGGGAAGCAGGGCACACATGAATTAAGTGAATAATTGAGGAATTACACCTGACCTTTCTCCTGAGGGGTCAGGGCCCATGGCGGCGAGACGGTCCCAGTTCCCTCCGCATCCTGCCCAGTAACTCTTTTGAGTAATTTCCTGCTCACCCAAACCGGTCTCTGGCGTCCTGCGATTCATGCCGGAAAGGGAATAGCTACGGGGCTGGCTACTTCCTTTCACAGCAGGGCTAGAGATCTGAATGGGTTTAGTGAGGACCGAAGCTTACTACCCTCAGTTCTGGTACCCTCAGCAATGTGACACAGATTCCCCCACGACAGCCGCAACCGGACCTCCCTGGGTTGATGAAACCAGAGAAGTAAGAAGGGACAGGAAGGAGGAGGAGATTGGATTTATACCCTGCCCTTCACTACTTGGAGGAGTCTCAGAGTGGCAAACAATCTCCTTTCCAAAAGTGCAGAAAAGGGCAACTAGAATGATAAAAGGGTTTCCCTGCGAAGAAGGGTTGAAGCGCTTGGGGCTCTTTAGCTTGGAGAGACGACGGCTGAGGGGGGACATGATCGAGGTTTATAAGATTAAGCATGGGATAGAGCAGGTAGAGAAAGAGGTCTTTTTCTCCCTTTCTCACAGTACAAGAACACCAGGTGCCCTCAGGAGGTCCAGCAGCGGAGCCAGGACACTAGAAGCCCTCCCACTGTTGCCCCCCCCCCCAGCACCAAGAATACAGAGCATCACTGGCCCCCGACCAAGAGCTCCTATCTATACCTTGTGCCTAAGAGCCACTGAATGGAATTCTGCTCCAGATGTTTATCTAATTCCCTCTTGAAACCGTCCATGCTTGTAGCTGCCACCACCTCCTGTGGCAGTGAATTCCACGTGTTCATCACTCTTAGGGTGAAGAAGGACTTCCTTTTATCTGTTCTAACCCGACTGCTCAGCAATTTCATGGAGTGCCCACGAGTTTCTGGCCACTGTGTGACACAGAGTGTTGGACTGGATGGGCCATTGGCCATATCCAACATTGGCTTCTCTTGTGTTCTTATGTTCCCTTCCCCACAACAGGCACGCTGTGAGGTAGGTGGGGCGGAGAGATCTCTCTCAAGAACTCCCCTTGAGAGAACAGCTCTGAGAGAATTTGTTCCTGACTCAAGGTCACCCAGCTGGCTTCATGTGGACGAGTGGGGAATCAAACCCAGTTCTCCCAGATTAGAGTCCGCGCTCTTAACTGCTACGCCAAACTGGCATAATGTCTGAGGGACGGGGAGATTTGACTCTCGAAAGCTGAAAGCTTGCTGGTCTTGAGGGTGCTACTAGACTCAAATCGAGGTCTTCGACTCTGGACCGACATGGCTACACCCGGAAATTATCAGAATGTATAGGATTCCAGCTCACACACTGAGGCTAAGCAGATCCATCACAGATTTAAATTTGTCATAAGAATGTAAGAGAAGCCAGTGTTGGAACAGGCCAGTGGCTCATCCAGCCCTGTACTCTGTCACGCAGGGACCAAAAACACCAGGTGCCCTCAGGAGGTCCAGCAGTGGGGCCAGGACACTAGAAGCCCTCCCACTGTCAGCCCCCCACAAGCACCAAGAAGACAGAGCATCACTGCCCCAGATATAAGAACATAAGAGAAGTCATGTTGGATCAGGCCAGTGGCCCATCCAGTCCAACACTCTGTGTCACACAGTGGCCAGAAACACCAGGTGCCCTCAGGAGGTCCACCAGCAGGGCCAGAACTCCAGAAACCCTCCCATACTTGCCCCCCAAGCACCAAGAAGACAGAGCATCACTGCCCCAGACAGAGCGTTCCATCTATACCCTGTGGCTAGTCGCCACTCATGGACCTGTGCTCCATATAAGAACATAAGAGAAGCCATGTTGGATCAGGCCAGTGGCCCATCCAGTCCAACACTCTGTGTCACACAGTGGCCAGAAACACCAGGTGCCCTCAGGAGGTCCACCAGCAGGGCCAGAACTCCAGAAACCCTCCCATACTTGCCCCCCAAGCACCAAGAAGACAGAGCATCACTGCCGCAGACAGAGCGTTCCATCTATACCCTGTGGCTAGTCGCCACTCATGGACCTGTGCTCCATATAAGAACATAAGAGAAGCCATGTTGGATCAGGCCAATGGCCCATCCAGTCCAACACTCCGTGTCGCACAGTGGCCATGACCCAGGGGCCACCAGGAGGTCCACCAGCAGGGCCAGAACTCCAGAAGCCCTCCCACTGTTGCCCCCCCAAGCCCAAAAAATACAGAGCATCACTGTCCCAGACATAAGAAAATAAGAGAAGCCCATGTTGGATCGGGCCAGTGGCCCATCCAGTCGAATACTCTGTGTCACACAGTGGCCAAAACCCAGGAGGTCCACCAGCAGGGCCGGTCATTTTCTTCTTCTAGGACAGAAGTGGGGGGAAACCCTCTAGACTGCCCCTATGCCTTTAGGCAGCGTGATCTGCCAAAATAAACAGTGCAATATAGATAATAAATAAGACAATAAGTTGGTTCAAGACTAAATCAAGCTGTGTAAAATGATGCTCCCTAGCTAAAATGACTGAACAGAGGCTATCGAACTTTGGTCACATCATGAGAAGACCAGAAAAGACAATCATGCCAAGAAGAAGAAGAAATTAGATTTATACCCCGCCCTTCACTCATGAGCGCATCATCAGGATCTCCCCCACCCCACCCCACCCCGGTACGCAACCGGAGAGACCTTTTTGAAGCTGGCTGCAAACCGCTGGGTGGTTGGTGCTCCTTTTGGAGCTGAGTGCCTGCAGATGCCTTCTGCCCAGCTGGGTGGCTGCTTCCTGTTTCATAGAATCCCACAGGGGCCCTAGAGGCCATCCAGTCCAACCCCCTGCTCAAGGCAGGATCAGCCCAGAGAATCCCTGACAAGGGTTTGTCCAGCCGCTGCTTAGAGACTGCCAGGGAGGGGGAACTCACCCCTTCCCCAGGCAGCTGATTCCACTGTTGCATGACTCTTGACTGTCAAAAAGTTTTCCTAAGATCCAGGCGGTACCTTCCCGCCCTTCATTTAAACCCATTCTTGCGAGTCCTCTCCTCTGCTGCCAACAGGAACAGCTCCCTGCCCTCCTCCGAGTGACAGCCCTTCAGAGACTTCAAGAGAGCCATCCTCTCCCCCTCCGCCTCCTCTTCTCCGGATAGAACCTTCCCAAGTCCCTCGGCCTTTCCTCCTCGTGGGGCTTCTTGGTCTCCAGCCCCCCCCCCACCCCCATCATCCCGGTCGCTCTCCTCTGCACCCACTCCATTCTGTCCACATCCCTTTTGAAGGGAGGCCTCCAGAACTGCACGTAAGACTCCAGGGGCAGCCGGACCAATGCAGCGTACAGCGGGACTATGACATCCTGCAATCTGGATGTTAGAAGAAGAAGAAGAAGAGATTGGATTTATATCCCACCCTTCACTCACTTAAGAGTCTCAGAGCGGCTTACAAACTCCTTTCCCCTCCCCTCCCCACAACAGACACCCTGTGAGGTAGGTGGGGCTGAGAGAACTCTGAGACAACTGTCCTTGAGAGAACAGCTGGTACAGAGCTATGGCTTGCCCAAGGTCATCCAGCCAGGTGCAAGTGGAGGAGTGGGGAATCAAACTTGGTTCTCCCAGATTTGAGTCCACGCACTTAACCACTGCACCCAACTGGCTATCTGTCCACCTGCTCCCTAGAGAGCTCCTGCAGACCACACTGAGAAATATATACTTCTAACCAGTGTTCCCTCTAAGCTGAGTTAGTGTGAGCTAGCTCACAGCTTTTTAGCCTCCAGCTCACACATTTTTGTCTTAGCTCAGGAAGGATGGCTCCAGAGCAAACTATTTATGCAGCAGCCAAATCGCTCGCTCACAACCTTAATGCCAGGAGCTCACAAAGCAGAATTGTTGCTCACAAGACTCCACAGCTTAGAGGGAGCATTGCGCAGAGTGTGTGAACGACATCTTGGGGTACGGATGGACTGGAAGTTAAATATGAGCAGCCAGTGTGTTGCAGCGACAAAAAAGGCTAATGTGATCTTGGGGTGTATCAACAGAGGCATAACATTCCCCACTCCTCCACTTGCACCTGGCTGGATGACCTTGGGCAAGCCATAGCTCTGTACCAGCTGTTCCCTCAAGGACAGCTTGGGAAAGAGTTCTCTCAGCCCCACCTACCTCACAGGGTGTCTGTTGTGGGGAGGGGAGGGGAAAGGAGTTTGTAAGCCGCTCTGAGACTCTTACGTGAGTGAAGGGTGGGATATAAATCCAATCTCTTCTTCTTCTTCTTCTTCTAACATCCAGATTGCAGGATGTCATAGTCCCGCTGTACGCTGCATTGGTCCGGCCGCCCCTGGAGTCTTATGTGCAGTTCTGGAGGCCTCCCTTCAAAAGGGATGTGGACAGAATGGAGTGGGTGCAGAGGAGAGCGACCGGGATGATGGGGGGGGGGGCTGGAGACCAAGAAGCCCCACGAGGAGGAAAGGCCGAGGGACTTGGGAAGGTTCTATCTGGAGAAGAGGAGGTGGAGGGGGAGAGGATGGCTCTCTTGAAGTCTCTGAAGGGCTGTCACTCGGAGGAGGGCAGGGAGCTGTTCCTGTTGGCAGCAGAGGAGAGGACTCCCAAGAATGGGTTTAAATTCAGGGCGGGAAGGTACCGCCTGGATCTTAGGGAAAACTTTTTGACAGTCAAGAGTCATGCAACAGTGGAATCAGCTGCCTGGGGAAGGGGTGAGTTCCCCCTCCCTGGCAGTCTCTAAGCAGCGGCTGGACAAACCCTTGTCAGGGATCCTCTGGGCTGATCCTGCCTTGAGCAGGGGGTTGGACTGGATGGCCTCTAGGGCCCCTATGGGATTCTATGAAACAGGAAGCAGCCACCCAGCTGGGCAGAAGGCATCTGCAGGCACTCAGCCTCAAAAGGAGCACCAACCACCCTGCGGTTTGCAGCCAGCTTCAAAAAGGTCTCTCCGGTTGCGTACGGGGGGTGGGGGTGGGTGGGGTGGGGGGGAGATCCTGATGATGCGCTCAGAAGCCAGAAGCCAAGTCCACAACATTTCTAGATGTTTTCCATCAGTATGTGGGGCTGTTGTCTCCCTCCCCTACATCTGAACCCAGTTTTCAAGCTAGGGTGGATCCAAATGTGTTCCTTCTGGCTTCATGCAGATCGCCTCTGGAAAACTGCTGGCGGTCACCGGGCAAAGGAACTCAGCTGGGGATCAGTCGGTCCCCCCTCCCGATTTAGCGCTGGTGGTGGGGGATAGATCACCTGATTGCCTTTGAATTTCCCTGTGAAGTGTTAGGCATGCTTCGCTGGGCATTGCACAAAATAGCATTTACTTCCAAGGAAATGGGCCTAGATCGGGTGGCAACCAGTGTTTCCTCTCAGCTGGGGAGTGTGAGCTAGCTCACAGTTTTTTAGCCTCCGGCGCACACATTTTTGCCTTAGCTCAGGAAGGATGGCTCCAGAGCAAACTGACTGATGCAGCAGCCAAATCGCTGGCTCGCAAATTTTAATGCTGGTAGCTCAAAGTAGGGTTTTTGCTCACAAGACTCCACGCCTTAGAGGGAGCATTGGTGGCAACTCATCTTCATGCAAACATTGGCACGTCCAGGAATCTTGCAAGCAGCTTGTTTGTTTATTGTATTCACTCCAATTGTACTCTGCCTTTCCCTCCAACGAGGACCCAAAGAGGCGTACGCCATTCTCCTCTCTTCCATTTGAACCTCACAACAATCCTGCAAGGTAGGTTAGGCAGGGAGCGTATGCCTAGCCCAAAGTCACCCAGCAAGTTTTTATGGCATGAGTGAGAATTCAAACCCAGGTCTCCCAGACCATAGACCGACCCTCTTAACCACTACACCACACCGGCTCTCACAAGAACGGAGAAGAAGAAGATGATGATGATAAACATATGGAGCAGAGGTCCATCAGTGGCTATTAGCCACGAAGTATAGATAGGAACTCTCAGTCTGGGGCAAGGGATGTTCTGTATTCTTGGTGCTTGGTGGGGGGGGGGGGCAGCAGTGGGAGGGCTTCTAGTGTCCTGGCCCCACTGCTGGACCTCCTGGTGGCACCTGGTGTTTTTGACCACTGTGTGACAGAGTGTTGGACTGGAGGGGCCACTGGCCTGATCCAACATTGGCTTCTCTTACATTCCTATGTTCTTATGAAGAAGAAATTTTATTTATATCCACCCTTCACTATCTGAAGGAGTCTCAGAGCAGCTTACAATCTCCTTTCCCTTCCCCTCCCCACAACAGGCACCCTGGGAGGGAGGTGGGGCTGAGAGAGCTCTCTCTCGAGGACTGCCCTTGAGAGAACAGCTCTGGGAGAACTTGTGACTGACCCAAGGTCACCCCAGCAGCTGCATGTGGAGGAGTGGGGAATCAAACCCAGGTCTCCCAGACCGGAATCTTCC
Organism: Lepidodactylus listeri; assembly: GCA_029233225.1. Taxonomy (NCBI): domain Eukaryota; kingdom Metazoa; phylum Chordata; class Lepidosauria; order Squamata; family Gekkonidae; genus Lepidodactylus; species Lepidodactylus listeri. Next base: position 5,573,719 of record JARCFY010000002.1, read on the forward strand.
GCTCTTAACCACTACACCAAACTGGCTCTTATTATCAACTGCAAGGAGGCTTTTCAGACTTCTACTGCTGCGCTAATCTGCACAATTACCCTGTAGGGCAGTCTAAATGGACAGAGAACGACTGGTCCCAGGCCCCCTAGGTAAATCTTAGGATCTTGCTTGCTGATGGCCACGTTCAGCCCTCTGGCTGCCTGTGTATGTCATGTCCGTCCACGTACATATAACAAAGAATAATTCCAGAGGGGCAGCCGCCTGGCTCAGTTGCGGCCAAAAATAAACTGGAGTCCTACAGACGAACACTAACACATCTTTGAATAAAGTCTGAGTCCAGTGGCACCTTTAAGACCAACAAACTTTAATTCTGGGTATAAACTTCCATGTGCGTGCACATGTAGCTGATGAAGTGTGCATGCACACACAAGCTTACACCCAGAATTAAACTTCATTGGTCTCAAAGGCGCCACTAGACTCAAACTTTGTTGTTGCTTCAGACCAACACGGCGACCTACCTGAATTAAAAAAGAAAAGAAAAAAACCCTAGCAGAACTTTGCATGGAGGAGAGTCCACTTCAACTATAACTGCGTTCTGTCTAACCCTGAGGCTTGGACGTGTTGATTCTGGTAACCGCGGAGGCCAGTGTGGTGTAGCGGTTAAGAGTACTGGAGTAGGATTTCCTTCCTTACACGCCCAGGGAAATGCCGATCGCTACTTTGGGGGGTCAGGAGGCAATTTCCCTCCAGGCCAGTTTTGGCCAAGGACCCTGGAAGGTTTTTTTGTTTTTGTTTTTGCTATCATCCGGGCATTGAGCAGGGATTGCTGGGGGTCTGGAGGAGGGAGGTATTTGTAAATTCCCTGCCTTGTGCAGGGGGTTGGACTAGATGACCCTGGAGATCCCTTCCAACTCTATGATTCTAGGATCTGGGGGACCCAAGTTGGAATCCCCACTTTGTCGTGGAACGTAAGAACATAAGAGCCCTCCCACTCTTGCCCCCACCCCCCAAGCACCAAGATTACAGAGAACATAAGAGCATAAGAGAAGCCAATGTTGGATCAGGCCAGTGGCCCCTCCAGTCCAACACTCTGTGTCACACAGTGGCCAGAAACACCAGGTGCCCTCAGGAGGTCCAGCAGTGGGGCCAGGACACTAGAAGGCCTCCCACTGCTGCCCCCCGCAAGCACCCAGAATGCAGAGCATCACTTGCCCCAAACCAAGAGTTCCTATCTATACCTTGTGGCTAAGAGCCACTGATGGACCTCTGCTCCATATAAGAACATGAGAGAAGCCAATGTTGGATCAGGCCAGTGGCCCCTCCAGTCCAACACTCTGTCACACAGTGGCCAAAAACACCAGGTGCCCTCAGGAGGTCCAGCAGTGGGGCCAGGACACTAGAAGCCCTCCCACTGTTGCCCCCCCCCCCCCCCCCCCCGCAGGCACCAAGAAGACAGAGCATCACTAGCCCCAGACCGAGAATTCCTATCTATACCTTGCGGCTAATAGCCACTGATGGACCTCTGCTCCAGATGTTTATCTAATTCCCTCTTGAAGCCGTCCCTGCTTGTAGCTCCCACCCCCTCCTGTGGCAGTGAATTCCACGTGTTAATCACTCCCTGGGAAGCTCGCTGGGAGACCTTGGGCCAGTCACACACTGTCTGCCTAACCCGCCTCACAGGGCTGTCGTGAGGACAAAACGGAGGAGGGGAGGAAGACGTAAGCCGCTCTTGGGTCCCCGTGAGCAGAAAAAGGCAGGGTATCAATGAAGTCAAGTAAACAGTAAATCAATATATAAATAATAAGAGCAATAATTAAAAAAACCCTGCTCCAAATCTGCTCCTCTCTGCAGCCGAGGAGGACGGGAGCCAGGCTCCGAAGGGTTCCCAGCCTCCTCGCCCTTGTTCCCCTCCTTTCTCCTCCTTTCTTGTCTTGTTCTTTTCAGGGATTTCTCTGAAAAGTCTGGGAAGGGGGGGGGGGGCGGTGGAGAGAGAAGAGGGGCGGATGGTTTGTTGGCCAGCTTTCCTCCAGATGGTGTTCCATTCTGTCCTGAGATTGCCGGCCCTTCAAATGCAGATGGAGGAGTTTGCGCCCCTCTTAGCATGACAAAGCCGCTGCCTTGTGGGACCAGGGGAGGCCGGGGGAGCCGCTGTTCTGTGCAGGAGATTAGGTGTTGTTGGAGAGGCATGGGAGGTGGGAGTGAGGGGCAAAATGCCACATGCGCACTCACCCCATTCGCAGTTGGGCGCAGCCGAGTTTGCGGCAGCCTCAAGATGTTGGCAGGAGACAGAAGGGGCGCGGGCTTAGCAAGCTGGCAGATCTCCTTGGCACAGTCCGGTCCCATATGCGCCCAATCCATGCGCCGCAGACCCCAACCCCGTGCTTTCCAAAAGCCTTCCGAGTTTGTAATTCCGAAGGGAAAGCCATCTCAGCCTGTCAGGTGGCCAAAATGCGACGGCTTCCCAGCAGCCCCGTAAAATCTCGTGAGACTGGATTTCTACGCAGACTTTTCAGGGACTAGAGTTCTGGGACACAGAAGCTCATGCAGGATTCGGAACTTCAAGTGCCACTGGACTCTTGTTTAGTTTTGTCCAAAATGTGGCACAAAACCAGAGGCTCCCTCTGACATTCAAGAGGTGGAAACAGGGTCCTTCTTTGCTATTCATGCACCCGGGCTTTAGCGTGCTGGAATAAGCCTATCCAAGAGGCCCACCATTCCAAACTTTCGAAACATCCATCGAGTTTGCCCATCTTTCTTTTGCATCACCCATATGCCTGGCGCGTCACAGAATTTCGTCAGCAAGAAGTGGGGAATAGGGCAAAGGACATGAGAACATCAGAAGAGCCCTGCTGGATCAGACCAGGGGTCCATCTAGTCCAGCATCCTGTCTCACCCAATGGCAAACCAGTTCCTCTGGAGGGCCAACAGCAGGGCAGAGAGGCCAAGGCCTTCAGAAGAACATCAGGAGAGCCCTGCTGGATCAGACCAGTGAGGGTCCATCTAGTCCAGCCTCCTGTCTCACACAGCGGCCAACCAGTTCCCCTGGAGGGCCAACAACAGGGCACAGAGGCCGAGGCCTTCATAAGGACATCAGAAGAGCCCTGCTGGATCAGACCAGTGAGGGTCCATCTAGTCCAGCATCCCGTCTCACACAGTGGCCAACCAGTTCTTCTGGAGGGACAACAACGGGGCAGAGAGGCTGAGGCCTTAAGAAGAACATCAGTAGAGCCCTGCTGGATCAGACCAGTGAGCGTCCATCTAGTCCAGCTTCCTGTCTCACACAGTGGCCAACCAGTTCCTCTGGAGGGCCAACAGCAGGGCACAGAAGCCAAGGCCTTCCCCTAGTACTTCCTAGCACTGGTATTCAGAAGAAGACAAGGACACTGGATTTATATCCCGCCCTTCACTCACTTGGAGTCTCAGAGCGGCTTACAAACTCCTTTCCCTTCCCTTCCCCACAACAGACACCCTGGGAGGTAGGTGGGGCTGAGAGAGCTCTGAGACAACTGTCTTTGAGAGAACAGCTCTAACAGAACTATGGCTTGCCCAAGATCGCCCCAGCCAGGTGCAAGTGGAGGAGTGGGGAATCAAACCCGGCTCTCCCAGATTAGAGTCCGCACACTTAACCACGACACCAAAGGCTTTCCTTTTTTCCGTCCTGAATCGGCTGCCTGCCAGCTTCACTAGGATGCCCTGTAGGGTTTTTGGGAGAGTGAGAAAAAGTTCTCCTTCCCATCTCCCCAGCTCCATCCGCATCAGCCTAGACCAGCTGGAGCCAAGCAGCCTTTCCTGGATTGTATCCAGTTTCCGGCCCCTCCTTGCCCTGGTCTCTGGCCTTCGCGCCGGTTTCCTTCTTCCGTACCAGCTCCTGAGTCTCAAGGCCCAGCCCAGCGGTTCCACCCAGGGAGGGGAAGTTCAGGAGCGGCGGCAGGGCCCCCCACGGATTTCTTCTTCGCACCAAATAATTAAGGGGTGGAATGCTCCCTCTAAGCTTGTGAGCCAAAATGCCACTTTGTGAGCTGCTGGCAAAATCAGTTTGCTCTGGAGCCGTGACAACGCTCCCTCTAAGCTGTGGAGTCTTGTGAGCAAAAATTCTACTTTGTGAGCTACTGGTGTTAAAGTTGTGAGCGGGCAATTTGGCGGCTGCATCAGTCAGTTTGCTCTGGAGCCCTCCTTCCTGAGCCAAGACAAAAATGTGTGAGCTGGAGGCTAAAAAGCTGTGAGCTAGCTCACACTAACTCAGCTTAGAGGGAACACTGGGGCCGTCCTCCCTGAGCTAAGACAAAAATGTGGGAGCCGGAGGCTAAGAAACTGTGAGCCAGCTCACTCACTCAGCACAGGGGGGGACACTGCCTATGATCAATGCTCCCTCTAAGCTGTGGACTCTTGTGAGCCAAAATTCTACTTTGTGAGCTACTGGCAATAAAGTTGTGAGAGAGCGATTTGGCCGCTGCATCCGTGAGTTTGCTCTGGAGCCCTCTTTCCTGAGCTGAGACAAAAATCTGTAAGCAGGAGGCTAAAAAACTGTGAGCTAGCTCACACTAACTTGTGGCGAGGAGGACGGGATACAAATTTCAATCAATCAATCAATCAATCAATAACTTAGCTCAGAGGGAACACTGCTGGCAACCCAATTCCCTCAGTTCCGCCCCCGAACCTCCAGGAATCCCCCAAACCGGAGCTGGCAACCCTAGCAGAGGCCTGGCCAGCTCTCTCTCTCTCTCTCTCCCTCTCCAGGAAGTGCCAAGCCCACAGCTGTCTTTCCGTCCAGCCACCCCTCCGGCTCCATCCGAGGCCATCTCTGGAAACAGTTCGCCGGGGTTTTCTGCGAGGCAAACGGGAGATTTCCTGCCAGGGCAGGCGGCCTGTTTCCTCTGCGGGAGGACCAACCAAAGGTTTTCCCATCTGGAGGGACCCCACCGAGCGCAGGAAGGTGGTCCAAACAGCTGGCCAGACAGAGTGGAGCCAGGCTTGCGGGGGAGTGCGGGGGGGGGAGCAGCGACCCAGCCTGGGAAGGGCTGTTATTGCAAGGGTCCAGGTGCAGGCCTGCCTTGGCGCTGGGATAGCTGAAGGCAAGCGTGCAAGCCGTCCGGCTGCAGCCCCTGCAGTCATCCAGGAGCCCTGGATGCCACTGTCTTTGGACAGCCCAGCATTTTTGGAAACTGTGCCCCCCTCCCCCAGGGCACTGAGCGCACACCGCTTTGCTCTCCTTGAACGACCGGTTTGCACAACTGTGTTCCCAAGTCCTGTAACAGTCTGGGAGGTTTGGCCGCTGGGTTGGTCGCAAGGAGACAGAATCCGTTTCAAGGTGCTGGTGCTTACCTTCAAAGCCCTACACCACCTCTCCCCCTGTGAGCCCCGAAGGGCTTTACGGTCTGCCAATCAGCATCTCCTGGGGGTCCCCGGCCCTGGCCCCTGCCTAGCAGGACGAGCTACCTTATGAAATCGGGGCCCTGCGGGACCTGTTACGAGTTCCGCAGGGCCTGCGAGACGGAGCTCTTCCACCAGGCCTTTAGTTGAGGCAGCAGGCGTCCGTTTCGATCTGCCTCCCCCCCTCCAGTGACTGCAGATCCTAGAAGCCTATAACATGGCTGGCATTAAGGTCAGAGCCGGTTTGGTGTCGTGGTTAAGTGCGCGGACTCTAATCTGGGAGAATCGGGTTTGATTTCTCACTCCTCCGTGTGCAGCTGCCGGGGTGACCTTGGGTCAGTCACAAGCTCTCTCAGAGCTGTTCTCTCAAGGGCAGTTCCCAAGAGCTCTCTCAGCCCCATCTACCTCAGTCACAGGCAGTGTTCCCTCTAAGCTGAGTTAGTGTGAGCTAGCTCAGTTTTTTAGCCTCCGGCTCACACATTTTTGTCTTAGCTCAGGAAGGATGGCTCCAGAGCAAATTAATTTACACAAGAGCCAAATCGCTCGCTCCCAACTTGAATGCCAGTAGCTCACAAAGTAGAATTCTTGCTCACAAGACTGCACAGCTTAGAGGGAGCATTGGTCACAAGGTGTCTGTTGTGGGGAGGGGAAGGGAAAGGAGATTGTAAGCCGCTCTGAGACTCCTTCAGGTAGTGAAGGGTGAGGTATAAATCCCATCTCTTCTTCTTCTTAAGAGTTCTGAAGGGCCTGCAAGACGGAGCTCTTCCACCGGGCTTCCATTTCGATCTCCCCACCCCGGGTGACTGCAGATCCTAAAAGCCGACTGAAACTATAACATCGCCGGAACTGACATCATCTGTTGAGGCACACTGTATGTTTTTAGTGTTTTACTGATTTCAGTGAGTTTAATTACTGCTGTGTTGATGAATATGTTTTCATTGTCAATCTGCATTATTGCAGGTCTGTATGTCTGGACCCTGTCCCAACCCTGTTATGTGGGGAGGGAGGGATACAACTCCAATAAAATAAATTTTAAAAAGAAAAAATAAACGTGCCGTTTCCAAACGTCGCCAGACTCTCACCTCCTGACGTGTCCCCCTCCCTGCCCTTGACTGGGCCCCCTCTGGCTCTGCCAGCCTCCAGGTGGGGCCTGGAGATCGGTTAGAGCCTCTGCTTGGCATGCGGAAGGCCCCAGGTTCAATCCCCGGCATCTCCAGTTGAAGGGATCAAGTTGCAAGCCATGCAAAAGACCTCTGCCTGAGACCCAGGAGAGCCGCTGCCAGTCTGAGTAGACGAATGACCTTGACGGATTGATGGTCTGATTTAGTACAAGGCAGCTTCTGGTGAGCTTCATCTCCCGGATTTACATCTGGTCTCCAACTGACAGAGATCAGTTCCCCTGGAGAAAATGCCTGCTTTGGAGTATGGACTCTATGGAATTATACCCCACTGGCATTCCTCCGCTCACTAGTTCAGTGTAATGGAGCCAGTTTGGTGTAGTGGTTAGGAGCGTGGATTCTAATCCGGGAGAAGCAGGTTTGATTCCCCCACTACTCCACTTGCAGCTGCTGGGGTGACCTTGGGTCTGTCCCAAGTTCTCTCGGAGCTGTTCTCTCAAGGGAGCTCTCTCGGCCCCACCTACCTCACAGGGTGTCTGTTGTGGGGAGAGGAAGGGAAAGAAAATTGTAAGCTGCTCTGAGACACAAAACACAGGGGCCATCAGGAGGTCCACCAGTGGGGCCAGAACTCCAGAAGCCCTCCCACTGTTGCCCCCCCAAGCACCAAAAATACAGAGCATCACTTGCCCCAGACCGGGAGATCCTATCTATACCATGTGGCTCATAGCCACTGATGGACCCCTGCTCCATATAATAACATAAGAGAAGCCCATGTTGGATCAGGCCAGTGGCTTTTCTAGTCCAGCACTCTGTGTCACACAGTGGCAAAAACCCAGGGGCCATCAGGTGGTCCACTGGGGGGGGGGCTCCAGAAGCCCTCCCACGGTTGCCCCCCCCCCCCCAAGCGCCAAGAATACAGAGCATCACTTGCCCCAGACTGAGAGTTCCTATCTACAGGTAAAGGTTTCCCTTGCTCGAAAGCCAGTTGAATACGACTCTAGGGATGCGGTGCTCATCTCTGTTTCCATGCCAAATAGCCAGCGCTGTCTGAAGACTTCTCCGTGGTCATGTGGCCGGCATGACTAGACGCCGAGGCGCACGGAACGCTGTTTACCTTCCCACCGAAGTGGTGCCTATTTATCGACTTGCAATGTCTTGCTTTCGGACTGCTCGGTTGGCAGGAGCTGGGGCCAGAGACGGGAGCTCACTCTGTCATGCGGCACTCGGGCCTCGAACTGCCAAGCTACTGGCCTTCCAGTCTGCAGCTCAGCGTCTTAACCTGCTCCAAAGCGAGGGCGAAAAGCCGGGATGAGGTGTTTGCTTTGGGAAAGAAGGAAGAGGGTCCCAGGATACACGGGGAAGAGAAGTGTGTTCCGGATCACCAACCTCACCCCACCCCTCCCTCTTCCTTCTGTTGCCTGGAAAAAGTATGGAGGACGGCAACCAAGACCCTCGGGGGACTGGAGCGTTTCCCCGCGTGAGGAAAGGCGGAAGAGCCTGGGACATGAATAGAGGTTTCTAAGATGATGCATGGGAAGGAGAGATGTTGACAAAGAGAAATTTCCTCCCTCTCTTCAAATACTAGACCTGGAGGGCGTCCAATGATGCTGACGGGCAGTAGGCTGAGGACGGAAAAAAGGAACTACTACTTGACACACAGAGTGATTAAAATATGGAATTCGCTGCCAGAGGAGCGAAGGCCACAGGAATAAACAGCTTGAAAGGGGGATTAGAGAGATGCATGGAGGATAAGTCTATCAATGTATACTAGCATGAGGGGACTGAGGGGAACCTCCATACTCAAGACACTCTACTTTTCTGAATACCAGAGTCAGGAGGCAACATCAGAGGAAGGCCACAGCCTCTATGCCCTGTTGTTGGCCCTTCAGAGGAACTGGTTTGCCTCTGTGTGAGACAGGAGGCTGGACTGGATGGACCCTCACTGGTCTGATCCAGCAGGGCTCTTCTGGTGTTCTTATGAAGGCCTCGGCCTCTCTGCCCTGTCGTTGGCCCTTCAGAGGAACTGGCTGGCCACTGTGTGAGACAGGATGCTGGACTAGATGGACCCTCACTGGTCTGATCCAGCAGGGCTCTTCTGGTGTTCTTATGAAGGCCTCGGCCTCTCTGCCCTGTCGTTGGCCCTTCAGAGGAACTGGCTGGCCACTGTGTGAGACAGGATGCTGGACTAGATGGACCCTCACTGGTCTGATCCAGCAGGGCTCTTCTGGTGTTCTTATGAAGGCCTCGGCCTCTCTGCCCTGTCGTTGGCCCTTCAGAGGAACTGGCTGGCCACTGTGTGAGACAGGATGCTGGACTGGATGGACCCTCACTGGTCTGATCCAGCAGGGCTCTTCTGGTGTTCTTATGAAGGCCTCGGCCTCTCTGCCCTGTCGTTGGCCCTTCAGAGGAACTGGCTGGCCACTGTGTGAGACAGGATGCTGGACTAGATGGACCCTCACTGGTCTGATCCAGCAGGGCTCTTCTGATGTTCTTATGAAGGCCTCAGCCTCTCTGCCCTCTTGTTGTCCCTCCAGAGGAACTGGTTGGCCACTGAGTGAGACAGGATGCTGGACTAGATGGACCCTCACTGGTCTTACCCAGCAGGGCCCTTCTGATGTTAGGGCTGCCGAGTCCAACTTGGGAAATATCTGAGGACTTTGGGGGTAGAGCCAGGAGTCTTTGGGGGTGGAGCCAGGAGAAAGGAAGTGACATCATTTTGTGATGTCACATCCTGTGATGTTGCTTCCACATGCTGACACATGAACTCATGAAGTTTCCTAATACTGAGCTTCTGCTGCTGCCTTGAGCTTTATAGGCTTGCAAGCAGCATTACCCAGACTGTGACTTTTATGCCACTGTTTTTTGTCGCTGAACAAGAGTCAGTGTTATGTAGCAGTCAGTTTGTTTGGCTGGGATCTGGGAGAGCCTGGCTCAAAACCCTGCAGTGCCATGGAATCATTTTATTTAATACTGAATCAGGCCATTGGTCCATCAAGGTCAGTATTGACTACTCAGACTGGTAGTGGCTCTCCAGGGTCTCAGGCTGAGATCTTTAATGTCACCTATGACCTGATCCTTTTTTAGCTGAAGAGGCTGATACCTCCTGCATGTCAAGCAGATGTTCTAGCACTGAGCAACAGCCCTACTGAATCCTTCCTCATCTCGGCAGAATATGAAGCACTAAGTGCTACACAAGTGCTAAATATGATTTTCATATCATAAGAACAGGAGAGAAGCCACAGTGGATCAGGCCAACAGCCCGTCCAGTACAACACTCTGTGTCACACAGTGGCCAAAAATACCAGGTGCCCTCAGGAGGTCCAGCAGCGGGGCCAGAACTCCAGAAGCCCTCCTACTGTTGCCCCCCAAGCACCAAGAATGCAGAGCATCACTGCCCCAGACAAAGGGCTCCATTTAGACCTTGTGGCTATAATAGCCACTGATAGACCTCTGCTGGATGGGGACAGAGAGAGAGAGAGAGAGAGAGACAGACAGACAGACAGAAAAAAGAAAGAAAGGGGGAGGGGGAGAGAGAGAGAAGGAAAAGAGCTGGCAGACCCCAGCAGCTTACCCCAAGCAGCTTACTCCAGCAGCAGGCCACATGCAAAAGCAGGCCCTTCAGCAGAAAGAGCCTCTCTGGGCGGGACTCTCTTGCTCTTTCTTAAAGGGGAAATGTCTGTTGAGGCTTTTTACTGCAGGGCAGGCTCTCTGCAGACATTTCCCTTTTAAGAGGCCAGGCCAGGCTCCGACGTTTCCCTGCTGGCAGCCATTGCCTCCCCCAGTGGCCAATTCTGAAAAAGCGGGGGAAAGCTTTAAAAATCGGTGCTTCCCCCGCCCTACCCGGGGACTTGGCAGCCCTATCTGATGTTCTTCTGAAGGCCTCGGCCTCTCTGCCCTGTTGTTGTCCCTCCAGAGGAACCGGTTGGCCCTGTGTGAGACAAGAAGTTGGACGAGATGGACCACCTCTCTGATCCAGCAGGGCTCTTCTGCTGTTCTTATACCTCTCCAAAATGCATCCTTTCCGCAAAGCCTTTAACCCCTTCATCCAAACCCCCAAGGAAAACAGCCAGTTCCCAGACCGCTGGCACACCCCGGGTTGGCCATGACAAAGCACAGGCCTAGGCCGTGGAGTGCAAACTTCACTCCTAAGAGGTGGGGAGGGTGGTGTGCCCCCCACAGTCGGAAGCCGATTTAGCCAGCACCCGCGGCTGTGTTCCTGAGAGCACCCGAGTCTTTTCTCTGATGCGTCTTTGTTCTTGCTTGTCAGTCGCACAGTCAAGTCCGACTCTTCGCGATCCCACGGCCCTCCTGTCCTCTGCCATGCTCCGGAGTTTGCCTAATTTCCTGTTTGTTGCATCGGCGGGTAACACTGTCTAGCCATCTCCTCCTTTGCCGTCCCCTTCTTCTTTGACTTTCAGTCTTTCCCAGCATAAGGTTCTTTTCCAGGGAGTGCTCCCTTCTCATTGGGTGGCCGAAGTATCTGAGCTTCAGCTTCAGGATCTGGCCTTCCAGGGAACAGTCAGGGTTGGTTTCTTTTAGAATCCACTGCTCTGATCTCCTTGCAGTCCAAGGGACTCTCAAGAGTCTTCTCCAGCACCATCATTCGAAAGCATCCGTTCTTCAGCGCTCAGCCTTCCTTATGGTCTAACTCTCACAGCCAAAAAGATGCAGAGTTACCTATGTTTTGCACAACCTTATTTTATTTTTTTTTAATTGTTTACATGATTTCTCGCCAAGACTCAAGGTGGATTACGCGATGCAAGTCAACCGAATCAATAGGATGAGACGTCTAATAAGCAGTGTACTGGGACTAGGATCCCCCAGCCCGAAACGAAGCATAAAGGATTTGACACTGCCCGGGCAAGCCATCAGATCTCAGAAGCGAAGCAGGGCCGACCCTGGCAAGTACTTGGATGGGAGATCTCCAAGGAATACCAGGGCTGGAACGCAGAGGCAGGCAATAGTAAGCTACTTCTCTGAAATGTCCAGGCCCCACTAGGGGTCACCAGAAGTCAACTACGACTTCTAGGCACACACACATACATTTGTTGTTGTTGTTCAGTCGCACAGTGGAATCCGACTCTTCGCGACCCCATGGACCACCCATCGCGCCAGGCCCTCCTGTCTTCCGTCGTGCTCTTGGGTTTGCTTAATTTCATGTTCGTTGCATCGATCACACTGTCCGACCATCTCCTCCTTTGCCGTCCCCTTCTTCTTTGACCTTCCGTCTTTCCCAGCCTCAGGGTCTTCTCCAGGGAGTGCTCCCTTCTCATTGGGCGGCCAAAGTATCGGAGCTCCAGCTTCAGGATCTGGCCTTCCATGGAACAGTCAGGGTTGGTTTCTGTTAGGATTGACTGATCGGATCTCCTTGCAGTCCAAGGGACTCTCAAGAGTCTTCTAAAGGTAAAGGTTTCCCTTGCTCGAAAGCCAGTCGAATACGACTCTAGGGATGCAGTGCTCATCTCCATTTCCAAGCCGAAGAGCCAGCGCTGCCTGAAGATGTTTCTGTGGTCATGTGGCCGGCATGGCTAAATGCCAAGGCGCAGGGAACACTGTTACCTTCCCAATGAAGCGGTACTTATTTATCTCCTAGCAATTTCTTGCTTTTGGACTGCTAGGTTGGCAGGAGCTGGGGCCAGAGACGGGAGCTCACTCCGTCCCGCGGCACTCAAGTCCCGCGCCAGGCCCTCCTGTCTTCCGTCATGCTCTTGAGTTTGCTTAATTTCATGTTTGTTGCATCGATAACACTGTCCAACCATCTCCTCCTTTGCCGTCCCCTTCTTCTTTCACCTTCCATCTTTCCCAGCATCAGGGTCTTCTCCAGGGAGTGCTCCCTTCTCATTGGGTGGCCAAAGTATCGGCGCTTCAGCTTCAGGATCTGGCCTTCCAGGGAGCAGTCAGGGTTGGTTTCTGTTAGGACTGACTGATCTGATCTCCTTGCAGTCCAATGGACTCTCGAGAGTCTTCTCCAACACCATAATTCGGAAGCATCTATTCTTTGGTGCACAACCTTCCGTATGGTCCAACTCTTGCAGCCATACATTCCCATACTGGGAATACCACGGCTTTGACCGTACAGACTTTTGTTGGCAAGGTGATGTCTCTACCTTTTATTATGTTGTCTTGGTTTGCCATCACTTTCCTCCCAAGGAGCAGGCACCTTTTAATTTCCTGGCTGCAGTCACCGTCTGCAGTGATCTTGGATCCCAGGAGGGTGACGTCTGTCGCTGCTTCCACGACTTCCCCTTCTATTTGCCCAGGAGCAGGGGTCCTTTCGTAGAAAAAGAGGTGCAGGAGGACATTAGCTTAACTGATTAGCATATGCCACGTCCAATGTTCCCTCTAAGGTGCAGAGTCTTGTGAGCAAAAATTCTACTTTGTGAGCTCCTGGCATTAAAGTTGTGAGCGAGCAATTTGGCTACTGCATAAATCAGTCTGCTCTGGAGCCATCCTTCCCGAGCCAAGATAAAAATGTGTGAGCAGGAGGCTAAAAAACTGTGAGCTAGCTCACACTAACTCAGCTTAGAGGGAACATTGGCCACGTCCCCTGACATCACCAGAAGTGTGTCAGAAAGGGAATGTCAGTTTCAGCCCCATTATATCCTGTGGGCCATTGAAATCAATGGCAAAAACCCATAGGGTATATGAGGGGCTGGAGGAAAGGGGGTTTGAGGGAGAGGCTCCAAACTTGCAGGGTAGCTGCTGGGGCCTCTCCTCGAAATACCCACTAAGTTTCAAGAAGATTGGACCACGGGGTCCAATTCTACGGGCCCCCAAACAGATTGTCCCATCCCCTCCATTGTTCTCTATGGAGGGAAAAAATGTTAACTTTTTTCCTCCCATAGAGAACAATGGAGGGAATGGGGGCAACCTGTTTGAGGGCTTGTAGAATTGGACCCCCTGGTCCAATCTTCTTGAAACTTGGTGGGCATTTCGAGGAGAGGCCCCAGCAGCTACCCTGCAAGTTTGGAGCCTCTCCCTCAAACCCCCTCCCCTCCAGTCGCTTTTAAAGTTGCCGCCAAATTTCAGTGGCAATTCGGCGGCGAGCTGAATCAGATTAGAGAATCTGATTCAGCCCGTGGCTGCCCTACTGGCCAGTCCTGAGCTGGCGGAGCTTTGCTCCGCCTCGCTCCAGCCCCAACGGACCCCTGCCCAGGAGTGATTATCTATTTATTAATGGCTAGATTCGAGTCCAGCAGCATCTGAAAGACCTACAAGACTGACGGTGTATACGCTTCCAAGAGAGTTGGTACCTGGTGAAGGGAGGTTTGATTCCTGAAATCTCAGACCCCGAAAATCTTTGTTGGTCATTAAGGTGCTACTGAACTCGTACCTAGCTCTTCTGCCGCCTCCCCTCTGAACCTCTCTCTCTGTCCCAGCTTCCCACACTACCAGAAGCCCATTTTAAAGCAGCAAATAAGAAGGACTGAAGAAGAAGAGGAGATTGGATTTATACCCCGCCCTTTGCTACCTGAAGGAGTCTCAGAGGGGTTTACAATCTCCTTTCCCTCCTCCTCCGCACAACAGACACTCTGTGTGAGGTAGCTGGGGCTGAGAGAGCTCTTTCGAGGGCTGTCCTTGAGAGAACAGCTCTGGGAGAACTTGGGACTGACCCAAGGTCACACCAGCAGCTGCACATGGAGATTGGATTTATATCCCACCCTTCACTACCCAAAGGAGTCTCAGAGTGGTTTACAATCTCCTTTCCCTTCCCCTCCCCACAACAGACACCCTGTGAGGTAGGTGGGGCTGAGAGAGCTCTTTTGGGGACTGCTCCTGAGAGAATAGCTCCGAGAGAACTTGGGACAGACCCAAGGTCACACCAGCAGCTGCATGTGGAGGCGGGGGGAATCAAACCCGGTTCTCCCAGATTAGAGTCCGTGCTCCTAACCACTACACCAAACTGGTTCTAAAAAAAGAAGTTGTCAGCCAGTCCAAAAACAACAGAAACCCTCGGTACTGTCATTAAGAACACGAATTAGCCAGTAGGAAGTTTTCAAGAGCAAACTGGCTTGCTCTTCGGGGTGCCAGCTCTGGGTTGGGAAATACCTGGAGATTTTGGTGGGGGGGGGGGAGCCTGAGGAGGGCGGGGTTTGGGGAAGGGAGGGGCTTCAGTGGGGTCCAACGCCACAGAGTCCCTCTTCCAAAGCAGCCCTTTTCTCCGGGGGAACGGATCTCTGTAGCCCGATCAGTTTTAATAGTGGGAGATCTCCAGCCCCCCCCCTGGAGGTTGGTAACCTTCTTTGCACTGCGATCCATGCTGGAAATGACTAATAAGTCGCGGGCCTGCCTATCTTCCCAAGAGGAAGCACCTGATATCTAGCAGACCACCAGAACAGAGAGGGATAAGTGGGCTCCACCTGGAGTGGCATTCCAGAGTCCTACCCTCCAAGAGGAACAAAGCCCTGCCCCTGGGGAATTGGATAATTTATCAAGGGCAAAATTTGCTCTCCACTCCTTCTACGGGGTGGTGCTGGGATCAGGACATAGCATGTACTGTGCACATGAACACCGCCCTCCCCCATATCCAAACTCTCAATAGGCAAAGGAAAAGAGAGAGGTGTCGGGACAGTCGAGGCTTACAAAACCTATATAATCAAAGAATCTTGTGTCGCCTTCAAGACAAACAGATTACTTCAAAAAGGACGTGGACAGAACAGAGCGGGCATAGAGGAGAGCGATGAGGGTAATCGGGGGCCTGGAGACCAAGAAGCCCTTTAAGGAAAGAGACGAAGAAGAGAAGAGATTGGATTTATACCCCACTCTTCACTACCTGAGGGAGTCTCAGAGCGGCTTACAAACTCCTTTCCCTTCCCTTCCCCACAACAGGCACCCTGGGAGGTGGGTGAGGCTGAGAGAGCCCTGACAGAAACTGCTTTTTCAAGAACAGCTGTGCCAGAGCTATGGCTCGCCCAAGGTCATCCAACAGCTGCAAGTGGAGGAGTGGGGAATCAAACCCGGTTCTCCCAGATTAGAGTCCGTGCACTTAACCCGCTACACCAAACTGGCTGAAAGGGCGAGGGACTTGGGAAGGTTCATTCTGGGGAAGAGGAGATAAGAGGCGAGAAGAAGAGGAGGAGGAGGAGGAGATTGGATTTATGCCCCGCCCTTCACTACCCAAAGGAGTCTCAGAGCGGCTTACAAGCTACTTTCAATTCCCCTCCGCACAACTGACACCCTGGGAGGTAGGTGGGGCTGAGAGAGCTCTTTCGAAGACTGCCCTTGAGAGAACAGCTCTGAGAGAACTTGCGGCTGACCCAAGGTCACACCAGCAGCTGTATGTGGAGGGGTGGGGAATCAAACGCGGTTCTCCCACATCACAGTCCGCGCTCCTGACCAGGACACCAAACTGTCGAGAATGAAACCAACCCCGTGGTGACAGCTGAGGATGCCGAAACATTTTAATCTGCGCAGCCGATCGAAAGCCCTGCTGGGCAGGATCCCCACCTCCCTTCTAAAAACTCTCAGCAGGCACCAGTAAAAGCGTTCAGTGGGCCCCGTGGTGCCCGTGGGCATCGAGCTGGGGACCCCGCAGCAAGCTGCAGTTGATCGGTGTTGAATGCTCAAGAATGCACGCCACACGAGCAGTGCGGGATCAGAGCAGCATCTCCTTGGCACAGCATTTTCAGCAACTAATCTTAAGGCAGCCGCAGGCAGGAGAGGGCAAACCGGTCAGTGGGGCCGTCCCTGCCACCCACACCGTCCTCCTCCTAGTGCCACCTTGGGTTGCCAACCTCCAGGTGGGACCTGGTGTTCCCCTGGAATTACAACGGACCTCCAGACCACAGAGATTAGTGCCACTGGAGGAGATGTGCAGGCTCTATGGAATTCCTTCCCGGTTTGAGTCTCGTCCCTTCCACAGATGCCACCCTCCTCAAAATCTCCCGGAATGTGCGAAGCTGGAATTGGCAACCCCACCCACCAACGCGCTCTCTAAGCTGTGGAGCCTTGTGAGCAAAAATTCCACGTTGTGAGCGGCTGGCATTGAAGCTGTGAGTGGGCGATTTGGCGACCGCATCAATTAGTTTGCTCTGGAGCCCCATCTTTCCTGAGCGGAGACAAAAACGCGCGAGCCGGAGGCTAAAGAACTGAGCTAGCTCACTCTAACTCAGCTTAGAGGGAAAACTGGACCCCACTAACGCTCCCTCTAAGCTGCGGAGCCTTGTGAGCAAAGATTCTACTCAGTGAGCTACTGGCATTAAAGGTGGGAGCGAGCGAGTCGGCTATTGCATAAATCAGTTTGCTCTGGAGCCCCATCTTTCCTGGAGACAGAAATGTGTGAGTCGGGGGCTAAAAAACTGAGCTAGCTCACTCTAACTCAGCTTAGAGGAAACACTGCCACCCACCCCGGTTGCCTAGCGTACTGGGCAAGCCCAACCAATATCAGATAAGTCTGGGGACGAGGTGGGCAT
Organism: Lepidodactylus listeri; assembly: GCA_029233225.1. Lineage (NCBI taxonomy): Eukaryota > Metazoa > Chordata > Lepidosauria > Squamata > Gekkonidae > Lepidodactylus > Lepidodactylus listeri. The sequence continues at coordinate 5,590,610 of JARCFY010000002.1, forward strand.
GAGGGAGCGCCCGAAAGTAAGGGGTCGGGCTGTTCCAGAGGGCTATGCCAGCCAGTGCTAGACCGCCCCCCCGATACTCACAGGACCCCAAAGCGCAGGGGGCACCCTTGCTCACCGCCCCCCCCCCTCGATCTCCTCTGGGCGGGTGTCACTGAGCGGAGGACACTGGGATCGGACAAACCCACATCTGGAGTCTAGACTCGGTGGCTCGGTGGGCCGGCCTTCCCGGCTCGGCGGTGCCCGTCCCCTGCTGCACTCTGTTTGCTTAGCTGGAGGTATTTAATTGGAATTAAAGTGGCCTCTCTTGTTTTCGCGGGACCAGGCCGCTGGAGGAAAAGGAGCTGCGAGTCATCGAAAACATCTGCAGGAGACAGCGAGAGGGTCATTAGATGGCAGGGCGCGAGGCGCCAGTTTTAGTGCTCGCAGCCGAGGCGGGGAAGGACGCCTCAGTACGGCTTTTGTGGAGGGGCGGCCTGGCCGGCAAACGCCGCCTGTTGATTCTGGCAGAGGGCACCGCTGCCGAGATACTCCCGGGCGCCCAGCGCTGCCCTGCCAGCGGGGAGAGACAGCTTGGGGCTTACAGACACGCAGAGAGACAGCTCAAGCCTTGTGTCCCCCCCACCGAAGACGAACATGGGGAAGGGGATTGGTGCCCCGTCACTAGGAGGAAAGGCTGAAGAGGGCAAGGGGGCACGAGAGACATTTGTAAAGTGATGCACGAGGTGGAGAGAGGTTGACAAAGAAACCTTTTTCTTCCTCTGCTAGAGGGCTAGAACTCAAGGGCATCCAATGGAGCTGATGGGCCGGAGGTTCAGGACGGATAAAAGGAAACACTACTTTCCACAGAGAGTGATCCAAATGTGGCATTCGCTACTAGAGGATGTCCTGATGGCCATGGGAATAAAGAGACTGAAAAGGGGATTATGGGTCTATGAAAAGGGGAGGATGGGTCTATCAGTGGCTCCTAGCCATGGTGGCTGAGGGGAGCCTCCACGTTCAGAGGCACTATGCCTCTGAATCCCAGAGCCGGGAGGCAACATTAGGGGAAGGCCTCGGCCTCTGTGCCCGTCTGTTGGCCCTCCAGAGGAACTGGTTGGCCACTGTGTGAGACAGGATGCTGGACTAGATGGACCCCTGGTCTGATCCAGCAGGGCTCTTCTGATGTTCTTATAGAAGGCCTCTGCCTCTCTGCCCTGTTGTTGGCCCTCCAGAGGAACTGGTTGGCCCCTACGTGAGACAGGATGCTGGACTAGAGGGACACTCGCTGGCCTGATCCAGCAGGGCTCTTCTGATGTTCTTAGGAAGGCCTCGGCCTCTAAGCTCTGTTGTTGGACCTCCAGAGGAACTGGTTGACCACTGTGGGAGACAGGAGGCTGGACTAGATGGACCACCGGTCTGGTCCAGCAGGGCTCTTCCAGTGTTCTTATGAAGGCCTCGGCCTCTGTGCTCCGTTGTTGGCCTCCAAAGGAACTGGTTGGCCCCTCTGTGAGACAGGATGCTGGACTAGATGGACCCTCACTGGTCTGATCCAGCAGGGCTCTTCTGATGTTATGAGGGCTTCTATGCCTTGTTGTTGGCCCTCCAGAGGAACTAGTTGCCCCCTGTGTGAAGCAGGAGGCTGGACTGCCTGACCCTGCAGGGCTCTTCTGGTGTTCTTATGAAGGCCTCGGCCTCTCTGCCCTGCTATTGGCCCTCCAGAGGAACTGGCTGGCCCCTGTGTGAGACAGGAGGCTGGACTAGATGTAAACTCACTGGATGACCTTGGGCCAGTCACGTCCTCAGACTAACCCACCTCACAGGGCTGGTTGTGAAGATAAAACGGAAGGCAGGGAAACGATGTAAGCTGTTTTGGGTCCTCTCAGGGGAGAAAGGGGGGATACAAATAAATATAGATTAAGAAGTACAGGTTGGAACTCAGAAGGGGTGACGCGGGCGATCTGGGAGAAGAGGCTCTGGGAATCAGGGCTGGCTGGGAAATTCCTGGAAGTTTGGAGGCGGAGCCTGGGGGAGGGCGGAGTCTGGAGAAGGGAAGGCGCTCAGAATGGATGTGAGACCATAGACACCATCCTCTCTCCGAAGCCGCCATTTTCTCCAGGGAACCTGATCTCTGTAGTCTGGAGATGGAGAAGGGCAGACCCTACCTGGCGCCTGGGAGCCCTTCCTGGGACGGTGGGTGGCAAATTCGGGCTCCCTGTGCAGAACTGGTCTACAGGTACAAAAAGCAAAACGTGATAAAACTTGCTCAGTGGGAACTGACGCTTCTTACGCCCTGTGCTGCAAAGAGGAGAGGCAGCAGGGCAGAGTGGTTAGGAGTATTCAGCTAGGCTCCGTGAGATGCAGTGTGCTGACTTGGCTGGTTGCCACAGAGACTACACACTGTAAGCTGGAAACACGGTACGGAGTCAAGGTAAACGGCAAAGCCAAAGGTCGGATAGCCGGGAAGTCTGTTCAAGGTTTCAAGGACAAGGAGCGGCTGCTACACACACACAGAAGCAGGACTGAATGTGCAGAGTTGCTGCCATGCTGAAGCGGGTGCACCGAGTGTTTTTGAGCAGGTCCTCCCTTCCCTTGGAGGTGAGTCTGCAAAGGCTTACAGCTCCTCCCGTTGCCTTTGCAGGAGCTGCAGTCTGGCACTCCTGCACAGTCAACCTCTGGTGTGCCCTCCGTCTGGGGCACTCAGGAGAACTCGGCGGGGAGTCTAGCCTCGGGGTGTCTGCAACTGGAGGTGCTGGGCCAGGGTCAGGATCGGTCTCTCCTTCTGGCTGCACCTCCTGTGCCACTGCTGGGGACTCTTCCTCCTCAGGTACTGTTGAGGGTTCTCCTCCTGGGCTGACTCCACAGGAGGCTGGGTTGCTCCCTGCCTCTTCCTCATCTGAGGAGTAGTCAGCCTCAGCAGAGCCAGTACCCACAACACCCAAGTTCGAATCCCACTTTTGCCACGGAGCCTCGTTGGATGACCTCGGGCCAGTCAAACACTCTCAGCCTAACCTACCTCCCAGGGTTGTTGTGAGGGTAAAACAGAGGAGGGGAGAACAATGTGAACTGCCTGGACAGCCCCGTCCCCCAATGAGGAGAAAGTTGGGGTATAAAGGAAGTAAACAAAATAATTAGCAACACGAAGTCACTTTGAAAGTCGGTCCCGGGGTGGCCAGAACGATTCTAAATGGCTCTAGCTGGCCCCACCAAACTTCTGTTGGGGTATTGAGAAAACCTTACTCATGGTTTCAATCAAAAGGCAGAAATGAGGTTTTTTGGGTTTTTTTAAAGAGCTGAAAAACAAAGACTGCACTTCGGTGTCCTCCTGTTTCTTGGGCTGCTTCCACACAAGAGGTTTTTGCTCTGGTCTGTCATCCAAAGAAGAGGGCTGTGGTGGCTCAGAGGTTAAGACGCTGAACTGCAGACCGGAAGGTCGGCAGCTCGGCAGTTCGAGACCCGAGTGCCGCGTGACGGAGTGAGCTCCCGTTTCTGGTCCCAGGTCCTGCCAACCTAGCAGTTTGAAAGCAAGAAATTGCAAGCAGATAAATAGGTACCGCTTCAGTGGGAAGGTAACAGCATTCCGTGCGCCTCGAAGTCTAGTCACGCCGGCCACCTGACCATGGAGACGTCTTCGGACAGCGCTGGCTCTTCGGCTTGGAAACGGAGATGAGCACCGGCCCCTAGAGTTGGATTCGACTGGCTTTCGAGCAAGGGGTTTTGTCAGTCACACGTCAGATGTGTGCCCTGCCACGCGCTTGCCATGTTGGTGTGGAAGCCCCGAATTCAAGATGGAGGCAGATGGGTGCATGACACAGCACCCCATATATTCCTTCTCTTTCCCCACCACTCCCTGCAATCAGGTCTCCGGCTTTACGGTTTGGTGTGGTGGTTAAGCGCGCGGACTCTAATCTGGGAGAATCGGGTTTGAGTCCCCACTCCTCCACTCGCACCTGCTGGATGACCTTGGGCAAGCCGTAGTTCTCTCAGAGCTGTCCTTAAAAAAGAGCCGTTTCTGTCAGAGCTCTCTCGGCCCCACCTACCTCCCAGGGTGTCTATTGTGGGAAGGGGAAGGGAAAGGAGATTGTAAGCCGCTCTGAGACTCCCTTGGGTAGTGAACTGCTGTTTGGGGAAAGGGACTGTATCCCGACACCCCTTTTCAAGTAAGCCTGTGGGTGCAAAATGTCATCAAGTCGCAGTGGACTTACGGCGACCTCCGCAACGGGCTTTCAAGGCCGGTGAGAAGCGGAGGTGGCTGGCCACGGCCTTCCTGCGCAGCATCTTCCTCGGCAGTCTCCCTTCCAAGTTCCGACCTGGCCCTGCTTCCCCTCTGAGATCTGAGGAGATCAGGCCACCTTCCCTCCTGGAGACCCGATAGAGGCCTACCGAATTTTGCACGGTGTGGAAAGAGTTTTCGGGCACCGCAATTCAAGGAGGACACAGACAAGCCAGAACATGCTCAGAGGAAGGCAAGGAAGACGGTGAGGGGTCCGGAGACCAAGTCCTAGGAGGAAACACTGAAGGAGCCGGGTCTGTTTAGCCTGGAGAGGAGACGACTGAGGGGGGATAGGAGAACCATCTTCCAAGTACTTGAAGGGCTGTCCTGTAGAGGATGGGGCGGAGTGGTTTTCTGTCGCCCCCGAAGGCCGGACCAGAACCAACAGGTTGGAATTAAATCAGAAGAGTTTCCGGCTAAACACGAGGAAGAACTTCCTGACAGTTAGAGCGGGTTCCTCAGCGGAACAGGCTTCCTCGGGAGGCGGTGGGCTCTCCTTCTTGGGAGGTTTTCACGCAGAGGCTAGATGGTCATCGGACAGCAGTGCGGATTCTGTGAACTCGGGCAGATCGTGAGAGGGAGGGCAGGAAGGGTGGCCTCCGTGCTTAGTTCTCGTGGCCCTTTCTTACACGCCCAGGGAAATGCCGCTCGCCACTCTGGGGGACAGGAAGCAATTTTCTCCAGGCCAGTTTGGCCAGAGATCCTGGAGTTTTTGGTCATCTTCTGGGTGTGGAGCAGCGGTCACTGCGGGTGTGGAGGGGGGGAGGTATTTGTGAATTTCCTGCCTCGTGCAGGCAGTTGGACGAGATGACCCTGGAGGTCCCTTCCAACTCTATGATTCTAACTGGGAGCCAGTTTGGTGTAGTGGTCAAGTGCGCGGACTCTAATCTGGGAGACCCGGGTTTGATTCCCCACTCCTCCACTTGCACCTGGCTGGATGGCCTTGGGCAAGCCATAGCTCTGTCACAGCTGTTTTTGAAAAGGAGCAGTTTCTGTCAGAGCTCTCTCAGCCCCACCTACCTCACAGGGTGTCTGTTGTGGGGAGGGGAAAGGGAAAGGAGTTTGTAAGCCGCTCTGAGACTCCAAGTGAGTGAAGGGCGGGGTATAAATGTAATCTCTTCTTCTTCTTCTTCTAAGATCTAAACAAGGAACTGGAATGGCTGCATGCCCCCTGCGCCCAAAAATAATGTCTGGACCGCCACATATCACACTTCCCCATATTCAGGGGACTCTGCTGCTTTCACTGGCTGTGGGGTCAGCCGTGGGATCTCTGCAATGGCACAGCCAAGCCAGTCAAAGGTTGTCGGACTAGTGGAGCAGATTTGCCCTCCCCCCCCCCCCCCCGCACCGCCCAGCCCAGCCCTGCCAAACGGCAGGGGACGGTCACTTGGAAACAGCCGGGTAACAGAAGGCTGCATTGATGGGAGCAGGCCGGAGCCTCGTCCGGAGGGCAAAGCTGCTCAATAGAGGGCCTGAAGCAACCCACCTGCATCGGGGGTGAACAGAAGGGACAGTGTGAAAAGAATGGGGAGGCCGGAGGAACCCCGCTGGGCCACAATGGGAGGGGGGAGCTGCAGATGTTTTGGCTTTGGACTGCAGCGCCCCTCCCCTCTCCAGCTGCTACATCTGAAACTGTCCTGTCTTGTCCGGCTGGCGCGGAGGGGATCGCTTCCCCTGTCACGCACTCCGCCCCCCCCCCCCCCCTTCAGCTGTATGGAATCAAAGAGGACACAACCCGGGCGCCCCCCTGCCACCGCGAAGGCTCAGAGGGGCTCTTCCCCCCGACGTGAAAAGAGCAGCTCTCACAAAAAAGCGAAATGGCCGACACCGTCCGGCCCAGCCTGAATTCGCAGCGTGGCACCCATTTGGCGTTTTCAAGCTACGCAAGAGAGTTTCATTGCCAGCTCCGATGCAGAAGTCAAAGAAAGGAAACTGCTGCTCGACAAAACCGGTATGCAGCCCAGCCCTGCAAAGCGGTTTCCAACTTAAACCGCTACCGGAGGGAAAACTCTGAGGCTAAAAGGGTCCGAGAGTTCAATGCTCCCTCTAAGCTGTGGAGTCTTGTGAGCAAAACTTCTACCGTGTGAGCTACTGGCATTAAAGCGGCGAGCGAGTGATTTGGCTGCCTCCATCAAGGGGTTTGCTCTGGAGCCCCGTCCTTCCTGAGCGGAGACAAAAAATGGGAGAGCTGGAGGCGAGAAGGCTGTGAGCTGACTAACGCTAACTCAGCTTAGAGGGAACAGTGGTCCGAGTCCGGCTTGAATCGAGTCCGGGAGCGCTTTCTGGATCGAGATGGTCTTTGTCACATAGCTTTAGCCCCATCTGGACCTTGTTTGGCCACAAACTCACTACACGGCCGTAGGGAAGATGCTAGATCTTCCCTTCGAGCGAACCAGGGAAGTCCTGACTTTACAGGGTCATTGAACAAGTTCACAAGCAGATCTATGGTGAGACCTCATTTGGAAACCTGTGTGTGCAGTTCTGGTCACGGTATCTCCAAAAGGACACTGCAGAGCTGGACAAAGGAGGGCAACCAAGATTATTAGGAGGTTGGCGCACCTTCCCTATAAGGGAAGACTGAAGAGTCCGGGCCTTTTCAGTTTAGAAAAGAGATGACTTGGGGGGGGGGGGGGGGGACATGATAGAGGCTTTTAAAATTACGCATGGGTTGGAGAGACAAAGAGAAATTTCCCCCCTCTGCCAAAATGCTAGAACTGGGGGGCCTCCCATGAAGCTGATGGGCAGGAGGTTCAGGATGGAGAAAAGGAAATACTACTTTACACAGAGAGGGATTCAGATGTGAAATAAGGAGATTTCGAGGTAAGAGGAGGTAGCGATGGTCACAGGAATAAGCAGGAGGAGGGGAAGGTCTCGGCCTCTATGTGCCCTGCTGTTGGACCTCCAGAGGAACTGTTTGGCCATCCAGTGGAACAGGACTCCTCAACCCCCTCAATTTAGGGAGTTGGGATTGTCAGGAAGGGCCACTTAAGAGTCAAGATGCAGAAGTACTGGGTGATTATAGCTGGGACGGAATGCCAGAGAGATCTGTGAGCGGCAATATCTGAGAAAGCGTGCTTGCACACGAAAGCTCATCTCGTGAATAAAACGTTGTTGGTCTTCAAGGTGCTACCGGACCCAAGCTTTGTTTTGCTGCTCCAGACCAACACGGCTACCCCACCTGAATCTAACACACGCACACATAGCACCAGACCCATCCAGGATACTTTAAGCTTGGTGTCGTGGTTAAGTGCGCGGACTCTAATCTGGGAGAACCGGGTTTGATTCCCCACTCCTCCACTTGCACCTGGCTGGATGACCTTGGGCAAGCCATAGCTCTGGACCAGCTGTTCTTGAAAAGGAGCAGTTTCTGTCAGAGCTCTCTCAGCCCCACCTACCTCACAGGGTGTCTGTTGTGGGGAGGGGAAGGGAAAAGGAGTTTGTAAGCCGCTCTGAGACTCCTTCGGGTAGTTAAGGACGGGGTATAAATCCAATCTCTTCTTCTTCCTCTTTTTCTTAAGTTGACCCAGGGTGGGGAGCTCAAGGCAAGAGACATCCAGAGGTGGTTTGCCATTGCCTGCCTCTGCCTCACGACCCTGGTATTCCTTGGAGGTCTCCCTTACAAATACCGACCAGGGCTAACCAATGCCCCCTCTAAGCTATGGAGTCCTGTGAGCAAAAATTCTACTTTGTGAGCTGCTGGCATTACAGTTGTGAGCGAGCGATTCGGCTGCTGCAGAAATTAGTTTGCTCTGCAGCCGTCCTTCCTGAGCGAAGACAGAAACATGTGAGCCGGAGGCTAAAGAAACGGTGAGCTAGCTCACACTAACTCAGCTCAGAGGGAACCACTGGAGCCAACCCTGCTTGGCTTCTCCGATTTGACAAGACTGGGCTAGCCAAGTCAGGGCCTGACAGGGTTGCCAAGTCTGGGTGGGAAAATACCTGGAGACTTTGGGGGTGGAGCCAGGAGAGGGCGGGGTTTGGGGAGGGGAGGGGCCTCAGCAGGGTACAATGCCATAGAGTCCACCCTCCAAAGCAGCCATTTTCTCCAGGGGAGCTCTTCTCTGTCAGCTGGGGATCAGTTGTAAAAGCAGGAGATCCCCAGGCCCCACCTGGAGGCTGGCAACCCTAGCCTGACTCTTCCGCAAGTGCCCCGAAGATGGCTGGATAGAAACGGCAGGCGGCGAAAAGGAATCTGTGCTGTGCAAGTTTGTCGGAGTTCGATGTAAACACAGCCACCTCCTTGCAAGATCCTATTTTCCACCCCACCCCCCATTAATGTCTCTTCCCCTTTCCTTTGCTAAGTCTAAAGCCATCCAAAGGGGCAACATGGAAGCAGCAGGGACCAGCCGCCTTACGGACGGGGTGAGAGCCATCCGTGTGCGAGTCGAGTACTCAAGAGCGAAGGGGCTGCGAGGTCCGGCTGAGGCCAGTGTGCAGCCAGTGGGCTACCTGAGCTGTGGCCAGTTTGGTGTAGTGGTGAAGTGCGCGGTCTCGTAATCTGGGAGAACCGGGTTTGATTCCCCACTCCTCCACTTGCACCTGCTGGATGACCTTGGGCAAGCTGTAGTTCGGTACCGGCTGTTCTTGGAAAAGAGCAGTTTCTGTCAGAGCTCTCTCAGCCCCACCTACCTCCCAGGGCGTCTGTTGTGGGGAGGGGAAGGGAAAAGCTGCTCTGAGACTCCCTTGGGTAGTGAAGGGCGGGGTATAAATCCAATCTCCTCCTCCTCTTCTTCCGGTGTGGCCCTTGTGTGAGCCGGTCCATTTCAACAGCTGTCTGGAAGGGGCAACCTCCCCCCCAAAGGGGAACAAAGGATTAAACCCTGCCACTGTTTTATGCATGTTCACGACAATGGACCTGGGACCTGGAAGGCAGAGTCTAGGCTGATCAGATCTCAGAAACTAAGCAGGGCTGGCCCTTGTCAGTACTCTGATGGATATGGGAGACCCCCAAGGAAGCCCAGGGTTGCTACGCAGAGGCAGGCAATGGCCAGCCATCCCTTGCCTTCAAAATCTTGAGGTCGACGCCCGTTTCCACCAACAATGACGACCAACGGACAAGGACTTTTGGTACTTTCTAGCCACCAAACGAGGGCTGCAGTGGCTCAGGTGGTTAAGACGCTGAACTGCAGACTGGAAACACTTCAGCAGTTCGAGACCCGAGTGCCGCATGATGGAGTGAGCTCCCGTCTCTGGTCCCAGCTCCTGCCAACCTAGTAGTTCGAACGCAAGAAACTGCAAGCAGATAAATGGGTACCGCTGTGGTGCGAAGGCAACAGCGTCTAGTCGTGCCGGCCACACGACCACGGAAACGTCTTCGGACAGCGCTGGCTCTTCGGTTTGGAAACGGAGACGAGCACCACGTCCCTAGAGTCGTATTTGAGAAGGGAGCGCTCCCTGGGGAAGAACCTGATGCTGGGAATGATTGAAGGTCAAAGAAAAAGGGGGCGGCAAAGGACGAGATGGCTAGAAAGGGTGATCGATGCAACGGACATGAAGTTGAGCAAACTCCAGAGCACGACGGAAGACAGGAGGGCCTGGTGCGATGGGGTCCATGTGGTCGCGAAGAGTCGGACTCGGCTGTGCGACTGAACGACACAGCCCATTCTTGTTGGCTGGTGTATAATAAAGAGGTAGCTGGCCCCCCCGACACTGTTGGCACGCCAAAGGAAGCGTTATCCCCCCACCAAGGCAAACAGAACGAAGTCTGCTTGAATCGGAAGAGCCGGATTTTGCCCAAGGGAGCAAACACCAGTGAAGCAACGGACCGAAAAACATTTTAGGCTGCCAGGCTTACTGGCACCCCCTGCTGGTGAGGGAAAAGTAAGAGTCGCTCAAGTGCCAACAAGCCGTGGATATAACAGAAGGCCCGGACAAGTCATAATCGGCCAAGTCCAGAAGGAAAGCTAAAATCGGGGCAACACCTTTTTTTATTGGAGGCAACCGAAGTGACAAAGAACACTGGCTGCAGATTCTGAAGAAGAGAAGAAGAGAGTGGGTTTATACCCCGCCCTTCACTACCCAAGGGAGTCTCAGAGCGGCTGACAAACTCCTTTCCCTCCCCCTCCCCACAACAGACACCCCACAACAGACACCTCCCCACCCTGGGAGGTAGGTGGGGCTGAGGGAGCTCTGACAGAAACTGCTCTTTTTCAAGGACAGCTCTGACAGAACTATGGCTTGCCCAAGGTCATCCAGCAGGTGCAACAGAGAAGCGGGAGAACTGGCGCTTCTACACGCAGAGAGGCGATCAGGGCGCAAGAAAGAGTTTGCAGTCCCCGTTAGCACCAGTGGAACTTCTTAGCACCGCCTCCTGCATAATACTTAACCGGCTGTTCATTCAGTGATCTACAGCCCAAATTTCCAGCCAATCCTGGCAGACACTGCGACCCCCCCCCCCCCCAAGAGAAGGCAGTTCTGAAACCTAGCCAGGTCAACTGCGGATTGCTACACTCATCTCTTGCTCCAAGGCAGCCCAGGGGGAGCCTCTTTTTGACAGCTGGAAATCTTCAGTCTCAACTGGGACCTCTTTCAAGGTCTCTTTGGCTTCGTGGTTTTCCACTGCTGGGCTCAGTTTATTTTCTTCACCGGGTGAGGGGCATCCCCAGCGGAAGACCCACCCGTCCCTTTCAAAGCAGTCCAGGGCACTCAGGTGCACAGGGTGAGAAGGCAGGCGGAAATGTCCGGGGGGGGGGGCCCTGCCGTGGAGACTCCAGACTTCGTTCCAGTCTATCAGCTCTCTGTGCAAGTTTCGAGAGCCGCGTTGGAGGCCTCCAGGCAGAAAAGGAAGGTACGGCAACCAAAGCTCCCTCTAAGCTGTGGAGTCTTGTGAGCAAGACTTCTGCTTTGTGAGCTACTGGCGTTAAAGTTGTGAGCCGGCGCTTTGGCCGCTGCATCAATGCGTTGGCTCTGGAGCCCTCCTTCTCTCCATCCAGGTCCCTATGAGTACTGCTAGGCCAGCAATCCCCAACGTGGTGTCCCCGGGGCACCACAGCACCCGTCGATACCTTCCCCGGAGCCCGCCAAGAATTTTTAGAAAATGGGTGGGGATTTTCCTCAGCTAAGCTCTGATTGGCTGGGCGGACTTTTAAAAATGCCGCTTTGGCAGCAGCTGCCACCACAGCACACGGGCCTTCAGTGCGTGACTGACGGTCAGCCATACCAATCGTTTTGCGGCTTGCACCGCCTCCGGTGGCATCCACCCGCCGGCCGCCATTATGTGGCTGTGCTCACCACAGCATGTCAGAAGTCCAAGGTCCACGCAGGCTCACGAAAGCTGGGGACCTCTGCTCTAAGGCAACGTAACCACAAGTGTAATAAATAAATACTGGGGCTTGCTGAAGACGAGGGGAGGGGGCGCATCGTAGAGGAAAGAGCCCTTTTTTCTCAGCTGCTGCTTCCGGAGGATCTCTCGCAGGAAGGAGAAGTTGTGGCTCAATGGTAGAGCGCCTGCTGAACATGCAGAAAGTCCCAGATCCAATCCCTGGCATCGCCAGTTAAAAGGATTAGGCAGGAGGGGGATATGAAAGACCTCTAACCTGAGACCCGCTGCCAGTTAGAGTAGACATAAAAATAACCCTGCTGGGTCAGACCAGTGAGGGTCCATCTAGTCCAGCATCCTGTCTCACCCAGTGGCCTCAGCCAGTTCCTCTGGAGGGCCAACAGCAGGGCAGAGAGGCCGAGGCCTTCCCCTGAGGAGAACATCAGAAGAGCCCTGCTGGATCAGACCAGGGAGGGTCCATCTAGCCCAGCCTCCTGTCTCACAGAGTGGCCAGCCAGTTCCTCTGGAGAACCAGCAACAGGGCATAGAGACTGAGGCCTTCATAAGGACATCAGAAGAGCCCTGCTGGATCAGACCAGTGAGGGTCCCTCTAGTCCAGCATCCTGTCTCACTCAGTGGCCAACCAGTCCCCCTGCAGGGCCAACAACAGGACAGAGAGGCCGAGGCCTTCATAAAGGAACATCAGAAGAGCCCTGCTGGATCAGACCAGTGGGGGTCCACCTAGTCCACCATTCCTGTCTCACACAGTGGCCAGCCAGTTCCTCTGGAGAGCCAACAACAGGGCAGAGAGGCCGAGGCCTTCCCCTGAGGAGAACATCAGAAGAGCCCTGCTGGATCAGACCAGTGAGGGTCCATCTAGTCCAGCATCCTGTCTCACACAGGGGCCTCAGCCAGTTCCTCTGGAGGGCCAACAGCAGGGCAGAGAGGTCGAGCCCTTCCCTTGACGTTGCCTCCTTGCTCTAGGATTCAGAGGATTAGTGCCACTGGATGTGGAGGTTCCCCTCAGCCACCATGGCTAGTAGCCACTGAGAGACTTATCCTCCACGAATCTCTCTAATCCCCCTTTAAAGCTGTGGCCATCCTCTGGCATCGAATTCCACATTGTAATCACTCTCTGTGTAAAGCAGTATATCCTTTCGTCCATCCTGAACCTACTGCCCATTGACTTCATGGGAAGGCCTCGAGTTCTAGTGTTTTGGGAGAGGGAGAAAACGTTCTCTCGGTCCGCTCTCTCCACCCCGTGCCTAATTTTATAAACTCTTCTCGTGTCTCCCCTTAATCGTCTCTTTCCTAAATGGCGAAGTCCCAGACTTTTCCGCCTTTCCTCCTAGGGAAGCGGCTCCAACCCCCTAACTGCTTTGGTTACCCTCCTCTGTGTTTTTCCCGGCTCTGCAATGCCCTTTTTGAGATACACTGACCAGAACTGGACACAGACTTCCACACCGACTTCAACGGACCAATGCTCTGACTCGGTATATGACAGCTTGATGGGGAGGGGCAGTGGCTCAAGGGCGGAGCCTGTGCTCTGCATGCGGAAGGTCCCAGGTTCAATCCCTGGTGTCTCCAGTTCAAGGAATTTGGCGGGAGGTGGAGTGAGAGACCTTCTCTGCCCAAGACCATGGAGAGCGGCTGCCAGCCTGAGTAGATGATACTGACCTTCAGGGGCCGATGTTCTGAACTCCTGTAAATTCAACAAACAAACACTGTGACATGAATGACTAAAACATTTAATATTTTTAAATCAAACTTACAAGATTACAAGGAATGGTTCCTTATACTCTCAGTAAGAGTTTACAACATTACAAGGAAAGTCCCATCATACTCAGTGAGCACCCGGATAGACGCTCGTTTCATCCCCCTCTTCCTCGGGAGTAGTCCCGTTGTATGGAAAGGTTATCAGCCTCTTGATACAGTTCAGTGTTTAAGAGTAAACCGATGCTTGACTTCTTTATTTTCTTTATTTTCTGCATTTTCTCCAGGAAGAAATCCATGGTATTTTAAATGAAAAGCAAAATGAAGCTGAATGGAATGTTCTTATTTTTAAAAAAGATTTTGATAAATTAATTATTTAATTATTAAGAACTTTGTTAGAACTTACTTCTGGTTCTAACAAATTCTTAATAATTAAACAGTTTATCAAAATCCTTTTTAAAAATAAGAAGATTCCATTCAGCTTCATACAACGGGACTACTCCTGAGGAAGAGGGGGATGAAACGAGCTTCTATCCGGGTGCTCATTGAGTATGATGGGACTTCCCTTGTAATGTTGTAAACTCTTATTGAGAGTATAATGAACCGTTCCTTGTAATCTTGTTAAGTTTGATTCAAAAATATAAAATGTTCTAGTCATTCATGTCACCGTGTTCGTTTGTTTGTTGTATTTTTCATATGGATACCTGTGACCCTTTCTTGTTTTTTTCTGAACCCCTGTAAGGCAGCTTCGAGAGATATCCCCCGTACTTGTAAGGGAATCGCCCCCAATCCTGCCCCCCTCAAGGGGGGCCACAACAGAACCGGAGAACCCCATTCGTGAGCGAGTCCTTCGATATTTCTCTTTTTTTTAATACGAGAAGAAGCAAATCCACAATACAAAATTTAAAAATCAGGTTCCCCCGTCCCTCCCCCCGCAGATTCTCTTTTGTCGCACCAAAGACAAATAAAATAAGGGAGTGGGTGTCGAAGGCATTTTGGGGGTTGGGGGGGGAGAGACCCACACGGCTCCGGTGCCTTCCCTCCCCCTGGTGGGGGGCGGGGGGCACGAAGAGCTTTGCAAAGGCAGATCCACGGGCACGGATGCCCCCGCGTGCCCCCCTCCCCACGTTTAAGCTCTTCGGACAGACGCACAGGTACAAATACACACGGCCGTTACACATTCCGTTTTCGCCTGGGGGGGGGGGAATCACTTGCGATGGGGTGGGGGTGGGTGGGGGGACGCAGACAAAGCCCAGCCCGGCTGAGCGGCCTCCAGTCACTTCTCCTTTTTCTCCAGCTCCGTCTTCCCTTCTTTGGCATCCCCTGGCACCTCCTTGGGGGTGGCGTTCTCCTCGTAGCTGGAACGACGAGAAAAGAAGAGAGGCGGACGGTGAGGAGGCAGGAAGGGTACCGTAGGGGTCCCTTTTGCCAGCAAAAAGGAAGTCTCTGGCTAGAAGGGCATCTCAGCTGCGGACCAAAATCCACGCAAGACGGGGGTGGCCCTTGGCGACTCGGGCCAAGCCCCCCACCCCACCCCGGGGACTGCTTCGGGCAGCCTGATGAGCCCGGTTCCCCCTCTAAGCTGAGCTTGAGCGGCCGCTTGTGAACACAGGAAGCCCCGCTCGGCGGCAGCCTGGAGCCATGCGGGGTCTTTGCCCTTCCCGTTTGAAGATCTCAGCTGTTAACATTCTGCTCAGGATGCGAACTGCTCCACTCAGAAGGGGGAAAGAATTAGAATCATAGAGTTGGAAGGGACCTCCAGGGTCATCTAATCCAGCCCCCTGCACAATGCAGGAAATACACAAATACCTCCCCCCTCCACACCCGCAGCTACCCCTGTTCCACGCCCAGAAGATGACAAAAAACCCTCCAGGATTGTTTCCTGACCCCGAAGTGGCAATCGGCATTTCCCTGGGTGTGTAGGAAAGGGTCACAAGAACTGAGCACTGAGGCAACCCCTTCCTGCCCGCCCTCTCATGGTCTGCCCGAGTTCACAGAATCAGCATTGCTGTCAGACGGCCCTCTAGCCTCTTGTTGAAAACCTCCCAAGGAGGAGAGCCCACCACCTCCCGAGGAAGCCCGCTCCACTGAGGAACCGCTCTAACTGTCAGGGAGTCCTTCCTCGTGTTGAGCTGGAAACCCTTCTGACTCAGTTTCCACCCATTGGTTCTGGTCCGACCTTCTGGGGCGACCGAAAACAACTCCACCCCACCCTCTAGAGCAGGGGGGGTCAAACTCATTTTTATGGAGACAAATCGGACTTTGTCGGGCCGAGCCACGTGTGTCGTAACATGTAATGCCAGGAAGCGGAGATATAAACTTTATAAAGGACACAAACACAAAGATTTTTTTTTACTTAATATAAAAACATGCCTGAAACATTAGCATTCTTGCAGCATTTCGTTTACTTAACGGTCTCTGATAATTGAGACCTCTTTCTCTGAATTATTGCGTCAAAATGTCTGTGCTGGAGCAATCTGGGAGGGGGAGGAGCAATCTGGGAGGGGGAGGAGCTTCAGCCCAGTGCAGGGAGCAGGAACTTGCCTATCTATCTCTCCTGAGCGATTGAGAGAGTCTGGGAAAGCAAGCTATGATGCAGGAGAACTGGGGGAAGAAGCAGGAGACAGCCAGTCCCTTGCGGGCCTGAGAGAAGCCCTCTGGGGGCCTGATCCGGCCCCCGGGCCGCATGCTTGACACCCCTGGTCTAGATGATTAGATGATGATTAGAGGGAACGTTGCCAGTGACAAGGGTGTCCTGGGGCAGGGATTCGTGAAAAGTGAGCAGTGACTCACGAAAGCCAATCCCCTGCCACAAATTTTGTTAGTCTTTCAGGTGCTACTGGTCTTTCTACTCCTCCTCCAGGGTGTGGGCACCTCCAAGAGAAGGAAATGGGAAACCGGGTAGCGGGAGAAAAGTCCGTGGGGAAGCTGGAGGCCCACTGAGCCCTGCTGGACCAGAGCCGGGGTCTATCTGCTTCCCACGTGGCGCAGCAGTTCTCCCATGCTGTCGACTCCCCAGCAGGTGCCCTTCAGAGGAAGACTGCTTCGGCAGCTGGAGGTTCCACCTGGCACCCTGTGTTCAGAAGGCTCACAGGTTTGGAAGAGGCAAACGCATACCCAAATCCCACCCCAGAGCGGGACACAAATGTACGCCGCAAATGCTGCCAAGGTTCTAACAATAACACACGTCCGGCGACCTCGGGACGCTTGGGGAAAGGCTGGAGGTTGATTCCCAGTCGCAGGTCCAAAATGGACTGCCTCCCACCCTCAAACCCTGTGTCCCCAGCTGTCACAACATCAGTGTAACGCTGGCCTACATTACAAGGCTGTGACGTTCAGGATACCACAAGGATCAAGAACACATTTTTAGGGGGGAATATTCGTTTCAGACGGCGGCCGTGTGGGTCTGCAATAGAAAACCTGTATGCCAGTCCAGCGGGACATAAGACACCCACAAGATTTTGGGGGTATGAAAACCTCCCAAGAAGGAGAGCCCACCACCTCCCGAGGAGCCCTGTTCCACTGAGGAACCCCTCCAACTGTCAGAAAGCTCTTCCTAACGTTTAGCCGAAAACTCTTTTGATTTAACTTCAACCCGCTGGTTCTGGTCCGACCTTCTGGGGCAACAGAGAACTCTATATACTCCTCTATACGACAGCCCTTCAAGTACTCAAAGATGATTATCTTATCACCTCTCGCGTCTCCTCTTCAGGCTAAACATACTCAGCTCCTTCAACCTTTCCTCATAGGACTTGGCCTCCAGACCCCTCACCGTCTTCATTGCCCTCCTCTGGACACGTTCCAGCTTGTCTATATCCTTCTTAAATTGTGGTGCCCAAAACTGAACACAATACTCTAGGTGAGGTGTACCAGAGCTGAGTAAAGCGATACCATCACTTCGTGTGATCTGGACACTATATACCTCTGTTGATACAGCCCAAAATCGCATTTGCCATTTTAGCTACCACATCACGCTGCTGACTCATATTCAGTGTATGGTCTACTAAGACCCCAAGATCCTTTTCGCACATACTACTGCCAAAACAAGTCTCCCCCAACCTATAATTATGCATTTGATTTTTCCTACTTAAATGCAGAACTTTACATTTATCCCCAACTGAAATTCATAACATTTCTTTTAGCCCAGTTTTGCAGCCAGTCATGATCATCCTGTCTTCTACCATATTTGCTACCCCTCCCAATTTAGTATCATCTGCAAATTTAATAAGCATCCCCTCTATTCCTTCATCCAAATCATTTATAAAGATGTTGAACAAAACAGGTCCCAGGACAGATCCTCGAGGCACGCCACTCGACACTCTTCTCCAAGAAGATGAGGAACCATTCACAAGCACTCTTTGGGTGCGATCTGTCGACCAGTTACAGATCCACCTAACAGTCATAGGATCCAAACATTTGTCAACAAGTATATTATGAGGAACCTTATCAAAAGCCTTACTGAAATCAAGATAAACTATGTCTACAGCATTCATCTGATGCAGCAAGGTAGTAACTTTCTCAAAAAAAGAGATAAGGTTAGTCTGACATGACTTGTTCTTGAGAATCCCACCCTGGCTCTTAGTCATTACAGCCTTCCTTTCTAAATGCTCAAGGACTGCATGTTTGATGATTTGTTCTAAAACTTTCCCAGGTGTAGACGTCAAGCTGACAGGTCAGTAGCTACCCGGATCCTCCTTCTTCCCCTTCTTGAAGATGGGGACAACATTTGCCTGCCTCCAGTCTTCTGGCACCTCTCCGGTCCTCCAAGAATTCTCAAAACTAATGGACAGAGGCTCAGAAATTACATCCGTGGGTTCTTAAGTACCCTTGGATGCAGTTCATCTGGCCCCGAGGACTTAGTTTCATTTAAAGACACTAGGTGTTTATGCACTACCCCATGCCGATCCTAGGCTGCAACTCCCTTCCCTCACCGTGTGTTCTGTTTTTGTCATGTTGAGCACCATTTCATTCACAAGAGAAGACTTGGGAAAAGTAGGAATTGAGCAGTTCTGCCCTCTCTTCATCACCTGTTACAATTTCACTTTCCTGTCCCTGCAATGAGCCTACCATGTCCTTGCCCTTTTTCTTACTTTGAACATCAGAAAAGAATGCTTTTTTGTTGTTTTTAGCATTGCTCGCTAGCCTAAGCTCATACTTTTTTAAAGTTTATTTCTCAGTTTTCATTGATAATGTCACACAAATAAATATAGAATTTACATGCATGCGTTTGAGTCTATTGTGTCTTTTTTGATCTAACCATACATACAATTTATTCCATCTTTTATTGAATATTTCTTGATCTTTCCCTTGTAACATAATGTTTAATCTGTCCATTTCTGCCACCTCTAATAATTTCTGAATTAGATCCTCCTTTGAAGGTAAAGTTATCTAGTTTCTAGCCTTTCGCTATAAGTATTCTAGCCAATGTTAATATATATGTTATCAATTATATCTCATTTCTTTTAAATCTATCCGAGAGCATATTCAGTAGAAAAATTTCTGGTAAAAACTATATCTACATTTGTTATTTCCTGTATGGTCTTGTGTATTTTGTGCCAACACTTTTCCATCTTACTGCACCTCCACCACATATGATAAAATGTACCAACATTACTTTTACATTTCCAACGGGTGTTCGGGATATTACTATAGCATTTGGCTATTTTATCTGGGGTCCAGTACCATCTATAGAACATTTTATAGATGTTTTCTTTGTATGGTACCGCTCTCATATAGTTTATGGTTTTTCATATGTTAGACCCCTCTAGATAGCGTGCCCAGACCGAGATGGCCCAGGTTGGCCTGATCTTGTCAGCTCTCGGAAGCTAAGCAGAGCTGGCCCTGGTTAGTATTTGGATGGGAGACCTCCAAGGAAGTCCAGGGTTGCTACACAGAGGCAGGCAATGGCAAACCACCTCTGAACATCTCTTGCCTTGTCTTGAGGGTGGGGGGGGGGGGGGAGAAGATAGCTGGCAGCTACAGCAGGGGAGGGGGGAGAGGAATAGGGCAAAAAGGTCATAGTCCCCCTCCTTATCTTTCCCTGGTCTCTACACACACACCCATTCCTTTCTCCTCTTCCGTACAGGACTGGTCTTCTAACTCTCTCAGCCCTGTTTGCAATTCTCCCATCAGCCTCCCCGAAGCCCAGAACAGAACATGGAGGTCTCCTCCTGTGGGGAAGCTCTCCCCTCTCACAAGTCATGTTGGGCACCGCCCAACAGCATAGAACCGACCACGGGCCATGAGCGTCTTGGCCTCTCGGCCAACAGACAGCTAGCTACTGCAGGAGAAACGCACTGCAAGAACCTTTCAAGAAGAGCTACAGAGGGAAGAACCGCTCCCCCCCAGAGATGTCAAAATGAAAGCTGCTCTCAAACACTCTCAAACCCTTGTCAGGGATGTTCTAGGCTGGTCCTGCACTGAGCAGGGGGTTGGACTAGATGGCCTGCGTGGCCCCTTCCGACTCTGTGATTCCAGGATTCTATTCTCTCTCGGGAGAAAAGCAGCAAGCAGGTTGGTGCCTTACTCAGGAGGGGACCAGCTGCCCAGGAGGGCTTTTGCGTCCTGCTCTGCCCCGATTCCGAATCCGGTGGCCTTCTTTCCCCCGGGCAGACTACAGGTCTTGCCCCGTCCACCTTCTTGCACTGTTTCCTCCCAAACTCAACAGGCTCCAACCCAGTCGGCTCGGCAGCCTGTCTGGCCCACAACCGACTTCCCTTTTGCCTGGACATCAGAGCTTTCCAGAAGTGCCCCCCACCCCGCTGCCAAGGGCTCTCTTGCGTGGCACACTCCTCCTTCCCATCTGTCAGCCCCGCTACCTGAAATGATGGGTGATAAGCTCTCCTGCCCGCCCCCCACCCACTCATTCTGGCAAGTTTTCAGGGGCGTTCCCCACTGGGTGGCAGCTCCCATCTCCCCCTACCTGGGCAGAGAGACACAGAGAGGCAGGCAGGCAGGCAGGGCGAGGCCTGGCCCCCGGAGGCTACATGGCGCTAGGCGTCTGCTGCCGGCGTCTGTGGGAACAGGGCAGCGTCTGCTGCATGGAGTCAGCCAGGCTGGCCGGAGACCCAGAGACGTTAGGGAAGTGGGTGAGCCGCGGGGTGTGGGGCAAGATTTCGGCAGAAGATTCGTAGCTGCAGGAGAGACACAGACAGGGCGGGGAGGCAGGAGAGGAGAAGGGGACAGAAGAGAAGGAGGTTTGAGACCGGCGGAAGCAGCAGACAGAAAGTGAGCATGTGCAGAACTTTGGGCGGGGGGAATGGTCCTTCTCCTAGCCTGCCTGTCCTTCAAGGAGCTTGTCGAGCTGTCACTGCTTGTGCACAGGAAGAGTTAGGGACAGGGCTATAGCCGGCAGTGGGGTTTTGGGGGCTGAGCCCCCTATTGCGTACTTCAAAAGCCCCACCAGGTACCCTAACCCCCACCCCACCCCACCGCTGCTTCCCTCCTCCCTCCCAGAGAATTACCTGGCCTCGCAGGTTGACCTAAGCTGAGCCACCTTAGGCAAGCACCACGCCGGCTCACAGCCCTTCCTTCCATTGGTAGGTTGAGGGAGTCTGGAGCTTGCAGCACATGATGCCTTCCTCCCCCTGCCAGTTGCAGAGCTGAGAAGACCTCTGCCCCAAACTCAATGCCACCCAGCCCCGCCTGCCAACACGCAGTCCAATTCCCAATCCAAGCTGAGGGGCATCCCACGCTTTCTGATCTGCTCCTCCCTGCAAGCCTATCTCTGAGTCACAAAACACACACACATACACAGCGTGCTTTCACGCACACTAAATAATGCACTTTCAATGCACTTTACTGATTGTTCGCAAGTGCTTTTCTGTGCATGTCATTTCCTTGCAGGTGCGCCCATACTGTGTCAACTTCCCCCGCTTCTCTGTTTTGCTCCCTCTAGTGGTCGCTTCGATATTTCATTGCTGTTATCTCCATTTCATCTTTCATGGCTATATCTCTTTTCTTTAAATGCCCATGAATAAGCTGAAGATACAGTGAGGAAAAGTGCTCATAAATAAGCTGGAGATAACGGCATTAAATACTGATGTGACTGCTAGAAGCAGCAAAGCACGTGGAGAGAAGGGAAAAACCTGACATGGTTATGGGCACACAAAGGACAAAAATATGTGGAAAACCTCCAAGTGGGTTTCGCCGTTTTACACAGTCACAACCAGTTACAAGGTGCATTTGAAGTGGGAAGAAAGCACATCATTCATCATGTATGATGCAGAGCCAGCCATCTGGTACACAGTTCTGGATTCACAGATGGCCAAGCTTTTTTGATGGGAAAAGGGACTGACTGCCCAGACATTTGCTCCTGTGGTGGGAAACCCTCCCTAGCCCATCCAGGAACGTTGCATTTCCAAAAAAGGGGGAGAAGATAGAAGAGAAGATGAGCAACCAGGAGCCCCCCGACCTAGGTATAAGCAGCATAAAAGCCCCCCCGCCCCCTAGCAGGCAGTGCACCAGGAGACCAGTGATATTCTGGGAAGAGTGGCGACCACTGCTCCGGCTCAGGTACCGGCAGCTGCTCCAGTAAATGGCAAGGAGAGACAGCCGTAGTTTTCGCAAGTTCTACATTTAGGGAATTTTTTCAACGAGGGTGGGGGAGCACTTGAGGGCACACAGCACACAGAAGGTCCCAGGTTCAATCCCCAGCATCTCCACTTAAAAGGAACTAGACAGTAGGTTCTGGGAAAGGCCTCCGCCTGAGACCCTGGGTGAACATCTGGAGCAGAGGTCCATCAATTCAACACAAGATACAGATGGAACACTCTGTTTGGGGGGGGAACACTGTCTGGGGCAGTGATGCTCTCTCAGTGCTTGGGGGGGGCAAGAGTGGGAGGGCTTCTGGAGTTCTGGTCCTGCTGATGGACCTCCTGATGGCCCCTGGGTTCTGGCTGTTGTGTAACACAGAGTGTTGGACTGGAGGGGGCCACTGGCCTGATCCAACATGGCTTCTCTGATTTTCTTATATCTGGGGCAGGGATGCTCTGTCTTCTTGGTGCTGGGGGGGGCAACAGTGGGAGGGTTTCTGGATTCCTGGCCCCTCTGGTGGACCTCCTGATGGCCCCTGGGTTTTTGGCCACTGTGTGACTCAGTGTTGGACTGGAGGGGCCACTGGCCTGATCCAATGTGGCTTCTCTTATGTTCTTAAACT
This sequence comes from Lepidodactylus listeri, assembly GCA_029233225.1. Classification (NCBI taxonomy): domain Eukaryota; kingdom Metazoa; phylum Chordata; class Lepidosauria; order Squamata; family Gekkonidae; genus Lepidodactylus; species Lepidodactylus listeri. Next base: position 5,612,987 of record JARCFY010000002.1, read on the forward strand.
GCCAGTCTGAGTAGACAAGACTGACCTTGATGCACCAAGGGTTGGATTCAGAATCACAGAGCTTGACGTGTGCCAGCCAGGCTGGGGACATCCTAAACTCGCCACAGGGGAAAACCACAAGGGCTGGGCAAACCGCCTCCCATGGAACCTGAATCGGCCACCCTTGCACCTTCCAGAAACTACCAAGGACCAGATATTGACTCGAAGCTGCCTCCTATATGTCAGACCCTCAGTCTATTATTTGTTCTGGCAGCAGCCCTTGAGAATGTGGACAAAGAAAGGTCTTCCCCAGTATCTACTGCTTGAGACCCTTGAAGTGGAGATGCCCAGGACTGAAACTGGGACTTCCGGTGTGTCAAATGGATGCTTGACCACCAAGCCCCATCCTCCTCATCTGCCAGAACTGAGCCTGCGAACGCGGGGAGAGCGGCTTAGAAATTAATTAATTAATTAATTAATTAAATAAGTTGGCTAGAGCAGATCAGGGCCATTGCTAAGTGCAGCATCTATGCAGGGAGAAGGCGGGCAAGATTTCCCCTGCATCTATCAGAAGAGACAATTCCAGGCCAGACGGGATTCATTTTAAGAAGAGCCCCGCTGCATCAGACCAGCGGTCTGTCTAGTCCAGCATCCTGTTCCACCTAGTAGCCAGCCAGTTCCTCTAGAGGGCCAACAGCAGGACAGAGAGGCTGAGGCCTTCATAAGAACATCAGAAGAGCCCTGCTGGATCAGACCAGTGGTCCCTCTAGTCCAGCATCCTGTCTCACAGAGCGGCCAACCAGTTCCTCTGGAGGGCCCACAACAGGGCAGAGAGGCTGAGGTCTTCATAAGAACATCAGAAGACCCCTGCTGGATCAGACCAGTGGTCCACCTAGACCAGCATCCTGTCTCACAGAGTGGCCAACCAATTCCTCTGGAAGGCCAACAACAGGGCAGAGAGGCCGAGGCCTTCATAAGAACATCAGAAGAGCCCTGCTGGATCAGACCACTGGTCCATCTAGTCCAGCATCCTGTCTCACAAAACGGCCAACCAGTTCCTCTGTAGGGCCCACAACAGGGCAGAGAGGCTGAGGCCTTCATAAGAAGATCAGAAGAGCCCTGCTGGATCAGACCAATGGTCCATCTAGTCCAGCATCCTGTCTCACAGAGTAGCCAACCAGTTCCTCTGGAGGGCCAACAACAGGGTACAGAGGTTGAGGCCTTCATAAGAGCATAGGAAGAGCCCTGCTGGATCAGACCAGTGAGGGTCCATCTAGTCCAGCATCCTGTCTCACACAGGGGACAACCCGTTCCTCTGGAGGACCAACAACAGGGCACAGAGGCCGAGGCCTTCCCCTCCTGGCACTGGGATCCAGAGTTTGCTTGTCTCTGAATGGTGAGGTTCCCTTTAGTCACCATGGCTAGTAGCCACTGATAGACCTCTCCTCCATGAATCTATCTTATTCCCCTTCAAAGCTGTTTATTCCTGTGGCCAATGCTCCGTCTAAGCTGTGGAATCTTGTGAGCAGAAATTCTCCTTTGTGAGCTACCAGCATTAAAGCTGTGAGCCAGCGATTTGGCTGCTGCATAAATTAGTTTGCTCTGGAGCCCTCCTTCCTGAGCGGGGACAAAAACGTGTGAGATGGAGGCTGAAAATCTGTGAGCTAATGCACGCACAGTAACACAGCTTAGAGGGAACACTGCTTGTGGCCATCGCCGCATCCACCGGCAGCCAATCCCACATTTTAATCACTCCTTGTTTAAAGGAGACTTTCCATCGGCCCGTCCCAAATCTACTGCCACCAGCTTCATAGGATGCCTTCGAGTTCTGGTATTTTGGGAGGGGGAGCAGAAGTTCCCCCGTCGGACACAGAAACCCAAGACCATTCCCGGTTCAGAACTGGGGCCTCCCCATCAGTCACAGAGCCGCAGTCCTCTTCAGATTCACGGACGGCTAACCCAGAGGGCCGACAGCCTCCGTTCGTGGGCAGCGCAGAATCCGAGCGTGCCGCTGCCCCAATCCCAGTGCCCTTATCGCCCTTCTCGAGGACCCAAACTCCCACCCCCCGTCTTTACTCACACTTTTCAACGCCTCCCCCCGCCCAATTCTGTCTCCTGCATTCCGCTTCCCAAATGCCATCGGTCTCACAGGGCGCCCACCTGGACCTCCTCCGGAAAACCTCTGCCCGGGTGAAGGTCACGGTGCCCGAGAGGCGTCAGACCGGGCGTCCTTTCCCATCACGGACTGTCAGCACTCCCAGGAACTGGCGGTGCATCAAAGTCGCCCGGACGCAGCACGGGACACCTGCGCTCTTATCAGGCTCTGCTTCCTGGCCCCCGGACGCCAAATGCCAAGCACCTTCAAGGTGCTCGAGGGCTCACGTTGCCACCGACCCCCCCCCCCGGAGCGCGGCGCACTCGGCAGCCAAAGCAAGCAGGCGGGCTTTCACCACCGGCAGCGGCCAGACACCTGCTGCTTCCACCCCACTTGACCCTTTTGCTGACAGGCTGGGCTGATTCTACAGGCCCCGGCTGCTCCAAGTTGGGCCCTGCGTTCTGGAATCGACAGACAGAGGTGGAATCTATGTGTGTGCGTGTTTGCACTGCCCGCCGGTGAGGTCACGCTTCTGGGGGGCTCCTGCAGGGCCCACGGCTGGAAGGACAAAGCGCTGCGTTCTTACACCAGAAGGCCAAGACGTCTATGTCTACAGCAATAAGACTTGGGCGGCAGGGGGAAAATGCCCTCCCAAGTACTGAGGTAAAGTTATGCAGTAAAGCACTTTGGAGGAAATTCTCAGCCCAAGTCTCTCAAACCCCCTTAGCTTGCATGTGGCGGAGTGGGTCAGGAAAACCAGAAGAACATAAGAACACAAGAGAAGCCAATGTTGGATCAGGCCAATGGCCCATCCAGTCCAACACTCTGTGTCACACAGTGGCCAAAAACACCAGGTGCCCTCAGGAGGTCCAGCAGTGGGGCCAGGACACTAGAAGCCCTCCCACTGTTGCCCCCCAAGCACCAAGAAGACAGAACATCCCCAGACAGAATGTTCCGCCTATGACTTGTGGCTAACAGCCACTGATGGAACTCCACTCCATGTAAGAACAGAAGAGAAGCCATGTTGGACCAGGCCAAAGGCCCACCCACTCCAAGACCCTGTGTCACAAAGTGACCAAAACCCAGGTGCCATCAGGAGGTCCACCAGAGGGTCCAGAACTCCAGAAGCCCTCCCACTGTTGCCCCCCCCCCCAAGCACCAAGAATACAGAGCGTCACCGCCTCAGACAGAGTGTTGCACCTATGCCTTGTGGCTAATAGCCACTCATGGACCTCTGCTCCATGTGTTCATCTAATCCCCTCTTGAAGCTGTCCGTGAGCCTTAAGGTGGAATTCAAGAAAGGGGCCTGTGGAAGAGACTCCTTCCAGCGTCTCAAGCCACGCCACAAACCTGTGGGGGGAGAGACGCAAAGAGTGGAAAGTCCCTCTCGTGCCAACGTGACCCACGAGAAGTCTGGACAGCTAGGTCGTGCTAAAAAAGCAAAGACGCAAACGGACACAAGCCAAAGGGGGGGGGGGGAAGACTGGTACGCTGATGCAAGAGACTTTCACGAAGCGATACTCCCGACAGAAGAGAAGCTGCAAGCGTCCGCTCATACTAAAGGCGACCCTCGAACGCAGGCCCTTGCTGGGGAAGATGCAGCCCTGGATGTTCAAGTGCCTCTGTGCAGGGCTTTTTTGGTAGAAAAAGCCCAGCAGGAACTCATTAGCATAACAGGCCACACCCAATGGCCGAAACTCATTAGCATATTAGGCCACACCCCTGACAGCACCGCTCATTAGCATATTAGGCGGGGTCTGGGAAAGCACAGGGCAGGCATGGAAGCTTGCCTCTTTCCCCCCTCCTGAGCTTCTCCACTCAGGAGCCAGCCGGAACGCTGTTCCGGTGTGTTCCTGCCCAAAAATAGCCCTGCCTCTGCGGATGTCTTCAGCCTAGCTACGGAAGCCTTGGCAGTCAGGGACCAAGTTCTGGGGGAGTTAACATGACCCGGGGGACGGGACGGGGGACGGGGCACAGCCTAACACACTTGCATCCCACCCTCTCTTTGGGGAGCTCGGGGCAACATACAGTGTTCTCTCTTTCCCATCCGACTATCACAACAACCCTGTGGAGCAGACTGGCTAACAGGGAGAGCGACTGGCCCAAGGTATCTTGGCGAGCATCTGAGGCTGAGCAGAATTTTGAACCTGGATGTGACAGATCCCTGGATGCTGCTCTGAACACTGAGCCACGCTGCTTCTCATGTCATCGCTAAACCTTAGAAGGAGGCTTTCCCTAAGCATCTTGGGCCAAGAACACAAGAAGAGCCCCACTGGATCAGACCAGTGAGGGTCCCTCTAGTCCAGCATCCCGTCTCACACAGTGGCCAACCAGTTGCTCTGGAGGGACAACAACAGGGCAGGGAAGCCGAGGCCTTCATAAGAACATCAGAAGAGCCAAATTGAATCAGACCAGTGAGGGTCCATCTACTCCAGCATCCTGTCCCACACAGTGGCCAACAGCTCCACCAGACGGCCAACAGGGCAGAGAGACTGAAGCCTTCATAAGAAGATAAGCAGAGCCCTGCTGGATGGTCCCTCTAGTCCAGCATCCTGTCTCACACAGTGGCCAAACAGTTCCTCTGGAGGGCCAACAACAGGGCACAGAAGCCGAGGCCTTCCCTGAGAAGAACATCAGAAGAGCCCTGCAGGATCAGACCAGTGAGGGTCCCTCTAGTCCAGCATCCTGTCTCACAGTGGCCAACAATTTCCTCTGGAGGGCCAACAACCGGGCACAGAGGCTGAGGCCTTCCTTAAGAACGTCAGAAGAGCCCTGCTGGGTCAGACCAGTGAGGGTCCATCCAGTCCAGCATCCTGTCTCACACAGCGGCCAACCAGTTACTCTGCATGGCCAATTACAGGGCACAGAGGCTGAGGCCTTCCCCTGATGTTGCCTCCTGGGACTGGGATACAGAGGTTGACTGCCTCTGAACAGGGAGGTTCCATTTAATCATGTTGGCTAATAGCCCTCAATGGCTATCTCCTCCGTGAATCTGTCCCCCCCCGCCCCGCCTTTCAAAACCATCTGTGCTTGCGGCTGTCACTACCTCCACTGGCAGTGGGTCCCACCATTTCACTACTTGCCGAGTGAAGAAATGAAGAGGGTCACGCTCCTTCCCATGAAAGTGAATCCTCCTTCAAATGGGCCGCGGGAACGGCCTCCCAACGAGACGAGGAATGCTGGCTGGGAGACTGAACTGCTTCCTCCAGCAGCTGACGACAGCCCTGTGGAGTCTTATCGGCAACACGCATTTGGACTTATTTGTCCCTATAGCTGCGATCCTCCATTGCCCCCACCTAAGAGCATCCAAAGGATGCTTTTAATAATACTACTTTTGAGATTACTTTCCGGGAGCTTTTCCACCAGCAGAAATCGCCTTCCCCTGACTTCTGATGCTGTTCCAAGCATCCTGGGTCCGCGGATGACTTCTTCTACCGGAAGAAAACCCTCAGAATCACTTAACTAAAAGTTGGAAGGGGTTCACAAGCCATCCAGTCTGACCCCCCCCTGCGCAGTGCAGGACAACCTAAAGTAGAGGCCCCCGACCCTTTTCCGGGACAGTCGACATCCTCGGAATTTCGAGAGGGGCTTGTAAGCATCAGCCCAAATTGGCTGCCGTGGGAAACGGAGTCGAACCCCAAATGACTGGAGTCGAATAGAAGGCCTCTTTCTTCCCACCTCCTGGGAACAAGGAAAACCTGAAGGGGGAAAGGGAACCACCCGCTGACCAAGGAAAACCCAGGTTTACTAGTCCTCCTCACCCCCCCAGTCTAAGACCCGCCCACCACGGAACTGCAGGCCACAGCGGCTCCCTGCCCTCCTCTAAATAACACCCCTTAAGATACTTTAAAAGAGGGATTGCGTCCCCTGCCCCAACCTCTTCCCCGGGAGGGTGGAACAGGTCAGAGAGATCCAACTCCCGGGGCATCTTCTGACGGTCTGTTTTCAATGGTTTCATCGGCTACCAGGGTGGGGGGTGAGGAGACAGCTGAGGATTAGAGTAGGGCCTAGAGGCCGAGGCCTTCATAAGAAAACCAGAAGAGCCCTGCTGGATCAGATCAGTGGGGGTCCATCTAGTCCAGCATCCTGTCCCACACAGTGGCCAACCAGATCCTCTGGAGGGCCACCAACAAGGCAGAGGGGCCGAGGCCTTCCTGAGAACACCAGAAGAGCCCTGCTGGATCAGACCACTGAGGGTCCATCTAGTCCAACATCCTGTCTCACACTGTGGCCAGCCAGTTCCTCTGGAGGGCCCACAACAGGGCATAGAAGCCGAGGCCTTCCCCTAATGTTGCCTCCTGGCTCTGGGATCCAGCGGATGAGTGCCTCTGAACGTGGAGGTTCCCCTCAGTCACCAGGGCTAGTAGCCACTGACAGACCCATCCTCCAGAGATCTAATCCCCTTCAATTCAATTCAAAACATATAGCCAAGGATGGATAGAGCGATCCTCCATGAATCAGTCTCATCCTCTTTTGAAGCTACTTCGTCCTGTGGCCATCACGACATCCTCTGGCAGCGACTCCCACAGTTTAACCACCCGGCGTAAAGTAGTATTTCCTTTTGTCCGTCCTCAACCTACTGCCCATCGACTTCATCGGATGCCCTCCGGAGAAAGTATTTGGGGGGAGGGAGAAAATGTTCTCTTTGTCACCACCCTATGCATAATTCTACAAACCTCTATCGTGTTCCCCCCTCAGTCACTGCTGCAAATACTTCAACGTGAGTAAATATTCCCTGCAGGGAGGCGAGAAGTGTCCCGGAAGTCCCTCGGCATGGCCCCCGCCACCACCCTGAGGGGCCCTGCAGGCTACTCTGAAGACCAGAGAAGCCCCCCCGTGTATCTCAGCTGCTCAGACCCCCCGCCAAACTGGACCGCCCCCCCCCTCGGGGCCCTCCTCTGCCGGCTGCGAGCTCTCACCTGAACATCTCGGCCACTTCTCCCTTTGCCAGAGCCACCAGGAGTGGGAAGCCGATGCAGGCTGGGACCAGGTACAGCAGAGCCGGCTGGGAGAGGGAAGAGGAAGGGGAAGCGTTAGGGGAAGGCGGGTGCCGTGAGGGGGTGGGCTCGAGGCTGGTGGGATACCGGGGGGGGGGGGGGAGTCCAAAGCAGGGCACGAGGGGAAACTAAGGCGGCTCTTAGCAAGTGGGACTGCTCGGGCTCCATCTGCGACCCCTCCCACTCCTCCCAAAGCTCAGGGCAGGCAGATTTACAAAACTCTGACCAGCCCAGCTTTTAGCCATTAAGGGGTTTACAGAATGCCATGGCACCTAGGAATGTAAGAACATCGGAAGAGCCCTGCTGGATCAGACCGGCGAGGGTCCATCCAGTCCAGCATCCTGTCTCACACAGCGGCCAGCCAGTTCCTCTGGAGGGCCAACAACAGGGCAGAGAGGCTGAGGCCTTCCTAAGAACACCAGAAGAGCCCTGCTGGATCAGACCAGTGAGGGTCCATCTAGTCCAGCATCCTGTCTCACACAGGGGCCAGCCAGTTCCTCTGGAGGGCCAACAACAGGGCAGAGAGGCCGAGGCCTTCCCCTCGTTTCTTCCTGGCTCTGGGATTCAGGGGTTGACTGACTCTGAAGGTGGAGGTTCCCTTCTGTCACCGTGCCCATGTGGCCTGAGACCCTCGTACCTGTGGGACTGCTCCCCGCCAATGTTCCCTCTAAGCTGAGTTAGTGTGAGCTGACTCACAGTTTTTTAGTTTGGTGTCGTGGTTAAGTGTGCGGTCTCTAATCTGGGAGAACCGGGTTTGATTCCCCACTCCTCCACTTGCACCTGCTGGATGACCTTGGGCAAGCCATAGCTCTGTACCAGCTGTTCCCTCAAGGACAGCTTGGGAAAGAGCTCTCTCAGCCCCACCTACCTCCCAGGGTGTCTGTTGTGGGGAGGGGAAGGGAAAAGGAGTTTGTAAGCCGCTCTGAGACTCTTAAGTGAGTGAAGGGCGGGATATAAATCCAATCTCTTCTTCTTCTTCTTCTTAGTCTCTGGCTCACACCTTTTTGTCTCGGCTCCAGAGCAAACTAATGTATGCAGCAGCCAAACCGCTCGCTCACAACTTTAAAGCCAGTTGCTCACAAAGTTGAATTTTGTCCTCGAGAGCGCTCTCTCAGCCCCACCTGCCTCCCAGGGTGTCTGTTGTGGGGAGGGGAAGGGAATGGAGATTGTAAGCCGCTCTGAGACTCCTTGGGGTAGTGAAGGGTGGGGTATAAATCCAGTCTTCTCCTCTTCTTTTAGAAGCAATGAAAAAAGGTGCAAACTGGTGAAAGCCAATTTGGTGTAGTGGTTAAGTGTGCAGACTCTAATCTGGGAGAACCAGATTTGATTCCCCACTCCGCCACTTTGCAGCTGCTGGATGACCTTGGGTGAGTCACAAGCTCTTTCAGAGCTGTTCTCTCAAGGGCAGTCCTCGAGAGAGCTCTCTCAGCCCCACCTACCTCACAGGGAGTCTGTTGTGGGGAGGGAGAGGGAAATGAGATTGCAAACCGCTCTGAGACTCCTTCGGGTAGTGAAGGGTGGAGTATAAATCCAATCTCTCTTCTTCTCTTCTTCTCCTCCACAAATGAACCCTGGAGAGCATCACGCTCTTTTGATCAACACCTTCTGGTGGTTCCTGGGCCGCGGGACGTCTGCGTAGCTTCGACCAGGGCGAGGGCTTTTTTGGGCCCTCGCCTCAGCCTGGTGGAACACTCTCCCCATTGTCGATCGGGGCCCTGCGGGACCTCGCACAGTTCCACAGGGCTGGTAAAACGGAGCTGTTCCGCCAGACCTTTGGTTGAGGTGGCGGCGGCAGCGGGGGGGGGGGGTTCGTTCATTCCGGCCTACCCCGTCCATGGCCCTGCCGACGACCCCTTTTTCCAGTGCCCTTGCTGTTCTGGATATTACTTGGGCACTTTGATTTCTTAGGGTAATTATTCCACGAGGCAAGGGTTTTGGGTTTTATCTGCCGTTGCTATTTATTGTCTGACCGTTGGGTCGGTTTTATGTCGCGAGCCGGCTGGAGCCCACTCTTGGGGCAAGGCAGGACGCAAGATATTTATATTTAATTTATAGACAGATAAACGTTACACGGCTTACGGAGAATACGTTAAAACAACAAAGACACAGAATTTAAACCAAAAAATATGGAATAAAGCGCCGTGAAGTGCTAGTACGTTCATCAGCGATGGCGGCACTCTCGGCAAACAAGTAATCGACCATCGCCATTGTCTGGGTTTTTGTCAGGCTGTTGATCATAAGATTAAGTTGGTGCTGGTACGGGGGCCAAGGCCTCAATGTTGGAAGGGGTGGCACCCTAATCGGAGGCCTGGTGGAAGAGCTCCGTCTTACAGGCCCTGCGGAACTGTAAAAGGTTCCACCAACACAGGGCCGCCACTGAGAAGGCCCTGGCCCTCGTCATGGCTAGCCTGGCTTCTTTAGGGCCTGGAAGGCGGTTCCTTAGGTATACAGGCCCCTGACCCTATAGGGCTTTAAAGGTAAGAGCCAGCACCTTAAACCGAATTCGGTATGCTACGTACTGACATACCTGAGGAACCGCCTTTCCCCATATATACCCCAGAGAGTACTGCGGTCGGGGTTGCGGAACTGACTGACCCTACAGGGTCCCAAGGATGCCAGGCTCGCCACCACCAGGCCAGGGCGTTCTCAGCGGCGGCTCCATACTGGTGGAACGAGCTCCCGGAAGAGAACAGGGCCCTGTGGGATCTTTTACAGTTCCGCAGGGCCTGCAAGACGGAGCTCTTCCACCAGGCTTTCAACTAAGGAGCTGCCCTCACTGGTACCATCAACGAGCCCCGTCCGCAATTCCAACAGTGGGTCTGCTCCATCGTGACTGAGGAAGCCATTGAGATGATAAAATGTCTGTAAGCACTGTCGTAAGCAGTATCACGCCATCTTATGGAAACATTACTAGCACCTTGAGTTTATCGACCTTATGATTTTATTGCATTGAATTATTTAAATGCTTTTAATGTGTCTAAATGGTACCCATGTACCGACTCTGTAAGCCGCCCTGAGCTTGCTTGCGGGGAGGGCGGGGTATAAATTGAACCAATAAATAATAAATAATAATACAGGCAGCCAGTGCAGTGCTTTTAGCGCAGGCCAGATGTGCTCCCGCATAGGGAGACGCAACAACAGCCTGGCCGCTGCATTCTGTGCCAGCTGCAGCTTCCGGATTTGGGACAAGGGCAACCCCATGTAAAGAGCATTACGGTAATCCAGTCGCGAGGTGACCTTTGGATGGATCGCTGTTGCCAGGTCATTGTGTTCAAGAAAGGGAACCAGCTGCCTAATCAGCCGAAGATGGCAAAACGCAGACTTCGTGGTGGCTGCTACCAGGGCCTCCAAAAATTAGTCAAGGCTAATACCTATTAGTAGACTTATCCTCGACTGACTCATATGGTCAGAGACAGCCTTGTAGCCTTAAAGCCGTTTTAAGATTCCATGGGGTGCCAAAATCAGTAGGCTGGATGGACTGCCACTCAAAAGGGGGACCCTGGCCACTGGCTGCATTCTCTCCCTGTTTTGCCTCAGTTCCGCCCACAGAGCCACCGGCCAGCATCCCGGCCTCAGTCTGGAGAGAGCCAGCGAAGGGGAAGGACCGACTAGGTGCTGGGTCCACTCTTCTCCTCTGCCCACTGCCAGATGGGTCTAACTGTCCCCTCAGTGGCCTGCTTCGGTCAGTGAAAAGACAATGGACTAAAAGCTTAACCGCTGAAGTTCTCTCAAAACCAGACTCCCGAGCCGTGCCTGACCAGCTGGTGACAAGGCCAGAAGCGCTGGTGACAAAGCGCACGAAGCGGGCGGGCGGGGAACAGCCAGCCAATGCGCTCCCCACCGCCAGATCACCTGTGGCAGCCCCAAGCAGAAAGCACCTCAGTGAGCTGCCCTGAGCCTCCCTCCAAGACTGGGTAAGCCACCTCCTGAGGAGACCAGCTGTCAGCCAAACAGTTTAATGCTCGTCCAGCAGACCGGGTTTGGCCCCAAGAGCAGCCGAACAGCTAGTCCCAAATCGGATCCTCAGTTACACAGGTAAGATTCTCTGGTGTGAAGCATCCCAGAGGTTACTGGCCAGGGCTGGGTTGATGAGAACCTCTGGCGCATGCTTCTAAGGGGCCATCAGATTTCCGAGCGAGCTCCAGGAGCTGCCGGGGGCCATTGCTAAACCACAGCAATGACGACTTTCTCATTCGGTGGTGGTCCTGTGGGCACGATGGTAAAGCTCATCCGAGTCAGGAGGAGCGGCCTGCGTGGCCCAGGCTGGCCTGAGCTTGGCAGTACCGGGAAGCTAAGCAGGGTCGGTCCTGGTTAGCAGTTGGATGGGAGACCAACGAGGAAGTCCAGGATCGCTATGCAAGAAGCAGGCAAGGGCAAACTGCCTCTGTTCCTTGCCTTGTCTTGGATGGCCTGATCACCTCAGAAGCTAAGCAGGGCTGTGAGAGCCAGTTTGGTGTCGTGGTGAAGTGCGCGGACTCTAATCTGGGAGAACCGGGTTTGATTCCCCACTCCTCCACTTGCACCCGCTGGATGACCTTGGGCAAGCCATAGCTCTGGCCCAGCTGTTCTCTCAAGGACAGCTTGAGAAAGAGCTCTCTCAGCCCCCACCTACGCCTCACAGGCAGTGTTCCCTCTGAGTGAGTGTGAGCTAGCTCACAGTCTTTTAGCCTCCGGCTCACACATTTTCGTCTTCGCTCAGGAAGGAGGGCTCCAGGGCACACTGATTTATGCAGTAGCCCAGGGGTGGCCAACCTGTGGCTCGGGAGCCACACGCGGCTCTTTCACACATATTGTGTGGCTCCTGGCAGGGCAGCTGGGGAAGCAAAGGGGAGGCATGCTTTTTCTCTCTTTCTCCCTTCCTTCCTTCCCTCCTCCCTCCCATCTATTTGCTTTCCTAGTTTCTCTCTCTCTCTTCCTTTCCACTTCTTTAATTCTTTCTTTCCATCTCTCTCTTTTTCTCTCTCTCTCTCAATATCATTAGCAAACAAGTAATATCATTATCAATAACCGGTTTTCCTCGTTTGTTTTTATTTTTGGCAGTCCCATTTAACGTTAATAAAAAGCAAATTTGCATATTTTTAAAAATAAAAACGTGTGTGTGATATTTGTTCCTGTCTTGCGGCTCTCAGACATCTGACGTTTATTCTATGTGGCTCTTACGTTAAGCAAGGTTGGCCACCCCTGCAGTAGCCAAATCGCTCGCTCACAACTTTAATGCCAGGAGCTCACAAAGTAGAACTTCTGCTCACAAGACTCCACAGCTTAGAGGGAGCAATTGCTAACAAGGGTGTCTGTTGTGGGGAGGGGAAGGGAAAGGAGTTTGTAAGCCGCTCTGAGACTCCGAGTGAGTGAAGGGTGGGATATAAATCTAATCTCTTCTCTCTTCTTCTTGGCCTTGGTTAGTACTTGGATGGGAGACCACCATGGGAGTCCAGGGTTGCTATGCAGAAGCAGCCAATGGCAGACCACCTCTGCTTGTCTGCCCTGACCTGGCTGTCCAGGCTAGCCCAGGACTGTAGATCTCAGAAGCTGAGCAGCGTCGGCCTTGGTTAGTACTTGGATGGGAGACCGCCAAGGAAGCCCAGGGTAGCTATGCAGAGGCAGGCAATGACCAACCACCTCTGTTCCTCTCCTGCTTTGAAAACCCCTCCGGGTGCCATAAACGCGCTGAGAGCTGACGGCAGTTTCCACCACCAAATACCATCGAGTTACGACGGACTTAGGCTAGAGATAAACGGAGGTGATTTGCCCGTACCTCCGGGTAGCCATCTCGGACTGCCTTGGGGGTCCCCCATCCAAATCCTAACTAGGACCGACCCGGTTTACCTGCCAGGATCTAACAAGATCCGGCTAGCCCAGGTCCATTCACGTCAGGACAATAATTGAGGGCCATCAAGCCGCAATCGACTTACGGCGACCCCCACAGACTTTTCCAGGCGTGAGACGAACAGAGCTGGTTTGCCACTGCCTGCCTCTGCGTGGCGACCCTGGACTTCTTGAGTGGTCTCCCATCCAAGGAGAGATCAAGTCTTATAAGGAAAGGTTGAAGGAGCTGGGGTCTGTTTAGCCTGGAGAGGAGACGACAGAGAGGGGATACGATCGCCATCTTCAAGTACTTGAAGGGCTGTCAAAACAGAGGATGGAGCGGAGTTGTTTTCTGTTGCCCCAGAAGGTCGGACCAGAACCAACCAATGGGTTGAAATTAAACCAGAAGAGTTTTCAGCAAAACATGAGGAAGGACTTCCTGATATTTAGAAGGGTTCCTCGGTGGAAGAGGCTTTCTCGGAAGTTGGTGGGCTCTCCTTCTTTCGGTTTTTCAAACAGAGGCTAGATGGCCATCGGACAGCAATGCGGATTCTGTGAACTTGGGCAGATCAGGAGAGGGAGGGCAGGAAGGGTGGCCTCAGTGCTTAGTTCTCGCGGCCCTTCTTAGTTCCTGTGTAGCCCGGGGAAATGCTGATGGCCACTTTGGGGTCAGGAAGCAATTTTTCTCCAGGCCAGTTTGGCCGGGGACCCTGGAGGTTTTTTGGTCATCTTCTGGGCGTGGAGCGGGGGTCACTGGGGGTGTATGGGGGGGGGAAGGTATTTGTGAATTCCCTGCATTGTGCAGGGGGCTGGACTAGATCAGTGTTTTTCAACCACTGTGCCGCGGCACACTGGTGTGCCGCGAGATATTGTCAGGTGTGCCGCGGGATTTTTTCAATGAAAGAAATGTGCCTTCCGGGCTGACCTTTCGGGACGCGTTTGCGCATGCGAGAAAGAACAGTGGCGCGGTCTCGCTGATTCCGCTCGCACGCTCTGTGGCCGGCCTGAGGTAGGGTGATTTGCACCAAGACATTCCAGTAAACATGAATATGTTTGATGGTAACAGCTAGCTGTTTCTGTCAGGGTGGGGTTCAAATCAGTAACTGTCCCTCAGCGAAGAATGGGTGAACTGTGCTTCTCTTCAAACCACTTACGGTCAGCGGAATGCCGTTCACATAAGAGTAAGAGTTTAAACTCTCTATTTGAAAAGCTTTAGCAGAATCGCAGTATTAAAATACATCCCCATTATATTTCTTCTGAAACTCAGGTCAATGTTATGGGAAGGAGCCACTACACTTTGGATCTGTAACTTACGATTTCAAGTTGAGTGGCTATTACGTGTATTTGTAATACTGTCATAGTTAATACTTGAGCTGAGGCAACTAAGGACCCATTTATCTTGTATGTCAGTGTTCTTCAACCGCTGTGCCGTGAGATATTGTCAGGTGTGCCGCGGGATTTTTTCAATGAAAGAAATGTGCCTTAGCTCGGAAAAGGTTGAAAAACACTGGACTAGATGAACCTGGAGGTCCCTTCCCACTCTATGATTTCTATGAACAGAGCTGGTTGGCCGTTGCCTGCCTCTGTGTAGCAACCCTGAACATCCTGAGTGGTCTCCCATCCAAGTACTAGCCAAGGCCGACACTGTTTTGCTTCTGAGCCCCAAAAGGACTGGGCCAGCCAGGTCAGGGAAACGGCACATTATAAAATCGGGAGGAGCAAGGAATGGACAGGGTGGGCAAGGAGGGAATCTGAGGAAGGGGTCGGGGGCTTAAAGCACCAGATTCTTCCTACTGCCCACGCCCTTCTGACCCCTGTGCCACGACCTATGACCCCAAAGCCACGGCTTTACAAAAAGACAATGCAGAGGGGCATCAGGCACATGCCAACTTTTTTTTGGGGGGGGGGAAGGACACATGCGGGCAGGCAAGCGTGGGTATGCGCAGGCAGCTCACCTGGGCATGCTTGAAGATGTGCATGATGAAGATCGTGAGCCCCAGCCCGAAAATATAAGCCACAAAACTGGTGTAGAAATACGTGTGCGAGTTCTTCTTCAGGCTGAGTTGGGAAAGGAAACAAAGAGTGTGGTGTTACGCCGGCCCCGGAGTCTGGCAGCAGCCATCTGGGGTGGGAGGGTGGAGAAACCCGGGCAGGCGTCTAGAAACCCCATACCTCCCACCCACCCCACACCCCACCCAAGACTTACCTGATATCAAACCGCAAGAGCAGGGCAATGAAGATTCCTGAAAAGCCAGGGAAGGGGAGAGAAGAAACGGTTAGAGCCGAAATCCAGCGCGGTAGAGCAGTTAGAGCGTCAGAGACCCAGGCTCAAATCTCAACCCTGCCATGGAAGTTTGCTGGGTGATGTTGGGCCAGTCATGTACTTGGGCCCGAACTTACTTCCTGGGGCTAGATTTGAGCCAAACGGCACACCTTACAGTCCAAGCAGGTTTCCAGGAAAGAAGCGTTCAAGATGCAACTCAGAGAAATGCTGACCGCCACTATGGGGTCAGGAAGCAATTTTTCTCCAGGCCAGTTTGGCTGGAGACCCTGGAGGTTTTTTTTTTGTCATCTTCTGGCCACGGAGGGTACGGAGGGAGAGGTATCTGTGAATTTCCTGCATTGTGCAGGGGGTTGGACTAGATGACCCTAGAGCAGGGGTGGGCAAATTGCGGCCCGGGGGCCACATGCGGCCCGCCACAGAGTTTTTTTGCGGCCCGCCAAGAAGATTTCAGGACTTCAAGAAAAGTGAGCCTAAATTCCATTTGCTCTCTTCTCCCATCACTGCTGATATTGATACAGCACCTGAGGAGCTGCAGCTTGAACTTACTGGCATGCAGTCAGATCACACTGTGAAAGAAATGCTTAATGCTGTGACATTAGTTGACTTTTACAAATCTTTGTCTGCCGAAAAAATTTCCATGTATGAAGAAATTTGCTGGGAAAAATGTTCTCTATGTTTGGGTCTACAAATATTTGTGAGCAAAGTTTTTCTTGCATGAAGATCAACAAGAGTAAATATAGATGCTCTTTGACAGACATTAACTTGCAGGCTGTGATGAGAATCTCAACAAGCCATCTCACTCCTGGTTTCAAAAAAATTGTAGAAGAGTGTGATAGGGTACATTTGTCTCATTAAACGGATTCTAAAATTGAATGCGCTTGCAGCTATAGATGATATGAAATTAGCACAACAAATAAATTGAATAAAACTACCACTATTTAATTTAATTTATATTTATTGATTTTTATGATACAATTTGTACCTTTTCTGAAATGCAAAGTTAACTAATGAATGCAATCATTTTAAAAGGTGCGGCCCTCCGCTAACCCTCCGCTCCCACAAAGTGGCCCCTGAGCCAAAACAATTGCCCACCCCTGCCCTAGAGGTCCCTTCCAACTCGTTGACTCTATGATTCTAACTTAAAGGCTTATGCCCAGGAAAAACTTGCTGGTCTTTCGGACTCCACCGCACTGAAATCTACCTCTTCCACTGCAGATCGGCACAGTTACAAAACTTACTTTGCAGGGTTGTTGTGAATAGGGATGGACACGAACCAAACAAAGAACACAGTAAAATCCGTCATGAATTTTGCCATTCTTGGTTCGCAAACCGAAGTTCACGACTGTTCTACTGTCACGAATGTCCACAAATTTTTAAAGCAGTTCGCGGGGAGATGTGGATAGAGCAGAAAGCAGGGGTTTAAAGGGACTCCGAATCCCTTTAAACCTCTGCTTTCTGTTCCCCCCCGAAAGCTACAAAAACAGCTGAGCGGCAGGGCACAGCCTGCTACCCACTTGCTCAGCTGTTCTTCAGGCTTTTTTGTGCAGTCTCTTTAAACTTTAAAGGGACTGCATGAGGGGAAAAAAGCCCCAAACAGCTGAGCAGCGGGAACCAGGCTGCTCCCTGCCGCGCAGCTGTTTTTCACGCCTTCTGCAAACCATGTTTAAAAGGCCTGCGGTCCATTTTCAATGGCATCTGCGGAGCGACGGACTGGGTTTGGTTCCCAAACGAACCTCCCAGTTCGATTTGGTTCGTGGTTCGAACCAAACATTTCCCCAGTTTGTGCCCATCTGTGGTCGTGAGGACAAAATGGAGGAGAGGAAAACGATGTTAGCTGCTTTGGTTCCCCGCTGGGAAGAAAGCTAGAGTGTAACTGACAATGAACAAGAAGGGGGAGTGGAGAACACGCTCTTCCGCATTCAAAGTCTGCTCCTAGATCCATAGGGCTACTGTACCCTCTTGTGGCAGACATTTGTATCGCAGCTCCTCACAAATTTCTCCGGTTAGGTCAGGCTACATTAGTATGTTGGATTTAGGATTTGCGCGCTTTTTAGTTTTTTACCCAGGGTCTCAAGTGAGAAATGCAGAACAAAAATCAAGTAAATAGACACAAACAGTGGGTAATTTTAATAGGAATGACGGGGTCTGTGTGTGCGTTTCGCCCTGGTAGAATCCATGAGACTTCTGCCAGCAGCTGTTGCGCCCAAATGGACACTCTTTCCTCCTGGGAGCCGGCGTTTTTGCAAAAATGGATCAAGGGCATTTATGGCAGTCTCGGTGTTACCTTCTCCCCCTGCTAAAAGCAAAGTTTGTAAAGCGGCACTCTCTTCTGAGATGCCAATAAACGTTGCAAAAAAATCTCAAAAGCGAAAAAGGGAATGATGGAGGAGACAGACTAGATCCCCCCCTTCCCCGCACACTAAACGCTCCACTTTCAATCCCGATTCGGTGCATTTTAGCAGTCGCTTAAGGAAGTGGGCTTTGCTGTTTCACGTGGAAAAATCTAGTTGCAAAGTGCATTGAAAGCAGACTGGAAGAACACTGTTCAGTGTATGTGAAAGCACCTCTGGGAGGCATAAGAACATAAGATAAGCCAACGCTGGATCAGGCCAGTGGCCCATCCAGTCCAACGCTCTGTGTGACACAGGGGCCAAAAACACCCCAGGTGCCCTCAGGAGGTCCAGCAGTGGGGCCAGGACACAAGAAGCCCTCCCACTGTTGCCCCCCCCCCCCAAGCACCAAGAATACAGAGCATCCCTTGCCCCAGACTGAGAGTTCTTATCTGTACCTTGTGGCTAACAGCCACTGATGGACCTCTGCTCCATATAAGAACATAAGAGAAGCCAACGTTGGATCAGGCCAATGGCCCATCCAGTCCAACACTCTGAGTCACACAGTGGCCAAAAACACCAGGGGCCCTCAGGAGGTCCAGCAGTGGGGCCAGGACACTAGAAGCCCTCCCACTGTCCCCCCCCCCCCACAAGCACCAAGAATCCAGAGCATCACTTGCCCCAGACATAAGAATATAAGAGAAGCCAATGTTGGATCAGGCAAAGACCCATCCAGTCCAATACCTTGTCACACAGTGGCCAGAAATACCAGGTGCCGTCAGGAGATCCACCAGTGGGGTCAGGACACTAGAAGCCCCTCCCACTGTTGCCCCCCCCCCAAGCACCAAGAACACAGAGCATCACTGGCCCCAGACCGAGAGTTCCTATCTGTACCTTGTGGCTAAGAGCCACTGATGGACCTCTGCGCCAGATGTTTATCCAACCACAAGTAGCAAGGATTGGAGAACAGGCCAGGGGAGGGTGCACAGCTGGTTCTGGGAAGGCTTCTGTTGGAGAAGTAGGGAAAGCGGGGGGGGGGGGGGGAAGCAGCCTGGGGGGGGGGAAGCAGTGACAGCTGCCTCCCCTTTGGAACCTGCCTCCGAAAGTTGGCCCCTCTCCCTGAAGAGAATCAGCCGCTCCTGGCCCCCTTACCTGGAATGACGATGTCTCCCAGGCCCAGCATGGCAAAGTTATCGGCCTCCAAGCCTTTCTCCAGCAGGTCTTGGGGGAAAACCACTAAAGGGGGGGGGGGAGGCAAAAGGAGAAAGGGGTGAGAACATGAAATATGTGTTTTCTGTTCACGGGGAATGCAAAATATGTACCCCAGAGGGCACTGCGATCAGGAACCTGGAACCGGCTGTTCTTCCCAGTATTAAGGAGGCCAGACTGGCAACAACTAAGGCCAGGGCTTTTTCGGTGGTGGCTCCACTCTGGTGGAATGAGCTCCCAGAGAGGACCGGGGCCCCGCGGGACCTTTTACAGCTCCGCAGGGCCTGTAAAACAGAGCTCTTCCGCCGGGCTTTTGGAGCCACCACCACCACCACCACGACTATCACTGCAATGATAGCAGTTGACATCTCGTGTTGGAAGAGCCCTGATCCGCCGGATCCCTCACTACCACCCGAGCTGATCCTCCCCTAGGATATCTGAAGCACCTTCTGACGTTTGAAGCCAAATGGACTTAGGACATGAAGCCTCTTCCTATGTCACCTGAAGCCGAACAGACTCGACGCCACGGTGACTAGCACTTTGTTATTTTTATCTGTGGTTTTGATATTGAATTTTAATACTGTATTTACTGTGACTGCGTCACGTTACGTATGTGTGAATTTTATCAGCTGCAAGCCGCCCTGAGCCGGCCTTGGCCGCGATAATAAATTTAAGTAAATAAAAAAGGGTTTCAAGGAATCTAGCACATTTTTATCCTCTCTCGCCCTCTCTCCTAGCACCTACGACAGGGTGTGATGAATTCAATGCACACCGTACGTTTCTTCCCCAGCATTGTAATATTATAAGAACATCAGAAGAGCCCTGCTGGGTCAGACCCAGGGGTCCATCTAGTCCAGCATCCCGTCTCGCGCAGCGGCCAGCCAGTTCCTTGGACTGCTAAAATGCAACTGCTGGAGGAACTGGGCACTTCTTCTGCCTTCATCCTGCTTGAACGCAGCCCCCTATGAACCTTGCAGCCCCTGTCTGTTCTAGGGTCCTCTGACCGGCCCTCCAAGCCTGGCGTGGTATTGCAAAGAAATACGGTGGCTGGGATGGGCTCACGAACACTCAGCGCTTGTAGCAGCTGCAGAGAACGGCCCCAGAGCAGCAGGCCGGCTGGTTCCCTCCTCCTGCCCCCCCCCCCCCAAAAGGTCCCCCATTGAACCAACCACACTCACATTTTATGGGCGCCTCAAACGACTTGGCAACTGTCACCATCACATTGGTGCCGAAGACCTGCGGAAGAGGAGGGGAGGCGTGAGAGGGGAGCCGGCAGGATTAGCAGGCCGGCCGCTTTAGCTGCTGAGAGGAAGATGGAGGCTTCTTTCAAAGAAACGGGTTTTGACTCTCACCCCTTCAGGTCAAAGAGAACAGAGTTTGAGTCCTTGAAGACCAACAAACTTTGATTCTGGGTATAAACTTCCATACGCATGCACACTCCTTCACTTTCTTCTACTGCTTCAGACCAACACGGCCACCCACCAGAATCTACCCTCAGGTCAAATTTGTAAATTCACTGCAACGGAGGGCAACCATGCTTTAGAGGCGGTGGAAGAAAAGCAAAAGCCACACACTGGAAGCAGCTGAACCCGCTCGACGCCCGGTTGAGTCCCCCACATCGCCCCCTTACCCGTCAGCTCTGCACGAAGTTGCCCGTTCTGTGTCTGACCTCTTAAGACGCCACGTTCGACAGCTGACAGGCGTCGCGACCAGTCTGTAGGGGTCACCCCCAGATCAAAGCTCTACTTTTAAGCAAAGAGTGGCAGTTTCAACATTCCCTCGCCGGCCCGTTTGTGGACGTTCCGTGACGCCACAACCAAGGAGCCAATAGTGCGGGGGGAAGGGAAGGACTTTCCCTGAAGGGAAGGACTAAATCCCTGGCACTGGGATTTAGAGGTGGACTGCCTCTGAACATGGAGGTTCCCTTTAGTCACCACGCTAGTGGCCACTGACAGACCTCTCCTCCATTAATCTAATTCCCTCAGGCTACCCCAGAGAGTGATTAAAACGTGGACTCTGCTGCCAGAGGGGGTAGTGATGGCTACAGGAATACACCGCTTTCAAAGGGGATTGGAGACATTCGTGGAAGATAAGTCTATCAGTGGTCACTAGGCGCTGTGACTGAGGGGAACCGCCACGTTCTTGGTGGTTGGCGGAGGACAACAGTGGGAGGGCTTCTAGTGACCTGGCCCCACTGCTGGACCTCCTGAGGGCACCTGGTGTTTTTGGCCACTGGGTGACACAGAGTGTTGGACTGGATGGGCCACTGGCCTGATCCAACATTGGCTTCTCTAATGTTCTTACTAATTCTCCAAATCCCAGAGCCAGGAGGAAAAATCGGGGAAGATCTTGGCCTCTCTGCCCTGTTGCTGGCCCTCCAGGGGAACTGGTTGGCCACTGCGTGAGATCGGAGACTGGACTAGATGGGCCACTGGTCTGATCCAGCAGGGCTCTTCTGATGTTCTTATAGTGGGGAAGGCCTCATCCCCTATACCGTATTGTTCGCCCTCCAGGGGAACTGGCTGGCCACTGTGTGAGCCAAGAGGTTGGGCTAGATGGGCCACTGGTCTGACCCAGCAGGGCTCTTCTTAGGTTCTTATGAAGGCATCGGCCTCTATGCTCTGTTGTTGGCCCTGCAGAGGAACTGGTTGGCCCCTGTGTGAGACTGGAGGCTGGACTAGATGGGCCACTGGTCTGATCCAGCAGGGCTCTTCTGATGTTCTTATGAAGGCCTCAGCCTCTCTGCCCTGTGGTTGGCCCTCCATAAGAACTGGTTGGCCACTGGGTGAGAGAGGATGCTGGACTAGATGGCCCCTCACTGGTCTGATCCAGCAGGGCTCTTCTGATGTTCTTAGGAAGGCCTCGGCCTCTGTGCCCTGTTCTTGGCCTTCCAGAGGAGCTGGTTGGCCACTGAGTGAGACAGGAGGCTGGACTACACAGACCACTGGTCTGATCCAGCAGGGCTCTTCTGATGTTCTTATGAAGGCCTCAGCCTCTCTGCCCTGTGGTTGGCCCTCCATAAGAACTGGTTGGCCACTGGGTGAGAGAGGATGCTGGACTAGATGGCCCCTCACTGGTCTGATCCAGCAGGGCTCTTCTGATGTTCTTAGGAAGGCCTCGGCCTCTCTGCCCTGTTCTTGGCCTTCCAGAGGAGCTGGTTGGCCACTGAGTGAGACAGGAGGCTGGACTACACAGACCACTGGTCTGATCCAGCAGGGCTCTTCTGATGTTCTTAGGAAGGCCTCGGCCTCTCTGCCCTGTTGTTGGCCCTCCAGAGGAACTGGTTGGCCGCTGTGTGAGACAGGAGGCTGGACTAGAGGGACCCTCACTGGTCTGATCCAGCAGGGCTCTTCTGATGTTCTTAGGAAGGCCTCGGCCTCTCTGCCCTGTTGTTGGCCCTCCAGAGGAACTGGCTGGCCGCTGTATGAGATAGGAGGCTGGACTGGATGGACCCTCACTGGTCTGATCCAGCAGGGCTCTTCTGATGTCCTTATGAAGGCCTCGGCCTCTATGCCCTCCAGAGGAACTGGTTGGCCGCTGTGTGAGACAGGATGCTGGACTAGAGGGACCCTCACTGGTCTGATCCAGCAGGGCTCTTCTTATGTTCTTAGGAAGGCCTCGGCCTCTCTGCCCTGTTCTTGGCCTTCCAGAGGAACTGGTTGGCCACTGAGTGAGACAGGAGGCTGGACTACACAGACCACTGGTCTGATCCAGCAGGGCTCTTCTGATGTTCTTATATTTCCTTCTGCAATAAGCCGTGACTAAGGACTCCTACTGGCAGAGAGATTCAAAGGCCCGTTGGAGCAGACAAATCGGGACTTTGTCTTCTTCCTTGTTCCCATTCGTGTAAATGACCAGGAAGCATCATGAGATTGGAGCAGGGCCAGAGAGAGAGAGAGAGAGAGAACAGAGGAAGTGGGGATGCAGCTGGGGAGGACACGAACACAGAGGGCAGGAAATGACCCAGGACACTTTTTCCCAGTCCCACATTCCTGAAAGCAGCCTACGTGGCTCTCCCTTCCTCATTTTACCCTAAAGGGAAGACAGGCTGACAGGGTGTGAGCGGCTCAAGGTCGCCCAGCGAGCTTCCACGGCCGAGTGGGGATTCAGACCTGGGCTCCCAGGGGCCCAGTCTGACGCACTCACCGCTACAACACAAGTCCCCAACGTGGTGCCCGCGGGCACCAGGACACCCACTGAGAGCTGGACTAAGTCTGGTGTAGTGGTTAAGTGCGCGGACTCTAATCTGGGAGGACCGGGTTTGATTCCCCACTCCTCCACGTGCAGCTGCCGGGGTGACCTTGGGTCAGTCCCAAGTTCTCTCAGAGCTGTTCTCTCAGGAGCAGTCCTCAAAAGAGCTCTCTCGGCCCCACCTACCTCCCAGGGTGCCTGTAGCGGGGAGGGGAAGGGAAAGGAGATGGTGAGCCGCTCTGAGACTCCTTCGGGTAGTGAAGGGCGGGGTGTAAATCCAATCTCCGCTTCTTCTTAAACTGCCAGCCGGCAAGAGTTTTTAGAAACCACTTCTGGTCAGCCCCTGGAGATGGGATTGGCTCTGCAGATTAAGTGAAACGTTGCTGCAGTAGCAGCAGCTGCCGCCACTGTGCTGGCTTTATTCTCTGCCTCATTCCTCTTTCCCGGTGTATCTTTTAAAAACTGCCCTCTTTTCCCCTGGACTTCCCTCTGGGTGTGGGTGTGTGGCTCTGCCCCATGTGGAAGTGTCGGCGAAAACAGGAGCACAGGACTCCCCACCCCATCCTTCTCAAGAAGGGAGGAGGGAATGAAACAGGCAGGGACCCTACAGTCTCAGAGAAAGAGCCAACTGCCCTATTGAATCTATGATTTATTAAAAAGAAAAACCAAAACCTGGTCCTTCCAGGGCCGAAGGAGGCCCGGCTGGCGGTAACGAGGGCCAGGGCCTTTTCGGTGGCGGCCCCGCACTGGTGGAATGAGCTCCCAGATAATATCAGGGCCCCGCGGGACCTCTCGCAGTTCCGCAGGGCCTTCAAGACAGAGCTCTTCCGCCAGGCTTTCAAGTAGGGGCTGCCTCGATTTTTATAGCCCTGGCCCAATTATTGGAAACTGCCAATTCTGATCACTCTGCACCATGGGTCCGTTGGAGCAGGAGCGTACAGGAGCGCAGCTCCGGGAGTGAGGAGCCCAGGGGGCGGGCACATGACCAAGCCCCGCCCCCTCCTCGGCTTCCTTGAGCAGTGCAGAGGCGCAGCGCCCCAGGGAAAGCCCTGCTAGGGTCTTTGTTTTTAATGTTTTGGTTTAATATTGATAATTTTATCATTGTTCCTTTTATGACTGTGTGCTGCTTTTTCAGAGACTTGCTCAAGCTGGCTTATAAATTTTCTAAGTATACCATTTTTTATCTGGGCACATAAGTCATGGAGAAATTTCACCAACCCTTCAGCAGCTTCCACCCCATCAGTTGGGTGTAGTGGTCAGGAGTTGGACTCTAATCTGGGAGAACCGGGTTTGATTCCCCACGCCTCCACATGCAGCTGCTGGTGTGACCTTGGGCCAGTCCCAAGTTCTCTCAGAGCTGTTCTCTCGTGAGCAGTTCTCAAGAGACCTCTCTCAGCCCCACCTACCTCACAGGGTGTCTTGTTGTGGGGAGGGGAAGGGATGGGTGGTGCACATGTCCTGGGTATCTCAAGTCTACTTGAAACCTGGTGGTTTCAAGGGAGCAGGAAGAGAATGAGGGTGTGTTCTTGACGCTTATTTTTATTGCACCAAGTATTGGATGGGGAAGGGAACGGAGGAAGAGCAGGTCAGTTTCACTCACCTGTGGAGTGGAGCCTGAGGGGTGGGTGTTGTCTTCTGATACACTTTTGGTTTGTTAGGGGGTGTGGCATATGCAAATGAGTTATGCTAATGAGCTCCTGCACCTCTTTTTCTACGAAATGACCCCTGCTCTGCACCGACCAGAAGTTTAAATTGCCTGCTGACGCTGAGGGCGACGAAGCTTCGCCATCTTGTACTGTGATTTTAAACTGTGTACGGTATGTTTTTATAGGATGGTTGTTTTATGGAATTTCATTGCATATGAACTTTTTGGTAGCTGCCCTGAGCCTGCCGTGAGGCGGGGAGGGTGGGATAGAACCCCCAAATAAAATAAAATTAAAAAATAAATAAATCAGTGCAATAATATTCGAGGAAACAGTTATTCGTCAAGAGACATAAAAAGCCAATAGCTGTTTGGCTGGGGATCCTGGTGTTTTTTGGGTCATGTTCTGGGAATGGAACAGAAGTCACTGGGGGTTTGTTTGGGGGGGGGAGTATTTGTGAATTTCCTGCACTGTGCAGGGGGTTGGACTAGATGACCCTGAAGGTCCCTTCCAACTCTGCGATTCTATGAATTAAGAAATGACGAAACCCAAATCCTTCCCCTCAGTGACCTGAACACTGCTCAAGAGTTAACTCGCTATCTTCTAGGTTAGGAGCACCCGATACGCCGCCCTTTGTCAAGGCAGGAGTCTGGAGCCGCAAACCCTGATAGCTCCATTGTTTTGACTTCCAGGCTGAACTCAGAAGAAGTCAGCAGCTCTTTTAGAGCAGAGGGCGTTTTCAGAACAGAGGGCATTGCCAAGCCTGAGAGAAGCATAAAACAACAGCTGAATATGCAAAGCCTTATGGGAACGAGAACCAAAGAGGGGTAATTCAGGCTGTTCTGCAGAAATGCCCCGGGCTCGCTTATATTGCTGCCGCAGGAAGCTGTTTTACGGTTGGCTTTACCCCCTACGGCAGCCATTTTGCGACTGCGCCCACCACCCTGTGTCAGAATCCTCCAGGTCTGAGAAGGTAGGGGACCCGCGAGGCATGCCGTGGATCAGCTCTTACGAAGCTTCTTTGCTTCCCAAGACACTACCAAGAAAACTCCATGTGGATTCAACCAGGGCTGCACAGTCTCCCCCAGGACAAGACAGAGATCTTGGACGCCGAGCTCAGCAGCTGTCGCGCCTCAGAGAAGCTTACCCAGAAGACGTCGTAGACGAAGAGGCCGCCGAGCAGAATGCAGCCGGTGCTGACGTTGTTCAGGTGCAGCAGCTCCACCCCGTTGAGGGAGAAGGCCAGCCCAAAGAGGTTGTTGGCGATCCAGTGCTGCGGAGAGGGAAGGGCGGAGCACAACGGTCAGCCGGGCTGAGTCCTGCCGGCCAAGAGCAAGCCGGCTCCCCGGGTCCAGCGCCTCCTCCCGCCTTACCTTCCTCAGCAGGTACCAGACGCCGACGACGCTGCTCATGGCCAGGCACACCAGGTCCTTGGTGTCGAATTCGTAGTTCACGATCTCTGCAATGAGAGCCACTGTGTCACTGCTGCCAGGGCTGGCTTCGTTACGCGGCGCAAGAGCAAGGGGGAGCTGTGGCTCAGTGGCGGAGACTCTGCTTGGCATGCAGAAGGTCCCAGGATCAATCCCCGGCATCTCCAGTTAAAGGGACCAGGCAGGAGGTGATGGGAAAGACCTCTGCCTGGGACCCTGGAGAGCTGTCAAGAGGGGCCGTGGCTCAGTGGAAGAGCCTCTGCTTGGCATGCAGAAGGTCCTAGGTTCAATCCCCAGCATCCCCAGTTAAAAGGACCAGGCAGGAGGTGATGGGAAAGACCTCAGCCTGAGACCCTGGAGAGCTGTCAAGAGGGGCTGTGGCTCAGTGGCGGAGACTCTGCTTGGCATGCAGAAGGTCCCAAGTTCAATCCCCGGAATCTCCAGTGAAAAGGACCAGGCAGGAGGTGATGGGAGAGACCTCCGCCTGAGACCCTGGAGAGCTGTCAGGAGGGGCTGTGGCTCAGTGGGAGAGCCTCTGCTTGGCATGCAGAAGGTCCCAGGTTCAGTCCCCGGCATCTCCAGTTAAAAGGACCAGGCAGGAGGTGATGGGAAAGACCTCCGCCTGAGACCCTGGAGAGCTGTAAAGAGGGGCTGTGGCTCAGTGGGAGAGCCTCTGCTTGGCATGCAGAAGGTCCCAGGTTCAATCCCCGGCACCTCCAGTTAAAAGGACCAGGCAGGAGGTGATGGGAAAGACCTCTGCCTGAGACCCTGGAGAGCTGTAAAGAGGGCCCATGGCTCAGTGGCAGAGTCTCTGCTTGGCATGCCAAAGGTCCCAGGTAGGAGGTGATGGGAAGGATCTCAGCCTGAGACCCTGGAGAGCCACAGTTGGTCTGAGCAGACTACACTGACTTTGATTCAGTATAAGGCAGCTTCAAGAACCAGTTTGGTGTAGTGGTTATGAGCACGGACTCTAATCTGGGAGAACCGGGTTTGATTCCCCACTCCTCCACTTGCACCTGCTGGATGACCTTGGGCAAGCCATAGCTCTGTACCAGCTGTTCTCTCAAGGACAGTTGTCTCAGAGCTCTCTCAGCCCCACCTCCCTCCCAGGGTGTCTGTTGTGGGGCGGGGAAGGGAAAGGAGTTTGTAAGCCGCTCTGAGACTACAACTGAAGAGCAGGGTATAAATCCAATTTCTCCTCCTCCTCCTCCTCCTCCAAGGAGCATCCAACGAAGCTGACGGGCAGTAGATTCAGGATGGAGAAAAGGAAATACTACTCTACACAGAGTTGATTAAAATGTGGGAAAGCCCTGCTGGACCCGACCAAATGCTCTTCAAGTCCAGCATTCGGTTCCTACAGTGGCCGATCAGCTGCCCCCCCCCCCCCCGCTCCCCGGAAGCCCACAAACAATTTACTCCCTTTAAAGGTATTGACCTTGAAAGTCCTGTGCAGTCTGGAACCAAAATATCCGCAGGACTGTCCCTCAAAGAGCTTTACAACCCACAGATCAACCTCTGGTGGGGGACCCCAGCCCAGAAGCGATCCGCTTCGCCTTGGCCAGCACCTTCTCAGCTCTGGTTCCAGCCTGGCGAGACACTCCCCCGCGTGAGATCAGGATTCCGTGGGACTTGTTGCCCTTCTACAGGGCCTGGAAAAAGGAGATGTTCCGCCAGACCTCTTTCGAGGCCTGCCCTTGAGAGAACAGCTCTGAGAGAACTTGCGACTGACCCAAGGTCACCCCAGCAGCTGCATGTGGAGGAGTGGGGAATCAAACCCGGTTCTCCCAGATTAGAGTCCGCGCTCCTAACCGCTACGCCAAACTGAGAAGGGTGGGATGGAAACTTATATAGATATAGATGTATAAACGTATAGATATAATAAATAAACCGAGGAACTGCCGAGGTCTTCAGGGTGAAAGAGGGAAGAAGAAGAAGAAGAGATTGGATTTATACCCCGCCCTCCACTCCCCAAGGGAGTCTCAGAGCAGCTTACAAACTCCTTTTCCCTTCCCCTCCCCACAACAGACACCCTGTGAGGTAGGTGGGGCTGAGAGAGTTCTTTCCCAAGCTGTCCTTGAGAGAACAGCTGGTACAGAGCTATGGCTTGCCCAAGGTCATCCAGCAGGTGCAAGTGGAGGAGTGGGGAATCAAACCCAGTTCTCCCAGATTAGAGTCCGCGCACTTAACCACTACACCAAACTGAAGGAAAAAGAAAAAGAAATGCTGGGGGGGGGGGGGGAGCGCAGAGGGGGGGAGACAAAGGCGCCAGGCTAGGGGACCGAACCGGCTTACCTTCCCTGGTTTCTCCTGAGCCCTGAGTGAAGAGGAGCTGATACTGTTTGTTGGGGAAGTTTGCTGGGAAGAACCTGTTCATCATGGGGCTGAAAGGAGGCAAGCAGGAGACGAGGTTACTCCCGAGGCGGCGTCGAAGCGCGCAAGAGAAGCGGGGCTGGATGCTGTCCGCCACGTTCCGGGGTGACGGGTGTCAGCCCCAGCGGTGTCACGCACTCATACAGTCACCTTTGCTGGTTTGTTTTTAGAATCAATTTTATGTTATTATTTTTTCCCACAATACAGTCACACTTACGCCTACAGGAAGAAAAGCAAACAAACTGTAATTTTCCCCCCACCGTTTTTGATAAATGAATACAATTTCAGAAATTCCTTAATGTCAACAGTTAATTGTCAAGCTTTATTACATTCTACTATACCATTAAAAGTCTCTATAAATTGGATTATTCGGAATTATCTCTCTCTTTTCTAAGTAACTGATCACCGCAGACCATACTGCTTGAAGCCATTTTTGGTATTTTTCTGATTGCAATGCTAATGCATTGTACAAGGCACATCCATATATAAAGCAATCCCATATATATATATATATATAGTGCTATTGTGGGGTGTGTTGTTGGTCTCCATTTTTGTGCTATTGTTATTTTTGCTAGCGTTACCAATATAGACAATAACGTGTCTGCGCTTTTGTTTTTTACAGATGTGCGCCAAGTTTCCAGGAAGATGGATTCCAGACTACAAGGTAAGTTTATTTTGGTCATTAGCCAAATTTGTTTCCGTATCTGTTCCCAATAGTTTTTGATTTGTGGGCAAGTCCACCAACGGGGAGCAAAGTCTGCAGTTGTTCCCCATTTTTCCCAACATTCATTTGAAACTTTTCAGTTTATTTTATGTCATTTCCCCGGGGGTCATATGCAATGTTCCCTCTAAGCTGTGGAGTCTTGTGAGCAAAAATTCGACTTTGTGAGCTACTGGCATTCAAGTTGTGAGCGAGCGATTTGGCTGCGGCATAAATCAGTTTGCTCTGGAGCCATCCCTTCCTGAGCGAGGACAAAAATGTGGGAGCCGGAGGCTAAAAAACTGTGAGCTAGCTCACACTAACTCAGCTTAGAGGGAACACGGGTCATATGCCATCTGTTTAACATTTTAAAGGAGGTAAATCTGATATTCAAGACATTTGGTGTGTTACTGGGCGAGAACCAAATTGGGTCCCATTGTTCTTCTGTGAGTATTTTTTGGCAGCCCGAATGCCATTTTTGTTGAGATTTGAGGGCAGTGTCTGTTGTTTTTTATTAGAAGTTTGTATATCTTGGCTATCATTCCCTTTAGTCACCTTGTGAGAAGATGCGAATCACAGGGCGGGCGGAGCCAGTGTGGAAAGCGGCACGGCCAGGGACCACCTGCTTCCGGTAGACTCCCCCCTCCTCCCTATCTGAGCCACAAGTGACTATCAGAGGGGGCTGGGGACCATCGCCCAATACTGCAGCTCACACCCAAGGCTGGCCACGCAAAAGCACCGGCCATACTTCAAGGGACTTCAAGCCACAGAAGGCCCCAAATGTGGGAGGAGGGAGCATGTAATGTGGGAGGAGGGAGATTGGATTTGTACCCCACCCTTCACTACACCAAGGGAGTCTCAGAGCGGCTTACAAATTTCTTTCCCTTCCCCTCCCCACAACAGACACCCTGGGAGGGAAGTGGGGCTAAGAGAGCTCTGACAGAAACGGCTCTTTTTCAAGGACAGCTCTGACAGAGCTATGGCTTGCCCAGGGGTCCGTTGGAGGGGGAGCGCACAGGAGCGCAGCTCCGGGAGTGAGGAGCCCAGGGGGCGGGCACATGACCAAGCCCCGCCCCCTCCTTGGCTTCCCCAAGCAGTGCAGAGGCGCAGCGCCCCGGGGAAAGCCCTGCTAGGGTCATTATTGTTTTTAATGTTTTGTTTTAATATCGATAATTTTATCATTGTTCCTTTTATGACTGTGTGCTGCTTTTCCAGAGATTTGCTCAAGGTGGCATATAAATTTCCTAAGTGTACCATTTTTTATCTGGGCACATGGCACATAAGTACTGGAGAAATTTCACCAACCCTTCAGCAGCTTCCACCCCATCAGTTGGGTGTAGTGGACAGGAGTTGGACTCTCATCTGGGAGAACCAGGTTTGATTCCCCACTCCTCCACATGCAGCTGCTGGTGTGACCTTGGGCCAGTCACAAGTTCTCTGAGAGCTGTTCTCTCATGAGCAGTTCTCAAAAGACCTCTCTCAGCCCCACCTACCTCACAGGGTGTCTTGTTGTGGGGAGGGGAAGGGGAAGGGATGGGTGGTGCACATGTCCTGGGTATCTCAAGTCTACTTGAAACCTGGTGTTTTCAAGGGAGCAGGAAGAAAATGAGGGTGTGTTCTTTACGCTTATTTTTATTGTACAAAGTATTGGGATGGGGAAGGGAATGGAGGAAGAGCAGGTCAGTTTCACTCACCTGTGGAGTGGAGCCTGAGGGGTGGGTGTTGCCTTCTGACACACTTCCGGTATGTTAGGGGGTGTGGCATATGCAAATGAGTTATGCTAATGAGCTCTTATACCTCTTTTTCTACAAAATGACCCCTGGGCTTGCCCAAGGTCATCCAGCAGGTGCAAGTGGAGGAGTGGGGAATCAAACACGGTTCTCCCAGATTAGAGCTTGCGCACTTAACCACTACACCAAAGTTGAGTTTTCCACGCCAGCTGCCAGTCTGACCTGAGTTGCAGTCTACCGGGTATGAAAGCAGCTCTTGGCAAGGTGGGTTTGAGAGGGACCACCATCTTTTATTTGTGGTACCAGCAGCACCTCAGAGACTGGCAGGAGTACAATAACAGGTCCACGGTGTAAACGGAAGAAATTAATACCACTAAAGCGCCGCGTAGTAAACGATAACAACAATGTAATCTCGGCCTTACCCCACCTTCCTGAGTAGATATAAACTGAAATTCATGACAAGCCTCAGTTGTTCCTTACTGTGAAGCTGTTCTCCTTTGGAAGGAAACTGGTGGCCCGACATTTAAGATGGATTAGTAGGACACTGTCCATGAATGTCAATGGTATCGCTACTTGGAAGCACGCAGCGCAATCGGAAGCAATTTATACGTCACGTGTGTCACTCTGAAGAAGGACCTCGAAACGGGGTATTATCCGGATTCTTCATCTTTTTGTGACTTTGGAATTGTTCCACATTGTATACAGACCTTTTTCATATTTGTTATACCATACACATATATTGTTCAGATTGTTTGTTATTGGTAATCATCATCATTATAGATTGCAGCGTTGTGCATTACACAGTTTTTTGTACATTGTAATTCCTGCACAGTGTGTATTCCGCCTTGGGTTCTATTGATACCTCTGAGGATGCCAGTCACAGCTGCTGGCAAAACGTCAGGTCCTACAATGCCAAGACCCCTGCCTTACAGCCCGGAAAATCTACCGCAACGTAATCTTAAATCAACTCTGAACTTTGCTTTTTCTATTTCAATACGTTGGTATTTTCAGTGCTAATTTATTATATCACAATCACAATAACTGCAATGTAAATTAAACACAAAACATTCCAAAATCTGTAACTAAATTTTTTTTTTGGATGTCTTGTATTTAATTTACATTGCAATCGCTGTGATTGTGATATAATAAATTAGCACTGAAAATACAAGCATACTGAAATAGAAAAAACAAAAGTTTAGAGTTGGTTTAAGAGTACATTGTCACTTATTGTTTCCTACACAGTGCTTTAGTGGTATTAATTTGTGCCTTAGAGGCCAACAAGATTTTCGGGGTATGAGCAACGCTCCCTCTAAGCTGTGGAGTCTTGTGAGCAAAAATTCTGCTTTCTGAGCTACTGGCATTAAGGTTGTAAGCGAGCGATTCGGCTGCTGCATAAATCAGTTTGCACTGGAGCCATCCTTCCTGAGCTGAGACAAAAATGTGTGAGCCGGAGGCTAAAAAACTGTGAGCCAGCTCACACTCACTCGGCTTAGAGGGAGCACTGGCTATGAGTTTTTGAGAGTCGAAGCTCCTTTCGTCAGATCCGTCCAAAGTTCATACCCTGGAAATCTCTCTATGGTGCTGCTGGACTTGAACCAAGCTGTTCTATTGCAGGCCAAGATGGCTACCATTTGAAATCTTTTTTTTTAATACATGCCCTTACCAGTGTGCCCTCTAAGCTGAGTTAGTGTGAGCTAACTCAGTTTTTTTTAGCCTCCAGCTCACAAATTTTTGTCTCAGCTCAGGAGCAAACTAACTTAGGCAGGAACCAAACTGCCCACTCACAACTGTTAATGCCAGTAGCTCACCAAGTAGGATTTTTGCTCACAAGATCCCGCAGCTCAGAGGGAGCATTGGCCCTTACGTATCCTGACACAGGCTGCCAGTACTGGGTGCAAGTGGGGTGGGGAAGGGAGACGGCGCTCGGACTGCAAGAACAAAACACAGAGGGTAGGAACCGAGGCTCAGACGCCAAAGTGGAATTTAAAACCCCTCGACCATAGAGAACAGTCTGACCTTCCTCGTCAGATGCTTGGCTGCACAACAGACTCCATTCAGTTGTGTGTGTGTGTGTGTGTGGGCGGGGGTGTCCCATTAAGCCTGTTCCTAAGAGTCCCCTGCTTCCTGCACTGAAGGGGGGGGGGGGGGGGAGAACCCTGCTGGGAACACTCCTTCCCGGACACAAACTCCCTACATGCATAGGGGAACTTAAGCTTGAGTGCTAGAAGGTAAAGCTTTCCCTTGCTCAAGAGCCAGTCGAATCCGACTCTAGGGATGCGGTGCTCATCTCCGTTTCCAAGCCGAAGAGCCAGCGCTGTCCGAAGATGTTTCCGTGGTGATGTGGCCAGCATGACTAGACGTCGAGGCACACGGAACGCTGTTTCCTTCCCACCGAAGCGGTACCTATTTCTCTACTTGCAATTTCTTGCTTTCGAACCGCTAGGTTGGCAGGAGCTGGGGCCAGAGACGGGAGCTCACTCCGTCACACGGCACTCGGGTCTCGAACTGCCTTCTGGTCTGCAGCTCAGCGTCTTAACCTCTCTGAGCCACTGCGACCCCGAGTGCTAACCCCCCCCCCCATACCCAAATACAGACCAAGAAGAGAAGAAGAGAAGAGATTGGATTTATATCCTGCCCTTCACTCACTTGGAGTCTCAGAGCGGCTTACAATCTCCTTTCCCTTCCCCTCCCCACAACAGACACCCTGGGAGGTAGGTGGGGCTGAGAGAGCTCTCTCAAGAACTGCCCTTGAGAGAACAGCTCTGAAAGAACTTGTGACTGACCCAAGGTCCCACTGGCAGCTGCATGTGGAGGAGCTGAGAATCAAATCCAGAGAGCTCTGAGACAACTGTCCTTGAGAGAACAGCTGGTACAGAGCTATGGCATGCCCAAGGTCATCCAGCAGGTGCAAGTGAAGCCGATGGGCAGTAGGTTCAGGACAGACAAAAGGACATACAATTTTACACCGAGAGGGATTAAAATGTGGAAATCGCTGCCAGAGGA
Source organism: Lepidodactylus listeri (assembly GCA_029233225.1). Classification (NCBI taxonomy): domain Eukaryota; kingdom Metazoa; phylum Chordata; class Lepidosauria; order Squamata; family Gekkonidae; genus Lepidodactylus; species Lepidodactylus listeri. The sequence continues at coordinate 5,646,753 of JARCFY010000002.1, forward strand.
TGTCGTGATGGCCACAGGAATAAAGAGCTTGAAAAGGGGATTAGATAGACTGAGGGAGGATGGGTCTATCAGTGACAATTAGCCATGATGACTGAGGGGAACCTCCATGTTCAGAGGCACTAATCCCGGAGCCAGGAGGCAATATCAGGGAAAGGCCTCGGCCTCTATGCCCTGTGGCTGGCCGTCCAGAGAAACTGGTGGGCCTCTATGCGAGACGGCATGCTGGACTAGGTAGACTATTGGTTCGATACAGCAGGGCTCTTCTAATGTTCTTACGCTCTTAAGTTTCTCAACTGCAGTGGCAGGCTAAAAGTACTGAGAGAAAGAAGGGACTGATGACAGTGCTGGATGACCACCAAATCCGCACTCAGACCTCCTCTGGCTCGTAAGCTTCACTGCAAAACTTGCTGTCCCGTTCCGGTTTCTAACCAGAACAACCCACGAGTCCGGGGGCCCGGCTCAGAGCCGACACAGCGCCCGGTTTGCCACCTCTTACCTGATGGTGTGTGAAAGGGCCAAAATGCCGAGGACAAAGAAGTACATGGAGAGCAGCAGGTTGATGTATTCTTGAGAGAATATCTAGAAGGAGAGAAGAACCAGGAGGGGTTAAAGATCCGAATTCGTAACTACGCGACATCGCCCGGGACGGCGGCAGTCCCGGCTGGCGGCGCACTTAGCAGCCGCAGTTTCAGGCTCTCCCCAGCCGAACCGTCCGTTTCTGAAAGCTTCTTGCTCTTCTGTTCCAAGCAGGACGTGCCGGAATCACCAGGGAACCCAACTCGGTTCCGGAGCTTTTGCGAGAAGAGCTGCCGCTCCCCCCAGCCGGCAGGGCTCTTTCCCTCTGCTGCTTTGATACGGAACCGCACAAAACCCAGCTCAGTGCAACACCCGGGGTCAGATCCCAGCTTAGCCATGAACTGACGGGGAACAGTTGGTCGTGACTCAGTGGTAGAGCACCTTCCTGTCATGCTAAAGCATTGGGAAAAGTGCAGAAAAGGGCAACTAGGATGACTGAAGGGTTGGAACACTTTCCCCGTGAAGAAAGGTCGAAGCGCTTGGGGCTCTTTGGCTTGGAGAAACGACGGCTGAGGGGTGACACGATCGAGGTTTACAAGATTATGCATGGGATACAGCAGGTAGAGAAAGAAGTCCTTTTCTCCCTTTCTCACAAGACAAGAACTCGGGGGCACTCCATGAAATTGCTGAGCGGTCGGGTTAGAACGGAAAAAGGAAGGACTTCTTCACCCAAAGAGTGATGAAGAAGAAGAAGAAGAAGAAGAAGAAGAAGAAGAAGAAGAGATTGGATTTATACCCCGCCCTCCACTCCCCAAGGGAGTCTCAAAGCGGCTTACAAACTCCTTTCCCTTCCCCTCCCCACAACAGACACCCTGGGAGGTAGGTGGGGCTGAGAGAGCTCTTTCCCAAGCTGTCCTTGAGAGAACAGCTGGGAAAGAGCTATGGCTTGCCCAAGGTCATCCAGCCAGGTGCAAGTGGAGGAGTGGGGAATCAAACCCGGCTCTCCCAGATTAGAGTCCGCGCACTTAACCACTACACCAAACTGGCTCTCCACGTGGAACTCACTGCCCCAGGAGGTGGTGGCGGCTACAAGCACGGACGGCTTCAAGAGGGAACTGGAGAAACATCTGGAGCAGAGGTCCATCAGTGGCTCTTAGCCACAAGGTATAGACAGGAACTCTCAGGCCGATTTCGCACTAGCGTTTGCCCCAGGTTTGCCCTCATGCTTGTACTGGAGCTTCTGGTCGATTTCACACCAGTTGCTCGGGGCTCACGTTTTGCTCTGGAGTATCGCCCTGCTGCACCGGAGTTTCCCTGGAGCAAAGAAATCCTGTTTTAAGAGGATTTTCCTGTTTGCTCCGGGGGAGAACCCAAAATGAAAACACGCCCACTCGCCCGCCTTTCATCAGGGCCGCCCCACTGTGGGAGTTTCTAATTTTTTGGGGAGAAAACCCTTTGTCACGCTATAGCGGAAGGGCTGAGGTTCCAAGTGGGAAAATGAAGAAAATACTCCGAAGGAAACTGGGAGGGGAAATTCCGGAGAGAGCGAGAGGCAACTGGCCAGTGCGAAATCGGCCTCAGTCTGGGGCAAGTGATGCTCTGTACTCCTGGTGCTTGAGAGGGGGGCAACAGTGGGAGGGCTTCTGGTGTCCTGGCTCCACTGCTGAACCTCCTGAGGGCACCTGGTGTTTTTGGCCACTGTGTGACACAATAGTGTTGGACTGGATGGGCCTCTGGCCTGATCCAACACTGGCCTCTCTTATGTTCTTAAGGTCCCAGGTTCAATCCCCGGCATCTCCAGTGAAGAAGGACCCGGCAGTGGGTGATGTGAAAGACCTTCCTCTGCCTGAGACCCTGGAGAGCGGCTGCCAGCCTGAGGAGACAACACTGACCTTGATGGACAGAGGGTCTGGTTCAGTAGATGGCAGCTTCCTGTGTGGGGAGGGACTGTAGCTGAGCGGAAGAACATCTGCTTGGCATGCAGGAAGTCCCAGGTTCAATCCCTGCCAGTGCTATCGTGTTAGCAAAGCCACAGGTCAGAGACTCTCTCTGTGCTCGAACACGCTTTTTGTATGTACAATGAAAGGAAACGTGTGTAAAAAAACCCACACATACAAGGCCAGTGTTCCCTCTAAGCTGAGTTAGTGTGAGCCGGCTCACAGTTTATTAGCCTCCGGCTCACACATTTGTCTTAGCTCTGGCTCCAGAGCAAACTGATTTTTGTGGCGGCCAAATCGCTCGCTCACAACTTTCATGCCGGGAGCTCACAGCGTAGAATCTCTGCTCACAAGACTCCACAGCTTAGAGGGAGCAGCGCATCCCATCCCCATTTGAGGTCGCCTCTCTCACGGCTCTGCTATAACTGCTTCCGCCCCCGACTTTGTGGAAGATAGCAGCCAAACCTGGTTTGAGAGGAAGGGCTTTCCCGGCCGGCAGTTAACCTGGTGAACTGCATTCCTTCCGCAAGAACAGTCTACGCCCGCCGGCAGCCCCTCAACAGTTTTCAAAGTCACCTCGCCCTGGAAACTTGGGAACCATAGCTCTGTGAGGGAAGCTAGGCCTCTCTCCTCAGCACACAAACTACAATTCCCAGGGTTCTGTGGGGGAAGCCATGACAGTGTAACCTTTGCCCTTCCAGCCCACCTCTTGGCCGGGCATCCTAACAACACCTCTTCCGCCGTTGGATCTTAGGATAAGCTCGGTCCTTTCTGGAAGCCCTCCGTGCCAATTTCACAACTACATATATTTAAATAAACGGATATATGCTCACAAGGCTCCACGGCTTAGGGGGAGCATTGTTCAAGGCCCACTGGAATATCCTGTGTCCATCCCCGGTGTTCCAAGCCCCATTCAAGGCATTAGTTTTGACCTCTACAGCCACTCTGGCGTGCACTGGCAGGGGTTATAGGATATAGCACAGATGGCTTTAAAGGGGGAATCACATAAATTAATGGAGGAGAGGTCCACCAGTGGCTACGAGAGATGTAAAATTTCCGGGGGGGGGGGGAGGAAATGCCGGGGGAAACTGAAATATATGCAACACTCGTTGCCCTATCGAACCCGAGCTGATTTTACTGCTGTAGCATAAACAGCATCATCTATAACTTAGGAAAAGGTAAAGGTTTCCCTTGCTCGGAAGCCAGTCGAATACGACTCTAGGGATGCGGTGCTCATCTCCGTTTCCAAGCCGAAGAGCCAGCGCTGTCCGAAGACGTTTCCGTGGTCATGTGGCCGGCATGACTAGACGCTGAGGCGCACGGAACGCTGTTACCTTCCCACCAAAGTGGTACCCATTTTTTTACTTGCAATTTCTTGCTTTCGAACTGCTAGGTTGGTGGAAGTCTAAACGCCTTTGTTTTCTACAGGCCGAACTGCAAATATACCCAGTGCTTGAGAGAAAACTGTAAGCTGAAAAGCCCTACGCTACCTTAATACAGTAAGGACTAAGACAGTGGAGGGAGAGGATGAGGCGGAGGATTGGATGTACATCCCGCTCGTCACTCCCCAAGGGAGTCTCGGAGTGGCTTACAATCTCCTTTCCCTTCCCCTCCCCACAACAGACACCCTGGGAGGTAGGTGGGGCTGAGAGAGCTCTTTCGAGGACTGCCCTTGAGAGAACAGCTCTGAAAGAACTTGTGACTGACCCAAGGCCACCCCAGCAGCTGCATGTGGAGTGGGGGAATCAAACCCGGTTCTCCCAGATTAGAGTCCGCGCACTTCACCACTACACCAAACTTGCTCTGAATGCCAGCAGCTCGCCTCAGGCTCCTGGGGACCGAACCAGCCTTGCGTGCCACTTTGGCACACATGCCAGGAGGGGCTGAGCCCAGAGACGCTGCCTCCGAACAGGATGGCATTCAACATTAGTGAAAGTAATTCTCCCCCGCCCCCCCCCCCCGGGCAATCCCAGAAGCCCTTTTCGGTTTAACCTCTTTAACAGCAGTTAATTTTGCATTGGCGGGGGACGGATCTGTTTGACACCCGCTACGTGGCAATTATGAGAAACGCCTTCTCGCATGAAGAAAAAGAAGGGAACTGTCCCTCGGCCGCGCGAATGTTCCTTGGAATACCCCTTTGCATTTCTGCAGCTGTTCCTTGAAGGAGGCCCAAGGCCGGAGCACTCCTGAGTTCAGCCGCTCGGGCAGAGCTTATCTAAAAATCTGGGATGCAAACGCGGCAAGATGAACAAACATCCTCCTGGAAATGGCGTTTGCGCAGGGCTGTAGCGGCTGGTTCGAGGCGGCCCCGGGCAACTGGCAGATTTTTTTTAAAGCCAAACGCACGCCATCTGTTGACTCGGCAATACCAGAGCCAATTGATTTCCTGTACCCAGCCATCAATGACAGGATCAAACAGCTTGTGCAAGCGGTCATTTGAAGAGGCTTTACACAGTCAGACCATCCGTGGAAACTCAAGAATGAGCCAAGATGCATTCAGCCTCTGCAAGGACTACGACCAGATCCGTTGCTTCCGTGTGAAGCAGGAGCGCCTTGACCTGGCTAGCCTGATCCCGTCAGATCTCGGAAGCTAAGAAGGGTCGGCCCCGGCTAGGATTTGGATGGGAGACCTCCATGCCCGGAAGCCTCCAACACGCCAGATGCTCAATGGAAAAGCATCAAAGGAAGCGGTTTAGACCCACTGGGGGGAAACCCACGTGGAACTCTGGCGCAGTGGTTAGGAGCGCGCGGACTCTAATCCGGGAGAACTGGGTCTGATTCCGCACTCCTCCTCCACATGCAGCTGCTGGTGGGACCTTGGGTCAGTCCCAAGTTCTCCCAGAGCTGTTCTCTCAGGAGCAGTCCTCAAAAGAGCTCTCTCAGCCCCACCTACCTCCCAGGGTGACTGTTGTGGAGAAGGGAAAGGAGATTGTGAGCCGCTCTGAGACCACAAGTGAAGGGCAAGGCGTAAATCCAATCCCCCCCCCCCCCCCCCCGGTCTTCTTCTGAATCAGACAATCAGTCCATGGCCAGTATTGTCTACTCAGACTGGCAGCGGCTTCCCAGGGTCTCAGGCAGACGTCTTTCGCATCACCACCTGCCGCATCCTTGGCCTGGAGATGCTGGGGACTGAACTTGGGACCTTCAGCATACGAAGCAGATGCTCTGCCCCCGAGTCACAGCTTGCCCCCATACTAGACCTTCCTTCTTCAGCTCCAAGGCCTCCTGCAGGCTACAAGACCAGCCCTGGAAGCCCCTGATCACGGTAAGAGCGGACTGCAAGAACCCATTTCTGAGCTTTTAAGTGAAACGAGCCAAGCTGGGGGTTTCCGAGGAAGCCGCAGGATTTCTTGCTCTGCCAGAACATTTTTTTGCTAACCTTTACTCAAGAGCCTTTTTTAATCATCAGTGATGAGGACAGAACCTGGACTTCCTGCAGGCAAAGCAGACGCTCTACCACACCACTGCCTGCTCTGTCTACTTAGAAGAGAAGGAGGAGAGAGAAGAGATTGGATTTATACCCCGCCCTTCACTCAGAGTGTCTTACAAACTCCTTTCCCTTCCCCTCCCCACAACAGACACCCTGGGAGGTAGGTGGGGCTGAGAGAGCTCTTTCGAGGACTGCCCTTGAGAGAAGAGCTCGGAGAGAACTTGCGACTGCCCCAAGGTCATCCAGCAGCTGCAAGGGGAGGAGTGGGGAATCAAATCTGGTTTTCCCAGATTAGAGTCCGCATACTTAACCACGACGCCAAACTGGCTCTCTGAAACGAACAGTGCAATATATTGGGAGAGAAGAGAGTCACACAATGCAGTATTAGCTTCCGTGTGCGTGGAGGTCTACCTAAAAGCATCAGTGGGTCCTGCCAATAAAGGTACAGTTTACAGTTTATGGGCACCAGCGAAGGGAACGGCTCAACGAAGCAAAGCGAACCACCCTGTGACTCATTTAATTGCATAATTACCAATGTTATATACGATGTGTCCGGCTGGAGGCTCTAGGCTGATCCTGCACTGAGCAAGGGATGGGACTAGATGGCCGATATGGCCCCTTCCAACTCTGTGATTCTAGGATTCATTCACGCTGGGCCATTTCAAAGTATTTTGCCATCATCTCCAAGTATCCACCCATTGCCTCTTCTGTGCCTCTGCTCCCGTCTGGGACCAAGCGGAGTCCCCGAGGTATATGAACACATCAAGCTGCCTGACACTGAGCCACCAAAGTCAGTATTGTCTACTCAGACTGAGAGCGACTCGCCAGAATCTCAGGCGGAGGTTTTTCACATCACCTGCTGCTCGGTTCTTTTAACTGGAGATGCCGGGAATTGAACCTGGGACCTTCTGCATGCCAAGCAGAGGCTCTTCCACTGAGCCACAGCCCCTCTTGACAGCTCTCCCAGGGTCTCAGGCGGAGATCTTTCCCATCACCTCCTGCCTGGTCCTTTTAACTGGAGATGCCGAGGACTGAACCTGGGACCTTCTGCATGCCAAGCAGAGGCTCTGCCACTGAGCCACAGCCCCTCTTTACAGCTCTCCAGGGTCTCAGGTGGAGGTCTTTCCCATCACCTTTTGCCTGGTCCTTTTAACTGGAGAAGCCGAGGACTGAACCTGGGACCTTCTGAGTGCCAAGCAGATGTTCTGCCACTGAGACACAGCTTCTCTTTACAGCTCTCCAGGGTCTCAGGTGGAGATCTTTTCCATCACCTCCTGCCTGGTCCTTTTAACTGGAGATGCCAGGGATTGAACCTGGGACCTCCTGCATGCCAAGCAGAGGCTCTTCCACTGCGCCACAGCAACACTGCAGCACCTGAGCTCAGACCCAGCTGCCAGTGTCCAAGAGGAGATGACTGGTACATGCAGCCGACAGTCGGGAGTGTGCAGAGCCCTTGCAGAGCAACTTCCGCATTTGTGTAACCTTAAGCAATCGTGCCGGTGGTTCAGCCGGAGAGCCAGCCTGGAGCCCAACTGCTGGCAGCCCAAAGAGGTCTCAGGACTGATTGCACGACTCAAAATCTGGCGCTCAAAAAGCTACAGCTGCCCATTGCTTCAGCACCAGAGAACACACATAAACTCCCTTCTAGTGAATCAGTAGATCAAGGTCAGTATTGTCTACTCAGACTGGCAGCTGCTCTCCAGGGTCTCGGTCTGGGATTCTTCACACCATCTCCAGGGTTCCCTCTAAACTGAGTGAGTGCGAGCCAGCTATCAGTTTTACAGCCTCCAGTTCACACATTTTTGTCTTCGCTCAGGAAGGATGGCTCCAGAGCAGACTAATTTATGCAGGAGCCAAATCGCTCGCTCACAACTGTTAATGCCAGTTGCTCACAAAGTAGAATTTTGGCTCACAAGATTCCACAGTGTAGACTGACCACCTCCCACCTGGTCCTTTTAACTGGAGATGTTGAGGATTGAACCTGGGACCTTCTGCATGTCAAGCAGAGGCTTTCCCACTGAGCCACAGCCCCTCTTGACAGCTCCTCAGGGTCTCTCAGGAGGAGGTCTTTCCCATCCCCTCCTGCCTGGTCCTTTTAACTGGAGATGCCGGGGATTGAACCTGGGACCTTCTGCATGTCAAGCAGAGGCTCTGCCACTGAGCCACAGCCCCTCTTTACAGCTCTCCAGTGTCTCAGGCAGAGGCCTTTCCCATCACCTCCTGCTTGGTCCTTTTTAACTGGAGATGCCGGGGATTGAACCTGGGACCTTCTGCCTGCCAAGCAGAGACTCCCCCACTGAGCCACAGCCCCTCTTTACAGCTCTCCAGGGTCTCAGGCGGAGGTCTTTCCCATCCCCTCCTGCCTGGTCCTTTTGAACTGGAGATGCCGGGGATTGAACCTGGGACCTTCGGCGTGCCAAGCAGAGGCTCTACCACTGAGCCACGGCCCCTCAGCGAGCCTGTTGTCTGCAATGGCCATTAACACTCTGAGTTCCAGGACAACTTTGTGGCACTGCCCATCCCCAGGCAGCCTTAGACCAGCCGGTTACGAACACCCACCTGGAGGGGGGGGGGATGCGTCTGCCAGAGGCCCTCCTTGGAAGGCCCCTCCTTCTTTCCCGGCGAAACGGACGCTCCCGGGCCAGCTGCCAAATACTTACTTTGAAGAAGAGATAGAGACCCAGGAGGGTACAGCTGGCAACGATCGGGAAGCGGGCGGCGTCTCGGCTGGTGATGGTCTCCGGCATGTCTGAGGCATTCTGGGGGAGAAAACGGCCTGAGATTAGCTTGTTTCCTGGAGGGAGGGGGAGAACGGGATGCAAAGACACTGAAAAGTCCGAAAGTCAGCCTAGCACAAGCAAGATTGCATTGGGACTCTCCACCTGCAGTGAAAGAGCTGGGATTTAGGACCAGGATTCCCTCTAAGCTGAGTTAGTGTGAGCCAGCTCACAGTTTTCCCGCCTTTGGCTCACATATCTTCAGCTCAGCTCAGGAAGGAGGGCTCCAGAGCAAACCGATTTATGCAGTGGCCAAACTGCTCGCTCACAGCTTTAATGCCAGTAGCTCACAGAGTAGAATTTTTGCTCACAAGACTCCACAGCTTAGAGGGAGCATTGTTGAGGATGCACATTCAGGCGCTGAGCCAGGTCCCATCGCGAAAGGCGGACTGGCTTCCCCGGAGCTCAGCTCCGCCTCACACATCTTTGTGTTTCTTGTTTCACAAAGACATCATGCCCCTGTACAAATCGATGGTGCGACCTCATTTCGAGTACTGTGTACAGTTCTGGTTGCCATACCTCAAAAAAGATATTATAGCACTGGAAAAAGTGCCGAAAAGGGCAACTAGAATGATCAAAGGGTTGGAACACTTTCCCCGTGAAGAAAGGTCGAAGCGCTTGGGGCTCTTTAGCTTGGAGAAACAGCGGCTGAGGGGTGACATGATCAAGGTTTATAAGGTTATGCATGGGATAGAGCAGGTAGAGAAAGAGGTACTTTTCTCCCTTTCTCACAATACAAGAATTCGTGGGCACTCCATGAAATTGCTGAGCAGTCGGGTTAGAACAGATAAAAGGAAGTCCTTCTTCACCCAAAGAATGATTAACATGTGGAATTCACTGCCACAGGACAGGGTGGAGGCTACAAGCATGGACGGCTTCAAGAGGGAATTGGATAAACATCTGGAGCAGAGGTCCATCGGTGGCTATTAGCCACAAAGTATAGATAGGGTAGCTCAGTCTGGGGCAAGTGATGGTCTGTATTCTTGGTGCTTCGGGGGGGGCAACAGTGGGAGGGCTTCTAGTATCCTGGCCCCACTGCTGGACCTCCCGATGGCCCCTGGTATTTTTTGGCCACCGTTGGACACAGAGTGTTGGACTGGATGGTCCACTGGCCTGATCCAACACTGGCTTCTCTTATGTTCTTATGTCCTGAAAGTCGCCACGCATCGAAGCACACAGCCAACTGAAGCAACAGACTTTGAAAAGGAGGCCCGGGGGTGCCGACGGGAGATCGCAAAGCACCTTTTACGGCCTACCCCCTGCTTCTGCTATGCTGTTCAACCAGGCCCGAAAGCAGAGAGCAGTTCTGTGAGAAGGGAGAGGGGGGGATATCCCCTCCAGGTAACCAAGCAGGGAACGCTTGAGCTTCGGAGGAAAGTGGGAGCGGTCAAGGCAGGAAATTAAGACTGGAAGGGTCAGGGCTGAGTTAAAAGACTGCTGCAGAAGTGCTGCTCGGTTCTGATCTCCTGGGGGCTCTTGCCACCCTGCAAAAGATCTCCTCTAGCACAGCTGTATGCAAAGTCGAACGCTTATGAAACCGTGCCTGCAAACCTCCGGCACAGCAGTCAAGAACCTAGAGGAGGGGCTCTGCTTCCTGCCTCGGCCTCTTAGCTGTGAACACGTCAGTCAGTCAGTGGCCTCGTTCGTTCCCATCCGCCCTCAGTGAAACTACCCTAAGGCACATCGCTGTTGAATGCCTCTAACTGCCTTACCCTTGGCCCATCGAACTCAGTACTGTCTACTCAGACTGGCAGCGGCTCTCCAGGGTCTCAGGCGGAGGTCTCTCCCGTCACCTCCTGCCTGGTCCTTTTAACTGGAGACGCCGGGGATTGAACCTGGGGCCTTCTGCACGCCAAGCAGATGGTTTACCACTGAGCCACAGCCCCTCCCCGAGGCAACTCCCAAGGCAGGGGGCGGGGGACGTGATTTCGGAAAATGGGCCCAATCTGCATCGCTAAGGACAGAGCCTGGTTTTTCAAATCATAAGGACGTAAGAGAACTTGCATCAGGCTAGTGGCCCCTCCAGTCCAACACTCTGTGTCACACAGCGGCCAAAACACCAGGTGCCCTCAGGAGATCCAGCAGTGGGGCCAGGACACTAGAAGCCCTCCCACTGTTGCCCCCCTCAAGCACCAAGAATACAGAGCATCACTTGCCCCAGACCGAGAGTTCCTATCTATACCTTGTGGCTAAGAGCCACTGACGGACCTCTACTCCATATAAGAACATAAGAGAAGGCAGTGTTGGATCAGGCCAATGGCCCATCCAGTCCAACACTCTGTGTCACACAGTGGCCAAAACACCAGGTGCCCTCAGGAGTTCTACCAGTGGGGCCAGGACACTAGAAGCCCTCCCACTGTTGCCCCCCCAAGCACCAAGAATACAGAGGACCACTGCTCCAGAGTCTTCCATCTATACCTTGTGGCCACCACAGCCACGGATGTTCCATTTCTGCAGAAAGGGAAGCAAATAATAATAATAATAATAAATTGGGGGGCCTCCCAGGAGTGCATATGAGCTTCCTGGGTGAAGGTATCTGGGGGGGGACCTGTCAGAATATCTAGGCTCCAGAATGAGACAAAGAAAGTGCTTGAGACTTTCCATAAATATGAGAAGAAAGCCAAGGCCTTAAGTCAAAGCCTTGTGGAATACAGCACATTCCAGCACACTCCAACAGATGTGGTGGGGAGCCGTCATTACCTTATCATGCATGGGGAAGGCGGCAAACAAAGGGGGAAACCTAGAGGCCCCCTGGGTAGGGAGAGACGCTTTCACCCCACTGAACGAGACATGGAAAGCAACAAGAGCAGTTATGAGCATTCGCCTCCTCCTCATTGGATCGGGCTGAACTGAGCCGCCTTCTGGCCACATACTCCACAGAGTAGCCTATCACCTTCTGCCGCTCTCCCATTTTGTATTGCACTATGTTTTTAGCAGGGGTCATTTTGTAGAAAAAGAGGTGCAGGAGCTCATTTGCATAACTCATTTGCATATGCCACACCCCCAACATACCGGAAGTGTGTCAGAAGGCCACACCCACCCCTCAGGCTCCCCTCCACAGGTGAGTGAAACTGACCTGCTCTTCCTCCGTTCCCTTCCCCATCCAATACTTTGTGCAATAAAAATAAGCGTAAAGAACACACCCTCATTCTCTTCCTGCTCCCTTGAAACCACCAAGTTTCCAGTAGACTTGAGATACCCAGGACATGTGCACTGCCCATCCCTTCCCCTTCCCCTCCCCACAACAAGACACCCTGTGAGGTAGGTGGGGCTGAGAGAGGTCTTTTGAGAACTGCTCATGAGAGAACAGCTCTGAGAGAACTTGTGACTGGCCCAAGGTCACACCAGCAGCTGCATGTGGAGAAGTGGGGAATCAAACCCGGTTCTCCCAGATTAGAGTACAACTCCTGACCACTACACCAAACTGATAAGGTGGAAGCTGCTGAAGGGTTGGTGAAATTTCTCCAGTACTTATGTGCCATGTGCCCAGATTAAAAAATGGTCTACTTAGAAAATTGATATGCCACCTTGAGCAAGTCTCTGGAAAAGCAGCACACAGTCATAAAAGGAACAATGATAAAATTATCAATATTAAAACAAAACATTAAAAACAATACAGACCCTAGCAGGGCTTTCCCCGGGGCGCTGCGCCTCTGCACTGCTTGGGGAAGCCGAGGAGGGGGCGGGGCTTGGTCATGTGCCTGCCCCCTGGGCTCCTCACTCCCGGAGCTGCGCTCCTGTGCGCTCCCGCTCCAACGGACCCCTGGTTTTTAGTATATATGTCACCTTTACAACTTGTAATGGCTAATCTGAACCAATTTCCCAGTCCCTACAGTCCTCACTGTTCTTAAAGACTTGACAAGAAGCGTGTACCAGTTAATATATATATCGTATTCAAGAAGCTCTTGCAGTATCGTGTCCTGAGGATTCCAGACTGTTACATTAATAGCTAAAACTCACTGATACTGTATCCCTGCTGTTTCGATTCATCTTTACTGGCATATGTTTTGTATGTGAACAAAATAAAATGATAAACAATAAAAAAAAATGAAAGCAACAAGAGCAAAAGGAAAAGGTCTGCGGCAGGGTAACCTTGACATTCCAACAGGGCTGCATGGGGCAAAGGGACCCAAATGCTGTTTTGGGGAGAGTGCACCAAAGTTACTTAGGGGGAGGCTGCCTTGGACGGAGGGCGCTCGCTGTTCATGCATATTGCATTTGAGTCCATCCCAGCATATGCCCTTGTCAGAATACCTAAAATGGCCTTAACCTAGATGAAGAAGAAGAAGAGGAGATTGGATTTATACTCCGCCCTCCACTCCCCAAGGGAGTCTCAGAGCGGCTTACAAACTCCTTTTCCCTTCCCCTCCCCACAACAGACACCCTGTGAGGTAGGTGGGGCTGAGAGAGCTCTGAGACAGCTGTCCTTGAGGGAACAGCTGGTACAGAGCTATGGCTTGCCCAAGGTCATCCAGCCAGGTGCAAGTGGAGGAGTGGAGAATCAAACCCGGTTCTCCCAGATTAGAGTCTGCGCACTTAACCACTACACCAAACTGGCTCTCTTTCCCTGTCATCGTTCAAGTGCCCTCTGCACCTGGGGCATTTGGGTCTCTTTGCTTAGCACAAGAGGATGGCAAGGGGTGAAATTTCAGCAAGAAAGGGGCAGGAGGCAGGAGTGAACCTCACCCCCCTTAATAGGGGCAGTGGCTTACAGATGTGGGGGAGAGATAAAGAGAAGCAGGGGACTCTCCATGAGCAGAAAGGAAGAAGAAGAGATTGGATTTATATCCCACCCTTCACTTGGGAGTCTGAGAGTGGCTAACAGTCTCCTTTCCCCTCCCCTCCCCTCCCCACAACAGACACCCTGTGAGGTAGGTGGGGCTGAGAGAGCTCTGACAGAAACTGCTCTTTTTCAAGGACAGCTGTGCCAGAGCTATGGCTTGCCCAAGGTCACCCAGCAGGGGCAAGTGGAGGAGTGGGGAAATCAAACCCGGTTCTCTCAGATTAGAGTCCGCGCACTTAACCACTACACCAAGCTGGCTACACCACCACAACAAGGAGAGAAAAGTCCCATCTCTGCAATGGCTCCCTCCCCAGATCCAGGTTTTACTCTGCACAGGGACTCATTGCAGAGACACAGCGGGGAGACTCTTGTAGGGGCAGCCCCTCCAAGAACCCTTTAAAGACCAACAACAAAATTATCCTGGCAGGACCACTCCACCATCTAGCCTCTCTCTCTTGCCCACCAGCGTTTTAACCCAGACTAAAAAAGCTTCCAGGCAATGCTCCCTCTAACCTGTGGAGTCTTGTGAGCAAAGATTCAACTTTGTGAGCTACTGGCATTTAAAGCTGTGAGTGAGCAACTTGGCGACGGCATAAATTAGTTTGCTCGGGAGCCATCCTTTCCTGAGCGAAGGCAAAAAAAGATCTGTGAGCTGGAGGCTAAAAAGCTGTAAGCTAGCTCACACTGACTCAGCTGAGAGGGAACACTGAGTACCTCAGTGAGGCATTAAATGTCATAGAGTCCACCCTCCAACCAGTGCTCCCTCCAAGCTGTGGAGTCTTGTGAGCAAATATTCTACTTTGTGAGCTGCTGGCATTAAAAGTTGTGAGGCAGCAATTTGGCTGCTGCAGAAATCAGTTTCCTCTGGAGCCATCCTTCCTGAGCGGAGACAAGAATGGGTGAGCCGGAGACTAAAAACCTGTGAGCTGGCTCGCACTAACACAGCTGAGAGGGAACATTGTGCAAAACTCAGTTTGCTCGGGAGCCAGCCTTTTTTGAGCGAAGGCAAAAAAAGATCTGTGAGGTGGAGGCTAAAAAGCTGTGAGCTAGCTCACACTGACTCAGCTGAGAGGGAACATTGTGCAAAACTCAGTTTGCTCGGGAGCCATCCTTTCCTGAGCGAAGGCAAAAAAAGAGTTGTGAGCTGGAGGCTAAAAAGCTGTGAGCCAGCTCACACTCAGCTTAGAGGGAACACTGTGCATAACTTAGTTTGCTCTGGAGCCAGCCTTTCCTAAGTGAAGGCCAAAAAAAGCTGTGAGCTGGAGGCTAAAAAGCTGTGAGCTAGCTCACACTCATTCAGCTTAGAGGGAACACTGTGCATAACTTAAGTTTGCTCTGGAGCCAGCCTTTCCTGAGCGAAGGCCAAAAAAATCTGTAAGCTGGAGGCTAAAAAGCTGTGAGCCAGCTCACACTCACTCGGCTGAGAGGGAACACTGTGCATAACTTAAGTTTGCTCTGGAGCCATCCTTTCCTAATTGAAGGCTAAAAAAAGCTGTGAGCTAGCTCACACTCACTCAGCTTAGAGGGAACACTGTGCAAAACTCAGTTTGCTCGGGAGCCAGCCTTTCCTGAGCGAAGGCCAAAAAAATCTGTAAGCTGAAGGCTAAAAAGCTGTGAGCCAGCTCACACTCACTCAGCTGAGAGGGAACACTGTGCATAACTTAAGTTTGCTCTGGAGCCATCCTTTCCTAATTGAAGGCCAAAAAAAGCTGTGAGCTGGAGGCGAAAAAGCTGTGAGCTAGCTCACACTGACTCAGCTGAGAAGGAACACTGTGCAAAACTCAGTTTGCTCGGGAGCCATCCTTTCCTGAGCGAAGGCCAAAAAAAGAGATCTGTGAGCTGGAGGCTAAAAAGCTGTGAGCTAGCTCACACTGACTCAGCTTAGAGGGAACACTGCAAAACTCAGTTTGCTCGGGAGCCAGCCTTTCCTGAGCGAAGGCCAAAAAAAGAGACCTGTGAGCTGGAGGCTAAAAAGCTGTGAGCTAGCTCACACTCACTCAGCTTAGAGGGAACACTGTGCATAACTTAAGTTTGCTCTGGAGCCAGCCTTTCCTGAGCGAAGGCCAAAAAAATCTGTGAGCTGGAGGCTAAAAAGCTGTGAGCCTGCTCACACTCACTCAGCTGAGAGGGAACACTGTGCAAAACTCAGTTTGCTCTGGAGCCATCCTTTCCTGAGCGAAGGCCAAAAAAAGAGATCTGTGAGCTGGAGGCTAAAAAGCTGTGAGCCAGCTCACAGTCAACTCAGCTTAGAGGGAACTCTTCTCTGGACTCGGCTGGCGGCTGCCTCCGCTCTCCTCGGCCCCCCCCTTCCCGTGGCGGGGAGTCCCGCGGGCGGCCGCCCCTCTCTCACCTTCCCCTTGGCGCAGGAGACGGAGCGCAGCGCCCCGAAGAAGATGGGCAGGAGGGCCATGAGGACCAGGCTGCAGTAGGCCAGGGCCATGCCCTCCGGGGTGGCGGGCGGCCGGGCTCCGGCCGGCCCCGCCGAGGGAGCCTCCCCGGCCCCGCTGCAGTTGTGCGCCTCGGCCTGCTCCATCGCCGCCAGTCCCCGACGCAGTCCGCACTTCCGGCCCGGCGGAAGCAGCGCCTCGCTCGCCGCCAGGGCCACGTTCCCTTAAGAGCCGGAAGCGCGTCGCGCGCACGCGCAGGCTTCGCCACGCCCCCCGCGCCGATACGGGGCCGGGTTGCCGTTGCTAGGCGACGGCCGCCTGCGGCCTTGGGCTTTGGGTTGCCAACTCCCGCTTGGGGCCTGTCTGGAGATTTGGGGGTGGTGGTGGAGCCTAGTCGGGGCGGGATGTAATGCCACAGCCTCCACCTTCCAAAGCAGCCGTTTCTTCCAGGAAGACTGATCTACTGTTGCCAACCCCTCAGGTGGTGGCTGGAGATCCACTGGGATGACAAGTGATCTCCAGGCGACAGAGATGGGTTCCCCTGGAGAAAATGGCTGCTTTGGAGGGTGGGTTGTGCCATGCGGCATTCCCTCTCCTGTCCCCAAATCTTACTCCACCACTCCCAAATCTCCAGGAATTTCCCAGCTCAGAGCTGGCAACCCTAAACTTATCTCACCTGGAGATGAGCTGTAATTCCAAGGGATCCTAGGGTTGCCAAGCTCCAGGTGGTGGCTGGAGATCTCCCGCTGTATTACAACTGGTCTCCAGGTGACAGAGATCAATTTGCCTGGAGAGAATGGCTGCTTTGGAGGGTGGACTCTGTGGCAATGTACCCCACTGAAGTCCCTCCCCGCCCCAAATCCCACCCTCCCCAGGCTCCACCCCCCCCCCCCCAAATCTCCAGGTATTTCCCAACTCAGAGCTGGCAATCCTAAGGGATCCCCAGACCCCACCTGGAGGCTGGCATCCCTAGAGGGACTTCGGTAAGATATCGTGCCACAGAGTCCGTCTTCCAAAGCAGCCATTTCTCCAGGGGAACTGACCGCTCTGTCGTCTGGCACTGTAATCCTTGAAGAGCTCCAGGGTCTACCTGGAGGTTGGCAGCTTTATGGGTTTGCTCCACAAGTTGCTCCCAAAGAGGGTGGCAGGAGTCCCCGACCCACGGCGTTTCATGGCCCTGGAGCCTGTAGCAGCAGCAGCAGCAATCCAGAGAAAAATCCAACCATACAATCCAAATTATAACTTGGGCTGCCAACTCCAGGTTGGAGAAATTCATGGAGATCTGGAGGTGGAGTCTGGGGAAAGTGGTATTTGGGGACGCACATTAGTGGGGTACAGTGCCGTAGCATCCACCCTCCAAAGCTGCCATTTTCTCCAGGGGAGCTGACCCTATTCTGGAGTCCAGCTGAAAGACCCAGAGATCTCCAGATTCCTGGGTTGGGAAATTCCTGGAGATTTGGTGATGGTCCCTGGGGAGGGCGAAGTTTGGGGAGTGGTGGGATCTCGGTAGGAATATGATGCCATACAGGCCACCATCCAAAGTGGCCGTTTTCTCTGGGGTAGCTGATTTCGGTTTTAAAGAGGTGTGTTGAAATTCCAGGAGATCTCCAGGTCCTGCCTGGAGGATGACAGTCCGACTGTTTTGTGAGGTTCCAGCTGGTATTATTACCAATGTTTTGCATGGATAGACAGATGTATACGCTAACAGGCAGGGGAAGGCTGTGGGGTGTGGCTCAGTGGAAGAGTCTCTGCTTGGCATGCAGAAGGTCCCAGGTTCAATCCCCGGCATCTCCAACTAAAAAAAGATCTGGGCAGTCGGTGATGTGAAAGACCTCCGACCGAGACCCTGGAGAGTGGCTTCCAGTCTGAGTAGGCAATACTGACCGTGATGGACCAAGGGTCTGATCCAGTATAAGGCAGCGTCATGTATCCTGCTAGCTGCCAGCAGCTAAATAACACCTTGCTGAGTTTGTTCTCTCTGTATGCACGTATACAAAGCCTGCTGCCCGAACGTCTAGGCCAAGAGCCACTGGGGCTTTGGTTTTTAACCTGGAAGTCAGGTGTCGATCTGGCTAATCTTTAACAGGCCTCCTTGACCATTGGAATCCTCCTCTCTCTCCTGTGGTTGGTTTTTCTTTTTTCTTATACATTTTATTGTGTTTTCTTAACATTATATAAAATAAAAACAACAAAAATAATTAATTTCCTTAAACTAAACGAGCATCAAAATTATTCCAACCAACTAAGAAATTTGGACCATACATTAACAGGATCCACTTTGTTGTCCATATTCAGTAAGTAAGTCAATCTATCCAGTTCAGCCCATTCTGATAGCTTATTAATTATGTCTTCCCTTGCTGGTAGAGAAGACGTTTTCCACGCTTTCGCCCGTGATATACGAGCGGCAGTTAAGATGTACGCTATAAGCTTTGCGTCCGATGTCCTCATATTATCCGCAAACATGCTTAGTAAATAAGTCTTTGGTTCCAGATCCACATCATAATCCATAATTTCAAAAATAATTTCCTTGACCATTTCCCAAACCTTTTTAATTACTTTACAGGACCACCACATATGATAAAGAGTCCCACTGTTCTTCCTGTGGTTGTTTTTTCTGTATGTATTTTTAGTCACTTTGGGTTCCCCCTCCCAGAAGAAAAGCCCCACACCAAGTATCTGACCAAAGCCCAGTTAGGGTTGCCAGCCTCCAGGTGGGGCCTGGGGATCTCCCGCTTTTACAACTAATCCCCAGCTGACAGAGATCAGCTCCCCTGGAGAAAATGGCTGATTTGGAGGGTGGACTCTATGGCATTGTACCCTGCTGAGGCCCCTCCCTCCCCAAACCCCACCTTCTCCTGGCTCCACCCCCAAAGTCCCCAGGTATTTTCCAACCCGGACTTGGCAACCCTAAGCCCAATTCACATTCATCGTGCCATAAATTATTGGCTGAGCTGCACATTCTGCCTCTCTACATTTTTATGTGGCATGGTGACCTTATGCTCAGTTCCTTCAGTTTGGACTTGGCTGTCCCCCAGTGTTCCCTCTAAGCAGAGTTAGTGTGAGCTAGCTTACAGTTTTTTAGCCTCCAGCGCGCACATTTTTATCTGAGCTCAGGAAGGAGGGCTCCAGAGCAAACTAATTTATGTAGCAGCCAAATCATCTGCTCACAACTTCATTTTTAAAAAATGTATTAGATTTTCACACAAAAAGAAACAGACAATGGAGGGTAGGAAGGGCAAAGGGTATGGGGCAGGGGTGGGCAAACTGTGGCTCGGGAGCCGCATGCGACTCTTTCACATATATTATGTGGCTCCCGGCAGGGCGGCTGGGGAAGCGAAATATCATTAGCAAACAAATATCATTGGACAAATTAATATCATTATCAATATCTGTTTTTACCCCTTTTGTTATTATTTTTGGCAGTCTCATTTAATGTTAATAAAAAGCAAATTGGCTTATTTTCCAATGAAAGCAGGTAATATTTGTCCATGTCTTGTGGCTCTCAAACATCTGATGTTTATTCTATGCGGCTCTTACATTAAGCAAGTTTGGCCACCCCTGTTCTAGGTGGCTCTTATGCTGAGCAAGTTTGCCCACCCCTGGTATGGGGTAAGAAATACAGGAAAATTCCTTCACGTTTGTGTTATAGCTGTTACAAGTTTCTACTTCTGTTTACAGTTTCCTTTCTTTTAAATAATTACTAAAGACATTATCAGTTAGTCCATTCACTGACATTTTCTCTTATGAATCCTGAAAAAAGAAAATTAAGCTTTCCACAGTTCAAGCTAGAGTTTCTCTAAGATTTTTTATATTTGGATTCATGATTCTTGATCTTCAAAGTTTCTTTCTACCCCGTCATAAAATGGTATCCAATTAACTTTCCCATTTTGCTTACTTTTGTCTTTCAGATAGTTTGACAGTGCGTCCATTTGCGCTGTCTCAAAGATTTTTAATCAAAAGATCGCTTCACTCGCTCACAACTTGCGTGCCAGTAGCTCACAAAGTAGAATTTTTGCTCACAAGACTCCGCAGCTTAGAGGGAGCTGAAAAGTACAGGAGTTGGAGATGCATTTCGCTGAAATCAGCACATGTAGTTTACTGGAAGGATCAGATGGCATGTCTGAGCTGGGCTCGGGGGTCTGCTTATATGCGCACCTAAACCGCACCCCCGGCCTCACCCACACACTTTGGTAGGCTTACTATTAATACAATTAAGTCTCCCCAGGTCATTGGCTCCTATTTGCAGCCTGGCTGACCGATAGGTCTAAATTACAGCCCAATCTATTGTGTTCTGGAGCGAAGCTCTGACTGTGCCGGGCTATGTGCTTGCCCCGGACTGCATGGCCTGACCGCATGGCGGTCGTCGTTAGAACACAACACCCCTCCCCCCCATAGTTCGGACCCTCCTAACACAAAAAGTCTTTGAGGGGGCCACGTGGCTGTGCCATTGCATACATCACAGGAGCATTGCTGTCCACCCTTCTTTACCAGAGATTTATGGAACCTGGGAATGGTTTGGAGCAATATCTCATCAAACGCATTCCTAGGATTGCCAGGTCAAGATCTGAATGTTGCTCTTTCAGGTTCCACTAAAGCTTTTTGAAAGCGAGACAGCAACCGTGTGTGTCTATGTGTGTGTGTGTGTGTTAAGTTCCATCAAGTCACTTCCTATGGCGATCCTATGAATTATTGTCCTCCAAAATGTCCAACCCTTAAGGCCCTTGCTCAAGTCCTTCTTCTTCACCCAAAGAGTGATTAACACAAGCTAAGGTTATAAGGTCAACAGCTCTAAAGCAATAAATATGTCAAAATAAGACCGAGACTCTCCATTCACTCCTCTCAGATGTGGAGGTCGCTTAACGGCATTTTTTTCTTTTTTGAGATAGTTATAGTGCGGGGTGGCCAAACTTGCTTAACGTAAGAGCCACACAGAATAAACATCAGATGTCTGAGAGCCACAAGACATGACCAAATATTACATACACGTTTTTCTTGAAAGAGGTGGAAAGAAAGGATGAAAGAGGTGGAAAGAAAGAGAGAAAGGGAGAGAAAGTAAATAGATGGGGGAGGGAGGGGGAGGAATGAAGGAAGAGAGACAGAAAGAAAGAGGGTGAGCAAATAGATGGGGAGCCGCACAATATGTGGGAAAGAGCCGCACGAGGCTCCCGAGCCACAGTTTCACCACCCCTGGTATGATGTTATGTTAGCTAAACATTCCAATATTCCTTGTCTTACATTCAGCATTCTAATATACTATTCTGAAAAGGAAATACACTAATACAGACTATGTATAGTCCCTTTTCCAGTGACTCTTGCCTTCTCATCACATGACCAATGGACGGACAGCCTCATTTTGGTCAACGGAGCAACCTCTGTGTAGTCTGAAATATACACCCTCTGCAGTGTGTGTCTCTTAAGCCTCGTGGCCTCTAGAGGGTAGCACTAATCCACGGCATGGTCTTGGCCTATGTTTGCTAACTCTGGCTTTGGAAATGATTGAAGTCTCCGGGACAGTTTCTGAGGAGGGAGCCCCCGCCAGGATGTGATCCCATAGAGTCCACCCTCCAAAGCGGCCATTTTGTCCAGGGGAACTGATCTCTGTCGTCTGGAGAGCAATTGTGGTTCTGGGAGAGCTCCAGGACCCCCCTGGGGTGTGTGGCAACCTTAACCCCCCCCCCCCCCCCGCCGTTGCGTTGAGTCCCTCTCCCAGGCTGCTTTGATACCCTTCCCACGACTCATGGATCGTATATTCGTGGCTGCGTTTGGCGTGGTGGAGTCAGGACTTAAAACTTCTTTCTCTTCGGGAGCATCTCCAGCTTAAGGGACAGCTTGCCGCCCTTTTGATTTCTCAGAACAAACGAGGGCCAGAACCGGAGGAGGCTGAAGTCGGTCCTGTATTCCCAGTTCCTTATTCATTCCTTATTCACGTCTTATTCACGAATTCATCCAAAAACACAGAGGGGAGTTTCAAAGCGCTGAACCCCAAAATAGGGTCTGGACCACCACATACCATATACCCCCCGGTTCACAGGAATCTCCCCTTCAAGAAGAGATATCCTGTTTCCTGGACCAAAGCACAGTGATGCCTAGTCCAAACACGGGTTCTGGCACCACAAGCCTCGATTTGGAGTGTCTCCTAGGGGCCTGTATTTCAAAGGATAATGAGAGTAAGGAACTGGTTGCCCATTACACCCCAGAATAAGGTTTGGACTAGTGTTCCCTCTAAGCTGAGTTAGTGTGAGCTAGCTCACAGTTTTTTAGCCTCTGGCTCGCACATTTTTTGTCTCAGCTCAGGAAGGAAGGCTCGAGAGCAAACGAATGTACCGTATGCAGCAGCCAAATCGCCCACTCACACCTTTCATGCCAGTAGCTCACCAAGCAGAATTTCTGCTCACAAGACCCCACAGCTTGGAGGACGCATTAGTTTGGACCACCACATGTCATATACCACCACTTCAGGGGACCCTCCCCTTCAAGAGGACATATGTCCCTTCCTGGCCCAAAGCCTGGTTCTTGTGCCAGCCGCTTCAAAGTGAGGGTCCCCCAGGACTATTACACAGGAAGAGAAGAAGAAGAAGAAGAAGAGATTGGATTTATACCCCGCCCTCCACTCCCCAGGGGAGTCTCAGAGCGGTTTACAAACCCCTTTCCCTTCCCCTCCCCACAACAGAGACCCTGTGAGGCAGGTGGGGCTGAGAGAGCTCTTTCCCAAGCTGTCCTTGAGGGAACAGCTGGTGCAGAGCTATGGCTTGCCCAAGGTCATCCAGCCAGGTGCAAGTGGAGGAGTGGGGAATCAAACCCGGTTCTCCCAGATTAGAGTCCGCGCACTTAACCACCACACCAAACTGGCTCTCCCGGAAGACATTAGGCCAGGCTGCAAACCCCGCCACGCCCAATCTTTGGAGAATCACAAAATTGTGCATGGTCAGAATATGGCTTCTCATACTGAAATGCAGCATAACATGCCAGATCCCTCGTTTCCGTTGCCTTCGGGATACTAGGTCCAGACTGTCAATCACACTTGTGTTGAGTTTTTTTTTATTGCTCTGCACAAAACCTCCTGCCAATTGTAAAAGACAGAATTCCTGTCTCTTGGTTGTGTATCCCTAGCCCGATCTGAGAAATCACACGGCACAATCCTGCAGAACAGAAATATCCCAAGGACTTTATTAATAAAGGGGGACGCACAGGTACCACAGGGCTTTGGACCCTGGAATGCCCACCGGCTCTCCCGAAGTTACAATGGGGGACATAGGATTTTATACCCACTAAGGCAAAGCTATTGGTTCCAACAAACTCTGTCAAACTTCCGTCATAACTTTCTGATTGGGCTCAGACCTGAGGGCTGGGCTTTCTCAGGTAAAGATGTTTCTTTTTCAGCTAAACAATGGGGCTTCCTCTCCCCAGGCTATGAAGCTCTAAAAAGTATCTCTTGTAGCTGATGTAGGCACAGAGTGCTGGTGTCCTTCCTTTAACTAGGCTAACTGGCACCAGAAACATGCGCCGTTGTAGCTGGCCAGAGCAAGGCCACAAACCTTTTAACAGCATAGCAGCCTGTCAGCATTCAGCCGCTTCCCAGGATGCATTTCAGCAATGAACCAAAGTTTACTTCTGAATATGTATTCATGATTGATTTCTGTTTCTGTGGTTAGCAGGGGTTATTTCGAGCAGGAGCTCAGGGGAGCGCAGCTCCGGGAGTTGGTGCCAGCCCCCCCCCGGGGGGGGGGGATGCCAGCTTGTGTCATGCCTGCTGCAAAATGACCCCATCCCCTGGAAAGGTCCTTGTTCCTCCGACCAGTCTTCTGAAGGCTACAGCCACCACTGAAGCTATCCTCCCAGAATAGTGGTATTTTTGAGGCTTAGATTAGTAGCTGTCCCCTCTCTGCCAGCTTGCTTTCTTTCTTTCTTTCTTTCTTTCTTTCTTTCTTTCTTTCTTTCTTTCTTTCTTTCTTTCTTTCTTTCTTTCTCTCTCTCTCTCTCTCTCTCTCTCTCTCTCTCTCTCCTTTCTTTCTTGCCTTCTGACATACTTCCGGTGATGTCAGGTGGTGTAGCCTATGCAAATAAGTTATGCTAATGAGTTATGCTAATGAGCTCCTGCACCTCTTTGTCTACAAAATGACCCCTGGTGGTTAGGATCATCAGTTAGCATATGTATGCTTGAAAGATGCTAAGTGTGCTCACCAAGGTTAGTCATGTCAAGTCAGTGGCAGAGTACAGAGTGTATAACAGTGATATAAGATAACAGTGTTATAACATAAACTGTGCGTACATTTGCAAGGTTATTTATTTAACTTTTTAAACATTTTTGATGTCACCTCACTAATGTGGCGCCTGTTATTTTTCTTGGAAGCGGTGTTTGGACCGGGCGCTGCTGTACATCTCCTTGCAGAGGACCGTCCCCAGAGCATGAGGATGTGTCACTTGGGGTGGTCCAAAGATTGTTTTGGGATGCAGCCTGGCTCCAACATCTGCCTGTGCGATTGCCCTGGGGACACCTCACTTTGGAGCAGCTGGCACAAGAACCGCGCTTTGGACCAGGACACAGGATCTTGAAGGGGAGAGTCCTGTGAACCTGGGGGTATATGGTATGTGGTGGCCCAGACCCTATTTTGAGGTTCAGAGCTTTGAAACTCTCCTCCGTGTTTTTGGATGAATTCGCGAATAAGAAATGAATAAGGAACTGGGAATACAGAACCAACTTCGGCCTCCTCAGGACAGGCAAGACGGAAATCTGCAGCAGAGTTCCAGCGTTCCCGTAGTCGCATTGATATATATGGGCATGTTGTTATTAATTGGACGGGAAGCGCACTTCATCCAGCCCCGAAGGCTTATAATGTAAGAACACAAGCAAGTAAGCAGAGTCATCAAATATCTGGGGAGGGCAGGGACCTCAGTGGGGTACAGCGTCATAGAGTCAGCTTGGTATAGTGGTTGAGAGCGGCGGACTCTAATCTATAGAACCGGGTTTTATTCCCCACTCCTCCACATGCAGCCAGCTGGGTGACCTCAGGTCAGTCACAAGTTCTAGGAGCCTTCAGGAGCTCCACCAGCAGGGCCAGGACACTAGAAGCCCTCCCACTGTTGCCCCCCCCCCCCCAAGCACCAAAAATACAGAGCATCCCTTGCCCCAGACCGAGAGTCCTTATCTATACCTTGTGGCTAAGAGCCACTGATGGACCTCTGCTCCAGATGTTTATCCAATTCCCTCTTGAAGCCGTCCATGCTTGTAGACGCCACCACCTCCTGTGGCAGTGAATTCCACGTGTTCATCACCCTTTGGGTAAAGAAGGACTTCCTTTTCTCCGTTCTAACCCGACCGCTCAGCAATTTCATGGAGTGTCCATGAGTTCTTGTCTTGTGAGAAAGGGAGAAAAGGACTTCTTTCCCTGCCTTCTCGACCCCATGCATGATTTTGTAAACCGCCCCGCAGACAGCTCCATTTTGTGGGCTGTCCCTTTTGACTGTGTGAACCCAGCATTTCTGCCTTTCCCCTTTTGCCTCTTTGGCGGCTTCTCCCTCCCAGAGCCACCTGGGTGCCATTGGCCGGGGACGATGGTGGAAGGAACAAGTCCCCAGTGAAACAGCCTCGTAAATGAAACCAAACTTTCCACGTAGCTGGAGGGGAGCCAGGGCTCTCTGGAAAATTGGCTGGAATGTGTTTTTTCCTTGCGAATCAGCCTGGCTCCCCTCTTGGGTTACCAACCGTCTTTGTGTTTCCAATTCCACGTTTCTGGCCTCCGTTCTTCTCTCTGGCCGCTGCCTTTACTCAGCAATCTGTTATCACTGCTGGTCGAGCAGGACGACTTCACTTGATGAAATTGAGGGGCAGGAGGTTCAGGACGAACAGGAGGAAATACTTCTTTACACACGGCGAGATTAAAATGTGGAATTTGCTGCCGGAGGAATCAAAGTATCATAGCGTTGGAAGGGAGCGCCAGGGTCATCCAGTCCAACCCCCTGCACAAGGCAGGAAATTCACAAATACCTCCCCCTCCACACACCTTAGTGACCGCTGTTCCATGCCCAGAAGATGGCAAAAAACCTCCAGGATCCCCGGCCAAACTGGCCTGGAGAAAATTGCTTCCTACCCCATAGTCCCCAGTGAAGAGCCAGTTTGAGAGCCAGTTTGGTGTCGTGGTTAAGTGCGCAGACTCTAATCTGGGAGAACCAGGCTTGATCCCCCACTCCTCCACTTGCACCTGCTGGATGACCTTGGGCAAGCCGTAGTTCTGGCACAGCTGTTCTTGAAAAAGAGCCGTCTCTGTCAGAGCTCTCTCAGCCCCACCTACCTCACCGGGTGACTGTTGTGGGGAGGGGAAGGAAAGGAGTTTGTAAGCCGCTCTGAGACTCCAAGTGAGTGAAGGGTGGGATATAAATCCAATCTCTTCTTCTTCTTCTTTTCTTCTTCTTCTTCTAAGTGGCGAACAGCATTTCCCTGGGCATGTAAGAAAAGGCCATGAGAACTAAGCACTGAGGATGTAGGGATGGCCACTAAAAAGGGGATTAGATAGATTCATAGAGGATAAGCCTAGCTAGGAATGGGGACTAAGGGGAACCTCCACATTCAGAGGCAGTGATTCTCTGAATCCCAGAGGGAGGAGGCAACGTTGAATAGGTTCAGAGGTTGTTTTGGGGTGTCTCTCTCTTGGGAAAGACCACCCCGGGTTCAGGGCCCAAAAGGCTGGTTACAACATATGGGAAAGGCCTAAGCCACTGTGTCCTTTCATTGGGCCCCCAGAGGACCTGCTGGCCACTGTGTGAAACAGGATGCTGGATTAAGTGGACCACTGAACTAATTCCAGCAGGGCTCTTCTGATGTTCTTGTGAAGGCCTCGGCCTCTAGGCCCTGTTGTTGACCCTCCAGAGGAGCTGGCTGGCCACTGTGTGAGACAGGAGGCTGGACTAGATGGACCACTGGTCTGATCCAGCAGAGCTCCTCTCATGTTCTTATGAAGGCCTCAGCCTCTCTGCCCTGTTGGCCCTGCAGAGGGACTGGTTGGCCACTGTGTGAGACCGGATGCCAGAGTGAGAGCCAGTTTGGTGTAGTGGTTAAGTGCACGGACTCTAATCTGGGAGAGCCAGGTTTGATTCCCCACTCCTCCACTTGCACCTGCTGGATGACCTTGGGCAAGCCATATTTCTGTCAGAGCTGTTCTTGAAAGAGCAATTCTTGAAAGAGCTCTCTTAGCCTCACCTACCTCAAAAGGTGTCTCTTGGGGGAAGGGGAAGGCAACTGTAAACCACTCTGAGACTCCTTCGGGTAGTGAAGGGCGGGATAGAAATCCAATCTCCTCTTCTTCTGCTACTAGATGGACCACTGGTCTGATCCAGCAGGGATCATCTGATGTTCTTATAGAGGCCTCAGCCTCTCTGCCCTGCTGTTGGCCCTCCAGAGGAACTGGCTGGCCCCTGTGTGAGACAGGATGCTGGACTAGACGGACCCTCACTGGTCTGATCCGGCAGGGCTCTTCTTATTTTCTTAAGCTTTATACTGAATCAGACCCTTGGTCCATCAAGGTTAGTGTTGTCTACTCTAACTAACAGCAGTTCTCCAGGGTTTCAGGCAGAGGTAAGAACATAATGCTGGATCAGGCCAGTGGCCCATCCAGTCCAACCCTCTGTGTCACACAGTGGCCAAAAATACCTGGTGCCCTCAGGAGGTCCAGCAGTGGGGCCAGAACACTAGAAGCCCTCCCACTGTTGCCCCCCCCCCCCAAGCACCAAGAATACAGAGCATCCCTTGCCCCCAAGTGAGGGTTCCTATCTAGACCTTGTGGCTAATAGCCACTGGTGGACCTCTGCTCCATATGTTTATCTAACTCCCTCTTGAAGCCGTCCAGGCTTGCAGTCGCCACCACCTCCTGTGGCAGTGAATTCCACGTGTGTTAATCACTCTTTGGGTGAAGAAGTACTTCCTTTTATCCGTTCTAACTCGACTTTCTTTCCCATCACCAGATACTCTTTTAACTGGAGATATCCGGGGATTGAACCTAGGACCTTCTGCTTGCCAAGAAGTTGTTCTGCCACTGAGCCACAGCCCCTCCCGAAGGCACATTTCGCTCTTGACATCCTGTCCCAGTTGTGCGTTTTGGAACGACCATCCCTTAAGTTGTCGGCAAACTTTCCGCTTTGCAGTCCGTTATTTACCTCCCTGTGACCTCAGGATTCTGAATGGAGACAGATCCCAAGACAGAGAAGGAAGACGGGTTCTTGTAAAATGCATCCTTTTAACCAAAAAAACCCTGACAATCTATTTTAAGGTCCAAGAAGGGGTGATTCATCACTTTGTATTTCAGGCTGAGAGCAGAGATAAAAACTTAAGGGGCGCATCAGTTTCTCCAGCTCTGGACTTCTGCCTGAGTCATTCTGTTTCCATTGGACACGAATTCAGTGTTCCCTCTAAGCTGAATTAGGGTGAGCCGGTTCACAGTTTTCTAGCCTCTGGCTCACAGTTTTTTTTGCCTCAGCTCAGGAAGGAGGGCTCCAGAGCAAATTCATGCAGCCGCCAAATTGCTCACTCCCAACTTTAATGCCAGTTGCTCACAAAGTAGAATTTTAGCTCACAAGACTCCACGGCTTAGAGGGAGCACTGGACACAATCCACCAGGAAAATCTGCTTCGCAGACCTTGCTGTGTCACGGGAATGGTCTCATCGTCTGACATGGCCAGGTATGAGATAATCCCAATTAAACAAGCCCTAAGGTTGTAACAACATGATAACATTCCTTGAGCCTCAAAGGAGTAATAGTCCCAGTTGTTTATGTGACGTGCAGGAATGCGACACGCCATCCTCCCGACCAGAGAAGGGTAACATTTAGCAGAACCGATAATATACTTCAAGGCAAGCAGTAAATAACAAATGGTTACAATTCAGGCAAGGAAGAAGAAGAAAGACATCTATGCTATGAAGCAAGACTGGCACTCTATTGTCAGACTCTGATTGCAAGCCACTCAGAGCTGTTCTCTCAAGAGCAGTCCTCGAAAGAGCTCTCTCAGCCCCACCCACCTCACAGGGTGTCTGTTGTGGGGAGGGGAAGGGAAAGGAGTTTGTAAGCCGCTCTGGGACTCCGAGTGAAGGGTGGGGTATAAATCCAATCCAATCTCCTCCTTATCTCCTCCTCTTCCTCCTCCTCCTTCTGCCTGCAAATCTTCTTGAATTTTTCAAGCTGGAATTTATTTATTTATTTATTTATATTTATACATTCGATTTATTGATCGCTGCTTCCCACACGCAGGCCGGCTCGCAGCGATTTACAATTTGTTGAAGACAAGGGACTAACAATTCAATTCAGTGGGGGAAGGGAAGACAACACATATAACTGAGTCTTTCTGTTGGCTTTTTGACGAGTCATGTTCCGGGCTCAGTGTTCGTTCCGTTCCTTCTCAGCTCCACACCGCCACCGCCTGGCAGGCTACTTCATTGCAGGAGATCGGGATGAATTCCTGTGCGAGATCTTCCAACTTAATTAGCCAGCGCTGACAGATGAAACTCAGATACTAACACCTAATTATCCGAGGATTAGGTGTGCCCACTTTCTTAACAGTGGTTCCCAATTTTATCGATTTGCCGAAGCTTTCGAATCGCTGGGTGGACGATGAGCTGGGGACGAAGCTGGCTGCTCAAACCAGCGTGGGGCTTGAACCGGCAGAGGTCTGCTTAGTTCAGCTGTTAAGCAGCGGATTAACCTGCTGCGCCACCGCTCCCCTCACAGCATTGACAACACAACCTCTATCCTGTACCTGCCAAGTCATTTTGTAGGGTCAGTCATGGACCATAATGTTTGTCGATTTGTGTTTTGTTTTGTGCGGACACTGGGAGGTCAGCAATGGCTGCACCAGGAAGCGTAAGCTTGAGGGACCTCATCTCATGTTCAATGCTTCCTCTACGCTGCGGAGTCTTGTGAGCAAAAATGCTACTTTGTGAGCGACTGGCATTAAAGTTGTGAGCTGGTGATTTGGCTGCTGCATAAATTGGTTCGCTCTGGAGCCATCCTTCCTGAGCTAAGGCAAAAATGTGTGAGCCGGCAGCTAAAAAACTGTGAGCTAGTTAGGGTTGCCAGGTCTGGGCTGGAAAATACCTGGAGACTTTGGGAGTGGAGCCAGGAGAGGGCGGGGTTTGGAAAGGGGAGGGGCCTCAGCGTGGTACAATGCCATAGAGCCCACCCTTCGAAGCAGCCATTTTCTCCAGGGGAGCTGATCTCTGTCAGCTGGAGATCAGTTGTAAAAGCCGGAGATCCCCAGGCCCCACCTGGAAGCTGGCAACCCTAGAGCTAGCTCACACTAAGTCAGCTTAGAGGGAACACTGGTCACCACAGAGTTTTTGCCCCAATGCTAGAGTGTCCCTCTCATGTTCTGTAGAGCAGACATTGTTGATGGTCAAATGTAATTGTCTACACTGGGGGGTCCCCCCATCCTCATTGGGTCTGGGGGCACCTTTGGAACCCTGACACCGAATGGTGGGCACAACTACAAAATGGCTGCCTCAGGAGGCAGAGCCAACCATGAAATTTCAAGGAATAAAATGATGCATTGCTGCTCTTCCAGAGGTGATGTCATCGCGCCGTGCACATCGGGTGGGACGCTCTAGCATTTGGGCAAAAAAACTCTATGGTCACCACCCATGCGCCCTCTAAGCTGTGGAGTCTTGTGAGCAAAAATTCTACTTTGTGAGCTACTGGCATTAAAGTGGTGAGCGAGCGATTTGGCTACTGCGTAAATCGGTCTGCTTTGGAGCCATCCTTCCTGAGCTGAGACAAAAACGGGTGAGCCGGAGGCTAAGAAACTGTCAGCTCGCTCACACTAACTCAGCTTAGAGGGAACACTGGTCACCACAGAGTTTTTGCCCCAGTGCTAGAGTGTCCCTCCACGTGATGTGCCTCATGCGATGACATCACCTCCGGGTGACGACACTGCGCTGGGCACGATGGGCGGGATGGGGTTCTTTGGGAGCGGGGCGGGGTTCTTTGGGGGCGGGGCTCCCTTGCCTGCCAAGTGGCCAGCAGTGGATTGGGCCCCCTGAAATCGGGGGACCCCTGCCCTGTCCCCCCACATGATGTCCCCGGCTATTTTATCCAGAAATATTCTCGATATTGGAATTGTGTATGAAAAATGAAGCATCCAGAGGGGAAAAAGTTAGCTTCCTGTGTCTGTGCCCCCTTAAATACTAACACATTTTTATTCTAGCATAATTTTCCGTCGACCAGGTTTGCGCCCTTCACCCACAAACCATTATGCATTTCTAAGTCACTGCGTCACCATCTCGGAAGTTTTCTCCATTTATTCTGCAGGAATCTGTCTTCTGCTGGTTTGGAGCCAGGAGAAAATTTATGGGCGAGTGTGAGATATATTTCCAAACAGAATTGTCCCGCAAACTGGCGATCAAGAGTCGACAAGTTAAACTCGACAGTTGCAGGGTCAGAACTGGCAGGCCACGCTATACACAGTGCCTTAGCAGTTGCGCTCATGGAAACAAAATAGATTCTCCTTCCCTTAAAAGAGAAGAAGAGAGAAGAGGCTGGATTTATACCCCGCCCTTCAGTACCTGAAGGAGTGGTTTACAATCTCCTTCCCCTTCCCCTCCCCACAACAAACACCCTGTGAGGTAGGTGGGGCTGAGAACTGACCTTGAGAGAACAGCTCCGAAAGAACTTGGTTCTGACCCAAGGTCACCCAGCTGGTTGCATGTGGAGGAGGAGTGTGGAATCAAACCCGGTTCTCCCAGATTAGAGTCCGCGGTCCTAACCACTACACCAAATTTAGCACAGATTTCACTTGGAGAGATGCTGAGCTTTGAATATGCTACCGCCATTTCAGCAAGACGTACCCAGAAGCCAAAACAAGAACAGGGATTGTTAAATAGTGGGTACCCCATGGATCAACAGACTTACTACTAGTGAACAGCTCTACTTCATTAGTGATTTCAGCAAGAGCAAGACTCCAGAGAAGAAGAAGAAGAAGAAGAAGAGAAGAAGAGATTGGATTTATATCCCGCCCTTCACTCACTTAAGAGTCTCAGAGCGGCTTACAAACTCCTTTCCCTTCCCCTCCCCACAACAGACACCCTGTGAGGTAGGTGGGGCTGAGAGAGCTCTTTCCCAAGCTGTCCTTGAGGGAACAGCTGGTACAGAGCTATGGCTTGCCCAAGGTCATCCAGCCAGGCCCAAGTGGAGGAGTGGGGAATCAAGCCCGGTTCTCCCAGATTAGAGTCCGCGCACTTAACCACTGCACCAAACTGGCTCTCCTCTGCTCTGCTTAAATAGCATGCAATTGCCACACCCAAACACACCCCACACCCAACGATTGGCTATTTACATAACATTACTTCTTGACTGGTTACTGCCAGAGTCCTGGTGGGCTATTGTTCTTGGGCTCCAAGCTCAGCCAGTCTCTAGTGGCACAGTCATAAAATGATTCAGTCCCAATACATAACAGTGATTTCCCAAGAGACGGTCCCTGGCAAATAGGGACCGTTGGAGCATAAGGCTTTGCAGTCCCAGAATGGCTTCACGCAAATGCAGAATTTAGCATCCCGAGAACTTAAACTCTCCTTGTCAGGAAACAAACAAAACACAGATTTCTTTTAAGCAGACAAGTATTTATTTATTTATTTGATGGATTGATTGATTAGATTTCCTGACCGCCCTTCCCTGCTTGCACAGGGTTCAGGGTGGTTTACAACAATTCAATTCAGTACATTATAAAACCAAAACCATAAAAACGCAAGATTTAAAACATTCAAAGCATTTCTACATTTCCAAACATTAAAAAGAAGAGAGATCCAGGTGGGTCGCCCTGTTGGTCGGAAGCAAAAGAACAGAGTTCAAGTCCAGGAACGCCTTGGCTGAGGAAGACTGGCCATCTGCCCCAGGATAGGTCCGCATGGGAAGCGGGGGAAGGGAGCCTGTTCAGACATGCGCAGCTGTCCCTCGGCTCCCTTCCACACTTACCCACTTTGAAGCCGGTTTTCTTGCGCTTTAGACGGACGCCGGGAGAAACCGGTGTCCGGAGGCCGTCTTGCGCTTGCCTCCCGCTTCCAGGCAGTGTGAACTGGAAGAAGGCGGGAGGCAAGCGGAGGCGGCAGTGCGAACGCGGCGTTTTGCCAGTTTGCGCATGAGCGCTCATGCGCACATGTGCAACAAAGCTCCCTCTAAGCTGTGGGAGTCTTGTGAGCAGAAATTCCACTTTGTGAGCTACTGGCATTCAAGTTGTGAGCGATCCGTTTGGCAACAGCGTAAATGAGTTTGCTCCGGAGCCATCCTTCCTGAGCGGAGACAAAATCGTGTGAGCCAGAGGCTAAAAAACGGTGAGCTAGCCCACACTAACTCAGCTTAGAGGGAACACTGGTGCACATGCGCAAATTGCCGAAACAGCCCTATCACGAGCTGCGGAGGCCGGCCCACCTGGGGCCACGCCGCAGCAGTCTGAACGCTCCGTAACGGCATCCTTGCGCAATGCCCTGGCCAATGTGGACAGCCAGCCCCGGGGGATTTCCCCCCCGCAGCTTTTGCCTCCGGATTCATCTCACTCCAGATTGCCAGTCTGTCCTCAGCCCTTGAAAACCAACAAAGTTTAATTCTGCGTATGAGTTTTCGTGTGTCTCTGAAGGTGCGTGCGCGCACACAAAAGCTTAATCCCAGAATTAACCTTTGTTTCTTTTTTAAAAAAAAGTTTTTATAAAAGCAAAGAAAAGGAAAAGAAAAGGGAAAAACAAGAAAAAACATACAAAGATAAAAACATACTAACAGATATGGAGTCCGTACTATACGTATCTACATTAACAGTTCTACTGAAATCAGTATCTAATTCACCAAATTAGCTTATCCTAGTTTTATAGGAGCCTATAATTAGAGTTGATTCATTTTTTAAAGTGTTTGTCCAACCATTTATAAAACCTTGACCAGTTATTTTCAAAAATTTTCTCTCTTTTATCTGCTAATTTCAATGTTAAATTGTCCATTTCTGCCGTCTCCAATAGTTTATAGATTATTTCCTCCTTAGAAAGAACTTCTCTTTTGCATACAGAATTCTAACAGCAGTTATTACACGGATAATCAGATATTTATCTGATTTGTTAAAAGTTTCTGGAATCATATTCACCAAAAACATTTCCGGCACAAATGGTAGAGTCAAATGCAACATATTTGTTGGTCTTAAAGGCGCCACTGGACTCAGCCATGGTTCTCTACTGATTTCTTGTCTTCATGATTTCTTTTTCAGGAGAAGACTTGTCTTTTCACAGAGTCGGTGCGGTCAAGGGTCTTGCAGCAGGATTTGGGAGAACCAGGCTGGAATCCCCCCCTCTGCCAAGGACGCTTGCTGGGTGACCTTGGGCCAACCACACACTCAGCCTAGCGTACCTCACAGGGTTGTTGTGAGGGTAAAATGGAGGAGGCGAAAACAACGCAGACCACTTTGGGTCCTTGTTGGGGAGACAATGATTCAAATAATTAAGCAGCTCTGACTTCATGCTTAGGCAGGGGTGCGTAGCATTTAGTTTTAAAAAGTAAAGGTCGCCCTTGCTCAAAAACCAGTCAAATCCAACTCTAGGGTGCCGCAGTCATCTCCGTTTGCAAGCTGAAGAGCCAGCGCTGTCTGAAGACTTCTCCACGGTCATGTGGCCAGCATGACTTTTTAAAAAAATTATTTTTATTGAGTTTTTTTGAAGTAATATTCAATGATGATACATATACAGAACAGTATAAACAGTATGAAAAGCAGTATATTAACATCAACTGTGCTAAATTGTCAACTAGAGTAGTTCAGTAGCTATAACCATATTGTAACCTGTATATTCAGGAATATGTAAAATGAACTAGTGCAAAGAAATATCATCGTGTTTCCCTTTTAATTACATTTTAACAAAATCACAACTGGGCATTGCAGCAAAGATAAAGAAGTAGTGTTTAACGGTCTAGTAACTCCAAATATATAGGATTTCGAGGTTGGGAATCCGCTGCTGATGCAGAGGCACACAGAATGCTGTTACCTTCCCACCGAAGTGGTACTGTACTGTCTTGGCTGTTTGCTACAGAGACTACACACCGTAAGCTGGAAACGCAGTCCAGAATCAAGGTAAATAACAAAGCCAAAGGTCGGATAGCCGGGAAGTCAATTCAAGGTTGCAGGTTTCAAGGACAAGGAGTGGCTGCTACACACACAGAAGCAGGACTGAATGTGCAGAGTTGCTGCCACGCTGAAGCAGGTGCACCGAGGGTTTTTGAGCCGGTCCTCCCTTCCCTGGGAGTTGAGTCTGCAAAGGCTTATAGCTCCTCCCGTTGCCTTTGCAGGAGCTCCAGTCTGGCACTCCTTCTTCACTCCTGCATAGTCAGCCTCTGGTGTGCCCTACATCTGGGGCACTCAGGAGAACTCGGCGGGGAGTCGAGCCTCGGGGCGTCTGCAACTGGGGGTGCTGGGCCAGGCTCAGGATTGGTCTCTCCTTCTGGCTGCACCTCCTGAGCCGCTGCTGGAAAATCTTCCTCCTCAGAGAACTCTGGTCTGATTCTGCCCAGGCTAGCCCTGAATGTAATGTTCTCTGTGGGGTTGCTACCAGTGTTCCCTCTAAGCTGAGTTAGTGTGAGCCTCCGGCTCACACCTTTTTGTCTCCGCTCAGGAAGGATGGCTCCGGAGCGAACTGATTTGTGCAGCAGCCAAATCGCTCACAACTTTAATGCCAATTGCTCACAGCGTAGAATTTTTGCTCACAGGACTCCACAGCTTAGAGGGAGCTTTGGTTGCTACGATGCAGCCCTCCGGGCGTAGCACTAGCCTACTTTCTTTCAGCCTGCTTATCGGAGACCCCGATTGGCTCTCTCGCTTCCCCCCTCCCCCTCTCAGGCAAGATGGGAATTGATCTCACAGCAGGCGGATCGGCCTGTCCCGGTGCCAAGCCCAGCTGACCAGTGGATTCGGCCACAGCCTAACGATTCCTCTCCTGCCTCCCTTTCCCCTTTTTGTGAATTGCAAGCTGTTCCCCGCACACACAAAAATGTTGTTTTCGCAACAGCCTCCATAAGATCTGAACGGCTCCCATCGCAACCCACCGGGATGCTGCCCAGTTCCCAATCATTTCTAAGATGCTGTCCATGGCTGGGTTCTGTCAGAGTCCCGCAGCAATCAGACCCAACACGCAGCCTTAACCAGTAAGCTGTTTATTAGGAATCAGTAAAGGTAGGCGTCCAGAACATTCTTGCGTCAGTAATGCCTGTCCAGGCAGGAGTTGGGAAGTTATACGTAATTCAAAGCACATCCTGTGGTGGGAAGGGACCAATCACGACAAGCAAGCCGGCACGCCAGAATAAACACTCCACAGCTCCCGTCAGCCACTGTCTTTGCCACAGAAAGTGGGGAGGTTCAAATAAACACCAGTTAAACCAGTTGCACGGTTGGAATCTTGAACTCCGTGCGACCTGTGTGCGTCTCCAAGTGCCAGCTGGTCACAACTGAATTACGGCAACCCTGCCGAGTCCGGAAGGCAAGAGATGTTCAGAGGTCGTTTGCCATTGCCTGCCTCTGCCTAGAGACTCTGGCCGCTGTGTGACACAGAGTGTTGGATTGGATGGGCCACTGGCTGGATCCAACGTGGCTTCTCTGGTATTCTTATGGGGGGCAGTGATGGGGGGCAACCGAGGGAGGGCTTCTGGAGTTCTAGCCCTGCTGGTGGACCTCCTGATGGCACCTGGGTTTTGGCCATTGTGTGACACAGAATGTTGGACGGGGTGGGCCATTGGCCTGATCCAACATTGGCTTCTCTTATGTTCTTATATGGAGCAGAGGTCCATCAGTGGCTGTTAGCCACAAGGTATAGATAGGAACTCTCAGTCTGGGGCAAGGGATGCTCTATATTCTTGGCACTTTGGGGGGGGGGGGAGGCAACAGTGGGAGGGCTTCTAGTGTCCTGGCCCCACTGGTAGAGCTCCTGAGGGCACCTGGTGTTTTGGCCGCTGTGTGACACAGAGTGTTGGACTGGATGGGCCACTGGTCTGATCCAACGTTGGCTTCTCCTATGTTCTTTTGACTTCCTCAGTGGTCTCCCATCCAAGTACTGACCAGGGCCGATCTGATGAGATCGGGCTAGCCTGGGCCGTCCAGTTCAGGGCCTGTAGGTCTTCCTTGCCCATAAACACCTTGCCCATAAACACCTTCCCCCCCCCCCCTTGTTTTTCTTCTTGTCTCCATCCCTATTGAAATTTAGACTGTAAGCTCATTGGGGCAGGGAGCTAGCTACTTTGCTTCTGGTAGGTCCTATATATTGTTCACGGTGTGAAGTACAACAGGTAGCTGCGTTTGTCTGTTGCCCATCCTTGTTGAGGCCCTGCCCTTCCCCAAACCATGTCCTTGGTAGGCCAAGGTGTTAAGGGCTATGCACATAGGCTCACTACCACTCGGGCTGCTCAGCTCAGCCGACTCCGGGTGGCCAGCAGTGTCCCAAGTAGGTTAAAGAGTCAGCCCACCCTGATGAGCTCTTACAATATGACTACCATAAAATGGTTGCCACAGGAGGCGGAGCCAGCCACAATGTGGCTGCCACAGCTTGCCTTCAGTTACCCAGTGAAGATCCTTGGGCTGTGGTAGCAAGCTGGTGTTTTAAGTCAGTCTGTGCTGAGTGATGGCTCAGTTTTCTCAGATGCAGAGTTACCTGCTAGCCCTCAGCCAGTAACTGAACAGCCGGCTGCAGCTGGTTGTGACCCAGAAGGAGAACAACAAGGAATCAGGTTACCGGCTGATCAGGAGTCGCAGCCTACAGCTGAAACCGAGCCAACACCTTGCAGCTCTGAAGCAGCGAACAAGTCTTCAGCAGCCACTCCCAGCCCACCTAGCTCACCCACACCCCTGCTGCACCGACGCTGTCAGAGGCACTTAAGAGTTGCAAGAAAGGAGAAGAAGTGGGAGACTCATGGCCTGTCGTCAGCTGTCAACCGAAGAGACGAAGGAGTAGTTTCAGGATGACTGCCAAGGAATTGGCTGGGAATTTAGCTCTTTTAAGACTTGGCTATCAATTCAGCTGAGAGAAGCAACAGTTTGTGGATGCAACAAGAACACGTGGGCACCAACCTTGCTACTGCAACCTTGAATTGGACCTGGCAACTGGCTTTTCTGGAGCCCCCGACCTCAGACTGTATTTGCTGCCTGGAACTCCTTGACCCTAGACTGAACTTTGGCCAACCTGCTCTC
The DNA here is from genome assembly GCA_029233225.1 of Lepidodactylus listeri. Taxonomy (NCBI): domain Eukaryota; kingdom Metazoa; phylum Chordata; class Lepidosauria; order Squamata; family Gekkonidae; genus Lepidodactylus; species Lepidodactylus listeri. The sequence goes on from JARCFY010000002.1 coordinate 5,684,753, forward strand.
TGGAGCCCCTGACTTTTGGACTGGACTTTGGTCACTCTCTCCCTGGCCTGTGCCTCCCCGGGAAGCTACATCAGTACAGCTGCTAACGGAGCAATGTTTTTTAAAAAACCTGTGCAGCCAATCAAATCTCCCATGGCCAATCAGAAGCCTTGCTGGGCAGCTGCCTCTGTTTCCAAAATGGACATCCTTTAATGGAGGCTGCCCCAAAAAAACCCCACAACCCATTCCTAGGCCTTCAGCTGCGGCCTAACTGGCAGAAATGAGAACCATGAGCCCATTGCTAATTTTTGCGTCTGGAAAAGCTGCCTTACTTGATTTCTGTGCATGCACAGGAGCCAGGACTGGGGAAAGGATGATAATTTTCCTTGGGTGTGTGAATAGGGCTGTGTGTTAAGAAGGTCTCCTGTGAAATTTCAGGGTCTTCGGCCTCAGTTCCGGGATCTGCGGAAGGCAGAGTTAGGGGGCTGACTAGTTTTCGGCTTTGGCCTTGAGGTCTACTCTCGCCCACCAGGGTCCACCCCAAACCTTCCCAGTGCATCTAGACTCAGCTCCAACACACCCAACCCACCCAGGACTGCCCCCTCCCCCCTGTATCTTTCATCCCATCCTGCCAGGTTCCCAGGGTTGCCAACATCCAGGCAAAGACTGGAGATCTCCTGGAATTACACCTAGTCCCTGGACGACGGAGATTGGTTCCCCTGGAGACAATGGCTGCTCTGGAGGGTAAACTTCATAATACACTATGCTGGGGTTCCCCCCAAAGCCTTTCCCTCCAGGTTGCACCCCAAATATCCAGGAATTTCCCAGCCCAGAGTTGGCAACCTGACAGATTGATAAGGTTGCCAGCTCTGGGTTGGGAAATACCTGGAGGTTTTGGGGGTGGAGCCTGAGGAGGGAGGGGTTTGGGGAGGGGAGTGTCAGCTAATGCTGCTGCCCCCTGCCGGGGAGGTGGCGTCAACACTGTGGAATGTTACGTTATAGTTCTCATGGCATGCTTCTCGCTCCCCCCTTCTCCTCGACCTCGGGAGGCTGTTGGTGCCGGCTCATGTATTCTTTCACTGTCTGACTATAAGTCTTCCCGCTTATTCCCTGGGAACTGTTGACCAGTATTTTAAGCGCCTTTTTTCTGACTTAAAGATCGGTCACATTCCACTACCAGCCCTCTCTTTGAATTCTGTATAATTGTCCTGGTTAAAATAGCGCCCACCGTTACTAACACAAGAAGTGCAGATGACCCTAGCAGATCTTTCTCAATAAAGCTTTCCTGTTTAAGGACACTTGCTGTTGACTGACCCTGGGGGGCTCTCCCAGGGAGAAACTTCAATGGGGTATCGTGCCATAAAGTCTACCTCGAGAGCAAGTTGAGTGTAGTGTTTAAGAGCATGGACTCTAATCTGGGAGAACTGAGTTTGATTCCCCACTCCTCCACATACAGCTGCTGGTGTGACTTTGGGTCAGTCACAAGTTCTCCCGGAGCTGTTCTCTCAGGAGCAGTTCTGGAAAGAGCTCTCTCAGCCCCACCTACCTCCCAGGGTGTCTGTTGTGGGGAGGGGAAAGGAAAGGAAATTGCAAGCCGCTCTGAGTGAAGGGGGGGGGTATAAATCCAATCTCCTCTTCTTCTTCTACCTTCCAAAGCAGCCACCCCCGGAGGACTGATCTCTGTTGCCTGAAGATCCATTGTAATCCCAGGAGGTCTCCAGCCACCACCTGGAGGTTGGCAATCTCACTGAGGTTCCCCACCTGCCCTGCAAGGCCCAAACCCTTAGCACGAGCTCGAGCAGCCCGGAAAACAAAAGGCACTCCGCACATGTTCAACGATGCTCTCGTAATTTTCAAGAACTGAGCGGCTGCAGTGAAGCCCGTCTCCCTTCTAGGCCACTGGGAAGGAAGGCTTGCCTGGTGTCCCTTTTCCTTCCCGCCTCGGCCGTTTCTCTCCCTGCCCCGACTTCCTCCCTTTGGGGCTTACATTTTTCTGCACTGGATCTCACTCTTTCCACTCCGCCTGCTGCCGCTTGCCAACTTTCCATCGTTGCTCCTTTCTCTCCCCGCCCCTCCAGCCCTTTTCGGCTGCCCGATGAGAACATGGAGGAGTTTTTTCCCCCCTTTCTGTCCAAGGGAGGGGAGAGAAGAGGGAAAAGGCTATTGCCCAGGCCATCTCCAGGCTGGGAGGGCCCTTCAAGGGCTTGGAAGCACTAGGTCAGAGGGGCATTCTTCAGATCCGTGGCTGAAGGAATAAGAGGGGGAGGGAAGCCCTGGAGGGTGGGCGGTCGTGGTTCACCTCCAACAACAGCAACCGTTGAGTTTTGACAGTTTGCAGAAATCCCTGCCATCGACTGCAATAAGAAAGGCAAACGCTATGCTGGGGATTATTAGGAAGGGGACTGAAAACAAAACAGCCAGTATCAGAATGCCCCCGCATGGATTGATGGTGCGGCCTCATTTGGAATACTGTGTACAGTTCTGGCCACCACATCTAATATATAGAGAGAGAGCAAGCATTGGAAAAGGTGCCAAAAAGGGCAAATAAAATTATTAAGGGAATGGAACACTTTCCCTGTGAAGAAATGTGTCGTGGTTAAGTGCGCGGACTCTCATCTGGGAGAACCGGGTTTGATTCCCCACTCCTCCACTTGCGCCTGCTGGATGACCTTGGGCAAGCCATAGTTCTGGCCCAGCTTTCCTTGAAAAAGAGCAGTTTCTGTCAGAGCTCTCTCAGCCCCACCTACCTCGCAGGGTGTCTGCTGTGGGGAGGGGAAGGGAAAGGAGATTGTAAGCCGCTCCTGAGACTGCCTTGGGTAGTGAAGGGCAGGGTATAAATCCAATCTCTTCTCTCTTCTTCTGTATAACTCGATGGTGCAGCCTCTCATTTGGAATAGTTTACAGTTCTGGTCAACCACACCTTATATATACACACACACACACACACACATATATACATATACATACATACAAGAAGGGGGGACCCGCGATACTCGCGGGGAGGGGAGGAGCTCCACCGAGTGGAGGAAGCACCCACAGGTGAGTCTTCTCTCCCCCCCCCAGCCCCCCCAGCTGCCACGGCGGGCCTGAGTGCCCAAGAGGTGGTTGGCCTGCCACCTCTTCCCCCCGCCACCCCCCCCCGGCTGCCGCGGTGGGCCGAGCAGTTCTTGGGCACTTGGGCCCGCTGCTTCTCTCCCCCCCCATCCCTCCTTTGGCTGCCGCGGCGGGCCTGAGCGCCCAAGAGGTGCTCGGCCTGCCGGTTCTATCCCACCCATCCCTCCCCCAGCTGCCGCACAGGCCTCAGCGCCCAAGAGGTGCCCGGCCCACCGCTTTTCTCCCTCCACCATCCCCCCCCCCCGGCTGCCACGGCGGGCCGAGGAGCTCTTGGGCGCTCGGGCCCGCCGCTTCTCTCCCCCCACCCCCCCCCGGCCACCAAGGCAGGCCCGAGTGCCCAAGAGCTGCTCGGCCCACTGCTTCCCCCCCCCACGGGCACAGGTGAGGCCTGAGCAGCTCTCACCAGGCCCACCGATTTTCCCCTGCGTGGCTCTGGCTCAACCACCGACCACCGCACAGTTCGAAGAGTGTTCCCTGCGTATGTGCGGGGAATGCTCTTTAACTTTTGGGGGGATTTAAATATCCCCCCCCCAAGTTTTTTTAAAAACTTTTAGGATCCCCTTCCCCGTGTGTAGAAAAATCTCCCTGCCCTCCAAGTGCCCCCCGCGCGGATTTAGATATCCGCACGCAGGGGGCGCCTTCGGAACTAGATATATAGATATATATAATTGGAAAAGGTGCAAAAAAGAGCAAATAGAATGATTAAGGGGATGGAACCCTTTCCCTATGAAGAAATGTTAAAGAGCTTCAGGCCCTTTTAGCTTGGAGAAACGACGATTGAGGGGTGACATGACAGAGGTTTGCAAAATTTTGCATGGGATAGAGAAGTCAGAGAAATGTGGACTTTTCTTCCTTTCTCACGATACAAGAACTCCTGGGCGCTCAGTGAAATTACTGAGCAGTAGGCTTAGAGCAGATCAAAGGAAGTCCTTCTTTACCCCAAGAGTGATTAACCAGTGGAATTCACTGCCGCAGGAGGTGGCGGTGGCTACAAGCACAGACAACTTCAAGAGGGGATTGGATAAACATCTGGAGCAGAGGCCCATCAGTGGCTCTTAGCCACAAGGTATAGAAAGGAACTCTCAGTCTGGGGCCAGTGATGCTCTGTCTTCCTGGTGCTGGGGGGGCTCTAGTCTGGGACTCTAGTCTGGGAGGACCGGGTTTGATTCCTCACTTCTCCACGTGCAGCTGCTGGTGTGGCCTTGGGTCTGTCACAAGCTCTCTCGGAGCTGTTCTCTTACGAGCAGTCCTCAAGAGAGCTCTCTCAGTCCTGCCTACCTCACCGGGTCTCTGTTGTGGGGAGGGGGAAGGAAAGGAGATGGTAAGCCGCTCTGAGACTACAAGTGAAGGGAGGGGTATAAATCCATTCTCCCCTCCTCCGTATCACCCTCACAACACCCCTGCGAGACAGGTTAGGCTGGGAGGGTGCGAGTGCCCCAGGTGACCCGCGTGCTTCCATGGCACGGGTGGGAATTCGAACCTGGGTCACCCAGATTCTAGTCTGACACTCTTAACCAACGCTCCCTCTAAGCTGTGGAGTCTTGTGAGCAAAAATTCTACTTGGTGAGCTACCGGCATTAAAGTCGTGAGCGAGCGATTTGGCTGCTGCATCAGTTAGTTTGCTCTGGAGCCATCCTTCCTGAGCGGAGACAAAAATATGGGAGCCAGAGGCTAAGAAACTGTGAGCTAATGCACACTCACTCAGCTTAGAGGGAACACTGTTCTTAACCTTTGTTCTGGCGGCCAACGTTTCATTAATGAGCAATCTTCCATGTCTTCCCCCTTTTAAAGTTGGTGCTTGCCCATTTTTTTCATAACAGACACACACAGAACACACTTGGGCAGTTGGACGGGGAGGAGAAGAGAGAGGACTGCGATTGCCAGGAGAAGACGTCGCACGCAGGGGTGCCAACTCCAGGTTGGGAAATTCCTGGAGATTTGGAAGTGGAGCCTGTCCAGGACATGGGTTAGGGAGTGGGGGAAGAGCCATTTCGATGTAGTGGTCAACAATACTGACCGTGATGGACCAAGTGTCTGATTCAGTGGAAGGTAGCTGCATGTTTTGTGTATCCGTTTGATCCTCACAACGACCCTATGAAGTAGGTTGGGCTGAGAGAGTCTGACTGGCCCTAGGAGGGGATCGGTACTCGGTCCGATGCTTTTCAACTTGTTTATTAATGATTTGGAGTCGGGAGTAAGCAGTGAAGTGGCTAAATTTGCGGACGACGCGAAGTTGTTCAGGGTGGTGAGAAGCAGGGAGGATTGTGAGGCACTCCAAAGGGATCTGTCGAGGATGGGCGAGTGGGCATCAACATGGTGAATGGGGTTCATTGTGGCCAAGTGCAAAGTGATGCACATTGGGACCAAAAATCCTAACTATAAATACATGTTGATGGGGTCGGAACTGGCGAAGACTGACCAAGAGAGAGATCTTGGAGTTGTAGTAGATAACTCGATGAAAATGTCGAGACAGTGTGCGACTGCAGTGAAAAAGGCCAGCGCTATGCTGGGGGTGATTAGGAAGGGAACTGAAAACAGATCAGCCAGTATCATAATGCCCCTGTATCAATCGATGATGCAACCTCATTTGGAGTACTGTGTACAGTTCTGGTCGCCACGCCTCAAAAAAGATATTATAGCACTGGGGAAAGTGCAGAAAAGGGCAACTAGAATGATAAAAGGGTTGGAACACTTTCCCTATGAAGAAAGGTTGAGGCGCTTGGGGCTCTTTAGCTTGGAGAAACGACGGCTGAGGGGCGACATGATCCAGGTTCATAAGATGATGCATGGGATAGAGCAGGTAGAGAAAGAGGTCCTTTTCTCCCTTTCTCACAATACAAGAACTTGTGGGCACTCCATGAAATTGCTGAGCAGTCGGGTTAGAATGAAACATCTGGAGCAGAGGTCCATCAGTGGCTCTTAGCCACAAGGTACAGATAGGAACTCTCAGTCTGGGGGAAGTGATGCTCTGTATTCTTGGTGCTTGGGGGTGGGGGCAACAGTGGGAGGGCTTCTAGTGTCCTGCCCCCACTGCTGGACCTCCTGAGGGCACCTGGTGTTTTTGGCCACTGTGTGACACAGTGTTGGACTGGATGGGCCACTGGCCTGATCTTACATTGGCTCCTCTTATGTTCTTACGTTCTTAACTCAGAGCATCTTCCAGTCCCATCTCTACAAACAGTCCTTGCGGTTGCCAGCGCCTTGATCGGAAAGCAGGGGCCTGGAGCCAGCGCTGATTCCAGCTCTCCCGGATCGGCTCCTTCCCAGGGTCGGGTCAAGAGTTTCCGTTGCTGGTGGGAGCGGTGGAGGGTTGTGTAAGGAGGCGGGCAGAGGAGGGGAGGCTAAGCTCCTGCGCTTTGCAGGCATTAATCTTGTCGGGAGGAGGAGGAGGAAGGCAACCGTCCCGGGGGCCTCTGGGGCTCTGTCATGAAAACAAACAGCTGGGCTGGCCTGCCAGAGCTGTACCGAAGTCCTAAATGCTTCTGGGGATGAAAGCTGCCTGGAAATCTTTTTTCTGACTCCCAAAGGTTGGGGAGTGGGCTGTGCCTTTGCGGTGAGGTGGGAAAGGCACTCGGTCTGGATGCGCTTCGCAAGCAGGAAGCAGGGTCCTGCAACTGGGAATGTGCGACACTTGCATACTCTGTCCCTTGCAAGGAGTGAGCGGGAGGTGCGCAAGCGCATGCAGCAGCCTTCTACTCAATCAGATCCTCCGCCCATCAGAGTCGGTCTTGTCTACTCTGACTGGCAGCCACTCTCCAGGGTCTCGGGTGGAGGAGGCCTTTCGCACCACCTGCTCCCTAGTCCTTTCAGCTGGGAGTCAACCCGGGACTTCCTGCGGGGAATGAGATAGATTTGTGGAGGATACGTCTGTCAGTGGCTACTAGCCATGGTGGCTGAGGGGAACCTCCTCATTCAGAGGCACTGATCCTCGGAATCCCGGAGCCAGAAGGCAACACCAGGGGAAGGTCTCGGCCTCTGTGCCCTGTTGTGGGCCCTCCAGAGGAACTGGTTGGCCGCTGTGTGAGACAGGATGCTGGACTAGATGGACTAATGGTCTGACCCAGCAGGGCTCTCCTGATGTTCTTATGAAGGCCTTGGCCTCTGTTCCCTGTTGTTGGCCCTCCAGAGGAACTGGTTGGCCACTGTGTGATGCTGGACTGGATGGACCCCTGGCCTGGTCCAGCAGGGTTCCTCTGATGTTCTTATGAAGGCCTCGGCCTCCCTGCCCTGTTGGTGGCTGTCCAGAGGAACTGGCTGGCCACTGTGTGAGACGGGATGCTGGACTAGATGGACCCTCACTGGTCATACCCAGCAGGGCTCTTCTGAGGTTCTTATGCATGCCAATCAGAGTCTCTACCACTTTGCCGCATCCCCTCCCCTGGTGGACTAAATAGAAAGACAAAATTCTTGTCCAGACACTTGGCAGTTTAATGCCCCAGCGCACAAAGCTGCTGGAACCGACTCAGACCCTTGGTCCATCAGGGTCAGCATTGTCTACTCAGCCTGGCAGCGGCTCTCCAGGGTCTCAGGCAGAGGTCTTTCCCATCACCTCTGGCCTGGTCCTTTCAACTGGAGATGCCGGGGATTGAACCTGGGACCTTCTGCATGCCAAGCAGAGGTTCTTCCACTGAGCCACAGCCCCTCTTTACAGCTCTCCAGGGTCTCAGGCCGAGATCTTTCCCATCCCCTCCTGCCTGGTCCTTTCAACTGGAGATGCCGGGGACTGAACCTGGGACCTTCTGCATGCCAAGCAGAGGCTCTCCCACTGAGCCACAGCCCCTCTTTACAGCTCTCCAGGGTCTCAGGCCGAGATCCTTCCCATCCCCTCCTGCCTGGTCCTTTCAACTGGAGATGCCGGGGATTGAACCTGGGACCTTCTGCATGCCAAGCAGAGGCTCTGCCACTGAGCCACGGCCCCTCTTTACAGCTCTCCAGGGTCTCAGGCCGAGATCTTTCCCATCCCCTCCTGCCTGGTCCTTTCAACTGCAGATGCCGGGGATTGAACCTGGGACCTTCTGCATGCCAAGCAGAGACTCCCCCACTGAGCCACAGCCCCTCTTGACAGCTCTCCAGGGTCTCAGGCTGGGGTCTTTCCCATCCCCTCCTGCCTGGTCCTTTTAACTGGAGATGCCGGGGATTGAACCTGGGACCTTCCGCATGCCAAGCAGAGGCTCTCCCACTGAGCCACAGCCCCTCTTTACAGCTCTCCAGGGTCTCAGGCTGGGGTCTTTCCCATCCCCTCCTGCCTGGTCCTTTTAACTGGAGATGCCGGGGATTGAACCTGGGACCTTCTGCATGCCAGGCAGATGCTCTCACACTGAGCCACAGCCCCTCTTTACAGCTCTCCAGGGTCTCAGGCAGAGGTCTTTCCCATCACCTCCTGCCTGGTCCTTTTAACTGGGGATGCCGGGGATTGAACCTGGGACCTTCTGCATGCCAAGCAGAGGCTCTCCCACTGAGCCACAGCCCCTCTTTACAACTCTCCAGGGTCTCAGGCGGAGGTCTTTCCCATCATCTCCTGCCTGGTCCTTTTAACTGGAGATGCCGGGGATTGAACCTGGGACCTTCTGCATGCCAAGCAGAGGCTCTTCCACTGAGCCACAGCCCCTCTTTACAACTCTCCAGGGTCTCAGGCGGAGGTCTTTCCCATCATCTCCTGCCTGGTCCTTTTAACTGGAGATGCCGGGGATTGAACCTGGGACCTTCTGCATGCCAAGCAGAGGCTCTTCCACTGAGCCACAGCCCCTCTTTACAACTCTCCAGGGTCTCAGGCGGAGGTCTTTCCCATCACCTCCTGCCTGGTCCTTTTAACTGGAGATGCCGGGGATTGAACCTGGGACCTTCTGCATGCCAAGCAGAGGCTCTTCCACTGAGCCACAGCCCCTCTTTACAACTCTCCAGGGTCTCAGGTGGAGGTCTTTCCCATCATCTCCTGCCTGGTCCTTTTAACTGGAGATGCCGGGGATTGAACCTGGGACCTTCTGCATGCCAAGCAGAGGCTCTTCCACTGAGCCACAGCCCCTCTTTACAGCTCTCCAGGGTCTCAGGCGGAGGTCTTTCGCATCACCTCCTGCCTGGTCCTTTTAACTGGAGATGCTGAGGATTGAACCTGGGACCTTCCGCACGCCAAGCAGAGGCTCTACCACTGAGCCCCCCAAGGCAAAGACTGGTATCGTTCAACCCAGACCGAGGGTTTCATCCTCCAAGTAGGTCCTCTCCTGTTTTTGCAGCTGCATGACAGGGTGGCCTTACAGCTGCCCCATCCCTCCACACCCGGCCACGTATGATCTGTGGCAGAATCAGCTCTGGGCCACGGCCGATCCGTGGCCCCTCCAGTTGCTTAACTGCTTGGTGAGAGCATAACGCTGCCGGGCTCCTGAAAAACTGCTACCCAGTTCTCGGGCCAAGCAGTGGTGAAGGAGAGGTGGGTTGCCAACCTTCAGGCGGGCCCTGGAGATCTGAAATTGCAAGAACTCCAGACGAAGGTCGGTTCCCTTGAGGAAGATGGCTGCTTTGGAGGTCGGACTCTATGGCATTAATACCCTGCTGAGGACTTTCCCCTCGCCGTACCAAACCCCCCCCCAAATCTCCAGGAATTTCCCAACCTGGAGTTGGCAACACTAGGATCACAGTGTGCCAACTGGGATGGTCGAGGGAAAGCCAAAGGAGGCCTTTTGGGCCAGCCTCGGCCTGTCACTGCTGCTCACCTCAAAGGGATTTCTGTAAACTGTCAAAAGTTGTTATTGTTGGAGGTGAACCGCAACCCTGCCCCCCCCAGAACATAAGAACACAAGGAAAGCCATCACACAGTGGCCAAAAACACCAGGTGCCATCAGGAGGTCCACCAGTGGGTCCACCAGCAGGACCAGAACTCCAGAAGCCCTCCCACTTCTGTGAACGGAGGCAGCTGGCGAGAGGGAGGGCCGGAAGGGATAAGCCAGTACTCGGCTCTCACGGCCCTTTCTCACATGCCCAGGTAACGCCAATCACCACTTCACGGCCAGGAAGGAATTTTTCGGCGAGCCAGATTGGGCCAGGGTTCCTGGAGGATTTTTTTTGTCATCTTCTGGGCGTAGAGCAGGGGGTGGGGGGAAACGTCGTCGTGAATTTCCCACACTGTGCAGGAGGTGAGGAAAAGGAGAGTTCAGATTTATACCCTGCCATTCACTACACGAAGGAGTCTCAGAGCGGCTTACAATCCCTTTCCCTTCCCCTCCACACAGCAGACACCCTGTGAGGTAGGTGGGGCTGAGAGAGTTCTCTCGAGGACTGCCCTTGAGAGAGCAGCTCTGAGAGAACTTGTGACTGACCCAAGGTCCCCCGAATGGCTGCACATGGAGGAGTGGGGAATCCAACCCGGTTCTCCCAGATTAGAGTCCTCACTCCTAACGGCTACACCAAACTGGGTCCCTTGGGGTCACCCTTCCAGCTGTTATGTTTTTACATTTCCCAGCCTGGCCAAATCAAAAGATGAATTAATGCAGGAGCTCCTCTGCATATTAGGCCACACCCCCCGAATGTAGCCAGTCCTCCAAGAGCTTACAGTAGCCCCCATAAGAAGAGTTCTGTAAGCTCTTGGAGGATTGGCTACATTGGGGGGGGGGGTGGCCTAATATGCAAAGGAGCTCCTGCTACGAATTGAGCCCTGATTAACGCCATTCAGACATGACAAAGGGAGGCATTCTCCAGCAGCGGTTTTATTGCTCTTCATCTAGGGGAGCCGCTCGCGGCGTTTACACAAAGACGGCGAGACTGAAAACGTTGGGTGGCAAAAACGTCCTGCAGGGGCGGACGGCAGAAGGGCAAGCATTCACACGGATTCCCCTTTGGCTGGTCCTGGCGCTGGGTCCTCCCGAAAGGCAACACCGGCCGTACAATCCCCGTGCTGTGCCGCCAACCCCTCCGTCTTTCCTGGCAGGCCTGCCGACTCTCCGGCAGTAGACTGGCAGGCGGAAACTCAACAGACGCAGCTTTCCGTCTCGCCAGCGCTGGGGAGGAACTTTGCCGGTCGATTTTCAGCCCTCCAGACAGCCGATAAAGGCATGAGAGTCCCGCCCGGAAACCAAAGAAGGCTGTCTCAAAAAGCCTACCCCCTCCGTTCCTCCCCGGATCTTTCCCTTTTGCCTTTTTTCACGGCCACCGGGAAATTTTTCACTAGCCTGATCTCATTGGATCTCAGAAGCTGCGCAGGGTCAGTCCTGGTTAGGACTTGGATGGGACGGCCAACCACCTCCAGCTGATTCTTGCCTTGAAAACCCGACGGGACCACAAGCCTTCCTCACTGCACGCCCCTTTCTCCTCCGATCCACTCGCCCCCATCTGCCAGCGCTCCCCTAAGAAGGCCCATTTCCCCCTCTTTCTCCCAGTCTCCGTATTTATAGATGCACCTGGGGAAAAAGGAACGTCAAACATCCCCCACCCCCCGGGGACTTCTACGCTTTGGATATTTTTTTTAAAAAAAGTTTAGGATCAAGGAGAAAATACATTTCCCATCGGAGAACTCCTACACAGTTATATTACAACAGGTGGCCCCATTTCAGAGGGTGTGCCCAGTTTGCGTGGCAGAGCGCATCATCTGGCCCTGCGGGCATCGGAACATCAGAAGAGCCCTGCTGGATCAGACCAGGGGTCCATTGAGTCCAGCATCCTGTCTCACACAGGGGCCAACCAGTTCCTCTGGAAGGCCAACAAGAGGGCATAGAAGCCGAGGCCTGCCTAAGAACACCAGAAGAGCCCTCTGGGATCAGACCAGTGAGGGTCCATCTAGTTTAGCCTCCTGTCTCACACAGTGGCCAACCAGTTTCTCTGGAGGGCCAACAACAGGGCAGAGAGGCTGAGGCCTTCATAAGAACATTAGAAGAGCCCTGCTGGATCAGACCACTGGTCCATCGGGTCCAGCATCCTGCCTCACACAGTGGTCAACTAGTTCCTCTGGAGGGCCAACAGCAGGGCAGAGAGGCCGAGGCCTTCCTAAGAACATCAGAAGAGCCCTGCTGGATCAGACCAATGGTCCATTGAGTCCAGCATCCTGTCTCCCACAGTGGCCAACCAGTTCCTCTGGAGGGCCAACAAGAGGGCATAGAAGCCGAGGCCTTCCTAAGAACACCAGAAGAGCCCTGCTGGATCAGACCAGTGAGGGTCCATCTAGTTTAGCCTCCTGTCTCACACAGTGGCCAACCAATTCCTCTGGAGGACCAACGACAGGGCACAGAGGCTGAGGCCTTCATAAGAACATCAGAAGAGCCCTGCTGGGTCAGACCAGTGGTCCATCAAGTCCAGCATCCTGACTCACACAGTGGCCAACTAGTTCCCTGGAGGGCCAACAGCAGGGCAGAGAGGCCGAGGCCTTCCCCTGATGTTGCCTCCTGGCTGTGGGATTCAGAGGCTGACTGCCTCTGAACACAGAGGTTCCCTTTAGTCACCATGTCTCGTAGCCACTGATAGCCTATCCTCCATAAATCTGTCTACTTCCCTTTTAAAGCTATTTATTCTTGTGGCCATCACTCCATCCTCTGGCAGCGAATCCCCCATTTTAATCATTCTCTTTGTCAAGTAGTGTTTCCTTTTGCCCTTTCCTGAACCTACTGCCCATTGGCTTCAGTTCTACTCTTTCGAGAGAGGGAGAAGTTCTGTCCGTCAGCTCTCTCCACCCCACGCATCATTTCACAAACCTCTCTCACTAAATTCATCCTGGTCTACACATCACGAGGACTCACACAGCTCAGCTGCTGAGCAAAAGCTCTGCCCCAAAGAACCGAGGGCTCCACGCCATCGGGATTTCTACATGGCACCGGCCTCGCTTTGATGAAAATGCTGGACCCCACGCCCTGCGGACCCAAGCCATCAGTCTCACAAGACTTTGGGGCAAAGAGAGTGGCGTTGAATGATGTCCTCTTCCTTGTGAGTTCTCTCTGCCCCCCCCCCAGCCGGGATCATGGCCAAGAGGCCCCACCCCACACACGAGGGCCACAGTTTAGTGCGCAGGCTTCCCAAGCTCCTTCGTTGGCCACAGCGCGCGCGTCAACAAGTTGACCAGCTGTGAAAAGGGGCACCTCCAGCTTCAGGATTCCGTCCGGCGTCGGGGACAGCTCAGCGACTGGTCCTCTTGCTGCCCACAAGTCTTCGTTTTCCCTACCGAAAGGTCCGGTCCTAAGAGTTGCTAGAGTAGGAGAAAGGGCGCAAAGTCCTATGTACACGCGGGAAGGAAAACGAGGCGCGGCTCCCTCGGGGGGAGCCCCTTTGGTCCATCGCTCAGAGGACGGAGAGGTCGTGGCAGGACTTGGAGCGGACCCTCAGCGCCACCTTCTTGTTGTTGCGGGCCACCAGCCGGTCGAGGAAGCGGCGCACCTTCTTGGTGAGGCTTTCCTTGCGCTTGTAGAGCGACATGCGCCGGGCGTTGGCCTCCTTGCTGTCCCGCCGCAGGCGGATTTGCCGCACCACCCCCTCGAAGAGCTCCGTCACGTTGTGCTGCAGGGCGGCCGACGTCTCGATGAACTTGCAGTCAAAGACCACGGCGCAGGCCCGGCCCTCTGTCGAGAGAAGAAGGGAATAGGAGATTGGATTTATACCCCGCCCTTCACTTAGGAGTCTCTGAGTGGCTTACGATCTCCTTTCCCTTCCCCTCCCCACAACAGACACCCTGGGAGGGAGGTGGGGCTGAGAGAGCTCTTTCCAGAACTGTCCTTGAGAGAACAGCTCTGAGAGAACTTGTGAGTGACCCAAGGTCATCCAGCAGGTGCAAGTGGAGGGTTGGGGAATCAAACCCGGTTCTCCCAGATTAGAGTCCGCGCACTTAACCACCCCACCAAACTGGCTCCACCAGTCAGTGCTGTTCCACGCAATGTGTGAGGAGATGCAAATCCAGCCAGGTGCAGGGCCGCCACTCAGCTGGGCGGGGGGGAGGGAATGTCAGGAAAATTGGAGAGGGCACCAGCAGTGTCCTGACTCACTAATGTCACTCCCCGTGCGCTCTGAAGTGATGTCAGAAGTTGCTGGGGTCCCTCTGGCATTTGTGCAAAACTCTATGGGCAAACCATAGAGTTGGGCTCAAATGCCAGAGTGTCCCCGGTGTTGGAGACATGCTGGAAGTTCCTGGGAGTGTTGTCGGCACATCGCCAGCAAGGCGCCCTGAAACCTGGAAGTCCCGTCCCCCCATTTCCCACCAGAGTTCCCTCTAAGCTGAGTTAATGTGAGAAGAGAAGAGAAGTGAAGAGATTGGATTTATATCCCGCCCTTCACTCACTTGGGGTCTCAGAGCGCCTTACAATCTCCTTTCCCTTCTCCTCCCCACAACAGACACCCTGGGAGGGAGGTGGGGCTGAGAGAGCTCTGACAGAAACTGCTCTTTTTCAAGGACAGCTCTTGTCAGAACTATGGCTCGCCTAAGGTCATCCAGCAGCTGCATGTGAAGGAGTGGGGAATCAAATCCGGTTCTCCCAGATTAGAGCCCGCACACTTAATTTTTATTTTTTATTTTATTTATCTTCATTTTTATACCCCGCCCTCCCCGCAAGCGGGCTCAGGGCAGCTTACAAGGGCACAATGCCAGTTAAAACATCATAAACCACGACACCAAACTGGCACCAAACTATACCAAGCTAGCTCACAGTTTTTTAGCCTCCAGCTCACACATTTTTGTCTTCGCTCAGGAAGGAGGGCTCCAGAGCAAACTCATTTCTGTGGTAGCCAAGCTGCTCGCTGACAACCTCAATGCCAGCAGCTCACAAAGTAGAATTTTTGAACACAAAACTCCACCGCTTAGAGGGAGCAGTGCCTCCCACCTGCTGCCTACATGGGACGCTGCACCTGAAAGCCAAAGTTCACCTGTCCAGGATATTTTTATCCCGCCCAGCCTCCTAAGGGCTCAAAGCGCCTAACATGGTGTGACAAAAATGAGGACTTAATTAAAAGTGATGTTAAAAAGGAACAGGGGGGAAAATCAGTTGAGAGAATTAAGTATGGGAATTCGTTTAGGAGCTCTCATTGTTGCTGCAAATGTAGATGCGTTCAGAATGGCAACAGAGCCCCCCCACAGCAGTTTTTCCGGCACATTCCACACCTCAACCCCTCCCTCACTGGAGGCCTTATATAAAAACAGGCAGTTATCGCTCGATCACTATGCCATAACGATCCGACGGAAACAATCCACCACCTCCCAGCCTTTGCCTATTTTGCTTAAAGTAAGTGTCTAGCCCTTTTTCTGGCAGAGTTATAAGGGGAAAGGTGCAGGCTGCACATTTCTGCTTATGACTTTGCAATGAAAATGGCCAGTGAGCCCTGAAAAGCTTGACGATCTGCCAACATCTTGTGGCGGTCCCCGGCCCCAGGGACGTCTGTCTCGCCTCGACTAGGACCAGGGCTTTTTCTGCCCCGGCCCCTCCCTGGTGGAATGATCTGCCATATGAGATCAGGGCCCTGCGGGACCTTTTACAGCTGAGCAGGGCCTGCAAGACGGAGCTCTTCCGCCAGGCTTTTAGTTCGCGCGACAGATGTTCCTCCTCTCTCCTGGGCCTCCTCTAAGTGGGTCAGATCTGCATTACCATCCACGGAACAAAACCTGAAACAGATGGCATTGGTGAGGCTTTAACTATGACTTGTGCCAGAGTGTTTTATTGCCGTTTTAACTGTTTTAATCCTTTGTGTGTTGTATATTGTTTACTAGGACCTGGCATGCGTGACCGAGACCTGGGTGCGAGAGGGAGAGACTGTTTCCCTCTCCCAAATGGCACCGCCTGGGTTCTCGGTCCTTCACCAGTCCCGGACTCAGGGGCGGGGGGGAGGGGTGGCGTTGCTCATCCGGGAGGGTTACACCTTCAGGGCACTACCGCCGCGGAATCTTGCAGGCATGGAGTGTGCCGGCTTTGTCTGGGATGCCGGGGTAAGTTTAGCTGTTTGGCTGGTGTACCGACCACCCAACGCACCGGCAAAGAGCTTGCCATCCCTGCTGGAGGCCGTATCAGGCTGGGCGCTTGAGCACCCCAGGCTGTTAGTCCTGGGCGATTTCAACGTCCATGCCGAGGACGCGACCTCCATGCAGGCAAGGGACCTAGTCTCGTCCATGGCGGCACTGGGACTTACCCAGTTTGTTACGATTCCCACGCACAGAGCCGGTCACACGCTTGACTTGATTTTCGCGGCGGGGGTTACGGTGGACCGGATTACAGCTATGACAGTACCATGGTCGGACCACCAGACTCTGAAGGCACGGGTGAACTTGCCACTCCAAACCTGTTTGGGTGGCGAGCAGATTTTAGCTCGCCCGCGGAGCCAAATGGATCCAAGCCGATTCCAGGAAGCTCTGCGGGATCCGATGCCCCCTGGCGGCTCGTTAGATGAGCAGGTCGAAGACTGGTAACATCGTCTCTCGGCAGCCATCGATGAGATCGCTCCCCGGCGCCCTCTGCGCCCTCCTCGCTCCGTGGTATATGAGCGAGTTGAGGGAAATGAAGCGAGAGGTCAGACGACTAGAGAGGCGGTGGCGTCGCGCTCCCGACGAGGCGTCAAGAACATCTTATAGGACGTTTATGAAAGCCTATGAGATGGCTGTCAAGGCGGTGAAGAAAGCGTTCTATGCGGCCGAGATAGCATCTGCGAGTTCCCGCCCAGCCCAATTGTTTAGGACGATTCGATTACTGACGACTCTGCCGACAAGCAGACCAAATGATAGGGAATTGGCCATTGGCTGTGAGGCATTTGGGAACTTTTTCGCAGATAAAATCTTGGCGCTCCGCCGGGACCTCCCTGCCACAGTTGATACAGTAGCAGAACTTGAGGCTCCAGGCACATCTTCTGGTCATGTTCTGGATCATTTCAGCCCACTCTGCCTGGAGGAGGCTGACAAGTTGCTCTTCCTGGTCCGCCCAACTACCTGCCGACTCGATCCATGCCCATCATGGCTAATTAAAGCAAGCCATGATGGAGTCTGTGGAGCGCTGAGGGAGATTGTCAACACGTCCCTTGAAAAAGGGACGTTCCCGAGTGCCCTAAAGAAGGCTGTGGTACGCCCCCTCCTAGAAAAACCATCACTGGATCCGGCCGAATTGACCAACTACCGGCCGGTATCTAACTTACCCTATTTGGGTAAGCTAATCGAGAAAGCGGTTGCGGATCAGTTACAGAGCTATTTGGATGATGCCTCTGTGTTAGATCCCTTCCAGTCCGGCTTCCGGCCAGGCCATGGGACGGAGACAGTGCTGGTCGCCCTCACAGACAACCTCCAAAGGCATCTGGATCGAGGCGGTACGGCGGTGCTGATGTTGTTGGACCTGTTGGCGGTGTTCGACATGGTCGACCATCAGCTACTGACCCGCCGCCTCGCCGATACTGGGATCCAGGGGTCAGCCTTGCAATGGCTTTCCTCATTTCTCCAGGATCGGGGACAGAGGGTGGCAGTGGGGGAGCAGCTCTCCTGTAGACATCCACTGACTTGTGGGGTCCCGCAGGGGGCAGTGCTTTCCCCCATGCTGTTTAACATCTATATGCGCCCCCTCGCCCAGATAGTCCGGAGGTATGGGCTTGGGTGTCATCAATATGCAGATGATACCCAGCTCTATCTGTTGATGGGTGGCCAGTCGGACTTCGACCCGGGAAATCTGGACCTGGCGTTGCAGGCTGTGGCTGGTTGGCTCAGACAGAGTCGGCTGAAACTGAATCCGACGAAGACGGAAGTCCTGTGTTTGGGCCGGAGCGGCCTGGGGGCGGGGATCCCACTCCCGACCTTCGATGGGGTACCGTTGGTGCCGGCGTCGGAGGTTAGGAGTTTGGGAGTGCTGCTGGAGCCTTCATTAACAATGGAGGCTCAGGTGGCAGCCACTGCGAGGTCAGCTTTTTACCACCTACGGCTGGTCAAGCAGTTGGTCCCCTTCCTTGAGCGTGACGGTCTGACCACAGTGATCCATGCTTTGGTCACCTCAAGGTTGGACTACTGTAACGCCCTCTACATGGGGCTGCCCTTGTGCCAAATCCGGAAGCTGCAGCTAGTGGAGAATGCAGCGGCGAGGCTGGTGATAGGCCTCCCGGCTCGGGAGCATGTCCAGCCCGCCCTAAAAACACTGCACTGGCTGCCTATAGCATACCAAATAAGGTTCAAGGTGCTGGTACTTACCTATAAAGCCCTATATGGCCGAGGACCTAGCTACTTGAAGGACCGCCTCTCACCTTATATTCCCCAGAGAGCACTCCGATCCGGGTCCCAGAACCGCCTGACTGTCCCAGGGCCGAAGGAGGCCCGCTTGGCGGCAACAAGGGCCAGGGCATTTTCTGTGGCGGCCCCTTACTGGTGGAATGAGCTCCCGGATAACATCAAGGCCCTGCGGGATTTATTGCAATTCCGCAGGGCCTGTAAGACGGAGCTCTTCCGCCAGGCTTACAAATAGGGGTCGTCCACAGTATATACATCGAGCCCGGCCTGATTTTTTACCTGTCAATGCCTGAATGCTGCTCTGATATCTGTACTAAAACACTGTCATCTATGCAATTGTGTAAGGTTGTTTTTATGTTATTTAAAATTTTTTTAAAGCAATGTATTGTGCCTAACGGCTGTTGTTAGCCACCCTGAGCCCGCCATATGGCGAGGAGGGCGGGATATAAAATTTTAACAAATAAATAAATAAAATAAATAGGAGCAAGGCCCGTTGTAGAGCAATACAATGGGCTCTAGCAGCGGGCGGGACTACGGCACGGGTTGACGAATTACGGGGCACTTTTGGGCTGATGCCTTGTCAGCCAGTGGCCAGGGTCCCCAGGCTGAGTGGCGGCTTGTTCAGCCTATGGCTGAGGGAGAGCATCATACGTGGCCACCCCAAATCGGCTTTATAATCTAGAGAGATTATGTCTGATGGAGCCCGCCCTGAGCCTCCTCTGTGGGGTGGGGGGTGGGATATAAATCCAAGAAAACAAAATAAATAAATAAAAACCCTGAAAGCTGGGAGCTATTGCTCCATAGAGCAGGGGTGGCCAAACTCGCTTAGCATAAGAGCCACACAGCGTAAACGTCAGATATCGGAGAGCCGCAAGACATGAACACACATGTTTTTATCGAAAAAAATATGCAAATTTGCATCTTGAATTAAAGAGTCAAATGCCTTCTCCGAGCCAAGCCAGCCTGGTGGTGTGGCAGGCCTTGGAGCACACATTCAACTCTAGATGGGGAGGGAGGGAAGAAAGATTGAAAGGAAGGTGGAAAGAAAGCAAGATGGAAAGAAAGCCAACGGATGGGGGAGGGAGGGAGAGGTGGAAAGAAAGCGTCTTTAACTTTAATTGCGTCCTCAAAGCCCCCCACACCCCCATTGCAGCTGGCTTGGCTTGGAGAAGGGATTTATAGAGACAAATGCCTTCTCCAAGCCGGCCGGTGGGGGGTGAGGGGAGGCTTTGAGAATGCCTTTAAAATTGCTTTCTTTCTCTGCTCCCCTCCGACCTCAAGCCTATCCAGGAGAGGGGACCACTGGCTGGGGAAGGGAAGACCGATGGGGGAGGCATGCCTTCTCTTTGCTTTCCCGGCCGCCCTGCAGGGAGCCACACAATATGTGTGAAAGAGCCGCACGTGGCTCCTGAGCCACAGTTTGGCCCACCCCAGCCATAGAGCATTATAATGGAACCGTGACCTGGCCATTTTAAAAGCCCCCAAACATCCTCAGATATGTAGGGGAAGGATGGTTGCCCTGGGGGCCGAGGCAAGGAAAATGACACCCTTCTGGGCAGGGCCTCAAACACACACCTCCCCTGGCAGCACAGTCTCCAAAACCACTATGGTTGTGATTAGGGACGGACACGAACCAGGAAACTGCAGTTCGGTTCGTGTGGAGCCTGGTTTGCACACCACGAACCACCACCAACTTTCAGGGGTCAAACGAACCAGTTCCCTTTGTGATATCTGTGACTTGGTAGAACATCCCTCTTCATCCTACAGACACCAAACTCGCAAGGGATCTCCGGCTGACTCTGCTCCACCTGCCCCTCCAAGTGTGGCGAGGGTTGGATTGATGGGGTCCCAGACCTGAGTCCTGACCCGCTAACTAACCCCTGCGCTGCACGGCCTCCCTGCCAAAAGGCAGGATATGCAGTGCGAGTGTGGATGAGACTGATGCTGCTACCCGATTCCTGAGCCACGAGTACTGGTGATATTTTAAAAGATCCGCATGCCAGAATAAGGATTTGGATGGAGAAATCGTACGTCCGCATACCCAGGGTTTCCTACCCCTGTTTGGGATACCGCCTTCTTCCCCGGCTGTTGTAAGAATTCCCAAAATAATGTAGATAAAGTGCCTTCAAGCGTCTCGAGCAGGGAGCCCCCCACCGTGGTGCCCCTGGCTGCCAGACTGCCTACCGACACCTTCTTTGGCTCCCACACATCACTCTGTTCATCGGTTGCCCCCCCCCCCCCAAACCCTCTGGAGTTACCATGGGTTGGCTGTAACTTGACGGCACTTTCCACCACTGCAACAGGCCAGGGGGGGCCTAAGCAGGGTCGGTTCTTGGAAGGGAGACCACCAAGGAAGGCTCTGCAGGGGAAGGCGATGGCCGACCACCTCTGCTTCTCGCTTGCCTTGGAAGCCCCTTGCTAGGATTGCCATATGTCTTGGATGGGAGACCACCAAGGAAGGTTCTGCAGAGGAAGGCGATGGCAGACCAACTCTGCTTCTCCCTTGCCTTGAAAGCTCCTTGCTGGGGTGGCCATAAGTTGGAAGCTACGCAGAGTTGGTACTTGGAAGGGAGACCACCAAGGAAGGTTCTGCAGAGGAAGGCGATGGCAGACCACCTCTGCTTCTCACTTGCCTTGAAAGCCCCTTGCTAGGATTGCCATATGTCTTGGATGGGAGACCACCAAGGAAGGTTCTGCAGAGGAAGGCGATGGCAGACCAACTCTGCTTCTCCCTTGCCTTGAAAGCCCCTTGCTAGGATTGCCATATGTCTTGGATGGGAGACCACCAAGGAAGGTTCTGCAGAGGAAGGCGATGGCAGACCAACTCTGCTTCTCCCTTGCCTTGAAAGCCCCTTGCTAGGATTGCCATATGTCTTGGATGGGAGACCACCAAGGAAGGCTCTATGGAGGAAGGCGATGGCCGACCACCTCTGCTTCTCCCTTGCCTTGGAAGCCCCTTGCTGGGGTGGCCATAAGTTGGAAGCTAAGCAGAGTTGGTACTTGGAAGGGAGACCACCAAGGAAGGCTCTGCAGGGGAAGGCAATGGCCAACCACCTCTGCTTCTCCCTTGCCTTGAAAGCCCCTTGCTGGGGTGGCCATAAGTTGGAAGCTAAGCAGGGTCGGTACTTGGATGGGAGACCACCAAGGAAGGCTCTGCAGGGGAAGGCAATGGCCAACCACCTCTGCTTCTCCCTTGCCTTGAAAGCCCCTTGCTGGGGTGGCCATAAGTTGGAAGCTAAGCAGGGTCGGTACTTGGATGGGAGACCACCAAGGAAGGCTCTGCAGGGGAAGGCAATGGCCAACCACCTCTGCTTCTCCCTTGCCTTGGAAGCCCCTTGCTACAATTGCCATATGTCTTGCATGGGAGACCACCAAGGAAGGCTCTGCTGAGGAAGACAGTTGCAAACCGCCTCTGCTTCTCTCTTTCCTTGAAAGCCCCTCACTGGGTTGGCCGTATGTTGGAAGCTAAGCAGAGTTGGTACTTGGAAGGGAGACCACCAAGGAAGGCTCTGCAGAGGAAGGCAATGGCAGACCAACTCTGATTCTCCCTTGCCTTGGAAGCCCCCTCCTGGGGTCTTCGTAATTCGGTTGCAACTCAGTGGCACTTATGTTTGTATGTACCAGGGCAGGTCGCAACACTAGCCTCCCTACGCGGAAAACTTAGCCTCGGGGCATCCCCCTGAGGACTGGCCACTTGTGCCCCACTTCCATGCCCCACTTCTGCACCCACCTTCCACAGACACTTCTCGGCAGCGTACCAGGTCCGTCTTGTTCCCCACCAAGATGATGGGGATGTTCTCCGCCTGCCTGGTTCGGCGCAGCTGGATCCGCAGCTCCGACGCGCTCTCGAAGCTCCCCCGGTCGGTGATGGAGTAGACGATGACGTAGGCGTTGCCCACCTGCATGCAGTAATTGTTGAACCAGTTGTCCTCTTCCGGCAGCTGCGAGAAGGAGGAAGAGCAAGTTAACCTTCACCAAGGTAACCGAGAATGCTGGTGCCCTAGGCTACGCATGGAGAGCATGAACAACAGAAGAGCCCCGCTGGACCAGACCAGTGAGGGTCTATCTAGTCCAGCATCCTGTCTCACATAGTGGCCAACCAGTTCCTCTGGAGGGCCAACAGCAGGGCACAGAGGCCCAGGCCGTCCTAAGAACATCAGAAGATCCCTGCTGGATCAGAACAGTGAGGGTCCATCTAGTCCACGCCTGTCTCACACAAGTGGCCAACCACTTCCTCTGGAGGGCCAATAACAGGGCACAGAGGTCCAGGCCTTCCTAAGAACATCAGAAGATCCCTGTTGGATCAGACCAGTGAGGGTCCATCTAGTCCAGCATCCTGTCTCACACAGTGGCCAACCAGTTCCTCTGGAGGGCCAACAACAGGGCATGGAGGCCGAGGCCTTTTTAAGAACATCAGAAGAGCCCTGCAGGGTCAGACCAGTGGTCCATCTAGTCTAACATAATGTCTCACACTGTGGCCAACCTGTTCCTCTGGAGGGCCAACAACAGGGAAACTGTTGCCGGGAAACTCTGAAGTCGTTGTTTGCCGGGAAACTCTGAAGTCGCCATCTTTGGAAGCTGTATTGTAATGTTTTAACGGTTTTATATTGTTTAATATTTATATTGTAAACCTTAATGGTATTGTGTTCTGTTAGCTGCCTTGAGCCGGTTTGCTGGCTAGGCGGGATACAAATAGAATAAATAAATAAATAAATAAATAAATAAATAAACAGGGCAGAGAGGCTGAGGTCTTCATTTTTTAAAAAAATACAATTTTTTATTTATTATTATTTGTTTTGTCTGTTACATCAAATATTTATAGTTATTTACATTTATCCCCCTTCAATTCCCTCCCTCCATCCCTCTCTCTCTTTTAATCATAGTCTTTTCCCCCCAGCCATCGGCACAAAGTCTTAATCTTCCACTGAATGTCTTTCTTTCTTTCTTTCTTTCTTTCTTTCTTTCTTTCTTTCTTTCTTTCTTTCTTTCTTTCTTTCTTTCTTTCTTTCAATATCCAGTCTAGGTAGGTCTTCCATCTGGTCTTGATTTCCGTGGATTTTTCTTCCCATGATATTCCTTTGTTGATTGACGCCACAATATCTGACTGTATAAAGTCAAACAAATAGTTGTGCCAGATTTCTATTGTCCATTTACTTTTGTCTTTCCAACCCAGAGCAATGACCGCCTTTCCCGCCGGTATCATAGCCTTGACTAGATTTTGATTAGACCTATCCAATAACGGGCTTCCTATGGTACTTAACATCATTAGATTAAAGTCTATAGTTAGTGTTATATTGCAGACTTTTCTGAGGCTGACGTCTTCATAAGAACATCAGAAGAGCCCTGCTGGATGAGACCAGTGAGGGTCCATCTAGTCCAACATCCTGTCTCACACAGCGGCCAATTCCTGTGGACTACCGACAACAGGGCAAAGAGGCCGGGTCCTGCATAAGAACATCTAATCCTTTGAATCCCAGGACCAGAAGGCAACATCAGGGAAAGCCTCAGCCTCTCTGCCCTGCTGTTAGCCCTTCAGAGGAACTGGTTGGCCTGTGTGTGAAGAAAATGCTGGGCTAGAATGACCACCGCTCTCATCCACCAGGGCTCTTCTGATGTTCTTAGGAAGGCCTCGGCCTCTCTGCCCTGTTGTTGGCCCTCCAGAGGAACTGGCTGGCCCCTGGGTGAGACAGGATGCTGGACTAGATGGACCCTCACTGGTCTGATCCAGCAGGGCTCTTCCGATGTTCTTAGGAAGGCCTCGGCCTCTCTGCCCTGTTGTTGGCCCTCCAGAGGAACTGGCTGGCCACTGTGTGAGACAGGAGGCTGGACTAGATGGACCCTCACTGGTCTGATCCAGCAGGGCTCTTCTGATGTTCTTAGGAAGGCCTCGGCCTCTCTGCCCTGTTGTTGGCCCTCCAGAGGAACTGGCTGGCCCCTGGGTGTGACAGGATGCTGGACTAGACGGACCCTCACTGGTCTGACCCAGCAGGGCTCTTCTGAGGTTCTTCTCAGGGGAAGGCCTCGGCCTCTCTGCCCTGTTGTTGGTCCTCCAGAAGAACTGGCTGGCCCCTGGGTGAGACAGGATGCTGGACTAGACGGACCCTCACTGGTCTGACCCAGCAGGGCTCTTCTGAGGTTCTTCTCAGGGGAAGGCCTCGGCCTCTCTGCCCTGTTGTTGGTCCTCCAGAGGCACTGGCTGGCCCCTGGGTGAGACAGGATGCTGGACTAGACGGACCCTCACTGGTCTGACCCAGCAGGGCTCTTCTGAGGTTCTTCTCAGGGGAAGGCCTCGGCCTCTCTGCCCTGTTGTTGGCCCTCCAGAGGCACTGGCTGGCCCCTGGGTGAGACAGGATGCTGGACTAGACGGACCCTCACTGGTCTGACCCAGCAGGGCTCTTCTGAGGTTCTTCTCAGGGGAAGGCCTCGGCCTCTCTGCCCTGTTGTTGGTCCTCCAGAGGCACTGGCTGGCCCCTGGGTGAGACAGGATGCTGGACTAGACGGACCCTCACTGGTCTGACCCAGCAGGGCTCTTCTGAGGTTCTTCTCAGGGGAAGGCCTCGGCCTCTCTGCCCTGTTGTTGGCCCTCCAGAGGCACTGGCTGGCCCCTGGGTGAGACAGGATGCTGGACTAGACGGACCCTCACTGGTCTGACCCAGCAGGGCTCTTCTGAGGTTCTTCTCAGGGGAAGGCCTCGGCCTCTCTGCCCTGTTGTTGTCCCTCCAGAGGAACCGGTTGGTCAATGTGTGAGACAGGAGGCTGGACTGGATGGATCACTGGTCAGATCCAGCAGGGCTCTTCTGATGTTCTTATGAAGCTGTATTCTAGTGAATGAGACCCTACATCCATCAGGTTTAGCACTGTCTATTCAGACTAGCATCGGATGTCCAAGGTCAGTGGCTGAGGTCTTTCACGTCACCTCCTGCCTTGTCCTTTTAACTGGAGATGCCGGATATTGAACCTAGGGCACATGGACATACATGACGCTGCCTTGGTCCATCGACGTTCAGTACTGTCAACCAGACTGGCGGCGGCTCTTCACATCACCTAATGCCTGATCCTGGAGACGCCAGGGATTAAACCTAGGACGTTCCGCATGCTGAGCAGATGTGGAACGGAACCAGTTTGGTGTAGCGGTTAGGACTCTAATCTGGGGGAACTGGGTATGATTCCCCACTCCTCCACCTGCTGGTGTGACCTTGGGTCAGTTACAAGTTATTTCAGAGCTGTCCTCTCAGGAGCAGTCCTCAGAAGAGCTCTCTCAGCCCGACCGACCTCCCAGGGTCTCTGTTGTGGGGAAGGGGAAGGGAAAGGAGATGGCAAGCCACTCCGAGACTCCAAGTGAAGGGCAAGGAATAAAGCCAATCTCTTCTTCTTCTTCCCCAACATGGCAGGCAACCGCTCTCTGAAGTCTCAGGCAGAGAAGGGTCTTTCTCCACAAATCGCCAGCGCAGGGGAGGTGAGCAGGTGAGCAGGCGAGACATTCCTGTCCCGCTTTGGACCCTCTCTGATATGTTTCGGCCCACCGGACTCAGGCTGGGAAGTTTCACTGCCTTTTTTGCACGATGGAATTGACCGTCTGTAGATTGAAAAGCTTTTGCCTTGGGGCTGCGTTTGACACACAGGCTCCCTGTTGATCCGTCAGGGACAAATCACTGCCCGGGGATCTCTCCTCCAAACAGCGCGGCTGGCCTGCTTGGTGCCGCTACAGCGCCACGAACCCCACTAAATTTGTCCCGCAGCAGTAAGACCCGGGAAAGGTTCGGGAAGAGGGGGAGAATCGTAACAGCCGCTGAGTGGATGCTCCGGGTGAAAACCAAACTCTCCCTTCCCCAAAGGGAGTCGGGTGTGTGTTAAACTCTAGCCAAAGCTGGGCTCCCAAATCTCTCTCGAATTCTAGCTGAAGAGCCCTGTAAAAAGCCATGCGGAGGCATTCAAGGTGGTCTCTGAGCAGGTGCAGAGTGCACTTTCCAGTTTGGTGTAGTGGTTAGGAGCACGGACTCTAATCTGGGAGAACCGGGTTTGATCCCCTACTCCTCCACAGGCAGCTGTCAGAGTGACCTTGGGTCAGTCACAAGTTCTCTCAGAGCTGTTCTCTCAGGAGCAGTCCTTGAAAGAGCTCTCTCAGCCCCACCTACCTCATGGGGTGTCTGTTGTGGGGAGGGGAAGGGAAAGGGGATTGTAAGCCTCTCTGAGACTCCCTTGGGTAGTGAAGGGCGGGGTATAAATCCAATCTCTTCTTCTCTCTATGTGCCCTAACCTGGATGGCTCAGGTTAGCCTGATCTCATCAGATCTCAGAAGCTAAGCAGGGTCAGCCCTGGTTAGAACTTGGATGGGAGACCAGCAAGGAAGTCCAGGGTTGCTACGCAGAGGCAGGCAAGGGCAAATCACCTCTGTCTCTGCTCTGACCTGAATGGCCCAGGTTACCTGCATCTTGTCAGATCTTGGAAGCTAAGAAGGATCGGCCGTGGTTAGAACTTGGATGGGAGCCCAGCAAGGAAGCCCAGGGTTGCTACGCAGAGGCAGGCGATGGCCAACCACCTCTGTTCATCTGACCTGACCAGGATGGCCCAGGCTAGCCCCATCTCACCAGATCTGAGTCCAGCAGCCCACGAAGACACAAACAGCAGCTTGCACTTTCTTGAGCTGTCATAAGAGCGTAAGAGAAGCCAGTGTTGGATCGGGCCAATGGCCCATCCAGTCCAACACTCTGTGTCACAACAGTGGTCAAAAATACCAGGTGCCCTCAGGAGGTCCAGCAGCAAGGCCAGACTTCCAGAAGCCGTCCCACTGTTGCCCCCGAAGGACCAAGAAGACAGAGCATCACTTCCCCAGATATAAGAACATAAGAGAAGCCAATGTTGAATCAGGCCAGTGGCCCATCCAGTCCAACACTCTGTGACACACAGTGGCCAAAACCTAGGTGCCCTCAGGAGGTCCAGCAGTGGGGCCAGGACACTAGAAGCCCCCCCACTCCTGCCCCCCCAAAGCACCAAGAAGACAGAGCATCCCTTGCCCCAGACTGAGAGTTCCTATCTCTACCTTGTGGCTAATGGCCACTGATGGACCTCTGCTCCAGATGTTTCTCCAACCCCCTCTTGAAGCTGTCTATGCTTGTAGCCTCTTCCTCTTTGGGTGAGGAACTACTTCCTTTGATGTCGTCTAAGCCTCCTGCTCATTCATTACATGGCGTGCCCACGAGTTCTTGGACTGTGAGAAAGGGAGAAAAGTGCTGCTTTCTCTACCTTCGCTATCCCACGCATCATCTTGTAAACCCCTGTCGTGTCACCTCTCAATCATCATTTCTCCAAGCTGACGGGCTCTAACCTCTTTAACCTTTCGGGGTTCAGATGGAAAAACGGATGCGAGGGGCCGTGGCTCAGTGGCAGAGCCTCTGCTTGGCACGCAGAAGGTCCCCGGTTCAATCCCCGGCCTCTCCAGTTAAAAGGACCAGGTAGTATGCAATAGTCCCTCTAAGCTGTGGAGTCCTGTGAGCAAAAATTCTACTTTGTGAGCTACTGGCATTAAAGATGCGAGCGAGCCATTTGGCTACCGCATAAATGAGTTTGCTCCTTCCTGAGCTAAGACAAAAATGTGTGAGCCGGAGGCTAAAAAACTGTGAGCCAGCTCACACTAACTCAGCTTAGAGGGCACACTGGTGGTAAGCAATGTGAAAGGCCTCTGCCTGAGTCTCTGGGGATCCCTCAATGGACCTAGGGTCTGAGTCAGTCCAAAGCCGCTTCCTGCACATCCACAGCCGAGGTGGAATTTGAACCAAGGCTCTCCCAGCGTCCCAAGCCCTGCCCTTCCACTGCTCCAGTTCCCGACCTAATGGAATGTCCTGCATTGGCTTTTAATTGATTCCTATCCAGCCAAAGTGTTCGAGATGGAGCCGGCGTGACAACTTGGAGCAAATCAATGGGCAATCGCTCACAAAACGCAGGCCGGACTGTTCGCCCGCAACAGCCCAGCAATCGTCATGCTGGATTAGACCGACAGGCCATCTAGCTGAGCTTTGTCTGTACCAATGGTTGCTTGCAGGGTGTCTTGGGGAGAGTCACAAAGCATGACAGGGCAGACACTGGGCGATTCGGCATTGGCTTTTATTTATTTATTTGGACTTGTATCCCACCTAGCCAGCACAGGCCGGCTCTAGGCAGCTAACAAAATGAGAACATACAGAATTAAAATCACGTCCATAGATATAACCAGGGGTCCTTTCGTAGAAAAA
This sequence comes from Lepidodactylus listeri, assembly GCA_029233225.1. Lineage (NCBI taxonomy): Eukaryota > Metazoa > Chordata > Lepidosauria > Squamata > Gekkonidae > Lepidodactylus > Lepidodactylus listeri. The sequence continues at coordinate 5,713,214 of JARCFY010000002.1, forward strand.
GAGGTGCAGGAGCTCATTAGCATAACTCATTAGCATAACTCATTAGCATATGCCACGCCCCCTGACATCACCAGAAGTGTGCCAGAAAGGGAATGTCAGTTTCAGTCCCATTATACCCTATGGGCCATTGAAATCAATGGCAAAAACTCATAGGATATATGATGGGCTGGAGGAAAGGGGGTTTGAGGGAGAGGCTCCAAACTTGCAGGGTAGCTGCTGGGGCCTCTCCTCGAAATACCCACCAAGTTTCAAGAAGATTGGACCATGGGGTCCAATTCTATGGGCCCCAAATAGGTTGCCCCATCCCCTCCATTGTTCTCTACGGTGGGGAAAAAACATTACTTTTTTCCCACCATAGACAGCAATGGAGGGAATGGGGGCAACCTGTCTTCTTGGTGCTGGGGGGGCGGGAAACAACAGTGGGAGGGCTTCTTGAGTTTTGGCCCCGCCGGTGGACCTCCTGAGGGCACCTGGTGTTTTTGGCCACTGTGCGACAGAGCGTTGGACTGACCCAACGTTGGCCTCTCTTTATAGTTTTTTTTGTTGTTCTTATGACCGCCTCTCCCAGCATGCCCCTGGAAGAGCATTAGGCTAAGGGAATAAGAACTTCCTGGCGGCCCCCGGCCCAAGAGTGGTCTGGCTGTCCTCAACCAGGGCCAGGGCTTTTTCGGCCCTGGCCCCTACCTGCTGGAACTCTCAGCGCTCTCTTCCGCATCTTGTCTGTCAACCTCGGAAGGCCCGTCCCTGCTGGCTCTCCAAAAGAGCTTCCCCCCCAGTCCACCTACCCGTTTCTCGGCCTCCCAGGTGTCAATCACCATCAGCGTGGTCTCCTCGCCATCCACAGAAAGGGTGCGCTCGTAGGTGTCTTCTGCAACGAGTTAGAGGGGGACAACGTCAGCTAAGGAACGGGGGGGGGGGGGGGAGGCGGGGAAAGCCGGAGAAAGCAGAGGGCGTCTCCAGGCTGGAAACAATTTCAATGTGGGCCGTGTTAGGACTTTTGTCCAATATTCAAGAAAATTCAGAGTGATGGATCTTGCTTTTCTGGAAAGAAGAGATTGCTTCTTTTAGTTTAAAAGAAACTTTATTACTAAAGGGAAAAGGGAAACGGGATTAGCTACAAATAAACAAAACAGGCTTCCTAAGCAGCCTTGTGCTGCGTCTGCACACTAAGACATACTGATAGAGAGAGTGAGAGATTGTAATGGAGGATCTCTCCTCCTTCTTGACCCCTGAAAGGAAACACCTGATATCATTGACCAATTAGCAAGACAGTACACCTTTAGGTTTCCCAGGCTTAGAGTTAACTGGCCAGCTGCCGGGCACTTCCAGGTCAAACTAAGAAACACAACAAGTTGCATAGGTTAACCCTATAATGACTGAAATCCCAGGTCTTGTCTTTCATACTCATTTCTCCAACAGGCCCCACAAGGAGGAACCATTCCCCGGCCACAGACTGCGTGCGAGCAACCTGTGGGGTGCGTGTCCTCCACAGAAGTCAACAGTGTGAACAGGGAGGGCGGAGGGGAACAGGACACCACCACAGGCGAAGGGGCCACTTAAGCGACTCTTCCGCACAACAGATTGTCCACACCGTCACAGTCGTCTGTAAGAATAGACAGCTTTAAATGGGGATTAGGCAGATTCATGGAGGAGAGGTCTATCAGAGGCGACTAGCCCTGGTGAATGAGGGAAATTGCCACGTCCAGAGGCACCAAAGCTCTGAATCCCAGAGCCAGGAGGTGATGCCAGGGGAAGGCCTCGGCCTCTATGCCCTGTTGTTGGCCCCTGTGTGAGACAGGATGCTGGACTAGACGGACCACTGGTCTGATCCAGCAGGGCTCTTCTAGTGTTCTTATGAAGGCCTCAGCCTCTGTGCCCTGTTGTTGGATCTCCAGAGGAACTGGTTGGCCACTGTGGGAGACAGGATGCTGGACTAGATGGACCACTAGACTGAGCCAGCAGGGCTCTCCTCATGTTCTTATAAAGGCCTTAGCCTCTATGCCCTATTGGTGGCCTTCCAGAGGAACTGGTTGGCCACTGTGTGAGACAGGATGCTGGACTAGATGGAAGAAGAAGAAGAAGAAGAAGAGATTGGATTTATACCCCGCCCTTCACTCACTTGGGAGTCTCAGAGCGGCTTGCAAACTCCTTTCCCTTCCCCTCCCCACAACAGACACCCTGGGAGGTAGGTGGGGCTGAGAGAGCTCTTTCCCAAGCTGTCCTTGAGGGAACAGCTGGTACAGAGCTATGGCTTGCCCAAGGTCATCCAGCAGGTGCAAGTGGAGGAGTGGGGAATCAAACCCGGTTCTCCCAGATTAGAGTCCGCGCACTTAACCACTACACCAGACTGGCTCGCTGGTCTGATCCAGCAGGGCTCTTCTGATGTTCTTATGAAAGCTTCAACCTCTCTGCCCTGTTGTTGGCCCTCCAGAGGAAATGGTTGGCCACTGTGTGAGACAGGAGGCTGGACTGGATGGACCACTGGTCTGATCCAGCAGGGCTCTTCTGAGGTTCTTCTCAGGGGAAGGCCTCGGCCTCTATGCTCTGTTGTTGGACCTCCAGAGGAACTGGCTGGCCATTGTGTGAGACAGGAGGCTGGACTGGATGGACCACTAGTCTGATCCAGTAGGGCTCTTCTGATGTTCTTATGAAGGCCTCGGCCTCTATGGTCGGTAGTTTGCCCTCCAGAGGAACTGGTTGGCCACTGTGTGAGACAGGATGCTGGACTGGATGGACTACTGGTCTGATCCAGCAGGGCTCTTCTTAGGTTTATTTACCTATTTTATTTATTTATTTCAAAGTATTTTCCACCCTGACCACCAAACAAGAAATGAGAAGGACTGGGGAAAGAGTTCTTTCTGGACCCCCCTTCTGGGATTTTTAAAGTTTTCGAACAGAATAACTGGAAATTTGAGAAAGCACAAAAGTCACTGTTGTGAAAGGTTTTCTTTTTTTGCAACGAGTAACGTTCTTTTTAAGACAAAGTTGTTTTCATTCAAAAGGTGTAGTATAAAGCGGTATTTTGTAAAGCAAGCTACAGCATTTGATTTCTGCGTAGTTCTTGTATCTACTGAAGCCACGTGGATAGTAAGGATATTTTTATCATTTAAATGGAATCAACTTTATCCACAATTAATTTGCTAGAATATGCACGATAAGAGAGACCAGTTCAACTTTTCCACTAAAGTTTAAATCTATATCCAATTATGGTGCTAGTTCTGTTGTTATGGAACAAGTCTGTTGCTATTTGCATAATGTCATATTTTTGTTAACTATAAAATTTGTGTTTTTCTATTTTCAACTTCCCCCCCCTGCAGGCAACAATTAAGATACGTTAGCTAAATTAGCACAGGGTGTAAGTAGTTTGTAGCTCTCTTTAGTCCTGGCTTTATTCACAAACTTTGCTTGTAGAAAATGAAGAACTTGTATTTTTGAATTCTATAAATATGCCAGCGAGTCCACTTGTATAAAGCTATAAACTATTTTATGTTGTTAAAGCTGTAACACATGTTTAGGATTATTTAAAAACCCAGCAACTGTGCATATTTCAGTTCTTCCTGAAATGCTTGCTATTTCCCCCCCTGAAAAACAACCTACCCATGAACTTGTGTTCTTATTATGTCTATCAATGGCTACTTGCCACGGTGGATGGAGAGAACCTCCACATTCAAAGGCGTTAATCCTCTGAATCCCAGAGCCAGGAGGCAACATCATAGGAAGACATGTTGGCCCTCCAGAGGAATTGGTTGGCTTCTGTATGAGACAGGACGCTGGGCTAGGTGGACTATTGGCCTGATCCAGCAGGGCTCTTCTGAGGTTCTTCTCAGGGGAAGGCCTTGGTCTCTATACCCTGTTGTTGGCCCTCCAGAGGAACTGGCTGGCCTCTGTGTGAGACAGGAGGCTGGACTACATGGACCCTCAGTGGTCTTACCCAGCAGGGCTCTACTGCTGTCCTTATGAAGGCCTCGGCCTCTCTGCCCTGTTGTTGGCCCTCCAGAGGAACTGGCTGGCCACTGAGTGAGACGGGATGCTGGACTAGATGGACCCTCACTGGTCTGATCCAGCAGGGCTCTTCTGATGTTCTTATGAAGGCCTCGGCCTCTGTGCCCTGTTGTTGGCCCTCCAGAGGAACTGGTTGACCTCTGTGTGAGACGGGATGGTGGACTGGATGGACCCTCACTGGTCTGATCCAGCAGGGCTCTTCTGAGGTTCCTGTCAGGGGAAGGCCTCGGCCTCTGTGCCCTGTTGTTGGCCCTCCAGAGGAACTGGCTGGCCACTGAGTGAGACAGGAGGCTGGACTAGATGGACCCTCAGTGGTCTGATCCAGCAGGGCTCTTCTGATGTTCTTATGAAGGCCTCGGCCTCTCTGCCCTGTTGTTGGCCCTCCAGAGGAACTGGCTGGCCACTGAGTGTGACGGGATGCTGGACAAGATGGACCCTCACTGGTCTTACCCAGCAGGGCTCTTCTGATGTTCTCATGAAGGCCTTGGCCTCTGTGCCCTGTTGTTGACCCTCCAGAGGAACTGGCTGGCCACTGTGTGAGACAGGATGCTGAACTAGATGGACCCTCACTGGTCTTACCCAGCAGGGCTCTTCTGATGTTCTTACGAAGGCCTCGGCCTCTCTGCCCTGTTGTTGGCCCTCCAGAGGAACTGGCTGGCCACTGTGTGAGACAGGATGCTGAACTAGATGGACCCTCACTGGTCTGATCCAGCAGGGCTCTTCTGATGTTCTTATGAAGGCCTTGGCCTCTCTGCCCTGTGGCTGGCCCTCCATAAGAACTGGTTGGCCACTGAGTGAGACAGGAGGCTGGACCAGATGGACCCCTGGTCTGATCCAGCAGGGCTCTTCTGAAATTCTTAGGAAGCTTCAAAACATCTAGAAATCTGGCATCTCTGTGTAGAGCAGAGCAAAGTCCAAACTGCTTGGCCTTAAATTTCCAGCCTCCAGGTAATGGCTGGAGGTCTCCCACTGTTACAACTGATCTCTAGACGAATGATATCCACCTGGAGAAAATGGCAGTTTTGGAAGGTGGATTCTATGGCATTATACCCCACTCAAGTCCCTCCCTCCCCAAACCCCACCCTCCTCAGGCTCCTTCCCCAAATACCCAGGTATTTCCCAATCCAGAGCTGGCAACTGTACTGGCCCACCGAGGCTCTACGTCAGATGGCCCCTCAAGGAAATCAAGCGTGGACTCATCGCTCTCGTGGAAGTCAGCATCAAATTAATCAGGGTCTGTCAGAAAGACCTTTTAGTGAGATTGTTAACACTGGGTCCCTCATTTCTGGACTATAAAAACTGGACTAGTTCCATTTTGTTTGGGAGGGGCCATGGTTCAGGGGCAGAGCATCTCCTTGGAATGCCAAAGGTCCCAGGTTCAATCCCCGGCGCCGCCAGTTGAAAAGGGACAGGTAGAAGGTGATGGGAAAGACCTCCACCCAAGACCCTAGAGAGCTGCTGCCAGTCTGAGTAGACAATACTGTTCTCGAAGGACTGAGAGTCCGATGCCACACGACAGCTTCACGCGCTCATGTGTCTCTTCCAGTTTGGTGTAGTGGTTACGAGTGCGGATCCTAATCTGGGAGAACCGGGTTTGATTCCCCACTCCTCCACATGCAGCTGCTGGTGTGACCTTGGGTCAGTCACAAGTTCTCTCAAGGGCAGTCCTCGAAAGAGCTCTCTCAGCCCCACCTACCTCTCAGGGTGTCTGTTGCGGGGAGGGGAAGGGGAAGGAGATGGTAAGCCGGTAGTGAAGTGAAGGGCAGGGTGGAAATCCAAACTCCTCCTCCTTCTCCCTTCAGTACTTAATTCCACTTTTAGTCTTCAGTGTTTTTCCGCTTTGGAGTTTCACTGCTTGTTCAGTCGCAGACAGGAAATTCCAAATTCCACTGGTACGGTAACCCTTTGGAGGATTTTTCCAACAGAGAACCCCATACTATACCCCCTCTCCAGACATACAGTTTTCATGATCCCTTAGGAAAAAAGGAGGAGTCTTATAAACCAGTTTAAAGTCTCTAAAGCAGGTGCAGAAGAAGAACAGATTGGATTTATACACTGCCCTTCACTACCTGAAGGAGTCTCAGAGCGGCTCACCATCTCCTTTCCCTTCCCCTCCCCACAGAGGCACCCTGTGAGGTCGGTGGGGCTGAGAGAGCTCTTCCGAGGACTGCTCCTGAGAGAACAGCTCTGAGAGAACTTGGGACTGACCCAAGGTCACACCAGCAGCTGCACGTGGAAGAGTGGGGAATCAAACTGGGTTCTCCCAGATTAGAGTCCACGCCCTCACCAGTTTGCACCTTTTTGCATTGCTTCTCAAAGAAGAGATTGGATTCATACCCCACCCTTCATTCGGAGCCTCAGAGCGGCTTACAAACTCCTTTCCCTTCCCCTCCCCACAACAGACACCCTGTGAGGTGGGTGGGGCTGAGAGAGTTCTTTCCAGAGCTGTCCTTGAGAGAACAGCGACAGAACGATGGCTTGCCCAAGGTCATCCAGCAGCTGCAAGTAGAGGAGTGGGGAATCAAACCTGGTTCTCCAAGATTACAGTCTGCACACTTCACCCCTACCCCAAACTGGCTCTAAACAGGGAAGCTGCATTTTTAACCCTGGCGAGTAACAAGTGTGCTGCTCACCTGTGGAACAAATAGCTGGCTCAAACAAGTAAGCCATGCTGAGAAGAAGAAGAGGAGGAGGAGGAAGAGATGACTGAATTTATACCCCACCCTTCATTTGGAGTCTCAGAGGCCCTTACAGTCTCCTTTCCCTGCCCCTCCCCACAACAGACACCCTGCGAGGTAGGCGGGGGCTGAGAGAGCTCTTTCGAGGACTGTCCTTGAGACAACAGCTCTGAGAAAACTTGTGACTGACCCAAGGTCACTCCAGCAGCTGCAGGGAAGAGGCAGTCTGGAGAAACGAGGAAAACCTGCACACCACGCTCATCCGTCCGAGCATTCCCATTGGCTGAGTCATCCCACAGCAATCTGTATGCCACGTTCTAGTCCACACAGCCCAGTCTCCCCAGGAGATATAGCTACACAACCCCCCCCCCCCCCAAAACCCAGACACTTACCTCTCTGTTGTTCTGGCAGATCCTTCTCTTGGACCCCGGCAAAGAGGTTCACCAGACTGGTCTTACCCACCCCGGGGTCCCCCAGCAGCACCACGCGATACAAGGATTCCCAAGAGCTGTCGGAGTCGGAGGATGCAGACGACCAGCTGTCCCGGGCTTCAGGCAGGCTGGCTTTCGGCTCGCAGGAGGAGGAGTGCCCCAGCTGCGGGTGGCCGGGCTCGGTTTGGCCGGGCCGGGCACTCCGCGCCCCCGGGCGGGACCGGTAGAGGGCGGGCAGAGGGGTGCTGGCCCGTCTCTGGGAAGAGGGGCGGCTCCCTCGCTGGAGGTTGAGGGTCATTTTCGGCCTGCAAACTGTAAAGAGGAACAAGTCAGCTCTCCAAACGGGGCGTCCAGACGGGCTTGCGGGGGAAGAAGCAACAGGTCCTCCTCAGGAACTCTGCTCCTGTTTGCCTGAGCTGGAAGCCGGCCCAAGGAAAACAAGCATAAATCACTCCCCGGGGGTGGGGGTGGGGAACCTCCCCGAACCAATTCAATAAACAACTTTCCTTTTTCTTTTTGGCACTGGGAGGGGAAAAATCCAGGTTGCAAAGATGCCGGCCACACTGGCACGGAACGTAACAGTGGGAGGACAGAAAAATGGGTCTCTTTGAGCGTCCCGTGCAGCGCTCCGGGCTCCTTCCGGATCAGAGGTTCCCAAAGATGGTCTTGAGAGCTACGAACAGCACCTCCACGTAGCTCATCCGTCTCCATCCCTGTTATGTATTGAGCCTGCACTGTCCTGGCAAACGGTCTTAGCTTGAGGTTGCCTAACAGAAGCTTACTAGGATCCCAGAATGGACTAGCAGTGGGGTCGCCAGGTCTGGGTTGGAAAATACCTGGGGACTTCGGGGGTGGATACAGGAGAGGGCGGAGTTTGGGGAGGGGAGGGGCCTCAGCATCATACAATGCCATAGAGTCCGCCCTTCAAGGCAGCCATTTTCTCCAGGAGAGCTGTCAGCTGGAGATCAGTTGTAAAAGCGGGAGATCCCCAGGCCCCACCTGGAGGCTGGCAACCCTAATCAGTAGGGAGACAAGGATCCTAGAGTAACACCAAACGGGAAACAGTGCAGTGTAAACAGCCTATCGTTTGGAGTGGGGTGTGTTTGGGTGTAACCAGGGGTCCGATGGAGCAGGAGCACACAGGAGCGCAGCTCCGGGAGTGAGGAGCCCAGGGGGCGGGCACATGACCAAGCCCCGCCCCCTCCTTGGCTTCCCCGAACAGTGCAGAGGCGCAGCGCCCCGGGAAAAGTGGCACGTAAGTACTGGAGAAATTTCACCAACCCTTCAGCAGCTTCCACCCCATCAGTTTGGTGTAGTGGTCAGGAGTTGGACTCTAATCTGGGAGAACCGGGTTTGATTCCCCACTCCTCCACATGCAGCTGCTGGTGTGACCTTGGGCCAGTCACAAGTTCTCTCAGAGCTGTTCTCTCATGAGCCGTTCTCAAAAGACCTCTCTCAGCCCCACCTACCTCACAAGGTGTCTTTTTGTGGGGAGGGGAAGGGGAAGGGATGGGTGGTGCACATGTCCTGGGTATCTCAAGTCGACTTGAAACCTGGTGGTTTCAAGGGAGCAGGAAGAGAATGAGGGCGTGTTCTTGACGCTTATTTTTATTGCACCAAGTATTGGCTGGGGAAGGGAATGGAGGCAGAGCGGGTCAGTTTCACTCACCTGTGGAGTGGAGCCTGAGGGGTGGGTGTTGCCTTCTGACACACTTCCGGCATGTTAGGGGGTGTGGCATATGCAAATGAGTTATGCAAATGAGTTATGCTAATGCATTCCTGCACCTCTTTTTCTATGAAATGTAGAACCTTTTTCTACATGGGTGTAACCTTTTTCAGGCAGAAATACCCGGCTCCGGCCAGGGATTTTCTGTCTTCTTTGTCTTGCTTGAATCATTAACAAACTATGAGCCGATCACTGGACGGTGTCCGAACCCAGTACATTTCAATCCCAAACTGAAACAAGTCCAACACCCTGGCCTGGCCTACTCCCCCCGCCCCATTTTTCACCACCCTTCCCTACCAAGTGTCTGCGTCAGCTGCACTGTTCCCTCTAAGCTGAGTTAGTGCGAGCCAGCTCACAGTCTTTTAGCCTCCAGCTCCCACCTTTTTGTCTTAGCTCAGGAAGGAGGGCTCCGGAGCAAGCTAACTGATGCAGTCGCCAAATCGCTCGCTCACCGCTTTAATTGCCAGGGGCTCACGAAGTAGAATTTTGGCTCACAAGACTCCACAGCTTAGAGGAAGCATTGGTTGTCTAGGTGGCTGAAATTTTGGCTTTCCAGCCTCAATTTTTCTGGTTGTTCCAAAGCACAAGTCTAATGCAAGGAAAGCCACGCTGAGGAGTATAAAGCATACTGCAAATTTAAAAGTTCTGTACAAGTTAGCATCGGTAGTAATTGCTTGTTTGATTTATTCCCCCCCCCCTCCTCCTCCGAACAGCTAGCTAGAGGCAGGCAATGGCAAACCACCTTGGATGGTCTCTCACTTTGAAAACCCCACAGGGCCTCCATAAGTCAGCCACGACGCAATGACAATGCTCCCTTCTAAGCTGGGGAGTCCTGTGAGCCAAAATTCTACTCTGAGCTACCGGCATTAAAGTTGTGAGCGAGCGATTTGGCTGCTGCACGAATCACGTTTGCTCTGGAGCCATCCTTCCTGAGCGGAGACAAAAATCTGCAAGCTGGAGCCTAAAAAACGGTGATCTAGCTCACACTCACTCAGCTGAGAGGGAACAGTTCCACCACCGAGAGCTAGCCGCTTGACTACGACTCATTCAGCATGCTCACAAACAACACCTTATCACCCGCTGGTTGGGAGGCATAATTCTGTGAAGCCAGGTTTCTAGTCCTCGTGTCTGTGAAGTCAAAATTTGAAAACCGGCGCCCCGTGAAATCTTAGGAAGGAGATGATGAGCGAAGGAGGACTTCATGGGAGGGAGGGAGGGAAATCTTGGTGAGGGTTAAGAGTTTAGCTGAAAATATATATAAGGTCTTTTATAGGGGGTACTGGACGCCAGATAAAATGGCAAAATGTTATAAAAATGAGACTAAAAAATGTTGGAAATGTCACAAAAAGATAGGAACTTTTTTACACATGTGGTGGCAATGTAAAAAGGTAAAAAAGGTCTGGGTTATGATTAAAAAATTGATTTCAGATATTGTAGGAGTGAGGTTAGATTTAAAACCGGAAATTTTCTTGTTAAATATGTTACCGGTAAATACGAATATAAATGATATGAAATTAATTATATATACAATGACGACAGCACGAATTTTATTGGCAAGACAATGGAAAGTGGAAAATGTACCAACCTACTCAGAAATCTTGGAAAAACTGTTGGGAGACGGCAGAATGTGATAATATGGGACATATATCTCAAAGAAATGAACAAGGAGTAATGTACAAAGCCAAAGACATTTGGTTAAAATTGTATCGTTGGATGGAAAGGAGCTAATTGTTAAGGCTCAAAATGAGATGGTTTAGTAATATATTGTAGAATGTTATAACTTATAAATGAAAATAAATATATTTAAAAAAAGAAAGAGTTTAGCTGCAATGGCTGTATACAATGCAGGTATCAGAGTCAGTGGGTCTGTGTAGCTTTGAGGGGAAAGCAGGGGCTGCGTGCCTGCCCTCCAAGCCGTGCACAGCCTCCCCCAGCTTTGCCCCAAAAGTCAGGGGGGCCTTGGAAAGAAGTCAGGGGGCCAGGCCCCAGCGGGCCCCGCCATAGCTACAGGCCTGCTTGACTCTGCCCTGGCAAGCGATGCCAATTCTGCAGCTGTTTAGTTTGCATAAGGTCAACGAACGGTGCTTTCCTGTGTGTGGAACAGGAACGCATCCAGCAAGAGCAGTCCAGAGTATATCTATCTTCAGGGACAGCGGGGTGTGAGAAGAGCGCAGGAAAGGCATATTTATCTTGGAGCGTGTCTCCTAAATGGAAGCCTGAAAGGGAGGAGGGGGGAGTGTGAAGAGTCTACCGTCCCGAGTTTCAGCCTCCTCTTCCGCCCACACCACTTTCTGCAAGGCTGGGCAGGAGAAGGGGAAAGGACTGGAAATATTCCTTTAAAAAAAAACCCTTATATTTCGGCTTGTTTTGCATCTAGCAGAAGTTGCGGCATCTCATAGGCAGCTGGAATATGTTTGTAACAGGGCCGGGAGACACAAACTGTGTAGCTAGGAGAGAAAGGACCGGAAACTCCTCCGGATCGCGGGGCTTGTGAAAGAAAGCGCGGGTCTGAAATCCCGAGGCCGCCGTCAATAACTGAACTGCCCCGTCCAAACCATCCAAGCCGTCTCTTTTGCAGAACACAAGGGCAATCTCTTGTGTGCGCATGTGTGTGTGTTTTTCCAACCCAGGTCTGGTTTCATGCCGGTCCCGGTAACCCAACGCCACGGCATGGCTTTTGCCAGCCTCCAAAACATGGTTAAAAATTCAGAAGGAAAGTCATTGTCAGGGACGGACACTATTGTCTCTGCTGGGGCGGCATCGGGTTACCCACACAAAGACCCCGTGAGCACAGCCGACTCTGGGACCTGGTTTTGACACCCGGTCTAGGAGAAGCGCAAGAAGAGCGCGCCTGACACATGTGCTACAAGCAACTTCCCGAGTGGCAAAAGTTACCTTCCCTCCCCTATAATTTTAGTAGAACAGAGCAAGAGTCTAGCAGCAGCTTAAAGACTAACAAAATTTGTGGCAGGGTAGGCGCTTTCGAGGCTCATCCTCCACCACAGCTTTTCTTTAGTCTTGAAGATGCTGCTACACCAAGTCATTGGCCATTCCGGAAGTCTTAGCCAAATCTCTTCTGTGCTGGTATGTTACACCAATAAAGCTATCCTACTTCAATGCTAAGAACTCACCTCTATGTTGGAAAAGATGTGGTCATAAGGCGACATACTATCATAATTGGTGGACTCGCACGGTAGTTTCTAGCTTTTGGAAAGAAAGTCTTGTCACAAATTAAGCCAGTAACTGGACAAGAGATCCCTGAAGCTCCAAAAACGATACTCCTACATCTATGGCAAGACGAACCAATCCCTAACAAGACTAAAGACTTAATCACTATACTTATTGCGGCTGCAAAATCGATTAGCCAGAAACTGGAGAAACGAAAAACCTCTCTCCATAAATCAATGGTGGAACAAGGTCTGGGATTACTTTATAGAAGAAAAATGTTTAGCACACTTTGACCCTGTAGTAGGAGAGAGGGAACTTAAAAACCCGCTCGATAAATGGTATCCTTTCACAGAAAAGTGTTGTTAGTAAGTTATACATATACACACATGTACTATATACATATAGCTTCAATATTTTGATTAAGGTTGAGAACAGTTATTCAAATATGGTTAAGGGCTCTAGTACACGTAAATGAAAAGTATAGTTGACCCAATTTTCCTTCCTGATCAATTGATCAAGTAAGGATTGACAGTTAACGGAAATGTGGTTGTGATGATATCTACCTTGCTTGTTGTCTTTGTCTGTAGTGTAAATTATAAAATCTAATAAAAAGTGTTAAAAAAAAAAAGAAAAAAGATGCCGCCGGGACGCTTCCTCTTTTCTGCTGCTACCGAAAGACTACCACGGCTGCCCATCCTGACCTCTCTACAATTTCAGAAAACCCGGATGGCCCAGGCTAGGCCGGTCTCATCAGATCTCGGAAGCAAAGCGGGGTTTTGCCAGCGCTTGAATGGGAGACCTCGAAGGAACGCCACGGCTATGACGGAGAGGCAGGCAAAGAAAGGCAAACCGCCTCTGAACTCCTCTTGCCTCGACAACCCTACGGGAGTCCCCATAAACCAGCCGTGACTTGACAGCAAAAGAACAACAAACCCTTTAGACTCAAACAGCTCCATCGCTGCGCCCATCTGGGGCACTCTGAGCCACTCTTTGCAACTACTGTCCTTCAACAAAGATGGCAAAGAGAGACAGACAGACCGATCGACCTCTGGACGCCCACTGGCCTGGCAGCTCCATCCCCCAATGATGCTCACCCCCTGCGATCCAGTGGGGAGGGAAAGGCCCTCTGCACAAGCTCAGAGGCACAAGCTCTCAAGACGGGACCCTCCCGACCGGTTCGGGGCCTGGCTGCATCCAACAGCGCCGTCAAAGGTGGGATAGGCAGACCTTTGGTAGGTCCCCCCTCCCCTTGCTGCCTCCACAGAGGGGGGCATGTTTGGGACCCCCTGCTGGCTCCCCATGGCAAAGGAAAGGGGCTCCCCAGGGCCTCCATGCGTCCGAAGGCCAAGCTCCCCCCCCGAGAAGGGCAGGGTTGCCAACCTCCAGGGAGGCAAACAGCAAAACACAACCGTGATACGATGACCACGTCTTTGCATCATCAAAGCTTCGCGCAACTCCTTCACCTCTTTCCACCACCGACCCAAGTTTCTATTTATAAAAATCCCACCAAACTTCTGCGGACGACTGCAGGCCAATAGCTACATTAATGTAAACCGTCCTATCGTGGTCTGTTTTCTTTCCTTTCTCTCTTCCGCGGGGTAGTTTTAGGGAGCCCCTCCTGCGGTTTCCACCACAGGACAGCTCGGCCCCTGTCTCAATGCGCCATCGAAGCTGGTCCCGCAGGGAAGGGTTGCCCCAAGTTCTAAAATCCCCTCGGTCTTCATCATAGGAGCGATTCTCTCACACAGACATTCTATCGCCTCCCAGCTTGCTGCTGAATTCTGTCTTGTCCGTTCGACCGTCCAGCGATACCCGGTTCGTTCGACCAGCTCTTGCAACGCGGGAGAGGAAAGGAAGCTCTGAGGATACGAAACAGTGGAAAGCCCTGGAGCCCCTTGAGGAGTAACCATCTCCGTTGCAGCAAACGCTTTCGAGACACACAGCTCTCTTCGGCTGATGCACGGAGCGCCACGCAACCGAGGAAGAGAGCTGCGCGTCTCGAAAGCTTCTGCTGCAATAAAGTTCCGGTAGTCTTCCAGGGGCTCCTGGGCTTTTTACTGTTTCGCAGCAACAGGCCCACACGGCTCACGCCCCTGGACTGAGAATACAAAGAGACCGTTATTCTATCAGGGTTGCATGTTGCTGTTTACCGCTCCAACCCCTGTCACCTCTGTTACTTTTAACCTCCAGGGAGGGCCTGGAGACCTCCCGGAATGGCCACGGATCGGCCGACTCCAGGGATCCATTCTCCCGGAGGAAAGGGCCGTGCTGGAGGGCGCAGTAAACCCTGCCCAGGTCCCCCCCCCCCCCGCGCCCAACCTCCAGGAATTTTCTCACCGGGAGCTGGCAACCCGAGGGCTCAGCGCGCTCCGCACGCGCTCAGAGGCCCTCTCGTCGGAAGCGGCCGGCAGGGGCGCCCCTGGCCCGCCCCGTCGCTTCTCCCGCAACTCACCCGGGCCTGGGGGCGCCGCTCTCGGCTCACTGCTGCCGCTGCCCGGCGGGGCGAGCCCGGAACCCGTCGCGGCGGCGTCTCCGTCTCCGCCCGTCCCAGGCGCGCCTCCCGGCCGGCTCCATCGTGCCTGCGACTGCCGCGGCCCGGCCGGGGAGGGACTTTTAAGGCCGCCCGCGGAGGAGGCGCCCCGTTCGCCGCTGGGACACTCCCCTGGCCGGGAAGGGAGCCCGCCCGCCGGGAGAGGGGGAGGAGGAGGCGGCGGCGGCGGCGAGTTCCCCTGAGCGTGTGCAGAGGGCGGCGGGAAGGGGGGAGACCCGCACACTCGCGCATAGCGCCCCCTTTCGGCTCTCCGAGGAAATAGGGGACGGGGGGGGGAGGAAAGGAGCGGTTGGCGTCGTCCCTCGCGTTGGGGTTGTCAACCCCAGGTCGGGAGATTCCTGGAGGGTTGGGGAGGGGCCTCGGCGGGGTAGAGGCCGGTCTCCGAAGCTGTCTTTTTCGCCAGTGGGGCTGATCTAGCTGAAGGAGCGCGTTTGCGCAGGAAAGCTTTTCCCCGGGATAAAACTGTGTGGGTCTTAAAGGGGCCGCCGGACTCGAACTTTGTCCCGCTGCTTCAGACCAACGCAAGGACGAAACAAAAATACGCCGTGGAAATAACAAACAGCTCAAGGTCTAACAAGGCAAAGTTTTACTTAAAGGCATAGGTCTCAATGTAACTTATTAATGCACTAACGCTTAAAGCAAAGAGACATGTCTAAAACCCTTCCCAAACAAGACCTGAATAGGCAGTACACAGTCCTTGTATACACTGCGGTCTTGGCTGTTTCCGAGTTGCCAAATTCCAGGTCTGCAGGGAGGCTTTAAACGCCAGGCTGACGTCTCCTGTCGGCCGAGTTTCGATTCACTTCTTCGGAGCCAATATTCTATGGAACCACACAGTTTACATGTTTTGCATGCCTTGTCTTGCTCCCACATGGGCTCCTGACGGCAAAGTGGAAGAAGGAGCCCATGTGGGGAGCAAGATAAGGCATACAAAATAGGACACTGGCTCTGAAGAAGTGAATCGAAACTCTCTCAGCCGACAGGAGACGTCAGCCTGGCGTTTAACGCCTCCCTGCAGACCTGGAAGTTGGCAACTCAGAAACAGCCAAGAAGACCACAGTGTATAGAAGGACTGTGTACGGCCTATTTAGGTCTTGCTTGGGAAGGTTTTTCCACATGTATATTTGTTTTAAGCATCAGTGCTTTAATAAGTTACATTGAGACATATGCCTTTAAGTGAAACTTTGTGTTATTAGACCTTGCGCTGTTTGTTATTTCCACGGGGTATTTTTGTTTTGTCATTGTATTCCATGCCTCCCTGGTCCCACTGTGTTCAGTGCTTCAGGCCAACATGGCTTACCCACCAAGAGCCAGTTTGGCATAGGGGTTAAGGGTGGCAGTAGACTCTAATCTGGGGAACTGGGTTTGATTCCCCACTCCTCTACATGAAGCCAGCTGGGTGACCTTAGGTGAGTCACAAGCTCTCCCTGAGCTGTTCTCTCGAGAGCAGTCCTCGAAAGAACTCTGTCAGCCCCGCCTACCTCACAGGGTGTCTGTTGTGGGGAGAGGAAGGAGATTGTAAGCTGTTATGAGACTTCTTCAGGTAGTGAAGGGCGGGGTATAAATCCTCCTCCTCCTCCTCCTCTGATATTCCATTGTAATTCTGGGAAATCTCCAGGCACCGCCTGGAGGTTGGCAGCCCATTCCTCTAGTGGAATTAACTTGTGCAGTTCACCTCCATGGGATGTGGTGATGACCACTCATCCACTTTAAAAAGGGTGGGTTTGACATATTCAAAGGTAAAGGTTTCCCTTGCTCGAAAGCCAGTCGAATCCGACTCTAGGGTTGTGGTGCTCATCTCCGTTTCCAAGCCAAAGAGCCAGCGCTGTCTGAAGACTTCTCTATGGTCATGTGGCCGGCATGACTAGACGCCGAGGCATACGGAATGCCGTTACCTTCCTAACTCTGTTGTTTTTATTATTTTATTGCCATGGTGTGGGTTTTTTAACCTCACCTCACTGGAGAGGTGGCATATGCCTTCCTCCCCCCCCAAATAAACAGATAGTTTTTGAGATTCAGGCTCTTGGATTTTATGTGTAGCGGGGATTCAAGAAGATAAGCATCCCCCAGCGAGTTACATTCCTGCATAATCTGGCTGCAGCCTCCGGATCTACCACTAGCTGGAGACAAGCTATGGCCTTCATCCTCCCCCCCGAAAAGGGTCCTTTCCAGGCCCAAATCCAGGATTATTTAATTGGGGGGGGGCTTTAAATAAGTCAGGGGGCACCCTCCACACACACACACACCCCCTCCCCCAAGCGAGCACCATGAATAAAATTTAAAAATTGGAAGTCGGGGGGGGGGGGGACCCTTGGCCGGAAGTCAGGGGGCCAGGCCCTGAGCGGCACCACTGCAGCTGGTCCTTTCCACGCCCTGAGGGGCTCTCTCGGGTCCCACCACTAGGTGGAGACAAGTTGCGTCCTTTGTCTTTGCCATCAAACTGCCCCTGGCTCCTTGTTAAGGCCCTTAAGAAAAAAATCGTGTTTATGAATGAATTCTGGTTCTGCAGCCTCCAGTTCCAGTGTGGTTATTATTTACTGAACTCACCTTGCCAGTGTTCAAGGTGCTTTGCAGAGTATCCTTAAGAACCGGTGGGGTGTGTCGGACTCCGAGAGTCAGAGCAGGGGCTGGGAGATCCAAGCCTGAATGCCGGTCCTTCCAGAGAAGTTTGCTGCGTGACCTTGGACCGGACCCATGCTCTTGGCCTGACCTGCCTCGCAGGGTTGTTGTGAAGATACAGTGGAGGAGAGGAGAGAGATGTCAGCTGCTGAAGGACCCTACTGCAGAGAGAGAGAGAGAGAGAGAGAGAGAGAG
Source organism: Lepidodactylus listeri (assembly GCA_029233225.1). Classification (NCBI taxonomy): domain Eukaryota; kingdom Metazoa; phylum Chordata; class Lepidosauria; order Squamata; family Gekkonidae; genus Lepidodactylus; species Lepidodactylus listeri. The sequence continues at coordinate 5,730,584 of JARCFY010000002.1, forward strand.
AGAGAGAGAGAGAGAGAGAGAGAGAGAAAGAAAGAAAGAAAGAAAGAAAGAAAGAAAGAAAGAAAGAAAGAAAGAAAGAAAGAAAAAGATACAGTGAGACACACAAAGAGAGTGAAAGGGAAAGAGACAGGATGGATGGATGGATGGATGAAAGAAAGAAAGGAAGGAAGGAAAAGAAAGAGAGAAAAAAAAAGAAAGAAAGAAAGAAAGAAAGAAAAAGATACAGTGAGACACACAAAGAGAGTGAAAGGGAAAGAGACAGGAAGGAAGGAAGGAAGGAAGGAAGGAAGGAAGGAAGGAAGGAAGGAAGGAAGGAAGGAAAAGAAAGAAAGAGAGAGAGAGAAAGACAGAAAGAAAGAAAGAAAGAAAGAAAGAAAGAAAGAAAGAAAGAAAGAAAAAGATAGAGTGAGACACACAAAGAGAGTGAAAGGGAAAGAGACAGGAAGGAAGGAAGGAAGGAAGGAAGGAAGGAAGGAAGGAAGGAAGGAAAAGAAAGAAAGAAAGAAAGAAAGAAAGAAAGAAAGAAAGAAAGAAAGAGAGAGAGAAAGAAAAAGATACAGTGAGACACACAAAGAGAGTGAAAGGGAAAGAGACAGGAAGGAAGGAAGGAAGGAAGGTCCTCTACTCAAGACCTTGGAAAGCCTCGGCCAGCTGGAGCCACCAATATTGGGCCAGAGAGACTCGCCGTCAGACTCAGTCAGTCTTCACTTGTCCATCTAGTTGGCAGGGGCCAGAGTGGGGCTGTGGCTCCGTGGCAGAGCATCTGCTCAACACGCAGGAGGTCCCGGCATCTCCAGTTGAAAGGGCCAGGCAGGAGGGGATGGGAGAGACCTCAGCAATGAGGCCCTGGAGAGCTGTAAAGAGGGGCTGTGGCTCAGTGGGAGAGCCTCTGCTTGGCAGGCAGAAGGTCCCAGGTTCAATCCCCGGCATCTCCAGTTAAAAGGACCAGGCAGGAGGTGATGGGAAAGACCTCGGCCTGAGACCCTGGAGAGCTGTAAAGAGGGGCTGTGGCTCAGTGGAAGAGCATCTGCTTGGCATGCAGAAGGTCTCAGGTTCAATCCCCGGCATCTCCAGTTGAAAAGGTCTGGCAGGAGGTGATGGGAAAGACCTCCGCCTGAGACCCTGGAGAGCTGTAAAGAGGGGCGGTGGCTCAGTGGAAGAGCCTCTGCTTGGCAGGCAGAAGGTCCCAGGTTCAGTCCCCAGCAGCATCTCCAATTAAAAGGCAACAGGGAGCAGGTGATGCCAACGACACAGAAAGCCGCCTTATAATGAACCAGACCCTCAGTCCCTCAAGGTTAGTATTGTCTACTCTTTCTGGCAATGATCTTCCATCGTCTCAGGCAGAGGTCTTTCCCATCACCTCCTGCCTGGTCCTTTTAACTGGAGATGCCGGGGATAGAACCTGGGACCTTCTGCATGCCAAGCAGAGGCTCTGCCACTGAGCCACAGCCCCTCTTAACAGCTCTGCAGGGTGTCAGGCGGAGGTCTTTCCCATCACCTCCTGCCTGGTCCTTTTAACTGGAGATGCCGGGGATTGAACCTGGGACCTCCTGCATGGCAAGCAGAGGCTCTTCCACTGAGCCACAGCCCCTCTTTACAGCTCTCCAGGGTCTCAGGCAGAGGTCTTTCCCATCACCTCCTGCCTGGTCCTTTTAACTGGAGATGCTGGGGATTGAACCTGGGACCTTCTGCATGCCAAGCAGAGGCTCTTCCACTGAGCCACAGCCCCTCTTTACAGCTCTCCAGGGTCTCGGGTGGAGGTCTTTCCCATCACCTCCTGCCTGGTGCTTTTAACTGGAGATGCCGGGGATTGAACCTGGGACCTTCCGCATGCCAAGCAGAGGCTCTTCCACTGAGCCACAGCCCCTCTTTACAGCTCTCCAGGGTCTCAGGTGGAGGTCTTTCCCATCAGCCACTGCCAGATCTTTTAACTGGAGATGCCGGGGATTGAACCTGGGGCCTTCTGCATGCCAAGCAGAGGCTCTGCTACTGAGATGTAGTCCTTCCCAATACCTCTGCCTGAGACCCGGGAGAGCCGCTGCCAGTCTAAAATTGTCCTTGAAGGACCAAGGATCTGATTCAGTGTAAGGGAGCTTCATGTCTTCGTGTCTTCTTCTCCTTACCTAGCCCTCTGCTCTTGTAAACCAGCAAGGCATATTATATGCTCTTACGAACTGTTAAAATCATAAGTTTGAACTTTGGGTTGTTATCTTGCATAAGGCGAAATGCACTCTCTATTGCAGTGAGAGGCTCCAGCCCACAGCAGGAGACTTCCTCTAGAGTTCACACCAACATGGAGACCAGGACTCCATTTCAAAGAGTCCTCCTGTCTCCTTCACGCTGGTCAATTCACACCTTCCCCCAAAGTTCCTGTAAGAGATTATGTTAAGTGATGTTACTTAGCAACAAATGGTCGACCATCGAGTGGCCTGGCCGAAGCCATCACGAGACAAAGGATTGGCGCCAAGAATCCTACCAGCTGGCCCAGGTGTCAGTTCCTGCTTAGCACCCAGATTTGCAATATTGACCACTCCTTCCTGCCCCCTCCTCCTCATTACACTGACCAATGGTAGGACTAGTGGGGACGGACCAACTAGTAGGTGTGTCAATGGGATGTGGTCAGCGCAGCCCGCCCCAATGCTACCTAATAAAAGATCTTGCACAACGGAAGTCCATTGCTAGCCTTCTTCGACCCCTATCTTCTTACCAACCTCTTACGTCCAGCTTTCTATCCCCAACACCTTGCCTCCATCTTGAATCCCTGGTTTGCGCAGCCAGGACGAGGCGTGTATCTGCAGGTTCAGATCGCGTCCCCCATTTTTCCTTTTCGCCTCCCCTCAATCTTCTCGTGGAAGTGGACCACCTATCTCCAGGACGGGTAACGTATTACCCCTCAACAAAACTCCTGCTAATGCGCTATTTTCTGTCTAATTTCCCTAGATCTTGTGTGTATGTCTGTGTGATTCCGTTTTTGTATGCTTGAACAAACATTTATAGTAAACATCATTCAAAGAAACCACTCAGCCTCATTGCCTATTTCCTGGAACTCCTGGAAGGGGCGGGACCTTGGTATATCTGGCAAGAACCCGGTATTCTGCCAATTGCTGATCCTAAATTAAAGCAATTCGGCTAACACTCTAACGACTACCCTACATTCTACGCATGAAGGTACGGCCATTAATTGAAAAGAGCAAGAGTCCAGGAACACCTTAAAGACTCACAAAATTTGTGACAAGGTAGGAGCTTTCATGAATCACTGCTCACGTCTTCAGATGCAGCTAGAACGTGAGTCCATCTGTCCGATCCCTCTCCAAGAGATAGGACAGACGAACTCACGTTTGAGCTGGATCAGAAAAAGTGAGCAGTGTCTCATGAAAGCTCCTACCCTGCCACAAATATTGCTAGTCTTTAAGGTGCTACCGGACTCTTGCTCTTTGGTGCATAAGAACATAAGAGAAGCCAGTGTTAGACCAGGCCAATGGCCCATCCAGCCCAACACTCTGGGTGCGTTCAGACTCGCCGTTTGATACAGTTTCATCACCCTTCAATAACGGATTTTATGAGCGCGTTCAGACAGCAACAGCTGCCTCCTGTTCCCAGCCGTTGGTTTCCGGTTCAAACCCTGCTTTAAACCGGAGTATTTTGTTGCCATGTCCCAAGTGGCGTTTTCTCAGCTCTCCCAGTTAAAGCCGCAGTTTCCTCTGTGTGATCAAGCCTCCGGTGTCGAGCCACACCCACCCACCCCTGTGGAAGCCTTTTCGCCCGCCATTTTTATTTTTGCGTTGGCGATATGCGCCTAAGCGCTGCTCCGCTCCCGCGTCTGTAAAAAAAAAAAGTTTAACTGGCCGCTAGTTTTGAGTTCGGGATCCCAAGGAGGCCAGTTTCGGGCAAAAAGTTTGAAGGGACGTGTTCTGTCACGGCGGTGAAATCACGGTGCTTGTGGAACTGTGACAGGATTTGCTCTACTGCTTTTGCGCATGTGCAAGGGTGTGGTTTTTCAAATCTCCAGATGAGTGGCTATGCACATGCGCAAATTTAGGAAAAAACACAAAAAACCCTACTTTGACATACATTCCTGTGTGATCGCGATTGTCCGGACTAAAAAAACCCGCAACGGAGTGGTGCTATTTAAACCACCGCCAGCACGCCATCTGAACGCACCCACTCTGTGTCACACAGGGGCCAAAACCCAGCTGCCATCAGAAGATCCACCAGCAGGGCCACAACTCCAGAAGCCCTCCCACTGTTGCCCCCCCCCCCCCCCCAGCACCAAGAAGACAGAGCATCACTGCCCCAGACAGAGTGTTCAGTCTATACCTTGTGGCTAATAGCCACTGATGGACCTTTGCTCCAGCTGTTTATCCAGTCCCCTTATGAAGCTGTCTGTGCTTGTAGCCGCCTGTGGCATTTCCTATGGCAGTGAGTTCCACGTGTTCATTATTCTCTGGGTGAAAAAGTACCTCCTTTTTTTCTGTTCCATACCTACTGCTCGTTAATTTCATTGAGTGCCCATGACTTCTTGGGGTGTGAGAAAGGGAGAAAAGGACTTCTTTCTCTACCTTTTCTATCCTGTGCATAAATTCTGTAATTTTGTAAACCTCTGTTGTAGCGCCTCTCAGTTGTCGTTTCTCCAAGCTAAAGAGCCCTAACCTCTTTACCCTTTCTTCGTAGGGAAAGTGTTGCCCTTTTCCCATGTTAATATCTTTTTTGAGGTGCGGTGACCAGAACTGTTCACAGTACTCCAAATGAGGTCGCACCATCGATTTATACAGGGGCATGATGATACTGGCTGATCTGTTTTCAGTTCCCTTCCCAATAATCCCCAGCGTAGCGTTGGCCTTTTTCATTGCAGTCGCACACTGTCTCGACATTTTCAGGGAGTTCTCTACCACGACTCCACGATCTCTCTCCTGGTCAGCTACCGCCAGTTCGATACCCATCAACGTGTATTTATAGTTACGATTTTTGGCTCCCATGTGCATCGCTTTGCACTTGGCCACGCTGAACCTCAGTTGCCATGCTGACGCCCACTCGCCCAGCCTTGACAGATCTCTCTGGAGTGCCTCACAATCCTCCCTGGTTTCCACCGCCCTGAACAACTCCGTGCAGGGGTCATTTCGTAGAAAAAGAGGTGCAGGAGCTCATTAGCATAGCCGCTATTAGCATAACTCATTAGCATATGCCACACCCCCTGACATCACCGGAAGTGTGTCAGAAGGGGAAGCAAAAGCCTCCCCTCCCCTTCCCGAGCCAGCCTGCCAAGGCAGGGTGTGGGGGGGGAAGCGAAGAGAGAGGGGGTTTAAACTTTAAACCCCTTCTCTCAAGAGTCGCGCCGCAGCGGGCGGGCAGAGGGAGCCAGGAGGAGGCATTTAAATACCTCTTTGCACCGCCCCCAGGCCTGGGGGGGCTCTGTGGGGCTTCTTCTTTCACTCTAGAGTCACGCTGCAACTCCACCAAGCAACAAGGCAACCGTTCTGGCGGGCTCCAGCCCCCAATGACCCCCGACTCCGTGTCATCTGCCGACTCAGCCACTGCACTGCTATCTGAAGAAGCGAGCAGTGGCTGAAGAAGTGAGCAGCGACTCGCGCCAGCTCGTCCCCTGCCACAAATGCTGTTAGCCTTCCAAGTGTTGCTGGAGTCTGGCTCTTTTCTACCAGTACAGACAGACTAACACAGCCACCCATCTGAATCGATCGCAATTAACCGAGACGCTGACTCTCTTTAGCCCAGCTAGGGCTGTTTTTGATGGAATTTAATTCTGGGTGGCGGGGGTGGCGGTGGGGACCAACAGTTCCTAGATGGAAGGTTCAAAAGCTCCAACTTGGAATATGTAGGCTGTGCAACGGTTCCTGCGTTCAGTTCCACCAAGCAGCAAGGCAGCTGTGGTCTACGAGGCTGCAGTTGTGCGACTGGGGAGTGTCCGTCTGGCCCCCTTTTTGGCAACTACAGCGGAAGGTCCTCCTCTGTGGGGATGTTGAGAATAATATCCATGTCAGGGGTGCATCTGGTGGGAAACAGAAAGGAAGAGATGGGGGAGGGCTCAGATCAGCACCTGAACTCCTAAGGAAGGCACTATTTGAAACCAATGAATGAACGAGCAGGTGCTTTGCGTGCAGAAAGACCCCTTTCTGTGGCTGAGACCCCAGAGAGCTGCCACTGGCTGGAGCAGACAACGTACAGCTAGAGGGGCCCAGGACATGGCTCAGCGGCAGAGCATCTGCTTGGCATGCGGAAGGTCCCAGGTTCAATCCCCGGCATCTCCAGTTAAAAGGACCAGGCAGGAGGTGATGAGAAAGACCTCCACCTGACACCCTGGAGAGCTGTAAAGAGGGGCTGTGGCTCAGTGGTAGAGCCTCTGCTTGGCATGCAGAAGGTCCCAGGTTCAGTCCTCAGCACCTCCAGAAGGACCAAGCAGTAAGTGATGGGAAAGACCTTTCTCTGCCTGAGACCCTGGAGAGCCATGGGGAGGGACTGTGGCTCAGTGGCAGAGCCTCTGCTTGGCATGCAGAAGGTCCCAGGTTCAATCCCCGGCATCTCCAGTTAAAAGGACCAGGAATTAGGGGACGTGAAAGACCCCAGCCTGAGACTCTGGAGAGCTGCTGCCAGTCTGAGTAGGCAATGCTGAGCTTAAGAACATCAGAAGAGCCCTGCTGGATCAGACCAGGGGTCCATCTAGTCCAGCATCCTGTCTCACACAGTGGCTGACCAGTTCCTCTGGAGGGCCAACAACAGGGCAGGGAGGCCGAGGCCTTCCCCTGAGAAGAACCTCAGAAGAGCCCTGCTGGGTCAGACCAGTGAGGGTCCATCTAGTCCAGCATCCTGTCTCACACAGTGGCCAACCAGTTCCTCTGGAGGGCCAACAACAGGGCAGAGAGGCCGAGGCCTTCCCCTGATGTTGATTCCTGGCTCTGGGATTCAGAGGATTAGTGCCTCTGAATGTGGAGGCTCCCCTCAGTTGCCACGGTTAGTAGCCACTGATATACTCATCCTCCATGAATCTGTCTAATCCCCTTTTAAAGTTTTCTATTCCTGTGGTCATCACTACACCCTTTGGCAGCAGACAAGGGTCTGATGCAGTTTAGTCAAGGTCTTACCAATAGTGACCTGTGGGCAAGATCTAGGAACTTTTTTTGAAAAAATCTGGAGCAGGTAATGCATGTGCAGCTATGAACTTGGGCCTCGTGCAGCAGGCAGTGGAACCAGTATCAGAATAAGAGGAAACATCTGCCGTTTCAAAGATTACAGTGACTGGACAGATCTGAAGGCGTTTGGCAATAACCTAACGCCGTACAAACTCCAAACTTGAATGTTGAGACTGGCAAGAAGGGGGAAAGGACGTGGAGAGGGGATCGACAGTCACAATTTAAATATCCTCAAGTCTGGTCTCCCTTTATTATATATCAGAACAAACCTAAACCAGAAGATTCAGCAGAAATGGAAATGCTGACATTTGTTTAGATTGTAATGGTTTCTTATGAATGGATTGTGTATCGGCCGCTTCTCTCACTGAGTTCTGATGAAAGATTATATATATATTCTTTTACAATCTGCTGAACTCACTGATGTTCAGGTTGTACCCCAGAGAGCACTTCGGTCCGGGGCCCAACATCGCCTGGCCATACCTGGCCCAAGAGAAGCCAAGCTCACTGCCACCAGGGGGAGAGCTTTTTCGGTGGCGGCCCCTAGCTGGTGGAACGAGCTCCCGGAGGAGATCAGGGCCCTGCGGGACCTGATGCAGTTCCGCAGGGCCTGTAAGACGGAGCTCTTCCGCCAGGCATTTGGATAGGGACCGCCGCCCTCTTTTTTGTCCCCCCTTGTCACCCAGTGACTACCAATGCGCAACATAACTACTAACATCTAGTCGCTGAGGTCCCTGTATGCTCCCAATAGCAGATTGTAGGTAACATCACTTGGTACGCCATCTGATAGCATTGAGCACTTTAATATCTGTATTATGTAATAATGTTTTATGTAATGTTGTAATGTTTTAACTGGTTTTAACTGTTTTATTGTGAACGAGGTTCACCTAATTATGTAAGCCGCTCTGAGCCTGCTATGCGGGGAGAGTGGCCTAAAAGCCGAATTAAATAAATAAATAAATAAATTGTATACACGCGTGTTTATTGTGTATTTTGTTTACGGGATTGTGTTATGCACAGGGGTCCTTTCGTAGAAAAAGAGGTGCAGGAGCTCATTAGCATAACTCATCAGCATACCTCATTAGCATATGCCACGTCCCCTGACATCACCGGAAGTGTGTCAGAAAGGGAAGGTCAGTTTCAGCCCCATTATACCCTATGGGCCATTGAAATCAATGGTAAAAACTCATAGGGTATATGAGGGGCTGGAGGAAAGGGGGTTTGAGGGAGAGGCTCCAAACTTGCAGGGTAGCTGCTGGGGCCTCTCCTCGAAATACCCACCAAGTTTCAAGAAGATTGGACCACGGGGTCCAATTCTATGGGCCCCCAAACAGATTGTCCCATCCCCTCCATTGTTCTCTATGGTGGGAAGAAATGTTAACTTTTTTCCTGCCATAGAGAACAATGGAGGGAATGGGGACAACCTGTTTGGGGGCCTGTAGAATTGGACCCCCTGGTCCAATCTTCTTGAAACTTGGTGGATATTTCGAGGAGAGGCCCCAGAAGCTACCCTGCAAGTTTGGAGCCTCTCCCTCAAACCCCCTCCCCTCCAGTGGCTTTTAAAGTTGTCACCGAATTTCGGCTGCAATTCGGTGGCGAGCCGAATCAGATTAGAGAATCTGATTCAGCCCGTGGCTGCCCTACTGGCCAGTCCTGAGCTGGCGGAGCAAAGCTCCGTCTCGCTCCGGCCCCAACGGACCCCTGGTTATGCAAAATCTAATTTAAAAAGGAAGGAGAAAGAAACTTTCGAGTCCTGTTGTTGGTGGCAAAGCATTTGGAAAGATGCTGGCTGTGATCAGGACCAGGAACCCAGAAGGGGCCAAAAATGGGGGGTTGGTGATAAGGGTCAGACCCTGCATAGACGGATCAGTGGGTTCTAGATCGAACCCAGCCTGAACTCAGCCCAGAAGCTAAAATGACTAAACTGGCCCAATATGTCCAGGGGCCCACTTGCCTGAGGGACCGTCTCTCCCTGCACGTACCCCAGCGAGCACTGCGGTCAGGTTCCCAGAACCGTCCGGTCCTGCCAGGACCGAAGGAGGCCCGGTTGGCGGTGACCAGGGCCAGGGCTTTTTCGGTGGTGGCCCCGCACTGGTGGAACGAGCTCCCGGAGAACATCAGGGCCCTGCAGGACCTTTCGCAGTTCCACAGGGCCTGCAAGACAAAGCTCTTCCACCAGGCTTTCGAGTAGGGGCCGCCCCAGCTTTGTAGACTTGGCCCTGGCCTAACTAACACCGACCGCCGACCTCACTCCAATCAGGAAGACGGTGCGCCTACAGACTGCCAGGGGTAGGACAGTGTTGTGTACTAAGACCGCGGTCGCCTGGTCTCTCGTAATGGCGACCGCCACATGGGCAGCGCACATGGTCAGAATCTTCGGCCAGGTAGAACAATAGCCAGTCGGATCCTGAGTGAAGAGTACTGGACTCAGGAGACCAGGAACGGTGAAATCATGAAGCCTTTATTGAGTGATTCAGCATGCCCAGTAGATGGTCAGAACAAGCATGCTTCCAGGGCTCCAGGGCCCTCATTATATGCTGGCCGGAGCCACACCTCCGGCCACACTCAAAAGACCTGATAGGGGCTTAAAATTTGTGCATGTTTGTCATAGGTTCCCTGGAGGAGCCTTTGATTGCATTGGCTCCCCAGGGAGAACCTAGGTCCCACATTGGTGGAGGCTTTCAATCCGGATGTCTATTGTTCCTCCAGATTCAAGCTCCCCTCTCTGCCTGACCATGTGCTCTGGCCATGCGGCGGGCGCCATTTAGGGCTGCCAAGTCCCCCGCTTGGGCGGGGGAAACACCGATTTTTAGAGCTTACCTCCCGCTTTTCCAAAGATGGCCACCGGGGGGACAAAATGGCTGTGTTAAAAGGGAAATGTCTGCAGAGAGCCTGCCCTGCATTAAAAAGCCTCGCCAGACATTTCCCCTTTAAGAAGTCAGCAAGAGAGCTTCTTCCACAGCAAGAGAGCCCCGCCCAGAGATTAAGGAGGGACGGAAGGAGCTGCTTTTGCATGTGGCTGGCAAGGTGAGTTTCTGTTCCAGCTCTTTTCATTCTCTCTCCCTTTCTTTTTTCTGTCTGTCTGTCTGTCTGTCTGTCTCTCTCTCTCTCTGTCCCCATCCAGCAGAGGTCTATCAGTGGCTATTATAGCCACAAGGTCTAAATGGAAGTAAGTGCCTCTGCTAGTTTTTTCCCCTTCTCTCTCTCTCCCTCTTTCTTTCTTTTTTCTGTCTGTCTGTCTGTCTGTCTCTCTCTCTGTCCCCATCCAGCAGAGGTCTATCAGTGGCTATTATAGCCACAAGGTCTAAATGGAAGTAAGTGCCTCTGCTAGTTTTTTCCCCTTCTCTCTCTCTCCCTCTTTCTTTCTTTTTTCTGTCTGTCTGTCTGTCTCTCTCTCTCTGTCCCCATCCAGCAGAGGTCTATCAGTGGCTATTATAGCCACAAGGTCTAAATGGAACCCTTTGGCTGGGGCAGTGATGCTCTGCATTCTTGGTGCTTGGGGGGCAACAGTGGGAGGGCTTCTGGAGTTCTGGCCCCGCTGCTGGACCTCCTGAGGGCACCTGGTATTTTTGGCCACTGTTGTGACACAGAGTGTTGTACTGGATGGGCTGTACTGGATGGGCCGATCCACTGTGGCTTCTCTCCTGTTCTTATGATATGAAAATCATATTTAGCACTTGTGCAGCACTTAGTGCTTCATATTCTGCTGAGATGAGGAAGGATTCAGTAGGGCCGTTGCTCAGTGATAAGAGCATCTGCTTGACATGCAGGAGGTATCAGCCTCTTCAGCTAAAAAAGGATCAGGTAATAGGTGACATTAAAGATCTCAGCCTGAGACCCTGGAGAGCCACTACCAGTCTGAGTAGTCAATACTGACCTTGATGGACCAATGGCCTGATTCAGTATTAGGAAACTTCATGAGTTCATGTGTCAGCATGTGGAAGCAACATCACAGGATGTGACATCACAAAATGATGTCACTTCCTTTCTCCTGGCTCCACCCCCAAAGTCTCCTGGCTCCACCCCCAAAGACCCCAGATATTTCCCAAGTTGGACTTGGCAGCCCTAGCGCCATTACCTGGGAGCACATGGCAGGCTGGTTGCTACACAGAGCATACTACATTACACTGAGCGACCACCAATCACGAGCCTAGGTCTCCCGCTGGGGGACCTATGAACTGCAACCACGGACTTAAGGTCCTATCAGGACTTGGGGGCGAGGTCAGGGCATTGTCTCCGGCCGGCATAAAAGAGGGCTTTGAGCCCGGGGTTTCTCATGTTCCATCTGACCCTCAATAAAGAGCTTTGCTATGAAATCACTACCACTCGCCTCCCGACTCCGATACTTTCCAGACAGCATAGCTCGCCATCTTGTTCTTGGTTTGGATTTTCAGTAGTTTAGCTTTAATAGCAGTGTTTGGTGGTTGCCGTTTTATTATATTTATGTATTTATTGTATTGTTCGACCTGGTTGGTTGCCGCCCTGAGCCCGCCGTAAATGGCCAGGAGGGCGGGATTAAAAAAACAACAACTCCAAATAAATAAGTAAATATAAACTGAATTTCTTCATCCTTTATGCAGAAACTCTGGCTTGTATGCTGTTATTTTCTGCTTACATTTGGAGGGGTTGCTTTCTTCCCCCTGCAGACTCTTGCTTTGTCTCCCCCCTGCCCAATCACTAACCCCAGGAGCAGAATTTTGAAGCTGCAGTGGAAGTGAGATTATGCAAGAGTCGCATTCCATGAACTTCGTACCACTTGCAGTTCATTGGATACAAGCCAATATATGACTAAACTATTGTCTTTTGATTTGCATTACAGTCATTTCAATACAAGTATCTTATCTGTAAAGTAAAGATGCGACACTCCCAAAATCTTGGGCAAACAACTCCGCCATATATCTCTTTTTATAAGAAGTAAACCCACCTTTTCTCAGCTTAGTTCCAAGATTGGTCACTGATGTCCGATATAAACAGTAGTAACACTAGAGTTAACCTTAGTTTAATGTGACGGGAATGTTTAAGAATTGCTGTAATGCAAGCTAAGTCTTTAACTTTGTATTCCAATATATTATTAAGAATCTCCAACATTTAACACACTCTTTACTGCTTGTACCCTTTGAATCCCTTCAATAAAGGAGAGGAAAAAAAAATAAACTGAGGCTATCGTACTCTGGTCGCATCATGAGAAGATGAGAGTCACTGGAAAAGACAACAGTGCTAGGAAAAGTGGAAGGCGGCAGGAAAAGAGGAAAATCAAACGCTCGGTCAAGGAAGCCGCGGCCCTCCGTTTGCAAGGCCTGAGCAAGCCTGTTGACAAGAGGATGTCTTGGAGGCCATTAACTCATAAGGTCGCCACAAGCCAGAAACAACGTGACGCGACTTCATTCGCTCGCACCCCCCCACACCCTTTACATAGCTTGTTACTGTTTTGGACAATAATTTAGTGAACTCCATCGCAGTCTCTTGCTTCTTGCCCTTTCAGTGGATTCCTTTGCTAACATGAGGTGAAAAGCATTGTGGGGAAAGGGGAGGGGTCTGCAGAATCCACCGGGGACCCAAGGCGTGCTCTGCCGAACCGATGGCTCCGGCTGCGGCCGAAGGAACTTACATGGGCCTCTGGAGCAGGACGTCCGGAAAGATCACGTCGCGTGGGTGCTGGACGTACTCGTGAAGTACCACGGTGTTCTTCTGCAACACTTCGATTTCTTTTCCCAGACCGTCAATTATCTGGAAAAGAGTTCAAGAAGAAGCCAGCGGGTCAGGAGTTGCGACACTCCCCTGGGGAACCCGTTCTGATCCTCCTGGAGCTTCCTCAGGGACAACTGCCAGAGCCACCTTCAGCCCTTCTGAGGAACGAAGCCGGCCTCAGTGGCCCAACGGCCCTTGCTGAGCCAGTGGGACACCACGGGAGCCACGCGTCTGCTTTGTGACCTCTTTGCTGCCATAAGAACACCAGGAGAGCCCTGCTGGATCGGACCAGTGGTCCTTCTAGTCCAGCCTTCTGTCTCACCCAGTGGCCAGCCAGTTCCACTGGAGGGCCAGCAACAGGGCAGGGAGGCCGAGGCCTTCATAAGAACATCAGGAGGGCCCTCCTGGATCAGACCAGTGAGGGTTCATCTAGTCCAGCCTCCTGTCTCACACAGAAGCCAGCCAGTTCCTCTGGAGGGCCAACAACAGGGCAGAGAGGCCGAGGCCTTCGTAAGAACACCAGAAGAGCCCTGCTGGATCAGACCAGTGGTCCAGCTAGTCCAGCATCCTGTCTCACCCAATGGCAAACCAGTTCCACTGGAGGGCCAACAACGGGGCAGGGAGGCTGATGGCTTCATAAGAACCTCAGAAGAGCCCTGCTGGATCAGACCAGTGAGGGTCCATCTAGTCCAGCATCCTGTCTCACACAGAGGCCAGCCAGTTCCTCAGGAGGGCCAGCAACAGGGCAGAGAGGTCGAGGCCTTCATAAGAACATCAGAAGAGCCCTGCTGGATCAGACCAGTGAGGGTCCATCTAGTCCAGCATCCTGTCTCACACAGAGGCCAACCAGTTCCTCTGGAGGGCCAACAACAGGGCAGAGAGGCCGAGGCCTTCATAAGAACATCAGAAGAGCCCACCTGGATCAGACGAGTGAAGGTCCATCTAGTCCAACATCGTGTCTCACACAGAAGACAGCAAGTTCCTCTGGAGGACCAACAACAGGGCAGAGAGGCCGAGGCCTTCCTAAGAACTTCAGAAGAGCCCAGCTGGATCAGAGCAATGTGGTCCCTCCAGTCCAGCCTCCTGTCTCACACAGTGGCCAACCAGTTCCTCTGGAGGGCCAGCAACAGGGCAGAGAGGCCGAGGCCTTCCCCTGAGAAGAACATCAGAAGAGCCCTGCTGGGTCAGACCAGTGAGGGTCCATCTGTCCAGCCTCCTGTCTCCCACAGTGGCCAACCAGTTCCTCTGGAGGGCCGGCAACAGGGCAGAGAGGACCAAGCGTCTTGATTTCTTCGATGGACCAAGTGTCTGATTCAGTAGCAGGCAGGGTCATGTTGTTCATCTGTTCCCTAGCCGGATACATACCTGGTCCCATGCCAGACACCCTTCCTCTACATATCTCACACGTGACTTGCTGTACCAAATCTGGGTTCCAGCAGCAAGATTATCCCGGGGGAAGCTGCTTCAACGATGAAGCCCCCGCCAGCTAGGGTGAGAAGGGCCCGGACCTCGCCAGGCTCTTCCAGCTGCGGATACTCTGGCTGACCCCACCTTCTTTTGAGTCTCGATCTGCCGCCGCAGCTCCTGATTGTTCTTCGCCATCTGCTGGAGTCCACTCCGATACTCTGACACCTTCTCCTGCACGGGGGGGAGGATACTTATGAGAACATCTGAAATGGCCTTACACCGAATCAGACGGATGCACCAGGTTCTGATGCACAAATCCGTGCCCTCTGTGACCCCTTGGCCGAACTGGAATCACACAGCCTGAGCTTAACGAGTTATATGAATACCTGTTTAATGAATTAAGGAGTCTCAGAGGGGCTTACAATCTCCTTTCCCTTCCCCTCCCCACAACAGGCACCCTGGGAGGCAGGTGGGGCTGAGAGAGCTCTTTCGAGGACGGCTCATATGAACATAAGAGAAGCCAGGGTTGGATCAGGCCAGTGGCCCACCCAGTCCAACACTGTGGCTGAGGACAGACTGGCAATCTGAAGCGGAGGCAAAGCGGAGGGAACTGGAGCGGGGGAAAAAACCCACGGAGCTGGCCGTTCACACTGGCCAGAGCAATGCGGATCAGCGGCGATACGGAGCATTCAGACTGCCACGGAGAGTTCAGACTGCCGCATAGCCAGCGCGCGCGGCTCGCGTGTGCCGCTGCACTTTTTTTTGTTTTCCTTTGATGCTTATCGCATATGCGCATATGCGCATATGCACACATGCGCATATGCGCAAAACTTTTTGCCGGTGCGTTCACACTTCCTCCGGATGCCTCCCGCTTCTTCCAGTTCACACTGTTTGGAAGCGGGAGGCATGCGGAGGAAGGCCCCTGAACACCGGGAAAAACCGGTGTCCGGGTAAAGCGGAAGGAAAGCGGCTGGGAGACGGGTAAGTACGCAACGGAGCCGATGGGCAGATGCGCATGTCTGAACGTGCTCCTTTCCTCCGTTTGCGAAGCGTGCCTGCCCCGCTTCAGATTGCCAGTCTGTCCTCGGCCTGTGTCACACGCTGGCCAAAAACACCAGGTGCCATCAGAAGGTCCAGCAGTGGGGCCAGGACACTAGAAGCCCTCCCACTGTTGCCCCCCCCCAAACACCAAGATTACAGAGCATCACTTGCCCCAGACTGAGAGTTCCTATCTATACTTTGTGGCTAATAGCCACTGATGGACTTCTGCTCGTGAGAGAACAGCTCCGAGAGAACTTGTGACTGGCCCAAGGTCACACCAGCGGCTGCATGCGGAGGAGAGGGGAATCAAACCTGGTTCTCCCAGATTAGAGTCCGCGCTCCTAACCACTACGCCAAAGTGGCTTTCACTTCAGGGTGATCTCCCCCTCCCACACCAAGGTTCAGTGGGAAGCCTGCAGGACTCCCCCTGTGCAGCTTTGCATGCCATCAATAGTGTGCTCAGATCTGTAACGGAAGAGGCCGTCGGGCTGGTATGGAGGAGGGACCTCTGAATCCCAGAGCCAGGACGAAACATCAGGAGAAGCCTCAGCCTCTCTGCCCTGTTGTTGGCCCTCCAGAGGAACTGGTTGGCCACTGCATGAGGCAGGATGCTGGAGTAGATGGACCCTCACTGGTCTGATCCAGCAGGGCTCTTCTGATGTCCTTATGAAGGCCTCGGCCTCCCTGCCCTGTTGTTGGCCCTCCAGAGGAACTGGCTGGCCACCGTGTGAGACAGGATGCTGGACTAGATGGACCACTGGTCTGATCCAGCAGGGCTCTTCTGATGTTCTTAGGAAGGCCTCAGCCTCTCTGCCCTGTTGGCCCTCTAGAATAGCTAGTTGGCCACTGTGTGGGACAGGATGCTGGACTAGATGGACCCTCACTGGTCTGACCTAGCAGGGCTCTTCTCATGTTCTCATGAATCAGGGAAGGAACAGAGCTAGTGAAATGCAAAAGCTTTCTCGAGCGCCCAAACCCTGTTCTCGAGAGCCAGTTTGGTGTAGTGGTTAAGTGCGCGGACTCTAATCTGGGAGAACCGGGTTTGATTCCCCACTCTTCCATAGGCACCTGGCTGGATGACCTTGGGCAAGCCATAACTCTGTACCAGCTGTTCTCTCAAGGACAGCTCGGGAAAGAGCTCTCTCAGCCCCACCTACCTCCCAGGGTGTCTGTTGTGAGGAGGGGAAGGGAAAGGAGTTTGTAAGCTGGTCTGAGACTCCAAGTGAGTGAAGGGCGGGATATAAATCCAATCTCTTCTTCTTCTTCTTCTTATCCAACAGTAAGCCTTCCCAAGAGTTTATATTGCTCCATGGAGACTCCCATTTAAACATAAGCCTGCTGGGGAAAGTGGGGGCTTTAAATTGTATGCCTTCCTTTGCCCCCCCCCCCCATCCCTATTTACAGAAAGCTCCTTCGTGGCACAGGCTGCCCTCCCCAATCCCATCTGGACCAGCCTCTGGTCACAGTAGAAGTGCTGCATTCAAGTCCAGCAGCACCTTAGAGACCAGCCAAGATTTTCGGGGAATGAGCTTTCAGGAGTCAAAGCTCCCTTTGTTAGTTACCAGTGCTCATACCCCGAAAATCTTGCTGGTCTCTAAGGTTCACCTCTAAAACTATTTAAAGGTAAAGGTTTCCCTTGCTCGAAAGCCAGTTGAATACGACTCTA
The DNA here is from genome assembly GCA_029233225.1 of Lepidodactylus listeri. Taxonomy (NCBI): domain Eukaryota; kingdom Metazoa; phylum Chordata; class Lepidosauria; order Squamata; family Gekkonidae; genus Lepidodactylus; species Lepidodactylus listeri. Next base: position 5,747,525 of record JARCFY010000002.1, read on the forward strand.
GGGTTGTGGTGCTCATCTCCGTTTCCAAGCCGAAGAGTCAGCGCTGTCCAAAGACTATTTCCGTGGCCACATGGCCGGCATGACTAGATGCTGAGGCGCACGGAACGCTGTCACCTTCCCACCGAAGCGGTACCTGTTTATCTACTTGCAATGTCTTGCTTTCGAACTGCTGGGTTGGGGGGAGCTGGGGCCAGAGACGGGAGCTCACTCTGTCACGCAGCACTCGGGTCTCGAACTGCCAAGCTACCGGCCTTCCAGTCTGCAGCTCAGCGTCTTAACCTCTGAGTCACCGTGGCCCCCTGAAACTATTTACAGTACTATAAAGTTTGAACCAAGTGGCACCTTTGAGAGCAACAGAGTTTTATTCAAAGCGTGAGCTTTCATGTGCAAAACACACTTCTTTGGAGAAAACTGGAACAAAATCCCAAAAAGCTAGTTGCAGGGAAAAAGAGGGTGGGGGTGAGCCATTAGGCGAGGCCTCTCAGCTATATATGCAGAGCTCAGATTTCATTCCAGGTTTCCCCAAAGATGTGTGCTTGGCACACAAAAGTTTACACTTTGAAAAAAAACTGTGTTGGTCTCAAAGGGGCCGCTGGACCCAAACCTTTGTTCTGCTGCTTCTGAACACGGCGACCCACCTGAATCTATTTACAGTAAAGTAAAACTTTCCCTCGCTCGAAAGCCAGTCGAATCTGACTCTAGGGGACGGTGCTGATCTCTGTTTCCAAGCCGAAGAGCCAGCGCTGTCTGAAGACGTTTCCGTGGTCATGTGGCCGGCATGACTAGACGCCGAGACGCACGGAACGCTGTTACCTTCCCACCAAAGCGGTTCCTATTAATCTACTTGCCATTTCTTGCTTTCAGACTGCTAGGCCAGCAGGAGCTGGGGCCACTCGGGTCTCGAACTGCCAAACTACAGACCTTCTGCAGCTCGACGTCTTAACCTCTGAGCCACCGCGGCCCCGGTACAGACGCTCAAATAGATCTCACTCGCCTCCACGACAGCCTCCAAGATGCGCTCTGTTTCCTCCTTGGTCCTCTCCACGATCGTCTCCAAGAACTGCTTGGCCATCTCTTGGGCCTCCTCCAGCTCATCCTGGGAACCGCAGGGGGGAAACGCTGAAGCCTCAGGGGGGCAAGGAGGAGGAGGGGGACTCCCAGAACCGCCCCCCTCCCCCCACTCCTCGGCCCACACCTGCTGCTCTTCGCTCAGGTCCTGGATGCTGCGCAGCAGGGAGGCGATCTGGACGGATTTCACCGGGTACTCCTTGTCCATGTACGTCCGCAGGACATTGAGCTCGTCCTGGAGCACGCGGACCTTGGCGTTCATGCGGCTCAGCTCCACCTCCAGTTCTGGCCAAAGAAGAAAACAAGGAGAGGGCAGAAGGTTGCTCTGATTTAAGGGAATGGGCATGCTGACCTCTGCTGGTTAGGGCGGTTCCTCCGCGGGACAGGCTTCCTCGGGAGGTGGGGGGCTCTCCTTCTCTGGAGGTTTTCAGGCAGAGGCTAGATGGCCATCGGACAGCAATGTTGACTCTGTGAACTTGGGCAGACCACGAGAGAGAGGGCAGGGAGGGCTGCGTCGGTGGGAAGCCGACAGCGTTCCATGCTTGGTTCTCGTGGCCCTTTCCTACACGCCCAGGGAAATGCTGCTCGTCACTTTGGGGTCAGGAAGCCATTTTTCTCCTGGCCAGTTTGGCTGGAGATCTTGGAGGGTTTTTTCCCCATCTTCTGGGCATGGAACAGGGGTCACTGGCGGGGGGGGGGGGGTATTTGTGAATTTCCTGCATTGTGCAGGGGGTTGGACTAGGTCAGGGGTGGGCAAACTGTGGCTCGAGAGCCGCATGCGGCTCTTTCACATATATTATGTGGCTCCGGGCAGGGCGGCTGGGGAAGCTAAATATCATTAGCAAACAAATATCATTGGACAGATTAATATCATTATCAATATCTGCTTTTACCCCTTTTGTTATTATTTTTGGCAGTCTCGTTTAAGGTTAATAAAAAGCAAATTTGCTTCTTTTCCGATAAAAGCAGGTCATACTTGTTCCTGTCTTGTGGCTCTCAAACATCAGATGTTTATTCTATGCGGCTCTGACGTTAAGCAAGGTTGGCCACCCCTGTTCTAGGTGGCTCTTACGCTGAGCGAGTTTGCCCACCCCTGGACTAGATGACCCTGGAGGTCCCTCCCAACTCTATGATTCTATGATATTATGATTCTATGACCACTCTTTCCTATTCTTTTTTTTGTTTTGAGATTTTGCGTGTGTATATGTGCCTGCATGCTTGGAAGTCATGGTGACTTCTGGCAACCGGTAGTAGGATGTTTCAGAAAGAAAAAGAAGAAGAGAAGAGAAGGAGAGATTGGATTTATATCCCGCCCTTCACTCACTTGCAGTCTCAGAGCAGCTCACAGACTCCTTTCCCCTCCCCTCCCCACAACAGACACCCTGGGAGGTAGGTGGGGCTGAGAGAGCTCTTTCCCAAGCTTGAGGGAAACAGCTGGTCCTTGAGGGAACAGCTGGTCCAGAGCTATGGCTTGCCCAAGGTCATCCAGCCAGGTGCAAGTGGAGGAGTGGGGAATCAAACCCGGTTCTCCCAGATTAGAGTCCGCGCACTTAACCACTACACCAAACTGGCGCACTGGAAAGGTGGCTGGGTATTTATTTATTTATTTATTATTTCACATGGGTAAAGCCTGCCCCCACCTCCCGACTGCTGGTATTCCTTGGAGGTCTCCCTTCCGATTCCTTGCCAGGTTCGCCGCTGCTTAGCTTTTGAGATCTGATGAGATTTGGCTTGCCTGGGCCATCCAGGGACTTCTGACCTCTCTTGTTCTGCACAGCAGAGAAGGACTGCCGTGGCCCACAGAGCCAGGATGTCTGCACAGGGATGCCTCCTGGGGCATGCCTCCCACACTCCCAGCTCTGGGACAAGAAAGTTGCACAGCCACCCCCATGGCAAGCTGTCCCTGGAAATGAGAGGCCGGGTCTTTCCCACGGAGAGCCAGTGTGGTGTAGCATACAGCATGTCAGACGACAACTCTGGGCAACCCAGGTTCCAGTCCCTGCCTCTGCCTTGGAAGCCTGCTGGGCGACCTTGGGCCTGTCACAAGCTCTGCACCTGGCCTCCCTCGCAGGGTCGTTGTCGTGAGAAAACAGAGGACGGAAGAACAATATTATAAACGCTGTTTTGAGTCCTAACTGGGGAGAAAAGCATGATGTAAATGCTGTATTTTTCGCTCCATAAGACGCACCTGATCATAAGACGCACCTTGTTTTTAGAGGAGGAAAACAGGAAAAAATGAAACAGAAAGAAAGAGAGAGAGAGATAAAGGAAGGAAGGAGGAGGAGAGAGAGAGAGAAAGAGAAAGGAAGAAAGAAAGGTGGGGACAGAGAGAGAGACAGACAGACAGAAAAAAGGAAAGGAAGGAAGGAAGGAAGGAAGATAGAGAAAGGAAAGAAGAGAGACGTGGGCATGCCATGCAAAGCCAAGCCTTTCTGTGCAAAGTAGCCACGGAGCTTAATCTGTGGGCGGGGCTTTCTGCTGCTGGCTGTCTTAAAGGGGAAAAGCACTTAAAGGGAAAGAGTACTTAGCCTGGTGGGGGTTTTCCTGCTGTTTCCCTTCTAAGTCTTAACAGCTCAGGCCCAGCAGGGAGGGGCGGGGAAGGCTGGGATGCCAGCCTGAATGGCGTTCCCCTGCGTTCCTGCTGAAGAAAGAGCCCTGTTACAGGTAAGAAAAGCTCCATATTCGCTCCATAAGACGCACACACTTCCCCCCCACTTTTTGGGGAGGAAAAGTGCGTCTTATGGAGCGAAAAATACGGTAAATAAACGCAAAAACTAAAGGCACAGAGATGGGCTCCCGGCCTGTAACTTGGGTTTTGTGGCTTGTGGGGCGATTTTTTTCTCGTGGGGCTGAAGTTCTCGGTGCAGAAAGAGAAGCTGTGTAACCAACGGAGAGCTGTGACCAGGAGAGATCTCTAAATTACAAGCTGTCGACCCCTTTAGATGACAGTTCTCAGCTGCCACAAGTTAATCACTTCTGCCAGCCCAAGCAACAATTCTGAGAAGAAACCGGCAGGTCGGGCGGATGACGTCTATAGTCAAGAAAGCTAACACTTAAGGCAGAAACACTCTCTTAAAGGAGACTGGTTTCTTGACACAGAGTTAGAAGGGATCCTTGAGGTCACCTACTCCAACCCCCTTGCTCAGTGCGGGCGTTTGTCAACTACAGCACCCCCCTCTGCTTAAAGGAGCACACGCTTTTAAAAAACCTGTTTCAACGTTATTGAAAAAAGCATTTACATGAGAGATTCTTGTGGGGCTGTGCCTTTAAGAAAGGGGGCAGAGCCCTCAAAAGCCCCACCGTAGCTATGGGCCTGATGCGCTCTTTTCTCCTCCTTTGTGGAGGCCAGCCTGGACTGCCAGGGTTCCTTCTGGGATCCTCACAACTATGATCTGGACCTTATCAGACCAGAAAGAAACAAAGTTAGATAACCACAGCCACTAAGAAAAAGGCCGAAGAAGCCTGTGTATAAAGTGCTAAATAGCCAAAACAAACTACAAGATATACATATATGTGATACGACGTATGCAGAAGAAAGCATAAGGTGATATCCTATAACATGTACAATGAAGGTCCAAAGTCGAATGGAATCATCTGACGAAATTTCCGGATAGTATATTCGTTTCGCGAGTCTTCTTCTGAGGAGGACCAATATATAACTTCAGTCTGCAAAAACCATTCTAGAGAAGTCTGCCTACAGTTAACAATCATTATCCTTCAAACAAGAAAAGGTATATTCCTATAGGATTTTAGAGAGAGAGAGATTGGTTTTATACCCCGCCCTTCACTACCCAAAGGAGTCTCGAAGCGGCTTACAATCTCCTTTCCCTGCCCCTCCCCACAACAGACACCCTGTGAGGTAGGTGGGGCCGAAAGAGCTCTTTCAAGGACTGCTCTTGAGAGAACAGCTCTAAGAGAACTTGTGGCTGATCCAAAGTCTCTCCAGCAGCTGCATGTGAAGGAGTGGGGAATCAAACCCGGTTCTCCCAGATTAGAGTCTGTGCTCCTAACCACTACACTAAACTGGCTAACAAGGCATATCAAGGATCAGTAGATGGGCCATCCTATTCAACGTAAAGAATTCTGAATAGTTTTTGCAGATTGAAGTTATATATTGGTCCTCCTCAGAAGAAGACTCACGAAACGAACACACTATCCGGATATTCCGTCAGATGACTTCATTTGACTTCGGACCTTCATTGTACATGTTACAGAATATCCCCTCGCACTTTCTTGTATTTACATCGTATCTCATACAGGTATATTTTGTGGTTTGCTTTTGTCTATTTAGCACTTTGTACACAGCCTTCTTTGGTCTTTTCCATATCAAAGCAGGACAACATGACTTGTGTGAGTGCCAGGGTGACAGCAGGCCCTCAGACCAGGGCCAGCGTTCCCCTTGGATCTACTGGCTGGGGCTCGCAAACAGGATGCCGCTTACTTCCCATATTCTTCTCCACCATTTTCTCCGTCTCTTGGAGCTCCGCTTTTGCCACGCCCACTTGGTTCTGCCTGGAGTCCTGGAGGGTCGTGATGATCGTCTGCAGAGACAAGAGCACAGGTGTACCAGTGGCTTGAGGCTGTGCTCGGAATGGTGAGGCCAAACTCTAGCTGCTGGGCACTTTGAGAGCTGCTGGGCACTTTGAGAGAATTCAGAGAAATGCCCCCCCCCAGAATGAATCGAGACATGTGTGCGAGAGAGGGGCACCCTTCTTCACTCCCCCTCTACTGCATACTAGGAAAGAGGAAGTGGAGGGTGACAAAGAGGCAGAAGATCACCTGTGTGACTCCCTGTCCAGCATCACGGCCTGGGTGAGAAAGTTGGGTGGAGGCAAAGACCAATCAGGCTGAAGTGCAGGGAAGGTGAGAAACCAGAGAAGGGAGGGATGTCATTCTGGATTTTTTTTAGTTCACCTGAATTTCCAAAATTTGCCTGGTTGGTTCCAACCAATCAGAGAGAGTTTCAGCCCTCCCCTTGGCTAATGCTCCCTCCTGTCCTAAGTCAGTTTGTGCTGAGTGATTGCTCAGATTTCTCAGACAAAGAGCTACCTGCTAGCTCTCAGCCCGTGACTGAACAGCTGGCTGTAGCTGGCTCTGAGGCAGAAGGAGAACAACAAGAGATCAGGCTACTGGCTGATCAGGAGTCACAGCCTACAACTGAAACCGAGCCAACACCCTGCAGCTCTGAAGCAGTGAACAAGTCTTCAGCAGCCACTCCCAGCCCACCAAGCTCACCCACACCCCTGCAGCGTTGATACTGTCAGATACGCTTAAGAGTTGCAAGAAAGGAGAAGAAGAAGAAGAAGAAGAGATTAGATTTATACCCTGCCCTTCACTCACTTAGAGTCTCAGAGCAGCTTACAAACTCCTTTCCCTTCCCCTCCCCACAACAGACACCCTGTGAGGTAGGTGGGGCTGAGAGAGCTCTTTCCCAAGCTGTCCTTGAGGGAACAGCTGTGACAGAGCTACGGCTTGCCCAAGGCCATCCAGCCAGGTGCAAGTGGAGGAGTGGAGAATCTCCTAGTTTAGAGTCCGCGCACTTAACCACTACACCAAACTGGCTCCAGGGCGAGAAGAAGGGCGAGATTCGTGGCCCATTGTCAGCTGTCAACTGAAGAGATGAATGAGTAGTTTCAGGATGACTGCCAAGGAACTGGCTGGGAGTTTAGCTCATTAAGACCCGGCTCCCTTGGCAGCCATTTTGTGGCTGGCTCCATCTCCCGTGGCAGCCATCTTGCCATTGTACCCGCCATCCTGTGTCAGGAATACAAAGGTGCTCGAAGTGTGAAAAACGTTGGCGATCCCTGGGCTACACTGTCTGTACGGCTACCTCATTCCTACCAAGGATTGAGGGGCATCCCTGGAGCGCCCTTTCCCCGGATGCTTCTGACATTCCCTCCTCTGCACTGGCTGGCACGGGCTGCCAGTCTGAATATGCCCTGAAAATCTGACTGGAGACCCAAGAACGTGATCTGGCAGGTACCAGGCCAGGAAACCTGGGACCAAGGGGAGGGAGTTCTATTGCTGCAGCTCCTCCAACCCCCGGCCACCAATGCCCAGCCTTACCCCAAACATGTCGTACTGCTGGAGGAGGTCCCTGGCGCATCGAGCAGTCTCGGCGTCCTTTTCCTGGATGTCCTCCATCAGCCGCCGGTTCTTCTCCAAGAGGACATGGGAATGGTGCTTCAGTTCCTCCAAGGAGTTCCCCTTGGCCTTGGAAAGTCGCTGGGGAAGAAGGGGGGGAACACGTGAAGCTGCCTTACACCGAATCAGACCCGTGGTCCGTCAAGGTCAGTCTAGTCAACTCAGACTGGCAGCAGCTCTTCAGGGTCTCGGGGGGGGGGGGGGTCTCTCCCATCACCTACTACTTGTTCCTTTCAACTGGAGACGCCCGGGGATTGAGTATGGGACTTTCCGCATGCTAAGCAGATGTTCTACCTCTCAGCCACGGACCCACCCTAAATGGTGCTGTCTCATACTGCATCAGACCCTTGGTCCACCAAAGTCGGTGTTGTCTACTCAGACTGCCAGTGGCTCTCCAAGGTTTCAAGCAGAGGTTTTTCACAATATCTACCGCTTGGTTCTTTTACCTGGAGAGGCCGGGGACTGAACCTGGGACCTTCTGCATGCCAAGCAGATGCTCTGCCACTGAGCCACAGCCCCTCTTTACAGCTCTCCCAGGGTCTCAGGCAGAGGTCTTTCCCATCACTTCCTGCCTGGTCCTTTTAACTGGAGATGCCGGGGATTGAACCGGGGACCTTCTGCCTGCCAAGCAGAGGCTCTTCCACTGAGCCACAGCCCCTCTTTACAGCTCTCCAGGGTCTCAGGCAGAGGTCTTTCCCATCACTTCCTGCCTGGTCCTTTTAACTGGAGATGCCGGGGATTGAACCTGGGACCTTCTGCGTGCCAAGCAGATGCTCTGCCACTGAGCCACAGCCCCTCTTTACAGCTCTCCCAGGGTCTCAGGCTGGGGTCTTTCCCATCACCTCCTGCCTGGTCTTTTTAACTGGAGATGCCGGGGATTGAACCCGGGACCTTCTGCATGCCAAGCAGAGGCTCTCCCACTGAGCCACAGCCTCTCTTTACAGCTCTCCAGGGTCCCAGGCAGAGGTCTTTCCCATCACCTCCTGCCTGGTCCTTTTAACTGGAGATGCCGGGGTTTGAACCTGGGACCTTCTGCATGCCAAGCAGAGGCTCTCCCACTGAGCCACAGCCCCTCTTTACAGCTCTCCAGGGTCCCAGGCAGAGGTCTTTCCCATCACCTCCTGCCTGGTCCTTTTAACTGGAGATGCCGGGGATTGAACCTGGGACCTTCTGCCTGCCAAGCAGAGGCTCTGCCACTGAGCCACAGCCCCTCTTTACAGCTCTCCAGGGTCTCAGGCAGAGGTCTTTCCCATCACTTCCTGCCTGGTCTTTTTAACTGGAGATGCCGGGGATTGAACCGGGGACCTTCTGCATGCCAAGCAGAGGCTCTCCCACTGAGCCACAGCCCCTCTTTACAGCTCTCCAGGGTCCCAGGCAGAGGTCTTTCCCATCACCTCCTGCCTGGTCCTTTTAACTGGAGATGCCGGGGATTGAACCTGGGACCTTCTGCATGCCAAGCAGATGCTCTAGCGCTGAGCCACAGCCTCCCCGCAATCGTCCATCTCCACTGTGGGCTACGGGAAAAGAAACACGGTGGTTCAGAAGCAGAACCTCGTGTCTGTCGGACTCACCCCCACACAAAATGCACATCACACAAGGAGAATACCATCACGCCCAGTTACACACCCACAGAACCCTCCAACTTCATGGCTGCTTCTCCTCCCATACATAGAAACATAAAACCAGAATGAACCTCCAGGGTCATCTAGTCCAACCCCCAGCACAATGCAGGAAATTCACAACTGCCTTTCCCCCCAACCCCCGGTGGCCACCGATTTATGCACGGGGGAAGGCAAAAAACCTCCCAAGAAGGAGAGCCCACCACCTCTCGAGGAAGCCTGTTCCACTGAGGAACCGCTCTGTCAGGAAGTTCTTCCTCATGTTTAGCCGAAAACTCTCCTGATTTAATTTCAACCCTTCAGTTCTGGTCTGACCTTCTGGGGAAATTCCTTCCCTGGCTTTCTCTGCTCCTGATAAGATCATCCAGCATCGCCCATTTTTACGCCCTAAGCCCGCTAGCTGTCATCTCCACCAGTTTGGTGTAGTGGTTAGGAGCGCGGACTCTAATCTGGGAGAACCGGGTTTGATCCCCCACTCCTCCACATGCAGCTGCTGGTATGGCCTTGGGTCAGTCCCAAGTTCTCTCAGAGCTGTTCTCTCAGGAGCAGTCCTCAAAAGAGCTCTCTCAGCCCCACCGACCTCACAGGGTGTCTGTTGTGGGGAGAGGAAGGGAAAGGAGATTGTCAATCACTCTGAGACTCTTTCAGGTAGTGAAGGGCGGGGTATAAATCCAATCTCTCTCTCTCTAAAATCCTATAGGAATATACCTCTTCTTCTTCTTCCTCAGATTGCACCACAAAGCAAATTTGTCTTGAGCTTTTCTGTACCTTCTTCTCCCCATCGGTTCTCCCATGTTCCAACCACCACAAAGATCGCTGACAAGGAAATGGCACTCAGCCAGCAGGCCTACGAGTGGGTGAACATCAATTTTGCCCAGCCTGAGAGAATTCCATACAGAAAAGCTAATGCCCACTGTAAGATTTCAAATATGGTATAACGTGGTCGACCCCTCACCCATTTACCAACCAGTCCCCTAACTCTGACCGACAGCGAGCGAGCGGATCTCCTGTCTCACTTTGGGTGACGGGGTCCCTGAGGTAACCTAGATCAGCCTCTCTCTAAATAATAATAAACCCGCTGACCAGTTTCCTCCAATTAAAGTAGATACCGTTTTACAATATAGTCTCTTCGGGGTTTGTCGCTATTTGGTCTCTGCGTTTAGCAGGGGTCATTTCGTAGAAAAAGAGGTGCAGGAGCTCATTAGCATGACTCATTTGCACAACTCATTTGCATATGCCACAAACCCTAACATACCGGAAGTGTGTCAGAAGGTAACACCCACCCCTCAGGCTCCACTCCACAGCTGAGTGAAACTGACCTGCTCTTCCTCCATTCCCTTCCCCATCCAATACTTGGTGCAATAAAAATAAGTGTCAAGAACACACCCTCATTCTCTTCCTGCTCCCTTGAAACCACCAGGTTTCAAGTAGACTTGAGATACCCAGGACATGTGCACCACCCATCCCTTCACCTTCCCCTCCCCACAACAAGACTCCCTGTGAGGTAGGTGGGGCTGAGAGAGGTCTTTGGAGAACTGCTCATGAGAGAACAGCTCTGAGAGAACTTGTGACTGGCCCAAGGTCACACCAGCAGCTGCATGTGGAGGAGTGGGGAATCAAACTCGGTTCTCCCAAATTAGAGTACAACTCCTGACCACTACACCAGACTGATGGGGTGGAAGCTGCTGAAGGGTTGGTGAAATTCCTTCAGTACTTATGTGCCATGTGCCCAGATAAAAAATGGTATACTTAGAAAATTTATATGCCACCTTGAGCAAGTCTCTGGAAAAGCAGCACACAGTCATAAAAGAAGCAATGATAAAATTATCAATATTAAAACAAAACATTAAAAACAATAAAGATCCTAGCAGGGCTTTCCCCGGGGCGCTGCGCCTCTACACTGCTCGGGGAAGCCGAGGAGGGGGCGGGGCTTGGTCATGTGCCCGCCCCCTGGGCTCCTCACTCCCGGAGCTGCGCTCCTCTGTGCTCCCGCTCCAACGGACCCCTGGCGTTTTGTATCTGAGGTAAATATTTGGGACCCTGTGTCCTTTGGTCTGAAATCCCTTTTCAAAAGGCACCACAGCTTTTCTCTTACTGAATACAACTTTATTGGTACAAGTGAGTATAAGTGGAGGGATATTGCGGAGATTGCTTATATTGTCACGATGTTACTGTGTCTGATGTCGCATTAAGCTTTACTGTTTTACAGACTCGTGGTTACTTTGTTGCAGAGGGTATGTTGTGATACACTTTGCACACCCTCGCTACACACTCAGACTTCACCCTCCTGTCCTGCTGCGTGGAGATGTACAGTTTCTTGGCTTGGCACCCCGGTCTCAAACTAGCCCCAGTTGGCTCTTGACCGTCCTGCCCCTCCGCCTCACTAATCTCCCTTCCAGTCAGGATCCTTTGGTTGACAGTCCTGAATTGCGTTTGTGTGTATTCTTAAGTTCACTTGTCTGCTCCCACTCTGGCAAGTCAGACACCTTAGCTCGTCTTGTGACTTTCCCGGCATTCTACTCTGCCCCTTTAAGTTCCATTTCGTCACAGATGGCAACGGTGAAAAAGCAAGACTCAAGTGCAGCGAGCCGCTTACAGACCCACAAGGTTTTTCGGGGTGTGAGCTTCCAAGAGTCAAAGTTCCCTTCGTCAGAAACGAGCGAGAAAGGGGTGTTGCAAAGAACGCTTGCCGAGGAAGAAAAAGGTACAGTGCATCTTGTAACCGGCCTTGTTAGGACAAAGCCGGCAGAAAATTAGCATCTGCAGCGAGATGAGAATCCTATTTCCCTATCCCGCTCTGTGTGTGTGTGTCCTTTGTTCTGAACTTGTGGATAAACTCAAACTTGACTGGAATATAAAGACTCGGGTCTCCATTCCTACTTATATCTGACTAAGGGAGCTGCTTTGACACTGGAAAGTTCATGCTCAGAAAATCTCGTCAGTGGAATCCGACGAAGGAAGCTTTGCACTCAAATCTAGCTCTTCTCCTGAAGACCAACATGACTGCCCTCTGAGATGTTGACGGAGGAAATGACAGGCAAATCAAATGAACGAACGGGTTCTTGATACACGGTAACATCAGTTCTGATCACCGCCCTGGGGTTTTCTGATCGCCAAAATGTGCAGGCACGGCAGTGAATTCTGAAAAGCTGCACGCCTGCCAAGCACAAGGCCTGTACTACAAATACTCTGCTAGTTTGGTGCAGTGGACTCTAAGCTGCAAGAGCCGGGTCTGATTCCCCGCTCCTTCACATGCAGCCAGCTGGGTGACCTTGGGTCAGTCACAAGTTCTTTCAGAGCTGTTCTCTCAAGGGCAGTTCTCTCAGAGTCTCTCTCAGCCCCGCCTACCTCACAAGGGTGCCTGTGGTGGGGAGGGGAAGGGGAAGGAGACGGTAAGCCACTCTGAGTGAAGGGCAGGTATAAATCCAATCTCTTCTTCTTCTTCTGCATCCAAAACAGCCAATGCAAGAGGCTCGGGGGTGGGGATGGGGTGGCTCCACATACCTGCAGGATTCTGATGTTCACCATGCTCTTGGCGAGCTTGACTTCGCTTCCCATTCCTTTGTGCTGACCAGTCTTCCCCCTCCTGGAGCGCGTATGTTTCGAACGGGAGGCCGAAGTGGATTTCTTCCCTAAAACGAAACACGGCATTACTGCACCGGGACACTGCTCAAGAGAAGCCCACAGCTATCCTGCAAATTACAAACACACAAAAATGGAAATAACAGCGAATGCAGTTATACAAACAAACCGATGAACCTGTCACGCTGAACAAATCACACTAGAGACCACCGTCTTCTACTTACAACCAAAATTAACACACATAACCAGTGATCCCTCTAAGCTGAGTTAGTACGAGCTAGCCCACAGTATTTTAGCCTCCGGCTCCCACACTTTTGTCTCCGCTCAGGAAGGAGGGCTCCAGAGCAAACTAATCTATGCAGCGGCCAAATCGCTCGCTGGCTACTTTAATCCCAGTAGCTCACAAAGTAGAATCTTTGCTCACAAGACTCCACAGCTTAGAGGGAGCATTGTGTTGCTACCACGCCTAAATGACAATTGCATCAGCTGAGCAGTGGCCCAGTGGTCCTTGAGAGTTCAAGTCTCTCTCCAGATTGATGCGGTCACCAACCCACTGTGCAAAGAAGAGTATCTAGAAGAAAACACGCGAGAGACGGTGTGAGCTCGCGTTTCTTAGGGCTTCGTCAGGCCGCTCAATCCAGCTCTGGCAAGATTCAAAACGCCACGAAGTCTACGAGTCTGTTCCAAGCAGCTATAAATCAGGCTCTCTCTGCACCATGAGCTGGTGACCGCATCCGTCTGAAGCAGGGGTCCTTTCGTAGAAAAAGAGGTGCAGGAGCTCATTAGCATACCTATTGGCATAACTCATTAGCATAACCAGCTGAATGTCCGTTTCAGCCCTATTATACCCTATGGGCCATTGAAGTCAATGGCAAAAACTCATAGGGTATATGAGGGGCTGGAGGAGAGGGAGTTTGAGGGAGAGGCTCCAAACTTGCAGGGTACCTTCTGGGACCTCTCCCCGAAATACCCACCAAGTTTCAAGAAGATTGGACCACCGGGTCCAATTCTATGGGACCTCAAACAGGTTGCTCCATCCCCTCCATTGTTCTCTATGGTGGGAAAAAAATTACTTTTTCCCCACCATAGAGAGCAATGGAGGGAATGGGGGCAACCTGTTTGGGTGGCAATTCGGCGGCGGGCCGAATCAGATCAGAGAATCTGATTCAGCCTGTGGCTGCCCTGCTGCCCACTCCTGAGCTGGCGGAGCGGTGCTCCGCCTCGCTCCGGCCCCAAAGGACCCGAGAGAGACTTGTACTTTCAAGGCCTATTAGGTCACTATTCAATTGATACAGTTGTCATTTATGCACGGCGGCAAAACTATTCGTTACGTGTATTAATTTTGGTTGTAAGTAGAGCTGTATAAAGGCGGCTCTGTGGTTAAGACGCTGAGCTGCAGACCAGAAGGTCGGTAGCTCGGCAGTTCAAGACCCGAGTGCCGCGTGACAAAGTGAGCTCCCGTCTCTGGCCCCAGCTCCTGCCAACCCAGCAGTCCGAAAGCAAGAAACTGCAAGTAGATAAATAGGTACTGCTTCGGTGGGAAGGGAACAGCGTTCCGTGCGCCTCAGTGTCCAGTCATGCCGGCCACATGACCACAGACAAATCTTCGGACAGCGCCGGCTCTCCGGCTAGGAAATGGAGATGAGCACTGCCCCCTAGAGTTGGATTCGACTGGCTTCCGAGCGAGGGAAACCTTTACCTTCACACTTTAGAACTGTACAAGAAGACAGTAGTCTCTAGTGCAGGGGAGGCCAAACTTGTCCAATGTTAACAGCCACATAGAATAAACGTCAGATGTTTGAGAGCTGCAAGACAGAAACAAATATCACGCTCACGTTTTTATCTTTTATAATATGCAAATTTGCTTTTTATTAACATTAAGTGAGATTGCCAAAAAAGAAAAAGGGTAAAAACAGATATTGATAATGACATCTATTTGTTTGCTAATGGTATTGAGATTTGTCCAAGAGAGAGAAAAAGAGACAGAGTTGGAAAGAATGAAAAAGGTGGAAAGAAAGAGAGAGAGAAAAACAAAGAAAGCAAAGCAAAGAAACAAAGGAAGGAATGGAGGGAGGGAGGGATGGAGGGAAAGTGTCAGGTTCCCTGTCATGTTTTGCTTCCCTTTGCCAGTCCCAGTTGCAGGTCCCGGCGGGAGAGCGGCATCAGCCGATCAGTAGGTTAGGCTGGGAGCGTGTGACTGTTCCCCCCCCCCTCACCCCTCCTTCCTCAGAATGAGCTCAGATGTTTTGCTAGACTTCAGTTATCTCTGTTGCTGCACTTGTAACCTTGGGCAACTGGGCCTCCGCTTTCCCAGGTGTCTTTTGTGGGGGATTGCATGTAGGGAAATCACAGGGCCGGGGATGGGAACGTAGCTCTGCTTACACGCCTTTTTTCCTGAGAAAGTAACGGTAGCACATTTTGGTGCTTGATATTTCTATTCTCATTGGCACCCACGCTTTTACCCTTGTTTGAATACAGTCTATCGATTCCTCCCCTTCTGTGTCTGGTATCACTAACAACCAGTGTTCCCTCTAAGCTGAGTTAGTGTGAGCTAGCTCACAGTTTTTTAGCCTCCAGCTCACACATTTTTGTCTTCACTCAGGAAGGATGACTCCAGGGCAAACTAATTTATGCAGCAGCCAAACCGCTCACTCACGACTTTAATTCCAGTAGCTCACAAAGCAGAATTTTTGCTCACAAGACTCCACAGCTTAGAGGGAGCATTGCTAACAACACAAGTGTTTCCTGAAATAAAGAATAAAGACTTTGCTTTGAAATACAAGGCCTGGCTTATTGGATCTAATCAGAAGTCTCACAGAAAGAAGGAGAAAAAGCATGCCTCCCCTACGCTTCCCCAGCTGCCCTGCCAGGAGCTGCACAATATGTATGAAGAAGAAGAAGGGAAGAAGAGATTGGATTTATACCCCGCCCTTCACTACCCAAGGGAGTCTCAGAGCGGCTTCCAATCTCCTTTTCCCTTCCCCTCCCCACAACAGACACCCTGTGAGGTAGGTGGGGCTGAGAGAGCTCTGAGACAACTGTCCTTGAGAGAACAGCTGGTACAGAGCTATGGCTTGCCCAAGGTCATCCAGCCAGGTGCAAGTGGAGGAGTGGGGAATCAAACCCGGTTCTCCCAGATTAGAGTCCGCGCACTTAACCGCGACACCAAACTGGCTCTCCACACGTGGCTCCCGAGCCACAGTTTGGCCGCCCCTGCTCTAGTGTGATTTGTACAGCGTGACAGATTGTTCTGTTGGTTTGTATCATCTAAACTAAGCCAGTACAGTATATTTATTTATTTTATTTATTAATTTCGATTTATATCCCGCCTCGCCAGCGAGCCGGCTCTAGGTTAAGAGTGTCGGACTAGGATCTGGGAGACCCAGGTTCAAATCCTCACTCACGCCATGGAAGCTCATGGGCGGCCTTGGGCCAGTCACACGCTCCCAGCCTAACCTACCTAGAGAGCCAGTTTGGTGTAGTGGTTAAGTGCACGGACTCTAATCTGGGAGAACCGGGTTTGATTCCCCACTCCTCCACTTGCACCTGGCTGGATGACCTTGGGCAAGCCATAGCTCTGTACCAGCTGTTCCCTCAAGGACAGCTTGGGAAAGAGCTCTCTCAGCCCCACCTACCTCACAGGGTGCCTGTTGTGGGGAGGGGAAGGGAAAGGAGTTTGTAAGCCGCTCTGAGACTCCCTTGGGGAGTGGAGGGCGGGGTATAAATCCAATCTCTTCTTCTTCTTCTTCTTCTTCTTCTACCTCACAGGGTTGTTGTGAGGAGAATAGGAGAATGATATAAGCAGGACTGGGTCCCCGTTTTGGGGGGGAAGGCGGGATACAAATGAATTACATAAATAAAACCTCTGGAAAACGTGGACTGAAAGTTCCTTTGGGCCCGGAAAACATGGCATAGCGTCCAAGGGCTCCTCCAGGAAGGCCAGAGGGCAGAGGTCAAGCATCAGTCCCAACCTGACGGCTTGTCTTTAGGCCTGGATGGGGAAGGCCTTCGGTCTTCCTCCTTCGCAGTCGCTGTGGTGACGGGTGGCAAGGAAATCTTGACGGAGGCCGTCTTCTTCTCTGCGCTGTATCGTTGCCATTGGCTATAATCCTAAGTGTTAGCACAAGAAAGAGGCAATTTCATAGCACGGAAACAGAGGCTCTCTGGGAAGGGGGGAAAAACAGTCTTCTGCAAAAGGATCCCAGGGGGAAGATAAGACTCCCTTGCCTTGCTATAGGCTGCGCAATCGAGTGTCTGCCTCTCAGTCTGCCTGCTTACAGCGTCCCCACAGATGCTGCACTGCCTGAGAAGTGAACTAAGGGGAGATGGCAGGCAGACATTCAACTGGAGGGTGATCAGGCTATGTGTACTCTGGGCTGTTGGACATCTCAGAAACGGGTATATGAATCCAGACTCATCATCCTTATGTCAACTGACATGAAAAAGAAGAAGAAGAGTTTGGATTTATATCCTTCACTCACTTGGAGTCTCAGAGCGGCTTCCAATCTCCTTTCCTTTCCCCTCCCCACAACAGACACCCTGTGAGGTGGGTGGGGCTGAGAGAGCTCTTTCCCAAGCTGTCCTTGAGAGAACAGCTGGTACAGAGCTATGGCTTGCCCAAGGTCATCCAGCAGCTGCAACCGGAGGAGTGGGGAATCAAACCCGGTTCTCCCAGATTAGAGTCCGCGCGCTTAACCACTACACCAAACTGGCTCTCAAGAACATCAGAAGAGGTTGACTGCCTCTGAATATGGAGGTTTGCTTTCATCACCATGGCTACTGATAGGCCTATCCTCCATTGAATGTGTCTAAGCCCCTTTTAAAGACATCTAAGATCATGGCCATCATAAGGTCCGCTGGCAGTGAGATCCATGGGACAGGGAGAAAAGGTTCTCTCTACCCAATTACATCGGACGAAGAGAGCTGTGTTTCTTGAAAACTTATGCTACAATAAAGACTTAAAGGTGCCACTGGGCTTTTTACTATTCTACTCCTTGTGTGATTTTATAAAGCTCTGTCATTTCCACCCCCCATTTAACTCATGAGGTAACATTCAGAAAGTGGCCAACCAATTCCTCTGGAGGTCCAGCCATAGGGTGAAGAGGCTGAGGCCTTCATAAGAACATCAGAAGAGCCCTGCTGGGTCAGACCAGTGGTCCATCTAGTCCAGCGTCCTGTCTCACACAGTGGCCAACTAGTTCCTCTAGACAGCCAACAACAGGGCATAGAGGTTGAGGCCTTCCCCTAATAAGAACATCAGAAGAGCCCCACTGGATCAGACCAGTGAGGGTCCATCTAGTCCAGCATCCTGTCTCACACAGTGGCCAGCCAGTTCCTCTGGAGGGCCAACAACAGGGCAGAGAGGCCGAGGCTCCCAGCTGGCTCCCAACCTTAGACCTGTGCCCCAACAAGAACTGCCTGTGTTTGCCTCCCCATGAGCTCCCATGTTCTACTCCAGACTTTCTCTCCAAGCGCATCTTTCTATTTGCGGCAGACGTTAATACGCAGTGCAGAAGGCACAGACTCCGGCCTGAGCAGGGGACAGCAAGCACAAGCCGGCCTCCTGTATATTTAATTTGTTTTTTCGCCGCATGCGCAAGCGCGGCTTTCCGATCGAGGCAGATATGGCTGGAGGAGGTCTGGGTGCCACTGGCGCGTTTCTGGGACTCACGGTCTTTCTCAAGGTAGAGAGAAGGCTCTTGGGAAAGGCATCTAGTTTCTTCAGAGACATCTTTGGAGCCACTGGGGAGCCCTGCGGAAGAAAACACACATGCAACAGGCCGTGGGGAGCTAGCAAAAGCCCTTATGGGAAGCGCAGCAGCAGTGCTCCCTCTCAGCTGAGTTAGTATGAGCTAGCTCACAGTTTTTTAGACTCCGGCTCACTCGTTTTTGTCTTAGGCAGGTGTCATTTCGTAGAAAAAGAGGTGCAGGAGCTCATTAGCATAACTCATTTGCATAACTCATTTGCATATGCCACACCCCCTAACATACCGGACGTGTGTCAGAAGGCAACACCCGCCTCTCAGGCTCCACTCCACAGGTGAGTGAAACTGACCTGCTCTTCCTCCGTTCCCTTCCCCATCCAATACTTGGTGCAATAAAAATAAACATAAAGAACACACCCTCATTCTCTTCCTGCTCCCTTGAAACCACCAGGTTTCAAGTAGACTTGAGATACCCAGGACATGTGCACCACCCATCCCTTCCCCTTCCCCTCCCCACAACAAGACTCCCTGTGAGGTAGGTGGGGCTGAGAGAGGTCTTTGGAGAACTGCTCATGAGAGAACAGCTCTGAGAGAACTTGTGACTGGCCCAAGGTCACACCAGCAGCTGCATGTGGAGGAGTGGGGAATCAAACCCGGTTCTGCCAGGTTAGAGTCCAACTCCTGATCACTACACCAAGCTGATGGGGTGGAAGCTGCTGAAGGGTTGGTGAGATTTCTCCAGTACTTATGTGCCATGTGCCCAGATAAAAAATGGCATACTTTGAAAATTTATATGCCACCTTGAGCAAGTCTCTGGAAAAGCAGCACACAGTCATAAAAGGAACAATGATAAAATTATCAATATTAAAACAAACATTAAAAACAATAAAGACCCTAGCAGGGCTTTCCCCGGGGCGCTGCGCCTCTGCACTGCTCGGGGAAGCCGAGGAGGGGGCGGGGCTTGGTCATGTGCCCGCCCCCTGGGCTCCTCACTCCCGGAGCTGCGCTCCTGTGTGCTCCCGCTCCAACAGACCCCTGGTCTTAGGTCAGGAAGGATGGCTCCAGAGCAAACTGATTTATGCAGCAGCCAAATGGCTCGCTCACCACTTTAACGCCAGCAGCTCACAAAGCAAGATTTTTGCTCACGAGACACCACGGCTTAAAGGGAGCATTGGGCAGCAGCAGTTTGTTTCGTTTGATTTTTAAACCGCCCTCCCTTGTGGGACAGGTCTCGCGGCGGTGTACATAAAAAAAAAAATCTTTACATAATTACAGTCAAAGTTAAAAACCACAAAAAGACAGCAATAAATAACCGGTAAGATGGCGATGAAACTGTCAGAGTACGCCACAGGCTTGGGGGGGGGGGGGGGGCAGGGAGAGGCAGGAGAAGCAGGGATGCCAGCCAGATGGAATGGGTGAGCTTGGCGAAGCGCTGTGACTCAGTGGCAGAGCCTCTGTTTGGCATGCAGAAAGTCCCAGGTTCAATCCCTGACAAGTCCAGTTAAAAGGACCAGCAGGACGTAGTGTTCCCTCTAAGCTGAGTTAGTGTAAGCTAGCGCACCGTTTTTTAGACTCCGGCTCGCCCATTTTTGTCTTCGCTCAGGCAGGACGGCTCCAGAGCAGACTCACTGACGCAGCAGCCAAAGCGCTTGCTCACCATTTTAATGCCGGTAGCTCACAAAAATACAGTTTTGGTTCACAAGATTCCACAGGTTGGAGGGAACATTGTGATGTGAAAGGCCACTCTGCCTGAAACCCCGGAGAACTGCTGCCAGTTTTGAGTAGACAATCAGTGGTCTGAGTCAGTATAAGGCAGCTTCAGGCGTTCCTTGGAAAGACACTCTTGTGTCAAAAACACTTTAAGTCTTGGCTGAGGACGTTCAAGACTGACAGCTTCCGTACTGACACACCCCTCAGCTCAGGGGTGGGCAAATCGCGGCCCGGGGGCCACATGCGGCCCGCCACAGAGTTTTCTGCGGCCCGCCAAGATTTCAGGACTTCAAGAAAATTGAGCCTAAATTCAATTTGCTCTCTTATCCCATCACTACTGATATTGATACAGCACCTGAGGAGCTGCAGCTTGAACTTATTGGCATGCCGTCGGATCCCACTGTGAAAGAAATGTTCAGCGCTTTGACATTAGTTGACTTTTACAAATCTTTGTCTGCTGAAAAAAATGTCCATGTATGAAGAAATTTGCTGGGAAAATGTTCTCTCTATTTGGGTCGACATATATTTGTGAGCAAAGTTCTTCTTGCATGAAGATCAACAAGAGTAAATATAGGTGCTCTTTGACAGACACTAACTTGCAGGCGGTGATGAGAACCTCAACAAGCCATCTCACTCCTGGTTTCAAAAAAATTGTAGAAAAAGTGTGACAGGGTACATTTGTCTCATTAAACGGATTCTAAAATTAAATGTGCTTGCAGCTATAGACGATATGAAATTAGCACCATAAATAAATTGAATAGAACGACCACTATTCTATTTCATTTATATTTATTGATTTTTATGATACAATTTATATCTTTTCTGAAATGCAGAGTTAACTAATGAATGCAATCGTTTTAAAAGGTGCGGCCCTCCGCTAACCTCCGCTCCCACAAAGTGGCCCCCGAGCCAAAACAATTGCCCGCCCCTGCCTTAGCTAAAGTGTGATCCACTAGAGAAGGACATGGTAACCCACTCAAGTATCTTTGCCGAGAAAACCCCATGGACAGTAACAAAAGGCTAAAAGTTATGACGCCGAAAGATGAGACCTCCAGGTCGGAAGGTGTCCAATATGCTACTGGAGAAGAGCAGAGGGCAAGTATAAGTAACCCCAGAAAGGGTGAAGCGGCTGGACCAAAGCCGAAAGGACGCTCAGCTGTGGATGTGTCCGACGGTGAAAGGAAAGCCCGATGCTGCAAAGAACAATACTGCATAGCAATGCTCCCTCTAAGCTGTGCAGTCTTGTGAGCAAAAATTCTACTCTGTGAGCTCCTGGCATTAAAGTTGCGAGCGAGGGATCTGGCTGCTGCGGAAATCAGTTTGCTTTGGAGCCCTCCTTCCTGAGCGGAGACAAAAAAATGTGTGAGCCGGAGGCTAAAAAACGGTGAGCTGGCTCACACTCACTCAGCTTGGAGGGGACACTGCTGCATAGGAACCCGGAATGTAAAATCTATGAATCGAGGTAAGCTTGACGTGGTCAAAAATGAGATGGCCAGACTGAACATCGACTTCTTGGGAACGGCAAAGGATGAGATGGTTAGACAGCATCAGGGGTCCGTTGGAGCGGGAGCGCACAGGAGCGCAGCTCCGGGAGTGAAGAGCCCAGGGGGCGGGCACATGACTAAGCCCCACCCCCTCCTTGGCTTCCCCGAGCAGTGCAGAGGCGCAGCGCCCCGGGGAAAGCCCTGCTAGGGTCTTTATTGTTTTTAATGTTTTGTTTTAATATTGATAATTTTTATCATTGTTCCTTTTATGACTGTGTGCTGCTTTTCCACAGACTTGCTCAAGGTGGCATATAAATTTTCTAAGTAGACCATTTTTTATCTGGGCACATGGCACATAAGTACTGGAGAAATTTCACCAACCCTTCAGCAGCTTCCACCCCATCAGTTTGGTGTAGTGGTCAGGAGTTGGACTCTAATCTAGGAGAAACTGGTTTGATTCCCCACTCCTCCACATGCAGCTGCTGGTGTGACCTTGGGCCAGTCACAAGTTCTCTCAGAGCTGTTCTCTCATGAGCAGTTCTCAAAAGACCTCTCTCAGCCCCACCTACCTCACAGGGTGTCTTGCTGTGGGGAGGGGAAGGGGAAGGGATGACACTGCATCAAAAGCCCTGGCAAAAGGTCTTGCAGGGCCTCCTGATGATTTCCAAGAAGGGGACCCCTCACCTCTTCAGGGGTCCCATCCCACAGAGGAAAGTTGTGGCCCTCTTCTCAAGCCCTGCTCCCTGCCCACAGAGGAAAGACAGGGGGTGACCCAAAGAAAGGCTTTTCCAGCAACCTGCAGGCCCGGACCAAAATGCAGGTTGCCAAGTCTGTAAGGATGGATCCCCCAGGCTTCTGCAGGTTTACTGGTTGATGCGTGCTTTCCTAGAATCATCGAGTTGGGAGCAATGCTTCCTCCAAGCTGTGGAGTCTTGCGAGCAAAAATTCTATTTTGTGAGCTTACTGGCATTAAAGCTGTGAGTGAGCAATCTGGCTACCGCAACAATTCGTTTGCTCTGGAGCCCTCCTTCCTGAGCTTAGACAAAACTGTGTGCGCCGGGGGCTAAAAAACTGAGCTAGCTCACAAGAACTCAGCTTAGAGGGAACACTGGTTAGAAGGGATCTCCAGGGTCATCCACTCCAACCCCTTGCACAATGCAGGAAAATCACGAATACCTTCCCCTCCATATCCCCAGCGACCCCTGTTCCACACCCAGAAGATGACAGAAAACCTCCAGGATCTCCAGCCAAACTTTATTTTTGTTTGTTTTTTAAGTAGGTCGTAACCATGAGAGGCAGGTGGGCTTGGAATGTTTCATTTCCTTTTTTCTTACTGTTTTTACCACGTTTGGTTGCGTTGTATTGTTCTTTTGAGGCAACATACGGTACACTGCTTTTGGATATGGAGGTTCCATCGACAGGCTGGCAGGCCGAATCCTAGAAGGGCCTTTTAAAAAAGTGATCGCAGCTTGTGCAGCGTTACCTGTTGAAATTTCACTTGTCTCGCAGCTCTTGCAGGAGAGGGGCCGGGAGCTGGCAGTATGTATGTATATATGTATGTATTTATTGTTATATCCCACCCTGTCCACAAAGCAGGCTCAGGGCGGCTCACATTCATAAAAACAGGTTGCAAAGCACATAAATACACTTAAATAACGATTTAAACCCCAATAACATCATCCTAAAAAAAGTAAATAGTAGTGCTGCTGATGTTTCACAAATTTCAGAAATGGCATGCGGTTTTATAAATTTCTTGACATCACGCCATTCTGCACTCCAGCTGACTAGCTAAGCCGGGGTTCGGTGGTGATATTAGTGGGGGCGGCTCCTAGTTGAAGGCCTGGCGGAAGAGCTCCGTCTTGCAGGCCCTGCGGAACTGCGATAGATCCCCCAGGGGCCCTGATCTCTTCCAGGAACTCGTTCCACCAGTACGGAGCCGCCACTGAAAAGGCCCTGCCCTTGGTGGCAGCGAGCCTGGCAACCTTAGGGCCCGGGAGGGTCAGCCGATGTTGAGACCCCGACAGTAGTGCTCTCTGGGGTATATACGGGGAAAGGCAGTCCCTCAGGTACGCTGGTCCCTGGCCATTATATAGGGTTGCCAAGTCCAGGCCGGGGGATTCCTGGAGGTTTGGGGGCGGAGCCTGAGGAAGGCAGGGTTTAGGGGGAGGGACCTCAGCGGGGGTCCCCCCTCCAAAGCAGCCATTGTCTCCACGGGAACTGATCTCTATGAGCTGGAGATCAGTTGTCATTCCCAGCCCGGGAGAACTCCAGGCCCCGCCTGGGGATTGGCAACCCAGTCCAGAGGGGGCACCCAGCACCCAGCTTCCCACAGTGGCCAAGCCCTCCCCCCTGGTATTGCCCCCCCAGCAGCTGAATTCCCGAGGTAGACTGCCCCTTGACGTGGAGGCTCCACCGTCCCAAGGCTCCCCCGCCCCTTTACCTGCCGCTCTCCCGCGCGTCCTCGCGTCTCCTAGCAACCAGCGCCGAAGCGCCGCTGGCGGTCTCCACGGCTACCGCGAGAACTACGGAAGCCCCCGCGGGCGGTATAGCGCGCGGACGAAAGCGGCGAAGCAGGAAAGGGGTTTAAGGGACCGTCGACAAAGTACGTCGGTCTTCTGAAAACCGGGGCTCTTTGCCTTCCCCAGCTTTGGCTCCCAAACTTCACCTCCCGCGCGGTCCCCGAGTTCTGGAGGTTTCCTGAAGCCAACTTCTCGTCGCTTGATACGGGTCTCCCCACCACCGGCCGGCCACGAGCCGAGTAGTTGATGGACGACCCCCTGAGGCGGCGTCTGCGGCCGTTCAACCCTCGCCCAGCCCCCTCCGCCTTCGGTCGGCAGCTTGCGCATGCGTACTCTTTTTCTCCTCCTGGGAACCTTTTTGCAAGCGACGCTTAAGCGTGCTTGCCCTTGTTTCTCCATTTGCAAACAGAATGCAAAAGCGAAGGGGAAGACGCTGTCTTCTTATTTTTATTTATTTATTTATTTATTTATTTATTAGTTTCGATTTATATCCCACCTTACCAAAACTGGCTCTAGGCGGCTCACAACATAGTCTAAATATACAGTTAAAACCAGGGGTCCGTTGGAGCGGGAGCGCACAGGAGCGCAGCTCCGGGAGTGAGGAGCCCAGGGGGCGGGCACATGACCAAGCCCCGCCCCCTCCTTGGCGTCCCCCGAGCAGTGCAGAGGCGCAGCGCCCTGGGGAAAGCCCTGCTAGGGTCTTTATTGTTTTTAATGTTTTGTTTTAATATTGATAATTTTATCATTGTTCCTTTTATGACTGTGTGCTGCTTTTCCAGAGACTTGCTCAAGGTGGCATATAAATTTTCTAAGTATCTGGGCACATGGCACATAAGTACTGGAGAAATTTCACCAACCCTTCAGCAGCTTCCACCCCATCAGTTTGGTGTAGTGGTCAGGAGTTGGACTCTAATCTGGGAGAACCGGGTTTGATTCCCCACTCCTCCACATGCAGCTGCTGGTGTGACCTTGGGTGAGTCACAAGTTCTCTCAGAGCTGTTCTCTCATGAGCAGTTCTCAAAAGACCTCTCTCAGCCCCACGTACCTCACAGGGTGTCTTGTTGTGGGGAGGGGAAGGGGAAGGGATGGGTGGTGCACATGTCCTGGGTATCTCAAGTCTACTTGAAACCTGATGGTTTCAAGGGAGCAGGAAGAAAATGAGGGTGTGTTCTTTACGCTTATTTTTATTTCACAAAGTTTTGGATGGGGAAGGGAATGGAGGAAGAGCAGGTCAGTTTCACTCACCTCTGGAGTGGAGCCTGAGGGGTGGGTGTGGCCTTCTGACACACTTCCGGTATGTTAGGGGGTGTGGCATATGCAAATGAGTTATGCTAATGAGCTCCTGCACCTCTTTTTCTACGAAATGACCCCTGGTTAAAACATAGTATAAATATACAGTTCTGGATTCCTGTATAGGATTGCCGACTCCGGGTTGGGAAATTCCTGGAGATTTTGGAGAGGGAGCTTGGGGAGGACCATCGTTTGGGAGGGGAGGGACCTCAAAGGGGTATCATAATGCCAAAGAGTCTCTGGCTTTTGGAGAGCAGTTGTAATTGCAGGTGACCTCTCCAGGCCCCACCTGGAGATTGGCAAATGGCCAGTATCTTAGAGATATTGCAAGCTGCAGCAAAGAACTTTTACACTGAGATGGACTGGAGTTGCCTGATAGGATTCTACAAACAAATTTGACAAGATCGGTTTGACTGCCAGGTTTGCCTTGAGAAAGGATGGAAACCAGGCCTGTAGCCAAGATTTTGTGGGGCTGAAGTTCTCAGTGCAGAAAGAAAAGCCATTTAGCCCATAGAAAGCTGCGGCCTGGAGAGATCTCTAAATTGCAAGCTGTCAACCACTTGAGATGACAGTTCTCAGCTGCTGCAAGTTAATCACTTCTGCCAGCCTAAGCAACAGTTCTGATAACAAGCAGGCAGGTGTTTGTGGGGGGGGGGTGACTTCTATAGTCAAGAAAGCTAACACTTAGGCAGAAAAACTCTCTTAAAGGAGATCAGTTTCTTGACACAGAGTTAGAAGGGATCCTAGAGGTCACCTACTCCAACCCCCTTGCTCAGTGCGAGAGTTAGTCATCTGCAGCACCCCACGTTGCTTAAAGGAGTGCACGCCTTTAAAAAAACATTTTAAAATGATATTAAAAAAACATTTACAGGAAAAAATTCTTGTGGGGCTGTGCCTTTAAGAAGGGGGGCAGAGCCCTCAAAAGCCACACCATGGCTTTGGGGCTGCCAAAAACAGATCTTTAGCTGGCCTGTTGGAAGCATTAACAGTTGCTGCACTTGGACTAAACACACAACAAAACTGATAAGCAGGGGTCCGTTGGAGCGGGAGCGCACAGGAGCGCAACTCCGGGAGTGAGGAGCCTAGGGGGTGGGCATATGACCAAGCCCCACCCCCTCCTCGGTTTCCCCGAGCAGTGCAGAGGCGCAGCTTCTCGGGGAAAGCCCTGCTAGGGTCTTTATTGTTTTTAACGTTTTGTTTTAATATTGATAATTTTATCATTGTTCCTTTTATGACTGTGTGCTGCTTTTCCAGAGACTTGCTCAAGGTGGCATATAAGTTTTCTAAGTATACCATTTTTTATCTGGGCACATGGCACATAAGTACTGGAGAAATTTCACCAACCCTTCAGGAGCTTCCATCCCATCAGTTTGGTGTAGTGGTCAGGAGTTGGACTCTAATCTGGGAGAACCGGGTTTGATTCCCCACTCCTCCACATGCAGCTGCTGGTGTGACCTTGGGCCAGTCACAAGTTCTCTCAGAGCTGTTCTCTCATGAGCAGTTCTCAAAAGACCTCTCTCAGCCCCACCTACCTCACAGGGTGTCTTGTTGTGGGGAGGGGAAGGGGAAGGGGAAGGGATGGGAGGTGCACATGTCCTGGGTATCTCAAGTCTACTTGAAACCTGGTGTTTTCAAGGGAGCAGGAAGAGAATGAGGGTGTGTTCTTGACGCTTATTTTTATTGCACAAAGTATTGGATGGGGAAGGGAATGGCGGAAGAGCAGGTCAGTTTCACTCACCTGTGGAGTGGAGCCTGAGGGCTGGGTGTTGCCTTCTGACACACTTCCGGTATTTTAGGGGGTGTGGCATATGCAAATTAGTTATGCTAATGAGTTATGCTAATGAGCTCCTGCACCTCTTTTTCTACGAAATGATCCCTGCTGATAAGGAAACAATTAGAACTGAACTTTGGCACAAGAAGTTTATTTATTTAAAACAATTCTCTATTATAATCTTTGCCTGTATACGTTTGTATGGATGTGCTTGGTAAACAATACAATTGAGCATACGGTGTTACACTGAGTAATTTTGGTTCTTCTAACTGCTTCTCCCGTGATCTCTTGTATATGGCATCCCACCCAGAGATTGGCAAATGAAAACTCACAATGTCAACTGATCTAGGTCCTGTACAGAGCACTTGAAGAAAAAATACAGGGAGGCAAAACATTACAGCAGTTTACAGTGTGGGTCGAGCCGTTTGTCATTTCCCTCTTTTATTCCTATCGCCCCCCCCCCCGCCGCTTCCTTAAGAACATAAGAGCGTCTCTGGTTCTCAGAGGTCACTGGGGGGGGGGACACCGTCCTGAGGAATGTAGGCCGTAGACAAAACAGCATATTTTGGTGCATAGAATGTACATCAAATGTTGACACAATAAAAGCGTGAGATCATTTCTCGTGTAGCGTCGTCCGTTGATAAATAGCCATGGATGCGGATTTGCTAGGTAGATGGTTAGGGGTGCGGACTCTAATCGATCCCCCACTCCTCCACATGCAGCTGCTGGTGTGACGTTGGGTCAGTCACAGTTCTCTCAGAGCTGTTCTGGAAAGAGCGAGAGAGCTCTCTCAGACCCACCTACTTCACAAGGTGTCTGTTGTGGGGAGGGGAAGGGAAAGGAGAGCGTAAGCCACGCTGACTCCCTTGGGTAGTGAAGGGCGGGGTATAAATCCAGTCTCCTTTTAATACAGCCACTGTTCTGAAGTTTAAAGGTGACGGTGGGGACAAAGAAGAAGAAGAAGAGATTGAATTTATACCCCGCCCTTCACTTGTAGTCTTAGAGCGGCTTACAAACTCCTTTCCCTTCCCCTCCCCACATCAGACGCCCTGTGAGGTAGGTGGGGCAGAGTGAGACAACTGTCCTTGAGAGAACAGCTGTTCCAGAACTATGACTTGCCCAAGGTCATCCAGCAGCTGCCAGTGGAGGAGTGGGGAATCAAACCCCGTTCTCCCAGATTAGAGCCCGCGCACTTAACCACTACACCAAACTGGCCAGCCTGGTTTGTCCGCTCATCTTAAAACAGCGGGATCAGAGACGATGGTGGCCCTCAACCCTGCGGAGCCTCCCGCCACATTTCTCAGTGCCCTTGCAAGGCCAAAAAAAGAAAAGGGCACGATAGCAAAGCAGTTGCCATAGAACAGGGGTGGCCAAGCTGGGGCTTGGGAGCTGTATGTGGCTCTTTCACGCATATTGTGCGGCTCCCAGCAGGGCAGCTGAGGAACTGAAGTGGAGGCAATCTTCCCCTCTCTGGGTAGGCTTGAGGCACAGAGAAGGAGAAAGAAAACAACTTTAACTTTACATGCATTCTCAAAGCCTCCCATCAGCTGTCTTTCTTTCTTTCTTTCTTTCTTTCTTTCTTTCTTTCTTTCTTTCTTTCTTTCTTTCTTTCTTTCTTTCTTTCTTTCTTCCCCTCCTTCCCTCCCTCCCTCCAATTTGCTTTCTTCGTTCCTCTCTCTCTTTCTTTCCACCTCTTTTATTTGTTCTTTCCACCTCTCTCTCCCTTTCTCTCTCTCTCTTAGACAAATAAATATCATTGGACAAATAAATATCAGTATCAATATCTGTTTTTACCACTTTTGTTTTTATTTTTGGCAGTCTCATTTGATGTTAATGAAGAGCAAACCTGCATATTTTCCAATAAAAACGTGTGCAATCTTTGTTCCTGTCTTGCGGCTCTCAAACATCGGACGTTTATTCTATGTGGCTCTTAGGTTAAGCAAGTTTGGCCCCCCCTGCCATAGAACAATAGTCTTGCCTTGCGAAATAGAACAAGAATCCCCTGACACTTTAAAGACAAGCAACGTTTATTTGAACAGGTGCTTTGGTGAAATCACAGACCGCACGGTCAGATATGTCAGATCAATACGTTTCTGTCCAGGGCTTCTTTTGTGGCAGTACTGACCTGCACAGAGTACCAGCAACTTTGGGGGCCCCCACCCAAGCCCTGAGTGGAGAATCGGTGGCAATGGCTGCAATTTTACATATTTATTTACTTCAACTGCACTCAGCCATTCTCCGCCAACGGGAATCCAAAGCAGTGTAACACCTGTATAAATCGTGCCCCTGAAAAAATCGATGGTGCAACCTCATTTGGAGTACTGTGTACAGTTCTGGTCGCCACACCTCAGAAAAGATATTATAGCATTGGGAAAAGTGCAGAAAAGGGCAACTAGGATGATAAAAGGGTTGGAACGCTTTCCCTAGGAAGAAAGGTTGAGGCGCTTGGGTCTCTTTAGCTTGGAGAAACGACGGCTGAGGGGTTAGCAAGGTGCTATCCAAATATGTCGAATGAATGTTGGAAGTGTAAACAAACTGTTGGTTCCTTTTTTTCATATGTGGTGGACTTGTAAATGTGTAAAAAAATATTAGATCTGGATTCCTGAAATATTGCAAAATATGTTGCATTTGACGATACCATTTGCGTCAGAAATTCTTTTTGTTGAATATGATTCCAGAAACTTTTAACAAATTAGATAAATATCTGATTATCCATGTAATAACTGCTGCTAGAATTCTTTATGCAAAGCACTGGAAAAGAGAAGAAGTCCCTTCTAAGAAGGAAATAATCTATAAACTATTGGAGACTGCAGAAATTAGCAGATAAAAGAGAGGAAATTTTTGAAAAGAACTGGTCAAGGTTTTATAAATGGTTGGATGAACACTATAAAAATGAACTAACTCTAACTGTATGCTCCTATAAAACTAGGGTAAGCTGATTTGGTGAATTAGATACTGATTTTAGTAGAAATGCTAACGTAGATACATATAGTACGGACTCCGTATCTGTTGGTATGTTTTTATCTTTGTATGTGTTTTTTTTCCTTTTCTTTGCTTTTATAAAAACTCAATAATTTTTAAAAAAAAAAAACACCATTCTCCTCCCCTCCGTTTTGTCCTCACTGCACCCATGTGAAGAGGGATGCCAGCCTCCAGGTGGGGCCTGGGGATCTCCCTGGAGTTACAGCCCATCTCCAGACTACAGAGATCCATTCCCCTGGGGAGAATGGCTGCTTTGGAGGGTGGACTCGGTGGCACTGTACCCCACTGAGGTCCCTCCCCTCCCCAAACTTCATCCCCAAATCTCCAGGAAATTCTGGTAACCCTTTTCCCATCCCCTGTCAGTGGCTGGGGGCCCCGGGGGCCCTGTTGGTGGCTGGACCTCAGCAGGGTATAATGTATTGGAAAAAGTGCTGAGGAGGGCAACTAGGATGATAAAAGGGTTGGAACACTTTTCCTACGAAGAAAGGTTGAAGCGCTTGGGGCTCTTTAGGTTGCAGAAACGACAGCTGAGGGGCGACATGATAGAAGTTTACAAGATTATGCATGGGACAGAGCAGGTAGAGAAAGAAGTCCTTTTCTCCCTTTCTCACAATTCAAGAGTTCGTGGGCACTCCATGAAATTGCTGAGGAATCAGGTTAAAACGGATAAAAGGAAGTCCTTCTTCACCCAAAGAGTGATCAACACCTGGAATTCGCTGCCACAGGAGGTGGTGGCGGCTACAAGCATGGACAGCTTCCAAGAGGGAATTGGATAAACGTATGGAGCAGAGGTCCATCAGTGGCTATTAGCCACAAGGTATAGATAGGAACTCTTGGTCCGGGGCAAGTGATGCTCTGTATTCTTGGTGCTTGATGGGGGGGGGGCAACAGTGGGAGGGCTTCCAGTGTCCTGGCCCCACTGGTAAACCTCCTGGTGGCACCTGGTGTTTTTGGCCACTGTGTGACACAGAGTGTTGGACTGGATGGACCACTGGCCTGATCCAACATCAGCTTCTCTGATGTTCTAATTCCATAGAACCCACCCTTGAAAGCAGGCCTTTTCCCCAGGAGAACTGATCTCTGTGGTCTGGAAATCAGTTAAAATTCCGGGAGATCTCCAGGCCCTACCTGGAGGCTGGCAACCCTGTACTCTTCCTCTGGCGAGTCCACATTTGAGAACTGGAGCATTCAGGTTCCATTCTGACATGCGTTCTCGTTGTCCCCGGAGTTGCTGCTGCCGTTTTCCATCTACTCCAGCCTGCCGACGAGTTCTGTGAGGAATGTCTGGAGGATGGAAGCTCGCCTCTGGCTCACCTCCAGCACCTTGAGATGGTCAACCGACTCCTGGGCGTCATACTCCTTGGTCACCTTGTTTGTGATCAGCGACAGACCAAAGACCCGCAGTCCACAGTGCCTGGCCACGACTACCTCGGCCGCAGTGCTCATTCCTGCAAGGAAACCAGAAGCAAGTCGCACGGCTCAGGGGTCTGAAAACGAGCCATTGGCTGAACGGCTGTGAAGTCACAGAAGCTTCATAAACACTCTGCTCCCTCAGGGCGAAGGCCACTGATTGAACACTGGAAATCTGTAGAGCTAATGTGGGTAAAGTGGAAGATCTATCTGGCAGTGGGAGGAACCTAACAGGGATTATATTGCGGCCAGTGATTGAGCTGCTTGCGAGGTCACAGAAGCTTCATAAACACTCTAATCTCTCAGGGTGAAGGCCAGTGATTGAACATTGAAAATCAGTAGAGCTACTGTTGAGTAAAGTAGAAGATCCATTTGGTGGTGGAGGGAGCTAACAGAGGTTTAACAGAGGTTATATTGCAGATTGCTAGGAATATGACCCTTGCAACGATTGACTGTGAGGTCACAGAAACTTCATCCTCTAATTTCTCGGGGGTGAAGGCCAGCCATAGAATGCTGAAAATCAGTTTTGCTGTTGACAGTCAAGTGGTGACGGGGGGTACCTTGCACAGCTTAAAGTTGAAGGAGGCTTTCTTCTAACAGCAAGGAAGGAAAAAGCGCGGAAACGTCAACAATTAAGTTGTTCGGTTTGGCATCTATGTGCCAAGGAAGACCCAGACAATAAGAGGGGCGGGGCTAACTTCCACTTACCTGGAGATTGTGGATATTCAGAAGAAGAAGAAGAAGAAATAATAATTGGATTTATACCCCGCCCTTCACTATCCAAAGGAGTCTCAGAGCAGCTTACAATCTCCTTTCCCTTCCCCTTCCCACAGCAGATACCCTGTGAGGCAGGTGGGGCTGAGAGAGCTCTGACAGAAACTGCTCCTGAGAGAGCAACTCTGAGAGAACTTGTGACTAACCCAAGGTCACCCCAGCAGCTGCATGTGGAGGAGCTGGGAATCAAACCCAGTACTCCCAGATTAGAGTCCGTGCACTTAACCACTGCACTAACCCGCCCTTCAGTACCCCAAGGAGTCTCAGAGCAGCTGACAATCTCCTTTCCCTTCCCCTCCCCACAACAGACACCCTGTGAGGCAGGAGGGGCTGAGAGAGCTCTCTCGAGAACTGCTCCTGAGAGAGCAGCTCTGAGAGAACTTGTGACTGACCCAAGGTCACCCCAGCAGCTGCATGTGGAGGACTGGGGAATCAAACTCAGTTCTCCCAGGTTAGAGTCTGTGCTCCTAACCACTACACCAAACTGGTGGGGGGAGGAGAGAGAGAGAGAAAGGTGCCATGAGTCTGAGATGCCATCCCAAAGAAGAAGAAGAAGAGAGATTAGATTTATACCCTGCCCTTCACTCGGAGTCTCAAAGCGGTTTACAATCTCCGTTCCCTTCCCCTCCCCACAACAGACACCCACTGAGGTAGGTGGGGCTGAGAGAGCTCTCTCGAGGACTGCCCTTGAGAGAACAGCTCTGATAGAACTATGGCTTGCCCAAGGTCATCCAGCAGCTTCAAGTGGAGGAGTGGGGAATCAAACCCGGTTCTCCCAGATTAGAGTTTGCGCACTTCACCACTGCACCAAACTGGCTCTCGAAGTCTATTGAGAAGCAGTTAGTTCAGGTGGCACCCTATGAGTAACGTTGCCAGGTGCCCGGTACTAATCCAGACAGTCCAATATGTTCATGGACTGTCAGGGGGAAACGGGAAAAAAATGCTGGATATTTAAATATCCTGTATTTTTCAGCTTTCCCCCAAACATTTTGTGAAAGCGATGGATTGTCAGGGCCAACTGGTCAATCTTACCAACCCCAGACTATGCAAGGCAGCGCCGAACCTTGCGTGCCTAGTATTTCCTTTTAAAAATATCTGGCGACCCTACTTGTGAGTGGTGGGAGAGGTTGGGGGTTGTTGTTGGTGAAAGGACTCTGGTTCCTGCCGTTCCTTACCCACAGCGTCCGCCCCCAGCAAGTGCAGCAGCCGGGCCTCTGCTATGGATTCAAAGGTGGGGCCTCCAACCATGCAGTAGACACCCTCTTTGAGAAAGGAGTCGTATCCAAACTGCTTGGCTACCTCCATCGCCAGCGCGCGGATCTTCCCATCGTAGGCATCGGAAAGCACCGGGAAACGGGGTCCAAACCTGACGGAAGGTGAAGACGCTGTGAGCAGCCAGGAAAATTGGCAGAGTACATAGCCCTGTTGTAATAAAAGTGATATAGGGGCTGCAGTGTGGCTCAAGTGGTTAAGACGCTGAGCTGCAGACCGGAAGGTCGGTAGTTCAGCAGTTCGAGACCCGAGTGCCGCGTGACGGAGTGAGCTCCCGTCTCTGGCCCCAGCTCCTGCCAACCTAGTAGTTCGAAAGCAGGAAATTGCAAGTAGATAAATAGGTACTGCTTCAGTGGGAAGGTAACAGCGTTCCGTGCGCCTCGGTGTTTAGTCATGCCGGCCACATGACCACGGAGACATCTTCGGACAGTGCTGGCTCTTCGGCTTGGAAACGGAGACGAGCACCGCGTCCCTAGAGTCGGATTCGACTGGCTTTCAAGCGAGGGAAACCTTTACCTTACTAATAAAAGTGATCAGGGGGTTTTTTTGTAGAAAAAGCCCAGCAGGAACTCATTAGGATAATAGGCCACACCCAACAGCAGAAACTCATTAGCATATTAGGCCACGCCCCTGGCCACACCGCTCATTAGCATATTAGGCAGGGGGGCTGGGAAAGCACAGGGCAGGCATGGAAGCTTGTCTCCCCCCCGCCCCCCGAACATCTCTGCCCTATTTCAGCATTGCCTTTCTAGTCTACCCCCCCAACCAGACAGCCGGGAAATGAATTGCTGTCTCCTACCCCCCCCCCCCATCAGACAATCGAGGAAAGGTGTTGCTGGAGTGCCTGAGATATGAAAGACCGCTCTATTTTAGAAAAAAACTACAAATAGACTGTTACAACTTGTCGATAAAAACTATCAACCTACTTTCGTTGGAAAAAAATTTTCCCGGTCATAAATTACATGGTACAGAATGGAATTGTTCCTGATCATTTAGTTTCATCTGAAGTGTTTATTCTATAAACCCCAGATTTAGAGTATGTTTTAATCTTGATCAATAAATATTAGCTAGTTGAACTCAAATTCTTACATTTATACAAGACGGCTGCTAAGCCAACTGTGTTATTAGAACACATGTTAAGAGTTTTAATTAGTTAAGTTTTAGATAGGTATGCTGAATAGAGTATCAAGAATATTATTAATGTTAAATCGTTTGCATTGTTTGGGATTCTCTGTATCAATTGTTTTATATTTAATACACATTACTAAAATTTAAAAAACCAACAAACCCACAACAGATGGAGCAAGCAGAGAAGGAAAAATGTTTTTGACCGCCATGGTACCTTGGTGAAAGGATCGAACACGGGTATGAAACTGACCCATCAGAGCCATGACCGTTGATCAGATATTTGGAATAATTTACATCGATGTCAAAGAAGGACAGTGTTTAAAGCCGCTTTGAGCTGTATTATTCAGAGGAACTTTGCGGATGGACAGTTTGGTTCACAAGGACACTTTAAATATTTGCAAATTTTGTACTGGAATGTGTTTTGTAACTTGTACCATAATATAAATACTTGATAATAATTACTGACTAGAGTGCATAATAATATCACGATTCCTTTTTGGTTGCTTACAAGTTCCAGTGTTTCCTCTAAGCTGAGTTAGTGTGAGCAAACTCACGGGGTTTTTTAGCCTCCAGCTCACACAGTTTTGTCTCGGCTCAGGGAGGAGGGCTCGGGTGCAAACTAATTTATGTCGTAGCCAAATCGCTCACTCACAACTTTAATGCCGGTCGCTCACAAAGTAGAATTTTTGCTCACGAGACTCCACAGCTTAGAGGAAGCATTGCTTTACAACTATCCCATGATCTCACATTTGTATAATGCCACCCCCGTCAGCAGACCACAGGGATCTTTCCCAGTAAGTAGGGTTGCCAGCCTCCAGGTGGTGCCTGGAGAACCCCAGATTTACAGCTGATCTGCAGAATATAGAGATTGTTTCCCCTGGAGGAAATGGCAGCTTTGGAGGGTGGGCTCCAGTGTTCCCTTTAAGCTGAGTTAGTGTGAGCTAGCTCACAGTTTTTTTTTTAATTTATTTATTTGATTTCTAAGCCGCTCTCCCCACAATTGCAGGCTCAGAGCGGCGTACAAAACCTGGTACCCCAGGATTCCAAAGCATACTAAAACTTAAAACAATATAAAACATTATGTTTAAAACCACACAAGAACATAATTAACAATCTAAAGCAGGGGTGGGCAATTGTTTTGGCTGGGGGGCCACTTTGTGGGAGCGGAGGTTAGCGGAGGGCCGCACCTTTTAAAATGATTGCATTCATTACTTAACCTTGCATTTCAGAAAAGGTATAAATTGTATCATAAAAATCAAGAAATATAAATTAAATAAAATAGTGGTAGTTTTATTCAATTTATTTATTGTGCTAATTTCATATCATCTATAGCTGCAAGCACATTTAATTTTAGAATCAGTTTAATGAGACAAATGTACCCTATCACACTTTTCTACAATTTTTTTGAAATCAGTAGTGAGATTGCTTGT
The DNA here is from genome assembly GCA_029233225.1 of Lepidodactylus listeri. Lineage (NCBI taxonomy): Eukaryota > Metazoa > Chordata > Lepidosauria > Squamata > Gekkonidae > Lepidodactylus > Lepidodactylus listeri. Next base: position 5,783,413 of record JARCFY010000002.1, read on the forward strand.
TGAGATTCTCATCACAGCCTGCAAGTTAATGTCTGTCAAAGAGCATCTATATTTACTCTTGCTAATCTTCATGTCTTGGTGGGCCGCAAAAAATCTGTGGTGGGCCGCATGTGGCCCGCAGGCCGCCATTTGCCCACCCCTGATCTAAAGTGCTCAACACTCACTCCTAAAAATTCAGATGGCGGCAACCTAATCACTCCGGAGCCCGTTTCCTCGTGGTAGATGGTACAAGTAGCGGTCAGGCTTTGATAGGTATACCGCAGGAGAAAAACAGGGAGGGGGAGGGAAGGTGGAAGTAGCGGCCCCTACTCAAATGCCTGGCGGAAGAGCTCCGTCTTACAGGCCCTGCGGAACTGCACTAAATCCCGCAGGGCCCTGATCTCCTCCGGGAGCTCATTCCACCAGATAGGGGCCGCCACTGAGAAAGCCGTCCCCTTCGTGGTAGCGAGCCTGGCTTCTCTTTTTAGCCTCCGGCTCACACATTTTTGTCTCAGCTCAGGATGGATGGCTCCAGAGCAAGCTCATTTATGCAGCAGCTGAATGGCTCACTCACAACTTTAACCCCAGTGACTCAAAAAGTAGAGTTTTTGCTCACGAGACTACACAACTTAGATGGAGCCTTGGTGGGATCTATGGCGTCACATCCCTGGTGAGTTCCCTCACCCTCTCTAGGCACCTCCTGTAAATCTCCAGGAATTTCTCCAGCCTGAGCTGGCAGCCCTACAGTCGCTCTGGCCAAGTCAATGGGGACCCCTGCAGCAAGGTCTCAGGAAGATGGCAGGCAAGAAGGGAACGCTGAGAGTCTACAGCGCAGACCGGGGCGCGAAGTTCTCCGACCCATGGCACGTACCTCTCTTCATTGGGCCCGAGCAGTGGGCTTTGCCCCACCAAGCCCAACAAGTTGATGTGGTCGCGGATAACCATGAAATCTCCCACGCGGTACGAATCCGCCAAGGCTCCGGCCGCGTTGGTCACCAGCAGAATCTCCACACCCAAGAGCTTGAACACGCGGATTGGGAAGGTGACCTGCGGGAGAGGGCAGGGATAGAGCAGGTAGAGGAAGAAGTGCTTTTCTCCCTTTCTCACAAGGCAAGAACTCGTGGGCGCTCCATGAAATTGCTGAGCAGTCGGGTTAGAACAGAGAAAAGGAAGTCCTTCTTCACCCAAAGAGTGATGAACACGTGGAATTCACTGCCACAGGAGGTGGCGGCGGCTACAAGCATGGGCGGCTTCAAGAGGGGATTGGATAAACATCTGGAGCAGAGGTCCATCAGCGGCTCTTAGCCACAAGGTATAGATAGGGACTCTCAGTCTGGGGGAAGGGATGCTCTGTATTCTTGGTGCTTGGGGGAGGGAGAGTGGGAGGGCTTCTAGTGTCCTGGCCCCACTGCTGGACCTCCTGAGGGCACCTGGTATTTTTGGCCACTGTGTGACAGAGTGTTGGACAGGGGCCACTGGCCTGATCCAACACTGGCTTCTCTTATGTTCTTATGTTCTCTTATATGGAGCAGATGCCCTTCAGTAGCTCTTTCTGCACTGTAATAAATGGTGAAGAAGAAGAAGAAGAAGAGATTGGATTTATACCCCGCCCTCCACTCCCCAAGGGAGTCTCAGAGCGGCTTACAAACTCCTCTTCCCTTCCCCTCCCCACAACAGACACCCTGTGAGGTAGGTGGGGCTGAGAGAGCTCTTTCCCAAGCTGTCCTTGAGGGAACAGCTGTGCCAGAGCTATGGCTTGCCCAAGGTCATCCAGCCAGGTGCAAGTGGAGGAGTGGGGAGTCAAACCCGGTTCTCCCAGATTAGAGTCCGCGCACTTAACCACTACACCAAACTGTGCTAAGAGGAACACAGTTGAAAGATGCAACTGAAGGACAGAGCCGAAGCTGTGTTTGTATATATGCTGCCGATAAATGTTATAATCAAAGGAAACCTATTCAATGCTATGATTTTACAACATAAATAAAGCGTAAGAAATAAAGAACTACAATTGCTGTCCAGTCATTGTGCGATTGGTCAGGCAAAGTGCTAGTAACATTCAAGCTGATGGCGCCGGTGGTGTTGTGGTGTCGACGAGATTCTCCGGAATATGGGTCCCGTTTCGAGATAAATATCTTCTTCTGAACCAATATCTAGCCAACGAGCAGACGGTTTTCTACATCTGGCGTGGAACCATACCAGTGTGCCTTCAAATATTAAATACCCATTAGGAAATATACATCTAATCAACAAGCTCACATTACAGTTGGGTTCTGTAGCCTTAGAGTGCAATGCTGATAACTGGACAGCAATTGTAGTTCTTTATTTCTTACGCTTTATTTACGTTGTAAAATCACAGCACTGAATAGGTTTCCTTTGATTATGAAATTTATCGGCAGCATATATACAAACACGGCTTCGGCTCTGTCCTTCGGTTGCATCAGTGGCTCTTAGCCACAAGGTACAGATAGGAACTCTCAGTCTGGGGCAAGTGATGCTCTGTCTTCTTGGTGCTTGGGGAAGGGGGCAACAGTGGGAGGGCTTCTAGTGTCCTGGCCCCACTGGTAGAGCTCCTGAGGGCACCTAGTGTTTCTGGCCACTGTGTGACACAGAGTGTTGGACTGGAGGGGCCACTGGCCTGATCCAACATTGGCTTCTCTTATGTTCTTATGTCTGGGGCAAGTGATGCTCTGTCTTCTTGGTGCTTGGGGAAGGGGGCAACAGTGGGAGGGCTTCTAGTGTCCTGGCCCCACTGGTAGAGCTCCTGAGGGCACCTAGTGTTTCTGGCCACTGTGTGACACAGAGTGTTGGACTGGAGGGGCCACTGGCCTGATCCAACATTGGCTTCTCTTATGTTCTTATGTCTGGGGCAAGTGATGTTCTGTATTCTTGGTGCTGGGGGGGGGGCAACAGCGGGAGGGCTTCTAGTGTCCTGGCCCCACTGCTGGACCTCCTGAGGGCCCCTGGTGTTTCTGGCCACTGTGTGACACAGAGTATTGGGCTGGGTGGGCCACTGGCCTGATCCAACATTGGCTTCTCTTACGTTCTTATGTCTGGGGCAAGTGATGCTCTGTCTTCTTGGTGCTTGGGGAAGGGGGCAACAGTGGGAGGGCTTCTAGTGTCCTGGCCCCACTGGTAGAGCTCCTGAGGGCACCTAGTGTTTCTGGCCACTGTGTGACACAGAGTGTTGGACTGGAGGGGCCACTGGCCTGATCCAACATTGGCTTCTCTTATGTTCTTATGTCTGGGGCAAGTGATGCTCTGTCTTCTTGGTGCTTGGGGAAGGGGGCGACAGTGGGAGGGCTTCTAGTGTCCTGCCCCCACTGGGGGACCTCCTGAGGGCACCTGGTGTTTCTGGCCACTGTGTGACACAGAGCGTTGGACTGGAGGGGCCACTGGCCTGATCCAACATTGGCTTCTCTGATGTCCTCTCTCGTATGTTCTAGGTGGCGAGAAGGCTTGCGAGAAGCAGAAGGGTTCACAGGATTCTATGATGGTGTGATCATTTGATAGTTTAATCTTGTTTCAGATTGGTTCTAACTGCCATTGCATGTTGTTTTAACGCTGATGGAACCTGCTCTGAGCCGGCTTGCGGGGAGGGCGGGATACAAATCTAAATACATAAATAAGTCAGGCGGCAACACACTCCTGGAACATTTGGTTAACGCAGCAGAGTTTTGCCCAGTGCCGGGGGCGCGATCCTGAGTGCAGGAAACAAATCTCGCAAGAAGTATATTACCAAAAAAAGAGGCAAACTCGCATTTGTTCAAGCAGATCCAGTTCACATTCAGGTTGCCGTCGGAAGGAGAGAGAGGGCCCTAATCTAACGAGGACTTTCCCTGTGACAAATGGCCAGCTCGTCTGACATCGTGTGTGTGGGAATATGAGGGCATTGGCTGGACCTGCAGAGACCTCCATGGAAGGGCATGTGAAGCGAGGGAGAGGACAAAGGGAGAAGAGGGGTCAGAGGGCAGCTCCCAGGTTAAGACAAAGAGAGGCGTCCTATTCAAGGAGATAACACCTAGACACACTTAAAGAGTGATGTAGCACCCCCCCTCCCCGGTCCCATTTTCAGGCGTGCTGAGTCACTCACTCCAACACACGCATACAGATGGATGGGCGAAAAGGGAGGCATGAGGAGCGGGGTATCTGGTGGTGGACAGAACGGGGGTTCTTCTTGGTCACCGTCCGCCTAGGGCCACCCAGAACCTGGAACCAGCCCGGACTCTTCCATCACTTCCAAACTAGGACCCTTTCTGGTTTTGCTTTGCCTCTGCCGGGTCTGGGAGAGGGGTCTCTCATGGCACAGCCGGCAGCCTACCTTCCAAAGAGGGTATCCCTCGTACAGGTGGAAGCGCCCCTTCATGCAAACACACGCCTTGCCTTGCAGCTCCCCGAAGACGAGACGTCCTTCGTGGCCGGGCACTGAGGAGAGAGTGGGCACAGTGGTCATCCGCACGGGCAGCGGGGCTTTCCCCACTCAGTCCTTGCTAGGGTGGCCGGCTCTGGGTTGGGGACATCCCGGTGATTTGGGGGTGGTCCAGGCCCCGCCTGGAGGTTGGGAACCCTACCTGGGAGCAAACAGATGAAGGCCAGGTGGAACCGCACCGCCTGCCCATCGATCACTGGATCGGTTTCAAGGTGTTGGTGCTTACCTTCAAAGCCCTATCCCACCAGGGGCCTGCGTATCCACAAGACTGCCTCTCCCACTATGAGCCCCAGAAGGGCTTTACGAACTCCCAGCCAACATCCTGTGCATTAGAAGTGGAGGGCTTGGCGCTGTCTCCTGTCTCAGACTGGAGAAGATGGCACCAAAGAGTTGAGACAGGTAGAGAGGTCAGGACACACAGAGCACCCTTTCCTTCCTGCTATCTGATCCTTTCCTTAGAAACAGAATGTTATTCTTAGGCAGGGGTCATTTCGTAGAAAAAGAGGTGCAGGAGCTCATTAGCATAACTCATTTGCATATGCCACACCCCCTAACATACCGGAAGTGTGTCAGAAGGCCACACCCACCCCTCAGGCTCCACTCCACAGGGGAGTGAAACTGACCTGCTCTTCCTCCCTTCCCTTCCCCATCCAACACTTTGTGCAATAAAAATAAGCGTCAAGAACACACCCTCATTCTCTTCCTGCTCCCTTGAAAACACCAGGTTTCAACTAGACTTGAGATACCCAGGACATGTGCACCTCCCATCCCTTCCCCTTCCCCTTCCCCTCCCCACAACAAGACACCCTGTGAGGTAGGTGGGGCTGAGAGAGGTCTTTTGAGAACTGCTCATGAGAGAACAGCTCTGAGAGAACTTGTGACTGGCCCAAGGTCACACCAGCAGCTGCATGTGGAGGAGTGGGGAATCAAACCCGGTTCTCCCAGATTAGAGTCCAACTCCTGACCACTACACCAAAGTGATGGGGTGGAAGCTGCTGAAGGGTTGGTGAAATTTCTCCAGTACTTATGTGCCATGTGCCCAGATAAAAAATGGTATACTTAGAAAATTTATATGCCACCTTGAGCAAGTCTCTGGAAAAGCAGCACACCGTCATAAAAGGAACAATGATAAAATTATCAATATTAAAACAAAACATTAAAAACAATAAAGACCCTAGCAGGGCTTTCCCCGGGGCGCTGCGCCTCTGCACTGCTTGGGGAAGCCGAGGAGGGGGCAGGGCTTGGTCATGTGCCCGCCCCCTAGGCTCCTCACTCCCGGAGCTGCGCTCCTGTGCGCTCCCGCTCCAACGGACCCCTGCTCTTAGGGGCAATTTCCTCTGCTTCCGTCTCCCCCTCACACTCCCCCTCTCTCTCCTCTCTTCTCTCGCACGTGAGAAGATGGAGGCTGGACATGCGTCCAGCATCCAACGCCATCCAGCTAGTTAGAATAGGTAATCTAGATCAATGTCTTACCTGCGCTCCCAAGCACGTATTTCCTTTAATAAATACTTATTAGTTATTAGACTGACTGCTGACTCCGTGTGACTCTGCAAGTCTGTTGCCACACCCAGCCCCAAGCTCTGCTGCGTTTAAGCCTTTGTGCACTCTGCTATATTTCTCGTGGTTCCCTGGAAGTGCCTAGTCCAGTGAATCCAACATTCTGGCGGTCCCTGGTCCCAGCGACGTCCATCTTGCCTTGACTAGGACCAGGGGCCTTTTGTCCTTGTCCCCTACCTGGTAGAATGAGCTCCCATACGAGATCAGGGCCCTGCGGGACCTTTTACAGTTCACAGGGCCTGCAAGACAGAGCTCTTCCGCCAGGCTTTTAGTTGAGGTGGCAGGCCTCCCCCACCCCATAGAGCCTCCCCCTCACATGCAGCTGCCAGTGTGACCCTGGGTCAGTCACAAGTTCTCTTAGAGCTGTTCTCTCATGAGCAGTCCTGGAGAGAGCTCTCTCAGAAAAAGAAGAAGAAGAAGAAGAAGAGATTGGATTTATATCCCACCCTTCACTCACTTGGGGTCTCAGAGCGGCTTACAAACTCTTTCCCTTCCCCTCCCCACAACAGACACCCTGGGAAGTAGGTGGGGCTGAGAGAGCTCTTTCCCAAGCTGTCCTTGGGAGAACAGCTGGTACAGAGCTATGGCTTGCCCAAGGTCATCCAGCAGGTGCAAGTAGAGGAGTGGGGAATCAAACCCGGTTCTCCCAGATTAGAGTCTGCGCACTTAACCACTACACCAAACTGGCTCTCAGCCCCACCTAAATCACCAGGTGTCTGTTGTGGGGAGGGGAAGGGAAAGGAGATCGTAAGCCGCTCTGAGACTCCTTCAGGTAGTGAAGGGTGGGGTATAAATCCAATCTCCTCCTCTTCTTCTTCGTATTGTTGTTGTTGTTATTATTATTTGGAACCCACCCAGACCCTGCTATGTGGGGAGGGCGGGATACAAATGTAATAAAATACAATACAAATTAAATGGAAGGAACTGGGACTGCAGGAAGGATGGAGCAATACCTGTGCTGTGTGGAAAGTTGGGGATGTCTGTGTATTGGAAAGACTCCTGGTCCTTCAAGCTGTCAGCCAGCAGACCCAAGCCGGAGCCACAGACAATGGCGATCCGGGGCCGCTGCTTCGTGCGGCCCAGCAGCCAATCCACCGTCTCTCTGCAGCGGTCAAAACTGTAAGGGAAGAGTCCAGCATTAAGAATGAATTTTGAGTCTGGGTTAAGGAGATACTAGGGGCCACGGTGGCTCAGAGGTTAAGACGCTGAGCTGCTGACCTGAAGGTTGGTGATTCAGCAGTTTGAGGCCCGAGTGCCGTGTGATTGAGTGAGCTCCTGTTGTGTACACTGGCCGCCACTAGGCGCCAGCACAAAGAACCCAGAGTTTGGCTCCTAGAACAATAGGAGCCAAGGATCCAGGAGTCTTGCTAATCCTCCAATAAAGACCTAGGTGGGAAATTCAAACCCCCCAATAGGATCGTAGGTGGGACCTGGGGTGTGTCCTGGGGGTGTAATATATGTTGGCCCGGTGGCCGGTTAATGCATGTTTGTTCTCTCTAATAAACTTGAGCTAACCACTACGCCAACTTCGTCCTCGCCACCAAGAACTCAGTACTTTACAGCTCCCGTCTCTGGCCCCAGCTCCTGCCACCCTAGCAGTTCGAAAGCAAGGAATTGCAAGGAGATAAATAGGTACCGCTGTGGTGGGAAGGTAACAGCGTTCCGTGCGCCTCGGCGTCTAGTCATGCCGGCCACATGACCACGGAAAAAGTCTTCGGACAGCGCTGGCTCTTCGGCTTGGAAACGGAGATGAGCACCGCGTCCCTAGAGTTGGATTCGACTGGCTTTCGAGCAAGGGAGACCTTTACCTTTACTAAGGAGATGCTGTAACTCCTATCTAGAAGTACACAGAACCAATGAAAACATTCTGAGGCCAGGGTTCATTTTATACTTTGCTGGAATGACAAAGACCCATATTTTCTTTTCCTTGTCCTCTTGAGGTTGATTCGCATGTTCAAGCTCAACGCTTCCTGACTGCAGCATCAAGTGAGGGTCTGGATGCGGGACTAAGTAAGATCAAAACCCCACCTGTGCCTCTGACAAAGGGAGCTTTGACTCGTGAAAGCTTACACCCCGAAAACCTTGTTGGTCTTTAGGGTTCTACTGGACTGGAATCCAGATCTTCTACTTCAGACCAACCCGGCTACCTTCTAAACACTCACCCACCCCCAAAGTTTGAGTGCAGTGGCACCTTTAAGCCAGTTTGCAGCTGCTTTAAGCCACTTGCAGCTGCTGGATGACCTTGGGCAAGCCGTAGTTCTGGCACAGCTGTTCTTGAAAAAGAGCCGTCTCTGTCAGAGCTCTCTCAGCCCCACCTACCTCACCGGGTGTCTGTTGTGGGGAGGGGAAGGAGTTTGTAAGGCGCTCTGAGACACCCTTGGGTAGTGAAGGGCGGGGTATAAATCCAATCTCTTCTTCTTCTTAAGACCAACAAAGTTTAATTCTGGGTATAAGCTTTGATGTGGATGCACGAATTAAACTTTGCTGGCCTTCAAGATGCCCCTGGACGCAGACTTTGTTCTGTTGCTTCAGACCAACACGGCTAGAGCCAGTTTGGTGTAGCGGTTAAGTGCGCGGACTCTAATCTGGGAGAACCGGGTTTGATTCCCCACTCCTCCACTTGCACCTGGCTGGATGACCTTGGGCAAGCCATAGCTCTGTACCAGCTGTTCCCTCAAGGACAGCTTGGGAAAGAGCTCTCTCAGCCCCACCTACCTCCCAGGGTGTCTGTTGTGGGGAGGGGAAGGGAAAGGAGTTTGTAAGCCGCTCTGAGACTCCCTTGGGGAGTGGAGGGCGGGGTATAAATCCAATCTCTTCTTCTTCTTCTTCTACCTAACCTGAATCTCGAAAAAGCTCCACATCACTTCAAAACACAACCGTTTTCAGCAGAGGCAACTAGCTCCCTTCCTCCGCCAGATAATAATGGTTGACTTTTCAAGGAATTAACAACAACCCCCCCCAAATATCAAACAATGCATGGGAACTGGCTGGCCAAGTTGTAAACTATGTTGCTCTTGCTGTTCTTTTTATCTTTTGGTGGTGGTGGCGGCGGCGGGGGGAAATGCTGTCAAGTCACAATGGACTTATGGCATCTCAGTAGGATTTTCAAGACAATCGACCTTCAGAGGTGGTTGGCCCTTGCCTGCCTCTGCGTAGCAACCCTGGACTTCCTTGGTGGTCTCCCATTCAAGTTCTAACCGGGGCTGACCCTGCGTAGCTTCTGAGATTATTTATTTATTTATTTAGATTGATATCCCGCCTAGCCAGCACAAAGCGGCTCTAGGCGGCTCACAACACCAAAACCACATACAAAATTCAATTAACCATTAAAATGACAATAAATCACAGAACCCACTAAAATGGCGGCAATTACAGCAACCAACACCCAGGGGTCCGTTGGAGCGGGAGCGCACAGGAGCACAGCTCCGGGAGGGAGGAGCCCAGGGGGCGGGCACATGACCAAGCCCCGCCCCCTCCTCGGCTTCCCCGAGCAGTGCAGAGGCGCAGCGCCCCGGGGAAAGCCCTGCTAGGGTCTTTATTGTTTTTAATGTTTTGTTTTAATGTTGATAATTTTATCATTGTTCCTTTTATGACTGTGTGCTGCTTTTCCAGAGATTCGCTCAAGGTGGCATATAAATTTTCTAAGTAGACCATTTTTTATCTGGGCACATGGCACATAAGTACTGGAGAAATTTCACCAGCCCTTCAGCAGCTTCCACCCCATCAGTTTGGTGTAGTGGTCAGGAGTTGGACTGTAATCTGGGAGAACCGGGTTTGATTCCCCACTCCTTCACATGCAGGTTGCTGGTGTGACCTTGGGCCAGTCACAAGTTCTCTCAGAGCTGTTCTCTCATGAGCAGTTCTCAAAAGACCTCTCTCAGCCCCACCTACCTCACAGGGTGTCTTGTTGTGGGGAGGGGAAGGGGAAGGGATGGGTGGTGCACAAGTCCTGGGTATCTCAAGTCTACTTGAAACCTGGTGGTTTTAAGGGAGCAGGAAGAGAATGAGGGTGTGTTCTTGACGCTTATTTTTATTGCACAAAGTATTGGATGGGGAAGGGAATGGAGGAAGAGCAGGTCAGTTTCACCCACCTGTGGAGTGGCGCCTGAGGGGTGGGTGTTGCCTTCTCACACACTTCCGGCATGTTAGGGGGTGTGGCATATGCAAATGAGTTATGCAAATGAGTTATGGTAATGTGCTCCTGCACCTCTTTTTCTACGAAATGACCCCTGCCAACACCAAGACAATAGCCGCATCTGCTACTACATTTGATGAGATTGGGCTAGCCTGGGCCATCCTGGTCAGGTGGCTATCGTGCAGAAAGTCAAGAAGATATAAACAAGTTCCTCTGAGCATGTACAGAGTGTCTTTTCCTGTTAAATACACCCAAGTTGCACCTACATGTCTGTGATGGGGGGAGAGGGGTTTTCAGACCCCAGGGCATGGCTTGCTGACAGACTTGATTTCCAGCACCACTAGTTTCAGAAGTTCAACACTTGAGGATCAACAATCACTCTGCTTGTTCCTGGGATTTTTTTAAAAAAATGGTCTAAAGGCATTCTGGACTCAGTTTGGTGTAGCAGTTAAGTGTCCGGACTCTAATCTGGGAGAACCAGGTTTGAGAGAGAGAGAGAGAGTGTGATATGCATGCCAAACAGAGGCTCTTCCACTGAGTCGCAGCGCTTCGCCAAGCTCACCTCTTCCATCCGGCTGGCATCCCTGCTTCTCCTGGCGCCACCCCCGCCCCAAGGCTGTGGCATACTCTGACAGCTTCATCGCCATCCTACTGGTTATTTATTGCTGTCTTTTTGTGGTTTTTAACTTTGACTGTAGTTATGTAAAGATTTTTTTTTTATGTACACCGCTGCGAGACCTGTTCCACAGGGGAGGGCGGTTTAAAAATCAAACAAAACAAACCAACAAATGAATAAATATCAGCACTGCTGCCCAATGCTCCCTCTAGGCTCTGGAGTCTTGTGAGCAAAAATCCTGCTTTGTGAGCTGCTGGCATTCAAGTTGTGAGCGAGCCATTTGGCTGCTGCATAAATTAGTTTGCTCTGGAGTCGCCCTTCCTGAGCTGAGACAAAAATGCGGGAACAGGTTCAATCAGGTCCCAGGTTCAATCCCCAGCATCTCCAGTTAAAAGGACCAGGCAGGAGGTGATGGAGAACGGGGGGGGGGGGGGGGGGAGGAGCGCGATATGCATGCCAAACAGAGGCTCTTCCACTGAGTTACAGCACTTCTCCAAGCTCACCCATTCCTTCTGGCAGCATTCCTGCTTCTTCTACCTCCCCAACCCCACCCCCCACTCTGACAGTTTTATCGCCATCTTACCGGTTATTTATTGCTGTCTTTTTGTGATTTTTAACTTTGACTGTAATTATGTAAAGTTTTTTTTTTGATGTACACCGCCGTGAGACCTGTCCCACAGGGGAGGGCGGTTTAAAAATCAAACGAAACAAACCAACCAACGAATAAATATCAGCACTGCTGCCCAATGCTCCCTCTAAGCCGTGGAGTCTCGTGAGCAAAAATCCTGCTTCATGAGCTGCTGGCATGAAAGCGGTGAGCGAGTGATTTTGGCTGCTGCATCAGTTCGTTTGCTCTGGAGCCCTCCTTCCTGAGCGGAGACAAAAATGTGTGAGCCGGAGGCTAAAGAAATTGTGAGCTAGCTCACACTCGCTCAGCTTAGAGGGAACACTGAATACCTCCGTGAGGCATTAATTCTACTTTGTGAGCTACCAGCATTGTGAGCGAGCCATTTGGCTGCTGCATCAATTAGTTTGCCTGTCCTCCCTGAGCTAAGGCAAAAATGTGTAAGCCGGAGGCTAAAAAACTGCGAGCTAACTCACACTGATTCAGCTGAGAGGGAACACTGAATACCTCAGTGAGGCGTTAATGCCGCAGAGTCCCCCCTCCAACCAATGCTCCCTCTAAGCTGTGGAGTCTTGTGAGCAAAAATCCTGCTTTGTGAGCTGCTGGCATTAAAGTGGTGTTGCGAACCACTTGACTGCTGCATAAATCAGTTTGCTCTGGAGCCCTCCTTCCTGAGTGGAGACCAACATGCGAGAACACTGGTCCCAGGTTCAATCCCCGGCATCTCCAGTTAAAAGGACCAGGAGGTGATCCAGAGGCAGAGTTAAAAGGCAGGAGGTGATCCAGAACACAGAGAGAGAGAGAGAGAGCGCGCTAAAATGCCAGAGTCTCTTACCTGAAGCTCTCCACGGCCTGCATCCTGGATCACAGATGAGGAAGAGAGGCGGAAAACCCCAACCCTCCGTCCCTGCCTCCAGCAAAACTTCTCTCTGTCTATATACAGAGAGAGCTGTTTCCGCAGGGTGTATTACAGGCTGGCGAAGTAGGGAGATGAGAAGCTGCCTTTATCACACACCCCCACACCCCGCCCAGACTCTCTCCCCCTCTCTCTGCCTCTCTCTTCCCGTCCTGTGCCCTTGGGCCACAGCCAAGACAACTCATGGGCCCTGGGCATACCCGGACACCCTATGAGAAACACATGATGCTTTTGCATTAGGCAAAAGAATCCGTCGCCTTGCACCCTTCTTCCTCCCAGTGCTGGAAACACGCCCCTTCCCCAGTTCAGCCTTGCCACAATATCCAGCAGGGGAGCGGGGCAAGGAAGCACAGCTGGGGTTGCCAACTCTGGGTCAGGGAATTCCTGGAGATTTGGGGGGGACAGCCGGGGGAGGGTGGGATTTGGGGGGAGGGAGGGGCTTCTGCAGAGTATAATGCCACCGAGTCCACCTTCCAAAGCAGCCGTTTTTCTCCAGGGGCACGGATCTCTTGTCGTCTGGAGACCAGGTGCAGTTCCAGGAGATCTCCAGCCTCTACTTGGAGGTCGAGAAGAGGCGTCTTAAGAAAAGGGGATCCCGAAGGAAGAGGGAGCTTACATAAAGGCCGTGGGATATCCCAGTAGTTAGATGGCAAGTCTGGGGAGGCCCGGGGGTAGATTTCCCCCTTCCCCAACCGGAGGAAGGAAGGGATGAGCCCCATTTATCAACTCTACCGAAGGAAGAAGGAAAGCAAATGCAGTCTGGGTTTTTCCAAACTCCACCACCGATCTATTGAGGGGGGGCGTTAACTGGTGTGGTTAGTCCAGTTCCCGCTAGTTAACAGACTGACAGTGCCAACTTTAGTTCTGTTAGGGCAATGGAATAGTTCATATGATAGTTAATGTTAATATCTTAATTTGTCATCATTTATAGCTAACAGGCTCTATCAAATAGTGTAACAGAGACAGCCTTTTTGAATTTGGATGTAAGTTGTTTTCCCCTCCGTTTGAGCATTTATGTAAGTTGTTATTTGTTCTCCAATATTTTTTTTTTAAAGAGTGCTTAAATAAAGCTACAAACGCAGCTGCGTCACTTTACCAGATGACTCGGTTTACAAAGCTACACAGAGCCACACTGCAAGAGAAGAAGAAGAAATTGGATTTATACCCAGCCCTTCACTACCCAAAGGAGTCTCAGAGTGGCTTACAAACTCCTTTCCCTTCCCCTCCCCACAACAGACACCCTGTGAGGTAGGTGGGGCTGAGAGAGCTCTTTCGAGGACTGCTCCTGAGAGAACAGCTCTGAGAGAACTTGTGACTGACCCAAGGTCACACCAGCAGCTGCATGTGGAGGAGTAGGGACTCAAACCTGGTTCTCCCAGATCAGAGTCTGCACTCTTAACCACTACACCAAACTTGAGAAGTACACTTGGGATAGGAAAGAGTATGGACAGGATAGAGTACTAACTTACTAGCTAAAGGATGGAAGCAGATGGCAAGAGGCCCATCTGCCTCATGGCGCCAAGAGAGGCCCGCACGTTGTCCCTCTTGGCGCGTGCAGGGAGAGAGCTCGTCTTCATCTGAGAGAGAACAGAAGGAAGGGAAATAGTCCTGGAAAACACAACCTGCATTTCAAATGGGACAGCGGCAGAAGGGTAAAGACAGGAAGGAAAGGTCAGTGTGTGTGCCCATCTAGCTATCTAGTCTCTCTTGCCACGAAGTCTGGAGGCTGAGGCAGGGAGCTCCCGAACTTCCAACAGGATCCTCCATACAAGAAAGGAAAGGGAAAATGCAAAAAGCCAATCTCATGCCTTTCATTCAGTCCCAAGCAGTCCCTCTAAGCTGAGTTAGTGTGAGCCAGCTCACCGTTTTCTAGCCTCCAGCTTACGGGTTTTTTTGTCTCAGCTCAGGAAGGATGGCTCCAGAGCATACAAATTGATGCAGGAGCCAAATCACTCGCTCACAACTTTAATGCCAGCAGCTCACAAAGTAGAATTTATGCTCACAAGACTTTTGGAGAGGTTTGTTTTTCTCATTCTCTGGCCTCTGAAGGACTATTTTCTTCTCTGACTCACTGCTGGACAAACCCCATCAGTCCTGGAGAACCTCTGCCAGTCTTGATGGACGGATGGTCCCATCCAGGGGTCCTTTCCTAAAAAGAGAGGTGCAGGAGCTCATTAGCATAACTTATTTGCATATGCCACACCCCCTGACGTCACCGGAAGTTTCAAAAGGTCACACATCCCTGATGTCATGGGCAGTGTGTCAGAAGGCAAGAAGGGAGGGAGTGAGGGAGGGGGAAAGAAGGAAGGAAGGAAAAGAACAGGAAGGAAGGTAGGTAGGTAGGTGGGGGAGAGAGAGAGAAGAAAGAAAGAAAGAAAGAAAGAAAGAAAGAAAGAAAGAAAGAAAGAAAGAAAGAAAGAAAGAAAGAAAGAAAGAAAGAAAGAAAGAAAGAAAGAAAGAAAGGAAGGGAGGGAGGGAGGGAGGGGGAAAGAAAGAGAGGGAGGAAGGAATGAGGGAGGAAGAAAGGAGGGAAGGAAGGAAGAAAGGAACAGTAAGGTAGGTAGGTAATTGGGGGGAGAGAGAGAGAAGAAAGGAAGGAAGGAAGGGGAAGGAAGGGGGAAAGGAAGGAACAGGAAGGTAGGAAGGTAGGTAGGTAGGTGGAGGGAGGGGGGGCGCTTCTCCCCTCACTGGGGCTGGTTTCCCTCCCACCCCCCCTTGCTTGGGCCTGAGTGGCATTAAGCCACTCAGGCCCGGCTTCTCCCTCCCTTGTGCCCGGGGAACAGGTGAGTGGGGGAGGGAGGAGGCTTCAGTGAGTGGGGGAGGGAAAGGGCTTCTCCCAGGTAGGCGGCGCTTGCCGCCAGGCCCGGGAAAGATCGGGGGGGCGGGCGAGGGGCTTCTCCCGGGCTGGCGGCAAACGCCGCCAGGCCTGGGAAAGATCAGGGGGGGGGGGCGGGCCTGGAAAGGGGGGGGCGGGTGGGAAAGATCGGGGGGGCATGGCGCGGAACTCGCTCGCCTTGCGCTTCCGCCGCCTGGACATCGACCAGTTCGACGAGAACCGCTTCGTGGAGGAGCCCGACGGGGCCGACACTGGCACTGGGACTGGTGCCTCTGAGACTGCCGCCAGGCCCGGGAAAGCTCTGGGGGGGGGAGCGAAGGGCGCGCCCGGGAAGGGTCTGCTGGGGGGGAGGGGAGGGTGAGCTGGGGGGAGGGAAGGGGCTTCTCCCGGCCGGCGGCGCTTGCCGCGCGGCCAGAAAGAGTCTGCTGCGGGGGTGGGAAGGAAGGGCCTTATCCCCAGGCCGGCGGCGCTTGCCGCCGGCCCGGGAAGGATGAGCGGGGAGGAGGGTTTTTTCCGGCTCCGCGCCGAAGCGCGGGCCGGGAAAGCAAGCTGGGGGGCGGGGCTTTATCATGTGCCCGCCCCCCAGCTTCCCCTCTCTCGGAGCGGTGCTCCGGCGCGCCCCGGCCCCAACGGAGCCCTGGTCCCATCCAGTATCCTTGATGGGCATTCGTTCTAGGATTGCATCCCCGCTTCATGGGTTTTCCCAGAGGTTAGGGCTGCCAGGTCCAGACTGAGAAATACCCAGAGAAGACCTTGGGTTCTGTCATTAGAGAGACAACATGGAATGTTTCCTTCAAGAGTTGAGAAGCAGAAATTTTAAAAATGAATTCTTTTCCGTCTTGGGGGTCCTGTCGAGGATGGGAAGGTGGGCCATAAATGTTTTTTATAAGTCACGGGGTTCAGGGGCGTCAAGTTTTCAAAATCCGGGGGGGGGGGAGCTCTTCTGTGCATGCACGCTTTGTGCGCGCACTCGCCGGGACCATGTTCCCGCCCCCGCCGCCTCCCCCCCCCGGCCTGACCTCTCCTGCTTCCATCCCTTCCTCCGTCTGTCCAGGGGCCAGCTGGGCATTTGCTTAGCTGGCCCCTGGACGGACGGAGGGAGGGAGGGGTGGAGTGGCCAGGCCGGGGGAGGAGAGAGAGAGACGGTGGAAGCGGTGGCCCTAGGAAGGGCCTGGGGAGGTGTGGCAGAGGGCGCACCGTTTTCCCAGGGGGGGCTCATTCCCCCCCCCAGGAAATTTCGGGGGTGGCTCAAGCCCTCGAGCCCCCCCGTAGTTGACGCCTATGACGGGGTTGTCTCTGTACATGGACACAGCGCCTTCCCCTTCCCCACTGAGTGACCACAACTGGGCCGCACACAGGGCCTTTTTTGTAGAAAAAACCCCGCAGGAACTCATTAGCATAACAGGCCACACCCAACGGCTGGAGCTCATTAGCATATTAGACCACACCCCTGGCAGCGCAGCTCCCTCCCAGGATTGGCTTCCCCAGGTGCCTTGCGGCTTGCGAGGCGCCTGGGGAACCCCGGGGGGGGGGGGAGACAGTAGGCGTGGCCAACTCAGAATCCAGCCGGAACGCCGTCCCTGTGCGTTCCGCCACCAAAACAGCCCTGGCCGCACAGATCTGGAATGAAGGCAACGGAGCTGACTCCGTCAAAGAGCTGGCTTTCCCGGCAGACGACCGCCTGCCTCTCGTGCTCCTCATTTTAAAACAGAACCGCATCTTTTTTTTCCCTTTGTGTGCCTGTAGAATCCGCGTGCCTTTCCTTTCAGCCAAGGCAGTAACAGCTATCAGGTGGATAAATCATGTGCCCCGTAAGAAGCTTCTTGTGACCCTTCTTTCCTCTGCCGGAGATGCCGGATCTCACATGAACATACTCAGCTGCCTAGTTATACTGAATGGTCCGTCAAAGTCCATCTTGTCTACTCAGACTTGCAACAGCTTTCCAGGGTCTCGGGGAGAGGTCTTTCACCTCACCTCCTCTGTGCGCGTTAACTGCTATCAAGTTGCTCCTGACTTACGGCGACCCTATGAATTAATGTCCTCCAAAACGCCATGCACAGAGCCAGTTGGGGGTCATGGTTAGGAGCGCGGACTCTAATCTGGGAGAACCGGGTTTGATTCCCCACTCCTCCACGTGCAGCTGCTGGATGGCCTTGGGCAAGCCATAATTCTGTCAGAGCTGTTCTTGAAAAAGAGCCGTTTCTGTCAGAGCTCTCTCTCAGCCTCACCTACCCCCCCCAGGGTGTCTGCTGTGGGGAGGGGAAGGGAAAGGAGCTCGTAAGCCGCTCTGAGGCTCCGAGTGAAGGGCGGCGTACGAGGCCTTTTTGGTAGAAAAAGCCCAGCAGGAACTCATTAGCATAATCAGCCACACCCAAGAGCAGAAACTCATTAGCATATGAGGCCACACCCCTGATCGTGCAGCTCCCTCCCGGGATCGGCTTCCCCAGATGCCCTGCGGCTTGTGGGGCGCATGGGGAACCCGAGGGAAGAAAGGCAGTTTCTGGATAGGCTTCCCTAGGTGCAGAAGCAGGGCACCTGGGGAACCCGAGGAGGATCCCTCCCTGGATCGGCTTGGCTTCCCCAGGCGCCCCATAGCTTGCAAACCCAAAGGGGGAAGGCTGTAGGCGTGGCCAGCTCAGAAGACAGCCGGAACTCCGTTCCTGTGCGTTCCTGCCCAAAAATAGCCCTGGCAGCGTATAAATCCAATCTCTTCTCTTCTTCTTTTTCTTCTCCTCTTGCAAACTGCGGGGCCGTGGCTTCCTGGATTGAGTCAATCAATCTCAGGCTGGGTCTTCCTCGTTTCCTGCCGCCTTCCGCTTTTCCTGGCTTGATGGTCTTCTTTTCCAGTGACTCTTGCCTTCTCAGAATGTGACCAAAGCAGGATAGCCTCGGTCTAGTCATTTAAGCTTCAAGAGGGATTTCAGGTTTGATTTCATCTAGAATCCACTTATTTTGTCTTTTGGGCAGTCCACGGTATTGGTAAACCTCTCCTCTGGCTCCAAGACCACATTTCAAAGGTGTAGCGGGTTAGGAGCGCGGACACTAATCTGGGACAACCAGGCTTGAATCCCCACTCCTCCACGTGCAGCTGCTGGTGTGCTGCTTGGGTCATTCACAAGTTCTCTCAGAGCTGTTCTCTCAAGGGCAGTCCTCAAGGGAGCTCTCTCAGCGCCACCGACCTCACAGGGTGTCTGTCGTGGGGAGGGGAAGGGGAAGGAGACTGTAAGCGCCTCTGAGACTCCTTCGGGTAGTGAAGGGCGGGGTAGAAATCCAATCTCTTCTCTTCTTCTTTGTTCCCCTGCCCTACCCACGAAATGGCAACATATTCCACAATGGGTCAAGAAGAAATATTGACGCCATCTGAGATTCTGTAATGGATTTTATCGATTTTAACATTGTTTTTAACTGCTGTGCATCGCCCAGAGTCTTGTGCACGCAGGGATCGGGCGATTAGTAAATCCAACAAATAAACCGGCCAGAGTTTGTTCGATTCAGTCTGATTTTCAGGGGAGTTGTATGGAAGGTCGCCAACTCTGGATTGGGACATTCCTGGAGATTTGGGGACGAACACTATGGAGGGGAGGGTTTGGGGAGGGACCAGAGGTAATGCCACATAGTCCACCCTCCAAAGCAGCCATTTTCTCCAGGGGGACTGAAATTCCAGGAGATCGCCAGGCCTCCCCTGGAGGTTGGCAACCGTAGGTGATGCATCCTCTGTTTGGCTTGGACTCGAACAACAAAGGTTGGCTCGAGGATCGCCAACCTCCAGGTGTCGGGACAAATTATTTTCCTGGCACCCAATCCAGAGATCTGCACCGAGTCCAGCTCTCGGAGAGATAAAGCCTCATTAGCTGAACCCAGCTGCGATTCCCCCAATTAGGTCTGCTAAGGAAGACTTCTCCCTTGTAGCACAGTGGAATAAAGTCGGAGTCCGGCGGCACCTTCAAGACCAACAAAGTTTAATTCTGCGTGTAAGTTTGCGTGGGCATACACACTTCTTCAGATACATACAAACGCACGCACACTTCTCCAGACACACGTGAAAGCGCATGCCCAGAATCAAACTTCGTTGATCTTCAAGGTGCCGCTGGACTCAAACTTTGTTCTGCGGCTTCAGACCAACACAGCTACCCGCCTAAATCTAGCATAATGCCGTTGTCAGCTAACGCTGCCATCTCCTGCCCGGGAGGTGGGGTGGCTGAACCCATGACGTCCGTACTGTGGAATGTCATGTTATAGTTCTCATGCCATGCTTATCGCTCTGCCCACTCCTTTGACCTTGAGAGACTGATGGTGCCGGCTCATGTATCTTTTTTTCTGTCTGATTTACAGGGGTCATTTCGTAGAAAAAGAGCTGCAGGAGCTCATTAGCATAACTCATTTGCATATGCCACCCCCCCTAACATACCGGAAGTGTGTCAGAAGGCAACACCCACCCCTCAGGCTCCACTCCACAGCTGAGTGAAACTGACCTGCTCTTCCTCCATTCCCTTCCCCATCCAATACTTTGTGCAATAAAAATAAGCATAAAGAACACACCCTCATTCTCTTCCTGCTCCCTTGAAACCACCAGGTTAAAAGTAGACTTGAGATACCCAGGACACGTGCACCACCCGTCCCTTCCCCTTCCCCTCCCCCCAACAAGACACCCTGTGAGGTAGGTGGGGCTGAGAGAGGTCTTTTGAGAACTGCTCATGAGAGAACAGCTCTGAGAGAACTTGTGACTGGCCCAAGGTCACACCAGCAGCTGCATGTGGAGGAGTGGGGAATCAAACCCGGTTCTCCCAGATTAGAGTCCAACTCCTGACCACTACACCCAACTGATGGGGTGGAAGCTGCTGAAGGGTTGGTGAAATTTCTCCAGGACTTATGTGTCATGTGCCCAGATAAAAAATGGTATACTTAGAAAATTTATATGCCACCTTGAGCAAGTCTCTGGAAAAGCAGCACACAGTCATAAAAGGAACAATGATAAAATTATCAATATTAAAACAAAACATTAAAAACAATAAAGACCCTAGCAGGGCTTTCCCCGGGGCGCTGCGCCTCTGCACTGCTCGGGGAAGCCGAGGAGGGGGCGGGGCTTGGTCATGTGCCCGCCCCCTGGGCTCCTCACTCCTGGAGCTGCGCTCCTGTGTGCTCCCGCTCCAACGGACCCCTGTCTGATTATGTCTTCCCGCTTGTTACCTGGGAACTGCAAGGCAGTATTTTAAGCGCCCTTTTTCCTGCCTTAATGATTGGTTACAATGCTCTACTAGGCCTCTCTTTGAATTCTGTATAACTATCCTGGCTTCACTAGTGCCCACCATTACTAACACAAGACATGCAGATGACGGTAGCCGACCTTTCTCAATAAAGCATTCCTGTTTAAGGGTACTTGTTGACTGACTCTGTGGGGCTCTCACAGCAATATGATAGGTCAGATCTTTTGCCAGCAGAACTAACTTCTCTGAGTTAGTTGTTTTATTTCAAATAAAGCACAACTCTTTCAATTAAACAAGAAGTTGATACATATAAACAGGTACAAATCTTCTTCCTCCTATTAATACGGAATGAATGGAAGCAATAAAAATTAGATCTAAAATTTTGCAGACTTAACTAAATATGTAATCATTAGAAGAGAGAGAAGAGAAGAGATTGGATTTATATCCCGCCCTTCACTACCCAAGGGAGTCTCAGAGCGGCTTACAAACTCCTTTCCCTTCCCCTCCCCACAACAGACACCCTGTGAGGCGGGTGGGGCTGAGAGAGCTCTGACAGAAACTGCTCTTTTTCAAGAACAGCTCTGCCAGAACTATGACTTGCCCAAGGTCATCCAGCAGGTGCAAGTGGAGGAGTGGGGAATCAAACCCGGTTCTCCCAGATTAGAGTCCGGGCACTTAACCACCACACCAAGCTGGCTCTCAGTTCCTTGACCTGTATCCTTGACCTGGATAGCCCAGGCTAGCCTGATCTTGTCAGATCTCAGAAGCTAAGCAGGGCCAGCCTTGGTTCGTATTTGGATGGGAGATCTCCAAGGAATATCAGGGCTGTGGCACAGAGGCGGGCTATGGCAAACCGTTTCTGAATGTCTCTTGCCTTGAAACCGACTCCTGAGCTGGCAGGAAACAAACAGAAAGCTGGAGATCAGGAAATGTTCTTGATGTTCAGCTGGAGTTGCCAATCTCCAGGTGGGACCTGGAGACCTCCCAGAATTACGACTGATTTCCAGATGACAGAGATCAGCTCCCCTGGAGAACATGGCTGCTTTGGACGTCGGACTCTATGGGATTGTACCCCACCGTCCTCCTTCTCCTCCTCAGACTCTGGCCTTTCCAGGCACTGCCCCCCAAATCTCCAGGAATTTCCCAACATGGATTTGGCAACCCTGCGCTCAGCCCATGTGGCTTCAACCAGGCTTTCACTTTTCCGGTAGTTCAAGAGCTGAGAAGCGGCTTTCCTAAGAGTCTTGATTAATCCTATCAATGTAGTGACCTCTAAGGTTAAGTGGATTTCTAGGAAACGGCTGAGTTTCTCAATCAGCCATCTCACCAGTCACCACTCATACCCAAGATAGTAGCTTTGCCAGAACAGGCCTCGTTTTTACAACACCCAGTGACCCTTTCAGCAAAATGAGAAGCCTCTGGCCTTAGGTCAGACTACAATCAGGAAGTGGAAAGTCTTTAATATCCATTATAACATGACTGTCCAACAGGGCTGGCCAAACTGTGGCTCGGGAGCCGCATGTGGCTCTTTTACACATATTGTGCAGCTCCCAGCACGGTAGCTGGGGAAGTGAAGGACAGGCATGCTTCCCTGATTGGTCTTCCCTTCCCCAGCCAGTGTTCCCCTCCCTGGGTAGGCTTGAGGTGTGTGGGGGGTGCAGAGAAAGAAAGTGACTTTAACTTTAAGTGCATTTTCAAAGCCCAGCTTGGAGAAGGTATTTGTCTCTTTAAATCCCTTCTCCAAGCCAAGCCAGCCAGCCAGCATGGGGGTCGGGTGAGAGGGGCTTGGAGGATGTATTTAAAGTTAAAATGGCTTTCTTGCCACTTCTTTCTTTTCACCTTTCTTTCTCCCTTTCCTTCCTTCCTTCCTTCCTCCCTCCCTCCCTCCCTCCCTCCCTCCCTCCCAAGGGAAAGTGGTGTTCAATCCTTTCCCTGCCTGCAGTTTTTCCCACTGTAGTCTTCCCACACACCACAATTGCTTCCCTCCACGAAGGATCCTAAATCCACCCTTATCCTTCCAAATAGGAGAGGGTCATGTGGAGGGGAGAACAACATGTGGACCGTAAGGAAGGCTGAGTGCCGAAGAACAGATGCTTTCAAATTATGGTGCTGGAGAAGACTCTTGAGAGTCCCTTGGACTGCAAGGAGATCAGATCAGTCAATCCTAAAGGAAACCAACCCTGACTGTTCCCCAGAAGGCCGATCCTGAAGCTGAAGCTCAGATACTTTGGCCACCCAATGAGAAGGGAGCGCTCCCTGGAGAAGCCCCCGATGCTGGGAAAGATGGAAGGTCAAAGAAGAAGGAGACGGCAAAGGATGAGATGGATAGACAGTGTCATCGATGCAACAAACATGAAGTTGAGCAAACTATGGAGGACGATGGAGGACAGGAGGGCCTGGTGTGATGTGGTCCATGGGGTCGCAAAGAGTCGGACTCGACTGTGCAACTGAACAACAACAACGTGTGCTGTCAAGTCATTTCCAATTTATGGCAACCCGGTGAACTCTCCTTGGAAGCTAAAATGACTAAAGAGAGCCAGTTTGGTGTAGTGGTGAAGTGTGCGGACTCTAATCTGGGAGAACCCGGTTTGATTCCCCACTCCTCCACTTGCGCCTGGCTGGATGACCTTGGGCAAGCCATAGCTCTGTACCAGCTGTTCTCTCAAGGACCGTTGTCTCAGAGCTCTCTCAGCCCCACCTACCTCACGGGGTGTCTGTTGTGGAGAGGGGAAGGGAAAGGAGTTTGTAAGCCGCTCTGAGACTCCCTTGGGGAGTGGAGGGCTGGGTATAAAGCCAATCTCTTCTTCTTCTAAACTGAGCCAATCGTACTTTGGTCACGTTATGAGAAGGCAAGGGGCCTTGGAGAAGGCAGCCATGCTAGGAAAAGTGGAAGGCAACAGGAAAAGACAGAGACCCAACAGGAGATGGACGGACTCAATCAAGGAAGACTCTGTCAAGACAGAGTGCGACTGCAATGAAAAAGGCCAACGCTATGCTAGGGGTTATTAGGAAGGGAATTGAAAACAAATCAGCCAGTATCATCATGCCCCTGTATAAATCGATGGTGCAACCTCATTTGGAGTACTGTGTACAGTTCTGGTCGCCACGCCTCAAAAAAGATATTATAGCATTGGAAAAAGTGCAGAAAAGGGCAACTAGGATGATCAAAGGGTTGGAACACTCTCCCTACGAAGAAAGGTTGAAGCGCTTGGGGCTCTTTAGCTTGGAGAAACGACAGCTGAGGGGTGACATGATCGAGGTTTATAAGATTATGCCTGGGATAGAGCAGGTGGAGAAAGAAGTCCTTTTCTCCCTTTCTCACAAGACAAGAACTCCATGAAATTGCTGAGCAGTCGGGTTAGAACAGATAAAAGGAAGTCCTTCTTCACCCAAAGAGTGATTCACATGTGGAATTCACTGCCACAGGAGGTGGCGGCGGCCACAAGCATGGACGGCTTCAAGAGGGAATTAGATAAACATATGGAGCAGAAGTCCATCAGTGGCTATTAGCCACAAATTATAGATAGGAACTCTCAGTCTGGGGTAAGTGATGCTCTGTCTTCTTGGTGCTTGAAGGGGGGGGGGGGGCAACAGTGGGAGGGCTTCTAGTGTCCTGGTGTTTTTGGCCACTGTGTGACACCTGGTGTTTTTGGCCACTGTGTGACACAGAGTGTTGGACTGGAGGGGCCACTGGCCTGATCCAGCATTGGCTTCTCTTATGTTGTTATGTCTCAGGAACACTGAAAGTTCAATGCGACCTGACAGCACTTAACATGTATACACATTGAGTTGCCAGCTCTGGGTTGGGAAATTCCTGGAGATTTTTTGGGGGGGTGCAGCCTGGGGAGGGCGGAATTTGGGGAGGGGAGAGTGCTAAGCAGGGTATTGCCACAGAATCCACCCTCCGAAGCAGCCATTTTCTCCAGGGCAATTGATCTCAATCATCCGGAGACCCATTGTAACAGCAGGACATCTCCAGCTGCCATCTGGATGTTGGGAACCCTATACACACACACAGGGGTCATTTCGTAGAAAAAGAGGTGCAGCAGCTCATTAGCATCACTCCTCAGCATCACTTATTTGCATAGGCCACACCCCCTGACATCACAGGAAGTGTGTCAGAAGGCAACACCCACCGCTCAGGCGCCACCCCCAAAATCTCCAGGTCTTTCCCAACTCAGAGCTGGCGAGCCAGTTTTAGACTTTGACTAAAGACCAGTTTGGTGTCGTGGTTAAGTGGGCGGACTCTGATCTGAGAGAACCGGGTTTGATTCCCCGCTTCTCCACATGCAGCTGCTGGATGACCTTGGGCAAGCCATAGTTCTAGCACAGCTGTTCTTGGAAAAGAGCCGTTTCTGTCAGAGCTCTCTCAGCCCCGCCTACCTCCCGGGGTGTCTGTTGTGGGGAGGGGAAGGGAAAAGGAGTTTGGAAGCCGCTCTGAGATGCCGAGTGAAAGGCAGGGTATGAATCCAATCTCTTCCTCCTCCTCCTCTTCTTCTTTTTCCTTTGCTCTTGCAGGGAAGCTGCCCTACAACAAGCATGGAAATACAGGTCAAGTTAGCATGCTTTTGCTTTTTTCCACAGCGCATCGCCATATGTGCCTGCTCCTGGGCTTGTTACTCCCGGAACGGCGTTCCTGCTCGAAATGACCCCTGCACACATGAATTACTTGCCTTCAAAACGCCCTTTCCGTAATAGCCTCGCTCAAGTCTTGCGAGCGTATATTGTCGCGTGTGACAACGTGCTCACCGGTTTCACATTAACTTTTGTGCAGAAGCAGCCGCCACCCTGGAAATCGGTCGCAGTGGAAGCAAGCTGCCCCCTTCACCCTTCGCTGTTCTCCCCAATGTCCTCAGGGTGGCAGGCTCTCCGAAGACCTGCAGATACCTCCTAACAAGGGCACTGTTCGGAGAAGGGCTGGAAGCAGCCGCCTGGCACTAGAGGGCGGCCGCCGCCACCAAAACGTGGAACGGGAAATCGTTTCAGAGCTTGCCTCTGCTTTTGCCAGAGCCTGTGTTTCCAGCAGAGCAGCATGTCCGAGAGCCGCCAACTCCAGCCTTAGAAATTCCTGGAGATTTGGATCATGTTAAAGGGGAGGAAGATAGTGATTACAGTTCCAGTACTTGATTCTGTATTCCACTGGTAATTAAATAATTAGTAAGAACAAACAATGAAGACGGTGTTAAGGTTTTGATAATGATTCGATTTTGGCGTAGACCAGGGGTCCTTTCGTAGAACAAGAGGCGCCGGAGCTCCTTAGCATAACTCATTTGCATAACTCATTTGCATATGCCACACCCCCTAACATACGAGAAGTGTGTCAGAAGGCCACACCCACCCCTCAGGCTCCACTCCACAGGTGAGGGAAACTGACCTGCTCTTCCTCCATTCCCTTCCCCATCCAAGACTTTGTGCAATAAAAAGAAGCGTCAAGAACACACCCTCATTCTCTTCCTGCTCCCTTGAAACCACCAGGTTACAAGTAGACTTGAGATACCCAGGACATGTGCACCACCCTTCCCTTTCCCTTCCCCTCCCCACAACAAGACACCCTGTGAGATAGGTGGGGCTGAGAGAGGTCTTTTGAGAACGGCTCATGAGAGAACAGCGCTGAGAGAACTTGTCACTGGCCCAAGGTCTCACCAGCAGCTGCACGTGGAGGAGTGGGGAATCAAACCCGGTTCTCCCAGATTAGAGTCCAACTCCTGATCACTACACCAAACTGATGGGGTGGAAGCTGCTGAAGGTTGGTGAAATTTCTCCAGTACTTATGTGCCATGTGCCCAGATAAAAAATGGTATACTTAGAAAATTTATATGCCACCTTGAGCAAGTCTCTGGAAAAGCAACACACAGTCATAAAAGGAACAATGATAAAATTATCAATATTAAAACAAAACATTAAAAACAATAAAGACCCTAGCAGGGCTTTCCCCGGGGCGCTGCGCCTCTGCACTGCTAGGGGAAGCCGAGGAGGGGGCGGGGCTTGGTCATGTGCCCGCCCCCTGGGCTCCTCACTCCCGGAGCTGCGCTCCTGTGCGCTCCCGCTCCAACGGACTCCTGGCGTAGACGCTCATTCAGTTGTTAAAGATGTAGTTTCTTTTAGCGTTAATAGATTACCGCTAACCTTAGGAAAAAGTTCTTGCTCGTTCTTTAAGGAGAACCTATCCCAAAATTCTGCAATATTGGAGTTTTAATGTCTGCCTCTCTATTTGAAATATGTAATATATTCCGTGTGTTCCAGTGGGAAGTTCATTCTCTTTTGTGGCTCTTTTAATTCTCAGTAAGAATTACTGGGCCACGGTGACTCAGTGGTTAAAACGCTGAATTGCAACCAGAAGATCGGTAGTTCAACAGTTTGAGTGCCACGGGATGGAGTGAGCTCCCGTCTCTGGCCCCAGCTCCTGCCAACCAAGCAGTTCGAAAGCAAGAAATTGCAAGTAGATAAATAGCTACCGCTTTGGTGAGAAGGTAACAGCGTTCCATGCGCTTTGGCATCTAGTCATGCTGGCCACATGACCACGGAAATGTCTTCGGACAGCGCTGGCTCTTCGGCTTGGAAACAGAGATGAGCACCGCATCCCTAGAGTCGGATTCGACTGGCTTTCGAGCAAGGAAATCTTTACCTTTACCTAATATATTTGGTAATACATCTGATCTTATTTGCTGTACGTAACAACTCATAGTAATTGACAAACCTGATGAATTATATTTTCCCCTACCCCATTTCCCCTTTTGTACCCCACCTCTTTTTCCGAGAACATAATTAAAAAAAATGTTTTTAAGAAATTCCTGGACTTTTGGGAATGGTGCCTGCTGATGGGCCGTAAGTTCAGGATGGACAAAAAACTCCTACTTTACACAAAGAGTGGTCAAAATGTGGAATGCGCAGCCAGAGGGTGTAGTGATGGCCACAGGAATAAACAGCTTGAAAAGCTTGATTCATGGAGGAGAAATCTATCAATGGCTACTAGCCATGGAGACTGAAGGGAACCTCCACATTCAGAGGCACTAAACCTCTGCATCCCAGAGCGAAGAGGCAACATCAGGGGAAGGCCTCGGCCTCTCTGCCCTGTTGTTGGCTGTCCATAGGAACTGATTGGCCACTGTGGGAGACAGGATGCTGGACTAGATGGACCCCTGGTCTGATCCAGCAGGGCTCTCCTGATGTTCTTATGAAGGCCTCAGCCTCTCTGCCCTGTTGTTGGCCCTCCAGAGGAACTGGCTGGCCACTGTGTGAGACAGGATGCTGGATTAGATGGGCCACTGGTCTGATCCAGCAGGGCTCTTCTGATGTTCTTATGAAGGCCTCGGCCTCTCTGCCCTGTTGTGGGCCCTCCAGAGGAATTGGTTGGCCCCTGTGTGAGACAGGATGCTGGACTAGATGGACCATTTGTCTGATCCAGCTGGGCTCTTCTGATGTTCTTATGAAGGCCTCGGCCTCTATGCCCTGTTGTGGGCCCTCCAGAGGAACTGGCTGGCACCTGTGTGAGACAGGATGCTGGACTAGATGGACCACTGGTCTGATCCAGCTGGGCTCTTCTGATGTTCTTATGAAGGCCTCGGCCTCTCTGCCCTGTTGTGGGCCCTCCAGAGGAATTGGTTGGCCACTGTGTGAGACAGGATGCTGGACTAGATGGACCATTTGTCTGATCCAGCAGGGCTCTTCTGATGTTCTTATGAAGGCCTCGGACTCTCTGCCCTGTTGTGGGCCCTCCAGAGGAATTGGTTGGCCCCTGTGTGAGACAGGATGCTGGACTAGATGGACCACTGGTCTGATCCAGCAGGGCTCTTCTGATGTTCTTATGAAGGCCTCGGACTCTCTGCCCTGTTGTGGGCCCTCCAGAGGAACTGGCTGGCCCCTGTGTGAGACAGGATACTGGACTAGATGGACCTTCACTGCTCTGATCCAGCAGGGCTCTTCTTATATTCATCATGAGGTAGAGCTACAGCAGTAGCTGTACTACAGCCTACTTTACTTTCTTTACACAGAGAGTGGTAAGACTCAGAAAGACTCAGCATGGGTTCTGTAAGGGAAGATCTTGTCTCACTAACCTGTTAGTGTTCTTTGAGGAAGTAAACAAACATGTGGACAAGGGGGACCCAATAGATGTTGTTTACCTTGACTTCCAGAAAGCTTTTGATAAAGTTCCTCATCAAAGGCTCCTAAGTAAGCTCAATAGTCATGGGACAAAAGGACAAATCCTTTTGTGGATCAAAAATTGGCTAATTAAAAGGAAACAGAGGGTGAGTATAATAAATGGGCAATTTTCTCAGTAGAGGGCGGTAAGCAGTGGGGTATCAGTTCTCGGCCCGATGCTTTTTAATTTGTTTATTAATGATTTGGAGTTGGGGAGTAAGCAGTGAAGTGGCTAAATTTGCAGATGACACGAAGTTGTTCAGGGTGGTGAGAACCAGGGAGGATTGTGAGGCACTCCAAAGGGATCTGTCGAGGATGGGAAAGTGTGCATCAACGTGGCAAATGGGGTTTAATGTGGCCAAGTGCAAAGTGATGCACATTGGAGCCAAAAATCCTGCCTATAAATACATGCTGATGGGGTCCGAACTGGCGGAGACTGACCAAGAGAGAGACCTTGGAGTCGTAGTAGATAACTCGATGAAAATGTCGAGACAGTCTGCGACTGCAATGAAAAAGGCCAACGCTATGCTGGGTGGGGGTTATTAGGAAGGGAACTGAAAACAAATCAGCCAGTATCATCATGCCCCTGTATAAATCGATGGTGCAACCTCATTTGGAGTACTGTGTTCAGTTCTGGTCGCCACACCTCAAAAAAGATATTATAGCATTGGAAAAAGTGCAGAAAAGGGCAACTAGGATGATCAAAGGGTTGGAACACTTTCCCTACGAAGAAAGGCTGAAGCGCTTGGGGATCTTTAGCTTGGAGAAACAATGGCTGAGGGGTGTCATGATCGAGGTTTATAAGATTATGCATGGGACAGAGCAGGTAGAGAAAGAAGTCCTTTTCTCCCTTTCTCACAAGACAAGAACTCGGGGGCACTCCATGAAATTGCTGAGCAGTCAGGTTAGAACAGATAAAAGGAAGTCCTTCTTCACCCAAAGAGTGATTAACACATGGAATTCACTGCCACAGGAGGTGGCGGCGGCTACAAGCATGGACAGCTTCAAGAGGGAATTAGATAAACATCTGGAGCAGAGGTCCATCAGTGGCCATTAGCCACAAAGTATAGATAGGAACTCTCAGTCTGGGGGAAGGGATGCTCTATATTCTTGGTGCTGGGGGGGGGGGCAACAGTGGGAGGGCTTCTGGAGTCCTGGCCCCACTGCTGGACCTCCTGGGAGGCACCTGGTGTTTTTGGCCACTGTGTGACACAAGACTGTTGGACTGGAGGGGCCACTGGCCTGATCCAACACTGGCTTCTCTTATGTTCTTATGTCTGGGGCAAGGGATGCTCTGTCTTCTTGGTGCTTGGGGGGGGGGGGGCAGCAGTGGGAGGGCTTCTAGTGTCCCGGCCCCACTGCTGGCCCTCCTGAGGGCACCTGGTGTTTTTGGCCACTGTGTGACAGAGTGTTGGACTGGAGGGGCCACTGGCCTGATCCAACGTTGGTTCCTCTGATGTTCTTATATCAGAACCCAAGGCTTCTATCACCCGGAGGTTGGCCACCGGTTCCCCACTCCCCAGGTTGCCCCATCCTCGGATTGCTGGCGGGCTGGGGGGGGGGGGGGTGGTCTCAGCAGCAGTGCTGGTTGCAAGAGGCATTGCACACGAGCGACCACCCGGCGAACCTCCCTCCCTTCCGGCTGCGGCCAGCAAACCGGCGGCGCCCTCAACCCCGCGCAACCGGCCAATGGCCAAAGCCAGGAGGACCCCGGGCCCGGCTGGACGGCCGCGATTGGCTGCAGGTGATGTCATCCGGGAGCTCCCGAGACGCTGCCGGGGCCCACGCCCTCCCCCCTCCCCCAATTGGCTCCCCTTTCGAGGCAGCGCAGATTGGCTGAGCTCTGCTGCAGGCGGCGGGGCCCCAGGAGTTAATTTAAAGGGGCCGCTGCGGCCGGAGCCCCGGGAACCTCCTTTCCCTGGGCTTCCAGGGGGGCTGCAGGGATGTCAGCAGGGGGGTCCACAGAGCAGGGGTCGCGCCTCCTGCACCGCCCAAAGAGGTGTTGGGCTCGAGGCCGGCAGCATCTGAGAGACCAGCAAGAGTCCCAAGGGCGGGGGGTGCCAGCAGGGTTCCCTCTCAGCCCTGGAGTCTCGTGAGCAAAAATTCTGCTTTGTGAGCTCCTGGCGTGAAAGTTGTGGGCGCGCGATTTGGCTGCTGCAGAAATGAGTTTGCCCTGGAGCCCTCCTTCCTGAGCTGCGACAAAAAGGTGTGAGCCGGCGGCTAAAAATCTGTGAGCTAGCTCACGCTAACTCAGCTTAGAGGGAACACTGGTTGCCAGCAGTGTTCCCTCTAAGCTGAGTTAGTGGGAGCTAGCTCACAGTTTTTTAGCCTCCGACTCACACATTTTTTGTCTTCGCTCAGAGAGAGGAGGAGGAGGAGGATTGGCTTTATACCCCCGCCCTTCACTACCCAAGGGAGTCTCAGAGTAGCTTCCAAACTCCTTTTCCCTTCCCCTCCCCACACCAGACACCCTGCGAGTCAGGTGGGGCTGAGAGAGCTCTGACAGAAACGGCCCTTTTTCAAGAACAGCTCTGCCAGAACTATGGCTTGCCCAAGGTCATCCAGCAGGTGCAAGTGGAGGAGTGGGGAAATCAAACCCGGTTCTCCCAGATTAGTGTCAGTGCACTTAACCACTACGCTGAAAAAGAAGAAGAGAAGAGATTGGATTTATAGCCCACCCTTCACTACCCAAAGGAATCTCAGAGCGACTTACAGTCTCCTTTCCCTCCCCCTCCCCACAACAGACACCCTGTGAGGCAGGTGGGGCTGAGAGAGCTCTGAGACAACTGTCCTTGAGAGAACAGCTCTGAGACAACTTGTGACTGACCCAAGGTCACACCAGCCGCTGCATGTGGAGGAGTGGGGAATCAAACCTGGTTCTCCCAGATTAGAGTCCGCGCACTTAACCACTAAAGGAGGGCTCCAGAGCAGACTAATTCATGCAGTGGCCAAATCGCTCACTCACAACTTTAATGCCAGGAGCTCACAAAGTAGAATTTTGGCTCACAAGACTACACGCCTTAGAGGGAGCATTGGTTGCCAGCCTCCAGGCAGAAGCTGAAGATTTCCCGCTCTTACAGTTGCTTTCCAGACGACTAAGATCAGCCCCCATGGAGAAAATTGGCACCCAACTGTCGTTCAAAGAAGTACAGTCATTTGACTCATTATGGAAGCTCCGTATTATGTGTCCCAAGTTATAAAGACCACATATTCACATTTAAATGTGCTGTGGCTGAAAAGTACAATGCAAATCCTCTGAGTCCCAGAGACAGGAGGCAACACCGGGGGAAGGCCTCAGCCTCCATGCCCTGTTGTTGGCCATTCAGAGGAGCTGGTTGGCCACTGTGTGAGACTAGAGGGACCACTGGTCTGGTCCAGCAGGGATTTTCTGATGTTCTCATGAAGGCCTCAGCCTCTCTGCCTTGTTGTTGGCGCTCCAGAGGAACTGGCTGGCACTGTGTGAGACATGATGCAGGACTAGACAAACCTTCATTGATCTGACCCAGCAGGGCTCTTGTGATGTTCTTATGAATGCCTCGGCCTCTATGCCCTTTTTTTGGCCCTCCAGAGGAACTGACTGGTCACTGTTTGAGACAGGAGGCTGGGCTAGATGGACCACTGGTCTGATCCATCAGGGCCCTTCTGATGTTCTTATGAAGGCCTCGGCCTCTCTGCCCTGTTGTTTGCCATCTGGAAGAACAATTTAGCCCCTGTGTGAGATGGGATGGTGGACTAGAGGGACCCTCA
This sequence comes from Lepidodactylus listeri, assembly GCA_029233225.1. Lineage (NCBI taxonomy): Eukaryota > Metazoa > Chordata > Lepidosauria > Squamata > Gekkonidae > Lepidodactylus > Lepidodactylus listeri. The sequence continues at coordinate 5,815,593 of JARCFY010000002.1, forward strand.
CTGGTCTGATCCAGCAGGGCTCTTCTGATGCTCTTTTAAAGGCATCAGCCTCTATTCCCTGTTGGTGGCCCTCCGGGGGAACTGGTTGGCCACTGTGTGAGACGGGATGCTGGACTAGATGGACCCTCACTGGTCTGATCCATCAGGGCCCTTCTGATGTTCTTATGAAGGCCTCGGCCTCTCTGCCCTGTTGTTTGCCATCTGGAAGAACAATTTAGCCCCTGTGTGAGACGGGATGGTGGACTAGAGGGACCCTCACTGGTCTGATCCAGCAGGGCTCTTCTGATGCTCTTTTAAAGGCATCAGCCTCTATTCCCTGTTGGTGGCCCTCCGGGGGAACTGGTTGGCCACTGTGTGAGACGGGATGCTGGACTAGATGGACCCTCACTGGTCTGATCCAGCAGGGCTCTTCTGATGTTCTTATGAAGGCCTCAGCCTCCCTGCCCTGTTGTTGGCCCTCCAGAGGAACTGGTTGGCCGCTGTGTGAGACAGGATGCTGGACTAGATGGGCCACTGGTCTGATCCAGCAGGGCTCTTCTGATGTTCTTATGAAGGCCTCAGCCTCTCTGCCCTGTGATTGGCCCTCCAGGACCCTCACTGGTCTGATCCAGCAGGGCTCCTCTGATATTCTTAAAAATAAGTTAGTGACAATAAGCTATTCACAAACCTAACTGTTTTGCAAATCCCAGAAGATGCTTGACTCAAGTCCCGGCAGATCCTGTCCCTACTCAGAATTTCATGCTTGGGGATGGGGGAGGCCCTATAGGTCAGCAGGCATATACCAGTTTTGCATGAACGAAGTCCTGGATTTACTCTTGACATGGGTTGCCAACTAGAGGTTGGGAAATTCCTGGAGATTTGGGTGTGGAGTTTGGGAGGGGTGGGGGTCTGAGGAGGGGAGGGACTAGGGTTGCCAGCCTCCAGGTGGGGCCTGGGGATCTCCTGCTTTTACAACTGATCCCCAGCTGACAGAGATCAGCTCCCCTGGAGAAAATGGCTGCCTTGAAGGGTGGACTCTACGGCATTGTACCATGCTGAGACCTCTCCCCTCCCCAAGCCCCACCCTCTCCTGGGTCCACCCCCAAAGTCCCCAGGTATTTTCCAAGCAAGACTTGGCAACCCTAGGAGGGACCTCAGCAGGGAACAATACCATGAAGTCCACCCTCCAAAGCAGCCGTTTTCTCCAGAGGAACAGATCTCTCTTGTCTGGAGATCAGTTGTATTTCTGTGAGCTCTCCAGGCCACACCTGGAGACTGGCAACCCTAGCCCTGCATCTTCCCTTAAAAGATCTCAGGCTGTTTGTCTTGGGAAAGGCCCTTCTCTGCCTGCGACGATGGGGAGCGGCTGCCACTCTGAACGGGTCAGGCCGTGCGGTGCCCAATGAACCACGTAACAGTATGAGACGGGTTCGTATGATCTGTCTGTCCTGCTACTCTCAGTAGCTGCCTCCAGGTATATACAGAGGCTGGAAATAATTTGTTTTTAAAAGGACACACAGGGCCAAACAAAACGAAACCCATGTAACAAAGGACGCTAAACAATCCCCCACAGAGTACAACATAGGGCTCCCAAGTCAGCCCGGGGGGCGGGGGATCCCCCGCTATAGGGGTTCCCGATCCGCCAGCCAGCATTCGGCTGGTGGGGGGAACCCCACCACCGAAGTCATCCAGTCAGGACGACTTCCCCAGCGTAATGACGTCACCCGGAAGTGACGTCATCACGTTGGGGACGTTGCCGGGACGACGCTCTAGCAATCGCCCCGAAACTCTATGGTACCATAGAGTTTTTGGGTGATTGCCTGAGCGTTGCCCTGGCAACGCCCCCAACGTGATGATGTCACTTCCGGGTGACATCATTGTGGCGCGTGCGTAAGCGCGCGCACCGGGGAAGCTCCCGGACCGAGGAGGACTCCCCCCCACCGGTAAGTCTCAACGACTTGGCAACCCTAGTATAACATAATCCGAAAAGTACAAAGGTTACAAAAAGTAACAATGTGCAGTGCACAGAAAAGTACGGTCACAACGCAGTGTGTAGAGTACTATTGAAGTCGCAGCACAAAGTCGCAGCGCAACGAAGAATCTAGGTATATGCTTTGTTTCATGGTCCTTCTTCCAAGACGACCGAATAGGAAAAATATTCAATAATCACAAACTGTTTTGACAAAAGCAATATTCCAAAACTACAATGCCCAGTAAGTAAAGGTAAAGGTTTCCCTTACTCGAAAGCCAGTCGAATCCAACTCTAGCGTTGTGGTGCTCATCTCCAAGCCGAAGAGCCAGTGCTGTCCGAAGACGTTTCCGTGGTCATGTGGCCGGCGAGACTAGACGCCGAGACGCACGGAACGCCGTCACCTTCCCACCAAAGCGGTACCTATTTTTCTACTTGCAATTTCTTGCTTTCAAACTGCTAGGTTGGCAGGAGCTGGGCCCAGAGACGAGAGCTCACTCTGTCACACGGCACTCGGGTCTCGAACTGCTGAACTACTGATCTTCTGGTCTGCCGTTCAGCGTCTTAACCACTTGAGCCACTGCACAATGCATGATACCACATACCTAATATTAACTGTTTGCAGAAGCAACACTTCACTATAGTCCAAAGACTTTCAGGGAGCAATAACTCCTAATAGAAGTACACATACAAAACCCAAAATTATACTCACGTAAATGTAAGGGTACAGTCAGGGGTCCGTTGGAGCAGGAGCGCACAGGAGCGCAGCTCTGGGAGTGAGGAGCCCAGGGGGCGGGCACATGACCAAGCCCCGCCCCCTCCTCGGCTTCCCCAAGCAGTGCAGAGGTGCAGCGCCCCGGGGAAAGCCCTGCTAGGGTCTTTATTGTTTTTAATGTTTTGTTTTAATATTGATAATTTTATCATTGTTCCTTTTATGACTGTGTGCTGCTTTTCCAGAGACTTGCTCAAGGTGGCATATAAATTTTCTAAGTATACCATTTTTTATCTGGGCACATGGCACATAAGTACTGGAGAAATTTCACCAACCCTTCAGCAGCTTCCACCCCATCAGTTTGGTGTAGTGGTCAGGAGTTGGACTCTAATCTGAGAGAACCGGGTTTGATTCCCCACTCCTCCACATGCAGCTGCTGGTGTGACCTTGGGCCAGTCACAAGTTCTCTCAGAGCTGTTCTCTCATGAGCAGTCCTCAAAAGACCTCTCTCAGCCCCACCTACCTCACAGGGTGTCTTGTTGTGGGGAGGGGAAGGGAAAGGGATGGGTGGTGCACATGTCCTGGGTATCTCAAGTCAACTTGAAACCTGGTGGTTTCAAGGGAGCAGGAAGAGAATGAGGGTGTGTTCTTGACGCTTATTTTTATTGCACAAAGTATTGGATGGGGAAGGGACTGGAGGAAGAGCAGGTCAGTTTCACTCCCCTGTGGAGTGGAGCCTGAGGGGTGGGTGTTGCCTTCTGACACACTTCTGGTATGTTAGGGGGTGTGGCATATGCAAACGAGTTATGCAAATGAGTTATGCTAATGAGCTCCTGCACCTCTTTTTCTACGAAATGACCCCTGGGTACAGTAATATGAGAATGAGAAAAATACAAAAATAGAAGCGCTTACCAGCGATTCTTGTACAGATGGGCCCAACTATTATTATTTGAAGGTGAATTAACTCCACTGCCGTGGTCATCTAGGTATGCCTCAGTATGGATGACAAGGGAGCTATAAATTGTTACTTTCTCTAACCTTTGTACTTTTTGAATTATATTCTACTCTATGCAAGATTCTTTAGCTTCCTTTGTTACGCAGGCTTCGTTTAGTTTCTCTGCGCTATTTTGGCCGGGGATCCTGGAGGGGTTTTTTTTGCCATCTTCTGGGCACGGAGCAGGGGTCACTGGGTGTGTGTGCGGGAAGTATTTGTGAATTTCCTGCACTATGCATGGGGTTGGACTAGGTAACCCTGGAGGTCCCTTCTGATTCTGTGATTCTAAGCAGATTCAGCCCTGGTTAGTGCTTGGACGGGAGACCACCAAGGAAGTCCAGGGTTGCTACGCAGAGGCAGGCGAGGACAAGACCACCTCTGCCCCTCTCTTGTCTTCCTCTGGATGACCCAGGCTAGCCTGATTTCACAAAGCTATGGAAGTTAAGCAGAGCTGGCCCTGGTTAGTCCTTGGATGGGAGACCACTGAGGAAGTCCAGGGTTGCTCCACAGAGGCAGGCAATGGCTTTGAGAACCCTACAGGACTGCCATAAATCAGCTACGACTCGATGGCACTTTCCAGCACCAAAGACATCTGTCCTGAACCAGCTGCTGGTGTAACCTTGGGTCAGTCATAAGTTCTTTCAGAGCTGTTCTTTCAAGGGCAGTTCTCGAAAGAGCTCTCTCAGCCTCACCTACCTCACAAGGTGTCTGTTCTGGGGAAGGGAAAGGAGACCGCCATGGGAGTCCAGGGTTGCCACGCAGAGGCAGGCAACGGGGCAAACCACCTCTGTTCGTCTCTTGCCCTGAAAATACTACAGGGCTGCTGAAATCTCGAACTCACAACTTATTCAGAAAACAGCACTTCAGGTATGGCACAGATGGTATTTCACGCCTGTAAAACTATCTCATATCTATCTTCAGTCATTGCCACTATGTTGGAAACAATGCGGACAACAAGGAACATACTCCCATAACTGGTGGGAGTGGCCCAATTCTGGACACGAGTTATTTTCACCATCCACTCTTTAACTGGACTTACTGTACCTTTTGATCCATCGCTGATCCTTCTTCACCTTTGGCCGGCAGATTGTCCACCGGAAAGAAGCAAAGAACGAATTAATATCCTAATAGTAGTAGCCAAGACTTCCATAGCGAGTAAACGGAAAGCGAGCACTCTTCACCGATTGAACCCCCTTGACAAATGGTATCCACCAGGGGTCCGTTGGAGCGGGAGCGCACAGGAGCGCAGCTCCGGGAGTGAGGAGCCCAGGGGGCGGGCACATGACCAAGCCCCACCCCCTCCTCGGCTTCCCCGAGCAGTGCAGAGGCGCAGCGCCCCAGGGAAAGCCCTGCTAGGGTCTTTATTGTTTTTAATGTTTTGTTTTAATATTGATAATTTTATCATTGTTCCTTTTATGATGGTGTGCTGCTTTTCCAGAGACTTGCTCAAGGTGGCATATAATTTTTCTAAGTATACCATTTTTTATCTGGGCACATGGCACATAAGTACTGGAGAAATTTCACCAACCTTCAGCAGCTTCCACCCCATCAGTTTGGTGTAGTGGCCAGGAGTTGGACTCTAATCTGGGAGAACCGGGTTTGATTCCCCACTCCTCCACATGCAGCTGCTGGTGTGACATTGGGCCAGTCACAAGTTCTCTCAAAGCTGTTCTCTCATGAGCAGTTCTCAAAAGACATCCCTCAGCCCCACCTACCTCACAGGGTGTCTTGTTGTGGGGAGGGGAAGGGGAAGGGATGGGTGGTGCACATGTCCTGGGTATCTCAAGTCTGCTTGAAACCTGGTGGTTTCAAGGGAGCAGGAAGAGAATGAGAGTGTGCTCTTTACGCTTATTTTTATTGCACCAAGTATTGGATGGGGAAGGGAAGGGAGGAAGAGCAGGTCAGTTTCACTCACCTGTGGAGTGGCGCCTGAGGGGTGGGTGTTCCCTTCTGACACACTTCCGGCATGTTAGGGGGTGTGACATATGCAAATGAGTTATGCAAATGAGTTATGCTAATGAGCTCCTGCACCTCTTTTTCTACGAACTGACCCCTGGTATCCACGACCTGAGAAAATGAACCTAGACAAATTTGATGGAGGAAACATAAAAGTTCTTAAATAAAAGTCTAGGATTAAATTTCGCACGTCATCTGGGCGCTCTTTCGATCAAGGGTTTGGCGGTTTCAGTGGTTTATTTTATTGCGATTTTCTATAGTTGTGCTTTTGTTAGGATTAGGAAGGAAGACAGTATTCACCCTTTCTTATGACCTTGGTGTATTTTATTTTTTTTGAATGCACTCTGTTGTACTGTAATGTACTCGACTTCATCAAATAAAATTTAAAAGTTGTCTGTAACTTGATGGCACTTCTCACACACACACACACACACACACACACCCCTAATGTGCACCCTCCCCTCTCCCCAGCAGTTCTGGCCTCTTCCTTGCAGAGTGGGGGTAGCAGCCCCCCCCTTCCGTATTCGCTCCTCCTCTCTTTAGCTGTGCCAAGCTATTTGCTCTTGTGAAAGTCCCCTTTGCACACAAGGGGACCAAGCAGGGCAGAAACACCAATTAGCATGGTAATTAAAAGAAGGTAGAATAGATCTGCATAGAAATAAGGACTCTTTCCCTGAAAGAGCCCAGAGGCTTTCTGCATGATAAAAAGGCACTCCAAATCCAATTTAATTCTCAGAGCCAGCCTCATCTCCAGCCCTGAGTCCCTTTCCCAATCGCCTGGTAGCCAGTCTTGCCAGCTCTGGGGAGGGAAACCCCTGGGGAGGGTGAGCTTTAAGGAGGGGAGGGATCTCAGCAGGGGATAATGTCAGACAGGGGCACCCTCTAAAGCAGGCATTTTCTCCAGGGGAACCGATCTCTGTCCTCTGGAAATCAGCTGTAGTACCAAGAGATCTCCAGGCCCCACCTGGAAGCAGTAGAAAAGAGCGAGAGTCCAGTCTCCAGGAATTTCCCAAGCCGAAGTTGGCAGCCCTGTTGTTCAAAGGCAAAGCTGCGAGGAATGGCTGAGAACTTTGGGATCCTCGCTTGGTCAGTTAAGGAAAGGAAGGCTAAAGATTGAACTGCAGATTCACAAGGAATGTTGGTCTGGGGGAGAAACTGATTTGCCTTTCTGTTGCACTGAACTTGTTTTATATTTATATTCAGAAAAAGAAGAAGTCTTGATCCGGTGTTTTTCTTTCTAACTGAAATAAGCATGCATATTAACAATAGATGTGCAAACAGGGTGATACAGGAAGAGAAGGAGGAGGAGGAGGAGGAGGAGATTGGATTTATACCCCACCCTTTACTACCTGACGAAGTCTCAGAGTGGCTTACAATCTCCTTCCCCTCCCCACAACAGACACCCTGTGAGGTAGGTGGGGCTGAGAGAACTCTTTCCCAAGCTGTCCTTGAGAAAACAGCTGGTACAGTGCTATGGCTTGCCCAAGGTCACCCAGCAGGTGCAAGTGGAGGAGTGGGGAATCAAACCCGGTTCTCCCAGATTAGAGTCCGCGCTCTTAACCACTTCACCAAACTGGATCTTACTAGAGACAACTGGGATGGTCTGACCCGGATGGCCCAGGCTAGCCCAGTCTCATCAGATCGCAGAAGGCAAGCAGGGTTTGGTTTGGTTGGTACTTAGCTTGGAGACCACAATGGAGTCCAGGGTTGCGACGCAGAGGCAGACAATGGAAAACCACCTTTGTTCATCTTCCCTGATCTGGATGCCCCAGGCTAGCCCAGTGTCATCAGATCTTAGAAGCTAAGGAGCATCATTCCTGGCTAGTACTTGGATGGGAGACCACCAAGGAAGTCCAGGGTTGCTACGCAGAGGCAGGTGATGGCCAACCACCTCTGTTCACCTGCCCGGACTCTGGGTGGCCCAGGCTAGCCCAGTCTCATCATATCTCACAAGCTAAGCAGGGTCGGCCCTGTTTAGTACTTGGACAGGAGACCACCAAGGAAGTCCAGAGTAGCTGTGCAGAGGCAGGCAATGGGAAACCGCTCCTGTTTGCGTCTTGCGCTAAACACCCACGAGGGGGGTCACCGTAAACCGGCTGCGAGCCGAAGGCGCTTTCCACCACTGAAGCCGTTTGGTTTTAACGTCTTCTGTTTTAAACGTGGGCCTCGTCCGGTTTTATTTTGGATGGTTGACAGCAAAACGTATGCGGACAGGATCCGAGCATGCCAGGGGTCACCCGCGCCTGCAGCTGCATGCAGCCAACGTTGCGGCTGGTTGCCTATCTATGGGGGTCTCATTCTGCAACCTCTGAGAGTGCCGGTGCCTGCATCCCTCCTCCCTTCCAATGGCAGCCTCCCTCCCTTTCTCCTCTGGCAAGTGTTGTTGCTACGGCAACTGCCTCCACAGGCCCAGACACCCCGACAACCCATCACTCACGCCGGCGGCCAATCAGCGCCGCCTCCCCCAGCAGACATCCCTGCCATCGCCCAGGCAACCAATGAGCAGCCCACCTGCCCCAGGAAGCGCCCAGTCGCTCCGGCAACATCAGCGGACGCCTCCTCGCCGGTGCATTCGGCTGGGCCTACCAGCCAGCGGGCTCCGGCTGGAGACAAGGGACCGAAAGGGGTGACTTTCCCCGAATGATTAATGGGAGCACATCTGTCTCCATGCCCGGCGGGGGCGGCCTCCCAAAGAGAGACTGTGCCCTGCGCCCACGGAGGAGAATCCTCCTAGTAACAAGGCCGAGCGAGGAGGAGGAAAGCAAGTTTGTCCTTATCTCTAGGCTCCGGCCGAGGCAGACTCGGCCTCCTTTCCCTGAGCTAGGGCGTTGGCTCTGGGTTGGGGGCAATGCTCCCTCTAAGAGCAAAAATTCTACTCTGTGAGCTGCTGGCATTAAAGGTGTGAGCAGTGTTCCCTCTCAGCTGGGTTAGTGTGAGCCAGCTCACAGTTTTTTAGCCTCCAGCTCACAGATTTTTATCTTCGCTCAGGAAGGAGGGCTCCAGAGCAGACTAATTTATGCAGCAGCCAAATCGCTCGCTCACAACTGTAATGCCAGTAGCTCGCAACGTAGAATTTTTGCTCACAAGACGCCATAGCTCAGAGGGAGCATTGGTTGTGAGCGAGTGATTTGGCTGCTGCATCGATGAGTTTGCTCTGGAGCCGTCCTTCCTGAGCTGAGACAAAAACGTGTGAGCCGGAGGCTAAAGAACTGTGAGTTAACTCACACTAACTCAGCTTAGTTGGATCTGGTTGGGGGTCAGTGTTCCCTCTAAGCCGAGTTAGTGTGCGCTAGCTCACTGGTTTTTAGCCTCCGGCTCACAGGTTTTTGTCCTAGCTCAGGCATGGAGGATAAGGGACCAATGGATGTGATTTCTGATATTCCTCCTTCTGTACATGCTGACAGCTGTCACGATGCCTTATTAAAACTCTGCAAAACTGTGTCGAAATGCTAAAGTAGTTTATACAGAGTACGAAGGAAACTTGACAGTAACATGGATAAGTCCTATAATGGTCTGTTTTGGGATGAAGATTTTGGAATCGAAAAGAGACACCATTCTGGAAAATCTAGTCCTATATCATCGTTATTGTTAAGTTTCCTTCGTACCCTGTATAAAATATTTTAGCATTTCTACCCAGCTTTGTGGTCATCTGTACGTTGTTTATGTAGGCTGCGGTTCTCGACTTATTTGTCTTATTAAGAGTCTGATCGTAGTATACTCAGACCAATGTTCCCTCTAAGCTGTGGAGTCTTGTGCGCAAAAATTCTACTTTTTGAGCTACTGCCGTTAAAGTTGCGAGGGAACGATTCGGCTGCTGCACAAATTAGTTTGCTCCGGAGCCATCCTTTCTGAGCTAAGACAAAAATCTGAGTGCTGGCGGTTAAAAAAACTCTTGAGCTAGTTCACACTAACTCAGCTTAGAGGGAACAGTGACTCAGACCCTAGCGTTTAACCCAGGAAAGAAGAGATTTAAAATAGTATATAGATAGGTATACCTGCATTTTATGATTGTTTCCCTTTTCTCATGAAGACAGATTTTGAGGAGAAGCCTTTGGATTTAATTAGACAGCGATGGAACGAAATGTGCATTTGGAAGCTACAGGGCAAAGCTATGCGAAGGAAAGGATCTGAGTGTTCCCAAAATAACAGCTTCCTTTGTATGGTGGATGGTCCCAGGAAGTCTGCCAAGAGCTGTTTAATGAGACCCATTGCTCCTAAACAGACTACTCCCCAGCGCCCAGACGAAACACGCAAATGTGGATTGTGATAAGGATCAAGCCCCTGTGCATCGCCCGGCAAAGCTTTCTGTTATAGCATGTGAGGAAGCTGCTAAAAGGTATGCATCAAAATGGTACATGTGTAGACATAACCCTTCTTGGAGCCAGGCAAGCCGATCCAATTTGAAGGGGGAAACCGGCTATGTTCATAGACCAGAACAGCAGCTATGTCAGGAAATATATATACGACAAACTTGTGAAGCTGACTGAGACTGTGTATCTGAAGAAGTGAGCGGTGACTCACAAAAGCTCCTCCCCGGTCACATATTTTGTTAGTCTTTAAGGTGCTCCTGGACTCTGGCTCATTTCTACTGAGACGATGTAGGGTTGCCAACCTCCAGATGGGGCCTGAAGATCTCTCTGAATTATAGTTCAGAGCCAGTTTGGTGTAGTGGTGAAGTGTGCGGACTCTAATCTGGGAGAACCGGGTTTGATTCCCCACTCCTCCGCTTGCACCAGCTGGATGACCTTGGGCAAGCCATAGCTCTGTACCAGCTGTTCTCTCAAGGACAGTTGTCTCAGAGCTCTCTCAGCCCCACCCACCTCCCAGGGTGTCTGTTGTGGGGAGGGGAAGGGAAAAGGAGTTTGTAAGCCGCTCTGAGACTCCAAGTGAGTGAAGGGTGGGATATAAACCCAATCTCTTCTTCTTCTAGTTCAGGGGTGGGCAATTGTTTTGGCTGGGGGGCCACTTTGTGGGAGCGGAGGTTAGCGGAGGGCCGCACCTTTTAAAATGATTGCATTCATTAGTTAACTTTGCATTTCAGAAAAGGTATAAATTGTATCATAAAAATCAATAAATATAAATTAAATAAAATAGTGGTAGTTTTATTCAATTTATTTATTGTGCTACTTTCATATCATCTATAGCTGCAAGCCCATTTAATTTTAGAATCAGTTTAATGAAACAAATGTACCCTATCACACTTTTCTACAATTTTTTTGAAATCAGGAGTGAGATTGCTTGTTGAGATTCTCATCACAGCCTGCAAGTTAATGTCTGTCAAAGAGCATCTATATTTACTCTTGTTGATCTTCATGCAAGAAAAACTTTGCTCACAAATATATGTGGCCAACTGTCTTGGCGGGCCGCAAAAAACTCTGTGGCGGGCCACATGTGGCCCGCGGGCCGCAATTTGCCCATCCCTGTTCTAGTTGATTTCCAGGCTACAGATCAAGATGGGTGGCCGTGTTGGTTTGTCTGTTGCAGTAGAAAAAGGGCAAGCGTCCAGTAGCACCTTAAAGACTAACAAAATATTCTGCTGAACTACAACTGATCATGAAGCTCAAGACAATGCATCTTCCTGGACTGAATCGAGACCTAGGTTTCCTGTCCCATGACCAGTGCTGATTTCTCCACGCTTACTACCCTTCTGCATATCACACCTAATCCAGTCACACCTGCTATTCTCATCCACCTGTGACTGTCATTTGCCTGCTGTTAGATCGAGATGGTTAGCTGTGTTAGTCTGTCTGTAGCAGTAGAAAGGAGCAAGAGTCCAGGAGCACCTTCAGGACTAACAAAATGAGGTTTCTTGAGTCACTGCTCGCTTCTTTAGATCTGAAGCTCATGTTGTTAGCCTTTAAGGTGCTCCTGGACTCTTGCTCTTTTCTGCTGAATTGTCACAGATCATGAAGCTCAAGACAATGCATCCTCCTGGACTGAATTGAGACTGAAGTTTCCTGTCTCACTACCAATGCTGATTTCTCCATGGTAGCTACGGACCTGTCACCATCCAACTTCAGTCACAGTCCTGCTTTTGCTTCTTGGGCTGGGGTGGCACTCGGGGCGGCTGCTAAGCTGCCGCCCCCACGCTACAGTGCAAAGCTGTATTTGGGTTAGAAGTTGTGCAAAGGTGCCAGTTCTTCCACTGAGCAACAGACATCAGCTTTCAAGGCTGACCTGTCTACTCCTACATACCTACATACCTGAGGGACTGCCTTTCCCCACATGTACCCCAGAGAGTACTGCGATCAGGGGCCCAGAACCGACTGGCTCTCTTGGGACTTAAGGAGGCCAGGCTAGCAGTAACCAGATCCAGGGCTTTCTCGGTGGTGGCTCCTCTCTGGTGGAACAAGCTCCCAGAGGAGATCAGGGCCCTGCGGGATCTCTTGCAGTTCCGCAGGGCCTGTAAAACGGAGCTCTTCCACCAGGCCTTTGGAGCTGCCGCTACTGTTAAGAACTGATAGCTGAGGTCTGAGAGCCCTGTTTCCTCTTGGAACTCCAACAACAGCCCGGGACACCCGTCGGAAGGAAAATGAAAGCAGATTGAAGAACCGACTGTGAGATGAAAGAACTGAATAAAAGCACCCATTATGGAATTAATGCTCCTGGCACTTTAAATTTTATGTTTTATTGTAATCGTGTGCTGATTTTGTGTAAGCCGCCCTGAGCCGGCCTTGACTGGGAGGGAGGGGTAAAAATTCCATAAATAATAGTAATAACAATATTCCTAAGAATATACGAAGAGCCCAGACCAGGGAGGGTCCATCTAGTCCAGCCTCCTGTCACACACAGCAGCCGACCAGTTCCTCCAGAGGGCCAACAACAGGGCAGAGAGGCCGAGGCCTCTGAGGTTGCCTCTTGGCTCTGAGATTTAGAGGATTAGTGCCTCTGAATGTGGAGGTCCCCCTCAGTCGCCATTAGGCTTCCCATCCTCCAGGTGGGGCCTGGGGATCTCCCGCTTTTACAACTGATCCCCAGCTGACAGAGATCAGCTCCCCTGGAGAAAATGGCTGCTTTGAAGGGTAGACTCTATGGCATTGTACCATGCTGAGGCCCCTCCCCTCCCCAAACCCCACCTTCTCCTGGCTCCACCCCCAAAATCCCCAGGTATTTTCCAACCTGGACTTGGCAACCCTAGTCGCCATGCCTAGGAGCCACTGATAGATTCATGGAGGAGAGGTCTATCTAATCCCCTTTATACAGCTATTTATTCCTGTGGCCACCACGACACCCTCTGGCAGCGAGTTCCACATTTTAATCGCTCTCTGTGTCAAGTAGTATCTCCTTTCATCCATCCTGAACCTACCGCCCATCAGCTTCGTTGGATGCCCTCCAGTTCTAGTATTTGGGGAGAGGGAGAAACATGTCCCTTTGCCAACTCTCTCCACCCTGTGCATAATTTTAGAAACCTCAGTCATCATGTCCCCCCTTAGGCGTCTCTTTTCTAAATTGAAAATCCCAGACTCTTCAGCCTTTTCTCCTAGGGAAGGTACTCCAGCCCCCTCATCATCTTGGTTGCCTTCCTGTTTGTTTATTTATTTTATTTTTAAAAAAATGGCAAACCCAAAGTTCAAATTGTTGTACAAAGTGTTATCGGATGGCTCTGTCGCTGCAAACAAACAACAAAACAAGAGAACACAATATTTATTTTTTTAAAAAAAATATATTGATTTCTCTACATAATTTATATGCTCCGGTCATCACATTATTTCTAGTACATTACCAACATCGTAGCCGCTCTGGTCAGTTCCACCCGAAGTGCTGTAGCATTCCTGCTGGATCTCATCAGCCAACACCGCCAGGGATGTACTCAACAAAAGCAAAGTACTTTGCCCCCGAATCACTTCTCTTAAACCTGAGATCTGAAATGGAACAATCTAATATACGAAAAACCCAGCTGCATTATTATTATTATTATTGGCTGCAAAAACAGCTACAGCAACTAAACGGAAATTGGAATATAGACCTACAATAAAATTATGGCACACTAAACTACGGAATTTATATATAATGGAAAAATTAACTGCTAGGTTAAGACCAGTAGACATCAGTGTTCCCTCTAAGCTGAGTTAGTGTGAGCTAGCTCACAGTCTTTTAGCCTCTGGCTCACACATTTTTGTCTTAGCTCAGGAAGGATGGCCCCAGAGCAAACTAATTTATGTAGTAGCCAAATCACCTGCTCACAACTTTAATTCCAGTTGCTCACAAAATAGAATTTTTGCTCACAAGACTCCACTGCTTAGAGGGAGCATTGGTAGACACTAATACTGAATATAGTGAATTCACATCTATATGGTTCCCAGTTCTATCTAGGGTTGCCAAGTCTGGGTTGGAAAATACCTGGGGACTTTGGGGGTGGAGCCAGGAGAGGGCGGGGTTTCGGGAGGGGAGGGGCCTCAGCAGGGTACAATGCCATAGAGTTCACCTTCCAAAGCAGCCATTTTCTCCAGGGGAGCTGATCTCTGTCAGCTGGAGATCAGTTGTAAAAGCAGGAGGTCCCCAGGCCCCACCTGGAGGCTGGCAACCCTAGTTCTATCATATCTTGCAACTCAAAAGGAAAGACAAAATCTAATAGATACACTTCATTTATGGTAACTAACTTTAGAAGAAGAGAAGAGATTGGATTTATACCCCACCCTTCACTACCTCAAGTTGTCTCAGAGCGGCTGACAATCTCTTTTCCCTTCCCCTCCCCACAACAGACACCCTGTGAGGTCGGTGGGGCTGAGAGAGCTTGTCGTGAGTACCTCTGAGGACCTACCTCCTGCGGACCTAAGCGAGGTGGAGGATCGGCTCCCAGCTCCAGAGGAGCCTCCACCTGAGCCAGATGAGGCTCAAGCAAGCACCTCCCAGGGTTTTACCCCAGCACCACCAGCAGCTGAGCCACAGCTAAGCTCAAGCCCACCTGATTCACCTCCTCGGGTGGAACGGCTAAGGTCACGATCCAGGCAAGACTTAGCTGCAAGAAGGAAAGAGGCACGCAAGCGTGGTCGCAGATCACTCAGTCCTGAGTTCAAGAAGGAGCCGGGACCTCTCTGCCAGCTGCTAACAAGCACAGGAAGTGGCTGGGTATTTAGGCACAGCACAGAGACTACCAACAAGTCTTCTTGGCTAAGCTCTGCACCCATCCGGCTCACGATAGCTGACTTGATTCTGGAACCTCTGGCTTGTGACTCCGGCTCCGTTGACTCCCTGGACTGCTTTACTCGTGAGTTTCCCTCTTGGTCCCTGGCTTGGACTGACTCTGCTTTCGGCTTAGTGTTTTGGGTTTGGCAACATGTTCCTGATTGGGCTTAACCTCGGACTGGCCTGGACTTCTCCTTGGCTTCTGTTCTATTGGTACCCAGCCCATGACAGAGCTCTTTTGAGGACTGCCCTTGAGAGGACAGCTCCGAGAGAACTGGTAACTGACCCAAGGTCCCACCAGCAGCTGCATGTGAAGGAGTGGGGAATCCAACCCGGTTCTCCCAGATTAGAGTCTGTGCTCCTAACCACTACACCAAACTGGACACTCTACCACTCAGCCACAGCCCCTCCCCATAGGGTTGCCAACCTCCAGGTGGGGCCTGGGGATCCCCTGCTTTTACAACTGATCTCCAGCTGACAGAGATCAGTTCCCCTGGAGAAAATGGCTGCTTTGAAGGGTGGTCTTTATGGTATTGTACCATGCTGAGGCCCCTCCCCTCCCTAGACCCCACCCTCTCCCAGCTCCCCCCCCCAAAGTCCCCAGGTATTTTCCAACCTGGACTTGGCAACCCTACCTCCCCATAAAGCCGCCTTCTACTGAATAAGACCCCTGGGTCCATCAAGGTTAGTCTTGCCTACTCAGACTGGCAGCGGCTCTCCAGGGTCTCAGGCAGAGGTCTTTCACGTCATCTGTTGCTTGATCTCTTCAGCTGGAGATGCAGGGGATTGAACCTGGGACCTTCTGCATGCCAGGTGGTGGTGAAAGAGGAAGAGGAGATTAGATATATACCCTGCCCTTCACTACTCAAAGGAGCCTCAGAGCGGCTTACAATCTCCTTTCCCTTCCCCTCCCCTGTGAGGTAAGCGGGGCTGAGAGAGCTCTTTCAAGGACTGCTCCTGAGCAAACACCTCCAAGAGTACTTGAGACTGACCCAAGGTCACACCAGCAGCTGCTTGTGGAGGAGTGGGGAATCAAACCCGGTTCTTCCAGATTAGAGTCCGTGCACTTAACCACTACACCAAACTATATAACCCTGCAAGATACTACATGTTAAAATCGTTAAATATGTATGTTTCCTATAATGTTTTATGGTTGCATTTTTATTTTGTTTTTGTTGAAAACCAATAAAATAGTATTTTAAAAAAGCAAATTCCTTTCCAGGGGAGGGATGCCAGCCTCCAGGTGAGACCTGGGGATCCCCTGGAATTACAGCCCCTCTCCCAAATGTAGCCATCTTCTCCAGGGGGACAGATCTCTGTTGCCTGGAGACAAAGCTATAATTCTGGAAGCTCTCCAGCCACCGCCTGGAGGCTGGTGGCAACCCTGGGGGCTGGTGCTCTGCCACTGAACTCTGGCCCTTCCCCTTGCTTCCTCCAAACACTTGGCGGGCTGTTAAGACAGAACTGCTTTCCATCAAGGGTTAATGGGGGGAGCAGGGGCGGAGACTTGGAGGTAAAGCGCCTGGGGAGGGGTCCCCCAGAGTCAAAGGTCATGCTGGCCAAGGCATGCAAAGAGCTAGCAGGAAGCTGTTGAAAGAGAAGGCAGGTCGAGTTGGAGCTCTCTGTGCTGGTGGATTCTGCTTGGTGGGATTTGTTTTGGTGTCCTCCTGGAATTGCTGGCCAGGTAAGGTTGCTAAATCCGGGATGGGGAATTCCTGGAGATTTGGGGATGGAGCACTGGGAGGGAGGGAGAGAAGAAGAAGAGATTGGATTTATGCCCTGCCCTTCACCCGGCATCTCAGAGTGGCTGACCATCTTCTGTCCCTTCCCCTCCCCACAAGAGACATCATGTGCCTCTTTCCCCACAAGAGAAAGGTTGAAGCGCTTGGGGCTCTTTAGCTTGGAGAGATGACGGCTGAGGGGTGACAGGATCGAGGTTTATAAGGTTATGCATGGGATAGAGCAGGCGGAGAAAGAAGTCTTTTCCTCCCTTTCTCACAATACAAGAACTCGCGGGGACTCCATGAAATTGCTGAGCAGTCGGGTTAGAACGGATAAAAGGAAGTCCTTCTTCACCCAGAGAGGGATGAACCCGTGGAATTCACTGCCACAGGAGGTGGTGGCGGCTACAAGCATGGACAGCTTCAGAAGGGAATTGGACAAACATCTGGAGCAGAGGTCCATCAGTGGCTCTTAGCCACAAGGTATAGATAGGAACTCTCAGTCTGGGGCAAGTGATGCTCTGTATTCTTGGTGCTTGAGGGGCGGGGGCAGCAGTGGGAGGGCTTCTAGTGTCCTGGCCCCACTGCTGGACCTCCTGAGGGCACCTGGTGTTTTTGGCCACTGTGTGGCAGAGTGTTGGACTGGATGGACCACTGGCCTGATCCAACATTGGCTTCTCTTATGTTCTTATATTCTTATGTGAGGGAGGTGGGGCTGAGAGAGCTCTTTCGAGGACTGCCCTTGAGCGAACAGCTCTGAGAGAACTTGTGACTGACCCAAGGTCACTCCAGCAGCCACATGTGGAAAAGTGAAGACTCAAACCCGGTTCTCCCGGATTAGAGTCCACGCACTTAACCACTGCCCCAAACTGGGGTATAATGCCATAAAGTCCGCCTTCCAAAGCAGCCATTCTTACTCCAAGGGAACTGATCTCTGTAGTGTACTCTGTAGTACGCAGTTTGGTGTTGTGGTTAAGAGTGGCGGACTCTAATCTGGGAGAACTGGGTCTGAGTCCCCACTCCTCCAAATGCAGCTGCTGGTGTGACCTTGGGTCAGTCACAAGTTCTCTCGGAGCTGCTCTCTCAGAAGCAGTCCTCAAAAGAGCTCTCTCAGCCCCACCAGCCCCACAGGGTGCCTGTTGTGGGGAGGGGAAGGGAGATGAGATGGTAAGCCGCTCTGAGACTCCGAGTGAAGGGCAGGGTATAAATCCAATCTCTTCTTCTAGTCTGGAGATCAGCTGTAATTCCGGGAGGCCTCCAGGCCCCACCTGGAGGTTGGTAATCCCTTTGCCAGGGGGGAACCATGTTGGCTGAGGGCAAAAAAAGGAGCATATTCAGAAAACTGGGGAGGGGACTGTTTCAAGTTCCCCATCCTCCTGATTTTTGGAAGGGCTGAAGTCCGAGTTAAAGGAGTATCCCTGCTTAGCAGAAATAATACACAAAGGCAGAGGTATTGTGGGACTCTTACGGAGGGGGCACTTCTGTGTCTTTTCCCTGACAGCAGAAATGTAGCAGGTGACTTTTCCCCACCAAAGAACCATTAAACGATGCGTTTATTTATTAATTAAAAGGTTAATATCCCGCCTTTCCTCTTGGTTCTTGGTGGCTTACGATAATAGTTAAAGAGCACATTTAAATTGAAACCGAAAATAAGATAGCAAACCCCAGCTCTCTCCCACTCCCCAAACACTTGCCCACAGATTTCTCAAACAGGCACAGAAGCCCTGTTGGAAAAAGCGGTTGGCAACCTGATCTCACAGCAGCTGAGAATTCAAGGGAACTTCCCCTACTTGCATAGTAGCCCTTACGGGCAACTTTTTCCCAGTCAACAGTTTTTCTCCGTTCTCCTATTTGTGGTTCTTTAGGAATATAGACAGAGCCTTAAAACATCAGACCACCCGGCCCAGCTTTCTTAATCTAAAAGCTCACGAGCCAACCACAAATGCAACTTCTTGTCATCTGTTCCCAGCATACTGTATTCAGAGGTATACTGCCTCTGAACGTGGAGGTTCCACTCCTGGCGAGTGTGATGAAAAGCTATTGGTTGAGCTACATTCTGAGCCCCAGAACTGGTTTTCAGTGCCTATGCTTGGCCCTGGTTCTGAGCAGGGGTTACTGGGGGTGTGTGGGGAGGTATTTGTGCATTTCCTGCATTGTGCAGGGGGTTGGACTAAATGACCCTGGAGGTCCCTTCTAACTCTATGATTCTATGGTTAAATATAGGCATTGTGTACACATACACACATCTGAACATTTTTAATTGAAATTGTATTTATTTAATGATATTATGTGGAATGGGCAGGATATAAATACAATCAGTCAATCAATCAATGTGAACTTCAGGTTACCAGCTCTGGGTGGGGAAATACACTTATATAACATATATTCAGTGCATGTATAAGGCAAAATCACGTGCACACAGTATGTGGATAGTATGTGTGTTCCGTCCTAGAGTTGCCAACTCCAGGTTGGGAAATTCCTGGAGATTTGGGGAGGGCAGAGTTTGGGAAGTAAGGATCCTCAGTGCTGTACAGTGCCATCGCCTCCACCCTCCAAAGCAGCCATTTTCTCCCGGGGAACTGATCTTTGTAGCCTGGAGATCAGTCGTCAATTTGGGGGGGGGGGGAGTCTCCAGGCCCCACCTGGAGGTTGGCAACCATAGTTAGCATGTAGAGGGCTTGTGGTGGGGGAGGCGGGCTACTGTCGTGTGTTTAGCCGCTGGAGACTGAACCTGGAACCTTCTGCGTGCCAAGCAGATTTGATTTCACGAATCCTATGTTTCTGTGTAGAGATCTTTGAAAGCGAGACCCGCTGGGTTAAGTGGGTTTTCTTCCTCGCCAGGGATCGTCAGTTGCTAGGTTTGGGGGCCACAGGTCGGCGGAAGAGCGCCTGCTTTGCCAGCACAAAGTCCCCGGCTCAATGCTTTGTTCTTGCTGTTAAGAGGATCTTCAGTAGCTCTGCTGAGAAAAGTCCTTCTGTCTGGAACGGCTGCTGCTAAGCGCATCTGTTTAAAATACGTTCCACTTTTTGTGAATGCAAGACACCCCCCACCAGAGTTCCCTCTAAGCTGAGTTAAT
The DNA here is from genome assembly GCA_029233225.1 of Lepidodactylus listeri. Lineage (NCBI taxonomy): Eukaryota > Metazoa > Chordata > Lepidosauria > Squamata > Gekkonidae > Lepidodactylus > Lepidodactylus listeri. Next base: position 5,835,127 of record JARCFY010000002.1, read on the forward strand.
GTGAGCTAGCTCGCAGTTTTTTAGCCCCCGGCTCACCCATTTTTGTCTCGGCTCAGGAAGGAGGGCTCCAGAGCGAGCTAATTTCTGCAGCAGCCAAATCGCTCGCTTGCAACTTTAATGCCAGCAGCTCACAAAGTAGAATTTTGGCTCACCGGACTCCACAGCTTAGAGGGAACCTTGCCCCCCACCCCCCCCAAAAAAGAAAGCACTTTACGGTAATGAAGTGATACCTTTAAGACGCATCATAAATTAACAGACTGGGGAAAGAACAGAACGAAGTTGGAGTCGAGTGGCACTTTTAAGACCCACAAAGTTCAATTCAAGGTGTAAGCTGCAGCGTGGCTCAAGTGGTTAAGACGCTGAGCTGCAGACCGGAAGGTCGGTAGTTCGGCAGTTCGAGACCCGAGTGCCGCGTGAATGAGTGAGCTCCCGTCTCTGGCCCCAGCTCCTGCCAACCTAGCAGTTCGAAAGCAAGAAACTGCAAGTAGATAAATAGGTACCCCTTCGGTGGGAAGGTAACAGCATTCCATGCGCCTCAGTGTCTAGTCATGCCGGCCACATGACCACTGAAACATCTTCGGACAGTGCCGGCTCTTTGGCTTGGAAACAGATGAACACTGCATCCCTAGAGTCGTATTCGACTGGCTTTCGAGCAAGGGAAGCCTTTCCCTTTCCCTAAGCTTGCGTTGTGCACGCACGCTTCCTCAGATAGCATAGAAACCGCAGGAGTTCCCTGAGACAAAAACACAACCAGATTAAGCAGGCGGTCATAACATGTTACCCCAATGTGCTGCCAGCTAAGTGTTTTAGTAGGGCGGCCAGCCTCCAGGTGGGGTCTGGGGATCTCCCGCTTTTACAACTGATCTCCAGCTGGCAGAGATCAGCTCCCCTGGAGAAAATGGCTGCTTTGGAGGGTGGAGTCTGTGGCATTCGACCAATGCTGAGGCCCCTCCCCTCCCCAAACCCCACCCTCCCCCGGATCTACCCCCCAAAGTCTCCAGGTATTTTCCAACCCAGACCTGGGAACCCTCTTTTTTTAGATAGTGGATAGGTTTGTCAGCTGTGGGTTGGGAAGTGCCTAGAAATTTTAGGGGTGAGGCCTGAGGAAGGAGGGGCCGTGGCTCAGTGGCGGAGCCTCTGCTTGGCAGGCAGAAGATCCCAGGTTCAGTCCCCGACATCTCCAGTTACTGGTAGGAGGTGATGTGAAAGACCTTTGCCCGAGACCCTGGAGAGCTGCTGCCAGTCTTGAGTAGACAATACTGACTTCAGTGGATGGATTCAATATGAGACAGATTCATGTGTTCATGCCAGGAGCGTGGAGGGGAGGAAAAGGACGTCAGGGGGGTACAATGCCGTAGAGGCCACCTTCCAAAGTGGCCGTTTCCTCCAGGGGAACTAATTTCTGTCGCCTGGAGATATGTTGTAATAGTGGGAGATCTCCAGCCACGGCCTGGAGAATGGCAACTGTAGTAGGGCCAGGTGGGTTTTTGCCCAGCAAGGCTTCTGACTGGCCACCAGAAATCTGATTGGCTGTGCAGATTTTTAAGAATGTTGTTTTGCCACAACATGAGGATCTTTGCTCCGCTGTGCGATTGAAGGTAAGCTGTGGCAGCCATTTTGTGGCTGGCTCCACCTCCTGTGGCAGCCATTTTGTGGCTGCGCCCACCATCCAGGGCCAGAAGTCCAAAGGGGCCTGCAGGCTCAAAAAAGATCAGGGACTCCTGATCTAGACTAACTTGAACCAAAGACTGGCCCAAAGAGAAATAATTCCGACTGGCTTCCTGAAGATGCCTTGTGAGAGAGGGAAACTCCAAACTCTCAGTGCCTCCACTGAGAAGGCCCTGCACTGGGTACGCCGCTACTGATTTACTCACATACGAGGTTCAAGGGACCAAGGGCCTGATTCAGCACAGGGTAATCCCTGTCCGTTTGACACACGGCTGTCTATCATAACAGCTGCCTTGCTAGGATCCCTGCCTCCATCCTAAGATCTAGCAATGACGGGGACTGATCCCGGATCATGAGATCTTCCTTTGAGCTATGACCCCCCCCCCCCAGGAAACCGAGACATGAGACATCCGATCATGAGCAGAAGTCAGTTAAATGCCAGCTCAAAAAGTATTTTTGCTACTGTCAATATTAGGAAATGACTCTCCATTTAGATTTTGAGCACGTGAAACGGCCTTAGACTGAATTAGACCCTTGGTCCATCCAGGTCAGTATTGCCTACTCAGACTGGCATCAGCTCTCCAGGGTCTCAGGCAGAGGTCTTTCCCATCACCTCCTGCCTGGTCCTTTTAACTGGAGATGCCGGGGATTGAACCTGGGACCTTCTGCATGCCAAGCAGAGGCTCTACCACTGAGCCACCGCCCCTCTTGACAGCTCTCCAGGGTCTCAGGCTGAGGTCTTTCCTATCACCTCCTGCCTGGTCCTTTTAACTGGAGATGTCGGGGATGGAACCTGGGACCTTCTGCATGCCAAGCAGAGGCCCTTCCACTGAGCCACAGCCTCTCTTATCCGCGCTCCAGGGTCTCAGGCAGAGGTCTTTCCCATCACCTCCTGCCTGGTCCTTTTAACTGGCGATGCTGGGGATTGAACCTGGGACCTTCTGCATGCCAAGCAGATGTTCTTCCAAACTTGGCTACCCACCGTAATTCTTTTAAAAACAGCTTATTAGCATTGGCAATCAAATGGGAGACCACCGAGGAAGTCCAGGGTCGCCACGCAGAGGCAGGCAAGGGCAAACTACCTCTGTATGTCTTTTGCCCTGATGTGGATGATCCCAGCTAGCCCGATCCCATCAGGACTTGGAAGCTAAGCAGGGTCAGCCCTGGTTAAGCACTTGGATGGGAGACCACCGAGGAAGTCCAGGGTCGCTACGCAGAGGCAGGTATCGGCAAACCACCTCTGTATGTCTTTTAGCCTGACCTGGATGGCCCAGGCTAGTCCAATCTCATCTGATCTCAGAAGCTAAGCAGAGTTGGTCCTGGTTAGTACTTGGATGGGAGACCACCAGGGAAGTCCAGGGTTGCTACGCAGAGGCAGGCCATGGCAGAACGCCTCCATTCATCTGCCCTGACCTGGATGGCCCAGGCTAGCCCGATCTCATCAGATCTTGAAAGCTACACAGGGTCAGCCCTGGTTAGTACTTGCATGGGAGACCACCAAGGAAGTCCAGGGTCGCTACGCAGAGGCAGGCAAGGGCAAACCACCTCTATATGGCTTTTGGCCTGACCTGGAAGGCCGAAGCTAGTCTGATCTCATCTGATCTCAGAAGCTAAGTAGGGTTGGCCCTGGTCGTTACTTGGATGAGAGACCACCGAGGAAGTCCAGGGTTGCTACGCAGAGGCAGGCAATGGCAGAACACTTCCATTCATCTGCCCTGACCTGGATGGCCCAGGCTAACCCGATCTCATCAGAGCTTGAAAGCTACACAGGGTCAGCCCTGGTTAGTACTTGGATGGGAGACCACCAAGGAGGTCCAGGGTCTCTACGCAGAGGCAGGCAAAGATGAACCACCTCTATATGTCTTTTGGCCTGACCTGGATGACCCAGGCTAGCCCAACCTCATCGGATCTCAGAAGCTAAGCAGGGTTAGCCCTGGTTAGTTCTTGGATGGGCGGCCACCAAGGAAGTCTAGGGTTGCTATGCAGAGGCCGGCAATGCAAAATCATCTCTTTCTGTCTCTAACCTGACCTAGATGATCCAGGCTAACCCAGTCTCATCAAGTCTCGGATGCTAAGCAGGGTCGGCCTTGGTTGGGACTTGGATGGGAGATCCCCGGAGAAGTCCTGGGTTGCTACGCAGAGGCAGGCAAGGGCAAATCGCCTCTGTCTGTGTGCTCTGGCCTGGATGGCCCAAGCTAGCCCGCTCTCATCCGCTCTTAGAAGCTAAGCAGGGCTGGCGCTGGATAGTGCTCACATGGGAGACCACTGAGGAGGCCCAGGTTTTCTGTGCAGAGGCCGGCCGTGTGCCCCTGTTTGCCTCTTGCCTTGCAAACCCCAAGGGACTGCAACTTGACTGCACTTCCCGCCACCAAGGCCTGACTGAAATACGAAGCTGGCGAGGCGACAGTTCCGTCCGCAGGAGGTTGCTCTTGCAGGGCGCCTTGTGGAAGCTTGGTTGCCCCCCGTGCAAATCCACTTGTCGGGGTCTCGAACCTGCTGCGGCTCAGTTTACACAAGACGTGGCAGAAACGTGGCACAGACAGCAGCTCCCTTTTCAACATGGGACACGCAGATGTTTCCTACTGGCGACAGCCCCGTTTCAGCGTGACCCCCCCTGCGAGTTTAAAGCGCCACCGAGTTTTGCATCGCTGGATCGGGAACCGTATGGGCTCAAGTTCGGAGAAAGAGACCGGGTTTCTGGAGAGCCTCGATGACTGTGCCGTCAAGCAGATGGTCACAAATGTACCAGGGGGAGGAGGTGACCCTGGACTTGGTCCGAAGTAATGCTCAAGATCAAATCAGTCAATCCTTTTTTTAAAAAAAAAATTTTTTTTTTATTGAAGTCACAATTTTCATTAAACAATACATTCATCTTATTTTTTACCGACCTCTTTTTATTTTCCTCCTCCTCCCCCCTTTTAGGCTTCCAGCAGACCCCACACCTGTACTTAAACTTAGATTAACAGGTAAATTACTAATTAAAAAAGATTAAGTATTTAGCTCTTTTTCTATAACATATATACCTCTAATTTTTTTATATATTATTCCGCTCCTAAAAATGTTAGATAAATATACAGTTACTACAGATTTTTCAATAGTTAGAAAATGTAAATATGTTTCCTTTTAATTCTGTACACTTTTCTGTATATTCTTGCAGGTCCTTCCATTCTTCTAAAAATGTCATGGAGTCTTGATTGTTCAGTTTCTGAGTCCATTTGTCCATTTCAGCCAAAAATATTAATTTTCTGAGCCATTCCCAAAGTTCTGGAATTCTTTCATTCTTCCAGTTTTGTGCATAAACCATTCTTGCGGTTGTCATCATATACCATATCGTTGTCCGTTTACTGACATCGATATCTTCTAACTTAAGACCCAAACAATTCTGGTATTTTTTTAAAAGTACATTTCAAAAATTTTTGCATTTCATCATGTATCATTGACCAACAGTTCTTCGCTTTCTCACAAGTCCACCACATAGGATAAAAGGAACCTGCTTTTTGTTTACATTTCCAACACTTATTAGATACATGTTTAGAAGAAGAAGAGAAGAGATTAGATTTATACCCCGCCCTTCACTCACTTGGAGTCTCAGAGCGGCTTACAAACTCCTTTCCCCTCCCCTCCCCACAACAGACACTCTTGTGAGGTAGGTGGGGCTGAGAGAGCTCCGAGACAACTGTCCTTGAGAGAACAGCTGGTACAGAGCTATGGCTTGCCCAAGGTCATCCAGCTGGGTGCAAGTGGAGGAGTGGGGAATCAAACCCGGTTCTCCCAGATTAGAGTCCGCGCACTTAACCGCGACACCAAACTGGCTCTCTAATAATGGCAATTTTCTTAGGTGTCATATACCATCTATACATCATTTTATAACAATTTTCTTTAAGACTATAACATGTTGATATACTCATAGCTCTTTTCCATAAAAATTCCCATGATGACATCGGAATATCTCTATAAAATCAGTCAATCCTAAAGGAAATCAACCCTGACTGTTCCCTGAGGGGCCAGATCCTGAAGCTGAAGCTCAGATACTTTGGCCACCCAATGAGAAGGGAGCACTCCCTGGAGAAGACCCTGATGCTGGGGAAGACTGAAGGTCAAAGAAGAAGGGGACGGCAAAGGATGAGATGGTTGGACAGTGTCATCGATGCAACAAACATGAAATTAAACAAACTCCGGAGCATGGCAGAAGACAGGAGGGCCTAGCATGATGGGGTCCATGGGGTCGCGAAGAGCCGGACCCGATTGTGCGACTGAACAACCACAACAACGCCCAAGACCTGAAGAACAAAGGTCAAGTCCACCTTTCAGACCAACGAAGTTTGAGTCAAGGTATGATAAGCTTTTGTGAGCACGCACACTTCCTCAGAGACGTTGAAGTGGAAGTTACCAGTCTGTGCATATAGGTCGAGGGTGACCAGCAAATTAGCAGACAGCATAATTAACAGATGCAAAGACCAAACTGGAATAACCAACTTAGTTTATACGGTCCCCGTTTGTTTGGGTTTAATTCCGTGGGGGGCGGGATAGTGAAGGAAATAAATATATCAGAACCGGAGACTGATGGGCAAATTAAAGGATACATCTGTCCGTCAGTCTCCGACTTCGATATATTTATTTCCTCCGCTATGTTTTCCCCCCGGAAACCCAAACAAATGGTGACCATATAAACTAAGCTTGTTATTCCAGTTTGGTCTTTGTTAAACACCTTTATTTTGCTGCGTGCTGCTTTGCCGCTCACCCTCTGGTCGGGTTGTCATCTCCCCGGCTGGGGTGGGGGTTCCTCCGATTTTGGGGGCTCCAATCCCCTGCCCCGCAACAGCCCTCTCCCGCGTCAGCGTCGCCAGCACGATGGTGTGACCCAGTAGCAATGTCATCAGATTGCTGACGTCGGGAGGGGATGCTCTAGTTTTTGGGCAAACTCTATGGTTTCGAGGGCAAAAAAACCATAGTTTTGCCCCCCCAAATAGAGCGTCAGCCCCCTGACATTGGCAACGCAATGACATCACTTCCTGTGCATGGCAGAAGATCCTGACGAGGGCCTGAGAGCCCCCTGCCAGGACCTAACAACCGTACCCTCTGCCTATATGTATGGACTGGTAACTTCCAATTCATTGTATCTGACGAAGTGTGCGTGCACATGAAAGCTGATACCCAGAATTAAACTTTGTTCATCCCAAAGGTGCCCCGGACTCAAGACTTTGTTCTGCTGCTTCAGACCAACACGCCTACCCACCTGAATCTAGCTCACGGCCTGGCAAGAGATGTAAATGTGATAGCACCAGTTGGGATAGGGTCGCCAGGTCTGGGTCGGAAAATACCTGGAGACTTTGGGGGTGTATCCGGGAGAGGGCGGGGTTTGGAGAGGGGAAGGGACATAGTACAATGCCATAGGGTCCACCCTTCAAAGCAGCCATTTTCTCCAGGGGAGCCAATCTCTGTCAGCTGGAGATCCGTTGTAAAAGCGGGAGCTCTCCAGGCCCCACCTGGAGGCTGGCCACCCTGTTGGGAACAGTGACCATAATGTTATTACGTTTCGTGTTTGTGTAAATCGGGAATCGCCCAACACAACCACATTTAATTAGAGAAAGGGTGAAGGCGGCCGGAGAAGAGGAAGGCCCTTGGACCCATTCCAGGCACTGGACCCAATCCAGTCCGGCTTCCGCCCTGGCCATGGGACGGAGACGGTGTCAGTCACCCTGACAGATGATCTCGGCGGACAACTGGGCCGAGGCGGGTCAGCGCTGCCGCTGTTGCTCGATCTCACGGCAGCATTTGACACCGTTGGTTACGGCCTTCTGACTCATGGCCTTGCCGATGGAGGAGTTGGGGGGGCAATCCTAATGTGCCTGCCTCTTTTCTCCGTGGCTGGGGACAGAGGGTGGCACAGGGAGAGAGAGGCCCGACTAGGGACCCCTTAATGTGTGGGGTCTCCCATAGGGCTACCAAGTCAGCCCGGGGGGTGGGGGATCCCCCCGCTACAGGGGTTCCCGATCCGCCGGCCAGCATTTGGCCGGCGGGGGAATCCCCACACCCGAAGTTGTCCAGCCTGGACGACTTCCCCCGCGCCGGGCGACGTCACCGGAAGTGACGTCATCACGTCGGGGGCGTTGCCAGGGCGACGCTCTGGCAATCGCCCCCAAACTCTATGATACTATAGCGTTTTGGGGCGATTGCCAGAGCGTCGCCCCCGACGTGCTGATGTCACTTCCGGTGACGTCGCCCGGCGCGCGCGAGGAGGCAGTCCTCTCCCCAATGTTATTTGACATCTATCCGTGCCCCCTTGCCCAGCTGGTACGGAGTCTCGGGTCTGCTGATGACACCCAGCTATATCTGCTCCTGGACGGCCACCCAGACACCGCCCCCAACATTTGGCCGAGGGATTGGAGGCTGTGGTGGGATGGTTTAAAAGAGAGAGGACTGAGGCTAAATCCTCTCCTGGTTTTCTGCCTTTTGTTTTGGTGATGGCCAACAATGTTTTTACTTGCTTAGATTTGGGGGCGGTTGGGGGGGGGGGGCAACCAACCAAACATTGGTAGGAAGCTTGGTCGAAGCCCCAGGGCTGGTTGGTTAGTTGGGTGTGTGGGGCTTAGAGAGGGAGAAACGAACTGAGCGTTGTGAACAGCCCCAAATAATGTTCGCATCATAATAATGTTATATAGAATCAGAAAGTCTTTCCAGAATAAATGAATTCTGTGGCTGGGGGGGCGGGGGCGCAGAAGGGCCGGGGCACCCATTTCCCACCCTTGACGGCACGCCACTAATACCGGCGCAGTCCATCAGGAGTCTGGGCGTAGTCTTGGATGCCTCCTTAACTGTGGAGGCCCAGGTCACGGATATTGCCAAACTGGCGATTGACCATCTACGCCGAGTGCAGCAACGGGCCCCTTTCTTGTCGCACCCTGACCTAGCCACAGTAATCCATGTAACCGTCACCTCCAAATTAGACTACCGTAACTCACTTTACGAGGGGCTGCAGTGGCTCAAGCGGTTAAGACACTGAGCTGCAGACCGGAAGGTCGGTAGTCCGGCAGTTCGAGACCCGAGTGCCGCGGGACGGAGTGAGCGCCCGTCTCTGGCCCCAGCTCCTGCCAACCGAGCAGTTCGAAAGCAAGACATTGCAAGTAGATCTGGCTGGCTTTCGAGCAAGGGAAACCTTTACCTAACTCACTTCACGCTGGCCCTCCCTTGAGACTGACCTGGAAACTTCACCTGATCCAGAATGCAGCAGTGCGAGTCCTGATGGGAACACCAAGGATGGCACATATACAGCCTGTGCTGCGCCAGCTACACAGGCTTCCAGTGGAGTCCCGAGTCAGATTCAAGGCGTTGGTATTGACCTTTAAGGCCTCGAGCGGTCTGGGACCGGCATATCTTTGGGACCGTCTCCTCTGGTGTGTCCCCAGGGAGAGCATTACACCTCACCGAGAGTAACCTGCTGGTGATCCCTGACCCCAAAGATACCCGGCTGTCCTCGACCAGGGGCAGGGCCTTTTCAGTCCTGGCCCCGACCTGGTGGAACTCTCTGCCAACCTCCCTCAGGGCCTCACAGGACTTAACGCAGTTCTGCAGGGCCAGTCAGGCAGAGATGTTCCACCAGGCTTTTGGTTGACGACAGCGACGGCTTCCATCATAGCTGGCACCCTTCTCTTTACTCCGACCGTGCCCGCTTTGGCCTCCTCCAATAACCTGCACATGAGACAGAAAAACAGTCCAGAGGAGGATTTTCAGTTAAATTACAGACGGCATCGAGAGACTGTGAAATTAAGATAAATTGATCGTTGATTTTAATCTGTATTTTTGTATGTTTTAACCTGTTGTGAATCGCCTGGAGCCCTGTGTACTCAGGGATTGGGCGATTCAGAAATGTAGAGGATGATGGTGATGACCTGAGATGGATGGACTCACTCAAGGAAGCCACAGCCCTCAGTTTTCAAGATCTGAGCCAGGCTATCAATTGTAGAAGAAGAGAGATTGGATTTGTACCCCGCCCTTCACTCACTTGGAGTCTCAGAGTGGCTTAAAAACTCCTGTCTCTTCCCCTCCGCACAACAGACACCCTGCGAAGTAGGTGGGGCTGAGAGAGCTCTCTCAAGGACTGCTTTTGAGAGAACAGCTCAGAGAGAACTTGTGACTGACCCCGGGCCATGCCAGCAGCTGCATGTGGAGGAAGAAGAGGAGATTGGACTTATACCTCACCCTTCACTACCCGAAGGAAGAAGAAGAGAAGAGATTGGATTTATACCCCGCCCTTCACTCACTTGGAGTCTCAGAGTGGCTTACAAACTCCTGTCCCTCCCCCTCCGCACAACAGACACCCTGGGAGGTAGGTGGGGCTGAGAGAGCTCTCTCAAGGACTGCTTTTGAGAGAACAGCTCAGAGAGAACTTGTGACTGACCCCGGGCCATGCCAGCAGCTGCATGTGGAGGAAGAAGAGGAGATTGGACTTATACCTCACCCTTCACTACCCAAAGGAAGAAGAAGAGAAGAGATTGGATTTGTACCCCGCCCTTCACTCACTTGGAGTCTCAGAGTGGCTTACAAACTCCTGTCCCTCCCCCTCCGCACAACAGACACCCTGGGAGGCAGGTGGGGCCGAGAGAGCTCTGACAGAAACTGCTCTTTTTCAAGAACAGCTCTGACCGAACTATGGCTTGCCCAAGGTCACCCAGCAGGTGCAAGTGGAGGGAGTGGGGAATCAAACCCGGCTCTCCCAGATTAGAGTCCACGTTCCTAACCATGACACAAAACTGGCTCAGTTTGGGCGATCGATCAAGATGTGCAGCCGTGTTATTCTGTCTGTCGCAGTAGAAAAGAGCAAGAGTCCAGAAGCCCCTTAAAGACTAACAAAATTTGCGGTAGGGGAGGAGCTTCCGTGAGTCCTTGCTCACGCCTTCAGAAATGTGACTTATGAAAGCTCCTCCCCCTGCTGCAAATTTTGTTAGTCTTTAAAAGGGGCTTCTGGACTCTTGCTCTTTTCTATTGTCTTTAAGGGGCAATTTTTTTTTTTAAGTAAGTCTCTGGCCCTTTCTGTTGCGAAGGTATCTCCCAACAAAAAGGACCTACAGATTTATTTCTTTACAAAAGCGAAAGCTGGGATCTCAGAGAAACTAGTCCATGGTCACAATAGATAGTCATAAGGCTAGAATGTTTGAGAGTCAGACCGATTTCCCCCGATTGCATCAGTCAGTTTCCCACTCCTTGCTGCGCTGCCGCAGTTTGACCCGCAGCATCCCCTGATTTCCCCCGCGTCTTCATGATCCTTGGTTTTTGAGATTGCGAAGATGCGGGGGAAACCGGGAGATGCTGCGGGTCAAAACGTGGCCGCGTGGCAAGTAGTGGGAAATTTGACCGATGCAGTCGGGGGAAAGAAGAGCCAGCCCGGAACAGCTGCTTGTGGGAAATCAGTCTCGGTGTGGCGTAGTACTTAAAGTGTCAGACTAGGATCTGGGAGACACAGGTTCAAATCCCTGCTGATGCCATGGATGCTTGCTGGGTGACCTTGCGCCAGTCACACGCTCTCAGCCTCGCCTACCTCACAGGGTGGATGTGAGGATAAAAATGGAGGACAGGAGGACAAAGGGACCTGCGTTGGGTCCCCCTTGGGGAGAGAGGCAGGATATAAATAAAGGAATAATACATAATAACGCTATAATGATACACCAGTTTCCATTTTGGTGTAGTGTTTAAGTGTGCGGACTCTAATCAGGGAGAACCGGGTTTGATTCCCCACTCCTCCACTTGCGCCTGCTGGATGACCTTGGGCAAGTCATAGTTCTGGCACAGCTGTTCTTGAAAAAGCAGTTTCTGTTTAGAGCTCTCTCAGCCCCACCTACCTCCCAGGGTGTCTGTTGTGGGGAGGGGAAGGGGAAGGAGTTTGTAAGTGGCTCTGAGACTCCTTTGGGTAGTGAAGGGCAGGGTAGAAATCCAATCTCTTCTCTCCTCCTTCTTCATTTTAAAAGCCTGAGCAAGTTCGCAATCCCTGGCCTGCCTTCTGAATCCCGTGTGGTCTGCTCTTCATAATTCCACAGGTAAAAATTATTTCCCTGTGCCAATGTGAAAGGCCTTGCTTGCCAGCGGCTGTGGGATCATGCCACTGTTCCGAGCAAAGTTGCCACAGCTGGTTGGAAAGTTGGCCGGCCCCCTGGGCATCCGGCCCTTGAAACTTTGATGCCGGCGCGGAGGAATTTAAAATATTTTCTTTTTTAGCGCTGGTGCCAGAAAAGTTCTCTCTTTTTCCCCCTGCTAGGCCTAGGAACGGGACGCATCCTCCCAGGACGAGTTTTCCGCCTCCCTCCCAGCTCTGCCGGTCTCCTTCCCCCAGAAACAGCATCGCTCATGAACTTGACTGGGGGCGGGGGGGACCCGTGCCCGAAGAGAAGCAGCAGCCAATCTGCCTTCAGTCCCTGGACCCTGGTCAGTCTGAACAGGGGGAGGGGAGTTCACATTTCAGGTAGCGGAATGCAGGGGCTTCTGGGAGGGGGGATTGGTAGTGGGGAGGGTGGGGGGAGGCAGAGAAAAGGGGAAAGTTTTGGACATTCTCTCCGGTAACGCCTTCCTCCTATTGGGGGATGCAAATGCTCTATTCCTGCCCTGCAACCAATGACGTCCCCAGGTGGGAGGGGCCTCCCATTGACAGAATGAACACCTTGGTGTTTACTCTGAGCGGCAATGCACGCAGCCCCTAGACTGTACAGGAGGGGAGGGGCCGAGTGCGTCTGGGAGGGGAGGGGGGAGGAGGAGGGGGATGGGGGGGGGAGGAGGAGGAGGAGGAGGAGGAGGGGGCTGCCAGCGAGGATGGGCTATAAGAGAAGGCAGCAAAGAGGAGCTCGGCGAGAGGGGTGGGCGTGAGCAGGCTGTGCTAGCAAAGCAAGCGGCGGAGCAAAGAGGCGTGGAGGGCACCCGAGGGGCAACAGCGGCTTCCTTCTGACCCTTCCATTCATTCATTCAGAGGCCTTTCCCTACCTCCAGGACCTGGCGGCAGCGGCGGCAAGAAGAAGGCGTGACGGCTCCTCCGCTGTCCCCGGGTGATGCGGCGCCCGGAGGGGTCCCTTGCCTGGAGCTGACACACCCCCCCGCCACCCCTCCTGCCTTCGGTGGTCGCTTTGCCAAAGACTCTCTCTCTTTCCTTCTGCAGACCACCCCCACCCCCCCACCCCCGGTCCGCCCGTCCGTCCGTCTCTCCAGCTGCCCGTCTGGAGTCTCCGAGAGGCAGGGCGAAGGTGCCACAACCGCTCTTGTCAATTTGCTAGGCAGCTGCTTCCGAGACCGAGTTAAAAGGGGGGCGTGGACGAGGGGAAAGATCTCGCCGGCAGCCAGAGAGGCTCGCCCACCTACCGGACGAGCGGCAGATCCGTCCTCCGCCAGACGATGAAAAAATAACCCCGGCTCGGGGTTAGCATCTGGGGAGAGTCTCGAGGAGCGGCGTCAGAAGCGGCGGCGGGGGGGGGGGAAACATGGTCCAGCAGAGAAACGTGAGGAGCCGGGGGGCGGAAGCCAAGAGGGAGGTGTGTCCCAAAGACACCTTGCTCCTGAAGGATGCCAAAGGCGAGCCGGGCTGGTGCAAGACCCCCAGCGGGCACATCAAACGTCCCATGAATGCCTTCATGGTGTGGTCCCAGAATGAAAGGCGGAAGATCATGGACCAGTGGCCGGACATGCACAACGCCGAGATCTCCAAGCGTCTGGGCAGACGTTGGCAGCTCTTGCAGGACTCCGAGAAGATACCCTTTGTCAAGGAGGCGGAGCGCCTGCGCCTGAAGCACATGGCTGACTACCCCGACTACAAGTACCGTCCCAGGAAGAAAGGCAAGATGGGAAACCCCAAGTCCCGCCCGAGAGTCCCCGTGAAGATCAAGCCCTCCGTCCTCAGCCGCGTGTCCACCAGCAGAAGACAACCTGCTAAGCAAGACGCCGATGGCGGCGGCCAGGCGGGACCGGAAATTGACGATGACCCCCTCGAAGCACGGCTCTTGGAGACGTCCTTTGACGACAGTCCGAAAACTCCCAGCAAGGAGTTTTGGCACGTGCTCCCAGCAACTGGTGAGAAAGGAGGGTGGGCGGCCATCTCCGGCGAGCCGAAGGACCCCGAAGCTGCTGCCTTGACCAAACCGTTCTTGGAACAGGCGAGGTCCTCCGAGATCCCTTCCCCGGCATCTACCCGGTCCCCGCCTTCCTCCTTTGCCTCTTCGGACGAAGAGTTGGAAGAAGAGCTCTTGAATTTCTTGCCGAGCCGAGCCCAGCCGAACACGCCTTGCGGGACCCCGGACTGGTCCATCTTCGACAAAGACCTTGACCTCTTTCCCTTGGGAGCCGCCTCTCACTTTGAGTTCCCGGATTATTGCACCCCGGAGGTGACTGAGATGATAGCAGGGGACTGGCTGATGTCCAGTATCTCGGACTTGGTCTTTACGTACTGAGTCCCCCGCCAGGTAACTCTCTCGCTTCTCCGCAATCAGGTTGTTATCAAAAGAAAAAAAAAAAAGGAAAAAGAAACCCAGCTGTTTACATGCAGGAATCAGGTATCTCCATTTTCCTTGCCTTGGCTGCATTCAAAGGCAAGCTTCCCCATCAGCCCATCCCCCACCCGGCACACACCCACTTGGCTAGCATCTGCCAGCTCAGCTCGGAGTGGTGGGGCTGGGCTCCTCATCGCCTCTCGCCCCCACGAGCCACTGGGAGCTCCTGGCTTGGCTTGTCGCAGTGCTTATTTACCCATGAAATTTGACTGTCTAATCAGGTTTTTTTTTTCATTGTAACCCTCTCCTCCCTAAGAGCCCCCCCACACACACACACTCTCCCTCCTCCAGCTTGCAGCAGCTGCTCCTCAGCTCTGCCGCCATCCATGGCTGAGATCCTCCCCCTCCATCTCGGCTTCCATCCCACCTCGTCCCTCTCCTCTCCTCCACTGCTCCCCCGTCCCTCCATTTGGTCCTGGGCTTCACACCTTCTGGTTGGGGGAAGACCCCCTCGAGCATCTGATCTGCCGGCTGCTTCTCTCGGGCTTTGGTTTCGCTGCCATTTCGCTCCTTGTCTCGGGTCCCCCCCTCCCTTCTGTTCCATTTGAAATGGCTCCCGGGTTTTAAAAAAATATATGTATATTCCAGTTGGATCTCGTCAGGTCGGTAGATGCGAAGGACCCTGTTGCTGCTTGCCGGTTTCCGGCGCCCAGTTCGGGTCGGGCTTCCGAATCCTCGTCGGACGAGATTTTCGTCTCGCGAATGCACGGAAACGCATTCCCGAACTGGGGAGGGAAGAATTCACTTTGGGGGAGAAGAGAGGGATGCACCCACGTGGTATGCACGTGGATCCGAGACAGATGCGCTCCCCGCACGTCTCGG
This sequence comes from Lepidodactylus listeri, assembly GCA_029233225.1. Classification (NCBI taxonomy): domain Eukaryota; kingdom Metazoa; phylum Chordata; class Lepidosauria; order Squamata; family Gekkonidae; genus Lepidodactylus; species Lepidodactylus listeri. Next base: position 5,850,135 of record JARCFY010000002.1, read on the forward strand.
AGCATTGCGCCCTCCCCAAAAAGGATCCTTACCCCCCCCTCGAGGTGTGCCATGGGCAGCAGGAAAGCCTTTGGGTCCCTTCCTCTTGCATGCTGCTTCGAAAGGAGATGATCGCAAAATCGTTGGCAGGTTTGCTGCCACGTTCCAGCTTCTCCGGGTACCGGGCGCCCTCCTCTTGGCGGCAAATGGCTAGGGCGAGGCTTGGCAGAAATAGAGAGGGTTTCTCTTGGCATCTCCCGGACAGGAAGGCATGCCTTCAAGGCCCACCTGAGAAACAATATCAGGATATTCCCATCCCCTCGGTGGGCTGTGACTTTCCCCGAAGATCAAATCCTACTGTCCTGCTTCCTGCCAGGAGATGTTTTGCAGTGGCTTCCTGCCAGAGGGGCAGTGCAGAAAGCAGGGGACTCCGCCAAGCTCTCCAGCAGGAGAAGCGTTGCCAGCCGGCTTGGGTGTCTTCCCTGCCAGGCAGCCGCTGGTCCCTTCCCATCTCCGCCCCGTAAACGGAGTCAGATCCAGCAGGGCGCTGGGGCGTGCAGATCGTGAGGCTGGGCATGCCGGTGCCGAAAGGGAAGGATAGGGATCGGTTTTGTGCGCAGCCACTGTGGACAGCAGCAAAGCAGGTCTGGAGGGTGGGCGCTGTGGGCGGCACAGGCTGGAGAGTCCAACGACCGTCTTTGCCGTCGCTGCTAGCGGAGGCGGCGGGAGAACGGCAGGGCTCCGTCCAGTCTGTCCGGAGATACGGAGTGGAGAAGTAGGGCAGGGTGGGAAGCCCTTGCCGAAAACCAAGCCTCCCTCACCCAGCCTTAGATGGTATTTGACATCCGGCTACTGGAATGGTCGAGATTTTCACAGACCTTCCGGGACGTTAATGGGTACAGAAGGGCATTACTTACTCTAGTATGAAGGCAGGCGCATTTCTCTCGCTCCTTCCTCCCCGCAAAATAAATCAGGAGTTCAGTGGCACTTGGTGCGCGTCAAGCTGCTTCTGACTTCAAGTGACACTGTAGGGTTTTCAAGGCAAGAGACGCCCAGGGGTTGTTTGCCGTTGCCTGCCTCTGCATAGCAACCCTGGACTTCTTTGGTGGTCTCCCATCCAAGCACGAACCAGGGCCGGCCCTGCTTAGCTTCCGAGATCTAGATGAGATCGAGCTAGCCTGGCCCATCCAGGTCAGGGTGACCCTCTAAATTAATGACCTCCAAAACATCCTCTCATCAGTAACCTCACAAAAGTGGCCCCTGTGGACCTTATCCGAATGTATCCTGCCCTGAGCCCTTCCCTCACTTCATCAGGTGCACTGGATCGCACGCGGATGTATGCATCATGCCTCTGACTAAGCGACCCGTGGAATCTGACGCAGGAAGCGGCCTCTTAACGTGCCACGGGACTCCTGATTTCCTTTGCTGCCACAGACTAACAGGATGACTTCCCCGGAACTAGCCCCTGCGCCAGGAATCCTGGGGACTGTAGTTGCGTGGGGCGGCAAAGCATTTCTTGCCCGATCCGCCGACCCCCTTTGCAGAATGACACTTTCCCCAGATTCCATGCACAGAGGCCAGGACAGTTACTCCGTTTAAAATGGAGTAGTGCAGAAAAGGCTGTCGCGTTGTACGAACAAAAAGTCTTTGTTTCCCAAACAACTGCCATCGGCTTCACCTTTCCCAGTTATGGGCCACTGGCTGTGCAGTAATTATTGGGGGGGGGGGGGGAGAAGGATTAAATAGAAATTCTCCCCCTATCCCTACTCTGTAGTTCTGCTCTTGCAAATTCTTTCACGGCATCCTCATCCCCAAGCTAGAATTCTCAGGACTCCTCAAAGAAAACTATGGCAATAACATTGGGTTTTAACTTGATCTCTCGGCGTAAGGCATTTCCCCACCTTTGAGCCTCTGTTGAGCTATTCGTGCTGGTCGTTCGCAGTGTGAGAGAGGCAGAAGGCATCTGTCACTCCCCGGGTGTATTCTGCCCCAAGGGAGGTTCTGGATTCAGGAGAAAGGGCTTTAAGCCTCGGGTGCAAAAATGGCTGCAACACAGGTCTGTCTGCGGAGGGGGCGGGATGCATAAGCTTATCCAATCAGCTGTTTGGTGTCGTGGTTAAGTGCGCGGACTCTAATCTGGGAGAACCGGGTTTGATTCCCCACTCCTCCACTGGCAGCTGCTGGATGACCTTGGGCAAGCCATAGCTCTGGCACAGCTGTTCTCTCAAGGACAGTTCTCTCAGAGCTCTCTCAGCCCCACCTACCTCACAGGGTGTCTGTTGTGGGGAGGGGAAGGGAAAGGAGTTTGTAAGCTGCTCTGAGACTCCAAGTGAGTGAAGGGCAGGATATAAATCCAATCTCTTCTTCTGTTCGCAGAGGCGGGGCTAGGGTCCAACCTGGAGAGCGGTAGGCCTAGGAGAATGCTCACGCAACCCGGGACCGCACTGATTGGTGCAAATGGTTGCCACTCAAAAGTGTCCTGCTTTTTGGAGCTGAGTGCAGGAGGAGGTATTTTGGCCTGAAGTGGGATCCCGCCCGCTTCCCCTTTAGGGCCAATGTTCCTTTCGCTGGGATTTTCCACACTACAGCAGTGTGGACAGTAGGATATTTTTAAACGCCTCCACCGAGGGTGGTAGAGAAAGGAATTTCTCTCCCCGAAACGGAATTCAGAATTAAAATTGGGGTAGGGGGTGGACAGGACAGGAATCTCTGCAGCCTTTCTTTGACAATCAACCCCAAACTTAGCAATAGCTTTTGAACTCAGAAAACAAGGTTGCCAACCTCCAGGTGGGGCCTGGGGATCCCCTAGCATTACAATTCGTCTCTCGGTGACGGAGATCAGCTGCCCCGGAGAAAAAGGCCGCTTTGGAGTACGGACTCTCTGGTATCGAACCCAGCTCAGGGCCTTCCCCTCCCCAAACCCTGCCCTCTCCAGGTTCCACCCCCAAACCTCCAGGTATTTTTCAGCCTGGAGTTGGCAACCCTATTCAGACATGCTAGACCAGGTGGTCACGTATCTGGGCCTTTGGCATATTTAGCATAAAATACCAGCATTTTATTCTCAGCCCCCGGGGGAAGAGAAAAGGGGGGAAGCAGCGAAAGCTTTTCATTGCTCATCAGAGAATCCCTTTGCAACGGTTAGGGGCCGGTCCCCACCCCCGTCCTCCCCAAGCGCATAGATTCCATGTCCAGTGGGTTGCAAGAATCCACTGTGGGGCTGTCTGCCCCCCTTCCCCATTAAATAAACCCTTCGGCACCGTGAGCTCTAGCCAAGTATTTTAGCGATGCAACACAACGCACAGCCCGGCAAAGCCGGGGACCCACTGAGCGGAATGCGTGGGGGTGCCCCGGAAGGACTAAAGAGACCCAACTGCTCGGCAGTGCAGAAGCCGGGTCCCGGTTGAACACCTGCCTGCTTCCCAGGCTGAGCCGGTTATGCTGGCGTGGAAACAAGACTCTCAGCCTTCGTGGTGGCCGCAATTAAGGTTTGCGCATTTGCCCGCTTCCGGCCTCAGCCTGCTGGTGTCTCTCCCGCCACCCCCGTCCCTAAAAACAGCTGCCCCGGGACTTCCCCGGAGCCTTCTCCATTCCTCGTTTATTTTAGCCACCGCGGTTTTGCTAATTCTATGGGCTAATCTTAGCAACCCTTCTGTGTTTCCAGATCTCTAGGCGCTCCCAGGCCCACTGTGGGGCTCGGGACTTTATTGCTGGCAGCTAAGGAGACCAGGCCACCCCTGGTCAATCGAAATCCTGTGGATTCTTCCTCTTGGAAGCAGAGCAGCCTGTAGGAGTAGGAAATGCAGCCCATTGCTCATGTAGCAAGGCGATGCTCCCGAATGCATGGGCACGTGAAACTGCCTTATACTGAATGAGGCCCTCGGTCCATCAAGATCAGTATTGTCTGCTCTGGCTGGCAGCCACTCTCCAGGGTCTCAGGCAGAGGTCTTTCCCATCCCCTCCTACCCGATTCCCTTTCAACTAGAGATGCCAGGGATTGAACTCGGGATCTTCTGCCTGCCAAGCAGGTGCTCTGCCACTGAGCCACAGCCCCTCTTGACAGCTCTCCAGGGTCTCAGGCTGAGATCTTTCCCATCACCTCTTGCCTGGTGCTTTTAACTGGAGATGCCGGGGATTGAACCTGGGACCTTCTGCATGCCAAGCAGAGGCTCTGCCACTGAGCCACGGCCCCTCCCCTGTATTACATGAACACATGAAGCTGCCTTATACTGAATGAGACCCTTGGTCCATCAAGGTCAGTCTCATCTACTCTGCCTGGCAGCTCTCCAGGGTCTCTGGAGGAGGTCTTTCCCATCACCTCCAGCCTGGTCCTTTCAGCTGGAAATGCTGGGGATTCTACCTGGGACCTTCTGCATGCCAAGCAGATGCTCTACCACTGAGCCACAGCCCCTCTTTACAGCTCTCCAGGGTCTCAGGCGGAGGTCTTTCCCATCACCTCTGGCCTGGTCCTTTTAACTGGAGATGCCGGGGATTGAACCTGGGACCTTCTGCATGCCAAGCAGAGGCTCTTCCACTGAGCCACGGCCCCTCTTTACAGCTCTCCAGGGTCTCTGGAGGAGGTCTTTCCCATCCCCTCCTGCCTGGTCCTTTCAACTGGAGATGCTGGGGATTCTACCTGGGACCTTCTGCATGCCAAGCAGGCGCTCTACTGCTGTTTAATTACATCTTAGGTTTGCAAGAAGCTCCCATCCTCTGGCCTAAAATTTCCCACCAGGTAACTGTCGTGGATGGAACAGCATCCAGCTACGCAGCTGGCAGGCCCCATTTCACAACGCCATTGGCACTGGTTTTTCAAAATTGCAGAATCCGGATTTACCAAGCACCGAATTGGGTGGAGGGTTTCCGTGCTTCTGCTGAAACGCATCCCCATCGCAGGAAGAGAGGAGATGCGGTGTGGCGATAGCCACCTCCGCCCGGGCCAGCGTGGTGTAGTGGTTAAGAATGGTGGACTCTAATCTGGGAGAGCCAGGTTTGATTCCCCACTTCTCCACATGCAGCTAGCCAGGTGACCTTCGGCCAGTCACAAGTTCTCTCAGAGCTGTTCTCTCAAGGGCAGTTCTCAAAAGAGCTCTCTCAGCCCCACCCACCTCCCAGGGTGTCTGTTGTGGGGAGGGGGAGAGAAAGGAGATTGTAAGCTGCTCGGAGACTCCTTCGGGTAGTGACGGGCAGGGTATAAAAACCAACTCTTCTTCTCCTTCTTCTCAACTTAGCCAAAAGGAACAGAGGGATTGTTTCAACTGGAGTGTCGATGACATCTCTCCCGGAGCATGTTCCTCTCCATGTACCTCATTCTCCCTTTGCCGTTTTGCTTTAGTCCCGGTGACGCATTCACCAGTGTAGCTCAAGAAAGGCTCAAAGGCAATTTGGGGGGTGCCAGGATCCTGAGAGACCCGGGCCTGTGCGTTTGGGATGCTGGGACATTCAGGCTTCGGCCCAGACGCCGGCCTGGTGAAGCAATATTAGCTGGGGTGCTGTTGAAGCAGCATGCAAATGTAAGAGACGGATTCCCGGGTTGCTTTGCTGCATAAGAGGATGCTTGGAGTGATGCTTGCCATCTTTTGGCTGGGAAATGCCTGGAGATTTGGGGGTGGAGACTCTAGAGGGCGGGGCTTGGGGAGGGGCCTCAGTCGTCGAACCCGACCTCCAAAGCGGCCGTTTTCTCCAGGGGAGCTGATTGCCGTCGTCTGGAGATCAGCCGTCCTTCTGTGAGACTGGCCGCTGGAGGCTGAGAAGCCAGCGTTGGATGGGATGCTACGCGCGGGTGGCTTTCCAGAGAGTCACTCGGGGGCAACGAAGTGTGTGAGTTTGCCTACAGCTGTCTGGCCGAGCTCTTCCACTTTTGAGCGGCTGGAGCTACCAAACCATTAAAGGATGCTTCTCGCAGCGAGCCGGTGACGGCCCCAGGTTTTCCCACCCACTAGGCGAGGATACATTCTGGCGTCCCCAGCCCTGTGTGGGGTGGGATGGGACGGGGGCGGGCGCCGGAGAATGGGCAGCCAGAACGGCATCCTCGGCGAGCCGTCGCCCTAGGCGATGGTCTAAAATTCCAGCTCCTCTAAGTGGGCAATACGGACTCCTTTTCTTTCTGCCTTGTGGGGCGGGAAGGATTGTGGTCAGCTGCCGTCCCCTTCTCCCGTCCGTCCATAGCTCCTCTGGCGCTAGGGTTGCCAACTCCAGATCAGGGGATTTCTGGAGATTTGGGGGTGGAGTCCGGGGAGGGGAGGGATTTCAGCAGGGGACCATGCCATGGAGTCCATCGTCCGAAGCAGCCATTTCCTCCAGAGGAAGTAACCTCTGTAGGCTGGAGATAATTTGTGATTCTGGGAGGTCTCCAGGCCCCACCTGGAGGCTGGCAACCCTGCCCACAGTGGTCCCCACCCCCTTTGTTTCCAAAGCGTGGGCCTTTCCCAGTAAAAACGCCCACGCCCGTCTGGAAGCTTCATGATTGTACCCGGAAGCTCAGCCCCCACCCACGTCTCAGAAAGGTAGTGGCTGGCTGTGCCCTCTGCACATGTCCCAAGGCACTCTTGCCTTTTCCAATCCCTTTGTCTCAGGACTGAGCCCCGCATGCCAGACTGGGTTCCAGGGCCCTGCTCCATACAAAACGTTATAAGGGGAAGGCCGCAGATATACGGAACCCTCGCCTTGAAAACATAGAAAGGCGGGATTTGGGTACCGTCTCCGAGCGGGCACAGAAGCCCAGGGGCGACCAGCAGCAGCCAGTGCCCAGCCAAACCGCCACCAATGCCAGCTCTTCTGAAGTCTATGCCAGTTTTCTGTCTTTCTCCGATCCGGGATTGCCAGTTCCGATCCGGGATTGGAGGATTTCCGCCTTGCCCGCAACGGGCCATCTCTCTCTCTCTCTCTCTCTCTCTCTCTCTCTCTCTCTCTCTCTCTCTCTCTCTTCCCCTGAATCCATGGGGATCACTCTGGCCTCAAGTGCTATTCGAAATTCTACAAACTTATCAGGCAAAAAAGAAAAAGAAAAAGAGAAACGTTTCCTCAGGACCCAGAGCCGGGAAGGATCAAACCTCCCGTGGTCTGACCAGAACCACGGAGACTAGGCCGCCTTACTGGGGCCCGGCCTCTCTTCCTTCTGATTTTCAAGCACAAATATTCAGAATGCTTCCTTCTCATCCGGACTTTCTCTCTGAGCAGTTTATATTTGGGGGGGGGGGGGGGCGGGCGGGCGGGGCGGGGGGCTTGTGTTTGTGAAGGGAGAAAAGGGGGCAAAAAATAAGAAAGTGGAGCTCAGTGGTCAGTTCACATGAAAACAAGTGTGCAATGTTCGTCCGTTAGCGGTGTCTGGAGCTTTCTTCCTCCCCTTACCCGCCCCCCCCCCCCCGGGTTACTTTCTGCTGTGAACCCCCTCCCCTTTCGCCCTCTCGCTGCCTGTAATTTGCTTTCATGTATGTGCGCGTGGGTGGGTGTGCGATTTGTTGAAGAATTAAAATAAAAAGACAATTTGAAAAAGCTCTCTTCTCTCAGGTACAAAACTCCACAGATTGTGGCCAGCAGGGGTCTGGGGGGCACGGCCCCCTCTCGCCCCCTCTCTCCTCAACCTCTCTCCCAACGCTTTACAGTTCTCTCTGTAAGGGCTGCAGCAACGAAGGATAAGGAACGATGTCCGCCTGCCGAAATGGTGCTATAAGCCCTCTGGGTTTCCTTCTTGGTAAATGTCGTGTTAGTGGTGACTTGTCGTCTTTGGAAAGAAATAGGATTGTAGAAAAAGTGGGGGGGGAAGGGGAACTTAATGGCACGTGATCCGGCCGTGTGGTTATGTGACTAGCTCGGGAAATGGTAAAATGGTGGTTGTAGCCCTGGAATAAAGTGTGTTCTTGGTCTGGAACTCCTGCCTGGGTCTGTGTCTCTTTCTCCAACTGCTGGTTGTCCACTCACGCACCCCCCTTCTTTTTTTTTTGCAATAGAATTTTATTTTTTCCCATTATTTTCAAATGCAGTTAGCTTTTATACATATTCCATTCTCTATAATATTGCATAGTTAGCTAAAAAGATATAATCATTAAATGACTTCCCACTCCACCTGCACCTTCATATGTATCAACTGGTAAACATGTATTTAAAAGTATTTGCCTCCTAAGGTAACATTTTGAGCTATTATAACTTTCATACATTTAAACGTTGTATTGGTTAAAAAAGAAAAAAAGTTTAGTTTCACGGTTAGCTAAAAATTCATTTTTTGTGTTATAATTCTGTCCCTCATTTCAGTAGTTAGAAAGTGTAAAAATGTTGTCTTTCTTATTCCACTCTCGCTCCTTATATTCCTTCAAGTCTTTCCAATCTTCTGAGAACTTCGCTGAGTCTTGATAAGTTTTCTTGTCCATTTGTCCATTTCTGCCATAAATAGCAGTTTTCTCAAGTCCACTCACGCCCTTAGTTTTGAAGCACAGAGCTTAGGAAGGGTACGCTAGAAGTCATCCAGCCCTGCCTGCCGCACAATGCACGAAACCTAAACTCGAGCAGCATGATTAAAAACTCAGACAGACGGTGATTAGAATACGGAATTCGCTGCCAGGGGATGGAGTGGTGGCCGCAGGAATAAACAGCTTTCAAAGGGGATTAGACAGATTCATGGAGGAAAAGTCTATCAATGGCTAGTAGCCGTGGTGACTGAGGGGAACCTCCACATTCAGGGGCAGTCAACCTCTGAACGGCAAAGCCAAGAGGCAACATCAGGGGAAGGCCTCGGCCTCTATGAGAACTGGGTTTGATTCCCCACTCTTCCACATGCAGCTAGCTGGGTGACCCTGGGCCAGTCACAGTTCTGTCTGAATTCTCTGAGCCCCACCTGCCCCGCAAGGTGCCTGTTGTGGGGAGGGGAAGGGAAGGCGATTGTAAGCTGCTCTGAGACTCCTGAAGGTAGATAAAACCAAGGCTAATTTCACACGTGCACTTTCAACGTGCTTTTTTATTTGTTTTTATTGATTGATTTGATTCCTAGGCCGCTCTCCCCACATTTCGCAGGCACAGAGCGGCGTACAGGACCTGGTATCCAGGATTCACTAACATTATAAAAATTAAAACAGTATAAACATATATCGTTAAAAACGAACAACAATATAAAGGGCTCAACAATCAATACTCAGATGGCGTCTCTCTAATCACGCCGGTGCCATTTTCCCGGCGGCAGATGATGCAGTCAGCAGTCGAACATTGGTGGATGTACTATGGAGTGGGGGGGGGGGGGGGGGGGAAGCAAGGGTAGTGGCCCCTATTCATATGCCTGGTGGAAGAGCTCCGTCTTGCAGGCCGAACTCCTCCGATAATCTCCTCCGAGAGCTCATTCCACCAGGTCGGGGCCGCCACTGAAAAGGCCCTCCCCCTCGGGGTAGCGAGCCTGGCTTCTCTGGGGCCGGGTGTAGTCAGCCAGTGTTGGGCCCCAGACCATAGTGCTCTCCGGGGTACATACGAGGAAAGGCAGTCCCTCAGGTAGGTCGAACCCAGGCCATTTAGGGCTTTAAAGGTAAGCACCAGCACCTTGAAGCAAATTCGGTACGCTATTGGCAGCCAGTGCAGTGCCACCAGCGCAGGACGGACGTGCTCCCGTCTTGGGAGGCCCATCAGCAGCCTCACTGCGGCATTCTGCACCAGCTGCAGCCTCCGGATTCGCGACAAGGGCAGCCCCGTGTAGACAGCGTTGCAATACTCTAGCCTCGAGGTGACCGTTGCGTGGATCGCTGTGGCCAGGTCAGTACGGTCCAGGAAGGGAACCAACTGCCGCACCAGCCTCAGATGCAAAAAGGCCGACTTGGCAGCGGCTGCTACCTGAGCCTCCATAGAGGGATCCAGGAGCACTCCCAAACTCCTCACCAAAGGCACACGCACCAACGGTGCCCCGTCGAATGCCGGGAGCGGGAGCCCCGGCCATGGGCCGCCCCTACCCAGCCACAGGACCGCCGTCTTCGCTGGGTTCAGCTTCAACCTACTCAGCCCGAACCATCCAGCCACAGCGTGCAGTGCCCAGTCGAGATCGTCTGGTCCAGAGCCAGACTGGCCGCCCAACATCAAATAGGACTGGGTGTCATCCGCATACTGATGACATCCCAGCCCCTCCCTCCCTCCCAACTGGGCAAGGGGGCGCATATAGATGTTAAAAAGCATCGGGGACAAAACAGTCCCCCGAGGCGCTCCACATTCCAGCGGATGCCTCCGGGACTGCTGATCCCCGGGCGCCACCCTCTGTCCCCGACCTTGGAGAAAAGAAGCAAGCCGCTGTAAAGCAAGCCCCTGTATCCCCGCGTTGGTGAGGCGACGAATCAGTGGCCAATGATCGACCGTGTCGAACGCAGCCGACAGGTCAAGCGGCAGCAAAACCGCCCCGCCGCCCCGATCCAGGTGTCTCCAGAGGTCATCTGTAAGGGCGACCGGAGCAGTCTCCGTCCTGAACCCCGGGCGGAAGCCTGACTTTTGCCGTTGGATTTTCCTGAGCCAAACAGGAAAACCTGCTTGCAAACAATTGCTAAAGGGCATTAGCCAATGTGTGTGAAATCAGCTCAACTCTTCTTCTTGGCCTTCCAGAGGAACTGCCTGCCACTGTGGGAGACCGGATGCTGGACTAGACGGACCACTGGTCTGATCCAGCAGGGCTCTCCTGATGTCCTTATGAAGGCCTCGGCCTCTATGCCCTGTTGTTGACCATGCAGAGGAACTGGTTGGGAGACTGTGTGAGACAGGAGGCTGGACTGGATGGACCCTCACTGGTCTGATCCAGCAGGGCTCTTCTGAGGTTCTCATGAAGGCCTCGGCCTCTCTGCCCTGTTGTTGTCCCTCCGTAGGAACTGGTTGGCCCCTGTGTGAGACAGGAGGCTGGACTAGATCAGGGGTGGCCAACCTTGCTTAACGTAAGAGCCACATAGAATAAACGTAAGAGCCACATAGAGATGTCAGAGAGCCGCAAGACAGGAACAAATATCACACACACGTTTTTATTTTTAAAAATATGCAAATTTGCTTTTTATTAACGTTAAATGGGACTGCCAAAAATAAAAACAAACGAGGAAAACCGGTTATAAGAAAGCGAGAGAGAGAAACTAGGAAAGCAAATAGATGGGAGGGAGGAGGGAAGGAAGGAAGGGAGAAAGAGAGAAAAAGCATGCCTCCCCTTTGCTTCCCCAGCTGCCCTGCCAGGAGCCGCACAATATGTGTGAAAGAGCCGCATGTGGCTCCCGAGCCACAGGTTGGCCACCACTGGACTAGATGGACCCTCACTGGTCTGACCCAGCAGGGCTCTTCTTAGGTTCTTAAGAAGGCCTCGTCCTCTCTGCCCTGTTGTTGGCCCTCCAGAGGAACTGGGTGGCACCTGTGTGAGACAGGATGCAGGACTAGATGGACCCTCACTGGTCTGATCCAGCAGGGCTCTTCTGATGTTCTTATGAAGGCCTCGGCCTCTCTGCCCTGTTGTTGGCCCTCCAGGGGAACTGGTTGGCCCCTATATGAGACAGGGTGCTGGACTAGATGGACCCTCACTGGTCTGATCCAGCAGGGCTCTTCTGATGTCCCTATGAAGGCCTTGGCCTCTCTGCCCTGTTGTTGGCCCTCCAGGGGAACTGGTTGGCCCCTGTGTGAGACAGGATGCTGGACTAGATGGACCCTCACTGGTCTGATCCAGCAGGGCTCTTCTGATGTTCTTATGAAGGCCTCGGCCTCTCTGCCCTGTTGCTGGCCCTCCAGAGGAACTGGCTGAGGCCACTGTGTGAGACAGGATGCTGGACTGGATGGACCCTCACTGGTCTGATCCAGCAGGGCTCTTCTGGTATTCTTATGAGCATCCCTGATAGATGGCTGTCCTTTCTGCGCTGGAGTCAAGTACCTAAGAGAAAATGGGATTTTCAGGGCATAAGCTTTTGAGAGTCAAAAGGGGTCCAAAGCTGATGGCGGGAACTTTGACTCACCAAAGCTCACGTCCCAAATATCCGGGGGAGGGTGGAATTTTTGCATTTTTGCCTGTCCCTGTGCTCACTCTTGGAAGTCATGGAGACCTCTGGCGACTCCTAGTCGGGCACGGAGGACGTTCAGAGAAGTGGCTTGATCGCCTGCCTCTGAGTTCCGGCCCTGGTCTTCCTCAGAGGTCTCCCATCCAAATACTTGCCAGGATGGGCCCAGCTTAGCTTCCGAGATCCAATGAGATCGGGCCGGCTTGCACTATCCCGTTCAGAGCCCACCCAAAGTTTTTTGTTGATTTCTCAGGTGCTACTGGACTCGAATCCGGCTCTTTTACTGGAAACCAACACAGCTACCTTCTGAAAGTATCTGTGCTTGAAGATTTCCCGCAGACAGCCCCACTGGTAGCTGGTCCCATTTTCAAGCTGCTCTCACTTGTAGGAGCTGCTGCATTCAGCAGAAACCTCATCTCACGCAAACGAAGCCCAGGAGATCTAATCTTTGCCCTCTTCCGTGGGGCAGCCCTTAAAACATTTGGAAGAGTGACCATGAAGCGACCAATTCCTTCAACCTCTGTACATAGCCTGCCAGGATTACCCAGGCCAAAAAACAAATACCAGATTGGTGTAGTGACTAAGAGCGCAGACTCTAATTCGAGAGAACCAGGTTTGATGCCCCACTCCTCCACACGCAGCTGCTGGTGTGACCTTGGGTCAGTCCCAAGTTCTCTCGGAGCTGTTCTCTCAAGAGCAGACCTCGGAAGAGCTCTCTCAGCCCCGCCTACTTCACAGCCAGTGTTCCCTGTAAACTGAGTTAGTGTGAGCTGGCTCACAGTTTTTTAGCCTCCGGCGCACACGTTTGTCTCAGCGCAGGAAGGATGGCTCCAAAGCAAACTGATTTAGGCAGCAGCCAAATCGCTCGCTCACAGCTTGAATGCCAGTATCTCACAAAGTAGAATTTTTGCACACAAGACTCCACAGCTTAGAGGGAGCATTGCTCCTAGGGTGTCTGTTGGGGGGAGAGGGAGGGGAAGGAGATCGTAAGCCGCTCTGAGTCTCTGAGTGAAGGGTGGGGTACAGATCCAGTCTCCTCTTCTTCAGCTATGGTGGCAAAGGTCAGCCAGATACCTCCGAGAAATTTATTAGTTGATCTCAATGGACACCCTCTTGCCTTGTGGCTCGTCTGGGCCAGGAAAAGGCTATGCCGGCTGTTTATCAGCCCCCAGTAAGGGTTGCCAGCTCCAGGTTGGGAAATTCCTGGAGATTGGAGGGTGGAGGCTAGGGAGGGCAGAGTTCAGGAAGGGGAGGGGCCTCCACTGGGATGTGATGCCATAGCGTCCATGCTGCAGAGCAGCCATTTCCTCCAGCGGAACTGACCTCTCCCATCTGGAAAACAGTTCTAATATGGGGAGATCTCCAGGCCCCACCTGGAGGCCTGTAACAGTCACTTCAACTGGAAATGTATATAGAATCATAGAATCATAGAGTTGGAAGGGACCTCCAGGGTCATCTAGTCCAACCCCCTGCACAATGCAGGCAATTCACAAACACCCCCCACAAACACACATACACTGCACTGACTGCTGTTCCATGCCCAGAAGATGACAAAAAACCTTCAGGATCCCCAGTCAAGCTGGCCCAAAGAAAAATGGCTTCCTGATCCCTAAGTGGTGATCAGCATTTCCCTGGGCGTGTAAGGAAGGGCCACGAGAAAGAACGAAGCACTGAGGCCACCCTTCCTGCCCTCCCTTCTCGTGGTCTGCCCAAGTTCACAGGATCCGCACTGCTGTCCGATGGCCATCTGGCCTCTGCCTGAAAACGTCCCAAGAAGGAGAGCCCACCACCTCCCGAGGAAGCCTGTTCCGCTGAGGAACCCGCTCTAACTGTCTGGAAGTTCTTCCTCACGTTTAGCCGAAACAAATGAAAAACTTCACTGGCTGATTTTTGCTGATAAGCTGCAGTTTGCAGCTCACGTAACCTCTTTTCCTGCTGGTCCACAACCCTTGGCGAATGTTCTGATGAGGCAACCAAGGATGAAAAGGAAGAGAAGAAGAGGAGATTGGATTTATACCCCGCCCTTCACTCAGAGTCTCAGAGCGGCTTACAGTTTCCTTTCCCTCCCCCTCCCCACAACGGACACCCTGTGAGGTAGGGGGGGGCTGAGAGAGCTCTCTCGAGAACTGCCCTTGAGAGAACAGCTCTGAGAGAACTGGTGACTGACCCAAGGTCACACACCAGCAGCTGTGTGTGGTAGAGTGGGGAATCAAACCCGATTCTCCCAGATTAGAGTTCACACCCTTAACCCCTACACCAAAGGAGAGTACAGAAATGCAGGGGCAAAGCCGGGAAGAAAAAAGATGCTGCCGTGAGCGGAAAAAACCACACTTCACAGTCTTCCGCACAACGGTCCACAAAACACGGCTTTGCGATAGGGTCTGTGAAGCAGGTTACAGCGGGAACGCCTCGAGAGAACAAGGTTAGACCGAGAGATCTTGGCTGTGTGGGAAATTCGAACCCAGCTCTCCCAGGTCAAAGTTCGACACCCTGTCAAGGTGGTCGGAGGGTGCATTTCCCCTGATCAGATGACAATTTGTTTCCTCGGCTGAAAGGAGCAGTGCCCAGCACATCCATGCTGAGGAAGGGGGATCCGCCCTCTCTTCCTGCACGTCCGTGTGCCCTTTGACCCAGGATATGCTTCCCACTCTGGCCTGTCATGGCTTGGGGGGGGGGGGGAGATCAGCTGTGCCCAGCCCGAGGCAGTGGGGACATCTGGTGGTCAGTGAGGTTTCAGAACTGTCCACATTTATAGGAAAAGCTCATAGGAGGGGCCTCTTCTGATGGTCCAGGGGCCGGGGAAAATAGTTATGCAGTGAGGAGGAGGGGAGGAGGCCAATGCTACGCTGGGGGTTATTAGGAAGTGAATTGAAAACAGCTCAGCCAGTATCATCATGCCCCTGTATCAATCGATGGTGCGACTTCATTTGGAGTACGGTGTACAGTTCTGGTCGTCACACCTCAAAAAGGATATTCTAGCATTGGAAAAAGTGCAGAAAAGGGCAACTAGAACGATAAAAGGGTTGGAACACTTTCCCTGTGAAGAAAGGTTGAAGCGCTTGGGGCTCTTTAGTTTGGAGAAACGACGGCTGAGGGGGGACATGATCGAGGTTTATAAGATGATGCATGGGATAGAGCAGGTAGAGAAAGAAGTCCTTTTCTCCCTGTCCCACAGTACAAGAACTCGTGGGCACGCCATGAAATTGCTGAGCAGGCGGGTTAGAAGGGATAAAAGGAAGTCTTTCTGCACCCAAAGAGTGATGAACATGTGGAATTCACTGCCACAGGAGGTGGTGGTGTCTACAAGCATGGACGGCTTCAAGAGGGAATTGGAGAAACATCTGGAGCAGTGGTCCATCCGTGGCTCTTAGCCACAAGGTATAGATAGGAACTCTCAGTCTGGGGCAAGTGATGCTCTGTATTCTTGGTGCTTGGGGGGGCAACAGCGGGAGGGCTTCTAGTGTCCCAGCCCCACTTCTGGACCTCCTGAGGGCACCTGGTGTTTTTGGCCACTGTGTGACAGAGTGTTGAACTGGATGGGCCACTGGCCTAATCCAACATTGGCTTCTCTTACTTTCTTAAGAAGAGGAAGAGGAGGAGGAGGAAGAGATTGGATTTATACCCCACCCTTCACTTCCCGAAGGAGTCTCCGAGTGGCTTACAATCTCCTTTTCCTTCCCCTCCCCACAACAGACACCCTGGTGGGGCTGAGAGAGCTCTGACCAAGAACTGCCCTTGAGAGAACAGCTCTGAGAGAACTTGTGACTGACCCACGGTCACACCAGCAGCTGCATGTAGAGGAGCGGGGAATCAAACCCGGTCCCCCCAGGTTAGAGTCTGCGCTCCTAACCACTGCACCAAACTGGCTAACCACTATACCAAACCACTACACCAGGGGTGGCCAACCTTGCTTAACGTAACAGCCACATAGAATAAACGTCAGATGGCTGAGAGCCGCAAGACAGGAACAAATATCACACACACGTTTTTATTTTTAAAAATATGCAAATTTGCTTTTTATTAACGTTAAATGGGACTGCCAAAAATAAAAACAAACAAGGAAAACCAGTTATTGATAATGATATTACTTGTTTGCTAATGATATTGAGAGAGATGGAAAGAAAGAATTAAAGAAGTGGAAAGAAAGAGAGAGAGAGAAACTAGGAAAGCAAATAGATGGGAGGGAGGAGGGAAGGAAGGAAGGAAGGGAGAAAGAGAGAAAAAGCATGCCTCCCCTTTGCTTCCCCAGCCGCCCTGCCAGGAGCCGCACAATATGTGTGAAAGACCCGCATGTGGCTCCCGAGCCACAGGTTGGCCACCCCTGCACTACACCAAAGTCGAAGGGCATGTGTCCCATTGTTCTTGGGTGGGGGCACACCCACACAACCTTCCCGAAACATTTTGGGTTAGTGGTGCCAAGTCAAGACCCTGGTCCACGGGTGGACAAATGAGAGCCAGTTTGCAAAACCAAGCTCCATACCCCGGGGAAATAGAACCAGGCTAGATATGTCTGCAGACCTGCCCTAGATGGACCAGGCTAGCCCAATCTCTTCTGTTCTCGGAAGCTATGCAGGTTCAGCCGTAGTTAGTACTTGGACTAAAGATCACTGAGGAAGTCCCGGGTCGCTACGGAGAGGCAGGCAACAGCAAACCACCTCTGTTCATCTGCCAAGTCCTGGATCAGATCTCGTCAGATCTCAGAAGCTAAGCAGGGTCAGCGGTGGTTAGTACTTGGAAGGGAGACCACCAGGGAAGCCCAGGGTTGCTACGCAGAGGCAGGCAATGGCAAGACCACCTCTGAACATCTCTTGCCTTGTAAACAGCTGCAACTTGACGGCACCTCGCACCCAGATCTCTCTACCCAACACAGCAGAATTCGATGGCAGAATCTTGTCGTGGCAGAAAGGGATGGGGGGACCTCTTTCCTGACGGCTCCTTTAATTCCCCACTCCTTGTCAGTAGAAACTATCACAGCAGGGAGAGATAGGGTTGCCAATTCCAGGTTGGGGGTCTTCCTGGAGATTTGGGGGGGGGGGGTGGAGCCTGGAGAGGGGAAGGGCCTCAATGGGGTATAATGCCATAGAATCCAACCTCCAAAGTGACTATTTTCTTTGAGGGAACTGATCTCTAAGTCTGGAGATGAGTTGTGATTCCAAGGGATCTCCGGGCCCCACCTGGAGTGATGAAGTGCGCGGACTCTAATCTGGGAGAACCGGGTTTGATTCCCCATTCCTCCACTTGCAGCTGCTGGATGACCTTGGGCAAGCCATAGCTCTGGCACAGCTGTTCTCTCAAGGACAGCTTGGGGAAGCGCTCTCTCAGCCCCACCTTCCTCCCAGGGTGTCTGTTGTGGGGAGGGGAAGGGAAAGGAGTTTGTAAGCCGCTCTGAGACTCCAAGTGAGTGAAGGGCAGGATATAAATCCAATCTCTTCTTCTTCCTCTTCTGGAGGGTGGCAAGCCTAGAGTGTTGCGCAAGAAGTTCTGCTTCCTAACCTGCTAGATTTTCACTTGTGAGGCGGTATACACACATACACAGGGGAGGAGTCAGAACTGTGTTAGCATTTGAATTAGTCTGTGCTAGGGATGGGCATGAACCGGGGAAATGGTGGTTCGTGGTTCGTCTGTTTACACCAACCATGAACTTCGACGAACTTCTCCTGTTTCCCGAACTAGTTCCTGGTTCATTTAGTTCAGGAGTTCAGGAGGTGGTAGAACAGCCCCCTCGTGAGTTAGAGATGCCCCCAGGAAAGCTCAGCTGTAGTCTCCCCTAAATCAGCCACGCAGGAAGCAGTTCTTCCGGACTTGCTCTCACACTATGTCTAACTCCTCTCTCTTCCTGCTGCAAAGTGAAAGCAGCTAAGTCAGGGTGTGTGTGTGTGTGTGTGTGTATACACACACACACACACACACACGCACATGTCATTACGTAGAAAAAGAGGTGCAGGAGCTCATTAGCATACCTATTAGCATAACTCATTAGCATCACTGGCCGAATGTCAGTTTCAGCCCTATTCTACCCTGTGGGCTACTGAAGTCAATAGCAAAAACTCATAGGGTATGTGAGGGGCCGGAGGAGAGGAGATTTGAGGGAGAGGCTCCAAATTTGCAGGGTACCTTCTGGGACCTCTCCCCGAAATACCCACCAAGTTTCAAGAAGATTGGACCAGGGGGTCCAATTCTGCAGGGCCTCAAACAGGTTGCCCCATCCCCTCCATTGTTCTCTATGGTGGGAAAAAACGTTCCTTTTTTCCCACCGTAGAGAACAATGGAGGGAATGGGGGCAACCTGTTTGGAGGTCCGTAGAATTGGACCCCCCTGGTCCAATCTTCTTGGAACTTGGTGGGTATTTGGGGGAGAGGTCCCAGAAGCTAACCTGCAAGTCTGGAGCCTCTCCCTCAAACCCCCTCCCCTACGGCCGCTTTTAAAGCCACCGCCGAATTTCAGCGGCAATTCGGCAGCGAGCCGAATCAGATCAGAGAATCTGATTCAGCCCATGGCTGCCCTAGTGCCCACTCCTGAGCTGGCGGAGTGGCGCTCCGCCTTGCTCCGGCCCCAAAGGACCCCTCTGTGTGTGTGTATGTGTGTGTGTGTGTATAGTCTGCTCCCATAGAACAGAATGGGAGCTCCACGGTTGGATCCCAGAGCTGCCAAGCTCTGGACAACTGCTGTGGGTGTTTTCTAGGGCTCTCCACAAGCCCACCCCCCAGCCTTGCCTAGGAATAGCCTGAATCGGTGCCAGGCTGCCTGGAGAACAATCCGCTCTAATGAACCCAACGAACCTCCAGAGGGAAAAGGCAGTTCGTTTTTGGATTCGGGAACCACTTGCCCAAATGAACCAGTTCAAAACGAACCATAAGCTGGCCTGGTTCGTGCTCGAGCCGCGGTTCGTTTCTCGGTTAGTCCCCACCCCTAGTCTACACTGCCAATTCATTCTCCTGCCTCTGTAGGCGTAATCTATGGTTACCATAGAGTTTTGCCCCAAATACCAGAGCGTTGCCATGTGACATTGCCAACATGATGACATCGTTTCCGTGTGATGTCATTTTGTCACATTTGGGGGCAGGATTCCCTCCGCCGGCCAGTTGGGTGCACGGGGGGGGGGGGGAAGAGGCCCAAAAATCAGGGGATCCCCCGTGTCCAACTAGGAATAGCATCCCTATTCCCATTTTCTTTTCTCTGTGGGGAAAAAGGACAAAAAAACCCACACCCTGTTTCCTTCTCTTTCTCCCCCCTCCCCCTTTTTTGACGCTCTCTCTCTATTTTTTCCACATTATACTTTACGGCTCTCAAGAAGATCCTTAAACTACACCGCAACGTTGCAAAGTAGTAAAGGAATCGGTCTAATTTATGGTATCGCTACATAGAACACACACACGTACGTTGACAAATAGAAGTTGGGGTGGATGGGAGGGAGGGGTGAAATAACTCACAGTGAAACAAATTACAGTTGCAGTTTCTGGGCACGGAAGGGTTTAAGTCTCGTTGATGCCTTCTTATTAGTTCTAACAAAGCGCAAACCGTTGCCAGTGCTAAAAGGTATATTAATCCACGCAGACTCTGCCCTGATTTAGTGAATCCTAGGTTAAGATGCTGAGCTGCAGACCGGAAGGTCTGTAGTTCAGCAGTTCGAGACCCGAGTGCCGCATGACAGACTGAGCTCCCGTCCCTGGCCCCAGCTCCTGCCAGCCTCGCAGTTTGAAAGCAAGCAGTTGCAAGTAGATAAATAGGTACCCCTTCGGTGGGAAGGTAACAGTGTTCCGTACATCTTGGCGTTAAGTCATGCCGGCCACGTGACCACGGAAAAGACTTCAGGCAGTGCTGGCTCTTCGGCTCGGAAACGGAGACACGCACCGCCCCCTAGAGTCAGATTGGAGTGGCTTTCGAGCAAGGGAAACCTTTACCTTACTCTCCCTGAGAATCACCGTCTACGCTGAGAGCATATTTAATGCATGAATTAATTTCAAACATTTATCAGCCGCCTTTCTCCCTGGCGGAACCGAAGGAGGCTTACGATATAAATAAAGCTGTTACGAAAAGCCCCACGAAAAGCAATGTGAATCAAACCACCGTCATAAAACAGACTTTAAAAATGTCACGATTTGAAAATTCCAATCCGGACTGCCAATAAATGCAAACGATTCCGGGTTCATATTTCTTGTGGAATCCATCTCCTTTTCGTTCCTCGAAGAAAGCCGGCGAATCCCGGTGCAGGGCGAACCGGTAACCCCGTTTGCCGATTTCCCCTAGAAGATGGTTTCCGCAGCCCGGGCATCCGCTCCGGCTGCATTCCCGGTGACATCATCAGCATCCCAAGAGGATGCTGTCTCCACGGCAACAGGGGGGGGATATTGACTCCCGGCCAAGCCACTGGGCGAGATGTGCTGGGCAGAGTGGAGAGGCCGACCACAGCTAAACCCCATGGGGGGGAGAGCTGAGCCAGCCCAATCCCCTTTGGAGCATCCTTCAAGCCCTTTGGCGGATTAAAGGCAGGCAGGTGGTCCCTTGTCTCTGTGCCCGATTGCAGCTATCATTCCGGGCAGGCGATGCAGGATTGGGCGCGCTCCAGGGCGACTCACAGCCAGAAGGTAGGGTTCTTGAGCCAACCATTCGGAGAGCGTTAGAGAGAGAAGGCCTCAGCAACTGAATCCGAACAGAGCACCTGGCTCGGATCGCTCCCTGCCCTGTCTCCAGGGCACTCTGTGCCCAACGGAAATCCCTCTGAATGCCAGATGTCGCCTTCTGCCAGTGCTTGTTGCCAAGGCGGCGCCCGGGATCACAACTGCCGGGCCGGGCTGAATAGATCTCTGGGACGTTTCAGAGAAATGGGCATCGGAGACTGCTTGAGAGCTGAATCAGACTGTCAAGATTGCCTATGCAGCTGCTGGATGACCTTGGGCGAGCCATAGTTCTGTCAGAGCTGTTCTCTCAAGGATAGTTCTGGAAAGAGCTCTCTCAGCCCCACCTACCTCCCAGGGTGTCTGTTGTGGGGAGGGGGAGGGGAAGGAGATTGTAAACTGCTCTGAGACACCAAGTGAAGGGCGGGGTATAAATCCATCTCCTCCTCCTCAGATTAGACAGATTCATGGAGGATAGGTCTATCAGTAGCTATGAGGCATGTTGACTGAAGGGAACTTTCACATTCAGAGGCACTAAATCTCTGAATCCCAGAGACAGGAGGCAACATCAGGGGAAGGCCTCAGCGTCTATGCCCTGTTGTGGTCTGATCCAGCAGAGCTCTTCTGATGTTCTTATGAAGGCCTCGGCCTCTCTGCCCTGTTGTGGGCCCTCCAGAGGAACTGGTTGGCCACTGTGTGAGACAGGATGCTGGACTGGATGGACCACTGCTCTAATCCAGCAGGGCTCTTCTTATGTTCTTATGAAGACCTCGGCCTCTCTTCCCTGTTGTTGGCCCTCCAGAGGAACTGGTTGGCCACTGTGTGAGACAGGATGCTGGACTGGATGGACCACTGCTCTGATCCAGCAGGGCTCTTCTTATGTTCTTATGAAGGCCTCGGCCTCTCTTCCCTGTTGTTGGCCCTCCAGAGGAACTGGTTGGCCACTGTGTGAGACAGGATGCTGGACTGGATGGACCACTGCTCTGATCCAGCAGGGCTCTTCTTATGTTCTTATGAAGGCCTCGGCCTCTCTGCCCTGTTGTTGGCCCTCCAGAGGAACTGGTTGACCACTGTGTGAGACGGGATGTTGAACTAGATGGACCACTGGTCTGATCCAGCAGGGCTCCTCTGATGTTGTTATGCCCTTGGCCTCTATGTCCTGGCTGACTGCTGTGTGAGACAGGATGCTGGACTAGATGGACCACTGGTCTGATCCAGCAGGGCTCTTCTGATGTGCTTATGAAGGCCTCGGCCTCTCTGCCCTGTTGTGGGCCCTCCAGAGGAACTGGTTGGCCACTGTGTGAGACAGGATGCTGGACTGGATGGACCACTGCTCTAATCCAGCAGGGCTCTTCTTATGTTCTTATGAAGACCTCGGCCTCTCTTCCCTGTTGTTGGCCCTCCAGAGGAACTGGTTGGCCACTGTGTGAGACAGGATGCTGGACTGGATGGACCACTGCTCTGATCCAGCAGGGCTCTTCTTATGTTCTTATGAAGGCCTCGGCCTCTCTGCCCTGTTGTTGGCCCTCCAGAGGAACTGGTTGACCACTGTGTGAGACGGGATGTTGAACTAGATGGACCACTGGTCTGATCCAGCAGGGTTCCTCTGATGTTGTTATGCCCTTGGCCTCTATGTCCTGGCTGACTGCTGTGTGAGACAGGATGCTGGACTGGATGGACCACTGGTCTGATCCAGCAGGGCTCTTCTGATGTTCTTATGAAGGCCTTGGCCTCTGTGCCCTGTTGTTGGCTCTCCAGAGGAGCTGGTTGGCCACTGTGTCTGACATGATGCTGGACTGGATGGACCACTGCTCTGATCCAGCAGGGCTGTCTTATGAACTTGGGACTTCTTCCTACCGAGCAGATGCTGTGCCACAGAGCTATTTCGGAAGGACACATCAGCCCTGTTCACAAATTAGAGCTGGGGTCCCCGACATTTTGGAGCTCCTGGGCTCCTTTTGAGTTTGGACCCAGCCATGAAAACGCTTGGTGGGTGCCAGGAAAGGGGTCGTGGGGTCCCCATGAGTTAGAGGGAACACATGTACAGGGTACACTTAATTTTTCTCAAGACATGCAGTAAGTAGTTTTCCTCATGTTGCATTAAAGGACGTACGACTGGACGTGGGATTTTCAAGAGCAGAGATGTTCAGGGGTGGTTTGCCGTCACCTGCCTCTGCGTAGCAACTCTATTCCTTGATGGTCTCCCATCCAAATACTAATGCGGGCCTTTGCTCAGCTTCCAAGATCTGATACGATCGAGCCATCCTGGCCCATCCAAGTCAAAGCAGTCAAACAACGGTGGTTCACCATCACCTGCCTCTGCACAGCAAACCCTTGGACTTCCTTGATGGCCTCCCATCCAAGTCCTAACCAGGGCTGACCCAGCTTAGCTTCTGAGATCTGATGAGGTTGGATTAGCCTGGGCCATCCAGGTCAGGGCAGATGAACAGAGGTGGTCGGCCACTGCCTGCCTCTGCATAGCAACCCTGGACTTCCTCGGTGGCCTCCCATCCAACTACTCATGAGGGCCTTAGCATAGCTTCCAGGATCTGATGAGACTGAGCCACCCTGGGCCGTCCAAGTTAGGGCAGACAGACGAAGGTGGTTTGCCGTCGTTTGCCTCTGCATAGCAACTCTCGACTTCCTTGCTGGTCTCCCATCCAAGGCTAACCAGGGCTGACCCTGCTTAGGTTCTGAGATCTGAAGTGATCAGCCTAGCTTGGGCCATCCAGTCCACCCACGCCTGGAGAAGAGATTCCGGTGCCTTGCTCTTTGTATCATATTAGATCAGATTAGCCAGGTGAGATACACCGGTCGGGGCTTTTTCATCTGTGGCCCTTAGACAGAGGAACTCCCTGCCCCAAAAACAGTCTTCAGGCCCCCTTCTGAAGGTAAGTTAAAAGGTCCTTGCCCCAGAAGGCTTTGATGGTTTCCTTGGACCGGCTCGTTGCGTTGATACTATCTTCACAGAACAGATGGCTTTTGATCGTCGACTTTGTCTTTTTGCCATCTAAATTATGAATCGCTGCTATTCTTACATCTCTGAGTGTGATTCATATAGGTTTTTAAATTGCCTTTAGTCTAGGTTTCTGGTGACTGCGGTTTTA
This sequence comes from Lepidodactylus listeri, assembly GCA_029233225.1. NCBI lineage: Eukaryota > Metazoa > Chordata > Lepidosauria > Squamata > Gekkonidae > Lepidodactylus > Lepidodactylus listeri. The sequence goes on from JARCFY010000002.1 coordinate 5,873,808, forward strand.
GATTACCATTCTAAATTTGTTAGGCTTGGGGATATCTTGGTGATGCAAAGTACTGTCACATCATCATCAGAAGAAGAAGAAGAAGAAGAAGAGGAGGAGGAGGAGGAGATTGGATTTATACCCAGCCCTTCACTCACTTGGAGTCTCAGAGCGGCTTACAAACTCCTTCCCCTTCCCCTCCCCACAACAGACACCCTGTGGGGTAGGTGGGGCTGAGAGAGCTCTGACAGAAACAGCTGTTTTTCAACTACAGCTCTGACAGAACTACGGCTTGCCCAAGGTCATCCAGCAGCTGCAAGTGGAGGCGTGATGAATGAAACCCGTTTCTCCCAGAGTCCGCGCACTTCACCACTACACCAAACTGGCTCTGGAGGTGGCTTTTGGCAGGGCTCATTTCATAGCAGGAGCTCCTTTGCATATTAGGCCACACCATCCTGATGTAGCCAATCCTCCATGAGCTTACAGTAGCCCCCGTAAGAAGAGCTCTGTAAGCGCTTGGAGGATTGGCTACATTGGGGGGGGGGGGGGGTGTCGCCTAATATGCAAAGGGATTCCTGCTAGAAAAAGAGCCCTGGCTTTTGGGTTGCTGTGGTCCTGTTAGGCTCCCAAAACGTTGAGTTCAGAAACTCCTGGGAGATTTGGGCATGGAGGCCATGGGGGGCAGGGTGTGGGGGAAGGAGGGAGCTCAGGAGGAGAGGGATGCCATCAAGTCCACCCTCTGCAGCAGCCAATTTTTGCCAGGGGAACTGACCTCTGTCAGTTTGGTGTCGTGGTTAAGTGCCCGGACTCTAATCTGGGAGAACCGGGTTTGATTCCCCACGCCTCTGCTCGCAGCCGCTGGATGACCTTGGGTCAGTCTCAAGTTCTGTCAGAGCTGTCCTTGAACAAGAGCAGTTTCTGTCAGAGCTCTCTCAGCCCCGCCTACCTCCCAGGGTGTCTGTTGTGGGGAGGGGAAGGAAAAGGCAAGTTGTAAGCTGCTCTGAGACGCCTTCGGGCCAGTCACAAGTTCTCTCACAGGTGTTCTCTCAAGAGCAGTCCTCAAGAGAGCTCTCTCAGCCCCACCTGCCCCACAGGGTGTCTGTTGTAGGGAGCGGAGGGGAAGGGGAAGGAGTTTGTAAGCCGCTCTGAGACTCCGAGTGAAAGGCGGGGTATAAATCCAGTCTCCTCCTCCTCCTCTTCCTCCTGGCCCCACTGCTGGACCTCCTGATGGCACTTGGTATTTTTGGCCGCTGTGTGACAGAGCGTTGGACTGGATGGGCCACTGGCCTCTCATTCTAGCCATACCTGAAGCACGAAGCTCATACTTTAAGGCGCTGCTGGACTCTGGCTCTTTTAATCATAGAATCATACAGTCGGAAGGGACCTCCAGGGTCATCTAGTCCAACCCCCTGCACAATGCCTCCCACACACCCCTGCAGTGACCCCTGCCTCGTGCCCAGAAGACGGCACAAAAACCCTCCAGGATCCCTGGCCAAACTTGCCTGGAGAACAGGGTTGCCAGCTCTGTGTTGGGAAATACCTAGAGATTTGGGGGCTGGAGCCTGAAGAGGGCGGGATTGGGAGGGGGGAGGAACTTCTAGTGCCATGGAGTCAACTTTCCTAAGCGGCCATTTTCTCCAGGGGGGGCTGATCTCTGTTGCCTGGAGTTCAGGTGTAATAGAGGGAGATCTCCAGCTACTGCCTGGAGGTTGGCAACGCTCCTGGAGAAACACTGCTTCCCGACCCCAAAGTGGCGAGCAGTTTTTCCCTAGGCGTGTAAGGAAGGGCCACGAGAACAAAGCACCGAGGCGACCCTCCCTGCCCTCCTTTTCTACTGCTACAGACTGACTAACACGGCGACCCGTCTTGAGCTGGAGGTCTCCAGGTCCCACCTGGAGGCTGGCAACCCTAGGTCCTGTGCACGGGCTCCCACGGCAACTGTCCCTTGGCGACTCGGCCCCGGGGCCAATGAAACGCCTGCGGAACCGGCAAGGCTAGGGCAAGGTCAGCTGCTCCCCGCCTGTTGCTATGAGTGACTGGTCCTTCAAAGCCCTTGGCTTCACCAAGGCACCTTGACAACAGGCCACACCTTCCCTCTCTCCTGACAACAGGAGTATCCTGGCAACAGGGAGCCAATCTCTCGCCTCGCTGCCTCCCCCCCCCTCCAGCAGCAGTATCCCGGCAACAGAGCCTCAGCCTGCCCCACCATTTCCTAGCAACGGCAAAGCCAGGCTCCAAAACCACGATTGACCTGACGAGCCCTGCTGGGATTGGCTGGGCTCCTCGGGATGGCCTTCCCTGGACAAATGGGATCCAGATGAGTTTGGGAGCCTGGAAGGCGTAGAAGTGGGCAGACCTGTGTGTGCTGAGGGTGGGGAGGCAGGCGTGAAAAGAGCTGCAGAAAGCTTCCAAGCCGGGCAATTGGGAACATCCCGGGACCTCGCCAGACGTATGCTTGGAGCTCTGTGTCCAGAGTTCCCCTAGAGCAGGGGTGGCCAACCTTGCTTAACGTAAGAGCCACATAGAATAAACGTCAGATGTCTGAGAGCCGCAAGACAGGAACAAATATCACACACACGTTTTTATTTTTAAAAATATGCAAATGTGCTTTTTATTAACGTTAAATGGGACTGCCAAAAATAAAAACAAACAAGGAAAACTGGTTATTGATAATGATATTACTTGTTTGCTAATGATATTGAGAGAGAGAGAGAAAGAGAGAGAGATGGAAAGAAAGAATTAAAGAAGTGGAAAGAGAGCGAGAGAGAGAAACTAGGAAAGCAAATAGATGGGAGGGAGGAGGGAAGGAAGGAAGGAAGGGAGAAAGAGAGAAAAAGCATGCCTCCCCTTTGCTTCCCCAGCCGCCCTGCCAGGAGCCGCACAATATGTGTGAAAGAGCCGCGTGTGGCTCCCGAGCCACAGGTTGGCCACCCCTGCCCTAGATTTTTATAACCTCCACTCTCAGGCGGAGGACGGGATTTAATAAAATCACGGAGAGTCCCAGACGCCGAACTCCCAGGCACCGCTCCCGCTAAGCTCACCGTTTTCTAGCCTCCAGCTCACAGGTTTTTGTCTTAGATCAGGAAGGAGGGCTCCAGAGCAAACTGATCCATGCAGCAGCCAAATCGCTCGCTCACAACTTCAGTGCCAGTCACTCACAAAGGAGAATTTTTGCTCGCACGACTCCACAGCTTAGAGGCAGCATTGCTTCCCAGGGCACATCTGGTTTGGCTCCATTGGACTTCCAGGCCATAATTTAGCACGTGGTCTTCAGTAAATCACCGTAGGGGTGACAGTGGCTCAGCGGTTAAGATGCTGAACCGCAGACCGGAAGATCAGTAGTTCGGCGGTTCGAGACCCGAGTGTCGCATGGCGGAGTGAGCTCCCGTCTCTGGCCCCAGCGCCTGCCAACCTCGCCGTTCGAAAGCCAGAAACTGCAAGGAGATAAATAGGTACCGCTTGGGTGGGAAGGGGACAGCGTTCCGTGCGCCTCGGTGTCTAGTCGTGCCGGCCACATGACCACGGAGAAGTCTTCGGGCAGCACTGGCTCTGCGGCTTGGAAATGGAGATGAGCACCACCCCCTAGAGTCGGATTCGGCTGTCTTTCGAGCAAGGGAAACCTTTACCATGAATCACCTTCCGTGTGGGCCCAGACTGAAAAACATGGCACCTAAATAAAATAGGGGAAAAGAGAAGACAGCGAGAGGGATAGATTTCTTCCAGATTGGGGGGGGGGGGGGAGGGATAGGGCGTGCCGCGTGACTACACCTTTTCAGGACTCTCGCCCTGAGATGAGGAGGTGTTGCAGGTCAGTGGCAGAGCCTCTGCTTGGCATGCAGAAGGTCCCAGGTTCAGTCCCCGGCATCTCCAGTTAAAAGGACCAGGCAGGAGGTGATGGGAAAGACCTCCGCCTGAGACCCTGAAGAGCTGTAAAGAGGGGCTGTGGCTCAGTGGGAGAGCCTCTGCTTGGCATGCAGGAGGTCCCTGGTTCAATCCCCAGCATCTCCAGTTAAAAGGACCAGGCAGGAGGTGATGGGAAAGACCTCCACCTGAGACCCTGGACAGCTGTAAAGAGGGACTGTGGGTCAGTGGGAGAGCCTCTGCTTGGCATGCAGAAGGTCCCAGGTTCAATCCCCGGCATCTCCAGTTAAAAGAACCAGGCAGGAGGTGATGGGAGAGACCCCAGCCTGAGACCCTGGAGAGCTGTAAAGAGGGGCTGTGGCTCAGTGGAAGAGCATCTGCTTGGCATGCAGAAGGTCCCAGGTTCAGTCCCCGGCATCTCCAGTTAAAAGGACCAGGCAGGAGGTGATGGGAGAGACCTCCACCTGAGACCCTGAAGAGCTGTACAGAGAAGCTGTGGCTCAGTGGAAGAGCGTCTGCTTGGCATGCAGAAGGTCCCAGGTTCAATCCCCGGCATCTCCAGTTGAAAGGACCAGGCAGGAGGTGATGGGAAAGACCTCCGCCTGAGACCCTGAAGAGCTGTAAAGAGGGGCTGTGGCTCAGTGGGAGAGCCTCTGCTTGGCATGCAGAAGGTCCCAGGTTCAATCCCCGGCATCTCCAGTTCAAAGGACCAGGCAGGAGGTAATGTGAAAGACCTCAGCCTGAGACTCTGGAGAGTTGTGGAGAGGAGGCTGTGGCTCAGTGGTAGAGCATCTGCTTGGCATGCAGAAGGTCCCAGGTTCAATCCTCAGCATCTCCAGTTAAACGGACCAGGCAGGTGATGGGAAAGACCTCTGCCTGAGACCCCGGATAGCGGCTGCCAGTCAGAATCGACAATACTGACCTCTTCTGATTCAATATAAAGAAGATGTGTGTTCATGTGATGTGGTGTTCAGAAGCCTGGGGGTTAAGGGGTTGATGAGGGGGGTCACCTTAGTGGAATGCCCTAAAGCCCACCCTTCAGCGTAGCCATTTTCTCCGGGGGGACTGAATTCTGTATTCTGGAGATCAGTTGCGGCTCTGGGAGATCTCTAGATCCTGGTAAGCCTATGAGTGCTCAGGCTGCCAACTCTGAGGTGGGAAATAACTGGAGATTTGGGGGGTAGGTGGAGCCTGAGGAGTGTGGGGTTCAATGGGGGACTTCAATGGAGAATAATAGCATAGAGTCTACCTCCCAAAGTTGCTGTTTTCTCCAGGCGAACTGACCTCTGTTGGCTGGAGGAGGAGGAGAAGACGAGGAGGAGGAGGAGGAGAGGAGGAGGAGGAGGAGAAAGAGGAGATTGGATTTATATCCCACCCTTCACTATCCAAAGGAATCTCAGAGCGGTTTACAATCTCCTTTCCCTTCCCCTCCCCATGACAGGCACCCTGGGAGGTAGGTGGGGCTGAGAGAGCTCTTTGAGGAACTGCTCCCGAGAGAACAGGAGAACTTGTGACTGACCCAAGGTCACGCCAGCAGCTGCCTGCGGAGGAGTGGAGAATCAAACCCAGTTCTCCCAGATTAGAGTCCGTGCTCCTACGCACTACATCAAACTGGCTCGCCAGGAGATCTCCAGGATCTCCAGACACCCCCTAGAGGCTGGCAACCCTCCCAGGGAACTCTGCGCTTATGGCAGACCGAAAACTAGTCTTGTAACAAAAACAGAAGGCTAAATCCTTCCTGCACCGTCGCTTGGCCAGCCTCTTGTGCCGTGGGCCTCAGTTAACAAGATAATTGGATTCGGAAGAGGCCTGCCCAGTGCACCCTGGGAGAAAGCGTCTCCCGGTCAGACTCAGAAAGCTCTGTGCCTCCCCGAGGTGGGTGGGCAGGGTGTTTCTGAGCTTCCACCAGGCCAGGCACAAGGGAGGACGCCAGGCTCTGCCGCCAGCCTCTCTCCTCCTCGTAGTGCTACTAGCAGGCTAGGAGACGCGCTGTTCCCGAGAGTGACTCAGGGAACCGGCACTCCGAGGCTGCGCTCATAGCTGGCGCATCTGTCTGCCAGCTCTGCCTGCTGCCACAGGGAAACGGCTTCCCGCCTTTGCCACAAGCCTCCGGCGTGCCCTCTGCCCAGCTTTCGTCGCTGCATGGGGGGGGGGGGGGGAGGCACAAGAGTTTTGGCTTCACCCTGCCCAGTGCCGACAAACACCTGCGCCTGTTGTGAATTGGAGGCTGCCCTAGCTACGCCAAAGCCCTCGATGCTCAAGGATGCCTGCCTGCCACCCTGCTGGGAGACGGCAGAATGACTTGCTAGGAACGGATCGACCAGCACCCAAACACAGGTAAGGACGGGGTGGGTGGGGGTGGAACGTCCAAACCCAGCTAAGCTCTGCCCTAAAAAGCTTTTGAGAACCAGCAAGGCCATAGAGGGCAAGCAAGGGCTTTATTCGTAGGGATGCCAGTCTCCAGGTGGGACCTGGAGACCCCGAGAATTACAGCTCATCTCCAGACGACAGAGATCAGTTCCCCTGGAGAAAAGGGATGTTTTGGACGGAGGGCTCTGTGGCATCCTACCCCACTGAGGTCCCCTCCTCAGGCTCTAGCCCCAAATCTTCAAGAGTTTCCTAACCTGGATCTGGCAGCCAATGCCCCCTCTAAGCTGTGGAGTTGTGTGAGCAAAAATTCTACTTTGTGAGCTCCTGGCATTAAAGTTGTGAGCGCGCCATTTGGCTGCTGCATCAGTTAGTTTGCTCTGGAGCCAGAGGCTAAAAAAACTGTGAGCTAGCTCACACTAGCTCAGCTTAGAGGGAAAACTGCTGGCAACCCTAGCCCCCCCCCATCTCCCACCGGTGGCCAAGGGGACCTGGCTATCCTAGAAGAAGAGAAGAGGTTCGATTTATACCCGACCCTTCACCCGGAGTCTCAGAGCAGTTTACAATTGCCTTCCTCTCCCCATAACAGACACCTTGTGTGGTAGGTGAGAACTTGTAACTGACCCAAGGTCACCCAGCTGGCTGCATATGGAGGAGCGGGGGATCAAACCCGGCTCTCCAGAGTACAGTCCACTCAGCAGCAGAGAATAAGAATAAGCAGAGATTGGATTTATACCCAGCCCTTCACTCGGAGTCTCAAAGCCATTTACAGTCTCTTTCCCCTCCCCACCACAGACACCCAGGGAGGTAGGTGGGGCTGAGAGAGCTCTTTTGAGGACTGCCCTTGAGAGAACAGCTCTGAGAGAACTTGTGACTGGCCCAGCAGCTGCCTGTGGGGGAGTGGGGGAATCAAACCCAGTTCTCCTAGATTAGAGTCTGAGCTCCTAACCACTACACCAACCTGGCTCTCTCGAGCATCTGGAAAGCTGCAGTTAGACCGGGCGGGGGGGGGGGGGGGGGGGACAACCAAGGCTATTTTTGGGCAGGAACGCAGAAGAACGCAGCTACTGGCATTAAAGTTGTGAGCGGGCGATTTGGCTACTGCAGAAATGAGTTTGCTCTGGAGACATTGTTGCTGAGCTAAGACCAAAATGTGTGCGCTGGAGGCTAAAAAACTGTGAACTAGCTCACACTAACTCAGCTTAGAGGGGACACTGCTCGCAACTGGAACCGATCCCTGTAGACTGGAGATCAGTGGTAATCCCAGGAGATCACCAGCCACCACCTGGAGGTTGGCAACCCCAGGCAGGGAAGGCACCCGCCCTCCCCCTCTGCCTACTTGGCTGTGCTTTAAAAACATCCCTCAGTCCCTGCCGTTTGGGCAGCCGAGCGCATTCTGTGCAGGCAACCCTGGGTGTGCATCTCCTTTTGGTGTGGGTCAACTTCAAAGTGGGTTTTCCAACCAGATCCAAATTGCAAAGCTGAAGAAGAGAGACCCCGACGCTTTGCTGCCTCTGCCGGAGCCCGCTGTGATGCTTTGAAATAAAGGGACGGCTCTTTAAGAGGACAGCCTCTGAGGCCCCCGGAGGGAATCTTCTGGCGGGCTTCAAAGGCGCCTGATCTGGGATCAAAGATGTAGGCGCACAAACGGAGGCATCAGAACTTGAGTCCCCCCCCCCCTCCAAAAACAGCAGGCAGTGATGAATGGAGGGGAGGGGAAAATCAGTCACAAGCCGCTTTGGCCGAGAGTGGTCCCACCACCAGAGCAATTCCAGAGCATTAGACAGAATGCTAGAAAGTCATAAAATCAATGAGGGTCTAGGTAAAGGTTTCCCTTGCTCGAAAGCCAGTCAGATACGACTCTAGGGATGTGGTGCTCGTCTCCATTTCCAAGCCGAAGAGCCAGCGCTGTCCGAAGACGTTTCCGCGGTCATGTGGCTGGCATGACTAGACGCAGAGGGGCGTGGAACGCTGTCACCTTCCCACCGAAGCCTTCCCTACTTGCAATTTGTTGCTTTCGAACTGCTAGGCTGGCAGGAGCTGGGGCCGGAGAAGGGAGTTCACTCCGTCATGCGGCACTCGGGTCTCGAACGGCTGAACCATCGACTTTCCGGGGTCCCCAACGGCACGGTACCTGCGAATACCTTTCCAGGTGCCCCACCAAGTACTTTGAGGAAGTCAACAGGGCTGGGGGGTGGGGGTGGGCTTCCACCCAGCAGGGCTTCTAAATGGTTGTGCAGGATTTAAAGGGGCCCTGTTCGGCAAGTGCTTCCGCCTGAAATCTTTTTTGGGTGGGTAGAACAAAGTTGGAGTCCAGTGACACATTTAAGACCAACAAATTTTTATTCAAAGTGTAAGCTTTTGAATCAAACCTACACTTTGAATAAAACTTTGTTGGTCTTAAAGGGGACTCCAACTTTGTTCGGCTGCTTCAGACCAACACGGTGACCAATGCTCCCTCTAAGCTGTGGAGTCTCATGAGCAAAAATTCTACTTTCTGAGCTGCTGGCCTTAAAGTTGTGAGCGAGCGATTTGGCTGCTGTATAAATTAGTCTGTTCTGGAGCCACCCTTCCTGAGCTGAGACAAGAATGTGTGAGCCGGAGGCTAAAAAACTGCTAAAAAACTAGCTCACACTAACTCAGCTTAGAGGGGTGTATGTGTGTGTGTGTGTGTGTGTGTGTGAGAGAGAGAGAGACTGACTGGAAGTCATGGTGACTTCTGATGACCCCAAGTGGGGCTAGGACATTTCAGAGAGGTGGTTGATAAACTGCCTTTGCGTCCTGGCTTGGAGGTAACCCTTGGAGGTCTTCCTTGGAGGTCACCCTTCTAAGCAACGCTCCCTCTAAGCCATGGAGTCTTGTGAGCAAAAATCCTACTTTCTGAGCGGCTGCCATTAAAGTTGTGAGCGAGCAATTTGGCTGCTGCATAAATCAGTTTGCTCTGGAGCCCTCCTTCCTGAACTGAGACAACAAATGTGTGAGCTGGAGGCTAAAAAACTGTGAGCTAGCTCATACTAACTCGGCTACTGGCTGGCAGAAGTGATTAACTTGCAGCGGCTGCAGACTGTCATCTAAAGGGGTTGACAGCTTGCAATGTAGAGATCTCTCCTGGTCACAGCTTTCTTTTGGCTGCATGGGTAAGAGGCTAAGGGTGATCCTCAGATTTCCCTACCCATAGTCCGTTCTCCAGGCCTGTCCTCCTGCTCCTATGCAGCACCTGCTGTTCTTACTCCCTTGCCGCCTCTGACACCTGGCACCCCCTCCCACGACACCTGCCCGGTGGTGCCCTCTCCCCATCTCATGCATTTTTTCCCTCCAAGAAGTTCGGGGTGGCCAATGCGGTTCTTCCCTCTCCATTTTACCCTGACAACACGCTGGCAAGGTAGGCGAAACAGAGTGCATGTGACTGGCCAAAGGTCAGCTAGTGAACTTCACGGATGAGGAGGGATTTGAATCGGAATCTCTCATATCCTAGTCTGGTGCTCTGTCCACGGTGCCCCACTGGCATTCTTGTGCAACCTCTCTCTCTCTCTCTCTCTCTCTCTCTTCCATCAAAAGCCCTTCTCAGCATCCCCCTTTCTACAAGCCTTTGACTTACCCCATGAGCATCTTCACAGCCGACTTAGGGCCACCCTGTTGGGATTTGAAGGCAAGAGACCTTCAAAGGTGGTTCACCACTGCCTGCCTCTGCGTAGAGACCCTGGTCATAAGAAAACAAGAGAGAAGCCAGTGTTGGATCAGGTCACGGGCCCATCCAGTCCAACACCCTGTCACACAATGGCTGAAATACCAGGTGCCCTCAGGAGGTCCAGCAGTGGGGCCAGGACACTAGAAGCCCTCCCACTGTTGCCCCCCTCCCCAAGCACCAAGAAGACAGAGCATCACTTGCCCCAGACTGAGAGTTCCTATCTATACCTTGTGGCTAATAGCCACCGATGAACCTCTGCTCCAGATGTTTATCTAATTCCCTCTTGTAGCCGCCACCACCTCCTGCAGCAGTGAATTCCATGTGCTCATCATTCTCTGGGTAAAGAAGTGTTTCTTTTTATCCATTCTATTCTATTCTAACCCGACTGCTCAGCAATTTCATGGAGTGCCCACGAGTTCTTGTACTGTGAGAAAGGGAGAAAAGCACTTCTTTCTCTGCCTGCTCTATCCCACGCATCATCTTGTAAACCTCTATTGTGTCTTGTAAACCTCTGTCATGTCCAGTCTTCCCTCTAAGCTGAGTTAGTGTGAGCTAGCTCACAGTTTTTCAGCCTCCGGCTCGCACATTTGTTGTCTCCGCTCAGGAAGGAGGGCTCCAGAGCAAACAAATTGATGCAGCACCCAAATCGCTCGCTCACAGCTTTAATGCCAGCAGCTCACAAAGAAGAATTTTTGCTCACAGGACTCCACAGCTTAGAGGGAGCATTGGTCGTGTCTTTGGTGGCCCTGCTTAGCTTACAAGATCTGACAAGTTTAGTCTAACCTGGGCCATTCAGGTCAGGGCTACCTTTGGTTAATGTCTTATCTTACCTAGGTTTTAGGTGGAAAGATGACTTGTCAGTAGACACTTATCACTGCTATTTTAGCATGTGACCGTGTAAACAGGTTATCTTCAGTGGCTTTGCGTGGTATAGTGGTTAAGTATGCGGACCCTAATCTGGGAGAACCGGGTTTGATCCCCCACTCCTCCACTTGCAGCTACTGGATGACCTTGGGCAAGCCGTAGTTCTGGCACAGCTGTTCTTGAAAAAGAGCCCTTTCTGTCAGAGCTCTCTCAGCCCCACCTGCCTCCCAGGGTGTCTGTTGTGGGGAGGGGAAGGGAAAGGAGTTTGCAAGCCGCTCTGAGACTCCTTTGGGTAGTGAAGGGAGGAGTATAAATCCAATCTCTTCTTCTCCTTCTGTGGGGCCTTTTGTTGTTGTGTTACTGCTTATTGCAGTTGCCGTCTCTAACAAGCTCTTATTGTTGTTGTGTTGCTATCCTAATTTATTTTATTAGTCGCCATTAAATCACATTAAATGTCTTATTACGCAAGCTGATCTTCATAACGTCGCATGTTTAAACGTACGATCGCGAGCCGTCTCGGACGCCTTACTGCAAACGCAGGGCGGAAAGATGTAAAAATCTCTCCAATGAAAAGAAACCTTCCCCCCCCCCCCCCCAATGCTCAGGTTGACTCTGTCCCTTGTTTGAAAGCAGGGGTGTTTCTCTCGCCCGCCCGCCCGCCCCTCTCCAGTATTTCCCAGCCCGCCCTTGTAAGTGGTTCTGCCTGGCAGGGTGTTGAAAGAACGGCTGATGCTGCTCCCATCCTCCTGCATCTCTGTGTGAGGCGGTTCCCATGGCAACAGCCAATCGGAGAAAGGGGATGCAGCCATCCCCTGGCCAGCCAGGCCGGCTCAGCTGATGGGTGTGGTGAACAGCCGCTTGGGAGGAAGGGAGGTTTGTATGGGGAGGGGGGAGTCATTCTACACATGGCTGCAAAATAGGGAATGCTTTTTTCTTCTGCCTCTGCAGGCTTTTGGGACGCACAGGAACCTTTCCCTGTCTCTTTCGTGTGCCAGCAATGTTCCTTGGGTCCGAGTGTTGTAGCAATCTCCCAGAGAATCCAGCAGTTGAAAGCGATGCTCCCTCTAAGCCGTGGAGTCTTGTGAGCAAAGATTCTACTTTCTGAGCTACTGGCCTTAGAGTTGTGAGTGAGAGATCTGGCTGCTGCATAAATTAGTCTACTCCGGAGCCCTCCTTCCTGAGCTAAGACAAAAATGGGTGAGCCGGAGGCTAAAAAATGGTGAGCTAGCTCACACTAACTCAGCTCAGAGGGAACACTGGTTGGGAGTCAATTAAGCAAAGCTGGGGGGCGGGGAGAACGAGGACAGTTTTTGCAAGGATCCCAGAAAGGGGTCTGACTCTGCCTGACTCTGCCAAAATACTAGAACTGGAGGGCCTCCAATGAAGCTGATGGGTAGTAGGTTCAGGATAGACAAAAGGAAATACTACTTTACATAGAGAGGGATTCAAATGTGGAATTCACTGCCAGAGGATGTAGTCATGGCCACAGGAATAAACAACTTTCAACAGGGGATTAGAGAGATTCATGGAGGGTAGGTCCATCAGTGGCTACTAGCCATGGTGACTGAGGGGAACCTCCACATTCAGAGGCATTAATCCTCTGATTCCCAGAGCCAGGAGGCAACATCAGGGGAAGGCCTCAGCCTCTATACCCTGTTGTTGACCTTCCAGAGGAACTGGTTGGCCACTGTGTGAGGCAAGATGCTGGACTAGATCAAGCCTGTAGCTAGGGTGGGGCTTTGGGGGGCTCTGTCCCCTTTCTTAAAGGCACCACCCCACAAGAATTTCTCCTGTAAATGCTTTCTTCAATCATTTTAAAACATTTTTTAAAAGGTGTGCACTCCTTTAAGCAGTGTGGGGGTGCCATTGTTGACTAATTTCCACATTGATCAAGGGGGTTGGAGTAGGTGACCGCTAGGATCCCTTCTAACTCTGTCTCAAAAAACTGGTCTCCTTTTAGAGTTAGCTTTCTTGACTGTAGAAGTCATCACCCCCACCTGCGAGGTTGTTATCAGAATTGTTGCTTAGGCTGGCAGCAATCCTCCCTCTAAGCTGTGGAGTCTTGTGAGCAAAGATTCTACTTTCTGAGCTACTGGCATTAATGTTGTGAGCAAGCAATTTGGCTACTGCATAAGTTAGTTTGCTCTGGAGCCCTCCTTCCTGAGCTAGGACAAAAATGTGTGAGCCGGGGGCTAAAAAACTGTGAGCTAGCTCATACTAACTCAGCTTACCGGAAATACTGGCTGGCAGAAGTGATTAACTTGCAGTGGCTGCGGACTATCATCTAAAGTGGTTGACAGCTTGCAATGTAGAGATCTCTCCTGGCCACAGCTTTCTTTTGGCTGAATGGTTAAGAGGCTAAGGGTGATTGCCAGCATAAGAACACCTATGTAGAATAGACAGCTTGAGAGGGCTCAGAGAGAGAGAAGAGTAGCTGAGTCACAGTGCTCAGAATTCTGGTTTTTCTTTCTGCACAGAGAATTTCAGCCCCACCAGCAAAATTTTTGCCCCACAAGCTACAAAACCCTGGCTACAAGCCTGGACTAGATGGACCATTATCTGATCTAGCAAGGCTGCTCTTATGACCCTGAACTTCCTTGATGGTCTCCCATCAAAGAAGAAGGAGAAGAAGAGGAGGATAGGGTTGCCAAGTCTGGGTTGGAAAATACCTGGAGACTTTGGGGGTGGAGCCAGGAGAGGATGGGGTTTGAGGGGCCTCAGCATGGTACAATGCCATAGAGTCCACCCTTCAAAGCAGCCATTTTCTCCAGGGGAGCTGATCTCTGTCAGCTGGGGATCAGTTATAAAAGCGGGAGATCCCCAGGCCCCACCTGGAAGCTGGCAACCCTAGAGGAGGAGGCGTTTGGATTTATACCCTGCCCTTCACTACCCAAGGGAGTCTCGGAGCGACTTACAATCTCCTTTCCCTTCCCCTCCCCACAACAGACCCCCTATGAGGTAGGCAGGGCTGAGAGAGCTCTTTTCAAGAACTGTTCTCAAAAGAACAGCTCTGACAGAACTACGGCTTGCCCAAGGTCATCCAGCAGCTGCCAGTGGAGGAGTGGGGAATCAAACCCGGTTCTCCCAAATCAGAGTCTGCGCGCTTAAAAAAAAAAAATGTTGGTCAAAGACAAAGCATGGCGGTAAGTTACAGTACGCAAGGATGTAACTTTTTGTATACCAAACTAGAGCGGTTTGGTGTAGAGCAGGGGTCCTCAAACTACGGCCTGGGGGCTACATGTGGCCCCCCGAGGGCATTTTTCTGGCTCGCCGGGTGTGCCGCTGCCTGTCCTCCAATTCCCAGCAGCACACAAAGCAGCGGAAAAATTGCAGCCGACTCGTCCCGGGCCATATGACAAAGCCCCGCCCCCCCTGCTTCCAGTCAGCCAGGAGGAGGCAAAAGGAAGACTGGAAGAGGGTAAGTGTGGGGTGGCATGCGCTCCGGCTGGCCCCAAGTCTCCTAGCCGGCTGAGAGGCTTCTCAGCCGGCTAGGAGACCTGCGCCAGTCCCAAGAGCCGGGCGGGGGTCTTTTTCGGGGCTTTTTGTGCTGCTGGGAATCGGAGGGGGAGAGAGAGAGGTTTCTCTTTCCCATCATGATGCCTGCAGTAGTGGCGTTTCAGGGAGAAGCAGCTGGGGGCTTGCTGCCTTAAAAAGTTTGTGAGGATGCCGAGTGCTTTGTTTCTTCGGAGAGGGAAAGAAAACAGCCCCGTCAAGGGTGCCTTGCTTGCGCGCGCACCCCCCCCCCCCCCCGTGCGCCTTCCCTACCCGCAAAATAACATCTGAAATCTCCAGCCAGATCTAGACTAACTGATGCACACTTGCATCCCTTCTTACGACTAGCAGTGACAAATATGGAACCGGACATTGACCGTCTCATTAGCCAAAAGCAGGCCCATAGTTCCCATTGAAATACTGGTAAGTTTGTTGATTTAACTTTCCTTGTTCTTCCTTTTCAATATTGTATTTGTTCCCATTTTGTTGTTTTCCTTCAAAATAAGATACGTGCAGTGTGCATGGGGATTTGTTCATCTTTTTTTTCTTTTTAAACTATAGTCCGGGCCCTCCAACGGTCTGAGGGACAGTGAACGGGCCCTCTGTTTAAAAAGTTTGAGGACCCCTGGGGTAGAGGTTAGGAAAAAATCGCGTCTGCACACTTAACCCCTACGCCAAACTGGCTGAGCCTGCTTAGTTTCCAAGAGCTGATGAGACCGTGTTAGGCTGGGACACTCAGTTCACGGCCCAACTGTCCTGGCGGCGGAAAGGGCTGTCAAGGCACAGCTAACCTGTGGAGACCCCCCTCCTGCGGTTCTCAAGGCAAGAGACCTCCAAAGGTGGCTGGCCGTTGCCTGCCTCTGTGTAGACACTGGTGGTCTCCCATCCAAGAACTGACCAGGGCTGAGCCTGCCTCGCTTCTGAGATGTGATGAGACCAGGCTTCCCTGGGCCGTCCAGGTCAGGGCAGAAGTGATAAGAACATAAGAGAAGTTTTAAGTATTAAGCGGGAGGCGATGAATTCAAACAACAGGCTTTCATTCCGTGATATTGCTCAGCTCCAAAGACAGCTCTATGAGAGCGGCACCTTAATTCATACTGTTCCAACACGGAACTTTCAAAATACAAGCAGTACTATTGGACCCAAGCAGGGCTCAGCGATTGGGTATCTAGATTGGCTTAAGGACCAATGGGAGTCTTTATTCATCAGCAAAGAGGACATGGAGCTTTAGGATGCCAGAGCCCTTTCAAGCTATTGCTGCTTCAATGATCCAAAACACAAACACAACAAGAAGTCAGTGCTGGATCAGGCCAGTGGCCCATCCAGTCCAACACTGTCACACAGTGCCCCAAAATACCAGGTATCATTAGGAGGTCCACCTGTTGCCTCCCCCCCCCCCCCGCCCAAGCACCAAGAATACGGAGCATCACTTGCCCCAGACTGAGAGTTCCTATCTATACTTTGTGGCTCATAGCCACTGATGGACCTCTGCTCCATATGTATATATCTAATTCCGAAGGCACCCCCTGTGTGCGGATACCTAAATCCGTGCCGGGGGGGGGGGCACCTGGGAGGCAGGGAGGTTTTCCTACGCACGGGGGGCACTCCCCCCGTGTGCAGAAAAATCCAAAAAGTTTGAAAAAATATTCGGGGGATATTTAAATCCCCCCAAAAGTAAGAGCGCCCACTGCGCATGCGCAGGGAATGCTCTGGCCGTTGTGGGGGAGGCTCAGCGGGTCCGGTGACTGTGAGCTGCTCAGGGCTCACTGTCGCCGATGGGGGGGTGGCTGGAGGAGCGGCGGGGCTTGCCGCCGCCACTTGCCCTGGGGAGGGGGGTGGAGGAGCAGCGGGGCTTGCCACCACTTGACTCATGGGGGGTTTGGAGAAGCGGTGGGGTTTGCTGCCACCGCTGCTTGACTCGGGGGGGTTGGAGGAGCAGCGGGGCTTGCCGCCGCTGCTTGCCTCTGGGAAGGGGGGTGGAGGAGAGCGAGGCTCGCCGCCGCTTGCCCCAGGGAGGGGGGGTCAGGAGGACTAGGGTACTCCCCCCGCGAGTATCGTGGGTGCCCCATCTTGTGTTTATCTAATTCCCTCTTGAAGCCGTCCATGCTTGTAGCCGCCGCCACCTCCTGTGGCAGTGAATTCCACGTGTTAATCACACTCTGGGTGAAGAAGGATTTCCTTTTATCCATGCTTGTAGCCATCACCACCTCTTGTGGCAGTGAGTTTCACGTGTTAATCCCTCTCTGGGTGAAGGACTTCCTTTTATCCTTTCTAACCCAACTGCTCAGCAATTTCATGGAGTGCCCCCGAGTTCTTGCATTGTGAGAAAGGGAGAAAAGGACGTCTTTCCCTACCTGCTCTATCCCATATAAACCTCGATCATGTCACCCCTCAGCTGTACTACAGTATAAAATTCCGGCTGTGACATCCAGGGTCTGTGCATGCCCAGCCATTAAGAAATAAATGCTATTGCATGTGAAACTGGAAGGATGCTGATTTTATTAGTTTTACTTAAAGTGTTTCTATGCCCCCTTTCCGCTCCGTTCAGGGTCCTCAGGGCAACATGCATTTGAGTGACAGGGTAAAGTGCTGACATACATATTAGGCTGTTTCTGCACGAGCATTTTGCCGTGCATGGAATGTGGGAAGCCTCAAATGACATGGGAACATCACAGGGCTCGTGAGATTCCTGGGGCTTTCTCCTCTAGAGCAGATCAAAAATGAACCTCCTTCGATCTGGTTTCGAAGGGGAAAGCCGCAGGGGGGCTGTGGGTGGTGGATGCCCTGACCATCACCACACGGGGAAGGAGGACAAAACATAAGAACATCAGAGAAGCCATCTAGACCTTGTGGCTAATAGCCACTAATGGACCTCTGCTCCATATAAGAACATAAGAGAAACCACTGTTGGATCAGGCCAGTGGCCCCTCCAGTCCAACACTCTGTGTCACACAGTGGCCAAGAACACCAGGGGCCACCAGGAGGTCTACCAGCAGTGCCAGAACCCCAGAAGCCCTCCCACTCTTGCCCCCCAAGCTCCAAGAAGACCGAACATCGCTGCCCAAGACATAAGAGCATAAGAGAAGCCACTTTGGATCAGGCCAGTGGCCCATCCTTTCTAACACTCTGTGTCATCCAGTGGCCAAAACCCAGGTGCCATCAGGAGGTCCACCAGCAGGGCCAGAACTCCAGAAGTCCTCCCACTGTAGCTCCCCCCCCCCCCCAAGCACAAAGAAGAGAGAGCATCAGTGCCCCAGACATAAGAACATAAGAGAAGCCCTGTTGGATCAGGCCAATGGCACATCCAGTCCAACACTCTGTATCACGCAGTGGAGAAAAACCACGAGCCATCAGGAGGTCCACCAGCAGTGCCAGAACTCCAGAAGCCCTCCCACTCTTGGCCTCCCCCAAGCACCAAAAAGACAGAGCATCACTTGCCTCAGACAGAGTCTTCCATCTCTACCTTGTGGCTAATAGCCACTGATGGACCTCTGCTCCAGATGTTGATCCAATTCCCTCTTGAAGCCGTCCATGCTTGTAGCCGCCGCCACCTCTTGTGGCAGTGAATTCCACGTGTGAAACACTCTTTGGGTGAAGAAGGACTTCTTTTGATCCGTTCTAACCCGACTGCTCAGCAATTTCATGGAGTGCCCACGAGCTCTTGTCTGGTGAGAAAGGGAGAAAAGGACTTCTTTCTCTGCCTGCTCTATCCCATGCATAATCTTGTAAACCTCGATTATGTCACCCCTCGGCCGTTGTTTCTCCAAGCAGAAGAGCCCTAACCTCTTCGACCTTTCTTCCTGGGACTCAGGGTCCTTTCGACCTGGGACTCGGAGTGAAGGGTGGGGTATAAATCCAATCTCTTCTTCTTGGTTTTAGCAGGGTTTTGAACTGGTGCGAAAATATGTCAGATCAGAGACCAGAGTTAGGCTGCAGTCACACGGCCCTTAAATGCGGGAGGAAGGGCTATTTCCTCCCGCATTTAAAGGGGCCGACCACACGGCCCAACCCCAAGTCTCGCGCTGAAGTGGGCTCAAATGCGGGTTCCTCCCGCATTTTCCGACCCCGGGAAAATCAACAGTTTTCCCGAGTGTTGCGGGAGGAACCCGCATTTGAGGTATCTGGACAGCCCTCTCTCGCAATCATTGCGAGAGCGGGGCTGTCCAGATAGTCCCACCGGCCATTTCCCCCCCCCCCCTTTTACACTTGGGCGCTTGGCCACTCAAGCGCCCAAGTGTAAAAGGGGGGGGGGGAAACCCAAACTCACCAGGCAGCTGGCGGGTCCTTGGTCGCCACCGCCACTTCTGCCGCCGCCGCCTCTTCCGCCACCGCCATTCCCGCCTCTTCAGCGGCTCCCGCCGCCAACGCTTCCGCCGACGCGGCCACTTCTGCTGCCACAGGGGTTGGGATGTGTAGACATTCCAACCCGCGGTAGAAAAATGTGGCCCCTTTAAAGGGGCCGTGTGACCGCAGCCTTAGACAAAAGAAATATGTGTTTGTGGCATGAGAAGAGACAATTCTCTCCCTCTGTCTCTAATCTTTTTTTAAAAAATGCAGCAAGCTCACATTACATCTTATATTCAGGAGGGGTAGCCGTTTTGGTCTGAAGCAGCAGAACTAAGTCTGAGTCCAGTGGCACCTTTAAGACCAATAAAGTTTTATTTGGGGTATTAGCTTTCATGCACAGGAAAGCTTATATCCAGAATATAACTTTGTTGGTCTTAAAGGTGCCAGCTGGACTCATTACATCTTACACAACATAAAACAGTCTAATAAACTATCGTTTCAGGTAGCCGTGTTGGTCTGCCGTAGAAGAACTCAATTCGAGTCTAGTGAACACTTTCAAATCCAACAGGCTTTCCAAGGTATAAGTTTTCTAGAGTCAAAGCTCCTGAAATGTTGCTGGTCTCTAAATTCCCTCTGGTCTCGAACTGAGCTCTAAAAAACTTGGAGTCAGCCGTGTTAGTCTGTTGCTGCAAAATAGTTAAAAGCCCGGAAGCACCTTTAAGACTAACGAACTTTATTGTAGCATAAGCTTTCGAGAAACACAGCTCTCTTCGTCAGATGCATGGGATGAAGAGAGCTGTGGTTCTCGAAAGCTAATGCTACAAATCAAAATCAATTCAAATGTATTATGGTCGAGACCAGCAAGGTTAAAATACAAAAAATAATGCTACAGTAAAGTTTTTAGTCTTAAAGGCCAATTCCGCATTAGTTTTTGCCCTGGCGTCACTCCCTGATAGAATCCGGGGCAGAGCAACAGTTCCCCACTAGTTGCTCCGGGTCTGCAGTTGGCCCGAATGTAATCATCGTTTCCCCCGGATCTTCCGTTTCCGGGATTCTCAGGGGTTCTTTTTTGCCATGGGAGTGAAGTCGGGGCATTCAAGTGGGGAACTCCGAAATCGGGGTTTCTTGCTCCACCCCTTTAATGCCCCTCTGCTTCTTTCCCTCCCCTTTCCCGCCCTGGCGCAAGCAGAGGTTTTTTTGTTCCCCGCTTTGTTGCGTTACAACAACACGACCTGACATTGATCCACCGTTGACTAGCATTTAAATGTCTTTTTAAAAACGTACTTTTGTTGTTGATGTCTGCACATTTCTGTGTTGCATCTCTTGCACAAAAGTCGTGCCTGAGTCATGCCACTATAAAAATATGTATTGATGGCTTTGAGGCGCAGCGCGAGCTTCCCCCCCCCCCCAATTGCATTACAACAACACGACACGACATTGATCCATCATTGTGTGGTTAACATTTTTTGCGGGGCCAATATATTGCGGGTGGCGTGGTGGTGAGGACACAATTTTTGCAGGGGTTACATGTGTTAGTGTGGCATGTTCCCCCTCCATTTCCCATCCCTTTCCCACCCTCCATTTCCCCTCCAACTCTGGTGCAAGCTTTTTTTTTCTTACACGGATGATTTCTGCGGGCTTGGAAGCTCAGATGGCCAGTCATGGCTTTGTTGTGTCACGACGTCATAACGCAACTCCGCCTACATTAAAAAAGGGGGAGACGGGCGGGGGCTCAAGATTCGGGGCAAGGACAGATGCGGAAATGAAGAACCGGCATCAACCCGGGTCAGATTCATGTAATGCGGCAACGCGCACACTGATTCGGACCAATTAAACCCGGGATGAAAAGGGAAGCAAAGCACTTGTGCGGAATCGGCCTTAAAGTCTTTTTATTATCTAGTCTTTTTTCTAGTTTGTTAGTCTTAGGCTTTTTACTATCTAATTTATTTATTGTACAAATTGATGCCAGTACATGTGATAGCTTGAATGCAGAAAATATGGTACACCGATCCTATATATGTCATTACTAGTCATGCTTTTGATTCTCTTTATATTGTCTGGTTGGGCCCCGGTGGCTCAGAGGTTAAGACGCTGAACTGCAAACCGGGAGGTCGGTAGTTCGGCAGTTCGAGACCCGAGTGCCGCGTGACGGAGTGAGCTCCCGTCTCTGGCCTGCCAACCTAGCTCCTGCCAACCTAGTAGTTCAAAAGCAAAAGCTCCTGCCAGCCTAGCAGTTCAAGAGCAAGAAATTGCAAGTAGATAAATAGGTACTGCTTTGGCGGGAAGGAAACAGCATTCCGTGCGCCTCGGCGTTTAGTCAAGCCGGCCGCATGACCATGGAAAAGTCTTCGGACAGCACTGGCTCTTCGGCTTGGAAACGGAGATGAGCACGGCCCCCTAGAGTCAGATTCGACTGGCTTTCGAGCCAGGGAAACCTTTACCTTTTACTTTACCTTTATATTGTCTGGCAATCTGCACTGTTTAATAAACCTGGTTTTCATTGGGATCAATATCCTGTCTTTGTATTACCAGAGCCTGAACCAGAGTCCGGCGTGCCTCCTCCCCCCCCCTCCCAGGTCCAATGCCCAGAAACTGCAATCCCTCGTGTGGCTGCCGCTGTGGCCAAGCTGTGGAACAGGGCAAGTGGTATGGGGTCCATTCCTATCTCTACCTTTTCTATGAGGACTGCGCCAGACCTTGTTCTGATGAGGTCCCTGAGCCAGCAGTCCCTCCAGATTGCCTTGGATGGAACTCTGTCCTCTGGAAGGTAAAGGTCGTGTCCTTTGTACAGGGCGGAGGGGTTCAAATACCAGCTTGGGTTGCTGTCTTTGACTGTCTGGCCCCTGAGACTGAGAGCCTCTGAGCACATGCAGAATTTCTTCCCCAACAGGGACTATTAGAGCTAGCTTGGTGTAGTGGTTAGGAGCACAGACTCTAATCTGGGAGTACCGGGTTTGATTCCCCACTCCTCCACTTGCACCTACTGGTGTGGCCTTGGGTCAGTCATAAGTTCTCTCGGAGCTGTTCTCTCGAGAGCAGTTCTCGAAGTTTTCATGTGCATGCACACTTCTTCAGATGCCTGTACTGAAGAAGTGTGCATGCACACGAAAGCTTATGCCCAAAATTTAACTTTGTTGGGGTTTAAAAAAAAAAAAATTGTGGGTATTGTGTGTTTATGTGTGCTTGCATGCCTGGAAGCCATGGTGACTTCTGGCGACCCCTAGTGGGACTTGGACATTTCAGAGAGGTGGCTCGATAACCAGTCTCTGTGTCCTGAGCCCTGGTATTTCTTGGAGGTCTCCCTTTCAATTACTCACCAAGGTCAGCCCTGCTTAACTTCTGAGATTTGATGAGAGCAGGCTTGCCTGAGCTATTCGGGTCAGGGCAACTTTGTGAGTCTTAAAGGTGCCACTGGACTAAAATTTAAACGCCTATATTGTTATTGTGTTATAACAGCGGTTCTCAACCTGTGGGTCGCGACCCCTTTTGGGGTCGAACGACCATTTCACAGGGGTCGCCGGCTGGCGTCTGAGCCCGCCCCGCCACTCCCCACCGGCAGGAAAGGGCCCCGCGCTCAATCGAGTGCAAGGTCTGGCCTCCTGGCTCTTTGCCCTCAAAGGGAGCTTTCCCTTTAAGGGCAAAGAGCAGGGGTTGGTTGGGGCCAGAGCCTCGCCCCCTGCTTCCAACAGCCCTTCAAGCAGGGGCCATGAGGAGGAAGAAGCCAGCAGGTAAGTCAATGGCCGCTTCCCCCTCCCCGCCGCAGCCTTTAAGGCGCTCTGCTGTCGCCTTCCCTGGGCTCCACGCCGAAGCGCAGAGCCCAGGAAAGTCAGCAAAAGTCGCCCTCCCGCCGCCTTCCCTAGGCTCCAAGCCGAAGTGCAGAGCCCAGGAAAGGTGGCAAAAGCTGCTCCCCCCCACCTACCTACCTACCTTCCCCCCTCTCTCCCCCCCTTTCTCTCTCTCCCCCCTCTCCCCCTTTCTCTCTTCCCCTTTCTCTCTCTCTTCCCCCTTTCTCTCTCTTTCTCTCTTCCCTCCCTCTTCCCCTTCTCTCTCTCTCTCTCCCCCTACCTTTCTCTCTCTCTCCCTCTCTCTCCCCCCCCTACCTACAACAGCCTCTCCCCCCCAACTACCTTTGTTTTCTCATGGCATCTTCTGTTGAAGAAAAGTAAGTCTGAAGCCTGAGTGCTTGTTGTGTCTTGTTGGAAATAGCTTGCAAATATACATGTGTCTAAAGTCTGTATGAAAGTTGTTTGGTGCTAACTGCCATGCAAGAGAAAACATCTGAAAAAGTAGCTTCATTGTTGTGTGTGTTGGCAGAATTTTATGGTTGGGGGTCACCACAACATGAGGAACTGTATTAAAGGGTCACGGCATTAGAAAGGTTGAGAACCACTGTGTTATAATGATCTATCTGCTAGCTAGCTCCTCTGAATTCCTAGCCTTAACTTTTTTTAAAAAGTAAATCTCTAGTCTCTTCCATTCAGGAGATGTATCTCCACAACAAAAAATGATAGAGAAGGAAGGAAGGAAGGGAGGAAGGGAGGGAGGGAGGGAGGGAGGGAGGAAGGAAGGAAGGGAGGGAGGGAGGGAGGGAGGGAGGGAGGAAGGAAGGGAGGGGGGAATAGAAGAAAGGAAGGCAGAGAGAGAGGAAGGAAGGAAGGAAGGAAGGAAGGAAGGAAGGAAGGAAGGAAGGAAGGAAGACAGGAAGGAAGGAAGGAAGGAAGGAAGGAAGGAAGGAAGGAAGGAAGACAGACAGGCAGACAGGCAGACAGACAGACAGACAGACAGCTGGAAATTCAGAGGACCTTGTAGATAGTTAGCTACATCATTACGATGTTGTAACAATCTATCTAGGAGGTCCTTGGAACTCACAGCTTTCTTTGTTTTTTTAAAGTAAGTCTCGAGCCCTTTTTGTTGTGGAGGTTATACCTGCTCAGTGAAAAGTCAGAGACACTTAGTAGCTAGATCGTTATAAAGTCATAATGATCCAGCAGTCTAGCAACTGCTGATTTTAAAAAGGCCCCAGACCCCAGATGCCAGCCTCCAGGTGGTGCCTGGAGGTCTCCCCAAATTACAGCTCATCACCAGACGACAGAGATCCATTCCCCTGGAGGAAAGCGATGTTTTGGAGGGTGGACTCTATGGCATTGTGCCCCACTGAGGTCCCTGCCCTCCCCAGGCTCCATCCCCAAATCTCCAAGAGTTTCTTAACCTGGTGCTGGTAACTCTGCCCCCTGCCAGTGGCAAGGGGGGACCCGGAAACCCTACGGCCCAGTAGCCGGGAGGGGGGCTTATGTGGCTTTTCCAGAGGACTGGGTTTGTTCAGAGTTTGTTCAAACTCTGCTCGGAAATATCCCTGAAGTATTTGGCTGCCCTCGTCGAAGACAAGAAACTGGGTTGGTCCAGCAAGGCTCTTCTTCTGTTCTTCCAGGACAAAGTGCTTGCTGGATCTTGCCCAAGCCTGGTTCAGGAGTAGCAGAAGCTTTATGAAGTCAGGTCCAACTGGGGTCATGACCCTGACATGCAGTGCTAACGGAAGGAAGGGGAACAGGGCAGAATCCAACCCAAACCTGGTGCAAAGCTTTAGGCTGTGGTCACACAGCCCCTTGAAATCCGGGAGCCCTCCTGGATTAAAGGGGCCACATTTTTTTACCTCGGTTTGGGAGGAGGAGGCGGCAGGCGACGGACGTAGAAGGCGGCGAAGGAGGCGGCAGCGGTGGCAGAAGAAGCGGCGGTGGCGGAAGAAGCGGCGGGCGGCCCGGCCTTGAGGGGTGTGGCGGCGGCGGCTTTTTCGGTGGCGGCGGCTTTTTCAACGGCAGCCAGCTGTGGCGGCGGCTGGGGGAGGCATCCTTCCCCGAGCCCCGCCGGTCGCCTGGTAAGTTTGGGGTTCCCCCCCCCCCTTTTACACTTGGGCGCTTGAGTGGCCAAGCGCCCAAGTTTAAAAGGGGGGGGGAATGGCAGGCGGGGCCATCTAGACAGCCCTTCTCTCGCAATGATTGCGACAGAGGGCTGGCCAGATGGCTCAAAAGCGGGTTCCTCCCACAACTCCCGAGAAAACAGTCGATTTTCCCGGGGTCGAAAAATGCGGGAGGAACCCGCATTTGAGCCCGCTTCGGCGTGGGACTAGCCCCGGCCTTTTTAGATGGTCCCTTTAAATGCGGGAGGAAACGGCCCTTCACCCCGCATTAAAGGGCCGTGTGACCGCGGCCTTAGAGATGCCAGATCCTGTCCAGGCAGTGTCTGGGATGGCTCTGGCGCCACCTGCAGGCTAGTGCATGGGTATCTTGGCCTTGCTTAGAATGGAGTACCGGGCGCTGGAGGTGCTGTTCAAATCCTACCATCCCTCCTACACTTCCAGCTGTGAGAGTGCTACAACTGTAGCCACAGGTGTGCCTTGCCACTGGATGAGCCAAGAATCGCACCCAGCACCCTCAGTGATTTTGCCATGGATCCTGTGGCAGAGTGCCCTGGCAGGGTTGCCCACAGGGTTTTTTGGGGGGGGGGAATGTCCTGGCGCTTTAACAGAGGCTTCACGTGTCGAAACGGGCAGTTGGATTAAGGTCAGTAGCATTACCTGGTCCATGACAGCCCGTTAAACCTCTTGAAGAAACGGGACATTTTCCTCCAGACCTGTTGGCAACCGTATGGTCTGGTGCAATTGCCCAGTGTAGCTCTCCTCAGCCTGCCCCCAACATACCCCTAACCCCCCACCCCCCCGCACACTGAGTGGACAGTACTGGAGAGGAGACGACTGAGAGGTTATAAGACGACCATCTTCAAGTCCTTGAAGGGCTGCCCTATAGTATAGAGGATGGTGGTGGCAACGTTCCCCCCAAGCTGAGTTAGTGTGAGCTAGCTCACAGTTTCTTAGCCTCCGGCTCCCACATTTTTGTCTTCGCTTAGGAAGGAGGGCTCCAGAGCCAACGAATGTTATGCAGCAGCCAAATCGCCCGCTCACAACTTTCATTAATTAATTTGTTTGTTTGTTTGCTTGTTTGTTTGTTTCATTTTTATCCCGCCTTGCCAGCGAACTGGCTCAAGGCGGCTCACAACCATAAAATACCAACAGAGTGGTTTACAAATTAAACAGATTAAAACTGGCATAAAAACCAAACATCAACGCATACACCCACTATGAAGAACATAACTGGCAGCATCAGAGTTCTCATGGAGAACAGATGGCAGTACGAGATTCGACTGGGGGCCAGGGCGATATTATCCTATAAATTCCCCCCCCCCGGTGGCGGCTCCTAATTGAAAGCCTGACGGAAGAGCTCCGTCTTGCAGGCCCTGCGGAACTGTAATAAGTCCCGCAGGGCCCTTATGTCATCCAGGAGCTCATTCCACCAGTATGGGGCCGCCACTGAGAAAGCCCTGGCCCTGGTACAGGCCAGCCGCGCATCCCTCGGACCAGGAATAGTCAAGCGATGCTGAGTGCTTGACCTCAGTGTCCTCTGGGGCATATATGGGGAAAGGCGGTCCCTCAAGTAGGCAGGCCGGTATTTAATGCCGGTAGCTCACAAAGTATGCTCATAAGACTCCACAGCTTAGAGGGAGCATTGTGGGGCGGAGTTGTTTTCTGTTGCCCCAGAAGGTCAGACCAGAACTGACGGGTTGAAATTAAATCAGAGGAGGTTTCAGCTAAACATGAGGAAGAACTTCCCAGCAGTTAGAGCGGTTCCTCAGTGGAACAGGCTTCCTCAGGAGGTGGGGAGCTCTCCTTCTCTGGAGGTTTTCAGGCAGAGGCTAGATGGCCGTCTGACAGCAATGCGGATTCTGTGAATTTCGGCAGATCACGAGAGGGAGGGCAGGAAGGGTTTCCTTAGTGCTTCGCTCTCGTGGCCCTTTCTTACACGCCCAGGGAAATGCCAATCACCGCTTTGGGATCAGGAAGCAATTTTTTCTCCAGGCCGGTTTGGCCAGGGATCCTGGAGGTTTTGTGTCATCTTCTGGTTATGGTACAAGTAACAAGCGGATTGCACGGTAATCACAATAAATGTACAAAAAGAGCTGTGCAACAAGACGCCGAAACATGAACAAAGCCGGAAAATGCTGCCACACTCAGTGTTGCAATTGAGCGACAATGTGGTAATAGTGTAACATAAAAAAATCACAAAGTTACAATCGTACAACGTCAAAAGAACTTTACAAAAAATATTTTGAAGTTCCTTGCTGCCACACATGCAGTTTTCAGACGTTTTCAAGTTCCCAAGTTTTCTTTCCAAGTTACCAAATTTCCTTTCCAAGTTACCAAGTTTCCAAGGAAGAATCTAGATATGAACTTCGTTTCGATGTTCTCTTTCAGGGAAACTAATCCAGCCACTGTTAATACAGAACCTCAACCACTTAGTCCACAGACTTCACAAAAATATTCCCATTTAAACCCTAAACATAGCCCTCTTTACTGGAGGGGTTGCAAACAAATGGGAGACTATTTACATTGTTGGTTGCGTTGCCCCAAAATAATTCAATTCTGGGGAAAAATTATACCTCTCATAAACCAATTAAGTGGACTTGACCTACAAATTAGCCCTGAACATCTGCTCTTGAACAGTTGGGTTGAAGATTGTTCTTCCGTTGCAATCAAGGAACGGGTTTCTTATATGCTTTTTGCAGTGAAATCTGTCATTGCCAAAAATTGGAAACTGGCAATGATACCCACACTTTCACATTGGCATCAGAAACTGTGGGATTTATATAAAATAGCTAAACTCTCGGACAATCTTACGCGCTTTGACAGACCTTCAGCTCCATCAAGATTCATAACTGTGTGGACCTCTGTGTTGGACTATCTCAATAAACAGGATAATATACCTTCAACGTCGTCTATAATGTGGCTATGGTAGAGATTCTATATAATCCTACTTATATATATATAATGGACTTGACTTCTTGTGGCTTTATGGCAGGGGTGGGCAAACTTGCGCAGGGTAAGAGCCACCTAGAACAGGGGTGGCCAAACTTGCTTAACTTAAGAGCCGCATAGAATAAACATCAGATGTTTGAGAGCCACAAGACATGAACAAATATTACTTGCTTTTATTGGAAAATAAGCAAATTTGCTTTTTATTAACATTAGACTGCCAAAAATAATAACAAAAGGGATAAAAGCAGATATTGATAATGATATTAATTTGTCCAATGATATTTGTTTGCTAATGATATTTGGCTTCCCCAGCCACCCTGCCGGGAGCCACATAATATATGTGAAAGAGTCGCATGCGGCTCCCGAGCCACAGTTTGCCCACCCCTGCTTTATGGTATCTGGCTGTATTTCCAGTGTTAAATACTTTAGATCAGGGGTGGCCAACCTTGCTTAACGTAAGAGCCACACAGAATAAACGTCAGATGTCTGAGAGCCGCAAGACAGGAACAAATATCACACACACGTTTTTATTTTTTAAAATATGCAGATTGGCTTTTTATTAACGTTAAATGGGACTGCCAAAAATAAAAACAAACGAGGAAAGCCGGTTATTGATAATGATATTACTTGTTTGCTAATTATATTGAGAGAGAGAGAGAAAAAGAGAGAGATGGAAAGAAAGAATTAAAGAAGTGGAAAGAAAGAGAGAGAGAGAAACTAGGAAAGCAAATAGATGGGAGGGAGGAGGGAAGGAAGGAAGGAAGGAAGGGAGAAAGAGAGAAAAAGCATGCCTCCCCTTTGCTTCCCCAGCCGCCCTGCCAGGAGCCGCACAATATGTGTGAAAGAGCCGCATGTGGCTCCCGAGCCACAGGTTGGCCACCCCTGCTTTAGATGTTTGTTCGTTGTAAATTACTGACATAATACCAACACCAATTTGTATTTCAAGTTTATAATTTTCTCAACAAAGACCTGTATTGTTGTTGCCTGCTATGATATTGCTATGTTTCCATCCAAAGTTTTGATCACTACTGTTTAATATTCATTCTCAATAAAAAATATTGTTTAAAAATTAAAAAAAATAATATTCCCATTAATGGGCCACCTTGAATTAATTCTAAGACGGGAGCTTCTCCTCACCACAATACACATCAGGTATGCCTGATGAGGTCCTGTATGAACAGTTTTATTTTTTGTAAAGTTCTTTTGAAGTTGCATGATTGTAACTGTGTGATTTTTTTATGTTGCACTGTTACCACATTGTTGCTCAGTTACAACACTGAGTGTGGCCAAGTGAAAAAAATATCCAAAAAATTTATAGAGTTTTATTGAATGATGAAATGTGTGATGAGACAGTTAAAAAGGTAATGGTTAATTGGATGAATGATTTTGGCTATACAATTGATATGGATGATTGGGCTAGGATGTGGAAGACATTAAAATTTACTACTGCAATATCATATAAAGAGAATTTATATAAGATGTTCCATAGATGGCACTGGACACCGGATAGAATATATAGATGCTATGGAAATACGTCTAATTTGTGCTGGAAATGTGGTAAGAATGTTGGGACATTCTACCACATGTGGTGGCGGTGTCATAAAATTCAGACCTATTGGAACAAAGTCAAAAACTTAATATTGGAAATCTTAAACATAGATCTACCATTCAAACCGGAATTGTACCTCCTTAACATGCTTCCGGAAGGCCTTAAAAGGGAAGAACAAAAATTAATAACTTACATCCTTACTGCGGCAAGGACTAGCTGGGCAAGACTCTGGAAAGAAAAAATGATATCATCCCCAGAAATGATAGTGGAAAAACTTATGGAGTTAGCAGAATTGGATAGACCGAGTTGCCAACTACATGGAAAGAATGAAGATCAATTCTTAAAAACATGGTCAAAATTCTGTGAATGGATTGTAATTAATGTATGACTCCGAAAATTTATATGTTGTAAAATATGTTATGTCTTATGTTGTGGAAAAATTATTAAAATATTAAAAACAAAACAAAACACTGAGTGTGGCAGCATTTTCCGGCTTTGTTCACGTTTCGGCGTCTTGTTGCATATCTTCCGGTTATGGGACAGCGGCCACTGGGGTTGTGTTTGGGGGGGAAGTATTTATGAATTTCCTGCATTGTGCAGGGAGGTTGGACTAGATGACCCTGGAGGTCCCTTCCGACGCCATGATTCAATGATTCTAAGTAGGGCTGCCCATTCCAGGTTGGGAAATCCCTGCCCTGATTCGGTGTCGTTTTCCTTCCAAGGTGACCCTCTCCACTGGGACCCTGCTGCTGCTGATCGGCGCGGCCGCCCTGGCCACGGGCTTCGCCCTGCCCCCCCAAGCTGGTAGGCATCGGCGCAGAAGACTTCGTGGTGCTGGACGGGCAGGCGGTGGCATACAACCACGCCCTGGGGATCTGCCAAGCGGTGGGGGGCGGTTCTGTGTGCCATCGCCGGGGCCCTGCTGGTCCTCTGTGCCCTGTCTTCCACTCTGGCCAGCATGAGGAGAGGAAGAAAGGGAAATGAAGAGGCTGAAGAGCCGCGGTCCCCCTTGCTGCAAGAGAATCCCCCTGGGAAAGGGAGCCCCGCGGGTGCAGCCGCTCCAATGCCCCTAAGAGCCTCCAGGGTGCAGAGAATCCAACCCAAGAGGGAGGCCAAACCCCAGCCAGGTCCTTCGGAGAATGCCTCAACAGCCCCCGCCTGGAAGACCTCCTCTGGCCTGGCCTCAGGACTCTAACAGAAATTAGCCCTGGGGAGAAGCCGTGGCTCAGTGGTATATAGAGACAGTGTGCGACTGCAGTGAAAAAGGCCAAGGCTATGCTGGGGGTTATTAGGAAGGGAACTGAAAACAAATCAGCCAGTATCATAATACCCCTGTATCAATCGATGGTGCGGCCTCATTTGGAGGACTGTATACAGTTCTGGTCGCCACACCTCAGAAAGGATATTAGAGCATTGGAGAAAGTGCAGAAAAGGGCAACTAGAACGATAAAAGGGTTGGAACACTTTCCCTGCGAAGAAAGGTTGAGGCGCTTGGGGCTCTTTCACTTGGAGAGACGACGGCTGAGGGGTGAGATGATCGAGGTTTACAAGATTATGCATGGGACAGAGCAGGTAGAGAAAGAAGTCCTTTTCTCCCTTTCTCACCAGACAAGAACTCGGGGGCACTCCATGAAATTGCTGAGCAGTCGGGTTAGAACAGCTAAAAGGAAGGACTACTTCACCCAAAGAGTGATTAAGACGTGGAACTCACTGCCACAGGAGGTGGTGGCGGCTACAAGCATGGACGGCCTCAAGAGGGAATTGGAGAAACATCTGGAGCAGTGGTCCATCCGTGGCTCTTAGCCACAAGGTACAGATAGGAACTCTCAGTCTGGGGGAAGTGATGCTCTGTATGCTTGGTGCTTGGGGGTGGGGGCAACAGTGGGAGGGCTTCTAGTGCCCCGGCCCCACTGCTGGACTTTCTGAGGGCACCTGGTGTTTTTGGCCACTGTGTGACAGAGTGTTGGACTAGATGGGCCACTGGCCTGATCCAACATTGGCTTCTCTTATGTCCTTATGTTCTTATCTGCTCCAGTTGAAAAGGACCAGGCAGTGATGGGAAAGACCTTCACCTGAGACCCTGGAGAGCTGCTTTCCAGTCTGAGTAGACAAGACTGACCTTGATGGACCAAGGGTCTGATTCAGTAGAAGGCAGCTGCATTTATGCGGCCGTTACAGATATTTGGTGGAGAGGGGCTGTGTCTCAGTGGCAAAGCACCTGCTTTACACGCAGAAGGTCCCAGGTTCAATCCCCGGTCCCTCCAGTTAAAAGGACCAGGGAGGAGGTGATGGGAAAGACCTCCGCCTGAGACCCTGGAGAGCGGCTGCCAGCCTGAGTAGACAATACTGACCTTGATGGACCAAGGGTCTGATACAGTAGAAGGCAGCTTCAAGTGTGTGTGTGTTCATCTGCTTAGCACACAGAAAGTCCCAGGTTCAATCCCCAGCATCTCCAGTTAAAAGGACCAGGCAGGAGGTGACGGGAAAGACCTCAGCCTGAGACCCTGGAATGACAGGGAGAGGGGCTGTGGCTCAGTGGTACAGAGCATCTGTGTGTCACACAGAAGGTCCCAGGTTCAATCCCTGGCATCCGCAGTTAAAGGAGGAGTTACCAGCTGATGTGAAAAATACCTCTTGTTACAGACATCCCTTTTGGGGGACGCTACGCAGGCCAGGATCTAGGAAGCATCGACCTTCCAGATATCTTGGTGGCCACTTTAATCCTCCAGAAAAGGGGGAGAATCCATTAAAAACAAGAGCCAGTTTGGTGTAATGGTTAAATGTGTGGACTCTAATCTGGGCGAACTCCACTTGCAGCTGCTGGATGACCTTGGGCAAGCCATAGCTCTGTACCAGCTGTTCTCTCAAGGACAGTTCTCTCAGAGCTCTCTCAGCCCCACCCACCTCACAGGGTGCCTGTTGTGGGGAAGGGAAGGGGAAGGAGTTTGTGAGCCGCTCTGAGACTCCAAGTGAGTGAAGGGCGGGGTATAAACCCAATATCTTCTTCTAGTCTGGAGATGAGCTGTAATTCCGGGAGGCCTCCAGGCCCCACCTGGAGGTTGGCAACCCCTTTGCCAGGGTGGGACCATGTTGGTTGAGGGCAAAAAAAAGAGCATATTCAGAAAACTGGGGAGGGGACTGTTTATAAATCCTATATAAATATATAAATATTTATATATAAATATAAATCCTCTCTCTTCTCTTCTTCTTCTAAGTAGGAATGTTCTCCTACGGAATAAAAAGAGGCTCTGAAGCAGTTGTGTCCTTTTGTGTGTCTTTTAGAGAGCCAGTCTGGTGTGGTGGTTAAGTGCGCGGACTCTAATCTGGGAGAACCGGGTTTGATTCCCCACTCCTCCACTTGCACCTGGCTGGATGACCTTGGGCAAGCCATAGCTCTGTACCAGCTGTTCCCTCAAGGACAGCTTGGGAAAGAGCTCTCTCAGCCCCACCTACCTCACAGAGTGTCTGTTGTGGGGAGGGGAAGGGAAAAGGAGTTTGTAAACCGCTCTGAAACTCCAAGTGAGTGAAGGGCGGGATATAAATCCAATCTCTTCTTCTTCTTTTTAACTTAAAAGCATTCATATCTATATTCATATCTTGGCAACCGCGATCCACGTGACGGTCACCACGAGACTGGACTACTGTAATTCACTCTACATGGGGCTGCCCCTGTCGCGAATCCGGGAGCTGCAGCTGATGCAAAATGCCGCGGCCAGGCTGCTGATGGGACTCTCTACCTGGGAGCATGTCCAGCCTGTGCTAAAGGCATTGCACTGGCTGCCTATAGCATACCGGATTCGCTTCAAGGTGCTGGTTCTTTAAAGCCCTATATGGTCAGGGTCCTACATACCCGAGGGACCGCCTTTCCCCACATGTACCCCAGAGAGCATTGTGATCAGGGTCCCAGAACCGACCGGCCCTCCTGGGTCTTAAGGAGGCCAGGCTGGCAGTAACCAGGGGCAGGGCTTTCTCGGTGGTGGCTCCTCTCTGGTGGAATGAGCTCCCGGAGGAGATCGGGGCCCTGTGGGATCTTCCACCAGGCTTTTGGAGCTGCCACTACCATTAAAAACGGAGAGCCGAGGGTTGGAGAGCCTTGTTTCCCCCCTGGAATTCCAACAACCGCCTGAGCCACCCACCGAAAGACAATCAAAGAAGATCGAAGGACCGACTGCGAGAAGAGAGAACTGAATAACAGCTGCCGTTATGAAATCAGTGTCACTAGCACTTTATCGTACGGCTTTGAAATTGTTTTAATCTGATTTGTATTTTACATTTTATTGTAAACTACATGTTGATTTTGTGTAAACCGCCCTGAGCCAGCCTTGGCTGGGAGGGCGGGGTAGAAATTTTAATCATCATCATCTTCGTCTGCGGGTTTTCAGGAATCACAGGCAAAGGGACAGCGGACTCTTTGGCATCATTTCAGGCTCACTCTCTCCCTCTAGCTGGTTCGACCTCTTCTTGTAAGCCAAAAGTTCAGGACATTTTCTAGGAAGCTTCACAGGACAACACCCAAGACGGGGGTGTCGAACATGCAGCCTTGGGGGCCGGATCAGGCCCCCAGAGGGCTTCTATCAGGCCCGCCCTGGAACTGGCCATCTCCTGCTTCCAGTTCTGTTGCTGCAGCTGCATCATCGCTTGCTTCGCCAGACTCTCTCAGTTGCTCAGCCATTTCACGTTTTCCCCTGGGTCCTAGACTCAGAACTCTGAGTATGAGGTTTCTGTGGTGAATGTCAATCGATCAAAAGTAGGCTTGCAGTTTACAGAGACACACCTGAACAGCACCCTCAAGATTGCAACAGCACCAACACTCTGATGCAATAATTCAGAGCAAGAGGGGTCGGTTATCAGAGACTGTTAAATAAACAAAATATTGCAAGAGTGCTGATGTTTTGAGCATGTTTTAATTTTAAGGGGAAAAAATCTTGGTGTTTGTGTCCTTCATAAAGGTTATATCTCCGCTACCTGGCATGACATGGTATGACACACATGGTCCGGCCCAACAAGACCTCATTTATGTCAGATCCGGCCCTCGTAACAAATGAGTTCCAAACCCCCTGCCCTAAGACGTCGTGACTTCCATTGGCATCAACGATTTCAGCAGGCCGGATTCGCGCCTTCCGACAGGGACAGGGCAACCTCTGAAAACGCCACCATCTGCATTTTCAAAACTGCTGAGCAAGGTTGTCATGTACAATGGAAACATTTCCCAAAAAACAGAGTAATCAGGACAAGCATGGATGTTCTAAGGCGTGATACTACGGCCAGCCAGGACACTCCTCCTGAGACCTCTGCCTGCCACTGAGAGGGGCCGTAGCTCACTGGTACAGCATGTACCTGGCGTGCAGGTTCCAGGTTCGATCCCCAACGTCTTCAGTAAGGACCGGGCAGGAGGTGATGTGAAAGACGTGTGAGAGCCAGTTTGGTGTAGCGGTTAAGTGCGCGGACTCTAATCCGGGAGAACCGGGTTTGATTCCCCACTCCTCCACTTGCAGCTGCTGGATGACCTTGGGCAAGCCATAGTTCGGTCAGAGCTGTTCTTGAAAAAGAGCCGTTTCTGTCAAAGTTCTCTTAGCCCCGCCTACCTCACAGGCAGTGTTCCCTCTAAGCCGAGTTAGTGTGAGCTAGCTCACAGTTTTTTAGCCTCCAGCTCACACGTTTTTGTCTTAGCTCAGGAAGGATGGCTCCAGAGCAAACTAATTTACGCAGTAGTCAAATCGCTTGCTCACAGCTTTAATGCCAGTAGCTCACAAAGCAGAATTCTTGCTCACAAGACTCCACAGCTTAGAGGGAACATTGCGGTGCCTGTTGTGGGGAGGGGAAGGGAAAGGAGATTGTAAGCCGCTCTGAGACTCCCTTGGGGAGTGAAGGGCGGGGTATAAATTCAATCTCTCTTCTCTTCTTAGTCGGTCTGTAGCAGTAGAAAAGAGCAAGAGTCCAGGAGCACCTTTATAGACTAGCAACTTTTTGAGAGCCAGTTTGGTGTAGTGGTTAAGTGCGCGGACTCTAATCCAGGAGAACCGGGTTTGATCCCCCACTCCTACACTGGCACCTGCTGGATGACCTGGGGTAAGCCATAGCTCTGGCACCGCTGTTCTCTCAAGGACAGTTGTCTCAGAGCTCTCTCAGCCCCACCTCCCTCACGGGGTGTCTGTTGTGGGGAGGGGAAGGGAAAAGGAGTTTGTAAGCCGCTCTGAGACTCCAAGTGAAGGGCGGGGTATAAATCCAATCTCTTCTTCTTCTTCTCTGAGACCCTGGAGAGCTGCTGCCAGTCTGAGTAGACCATATCCTTCTTTCGTTTTATTAACACAGCCACAGTTCGTACATTCCATAATACACAATCACAGAGCAAACGCTGTATCAGCAGAACATGCCCTCATACAGTGAGGTAAGTGATAAGATTAAGCTCAATGCAGAGGGAAAGTACAGTTTAAAATATAAATCAACCATATAGATCCACACAGAATTGGAGGAGCGGTAGGCAGAGACACCGTTCATGCATCCTTCGTTAAGCTGCTAAAAAATGTAGCCAAGCTCAAAGGAGAGGGGAATAACATCATTTCCCACAAGAAATTGGATCACTCGGTACCAGTGAGCCCTCTAAGCTGAGTGAGTGTGAGCCAGCTCAGAGTTTTTTTAGCCTCCGGCGTACACATTTTTGCCTTAGCCCAGGAAGGATGGGGCTCCAGAGCAAACTAATTGGTGCAGCAGCCGAATCGCTCGCTCACAACTTTCATGCCAGGAAGCTCACAAAGTAGAATTTTTGCTCACAAGACTCCACGGCTTAGAGGGAGCATCGGTGGATACCGCCTGGAAACGAATGAGCTTTGGTGATCTCCGCTTGGTGAGCGAGAGAACTCATCTGCCATTTTCCCCGTTACAAATTGCAACCATATCTTGTCAAACCATCTATCTAGTGAAAGGCCTTGAGGCTCTTTCAGTTTAGAAGCGATGACTAACCGCACCGAGGCCTACAAGACTGCGGTTACGGGTGATTTTGCATTGGCTTTTCCCTCCATTGTTTTACGAAACCCACGCTGGAACAGAAATTCCCCTCTGCATTGCATGCCACGTTCACTCCCTCAGATTATCAGATTTTACGGTAGCCTCCACACTCCGTGCTGCTTTCACTTCCTTTGATCACCGGATTTTATGGTACCTTCTGCATAGATTTATGGCCATTCAGTACAGTGTTGCCCTGGGGCAGGGGTAGGCAAACTGTGGCTCGGGAGCCGCATGCGGCTCTTTCACATATATTATGTGGCTCCCGGCAGGGCGGCTGGGGAAGCCAAATATCATTAGCAAACAAACAGCATTGGACAAACTAATATCATTATCAATATCTGCTTTTCCCCCTTTTGTTATTATTTTGGGCAGTCTCATTTAATGTTAATTAAAAAGCAAATTTGCTTCTTTTCCAATAAAAGCAGGTCATATTTGTTCCTGTCTTGTGGCTCTCAAACGTCTGATGTTTATTCTAGGCGGGTCTGACGTTAAGCAAGTTTGGCCACCCCTGTTCTAGGTGGCTCTTAACGCTGAGCGAGTTTGCCCACCCCTGCCCTGGGGTATCCGAATGTGGTTTTGAGCTGCACCTTTTCCTTGGCAGTGAGAAAATGTAGAGCAAATGCCAGATGCAGGAAGGGATCAGACCAGATGTCCAGTCGAGCCAGTTCAGGTGAAAGAGGGACCACAGCGTTTGTGACTGCGTCTGTGGTGGAGAATATTTCTTGCACATGGGGGCAGTCCCACCAACAGTTCCAGAATGACCCAGGTTTGCCCACAACCTTTCCAGCAGAGCACTTATTGACATTTATTTTATTTTTTTACAATAGATTTTCATTTTCAGACACAAGACCAGGGGTCCGTTGGAGCGGGAGCGCACAGGAGCGCAGCTCCGGGAGTGAGGAGCCCAGGGGGCGGGCACATGACCAAGCCCCGCCCCCTCCTCGGCTTCCCCGAGCAGTGCAGAGGCGCAGCGCCCCGGGGAAAGCCCTGCTAGGGTCTTTATTGTTTTTCATGTTTTGTTTTAATATTGATAATTTTATCATTGTTCCTTTTACGACTGTGTGCTGCTTTTCCAGAGACTTGCTCAAGGGGGCATATACATTTTCTAAGTAGACCATTTTTTATCTGGGCACATGGCACATAAGTACTGGAGAAATTTCACCAACCCTTCAGCAGCTTCCACCTTATCAGTTTGGTGTAGTGGTCAGGAGTTGGACTCTAATCTGGGAGAACCGGGTTTGATTCCCCACTCCTCCACACACAGCTGCTGGTGGGACCTTGGGCCAGTCACAAGTTCTCTCAGAGCTGTTCTCTCATGAGCCGTTCTCAAAAGACCTCTCTCAGCCCCACCTACCTCACAGGGTGTCTTGTTGTGGGGAGGGGAAGGGGAAGGGATGGGCGGTGCACATGTCCTGGGTATCTCAAGTCTACTTGAAACCTGGTGGTTTCAAGGGAGCAGGAAGAGAAGGAGGGTGTGTTCTTGACACTTATTTTTCTTGCACCAAGTATTGGATGGGGAAGGGAACGGCGGAAGAGCAGGTCAGTTTCACTCCCCTGTGGAGTGGAGCCTGAGGGGTGGGTGTGGCCTTCTGACACACTTCCGGTATGTGAGGGGGTGTGGCATATGCAAATGAGTTATGCAAATGAGTTATGCTAATGAGCTCCTGCACCTCTTTTTCTACAAAATGACTCCTGAAGACAACACATAAGATACACAAAGCAGCGCGCAACATGTCAGAAGGCAATAAATACACTAGAATCCAGTAAAATTCATACAGCAAACAATCAGTACAATGAACAATTCAGTACAGACGGTGATCAATCACCCATAGCATCTCGTATCCAAAGATGTTCCAAACGCCATGAGGACCATAACGATTCAGTCTGAAAAGCTCAGTCACTTTCGCCAGGGAATAGGCAGTGGCGGCTCCCAGCTGAAAGCCTGGCGGAAGAGCTCCGTCTTACAGGCCCTGCGGAACTGTAAAAGGTCCCACGGGCCCTGATGTCTTCTGGGAGCTCGTTCCACCGGTGGGGGGCCGCCACTGAAAAGGCCCTAGCTCTGGTGACAGCCAATCTGGTGTCGTTCAGGCCGGGAAGAGTCAGGCAATCTTGCGACCCTGACCTCAGTGCTCTCTGGGGGACATATGGGGGAAGGTGGTCCCTCAGGGAGGCACGCGACTGGCCTAAGGTCACAGAATGGGTCTGCGGCAGAGGTTAGACTGGAGCCAGTTTCCCTGGTCCAGTGACAGACGTTCTACAATATCAGCTCTCTTAATAGAATCCACGAAAGGCTGGAATTGAATCTAAACACTCCCCCCCTGAATTTGTGTCCGCCCTACAAACTTTCCTTTGGCTCAGGATCGGGGCCGCCACCTGGTTTTCTGAGGAGCTCCAAGCTTGTTCCCATCCGTTCTTGTTCAGATGTTGCATTCTTTCTCTGAAGGCTGACTCGGTAAGGTCTGCCTTGAGAATGGACGCCGGTGCCCATGAAAGACAGGACCTTTTTAGTGGTGGCTCCCCAGCTTTGGACTCTTCTTCCCTTAACCTCGTCACAGCCCATCTTCAGACCTTATTTCCAAAAGCTTTTAATTAGGACACAGTTCTTCCATCGATTGATTTCCCCCCACCCCATGGTGTTTGCTTGGTTGGTCTCTTTCCATTACGGCGGCTTTTCATCTTTGCTGTAATTAGATTTGGGCTTCCCGCGGTTTGATGAATATGTATTGGTTCCATTCTGCTGTGGAGTGGCCTTGGGCGTCGCAGCCGAGAGATGATATAAATACACATTTTACACAAATAAATTAATTGAAAGGTCACCTCGTCTGCTCTTTGTCGGAGACAGACTTTATCGCTGAACTAAAATTTTCCCAAGTCTCACGAACGCTTATACCCAGAATTGAACTTTGTTGGTCTTAAAGGCACCACTGGACTCAAACTTTGTTCTGTTGCTGCAGACCAACACAGCTAGAAGAAAAAGAGAAGAAATTGGATTTATACCCTGCCCTTCACTCAGACCGGCTTACAATCTCCTTTCCCTTCCCCTCCCCACAACAGACACCCTGTGAGGCAGGTGGGGCTGAGAGACTTCTTTCGAGGACTGCTCCGGAGAGAACAGCTCTGAGAGAACTTGTGACTGGCCCAAGGGCACACCAGCAGCTGCATGTGGAGGCGTGGGGAATCAAACCCAGTTCTCCAGACTATTGTCTGCTCTCCTAACCACTACACCAAACTGGCTACACATCTGAACTTATTTTCCCCCTCGGTGTGATGCATTAAATAGGGTTGCCAACTTCCAGGTGGGGCCTGGAGATTGCCTGGGATTATAGCTCATCTCCAGACCAGATCAGACCCCCCGGAGGAAATGGCAGCTTTGGAGGGGGGACTCTTTGGAGGCATTGGACACAGCTGTACACCTTCTCCTCTTCGAATCCCACCTTCCCCAGGCTCCACCCCTAAAACTCCAGGTATTGACCAAGGGTTGGCACAACCCTAATTAGGAATAATCTCATCTGGAAGCCACAGGATTCGATCTGGTGAGTCTGTTCTGCCAACAGAGCTCTGGGGAAGAACCGCAATTCATGAAATGTACCTGCAGCCCAATCCAACCCATAATATCTCTCTAGAAGGCTCCTGACCCCATTCCCAGGGTGGTAAAATTGCATTCTTCCAAGAGCTAATGGGCAGGCACTCTGCACTTGCTCAGATGCCAGCTTTGCCCAATCTTCTCCCAAGGCAACTGGG
Source organism: Lepidodactylus listeri (assembly GCA_029233225.1). NCBI lineage: Eukaryota > Metazoa > Chordata > Lepidosauria > Squamata > Gekkonidae > Lepidodactylus > Lepidodactylus listeri. Next base: position 5,913,504 of record JARCFY010000002.1, read on the forward strand.
ATTGTGCATGGCTCTCTCCTTTCCTCTTTATCCTCGACAACCCTGTGAGGCAGACCGGGTTGGGAGAAAACGCTTGGCCCCAGAGAGTCATCAAACAGATTAAAACCTCAGCCCCCTTGATCTGTGTCCCACACACACTGCGCCGTAAGGAACGAACCTCCAGGGCAAGGGGTCTCAATCTTCCTCAGCCTGTGGGCTCCTCTGGGATTCTGACAAAGTGTGGTGGGTGTGGCTACAAAATGGCTGCTGAAGGAGGTGGAGTCAGCCACAAAATGGCTGCCGCAGGAAGTGGAGTCAACCACAAAATGGCCGCCACCGCTTACCTTCAGCCACACGGCGAAGATCTTTGTGCTGTGGTGGGCAGCTGCTGCCAACACAACATAATAAAAAAAAATCTGGACAGGCCATCAAATCTCCAGTGGCCAGTCAGAAGCCTAGCTGGCAAAAGACTCACCTGGCCCCACCCTCTTTCTAAAAACATTCGGCTGGTGCCCGGAAAGATGTCAGTGGGCTCTGTGTTCGGGACCCGTGCTCTACAGAGCCTCTGCCTCTTTTCAGCTAGCCAGAATTCCACTCACCCGGCCAGGTCCCAAAGCAGGAAGATACACAGAAAAGAAATTATTCTTTGCTGATCTTCTGCAAGATGCAAAATTGTATGAAAAAGATAATAGCTATCAGGAAGTTGCACGTGTATACCCAGAGGAACTCTGGACTGCTGGGGGGGAAAGAAACTAACAACCAGGCCACAGTTCCCTTCAGACGGCGCTGGAGATTTAAAAAGAAAAGAAAGAAAACTTTACGCTCCCGGAGGCAAAAGAACGGCACTGTGCTTGGGCTTGCCAAGTCCAGGTTGGGAAATTCCTGGAGATCTGAGGTGGGACCTTGGGAGGGGGGGAAGAAGAAGGAGAAGGAAGTGAAGAAGGAGGAGGAGAAGGAGGAGGAGGAGAGATTTGATTTTTACCCGAAGAAGTCTCAGAGCAGCTTACAATCTCCTTTCCCTTCCCCTCCCCACAACAGACACTCTGTGAGGTAGGTGGGGCTGAGAGAGCTCTCTGGAAAACTGCCTTTGAGAGAACAGCTCCGAGAGAACTTGTGACTGACCCAAGGACATGCCAGCAGCTGCACGTGGCAGAGTGGGGAATCACACCCGGTCCTCCCAGATTAGAGTCCGCGCTCCCAGTCACCACACCAAACTGAATCTCGGCAGGGCTGTGAAGCCACAGAGTCCCCCCTCCAAAGCAGCCGTTTCCTCCAAAAGAACTGATCTCGGCCGTCTCAAGATCAGTTGTAATTCTGGGAGGTCTCCAGGCCCCACCTGGAGGCTGGCAACCCTAGCAACATGCTCAGATGCGCACGCACTCGGCCAGAAGCTGCTAACTCACAAGATGCAACCTTGCCGGCTCTTTTGTTCAGCACATTCCCACTAGGGGGAGCTACCGATGGGAAGATTAATTAACAAGCGGCCTTTTTTGCAGCCACTGTGGAGCCTGGAGATTTAAGCTTTTCGCCTAGTACCCTGTAGCTTCTGTGCTAGGTAGGGCAGCCAGCGGTCCTGGAGACCCTTTAACAGAGGCTTGGAACGGCTGAAGCGTTTCATGGCATGGGGATAAATCACCCAAAGTGGCACCCACTGGCATCTTTTCCGGGTGCCCACAAAGGGTTTTTTAGAAAGTGGGCAGGGGCGGAGGGGGGGCTTTTGCCCAGCAAGGTTTTTGAGGTCTGTGCCCATTTTAGCAAACATTGCTTTGGCACCGGCTGCCACCACAGTGCCGGGATCTTCACTGCGTGACTGAAGCAAGGCGTAGCACATCTTGTAGTCATTTTCGCCCCCCCCCCCCCCGATGGCAACCATTTTGTGGCTGCGTCCACCATTCTGTCTCAGAATTCGAAAGATGCATGCTGGCTTGCTGTAGTGGTTAGGAGCGCGGACTCTAATCTGGGAGAACCGGGTTTGATTCCCCACTTCTCCTCCACGTGCAGCTGCTGGTGTGACCTTGGGTCAGTCACGGTCACAGAGCCAGTTTGGTGTCGTGGTTAAGTGCGCGGACTCTAATCTGGGAGAACCGGGTTTGATTCCCCACTCCTCCAGTTGCACCTGGCTGGATGACCTTGGGCAAACCATAGCTCTGTTCCCTCAAGGACAGCTTGGGAAAGAGCTCTCTCAGCCCCACCTACCTCACAGAGTGTCTGTTGTGGGGAGGGGAAGGGAAAAGGAGTTTGTAAGCCGCTCTGAGACTCCCTTGGGGAGTGGAGGGCGGGGTATAAATCCAATCTCTTCTTTTTCTTTTTCTTCTCTCAGAGCTATTCTCTCAAGGGCAGTCCTCGAAAGAGCTCTCTTAGCCCCGCCTACCTCACAGGGTGTCTGTTGTGGGGAGGGGAAGGGAAAGGAAATTGTAAGCTGCTCTGAGACTCCCTCGGGTAATGAAGGGCAGGATAAAAATCCAATCTCTTCTTCTTCTACATGATAGACAGACAGACAGACAGACAGAGCAGTCATCAGGGACAGTCATAACCAATCCGAGCCGCACACATCAGTGACATTCAGCCTTCCACTCCGGGACAGTCTCGGTCCGCTGAGTCATTGCTGAACTGCACAGGTCATTCACACACACACACACCCCCGCACCAGGTGGAAGTTCAGGACACTGGAAACGTCTAGGCCGGGGGTGGGCAAACTCGCTCAGCGTAAGAGCCACCTAGAACAGGGGTGGCCAAACTTGCTTAACGTCAGAGCCGCATAGAATAAACATCAGATGTTTGAGAGCCACAAGTCGTGAACAAATATTACCAGCTTTTATTGGAAAAGAAGCAAATTTGCTTTTTATTAACATTAAACGAGACTGCCGAAAATAATAACAAAAGGGGTAAAAGCAGATATTGATAATGATGTTAATTTGTCCAGTGAGATTTGTTTGCTAATGATCTTTCGCTTCCCCAGCCGCCCTGCCGGGAGCCACATAATATATGTGGAAGAGCCGCATGCGGCTCCCGAGCCACAGTTTGCCCACCCCTGGTCTAGGCTTTAATGCAGCAAGAGCCAAATTGGAACCATGAAGCTAATTAAGGTTGCCAGCCTCCAGGTGGGGCCTGGAGATCCCCTAGAATTAACAGTGGTCCCCAGATTATGGAGATCAGGTGGCAGCTTTGGGGGGGGGGGGCTCTGTGTAGGGTAGCCACCTGGCAGATGGCACTTTGAAATCTGCTATTACAATAGATCTCCAGACGGCCAGGATCAGTTCCCCAGGTGAAAATGGCTGCTTTGGAGGGTGGCCTGTAGAGTATCATGCCCTGTCGAAGTCCCTCCCCGCCCCAAGCCCCGCCCTCCCCAGGCTCCACTTTCAAATCTCCAGGAATTTCCCAACCTGGAGCTGGCAACCTTCCTGCACATTCAAAAGACTTGAAGAGGGACATGAGATTTGAGCCGGGAACCGAAAGAGAAGGGAGAGTTTCTGGTCTCTCAAGGAGAGCTCTGTGACAGAGGAGCTTCTCTCAGGGCTCCTTCGGGTAGTGAAGGGCGGGGTATAAAACCAACTCCTCCTCCTCTTCCTTCCCCTTCTCTTCCTCCTCCTTCTCTTCCTCCTCCTCTCCTTCCTCCTCCTCCTCCTACTTCCCCTTCCCCTCCTCCTCTTCTTCTTCTCCTTCTCCTTCCCCTCCTCCTCTTCTTCCTCCTCCTCCTCTCCTTTTCCTTCTTCTTTTTCTCCCTCCTCCTCTTCTTTTTCTTCTTCCTCCTCCTCTCCTTCTCCTTCCCCACCTCTCCTCCTCCTCCTACTTCCCCTTCCCCTCCTCCTCTCCTTCTCCTTCTTCCCCTTCCCCTTCTCCTCCTCCTCCTGTTCTTCTTTTCCCCTCCTCCTCCACTTCTTCTTCCTCCTCCCCTCCACCTCCTATTCTTCTTCTTCCTCCTCCTCTCCTCCCCTCCTCTTCTCCTCCCCTCCTCCTCTTCTTCCTCCCCCTCTCCCTCTTCCCTCCTCCCCTCCTCCTCCCAGCTTTACAAGCAGCCTCAGCTCCTGTGTGTGAGGCTTCTGCACTCAGCAGCAAAAGATCAGACCTTTGTTGATGAAAACAGAGTTCTTTATTTCTTAATACTGCTTGACAGGTTCTCAGGTGTTTGTTAGAGATACCAGGTAACATACAGTCAGGGTTAATATACTCTCCCATTCATTTGAACCCCCCACCTGGAGCCAATCACATTCAAGACAAAAACCGCGGGAGAACGGATCGAGCCGTTTGGATTCCCACAGGAAGATGAGGCGCTAAAGTTATAAAAATTCCCTTCTTGAACTAGCTGACCCAGATGTGTGAAACTCCATGCATAACAAACGGCTTTGGGTGGCAATAACCGACCTTCAAGGTTCTCACAACAAGATAAGGCATTCACTGTCCCAGGAAAAGGGAGGAGGGAATGCTAAGGAGGAAATGCCATTTGTTTGCAAAGATACGTGACGTGCAAAGATGCGGGGTCGCCACTCTCCCGACTTCAACGGTTACATTGTCCAGAACATCTAACAGTGGTACATTTCAAGGTGACAGGGGAGGACCGGGGAAGTAGACAGAGAGGGAGACATACAGCATTTTGCTACATCAAAGCAAATAAAGCAGACAATGAGGGATTTGTCAGGGAGCCCCTGACACCGTGCCTTTAACAAGAGGCCCAAGTTGCAACTGAGGACAATAACCTCCAGGTTGAAAAGGTTCACTTGCTGGTGTTCTGGGCAGGTCTTTCCATTATTTTATTAGTATGTATTTATCGTTTCTTTCATTTATACCCCACCTCTCTCCCCAGTGGGCACCCAAGGCCGTCCTCTCTTCTATTCCATCCTCACAACAGCCCTGGTCAGGTAGGTGAGGCTGGCAATGGGCACCTGGCCTACCATCACCCAGCGAGGTTCCAATGGCAGTGAGGGGGTTGAGCCTGGGTCTCCCAGATCCTAGCCTGAAACTGGAACCCAGGGGCATCAAACGTACAGCCTGCAGGCCAGAACTACCTTGCCTGGGGCCCTTATCCAGTCCGCCCAGGGCTCTTATCCCAGCCCATGAGGGGAAAAGGGGTTGCAGGAGGACAAAAAGCACGCCCCCCCCGCCCCCGCCGGAGGTTTTGGAAACAGCGGCTCTGTCAAGCCTTCTCCTCGGCCCCACCGCTTCTGTGGGAAATGCAGGGAGGGAGGGAGAGAGGGAGAAGAGAAGAGAAGAAATGGGATTTATACCCGCCCTTCACCACCCAAAGGAGTCTCAGAGCGGCTTGCAATCTCCTTCCCCTTCCCCTCCCCACAACAGGCACCCTGGGAGGCGGGTGGGGCTGAGAGAGCTCTGACAGAAACTGTTCCTTTTCAAGAACAGCTGTGACAGAGCTATGGCTTGCCCAAGGTCATCCAGTAGGTGCAAGTGGAGGAGTGGGGAATCAAACCTGGTTCTCCCAGATTAGAGTCCACGCACTTTAATCACTACACCAAACTGGAAGGAAGGAAGGAGGAGGAGATTTTTTTTTTTATTATATTATATTATATTTTTTAGGAGTTCTAATTCAGCACCAGGGGCTTGACTTTCACCTTTAGAGGCCTCACACACATCTTGGTCTTGTGCCTATTGCTCTTGCTGCTTAACTTTCCTTTTCTTGGTCCTGTATTAATTTATCGCTTATCTTACTGCAATAATCTGATGTTGTAACGTGTGTCCCTCAGACTGTTTGACCTCTGAGGAAGGTCCCCAATAGGGCGGAAACGCCTCAGGTCAGGGTGTATCGGCCCGTGTGTTCAGGCCACTTGGACTTTTCTACAAGGCTTTCATTGGGCTCTTGTTTGTCTTGAACTGCCTTTCTAACAAATACATGTATTTTTGTATAAGTTCTAACTAAGTTTTTAATATTAGCCCTATATTAGACTTCTTTCTGACCCAAGGTCACACCAGCAGCTGCATGTGGAGGAGATTGGATTTATACCCTGCCCTTCACTACCAGAAGGAGTCTCAGAGCGGCGGGAGGGCGGGATATAAATCTCACAAATAAATAAATACATGAATATTACTATCTCCTTTCCCTTCCCCTCCTTCCATTGACACCCTGCGAGGTAGGTGGGGCTGAGAGAGCTCTGGCAGAAACTGCTCTTGAGAGAACAGCTCTGAGAGAACTTGGGACTGACCCAAGGTCACACCAGCAGCTGCATTTGGAGGCGTGGGGAATCTAACCAGGTTCTCCCAGATTAGAGTCCGCACTCCTAACCACTACACCAAACTGGATCTCTGAGAGCTGAGGGCGGGCAGATCTGGGGGGCGCCAGGTTTTTGTGGGTTCCCCAGTAAATCAGTTGCTTTCACTGAGAGAGCCAGTTTGGTGTAGAGAGAGCCAGTTTGGTGTAGTGGTTAAGTGCACGGACTCTAATCTGGGAGAACTGGGTTTGATTCCCCACTCCTCCACTTGCACCTGGCTGGATGACCTTGGGCAAGCCATAGCTGTGTATCAGCTGTTCCCTCAAGGACAGCTTAGGAAAGAGCTCTCTCAGCCCCACCTACCTCACAGGGTGTCTGTTGTGGGGAGGGGAAGGGAAAAGGAGTTTGTAAGCCGCTCTGAGACTCCAAGTGAGTGAAGGGCGGGGTATAAATCTAATCTCTTCTTCTTCTTCTTCTTCTTCTTCACTGCTAGGGATCAATGGCTTTTCTTTGTATTTTGAGTAAAAGAATAATATCATTTTTGTCCAGGGGGTGGCGCTCACCTGTGGGGGGCATTGCCCTCAAATGCCCCCGGTGGCTATAGGCCTGTGTTAACTGGGTTTCTCTGTGTCCTTTATAAAGTCTGCATCTCCTGTACCTGGCATTACATTTTACAGCACACATGGCCCAGCCAAATAAAGTGACATTTAAATCAGAACCGGATCCTATAACAAATGAGTTCGACACCTAGAACCGAACCGTGGCACTGCTCCGGCTCTATTAACAGCACAAGAACTGACCAGGCAGTTTTTGACGGGTGTGGTCAGTTGGCAGACCCACCAAGCGGAGAAAGGGCCGGGGAGTGTTTTTCTAGAGATATCCGGAGGCCTGGCTGGAGAGGGGACTGCGCAGATTAATTCCATGTCTTCTTCACCTATCGGCTGCCCTTTGAAATGTCCGAGCGCCCTCCTGGATGCGACCCAGCCTCCACCTAGTCCAGCGTCCTGTTTCCCACAAAGGCCGGCCAAAGATTTCTGGGAAGAACCACAGACAGGGCACTGTTTGTCCCCAACAGCTATTTTGAGATACACTGCACTGGAATGCGGAGGTTCCATTAGCAGGCCGACTCGGCCATTGATGAGCCCCCTGAGTTTGTTGAATCAAGGCAGAGGGCCTCTCTTGGCTGTTCAGGCAGCAAAGAGAAGGGGGGGTCTTCAATGCAGAAGTATCCTATCATTGCTGGCCCTGCAATAGTTCCCAAAAGTCCCTCTCCTTTCCTCTCCCACTGATGAAGGCACCGGAGTGTCCGCAGATTGCACCCATCTTATTCCCAGAGCCTGGGAGTTCTTCTGGCTCAGAGCCTGGGGGGGGGGGGGGGGCTGGACAGGAAGCGCATTCCTCCCCCAGCTTTTTTCCTCCAAAAACGGCACAAGGGGCAGGCAGGGCGGGCAGAGCTGCTAACATCTGGCTTGTGGGAAACAAGCGGCATTGGTGGCCCGCTCAGGGAAACGGATGTCAGCCTGAGTGGGAGGGAGGGGTTTCCTCCCCCAGGGGGAAGGGGACATTCCGGTGGAAGCCACGTCATCCCAAGGAACCTGCTCTGCTAAACCCCCACAGGGTGCGCATGCAAAGTGCCCCAGAGTCACAGGCTACATACGGTGACCCCCAGCAAGGGGCTTCCAAGGCAAGCGAGAGGCAGAGGTGGTCGGCCATCGCCTTCCTCTGCAGAGCCTTCCTTGGTGGTCTCCCTTCCAAGGGGCTTTCAAGGCAAGCGAGAAGCAGAGGTGGTCAGCCATTGCTTTCCTCTGCAGACTCTTCCTTGATGGTCTCCCTTCCAAGTGCTGACCCTGCTTAGCTTCCATCTTATGGCAACCCCAAGGAGGCCATTGTCTTCCTCTGCAGAGCCTTCCTTGGTGGTCTCCCTTCCAAGGGGCTTTCAAGGCAAGGGAGAAGTAAAGGTGGTCGGCCATCGCCTTCCTCCGCAGAGCCTTCCTTGGTGGTCTCCCTTCCAAGTACCAACCCTGCTTAGCTTCCAACTTTATGCAGACCCTTCCTTGGTGGTCTCCCTTCCAAGTATCTATCCTGCTTAGCTTCCAACTTATGGCCACCCCAGCAAGGGGCTTTCAAGGCAAGGGAGAAGCAAAGATGGTCGGCCATCGCCTTCCTCCGCAGAGCCTTCCTTGGTGGTCTCCCTTCCAAGTACCAACCCTGCTTAGCTTCCAACTTTATGCAGAGCCTTCCTTGATGGTCTCCCTTCCAAGTATCTATCCTGCTTAGCCTCCAACTTATGGCCATCCCAGCAAGGGGCTTTCAAGGCAAGGGAGAAGCAGAGGTGGTTGGCCATTGCCTTCCTCCACAGAGCCTTCCTTGGTGTCTCCCTTCCAAGTACCAACCCTGCTTAGCCTCCCAACTTATGGCCACCCCAGCAAGGGGCTTTCAAGGCAAGGGAGAAGCAGAGGTGGTCTGCCATCGCCTTCCTCCATAGAGCCTTCCTTGGTGGTCTCCCTTCCAAGTACCAACCCTGCTTAGCCTCCAACTTATGGCCACCCCAGCAAGGGGCTTTCAAGGCAAGGGAGAAGCAGAGGTGGTCTGCCATCGCCTTCCTCCATAGAGCCTTCCTTGGTGGTCTCCCTTCCAAGTACCAACCCTGCTTAGCTTCCAACTTTTGGCCACCCCAGCAAGGGGCTTTCAAGGCAAGGGAGAAGCAGAGGTGGTCTGCCATCGCCTTCCTCCATAGAGCCTTCCTTGGTGGTCTCCCTTCCAAGTACCAACCCTGTGTAGCCTCCAACTTATGGCCACCCCAGCAACGGGCTTTCAAGGCAAGGGAGAAGCAGAGGTGGTCTGCCATCGCCTTCCTCCATAGAGCCTTCCTTGGTGGTCTCCCTTCCAAGTACCAACCCTGCTTAGCCTCCAACTTATGGCCACCCCAGCAAGGGGCTTTCAAGGCAAGGGAGAAGCAGAGGTGGTCTGCCATCGCCTTCCTCCATAGAGCCTTCCTTGGTGGTCTCCCTTCCAAGTACCAACCCTGTGTAGCCTCCAACTTATGGCCACCCCAGCAAGGGGCTTTCAAGGCAAGGGAGAAGCAGAGGTGGTCTGCCATCGCCTTCCTCCATAGAGCCTTCCTTGGTGGTCTCCCTTCCAAGTACCAACCCTGCTTAGCTTCCAACTTTTGGCCACCCCAGCAAGGGGCTTTCAAGGCAAGGGAGAAGCAGAGGTGGTCTGCCATCGCCTTCCTCCATAGAGCCTTCCTTGGTGGTCTCCCTTCCAAGTACCAACCCTGTGTAGCCTCCAACTTATGGCCACCCCAGCAAGGGGCTTTCAAGGCAAGTGTGAAGCAGAGGTGGTCGGCCATCGCCTTTCCTTGCAGAGCCTTCCTTGGTGGTCTCCCTTCCAAGTATCTATCCTGTTTAGCTTCCAATTTATGGCAACCCCAGCAAGGGGTTTTCAAAGCAAAAGACTAAGCAGAGGTGGTCTGCCATCGCCTTCCTCTGCAGAGCCTTTCTTGGCGGTCTCCGTTCCAAGTAACAGCCCTGCTTAGCTTCTGAGATCTGACAAGATCTGGCTATACTGCTCTGCTTTCGCTCTGTTTCCCTCCCTCCATTATCTCAGTTCGATGCAGAACATCTGCGGAGAAGACAGAAAAATGGCGGAGGGGGTGGTTAAAGATTACTTCCCCCCCCCCCTTTTTGGTTTCCAGCTTTGCCATTTGCCTTGGCAGTTATCCTTGAGAAGCAGACATTAACAGTTAGTTATTTCCTGCATTCTCCCTTCCGGCAGAATAGACTTGCAAATGAGAACCATATTGTGTTCATTTCTTATGTTAAACTCTGTCCTTTCGCCCCATTTTTTTATCCATCCTTCTAAATGGTTCAAAGCCCTGTCTCCACTTCTCTCCTCCTTCATAAGAACAGCAGAGGAGCCCTGCTGGGTCAGACCAGTGAGGGTCCATCCTGTCCAGCATCTTGTCTCACACAGTGGCCAGCCAGTTCCTCTGGAGGGCCAGCAACAGGGCAGAGAGGCCGAGGCCTTCCTAAGGACATCAGAAGAGCCCTGCTGGATCAGATCAGTGAGGGTCCATCTAGTCCGGCCTCCTGTCTCACACAGTGGCCAGCCAGTTCCTCTGGAGGGCCAGCAACAGGGCAGAGAGGCCGAGGCCTTCCCCTGAGAAGAACATCAGAAGAGCCCTGCTGGATCAGAGCAGTGAAGGTCCATCTAGTCCAGCATCCCGTCTCACACAGTGGCCAACCAGTTCCTCTGCAGGGCCAACAACAGGGCATAGAGGCCGAGGCCTTCATAAGAACCTCAGTGAATTCCGAGGGTTTATCACTCTTTGGGTGAAGAAGGACTTCCTTCTGTTAGCAGGTCTGGAACCAGGAAAGATGAGGCAGACCACCTCTGGGGGGCCGATCCAGGGATACGACTGCTAAAGAACTGAGAGCCAGGGTGGTAGAGCGGTTAGAGTGCTGCACCAGAATCTGGGAGAGCGGCATGCAGTGTGGCGGGTACCATAAAACCCGACAGCCAAAGGAAGCGAGAGCGGCATGCAGTGTGGCGGGTACCATAAAACCCGACAATCAAAGGAAGCGAGAGCTGCATGCAGTGTGGAGGGTACCATAAAACCCGACAATCAAAGGAAGCGAGAGCGGCATGCAGTGTGGAGGGTACCATAAAACCCGACAATCAAAGGAAGCGAGAGCGGCATGCAGTGTGGAGGGTACCATAAAACCCGACAATCAAAGGAAGCGAGAGCGGCATGCAGTGTGGCGGGTACCATAAAACCCGACAGCCAAAGGAAGCGAGAGCGGCATGCAGTGTGGCGGGTACCATAAAACCCAACAGCCAAAGGAAGCGAGAGCGGCATGCAGTGTGGCGGGTACCATAAAACCCGACAGCCAAAGGAAGCGAGAGCGGCATGCAGTGTGGCGGGTACCATAAAACCCGACAGCCAAAGGAAGCGAGAGCGGCATGCAGTGTGGAGGGTACCATAAAACCCGACAGCCAAAGGAAGCGAGAGCGGCATGCAGTGTGGAGGGTACCATAAAACCCGACAGCCAAAGGAAGCGAGAGCGGCATGCAGTGTGGCGGGTACCATAAAACCCGACAGCCAAAGGAAGCGAGAGCGGCATGCAGTGTGGCGGGTACCATAAAACCCGACAATCAAAGGAAGCGAGAGCGGCATGCAGTGTGGAGGGTACCATAAAACCCGACAGCCAAAGGAAGCGAGAGCGGCATGCAGTGTGGAGGGTACCATAAAACCCGACAGCCAAAGGAAGCGAGAGCGGCATGCAGTGTGGCGGGTACCATAAAACCCGATAATCAAAGGAAGCGAGAGCGGCATGCAGTGTGGAGGGTACCATAAAACCCGACAATCAAAGGAAGCGAGAGCGGCATGCAGTGTGGCGGGTACCATAAAACCCGACAGCCAAAGGAAGCGAGAGCGGCATGCAGTGTGGAGGGTACCATAAAACCCGACAGCCAAAGGAAGCGAGAGCGGCATGCAGTGTGGAGGGTACCATAAAACCCGACAGCCAAAGGAAGCGAGAGCGGCATGCAGTGTGGAGGGTACCATAAAACCCGACAATCAAAGGAAGCGAGAGCGGCATGCAGTGTGGCGGGTACCATAAAACCCGACAATCAAAGGAAGCGAGAGCGGCATGCAGTGTGGAGGGTACCATAAAACCCAACAATCAAAGGAAGCGAGAGCGGCATGCAGTGTGGAGGGTACCATAAAACCCGACAATCAAAGGAAGCGAGAGCGGCATGCAGTGTGGAGGGTACCATAAAACCCGACAGCCAAAGGAAGCGAGAGCGGCATGCAGTGTGGCGGGTACCATAAAACCCGACAGCCAAAGGAAGCGAGAGCGGCATGCAGTGTGGCGGGTACCATAAAACCCGACAGCCAAAGGAAGCGAGAGCGGCATGCAGTGTGGAGGGTACCATAAAACCCGACAATCAAAGGAAGCGAGAGCGGCATGCAGTGTGGAGGGTACCATAAAACCCGACAGCCAAAGGAAGCGAGAGCGGCATGCAGTGTGGAGGGTACCATAAAACCCGACAGCCAAAGGAAGCGAGAGCGGCATGCAGTGTGGAGGGTACCATAAAACCCGACAATCAAAGGAAGCGAGAGCGGCATGCAGTGTGGCGGGTACCATAAAACCCGACAATCAAAGGAAGCGAGAGCGGCATGCAGTGTGGCGGGTACCATAAAACCCGACAATCAAAGGAAGCGAGAGCGGCATGCAGTGTGGAGGGTACCATAAAACCCGACAGCCAAAGGAAGCGAGAGCGGCATGTAGTGTGGCGGGTACCATAAAACCCGACAATCAAAGGAAGCGAGAGCGGCATGCAGTGTGGAGGGTACCATAAAACCCGACAATCAAAGGAAGCGAGAGCGGCATGCAGTGTGGAGGGTACCATAAAACCCGACAGCCAAAGGAAGCGAGAGCGGCATGCAGTGTGGCGGGTACCATAAAACCCGACAATCAAAGGAAGCGAGAGCGGCATGCAGTGTGGCGGGTACCATAAAACCCGACAATCAAAGGAAGCGAGAGCGGCATGCAGTGTGGCGGGTACCATAAAACCCGACAGCCAAAGGAAGCGAGAGCGGCATGCAGTGTGGAGGGTACCATAAAACCCGACGATCAAAGGAAGCGAGAGCGGCATGCAATGTAGAGGGAAATTTCTGTTTCAACGTGGGCTTCATAAAACAACAGAGGGAAAAGCCAATGCAGAATCCGCCTTTATGGACCTCCAACGGCAAAGAAGTCTTAAGCAGCCATTTTCTCCAGGGGAACTGATTTATGTTCCCCGGAGATCAGTTGCAATCCCAGGAGATCTCCAGCTGCCATCTGGAGGCTGACAAACCGACATCCCATTGGGCCATTTCGGAGCTGGCTCCCCCCCCCCCCCCCCCGCCACTCGGCTGTGTTGGCCTCAGAAACAAACCCAGAGCTGGCCAGAAGGGCTGGCGGAAGGCCAGGCTGCCCGCCCTCCACACATTTGCAGGGATGTATGTGAGCCCCCTCGCCGTGCCTTGCGTAACTGTCCCTGATGCAACTTGCATACCTCTGGCCGGCTGAGTGGGCTTCCCAGAAAAGGAGCGGCCACAGCCTCTGCCGCCCGGACTTTAAAAGGACAGAGCTGAGAAGGGAGCGCATCCATGGAGGGAGGGGGGGCGGGCAGGCAGGGAAAGGACGAGGGTTCTCTGGACTTGTTCTTTCCAGGGCAGGATGAAACCTGCTAGACTTGGAAGCCAAAAATCAGAACACACCGTGCTGTAGACAATTCACAAAGTATCTCACAAATATATTTCTTTAATTTTTTAAAATATTATATATATTTTCTTTCATTTTTAATAAATAGTTCACTATCATATAAATTGTTATGAACACCTAGAAAGAGTATAAATCCCAAAATAATAAGTATCATCCAATAATATAAACTACAGATATTGCACAACCCCTATATAAGTATCAGTCCTCCTAAATAATACAAAAGAGTTTTTGAAGGAGGACTCCTTTAAGTCCAGTAAAGTTAGGGTTGCCAAGTCTGGGTTGGAGACTTTGGGGGTGGAGCCAGGAGAGGGTGGAGTTTGGGGAGGGGAGGGGCTCAGCATGGTCCAATGCCATAGAGTCCGCCCTCCAAAGCAGCCATTTTCTCCAGGGGAGCTGATCTCTCTCAGCTGGGGATCAGTTGTAAAAGCGGGGGATCCCCAGGTCCCACCTGGAGGCTGGCAACCCTAAGTAAAGTATCCGCTCTTCCTCCTCTTCCAACAAAGGTCCAGATATCCTCCTGTTTCCGGGTCTTCCTCAGGGGGTTCAAAAGATTTTTTTCAAGCATAAGGTTGCCAAATACCAAAATATTTATCCAAATTTTCACCACTGAATGCTGCAAAAAGTGTCTCTTAGTAAGCTCAAAGCTTCTTCCAAAGGGAAAAGCACGTGCTTTTATACTCTTCCTATGTGTTCATAATAATTTATATGATAGTGAACTATTTATTAAAAATGAAATTATATATATGTAAATATTTAAAAATTTTAAAATATATATTTTTGAGAAACTTTGCAAATTGTCTACAGCACGGTATTTTCTGATTTTTGGTATTGCCTTCTTACTGTTCTGGTTTTGTGAACTGCTGTATTGAGACTCGGAAGCCGACAGAGAGCCAGTTTGGTGTCGTGGTGAAGTGCGCGGACTCTAATCTGGGGAGAACCGGGTTTGATTCCCCACTCCTCCACTTGCACCTGGCTGGATGACCTTGGGCAAGCCATAGCTCTGTACCAGCTGTTCCCTCAAGGACAGCTTGGGAAAGAGCTCTCTCAGCCCCACCTACCTCCCAGGGTGCCTGTTGTGGGGAGGGGGAGGGAAAGGAGTTTGTAAGCCGCTCTGAGACTCTTAAGTGAGTGAAGGGCAGGATATAAATCCAATCTCTTCTCTTCTCTTCTTCTTCTTCTTCTATATAGGAACAGATAGAAATGCAGAAACATAGAGCTGGAAGGGATCCCCAAGGGTCATCTAGCCCAACCCCCTGCACAATGCAGGAAATCCTCCCCTCTTCGATCTCCCCCCTTCCCCAATGACCCCCTGCTCTATGGCAAGGGGAAGGCAAAAAAAAACAACCCTCCAGGATCCCTGGTTACAACCCTGGCATCTCGTTTAAAAATAATAATTATTATTATTATTATCCAGTTCCAAACAGCGTCCCACTCCAGTGCAGCTCCTGTTTCCCCCAGTTTTACCCATTCCCCCATCAAAAACTCTCTAGCTCTCTCCCTTAGCAGCTTGCCTGTCCTTGGTCCTTTCCCTTCCTTCTAAGTTCTTGGCCAGGATATGCAAACAGAAGCAGGAACCCGTGTCAGGGAGAGGAGGGTGAAGTTGGTTCCTTATTCCCAGTTCCTTATCTGTGCATTATTCGTGAATTCATCCAGAAACACAGAGGAGAGTTGGAAAGCTCTGAAACCCCAAAATAAAGTCTGGAACCAACTTCAGCCTCCTGGAAAGAGGAGGCACGAGGAACCAACTTCAGCCTCCTGTCAGGAAGGGGAATCAACCATCTTTGGGCTTTTCCTGGTGCTTCATGGTTCCAGAGAGGCCAGAATCTGTGGCCGGAGAGGAAGGCGTTTGTTGCAACCCTGCGTGAGTCACTCTTCTGCACAGGCGTCAACTATGGGGGGGCTCGGGCCACCCCTGAAATTTCCCGGGGGGACTGAGCCCCCCTGGCGAAACGGAGGGCCCGCCGGGCCGCCCGCCTGCCATTGCCGCTACCACCACACCTTTCAGGAGCAACTGATTCCACTCTTGCACAACACTTATTGTAAGAAAAGTTTTCCCTAAGATCCAGCCGGTACCTTCCCGCCCTTCATTTAAACCCGTTCTTGCAGGTCCTCTCCTCTGCTGCCAACAGGAACAGCTCCCTGCCCTCCCCTGAGTGACAGCCCTTCCGATACTTCCAGAGAGCCGTCCTGTCCCCCCTCCGCCTCCTCTTCTCTAGACATAACCTTCCCAAGTTCCCCAGCCTATCCACGCAGGGCTTCTTGGTCTCCAGGCCCCCGATCATCCTTGTCGCTCTCCTCTGCACCAGGGGTCCGTTGGAGTGGGAGCGCACAGGAGCGCAGCTCCGGGAGTGAGGAGCCCAGGGGGCGGGCACATGACCAAGCCCCGCCCCCTCCTCGGCTTCCCCGAGCAGTGCAGAGGCGCAGCGCCCCGGGGAAAGCCCTGCTGGGGTCTTTACTGTTTTTAATGTTTTGTTTTAATATTGATAATTTTATCATTGTTCCTTTTATGACGGTGTGCTGCTTTTCCAGAGGCTTGCTCAAGGCGGCATATAAATTTTCTAAGGATACCATTTTTTATCTGGGCACATGGCACATAGGTACTGGAGAAATTTCACCAACCCTTCAGCAGCTTCCCCCCCATCAGTTTGGTGTAGTGGTCAGGAGTTGGACTCTAATCTGGGAGCACCGGGTTTGATTCCCCCCTCCTCCACATGCAGCTGCTGGTGTGACCTTGGGCCAGTCACAGGTTCTCTCAGAGCTGTTCTCTCATGAGCAGTTCTCAAAAGAGCTCTCTCAGCCCCACCTACCTCACAGGGTGTCTTGTTGTGGGGAGGGGAAGGGAAAGGGAAAGGGATGGGTGGTGCACATGTCCTGGGTATCTCAAGTCTACTTGAAACCTGGTGGTTTCAAGGGAGCAGGAAGAGAATGAGGCTGTGTTCTTGACGCTTATTTTTATTGCACAAAGTATTGGATGGGGAAGGGACTGGAGGAAGAGCAGGTCAGTTTCACTCCCCTGTGGAGTGGAGCCTGAGGGGTGGGTGTTGCCTTCTGACACCCTTCCGGTATGTTAGGGGGTGTGGCATATGCAAATGAGTTATGCAAATGAGTTGTGCTAATGAGCTCCTGCACCTCTTTTTCTACGAAATGACCCCTGCTCTGCACCCACTCCACTCCGTCCACATCCTTTTCGAATTGAGGCCTCCAGAACTGGTCAGCTATCCTGGAGAAAACAGCAGCTTCAGAAGAAAGAATCTATGGCGTCACATCCCCGCTTGAGCCCCTTCCCACACTCTACCCTCTCCAGACCCCCCCCCCCCTAAATCTCCAGGAATTTTCCAAGCTGGAGTTGACAACCCTCATTCCAGGGGTCATGCTCAGCAAAAACAAGGCAGAAGTCTTGCATAATGCTCTTTAGAAATTAAGCTTATTAGTGCCGTGTCTTGACACCTTGGGAACATGACGATGTAACAGCTGGGGTAGTGATTATGAAAGCAGTTTCTCCGTCAGCACTCGTGGGAATGAGAAATTTTCAGAAAGTTGCGTAACAGGCATTACGACCGGCGCGGCTATTACAAACCCATCAGGAACCGAACGTTCTTGCATTCTTTGGATTCTCTCGATGAGAGATGGCCTCTTGAGCATGGAGGACCAATTCACCTGTAAGGCTGAATTTTTAAAATTGATTAATGAAGCTCATTATTGGCGGTTATTTCGCAATGCTCCCCCTAAGCCGTGGAGTCCTGTGCGCCAAAATTCTACTTTGTGAACTCCTGGTGTTAAAGTTGTGAGTGAGCGATCTGGCTGCCGCATCAATGACTTTGCTCTGGAGCCATCCTTCCTGAGCTAAGACAAAAATGTGCTAGCTGGAGGCTAAAACACTGTGAGCTGGCTCACGCTAACTCAGCTTAGAGGGAACACTGTCTCTAAGCGGTGGGGTCTTGTGAGCAAAAATTCTACTTGATGAGCTCCTGGCGTTAAAGTTGTGAGTGAGCGATCTGGCTGCCGCATCAATGACTTTGCTCTGGAGCCCTCCTTCCTGAGCTAAGACAAAAATATGTGAGACGGAGGCTAAAACACTGTGAGCTGGCTCATGCCAACTCAGCTTAGACTCAGGGAACCCTGGTTATTTGATGGAGGGCTGCTAACAGGCCTGGAGAAAACTGTCCAATCCCTATAACTGAGATGGAATGGGATGTTACGTTACCCAGTCCCAGGGGTCATTTTGTAGAAAAAGAGGTGCAGGAACTCATTAGCATAACTCATTTGCATATGCCACACCCCCTAACATACCGGAAGGGTGTCAGAAGGCAACACCCACCCCTCAGGCTCCACTCCAGAGGTGAGTGAAACTGACCTGCTCTTCCTCCGTTCCCTTCCCCATCCAATACTTTGTGCAAGAAAAATAAGCGTCAAGAACACACCCTCATTCTCTTCCTGCTCCCTTGAAACCACCAGGCTTCAAGTAGACTTGAGATACCCAGGACATGTGCACCCATCCCTTCCCCTTCCCCTCCCCACAACAAGACACCCTGTGAGGTAGGTGGGGCTGAGAGAGGTCTTTTGAGAGCTGCTCGTGAGAGAACAGCTCCGAGAGGACTTGTGACTGGCCCAAGGTCACACCAGCAGCTGCATGTGGAGGAGTGGGGAATCAAACCCGGTGCTCCCAGATTAGAGTCCAACTCCTGACCACTACACCAAACTGATGGGGTGGAAGCTGCTGAAGGGTTGGTGAAATTTCTCCAGTACTTACGTGCCATGTGCCCAGATAAAAAATGGTATGCTTAGAAATTTTATATGCCACCTTGAGCAAGTCTCTGGAAAAGCAGCACACAGTCATAAAAGGAACAAGGATAAAATTATCACTATTAAAACAAAACATTAAAAACAATAAAGACCCTAGCAGGGCTTTACCCGGGGCGCTGCGCCTCTGCACTGCTGGGGGAAGCCGAGGAGGGGGCGGGGCTTGGTCATGTGCCCGCCCCCTGGGCTCCTCACTCCCAGAGCTGCGCTCCTGTGCGCTCCCGCTCCAACGGACTCCTTCCATAGCCTCCTGCTGGAAGGATATTGATCCGCCATGGAATCAGGTGTGGTTCTGTAAGCTTTGGGACCAACACCTAATGGAATGTATCACTGACAGAATCAATGCAACCTCTAAAACTCCCGCTAAATCATCATTCAACGCAAAATGGTTTCCGAATTAGACTACTTATCATGGGAAGCCTTTCTCTGTTCCTCTTGGTCTCAGCTACAAGAATGGTTGTAGGTCGCCCCTCCTAAATTAGACCTCAACTCGCTTTTGCAGATTTGAAAAGTAGCACTTATAGCATCAACAAATAAGTTTCTTAGCTCCGGTACCATTTTTGTGTTTAGCTTCAGATCTCTCTAACTGTCACAATGCATATTGCATGTACACTAGGATACAATATTTCTGATATATCTAAATATTTGAATCAGTCTACTTGATGCTACTGGGAAATGTTCATTGCCTTGTTATATCTCTCATGTACATTTCTTACTTATTTGTGCAAAGTTATTTTGGAACGATTTGTTATATACGTAATCTGTTAATTTGTTGTACTTGGATACTTTTAATAAAGAAAAATCTTAATTAAAAAAAAGAAAGTGGGCAGGACCAGGCGGGGGTTTTACCGAGCAAGTCCTCTGATTGGCCACTGGGGATTTTGATTGGCTTACCTGGCAGGGGGGACACCTTGATCACGAAGGAGGTTTTCCCAGGGTGAGGCTCAGCCCTTGCACTCCAGGTGTGCTGACCCCTGCAATTTCCCCAAATGCGGGAAACTCGACTGCATAATTTGTGGTAGTGAGGGACTGTGTTCGCACTATGAGAGCCAGTTTGGTGTAGTGGTTAAGTGTCAGAGCCTGTCTGTGTCTCTGCCATTAATTGTTTGTATCTGGTGTTTCTATCTGTAATTTACAATTAGCCTTCGGGGTTTATTGCATGTCCTGCTTAATGTATCTTTTCCTTCCCCGGGAGGATGGCTTGCTGCATTCCATCACGTCACATAAACAGTCTGGCTATCTCGCCTCGTCACCTCCCTTTTCTCTAGCTGGAGACTTGAGTGTTTTATCTGCTTTTGTAACCTTGGAGAACTGTTGAACTATTTTCTAAGCCAGGTGCCTGGCCTGCGAATCGCAAGTAGAGGTCACTACGGGGCATGGGGGGAATTTTTAGTGCTTTTGCGCCTTTTCTGTGAGAACCAACGGTTGGGGGTTTTCGCGCTTTTTTCATATTCGTTCTGATTGGCCCTCTGCCTGCTCTTACCTGACTGTGTGGGGTATATTAAGCCTTGTTGCCTGTAACCAAGTATCTCTAACAAACATTGAGTACCTGAACCATCATTAAGAATAAAAGAACTTTTGCTTCATCAAAGGTCTGGCTTATTGATTCGACTCAGAAGCCTCACATTAAGTGCGCGGACTCTAATCTGGGAGAACCGGGTTTGATCCCCCACTCTTCCACTTGCACCTGCTGGATGACCTTGGGCAAGCCATAGCTCTGTTAGAGCTGTTCTCTCAAGGACAGTTGTCTCAGAGCTCTCTCAGCCCCACCTCCCTCCCAGGGTGCCTGTTGTGGGGAGGGGAAGGGGAAGGAGTTTGTAAGCCGCTCTGAGACGCCAAGTGAGTGAAGGGCGGGATATAAATCCAATCTCTTCGCTTCTTCTGTGCAGGTTTTTAAGAATGTTGCGTCAGCAGCAGCTGCCACCACACGGTCAGGAGCTTCAACGTGACACTGAAGGTCGGCCACGGCATCTATTTTGTGCCTGTCGCCACCGCCTGAGGCAGCCTCCTTTGCTGAAATCATCTGTTTAAATCGCCGCCTCGGTGAGGACTAGGCCCTTGAATTCACAGAAGGACAAGAAGCCTTCCCGAAAGATTTCTCTTCTGTGATGCCTCCCCCCCCCCCCCCATTCTGAGTTGGGGGAGGCCAGCTGTTTCCGGGGCATGGCAGCTGTTGGGGAAAGACCCTTTCCTCCACAAAGAAGCTGGGTGTGTATCTTTGGCCAGCAGTAGGATCAGCCTTGTTCCAGATGCCAGGCTCAGGAACGAGACAATGACAGGCGCGTGACCTCAGCACATGGCGCTGGTGAGAGGAAGGAGGGAGCCAGGGGCCTTTTCCTTGTGCTAACTTTGCTTCCTGACGGCGCCAACTTCTGTTCCCAGTTGCCGCACCCCTTTCTCTGAACAGCGGTGAGAGAAGGATTCAGGAGGGTCACCGTGTCGGTCTGACTACTATTTTTTAAGAACCACAAAATCGATCGTTACAGCCTCAGAATCGACAAGAAATGAACCCTAAGTAAGCTGAATAGAAGCGTTAAATCAAGTAAGCTGTATAGAGCATCTATTTTTGCCCACTTGGAGGTTTTCCATTTACCAAGTGGTGAACTGCTCCACGAGATTATGTCTTTTGGGGTAGAGTTTAAGTGCATGGACTCTAACCTGGGAGAGCCAGGTTTGATTCCCCGCTCCTCCACATGCAGCTGCTGGTGTGACCTTGGGCCTGTCACAAGTTCTCTCAGAGCTGCTCTCTCACAAGCAGTCCTCGAGAGAGCTCTCAGCCCCACCTACCTCACAGGGTGTCTGTTGTGGGGTGGGGAAGGGGAAGGCATTTATAACCCGCTCCGAGACTCCTTCAGGTAGTGAAGCGGGCGGGGTATAAATCCAATCTCTTCTTCTTCTTCTGAATGTAATGGAAGACATCTTTGTATGTATACCATCGTCCTGGTTCGGATGAAGGTTGTACGAAACGAATAACGATTCCGGAGAGATTCGTCAACAATGACGAAAAATCTATTCTTTAATGGCTTCTTACATCTTGCATAGATAATATTCACTTTTGCACATGAACGGCTTCTTACATCTTATATAGATATATTCACTTTTGTATATGTACTTTTTTGTATTTTGTATAATAATATATGATAATTACTGATAATTACTGATTGTCGGTTTCTATGATTTAGCGTTACAGCTTACATAGGGTTCATTTTTGGTATGCTATTTTTAAGAGCATAATATTTACGTTCATTAATGTTATTTAATTAAGAATTTCTGTACCTGGAACCATAATTTTTTTTTTTTGCTGGAACAAATTTTGGATGGTTCAGAATGGGGGTCAGTGTAGAAATCCCTGGGTGTAATGCCATTTTCCATTTCCTCCATACCAAAACAGGGCCATGGAGGGTTGAAAGCGAATTCAGCTTTATTTTTTTACAAAGAAAGTGGGAGGGCTTCAAGAGTTCTGGCCCTGCTGGTGGACCTCCTGATGGCCCCTGGGTTTTGGCCACTTTGTGACACAGAGTGTTGGACTGGATGGCCCATTAGTTTGATCCAGCATGGCTTCTCTTATGTCTGGGGCAGTGATGCTCTGTATTCTTGGTGCTTGGGGGGCAAAAGTGGGAGGGCTTCTGGAGTTCTGGCCCCGCTGCTGGACCTCCTGAGGGGACCTGGTGTTTTTGGCCACTGTGTGACACAGAGGGTTGGGCTGGATGGGCCACTGGCCTGATCCAACATGGCTTCAGTTATGCTCTTACATTCTTAAAAATATTTTCTTTTGTATTTTATTTTTACTTGATTTATACTCCACCTTTCCCTCCAACGGGGAC
This sequence comes from Lepidodactylus listeri, assembly GCA_029233225.1. Classification (NCBI taxonomy): domain Eukaryota; kingdom Metazoa; phylum Chordata; class Lepidosauria; order Squamata; family Gekkonidae; genus Lepidodactylus; species Lepidodactylus listeri. The sequence goes on from JARCFY010000002.1 coordinate 5,935,539, forward strand.
GCAAAGCGGCTTCCATTGTTCTCGTCCCCTCCATTTTATTCTCCCAACAACCTTGTGAGGTAGGTTAGGCCGAGAGCGTCTGACTGGCCCAAGGTCACATGGTGAGCTTCCATGGCAGGGCGGGGATTTGAACGTGGGTCTCCAAGATCCTAGTGGTATTTCTGAGGCTTGGATTAGTAGCTGTCCCCTCTCTGCCAGCTCTCTCTCTCTCTCTCTCTCTCTTTCTTTCTTGCCTTCTGACATACTTCCGGTGATGTCCGGTGGTGTACCATATGCAAATAAGTTATACTAATGAGTTATGCTAATGAGCTCCTGCACCTCTTTTTCTACGAAAGGACCCCTGGTTATCATCAATCGCTTTTTACATCCATGCCTGCTGACTCTTTTCCTGGAGCCCTCCGAACAGTTTCAGAAAGGGGATCAAGTCAATGAAGCTCCTGATTTGGCCCCTGGAGCTCTGCCGCATATTGCCAGATGAGTTTTTCTTAGCTAGTTCAGTATAGTTGTGTGTATGCATGGTGTCGTGGTTATGGTGTCAGATTCTGAGAGGATCGCTTCAGTGGTGGCTGAAGCCTTCAGAAGGCTGGTCGGAGGAACAAGGACCTCTCCAGGGGATGGGGTCATTTTGCTGCAGCTGTGACACAAGCAGGCATTCCCCCCTGGGGAAAGGGGGTTTGGCACCAACTCCCGGAGCTGAGCTCCCCCGAGCTCCTGCTCGAAATGACCCCTGATTATAACATGAAAAGGAACGTGAAGAGCTCAGATTCCTCTAGAACCCCCGATTCCAATAAAATGAGCCTGTCTCTTGCACCCGTCTCCACTAGTGTTGTCAGATATCCAGTTCTGAGGATTTCCTCCTGCTCTGGGTAGCAGTTGCCATCCTGTGCCGAGTTATTCTAATGTAAACCTATTAAAACCCAGGAGATAGATCAAGATGGGCTGCTGAGTTAGTCTGTCTGTAGCAGTAGAAAAGAGCAAGAGTCCAGGAGCACCTTGAAGACTAACAGCATTTGTGGCAGGGCAATGCAGAGGGGAAGTGGGCATGGAGAAGTCTGCATTGGTAATGAGATAGAAAACCTAGGTCTCGATTCAGTCCGGGGGGATGCATTGTCTTGAGCTTCATGATCCGTTGCAGTTGTAAGATATGGGATTACTTCATGTTGGGAAAACGCTCAATGGATACTGCGGAGGGAGACGTAGAAAGAGACCTCTTTAATCCATTGGACAAATGGTATCCTTTCACTGATAAAATGGCCAAAGATAGAGAAAAATGTGAAAGTTGGTCCCCTTACAAATATTGGTCATCCACTAATCTTTATACACTGTAAGCACTGATTAAAAGTATACCAAAGAATCTATTTGCTGATGGAAGGAACAGGCAGGTATTTTAGTGCAGAATATATGGCTACTCTTTAATTTTTGAAAATGATTTCAGATGCAGTTAAATTGTTGTACCTTTTATATCACTTGTTTAAAAAATAAAAATTAATAATAAAAAAAGATCAGTTGCAGTTTAGCAGAAAAGAGCACCTTAAAGCCGGACAAAATTCGTGGCAGGGGATGAGCTTTCATGAGTCACTGATCGCTTCTTCGGATACAGCTAGAATGTGAGTCCTTCTGTCCTTATAACTTGAAGACTGATTTCAGATGGTGAATGACAACAGCAGGTGAATGACAACAGCAGGTGTGATTAGATTAGGTGTGATGTGCAGAGGGGTAAGAGGCATGGAGAAATCAGCATGGGTAATGAGACAGGAAACCTAGGTCTCGATTCAGTCCAGTAAGATGCATTGTCTTGAGCTTCATGATCAGTTGCAGTTTAGCAGAAAAGAGCAAGAGTGTGGTAGCACCTGAAAGCCTGACAGAATTTGCAGTAGGGCACGAGCTTTCAGAGTCACTGCTCACTTCTTCAGATACAGTTGGGATGTGAGTCCATCTGTCCTTATATCTTGGAGAGTGAAGTGATTTCAGATGCTGAATGACAGTAGCAGGTGAATACAATAGCAGGTGTGATTGGATTAGACATGATATGCAGAGGGGAAGTGGGCATGGAGAAATCAACATTGGTAATGAGACAGGAAATCTAGGTCTCCATTCAATCCAGGAGTCTGCTGGTCTTGAGCTTCAAGATCAGATGCAATTCAGCAGCCTCCCTTTCGAATCTCCCTTTGAAATTCCTTTGTAAGAGAACTGCTGCTCTGAGGTCAGCAAGTGAAAGTCCTGGAAGGTTAAAATTTCCCCCCCTCCAACACACACACACTGGTTTTTGAAGCTTAGACTGGAGAAACTCGGCACAGAATTGCACTGCCAATGTGACTCTGAAGAACAAACCTTGCGCACACCAGGGAAACACACAGGGGTGTTGCAGTGGCGCATGCAAAATTGCAACCCTGGGCCATTCTGCAGTTCTACATCTTCCCTGAAGAAAGCCTTGGACCCGGGCGCTGTTTTTGTTTGGGAGCGCCGCGGCCCGAGCCAGAATCCTTGAGGCGGCACTGATGTTGTTGTCCAATCCGTGTTTGGGGCTCGAAAGGTTAGCGCTCCCCAGGCAACCATGCCGCAACCTGCCGTGCGTTTATGAAACAGGCAGGCAAGACCGAAAACACCTCCACTGACTCAGCAGGAAGGCAACGTGGCTTTCAGCGGCTGGATCCCTGCCAGGTCACAAGGGCAGAAAGTTCAGCCAGAGAGAGAGAGAGAGAGAGAGAGAGAGAGAGAGAGGAAATGGGCATACCTTGGCAGCGTGCGCAGGGCAGGGAGAGAACGGGGCAGGATGCAAGGTCTAGCGAAAACACCTCTGACTTATGCAGAGAGTGTCAACTGTGGAATCTGCTGCCAGAGGATTTAGTGATGGCCACAGGAATAAGCAGCTTCAAAAGGGGATTAGAAAGCTTCATGGTCCATCTGTGCCTACTAGCCCTGGTGGCTGAGGGGAACCTGTCAGCGTCCCCAGGTATCAGTAGCCAACAATGTTCCTTAAACAAGGGTCAGTTTATTGATTCAGAATACTGCACTGCTCTAACACTTTTTTGTGTTAAGACTACTGGAACAAAATCGGGAAGGGGTAGATATACCAGGTTCAAAAAAGGGTCTTATGATGGATCCAAGCCAGTAAGCAATAAGATACATTTGCGCCCAAAATAACACCTTCAGTTTCCCAGCAGGAAAACAGGGAACGGCTTCCAAGTCTGCAAGGTCAGACCCCGTCAGAGCCAGAGATAAAGCACGCAAGAGAATCGAAAGTTAAAATACCAGACCTCGCATTCAGACTTCAGAGGCAGTCGATCTCTGAGTCCCAGAGCCGGGAGAAAACATATGGGTAGCGGCTTGGCTTCTATGCCCTGTTGTTGGCCCTCCAGAGGAACTGGCTGGCCACTGTGTGAGGCGGGATGTTGGACTAGATGGACCACCGGTCTGATCCAGCAGGGCTCTTCTGATGTTCTAATAAAGGCCTCGGCCTCTCTGCCCTATTGTTGCCCCTTCAGAGGAACTGGTTGGCCACTGTGTGAGACAGGATGCTGGACTTAGAGGGACCCCTGGTCTGATCCAGCAGGGCTCTTCTGATGTTCTTAGGAAGGCCTCGGCCTCTCTGCCCCATTGTTGGCCCTCCAGAGAGACAGGAGGCTGGACTAGATGGGCCTTCACTGGTCTGATCCAGCAGGGCTCTTCTGATGCTCTCATGTAAGATTTCCCTATGTAAAAGCTGGGCGGCATCCGTTCAGGCCCCATTCCAACTATTTTCTATTGCTCTCTTTAAACACTTGAAAGGGTGTCACTTAGAGGTACAGAAGAGAGCAATCGTCCAGGAAAGAATACAAAAGTGTTAACCAAAGCACCCTCGTAAGGGTTGCCATCTTTAACAATCCCTCTGAAAACAGAAGAAAATATAGAGCTGAATTTTAGAGTCATGTGCACTGGATCTCGGGTTGCCAAACTCCAGGTGGCAGTTGGGAGGTCTCCCAGAATCACAACTGGTCTCAGGATGACAGAAATCAATTCCCCTGGAGGAAAGAGCTGCATTGGAAAATGGACTGTATGATATATCCTGTTGACGTCTCTCCCGTCCCCAAACCGCACCCTCCCCAGGCTCCACCCCCCAAATCTCCAGATCTTTCCCAAACCAAAACTGGCATCCCTACCTGCATCCTAAAATGGTGGAGGATAGCAATTTCGAATATACTTAGGAAGTCCGCCTCTGTTGTCATCCACAGATAACAGATAAACTGACAGGAACAAAGCATAGCCCACATGTATGAAACACAGTTAGTTGCGTAATATTTATTGTTATAATACTGAAAGATACCGTTTTTTAAATTTTTTAAAAAATGACATTGCAATCCAGATGTGCCAGAGGGCATCCATCATCACAATCTCGAACTGGAAAAGAAGGACCGCTGTATCGGGAACCACTGCAGAACTGGAGCTGGCAGGTGAGGTCCTCCTTCGAACCACTGTGGAGGGAAACATTCAAAGAGAAGCTCCAGAGGTCTACATTTCGATAAGCTCACAGCTCTGCTGAGATTCAGAGCCATTCCATGAGACGTTCTGGGGAAAAGAATGAAAACGGCATGGGAGTGTCGCACCGTGATAGTCCAACCACACTCTCGGAATAGCTCTGCCACAGGGAACAAGTCAACACACAAGGACTTCTTCCTTCCTCCTCCTCCTCCTCTACTTCCTGCCAATCCAGCTCGCCGGAATGACTCTGAGGTTGCAGGATCTGTTTTCTTCTTTCCTACCTTATCTGAAATGCAATGAGCTACGGCAGCCGCATCCTGGTTGGGCTAAAATCCCTTTCACCAACGGACAAAAGGACCCTTCTATTTCTTAGACCAAAGAACTAGAAGCTATCCCAGAGTAGTGAAGAAGACGACGGGGGACTTGGACAATATCAGCGTCGGGGTATCTAGAACATGTTTCCTGCTTTCATCTCTCCAACTGGAATGGGGAAAGGATTTCCTATTATCCCATGAAAATTAGAATACCAGGAATGATGCCATGAACTCTATGGGGGCGGTGGGGGGCGGGCGGTGGGAGAACAATGACCAGCCGGAGGGGAAGAAGGGAGGGAAAGGAATCGGGAACTTTGCTGACCCGCCTTCATCACCAGGGCTCTCTTGAGGGCCTGTGGGCTCGCTTCCCAAAAACTCCTGCCTGAGACATCCCTGCAAGGCAAAAACGCATGGTGAGCAGGGAGGCTCCCGAATGCCCTCCACCGGTTTCCTCCAGCCAATTCCACCACCCTCGGTTGGCCAACATCCACTGGTGCCCGTCAGCTAACCTCCACCGGCTTCAATCCAAGAATGTCCACCGGTTCATTCACATCCATCCACCATCATCCATCCATCAACCATACACACCAGGGCGCCATGCGGACCGCACAAGGCAGGCCAGCAATGGAACACCCCATTCACACCCTCATTCAGCCCATCACATTCGCTCTCCAGCCATACACATACATTCCAGGGCACCATGCGGACCGCACAAGGCACACCAGCAATGGAACACCCCATTCACACCCTCATTCAGCCCATCACATTCGCTCTCCAGGCATACACATACATTCCAGGGCGCCATGCGGACCGCACCAGGCAGGCCAGCAATGGAATACCCACATTCACACCCTCATTCAGCCCATCACATTCGCTCTCCAGGCATACACATACATTCCAGGGCGCCATGCGGACCGCACCAGACAGGCCAGCAATGGAATACCCACATTCACACCTTCATTCAGCCCATCACATTCGCTCTCCAGGCATACACATACAGTCCAGGGCGCCATGCGGACCGCACAAGGCAGGCCAGCAATGGAACACCCCATTCACACCCTCATTCAGCCCATCACATTCGCTCTCCAGGCATACACATACATTCCAGGGCGCCATGCGGACCGCACCAGACAGGCCAGCAATGGAATACCCACATTCACACCCTCATTCAGCCCATCACATTCGCTCTCCAGGCATACACATACATTCCAGGGCGCCATGCGGACCGCACAAGGCAGGCCAGCAATGGAACACCCACATTCACACCCTCATTCAGCCCATCACATTCGCTCTCCAGCCATTCACGGGCACTCCCCGGCTTCAATCCAGGAACATCCACCCGCTTCCGCGAGCCAACTTCTTCCAGCTTCCATCAGCTGAACGTCATCGGGAGGTGTCGGCCGTGGCGTCCACCAGGCTTCAAAGCACCCGTTGCCCTCTGCTCACACTGCAAGTCCTCCCGCTTGCGCGGAAGAACTCGCCTGCCGGATCCTCTCCCAGCCACACGTCGCCCTCTTCTCCTGAGGAACTCTCCTCCTCTCTCGCCAGCCGTGATCGGCATGCTTGCCTGCGTCTGGGGGTGAAAAACAGAGGGAACTCAGGGCCACGTGGACCTCAGCCTGCTGGTTTCCCTTTTGCTCCCTGTCCCACTCCCTGGACTAGTAAAGGAAGTATGCGTGTCGTATCCAAACACATCCATTCCGGATTGATGGGTCACCATGTCATCGCTCCCTTCACTGAGAGAGTTTGGGGTGCCTCCCTTGGTTCTCGCTCCCACATCTGGATCTCGCCATCACTTGGAGAAGAGGTTGAGCTGAGTGAGAGTCTGCCCAGGGTCAGGGGTCGAGCCCTTCTGGCTGAGTCGGGATTTGAGCCCGGGGCTCCGCAGTGTGATACTCCACACACTCTCTCCCAATAGCTCTGCCCCGAGGGGCAAGTCAACACACACGGATGTCTTCCGTCCTCCTCCTTCACTGCTTCCTACCAATCCAGCTTTCCACAATGACCCTGGGGCTGCCTCCCTCTGAACCTGGTCAGTGCAGCCCCCTCCCCCCCACGGTCAGGAGGCCTCCCTGGCTGAGCGGCAACTGTAGGACGCCTACATCGATTTTCACCAGTAAGATGCTGCTACTGGCCCAAGACAGGGGCCGGCTGCTAAATGGATCGGGCCTGCTGGGTTTCCCTTTTGCTCCCCATCCCACTCCCTGGACTAGTAAAGGAAGTATGCGTGCCGTATCAGAACACATCCATTCCGGATTGATGGGTCACCATGTCATCGCAATGTCATCACAATGTCAAGGTCAGGAGGCCTCCCTGGCTGAGCGGCAAGTGTGAGGTCACAGAAGCTCTGAGGCAGCCAAAGAAATGGCCCTCTTTGGTGCCCATTTGGTGTAGTGGTTAAGTGCGCAGACTCTAATCTGGGAGAACCGGGTTGGATTCCCCACTCCTCCACTTGCACCTGGCTGGATGGCCTTGGGCAAGCCATAGCTCTGTACCAGCTGTTCCCTCAAGGACAGCTTGGGAAAGAGTTCTCTCCGCCCCACCTACCTCACAGGGTGTCTGTTGTGGGGAGGGGAAGGGAAAGGAGTTTGTAAGCCGCTCTGAGACTCCAAGTGAGTGATGGGTGGAGTATAAATCCAATCTCTTCTCCTCCTCCTCCTCCTCTTCTTCTTCTCTTTCACTGTAGTCCTGTGTGATCAGGGACGCCTGCATTGTTTTCCACCAGTAAGATGCTGCTATTGGCCCAAAACAGAGGGGCTGGCTGCTAAATCAATTGAGGGCAGCCTCTTCTTTCTGGGCTCCCATCCTCGCTCAGCTGCTCGGTATATCAACTCAACGGCGGCAGCCTCTTGGTTGACCTAAAATAACTTTCACCAAGGGGCAAAAGCACCCTTCTGCTTCTTTGAACAAAGCGTTAGACGTCGTTCTGTCTCTGGGCTCTTCCACCACCCTCGGTTGGCTAACGTGCACTGGTGTCCGTCAGCAAAAATCCACTGGCTTCAATCCATGAATGTCCACCGGTTCCCCTCCATCCATCAACCATACACACCAGTGCGCCATGCGGACCGCACCAGGCACACCAGCCACGGAACACCCCTATTCACACACACCCATTCACCCCATGGCCCTAGAGTGTCATAGTAGCTGGATTCGCTGTGGCAAAATGTCAGCGATACGAGAGCCTCTCCTGACACATGTGATGTTTGTGCTTCAATTTCGATACGTTGACATATGTATCACCCCACTATCACATTTTCCACTCTATCCCCCTTCCTTGCTAATTCCTGTTTCTGGATCTTTGGCTTTCCCTATTTTATTTCTTTTATTTCAGTCATTTGTTAGCCACCTTCTCCCTTGCGGAACTCAACGCAGCTTACCTTATTAGAAATAGAAAAGCACAATCAAACAATGATAAAACCTATAAAATTCACGGATTAAAGCCCACAAAGCCCTACAATCGCATCTCTCTTCCCCCCCCCCCCCGTTTCCACTCACTATCCAACCTACTTCACTTGTTCACCTGTCTTCAGCTTTCCCACCCACCCCTTTCCTACCTGTCACTGTCTCCCCAGGAAAAGTCTGGCTATGTTGTGGGGTGGCTCGTAGTTCAGGGCTGGTCCCAGTTGGGTGGTTGCTGCAGCTGTCAGCAGGCCAGGGCTAAGGACTAGGGGTCCGTTGGAGCGGAAGCGCACAGGAGCGCAGCTCTGGGAGTGAGGAGCCCAGGGGGCGGGCACATGACCAAGCCCCGCCCCCTCCTCGGCCTCCCCGAGCAGTGCAGAGGCGCAGCGCCCCGGGGAAAGCCCTGCTAGGGTCATTATTGTTTTTAATGTTTTCTTTTAATATTGATTTATCATTGTTCCTTTCATGACTGTGTGCTGCTTTTCCAGAGACTTGCTCAAGGTGGCATATAAATTTTCTAAGTAGACCATTTTTTATCTGGGCACATGGCACATAAGTACTGGAGAAATTTCACCAACCCTTCAGCAGCTTCCACCCCATCAGTTTGGTGTAGTGGTCAGGAGTTGGACTCTAATCTGGGAGAACCGGGTTTGATTCCCCACTCCTCCACATGCAGCTGCTGGTGTGACTTTGGGCCAGTCACAAGTTCTCTCAGAGCTGTTCTCTCATGAGCAGTTTTCAAAGGGCCTCTCTCAGCCCCACCTACCTCACAGGGTGTCTTGTTGTGGGGAGGGGAAGGGATGGGTGGTGCACATGTCCTGGGTATCTCAAGTCTACTTGAAACCTGGTGGTTTCAAGGGAGCAGGAAGAGAATGAGGGTGTGTTCTTGACGCTTATTTTTATTGCACAAAGTATTGGATGGGGAAGGGACTGGAGGAAGAGCAGGTCAGTTTCACTCACCTGTGGAGTGGAGCCTGAGGGGTGGGTGTTGTTGCCTTCTGACACACTTCCGGTATGTTAGGGGGGGTGGCATATGCAAATGAGTTATGCTAATGAGCTCCTGCACCTCTTTTTCTATGAAACGACCCCGGTTATGAGTGAGCCTACATTTGACTCTCACGTAAATCTGGGTTTCTTTTAGAAGATTATTACCATAACCTTGTAACAATCTCAGAGTGAATTCTTTTAAACTATATTTTAACAATGATTTAAACATTATAGGTGAAAACAGAATCAAGTCAACTTTCATCTGTAATTCTGGGAGAATTTCAGGATCCACCTTGAGGTTGCTCACCATAGCTGGCACCTTTGGTGAGCTGGCTTTCCGTTTGCATGGATCGTTTTTAATGCCAAGGGACATTTGAAGGAAGCAGGAGAGAATTTCGTCACCACACACTCAGCCAAATGCATATCTACCTGATTTCCTTCTACAGAAACCTAGCACAAACATGTTTAAAACAGCCTTTCTTGTCTGTCACCCATCCAAAACTCGAGACATGTCCATTTAAGAACTGCCTTTCCATTTTTCACATGTGAGCTTCAACTGTGGAAGAACGGCGGTTAAAGAGTTTATTTATCCTCCCCCCCCCCCCCATTTCTAGAAAAGAAAAAAAAAACATTTGTAGGATTTGCATTAAGAAACCCATAGATAACCACCTCTCACTAGAGGTGCCAGTTTGGTGTAGTGGTTAAGTGCGCGGACTCTAATCTGGGAGAACCGGGTTTGATTCCCCACTCCTCCACTTGCACCTGCTGGGTGACCTTGGGCAAGCCATAGCTCTGTACCAGCTGTTCCCTCAAGGACAGCTTGGGAAAGAGCTCTCTCAGACCCACCTACCTCACAGGGTGTCTGTTGTGGGGAGGGGAGGGGAAGGGAAAAGGAGTTTGTAAGCCGCTCTGAGACTCCCTTGGGGAGTGGAGGGCGGGGTATAAATCCAATCTCTTCTTCTTCTTCTACTAAGGGCGGTCAAAGGGAGCTGATGGAGACACTTGAAACCAGCAGTTAGTTCAACTAAGAATAAGGCTGGCTTAGAGGAGGTCGTGGAGTTGTTCCTGCTGGCAGCAGAGGATAGGACATGCAATCAGGGGTTTAAATTACGGGTGGAAAGAAACCAGCTGGGCATTAGGAGGCTGAGCGGGGACAGGATGGCTCTCCCTCGAAGTATCGGAAGGGCTGTCACCAGAGTTCCCTCTAAGCTGAGCTAGTGTGAGCTAGCTCACAGTTTTTTAGCCTCCAGCTCACACATTTTTGTCTTAGCTCAGGAAGGAGAGCTCAAGAACAAACTAATTTGTGCAGTAGCCAAATCACTTGCTCACAACTTTAATGCCAGTAGCTCACAAAGTAGAATATTTGTTCACAAGACTCCACAGCTTAGAGGGAGCATTGGCTGTCACTCCGAGGAGGGCAGGGAGCTGTTCCTCTTGGCAGCGGAGGAGAGGACTCACAAGAAGGGGTTGAAATGAAGGGCGAGGAGGTTCCGCTTGGATCTTAGGAGAACCTTTTTTTTGCAGTAAGAGTCGTTCAGCAGTGGAATTGGCTGCCTGGGGAGGTGCTGAGCCAGTCTGGTGTCGTGGTTAAGTGCCCGGACTCTGATCTGGGAGAACTGAGTTTGATTCCCCACTCCTCCACTTGCACCTGGCTGGATGGGCAAGCCATAGTCCTGTCAGAGCTGTTCTTGAAAAAGAGCCGTTTCTGTCAGAGCTCTCTCAGCCCCACCTACCTCGCAGGGTGTCTGTGGTGGGGAGGGGAAGGGAAAGGAGTTTGTAAGCTGCTCTGAGACTCCCTTGGGTAGTGAAGGGCGGGGTATAAATCCAATCTCCTCCTCTACTCCCTGGCAGTCTTCAAGCAGCGGCTGGACAAACACTTGTCAGGGATGCTCTAAGGCTGATCCTGCATTGAGCAGGGGGTTGGAATAGATGGCCTGTATGGACCCTTCCAACTCTGTGATTCTATTTTCGGAGTCAGCTTGGCCCTGGCTGGGGTTAATTTGTGCCTGGGATAGGTTGGGGATACCAGTCACCTCCCATGCCGCTGATTTGAGCAAGGGTGGCGTATTAGGACCCTGGGCGATTCAGGTTCGAACCCCCACTTCTGCCCTGGAAGCTTCCCGGGTGAGCTTGGGCACACTCTAAACTCTCGGCCTGGCCCTCCCTCACAGGGTGGGTGTCTGTGCGAGAACAGAGGAGGGGAGGAGGGTGCTCTAAGCCACTTGGAGTCCCAGCTCTGGAGGGAGAAGCAGCAAGGTTTCCCTTGCTCGAAAGCCAGCCGAATCCGACTCTAGGGATGCCGTGCTCATCTCCGTTTCCAAGCCAAAGAGCCAACGCTGTCCGAAGGTGTCTCCGTGGTCATGCGGCCGGCATGACTAGATGCCGAGGCGCACGGAACGCTGTTACCTTCCCACCAAAGTGGTTAGCCAGTTTGGTGTAGTGGTTAAGTGCATGGACTCTAATCTGGGAGAACCGGGTTTGATTCCCCACTCCTCCACTTGCAGCTGCTGGATGACCTTGGGCAAGCCATAGCTCTGTACCAGCTGTTCTCTCAAGGGCAGTCCTCTAGAGAACTTTCTCAGCCCCACCTCCCTCACAGGGTGTCTGTTGTGGGGAGGGGAAAGGAAAGGAGTTTGTAAGGCACTCTGAGACTCCCTTGGGTAGTGAAGGACAGGGTATAAACCCAATCTCTTCTTCTTCTTCCCTATTTACCTGCTTGCAATTTCTTGCTTTTGAACTGCTAGGTTGGCATAGGGTTGCCAGCCTCCAGGTGGGGCCTGGGGATCTCCCGCTTTTACAGCTGATCTCCAGCTGACAGAGATCAGCTCCCCTGGAGAAAATGGCTGCTCTGAAGGGTGGGCTCTATGGCATTGTACCATGCTGAGGCCCCTCCCCTCCCCAAACCCCACCTTCTTCTGGCTCCACCCCCAAAGTCCCCAGGTATTTTCCAACCCGGACTTGGCAACCCTAAGTTGGCAGGAGCTGCGGCCAGAGACGGGAGCTCACTCCACCACGCAGCACTCGGGTCCCAAACTGCCAAACTACCGATTTTCCGGTCTGCAGCTCAGCGTCTTAATCACTGAGCCACCGCGGCCCCGAGAAGCAGGATATAAATACACAAATGCAGGAAATGCGAGGAGCCAGCTGCATCCCTGCACTTCATCGGTGCCATTCGAAGCAGTGGCTTGGGTGCCTTACATGTGAGTAAGCAGGTATCCTCTCTGTGCTGATGGCCACGGACAACCCAGGATCAGTGCTCCCCCTAAACTGTGGAGTCCTCTGAGCAAAAATTCTACTTTGTGAGCTCCTGGCATTAAAGTTGGGAGCGAGCCATTTGGCTGCTGCATCAATTAGTTTGCTCTGGAGCCATCGCTCCTGAGCCAAGACAAAGATGGGTGAGCTGGAGGCTAAAAAACGGAGCTAGCTCACACTAACCCAGCTTAGAGGGAACACTGCGCAGGACTCCTCTTATTCCTGAGCCCCCCACCCACCCCACCCCACCCCACCCCACCCCGCTCCTGTCTTCCCGCAGGGTACCCTGGCTGCTTCCACTCTGACATTCCTTCCAGCATACAGTCCTCTTATCAATACAGGTTTTCCTGTGAGGCCTGTACAGGATCTTGGGCAGAAAGGCGTGTTCCTCATCTGGAAAACAAAGAAGGAATTCTTTCTTCCTTGCATAACAGTTGTTTATTCGCTTGCAAAGGTATGCAGATTTCACCGATGTATTCATCCGCAGGGAGATCTGTTTCTCTGCAATGTTTTTTCATCCCGGTTCGGCAGACAAAAATTGTCCCAGAGCAGATCACAGAAGTGAAAAGGACACTTGAAACGCCCTGGTTGGGCCCTGGATGTAGATTAAAATTAGAGATGTAAGCCTGGCCTAACATGTAGGGATGCCAACTCCAGGTTGGGAAATTCCTGGATATTTGTGAGTGGGCTCTGAGAAGGGCAGGGTATAGGGAGGGGAAAGGCCGTAGATTCCACCCTGTTTCAGGCACCCATTTCCTCCAGGGAAATAATTGCTGTTGTTTGGAGACCAGTTGTAATCTTGTAATATCTCCAGGCTCCACCTGGACCTTGGCAACCCATCTTGAACGCACAGAGAGTTAGTTCGGTGTAGTGGTTAGGAGTGCAGACTCTAATCTGGGAGAACCAGGTAGGGTTGCCAAGTCTGGGTTGGAAAATACCTGGGGACTTTGGGGGTGGAGCCAGGAGAAGGTGGGGTTTGGGGAAGGGAGGGGCTTCAGCATGGTATAATTCCATAGAGTCCACCTTTCAAAGCAGCCATTTTCTCCAGGGAGCTGATCTCTGTCAGCTGGAGATCAGTTGTAAAAGCGGGAGATCCCCAGGCCCCACCTGGAGGCTGGTAGCCCTAGAACCAGGTTTGATTCCTCACTCCTCCCCACGCAGCTGCCGGTGTGACCTCGGGTTAGCCACACGTTCTCTCAGAGCTGTTCTCTCAGGGGCAGTCCTCGAAAGAGCTCTCTCGGCCCTGCCAACCTCCCAGGGTGTCTGTTGTGGGGAGGGGAAGGGAAAGGAGATTGTGAGCTGCTCTGAGACTCCTTCAGGTAGTGAAGGGCGGGGTATAAATCCAATCTCTTCTCTTCTTCACTTGAAGCTGCCTTCTACTGAGTCAGACCCTCGGTCCATCACAGTCAGTATTGTATACTCAGCCTGGCATCACTTTTCCAGGGTCTCAGGCAGAGAGGAGTTGGATTTATATCCCACCCTTCAATCAAGTGGGGCAGCCATGTTAGTCGTAAGCGACAGAACAAAGTTTGAGTCCGGTGACACCTTTAAGACAAACAAAGGTTAATTCTGGGTATACGCTTTCGTGTGCATGCACAAAAGTGTGCACGCACACGAAAGCGTATTTGTTGTTGTTGTTCAGTCCCACAGTCGAGTCCGGCTCTTTGCGACCCCATGGACCCCCTCACGCTAGGCGCTTCTGTCTTCTGTCGTGCTCCGGAGTTTGCTGAATTTCCTGTTTGTTGCATCGACGACACTGTCTAGCCATCTCATCCTTTGCTGTCCCCTTCTTCTTTGACCTTCAATCTCTCCCAGCATCGGGGTCTTCTCCAGGGAGAGCTCCCTTCCAGGGGTCATTTCGTAGAAAAAGAGGTGCAGGAACTCATTAGAATAACTCATTTGCATATGCCACACCCCCTAACATACCGGAAGGGTGTCAGAAGGCAACACCCACCCCTCAGGCTCCACTCCACAGCTGAGTGAAACTGACCTGCTCTTCCTCCCTTCCCTTCCCCATCCAATACTTGGTGCAATAAAAATAAGCGTCAAGAACACACCCTCATTCTCTTCCTGCTCCCTTGAAACCACCAGGTTTCAAGGAGACTTGAGATACCCAGGACATGTGCACCACCCATCCCTTCCCCTTCCCCTCCCCACAACAAGACACCCTGTGAGGTAGGTGGCGCTGAGAGAGGTCTTTTGAGAACTGCTCATGAGAGAACAGCTCTGAGAGAACTTGTGACTGGCCCAAGGTCACACCAGCAGCTGCCTGTGGAGGAGTGGGGAATCAAACCCGGTGCTCCCAGATTAGAGTCCAACTCCTGACCACTACACCAAACTGATGGGGTGGAAGCTGCTGAAGGGTTGGTGAAATTTCTCCAGTACTTATGTGCCATGTGCCCAGATAAAAAATGGTATGCTTAGAAATTTTATATGCCACCTTGAGCAAGTCTCTGGAAAAGCAGCACACAGTCATAAAAGGAACAAGGATAAAATTATCAATATTAAAACAAAACATTAAAAACAATAAAGACCCTAGCAGGGCTTTCCCCGGGGCGCTGCGCCTCTGCACTGCTCGGGGAAGCCGAGGAGGAGGCGGGGCTTGGTCATGTGCCCGCCCCCTGGGCTCCTCACTCCCGGAGCTGCGCTCCTGTGCACTCCTGCTCCAACGGACCCCTGCTCCCTTCTCATTGAGTGGCCAAAGTATCTGAGCTTCAGCTTCAGTATCTGGCCTTCCAGGGAACAGTCAGCGTTGGTTTCTTTTAGGATTGACTGATTTGATCTCCTTGCAGTCCAAGGGCTCTCGGGAGTCTTCTCCACGAAAGCGTATCCCCAGAATTAAACTTTGTTGGTCTTCAAGGTGCCACTGGACTCAGATTTTGCCCTATTGGCTCTGAATGTCCTACAAAGAAAAACATCTAGGAATTGACAGCATGTGGAAAGCCAGAGCTGCGGTCGTTTGAAAAGCCTGCCACTTCCAAGGTGGGGAAGGTGCGTGGAGTGAGCAGGCATCTTCTGCTGACGATTAAGCTTAGCTAGATGAATCATCAAAGCCCAAGACACAGTCATCCAATAAACACCTGGGTTTTGTCATTTTTTTCTCCCCCTCATTTTTTAATCCAACATTTTATAAGCAATACATATAATACATTCTACTAGCGTTACAAATTATCATGACAAGCCAACAAACACCAGATCTATAGGAACAAAGCTATACCAGACATTACATCTTATAAATTTCGCACAATTATACTAAAATTAAAGATTTTAAGTTATTCGGAACCATGTCAAGTCGCGTCAGATACTCTAACACAGGGGTGGCCAACCTTGCTTAACGTAAGAGCCACATAGAATAAACGTCAGATGTCTGAGAGCCGCAAGACAAGAACAAATATCACACACACGTTTTTATTTTTAAAAATATGCAAATTTGCTTTTTATTAACGTTAAATGGGACTGCCAAAAATAAAAACAAACGAGGAAAACCAGTTATTGATAATGATATTACTTGTTTGCTAATGATATTGAGAGAGATGGAAAGAAAGAATTAAAGAAGTGGAAAGAAAGAGAGAGAGAGAAACTAGGAAAGCAAATAGATGGGAGGGAGGAGGGAAGGAAGGGAGAAAGAGAGAAAAAGCATGCCTCCCCTTTGCTTCCCCAGCCGTCCTGCCAGGAGCCGCACAATATATGTGAAAGAGCCGCATGTGGCTCCCGAGCCACAGGTTGGCCACCCCTGCTCTAACACAAGGGACCATACTTCAACAAAATCCGAACACAATTAATGGGATTCATATTGATTCACTTGATAAGAAATCTTGTCCATTATATACATTTCCCATATCTTTCGATGCCCCAAAACGAAGCGTTGGAGCATTTGGACATTTCCAAGTTGTGGCTATTGATGTTTTAGGTAAAGGTTTCCCTTGCTTGAAAGCCAGTCAAATACGACTCTAGGGATGCAGTGTTCATCTCTGTTTCCAAGCCGAAGAGCCAGCACTGTCCGAAGACGTCTCCGTGGTCATGTGGCTGGCATGACTAGATGCCGACACACACGGAACGCTGTTACCTTCCCACCGAAGCGGTACCTATTTATCTACTTGCAATTTCTTGCTTTCGAACTGCTAAGTTGGCAGAGCTGGGGCCAGAGACGGGAGCTCACTCCGTCACGCAGCACTCGGGTCTCGAACTGCCGACCTTCCGGTTGGCAGCTCAGCTTCTTAACCACTTGAGCCACCGCAGCCCTATTGATGTTTTAGCCGCCGTTAAAGGGATCTCAGTCCGTTTTTTCCTCACTTGAGGAACTGACTCGTACAACCGAAAATTTAACAATAATACCTCAAACGTCAAAGGCACAACATACCCAGTGATCAACTGTATTTCATCCAATACCAATCGCCAGAAACGTTTGATGTTCACGCAATGCCACCAGCAATGTGCGTATGTCCCCAATTCTCCACATTTCCCTCCCGACATCTCGGTGAGTATGACCCAGAGATATGCCATAGCTTTTTCGGTGTACAATACCAATGAGCAATTTTGTAATTTTTATAAGTGCCGGAATCCAGTAAACTTCCATGTTAGGCTCGCCAGCTTCCCGTGCTGTCCTTTGCCACAGGCTGCCTGTCCAACTCCTGTTGCGCTCAGACTCGAAGCTGCTTTCTACTGAGCAGGGCCCGGAATCTACCCAGGTCAGCCTTGTCTACTCTGATGGACAGCTGGTCTCCAGGGTCTCAGTCAGGCAGAGGCCTTTCACATCACTGACTGCCAGTCCAGTTTTAATGGAGATGCTGGGGGATAGGATTTGGGACTTTCTGCCTGCCAAGCAGATGCTCTGCCTCTGAGCCACAGTCCCTTCCAAGGCACAGGAAGGGCCCTTGCATTTATCGTTCTCTTCTCCCATGGCTTCTTCAGATGGGTTTCTTGGGCGCCATTTGCTTCTTTCCCCCACCTCAGTGGAGTACGAGGTGTTTCACTGGAGCAGGAGTACCCAGTGTGGTGCCAGCTGACACCATCCCAGGGGGCCCTCAAAGGTCACACACACTGAAGAATCCACTTTCAGAGAGCCGGTTTTGTGTAGTGCTTAAGAGCGCGGACTCTAATCTGGGAGAACTGGGTTCGATTCCCCACTCCTCCACACGCAGCTGCCGGTGTGACCTTGGGTCAGCCACAAGTTCTCTCAGAGCTGTTCTCTCAGGAGCAGTCCTCGAAAGAGCTCTCTCAGCCCCACCTACCTCCCAGGCAATGCTCCCTCTCTAAGCTGTGGAGTCTTGTGAGCAAAAAGTCTCCTTTGTGAGCTACTGGCATTACAGTTGCAAGCGAGCGATTTGGCTGCTACACAAATTAGTTTGCTCTGGGGCCATCCTTCTGGAGCAAAGACAAAAATGTGTCAGCCGGAGGCTAAAAAACTGTGAGCTAGCTCACACTAACTCAGCTTAGAGGGAACACCGCTCACAGGGTGTCTGTTGTGGGGAGGGGAAGGGAAAGGAGATTGTCAGCCGCTCTGAGACTCCTTTGGGTAGTGAAGGGCAGGGTATAAATCCAATCTCTTCTTCTCTTCTTCTTCTTCTAGCGCCCTTTCCAGCTGGTTTTTGCCAGTTCACACTGTAAAATCCAGTTGGAGGGTGCACTGAAAGTGATTATTTAGTGTGTGTGACCGCAGCCCAAGTGTTTTTAGAAAGAAGCCTTTGCCCAGCAAGACTTCTGATTGGCCATTGGAGATTTAGGGCTGTGCAGATCTTTAAAAAGTGTCCCTTTGGTAGCAGCTCCCACCAGAGCATCAAAATCCCCTCTGTGATTGAAGGTAAGCTGCGGCAGCCATTTTGTAGTTGGTCCTGCCTCCTGTGGCAGCCATTTTATATCAGCTATTTTGTGGCTCCACCCACCACGCTGTGTCAGACTGCCAAAGTTTCCTGCAGACTTAAAAGGTTTGTGGGACCTCTGGGAGGCCCCCTTTAGAAATAGTTGGCTCTGTCATTAGAGGGATGCCCAACTCCCATTTGTGACTCGCCTTGGCCTCCCTGGTAGCCGTTCTGCGGCAGCGACCACGCCCCATTGACACGTCTCTGATGTGTCTACGGACTCTCCGAGAATCTGGACCCCTACTTTAGACTCCTGGAGTCAGTTCTTATTTCCAGGCCATTTGAACCCCAAAGCATTTAAAATATCTCCTGGGGTTCACTGACCCACATACAACTCCACCTCCCTCCCCTCCTCAGATTTAGGCCACAGTCGTGAATAACAAAATTTGAGAGCCACAGCGCCTTCGAAATGGAGACATTTTTCCAGGGAAGAAGTTTCTGTGAGTCAAAGTTCACTTCGTCAGATACCACCGACGACCGACACATTTTCCCAGGGAAACGAACTTCTGGGACTGAGTCAGGTATCTGATGAAGCGAGCGCTGATTCATGAAAACTCGCGGCGGGGGGGGGGAGGGGGGGAGGAGGAAATGGATCTTTAATGGTACCTGGCTTTGACTCACGAAAGCTTCTATGTGGAAAATGTGTTGGTCTTGAAGCTGCCAGTGGACTTGAAATGGTGTTCTACTGCTACAGGCAAACAGCTACTCATCTGAAAATCGGATCAGGGTCAGCTAATGCAGCCGTCTCCTGCCCGGGAGGTGGGATGAGTGCACCCACAACGTCACAGGTTTGCGGAATGTTATGTTATATTTCTCATGGCATGCTTATCGCTCTCCGAGCTGCTCTGACCTTGGGAGACTGCTGGTGCCGGCCTATGTATCTCTTCTCCTGTCTGACTCTAATTCTTCCCGCTTTTTCCCTGGGAACAGTAAGCCAGTACTTTGGGCGCCTTTTAGTTAGCCTTATGATTGGTTGCATTTCCTTACTAGACGCTGTTTGAATTCTGTATAATTGTCCTGTCTTAGGCTGTGTCGGCCATTACTAACACAAGAAGTGCAGATGACCATAGCAGACCTTTCTCAATAAAGCATTCTTGTTTAAGGACACTTGTTGGTGACTGACTCTGTAGGACTCTCACAATCAGCGATTGATCTAACGGTCAATTTAAATGCCAGCATCAGGATTACACTGATCCAGAGGTCTCTGGATTTTCGCTTCTTTTCCCCACTGCCCCTGCTTTTAGATGAATCCATCCAACCATCCATCCATCCACCCACCCATCCAGACACCTGAGGAACTGGTTGGCCACTGTGTGAGCCAAGATGCTGGACTAGATAGACCATTGGTCTGATCCAGCAGGGCTCTTCTGATGTTCTAATGAAGGCCTCGGCCTCTCTGCCCTGTTGTTGGCCCTCCAGAGGAACTGGCTGGCCCCTGTGAGACAGGATGCTGGACTAGATGGACCCTCACTGGTCTGATCCAGCAGGGCTCTTCTGAGGTTCTTATGAAGGCCTTGGCTTCCATGCCCTGTTGTTGGCCCTCCAGAGGAACTAGCTAGCCACTGTGTGAGACAGGAGGCTGGCCTACATGGATGTTTGGTCTGATCCAGCAGGGCTCTTCTGATGTTCTTTTCTGTTATTATCTATCTATCTATCATCATAATCACCTATCATGTATCTATCTATCGTCAGCATTGACTGCTGACTTTGATTTGCTGTTTTGACTTATGCACACAGATTTTCTTACTGCTGTACTTAGAGCTTTGCTCTCACTAGATTAATTTTATTAATCCTATTGCTACTTTTAAAAAACCTGTTATTGCTTTTGTTAGCTGACTCCAGATGTTTTCGGAAAGGTATGTGTGTGCGTGCTAAGTTTCTTAAACTTACTTACTTACTTTATTTATGCCCTGCCTTTCTCCCCATTGGAGAGTCAAAGCCGCTTACCTTGTTCTCCTCTCCTCCATTTTACCCTCACAACAACCCTGTGAGGTAGGTTTGGCTGAGAGCACGCGACTGGCTAAAGGCCACCCAGCAAGTTCCCGTGGCAGAATGGGGATTTGAACCTGGAGCCCCCAACTCCCACCCTCTAACCAACCTCCAAAGAAAACAGCCCTCTCCTCCCACCTCTAAGCATGTGCAGAGTGCCTTCTCGCTGTCTCGCTTGCCAAGAAGCCAGTGCAGAGCACTTTCTCCCTCTCTCTCTCCTTCCCAGACTTGTCTAGCACTGCGCCGCCACTCAGTCCTGGGGTTGAGCTTGGGCTCCCTGAGCATGTGCAGAGTGCCTTCTCACCAATACGCCCATGCAGACTGCTTTCTGTCTCTCTCTCCTTCCCAGACTGATCTAGCACTGCCACTAAGTCCCAAGGCTGCGCTTGGGCCCCCTCTCTCATGAGCCCCCTAAGCATGTCCAGAGTGCTTTCTCTCGCCAATAAGCCCCTGCAGAGTGCTTTCTGTCTTGCTCTCCCCTTCCTAGACTGGTCTAGCACTGCCACTAAGTGGGCTGAGCTTGGGCCCCCTGTCTCCTGAGGCCCCTAGGCATGTGTAGAGTGCCTTCTCGCCTATAAGTCTGTGCACAGTTACACTCTCTCTCCTTCCCAGACTGGTTTAGCACCGCCACTAAGTCCTGGGGCTGAGTTTGGGCCCCTTCTCTCCTGAGCCCCCTAAGCCCATGCAGAGTGCCTTCTCACCAAGAAGCTCGTGCAGAGTGCTTTCTGCCTCTCTCTTTCCCCCCTTCCCAGGCTGGTCTGGCGCTGCCACTAAGTCCCAGGGCTGAACTCGGGCCCTCTCTCTCCTGAGCCCCCTAAGCAAGTGCAGAGTGCTTTCTCGCCAATAATTCCCTGCAGCGTGGGCGCGCTCTCTCTCTCTCTCCTTCCCAGACTGGTCTAGCGCTGCCACTAAGTCCTGGGGCTGAGCTTGGGCCCCCTCTCCTGAGACCCCTAAGCACGTGCAGACTGCAGAGTGCTTTCTGCCTCTCTCTTTCCCCCCTTCCCAGGCTGGTCTGGCGCTGCCACTAAGTCCCAGGGCTGAGCTTGGGCCCCCTCTCTCCTGAGCCCCCAAAGCATGTGCAGAGTGCTTTCTTGCTAATAATTCCCTGCTGCGTGCGTGCCCTCTCTCTCTCTCTCTCTCCTTCCCAAACTGGTCTAGCGCTGCCACTAAGTCCCGGGGCTGAGCTTGGGTCCCCTCTCCTGAGACCCCTAAGCACGTGCAGAGTGCCTTCTCGCCAAGAAACTCGTGCAGAGTGCTTTCTGCCTCTCTCTCTCCCCCCTTCCCAGGCTGGTCTGGCGCTGCCACTAAGTCCCAGGGCTGAGCTTGGGCCCCCTCTCTCCTGAGCCCCCAAAGCATGTGCAGAGTGCTTTCTCGCCAATAATTCCCTGCAGCATGCGTTCTCTCTCTCTCCTTCCCAGACTGGTCTAGCGCTGCCACTAAGTCCCGGGGCTGAGCTTGGGTCCCCTCTCCTGAGACCCCTAAGCACGTGCAGAGTGCCTTCTCGCCAAGAAACTCGTGCAGAGTGCTTTCTGCCTCTCTCTCTCCCCCCTTCCCAGGCTGGTCTGGCGCTGCCACTAAGTCCCAGGGCTGAACTCGGCCCTCTCTCTCCTGAGACCCCTAAGCAAGTGCAGAGTGCTTTCTCGCCAATAATTCCCTGCAGAGTGGGCGCTCTCTCTCTCTCTTTCCCAGACTGGTCTAGCGCTGCCACTAAGTCCTGGGGCTGAGCTTGGGCCCCCTCTCTCCTGAGACCCCTAAACACGTGCAGAGCAGTGTTCCCTCTAAGCTGAGTTAGTGTGAGCTAGCTCACAGTTTTTAAGCCTCCGGCTCACAGATTTTTGCCTTAGCTCAGGAAAGATGGCTCTAGAGCTAACTAATTTATGCAGCTGCCAAACTGGTGGCTCACAACTTTAATGCCAGCAGCTCACCAAGTAGAAATTTTGCTCACAAGACTCCACAGCTTAGAGGGAACATTGGTGCAAAGTGCTTTCTGCCTCTCTCTTTCCCCCCTTCCCAGGCTGGTCTGGCGCTGCCACTAAGTCCCGGGGCTGAGCTCGGGCCCCCTCTCTCCTGAGCCCCCAAAGGATGTGCAGAGTGCTTTCTCGCCAATAATTCCCTGCAGTGTGCGCACCCTCTCTCTCTCTCTCTCCTTCCCAGACTGGTCTAGCGCTGCCACTAAGTCCTGGGGCTGAGCTTGGGCCCCCTCTCCTGAGACCCCTAAGCATGTGCAGAGTGCTTTCTACCTCTCTCTTTCCCCCCTCCCCAGGCTGGTCTGGCGCTGTCACTAAGTCCCGGGGCTGAGCTTGGGCCCCCTCTCTCCTGAGCCCCCAAAGCATGTGCAGAGTGCTTTCTCACCAATAATTCCCTGCAGCGTGCGCGCGCTCTCTCTCTCTCTCTCCTTCCCAGACTGGTCTGGCGCTGCCACTAAGTCCTGGGGCTGAGCTTGGGCCCCCTCTCCTGAGAGTGCCCCCTCTCTCCTTGGGCCCCCTCTCCTGAGAGTGCTTTCTACCTCTCTCTTTCCCCCCTTCCCAGGCTGGTCTGGCGCTGCCACTAAGTCCCGGGGCTGAGCTTGGGCCCCCTCTCTCCTGAGCCCCCAAAGCATGTGCAGAGTGCTTTCTCGCCAATAGTTCCCTGCAGCATGCGCGCTCTCTCGCTCTCTCTCCTCCCCAGGCTGGTCTAGCGCTGCCACTAAGTCCCGGGGCTGAGCTTGGGCCCCCTCTCTCCTGAGCCCCCAAAGCATGTGCAGAGTGCTTTCTCACCAATAATTCCCTGCAGCGTGCGCGCGCTCTCTCTCTCTCTCTCCTTCCCAGACTGGTCTGGCGCTGCCACTAAGTCCTGGGGCTGAGCTTGGGCCCCCTCTCCTGAGAGTGCCCCCTCTCTCCTTGGGCCCCCTCTCCTGAGAGTGCTTTCTACCTCTCTCTTTCCCCCCTTCCCAGGCTGGTCTGGCGCTGCCACTAAGTCCCGGGGCTGAGCTTGGGCCCCCTCTCTCCTGAGCCCCCAAAGCATGTGCAGAGTGCTTTCTCGCCAATAGTTCCCTGCAGCATGCGCGCTCTCTCGCTCTCTCTCCTCCCCAGGCTGGTCTAGCGCTGCCACTAAGTCCCGGGGCTGAGCTTGGGCCCCCTCTCTCCTGAGCCCCCAAAGCATGTGCCGAGTGCTTTCTCGCCAATAATTCCCTGCAGCATGCGCGCTCTCTCGCTCTCTCTCCTTCCCAGGCTGGTCTAGCGCTGCCACTAAGTCCCGGGGCTGAGTTTGGGCCCCCTCTCCTGAGACCCCTAAGCACGTGCAGAGTGCTTTGTGCCTCTCTCTTCCCCCCCCCCCTTCCCAGGCTGGTCTAACGCCGCCACCAAGTCGGGGGGCTGAGCTGGGGGCCCCCCGCTGCCGGCCCTCCGGCCCTCCCTCCGCAGGCCCTGGCGCAATCCGGCTGCAACCCAGCTCCCCCCGCGCAGGCGATGGCGCAAGGGCCGGGGATTGCAGGCGAGGCGGGCGCGTGTCATCATGGACGGGGCGGAGCGCGGCGCCCGCCCGCCCGCTTCCCTGCCTGGTGCAATCCCCGCTGGCGGCCGCATCAGCCGGGCGAGGAGGCGAGCGCGGGGCGGCGCCAAGGCGAGCGGCCGGGGTTACATCATCCCCCGACGGCGAGGGCAGGAGGCGCCGCGCCGCCCCAGCCAGACAAAGGCTGCAGCTCCCTCGCCCGCCCGTGCGCTCCCCGCTCGCCTCCCCTCGCCATGGCGCGCCGCCGCTGCGCCTGAGAAGCAGGGTCCCGTCTCCCCCCCCCCCCAGCTGGACTTTTGCCTGCAGGCTGCACCCCCCCCCCCACCTCCAGAAAGGAAAGCTCCGAGCAGCCAGGGACGCCGGATCGCCTGGAAGGGAGACGTCGGGGGCTGCTGCGCCAAAGGTAGGGTTGGCGGAAGACGGTTTGGGGGGGGGGGGGGGAGCGCATGCGGTGTGTGTGTGTGGGGGGGGGTAGTTATGGACAGTGTTCCCTCGAAGCTGAGTCCGCGCGCGCTAGTTCCCCGTTGCCTAGCCTCCAGCTCCCGCTTTGTCTTGCCTCGGCTCTGGAAGGAGGGCTCCAGAGCAAACTAATTCATGCAGCGGCCGGGTCGCTCGCGCGCAACTTTAAGGCCAGGAGCTCACAAAGTAGGATTTTGGGCTCACGGGACTCCACAGCTTAGAGGGAGCATTGGCTGTGGGGGGTGGCGGAGGGAGGGGGGGCACCTGTAATGTGCATGGAAGGCGGGGGGGGGGGGGTGTCTGTCAAGCACCAGTGTGGTGCGGGTGCAGCAGATCAGCCCCCGCAGGCCAGCGCTGCGAAAGGAGATTGCTGGGTGTCTCACAGAAACGTAGAGCTGGAAGGGACCTCGAGGGCCATCTAGTCTCACCCCCTGCACAATGCAGGGGATTCAGTTGCCTCCTTCAGTGAGCTCCTGCTCTGTCCCTCATCCTCTATTGTTTGTGACTGTAAAGAATCGCTTTTAGCTCCACCCACCCCTTATGCATCGGAGGGACCACCTGTTACACTTTCTGCCATCCCTGAGCACGGACAGAGTGCTCCCCCTCCCAGGACTAAGCAAAGCCAAACGGAATCTGCCTGGAAACTTTAGATCGCACGTTTGGGAGCGTTGAGTCCAGTGTTCCCTCTATGCGGAGTTGGTGTGAGCTAGCTTACAGTATTTTAGCTTCCTGCTCACACATTTCTGTCTCCGCTCAGGAAGGAGGGCCCCGGAGCAAACTAATCGATGCCGCCGCCGCCAAATCGCTGGCTCCCAGCTTTAATGCCAGTGGCTCACAGAGTAGAATGTTTGCTCACAAGACTCCACAGCTTAGAGGGAGCATGGGTTGAGTCTGGCTGCTTTCTCCGACTTCCAGGGGCTTCCTTCCTAAAGATAGTCAGAGAGATGGGGGGTGGGGGGGTGGGGGGCAAAGCCAGGTCCCTCCAGCTCATGAAAGCGAGAGAGAGAAAAATGATCAATGGGCTGATTCAGGCTGGCTCATATCACCCGTCAATATCTCGTCAACGAATGACTGGCGGATGAGTGTCACCCCTTGAAGCTGAACTCATGGAAAGAAACTCATTCCTGAGGCACGCCGCGGCTACAAAAATAAACGGTGTCTTGCGCCATCGTAAAGACTCCCCCCCCCCCCCCAAAAAAAAGCAAACAGCATGCTTTATCGTGTGCTGCAGTCCCTAAAATTGCAGGCTGGGGTAATTAATGAATTAATTGCATGAATGAAAACGAAAGCGTTAAGCCTTTAAGGCTTCCAGAGTTCGGGGCCCCACTGGTGCACATAAGAATATAAGAGAAGCCAATGTTGGATCAGGCCAGTGGTCCATCCAGTCCAACACTCTGTCACACAGTGGCCAGAAACACCAGGTGCCCTCAGGAGGTCCAGCAGTGGGGCCGGGACACTAGAAGCCCTCCCACTGTTCCCCCCCAAGCACCAAGAATACAGAGCATCACTGGCCCCAGACTGAGAGTTCCTATCGATACCTTGTGGCTAAGAGCCACGGATGGACCTCTGCTCCAGATGTTTATCCAATTCCCTCTTGAAGCCGTCCATGCTTGTAGCCGCCGCCACCTCCTGTGGCAGTGAATTCCACATGTGAATCACTCTTTGGGTGAAGGAGGACTTCCTTTTATCTGTTCTAACCCGACTGCTCAGCAATTCCAGGGAGCGACCGATAAGAAACCTCCTGTTGGCACCTGGGTTTTGGCAACCGTGTGACACAGATCCAACATGGCCACTGGCCTGTTCCAACATGGCTTCTCTTACGTGCTTCTGTCTGGGGCAGTGATGCTCTGTCTTCTTGGTGCTTGAGGGGAGGCAACAGTGGGAGAGGGCTTCTGGAGTTCAAGCCCTGCTGGTGGACCTCCTGATGGCCCCTGGGTTCTGGCCACTGTGAGACCAGCTGGATTTCGTCAGCTCTCAGAAGCTAAAGTAAGGGTGGCCTTGGTCAGTACTTGGATGGGAGACCACCCAGGAAGTCCAGGGTGGCTATGCAGAGGCAGGCAATGGCAAACCACCCCTGTTCGTCTGCCCTGACCTGGATGGTCCACTCGAGCCCAGTTTGGTCAGACCTCAGAAGCTGAGCAGGGTTGGTGCTGAGTAGATGGATGGGAGCCACAAAGGAACTCTGGGGGTGCTCTGCAGAGGCAGGCAAGGGCAAACCTCTGTTCATCTCTTACCTTGACAACCCCTTGAGCGGTTGCCAAAAATCAACTGTGACTTGACAGGGCTCTCCAGTCTCCACCAAGAAGAAGAGGAGGAGGAGGAGATTGGATTTATACCCCGCCCTTTACTCACTTGGAGTCTCAGAGCGGCTTACAATCTCCTTCCCCTTCCCTTCTCCACAACAGACACCCTGTGAGGTAGGTGGGGCTGAGAGAGCTCCGAGACAACTGTCCTTGAGAGAATAGCTGTGCCAGAACTACGGCTTGCCCAAGGTCATCCAGCAGCTGCAAGTGGAGGCGTGGGGAATCAAACCCGGTTCTCCCAGATTAGAGTCCGCGCTCCTAACCACTACACCAGGCTCTCAAGGTGCCACTAGACTCCTGTTTGTATCCGGAATGATGAGCTGGGAATTCTGCACAACTCTGGATCGGGGCAGCTGTGACTGCGAGACATCCCCAGCTTGGATGTCTAATGTAATGGACGGAGAGGGAGGGGGGAAGGCGTCTTTTAAAGCAGACTTGTCATTTCAGGCCACAAAGGTTACTAACCCACAAATATTTTTTTTTAGTCGTCTCTCTGCCCACACATTGTCTGCGTTAGTCATTTCTGGCACCTTGTGGGCCTTGGAGGAAAGCAAAAAATAGATCAGGCCCAAATACCAAAGGATGACACCTTGGTCCCCTAGAGGTGGTTTGGAACTCGCCACAGGCGATCAGCCAAGCCACTGTTTGGCAATCCATTTTATATAGCCGTCTTGGCCGGGAGCGAAGGGAAGTGGGCTGCCTTGGAAAGGCTGTAACGTTTAAATTGACCTCTGAGGGATGTTTTATGGGGAGTGGCGGGTCTTGGGTTCGAATGGGGAGGGGAGTCTTTGGGAGGAGTGTGGCCCAAGTGGGAAAGGTTACTGAGGAACAGCACCCCGATTTACATGCCCTAGGGGAATAGCATGTAACGCTGTGCAGCTTTGGATCGAAAATCAGCAGGGAAAGGAGCGCATGCAAACAGATGTGCTTAAAGGGCAGCGGCTGTGGGGCCTTATGGAATTCCAAATTCTTCCTCCCAGGCCCCGGGGCAGCCCTACCCTTCCTTCAGGCTGAGCCTCACAACCACTCCGGTGAGGCTAGGATGTGAGAGACTGTGATGGCTAGGGTTGGCAGCCTCCAGGTAGGGCCTGGAGATCTCCAGACGACAGAGATCCGTTTACCCAGAGAACATGGCCGCTTTGGAGGGCAGACTGTATCGCATCGTACCCTGATAAGGTCTCTCCCCTCCTTAAATCCCACCCTCTCCAGTCCCCGCCCCCAACATATTCGGGTATTTCCCAGTCCGAAGCTGGCAGCCCTAGTGAGGGCCCAAGGTTCATGGCAGAGTGAGGATTTGAACCTGGGTCTCCCCCATGGAATTCTATTAGCTTTATGTATGTGTCTTTAATAATGGGGGGGGGGGGAACAATTTGCAGGGAGGGATTCGAACACAGACGCTTTTTTATGTGTCTTAAATCTTTCGTTCTGACTCCCAGAGTTGGACTGTGAACTTGGAAGTCCCGGGTTCCGGTCCACGTCTGCCAGGGACCCACCAAAAGGCTTCCGACGAGCCATTTTTCTCCCAGTCAGTTTGACACCCATCCATAATATAACGACGACCTACCTCGCAGGACCGTTGCTCGGAGAGTTGGAATAAAGCATCAGTCTAATGAAGCAGTGACTTGACTTATGGAAAGAATGCATCAGTGCACTTTGAGCATTCAGGAAAAGGCATGACGTGAATACGGTATTCTTTTTACTGTCAGAGGGCAGTCGAGGTTGTCTCTGTTTGTTCGGAACAGACCAGAACGCTCTCGGGACTGAGATCAAAAGCAACAGTGGACCTTTCCCCCTTCCGTTTTATTCCAGACTTAGTGTAAGCTTCTGTTTGCTATAGCTGAGCCTGACTCATTTGGCGTTGAATGGTGGCGGTGGGGGGAAGTTAGCGCGACCCGCATGCGGTTTGCAAGGCAAGAGACATTCATAGGTGGTCTGCCATTGCCTGCCTCTGCGTAGCAACCCTGGACTTCCTTGGCCATCTCCCATCCAAGCCCCAACCAGGGACGACCCTGAGATGTGACAAGATCAGGCTAGCTTGAGCCATTCAAGTCAAGGGCGGGAATGTGCAAAGAAACATAGGAAATATGACAATGAAAGAAAGCGCAAAAAACAACATTTTTTTCTTAATTAAAAGTGTGACTGTTTCAATATAAATGTGACTGTAAATATAAATGGGATTTCTCCTTTGAAAATAAATATATAAATACATATAAATATATTGAAGTATAAATATAGATGTGATTATTCCTTTAAAAAACTATCCATCTGATCACCAAACCTATTCCAAGTAATTGCAATAAAATAACAGCCATCCAAATCATGAGTTTACAAATAGTAAACCAGTTGCTCATGAGTAGACAGCAAGTAAGCAACCGGAATGTTCTAATTCTGCAACGGTTATAAGATACTCAGATAGATCCGCTCCCAGTTCGAAGAAATTAGATCCAAAGTGTGAATGCCAAGGTGAGGTTTCCAGATTTAATTTCACTCGTTTGGAATGAACAAATCTCTTCTTCAGCATTTTCAAAAAGTTTTTAAACCAGTTAGGAGCAACAGGGTATGACCCCAAGGTTGGAATAGCAACTCCATTCACAGAAAGATGCACCGTAACATACAATATTAAGGCACAAATCCCATTTCTCACAGAGACCAGTGGTTCAAAAGGTTTCTAAGGTTGGTGGACGTGAGTTGGCTAGAAAATGAGGGCCACTGAGCCGGTACAGAATGCTTTTCCATCCCCATTGAGCATTCCCTCCAAAATGAGAGGCTGGAAACCTGGGGACGATGTCTGCTGACGCACAGTTGAGGCCAGCGTTCCCTCTAAAACTGAGTTAGTGTGAGCCAGCTCACAGACGCAGCAGCCAAATCGCTCGCTCACAACTTGAATGCCAGCAGCTCACAAAGTAGAGTTTTGGCTCACAAGACTCCACAGCTTAGAGGGAGCATTGGTGGGGTCGAGTTTTCCCTCTAAGCTGAGTCAAGCGTGAGCTAGCTCCCAGTTTTCGAGCCTCCGGCTCCCGCGTTTTTGTCTCCGCTCAGGCAGGAGGGCTCCAGAGCAAACTAACTGGTGCAGCAGCCGAATCGCTCGCTCACAGCTTGAATGCCAGCCGCTCACAAAGCAGAACTTTTGCCCACAAGACTCCAGGGCTTAGAGGGAGCATTGGTTGTGGCTGCCAGCTGGCACGCCCCCAGACCGAGTGTGTGGGGGAGGGCCTGTGGCTTGCGCTGCGCTTGCATCATTCAGCTCTGACGCTGCATGCCAGAGGGAGCACGGTGCACGACGCAAGCCCTT
Organism: Lepidodactylus listeri; assembly: GCA_029233225.1. Taxonomy (NCBI): domain Eukaryota; kingdom Metazoa; phylum Chordata; class Lepidosauria; order Squamata; family Gekkonidae; genus Lepidodactylus; species Lepidodactylus listeri. The sequence continues at coordinate 5,965,339 of JARCFY010000002.1, forward strand.
GGCAGCTGTCTGAATGGGGCGGCCTTTCTGCCAGCTTAGCTGCATTTTCGTTGCTGGTGTGTGTGTGTGTGTGTGTGTGTGTGTGTGTGTGTGAGAGAGAGAGAGAGAGAGAGAGAGAGAGAGAGAGAGCACAATGGGACTGGTGAACCACCTTCCCCAGGGGAGGCCGCTGGCTTCTGCTTGTTTACAACAGAAGCTCTTTGCTCTGGAGCTCCAGGCAATGTCTGTGTGGGAAAGGTGGCGCGGCGCCCCAGCGGTGGATTGGGACCTTCTGCAGGCTTAAGTGGAGCCCCACCGTTGCAGCTGATCCCAGGGCAGTCTGCACAGGGCAACCCCTGCAGCGCGGCCATCCCTGCTGGGGTTCGGCTCAGGACCAAGGGTTCCCAACCTCCAGGTGGGGCCTGGAGAGTGGGAATGATGACTGATGGAATCATAGAGTTGGAAGGGACCTCCCGGGTCATGTAGTCCAACCCCCCGCACAATGCAGGAAATTCACCAATACATTCCCCCCCCCCCTCCGCACTCCCAGGGACCCCTGCTCCACGCCCAGAAGAGGGCAAAAAACCCTCCAGGATCCCCGGCCAAACTGGCCTGATGAAAAACGGCTTCCTGACCCAAAAGTGGCGAACAGCATTTCCCTGGGCGTGTAAGGAAGGGCCATGAGAACTGAGCACTGAGGCAACCCTTCCTGCCCTCCCTCTCGTGATCTGCCCGAGTTCACAGAATCCGCATTGCTGTCCGATGGCCATCTGGCCTCTGCTTGAAAACCTCCAAAGATGGGGAGCCCACCACCTCCCGAGGAAGCCTATCCCACTGAGGAACCGCTCTGACTGCCAGGAAGTTCTTCCTCATGTTTAGCCGGAAACCCTTCTGATTTAATTTCCACCCGTCGGTTGGTTCTGGTCCAACCTTCTGGGGCGACAGAAAACCACTCCGCCCCATCCTCTCGATGACAGCCCTTCAACTATCACCTCTCAGACATCTCTCCAGCTAAACAGACCCAGCTCCTTCCGCCTTTCCTACAGAATTCAGTTCCCATGTAGGAGCTGGCAGCTTTGGGAGGCGGACTCTACGGCCTTCGACCCTGCTGAAGGCCCTCCCCAGGTTTCACCTCGAGTTGCCAACCCCCGGGTGCCGCCTGGAGAGCTCCCCAGAATTATAACTGGTCTCCAAACTAGAGAGATCATTTCCCCTGGAGAAAATGGCAGCTTCCAAGCAGTGGCTGGACAAACACTAAATAGGTGCCGCTTCGGTGGGAAGGCAACCGTTCCGTGCACCTTGGCGTCTGGTCATGCCGGCCACATGACTACGGAAAAGTCTTCGGACAGTGCTGGCTCTTCAGCTTGGAAACGGAGATGAGCACCGCATCCCTAGAGTCGTATCTGACTGGCTTTCGAGCAAGGGAGACCTTTACCTTTACTTAAAAATGAAAAAGCTTCTCCTGACAGTTAGAGCCATTTGAACTTCCTGACGGTTAAGAGCGGTTCCTCGGTGGAACAGGCTTCCTCGGGAGGTGGTGGGCTCTCCTTCTTGGGAGGTTTTCAGACAGAGGCTCGATGGCTATCGGATACCAGTGCGGATTCTGTGAACTTGGGCAGATCAGGAGATGGAAGGCAGGAAGGGCTGCCTCCGGGCTTGGTTCTCGTGGCCCTTCCTTACACGCCTAGGGATCAGGAAGCAATTTTTCCCCCTTCCATCTTGTGGGCATGGAACAGGGGTCACTATGGGTGTGGAGGGGAGATAACTGAATTTCCTGCATTGTGCAGGGGGTTGGACTAGATGACCGTGGAGGTCCCTTCCAACTTCGTGATTCTGTTCAAAGGGAGGTGCACCGCTTGGTCAGGGATCTACAACATGGGGACGGTGTTTCCATCATGTCGCGTGGGTGAGCTTCTCTGGAGTGCGGGAGGTATGCAGTGCCCCCTTCCCCCCCATTGGTTCCTTCCTCCATTTTGCATTAACCCTTCCTTCCCCCTCCAACCCCCAGATGAGTCTCCTTGCGACGGAATGTCCAGCGGCAGCTTCTCTGCGGAAGAAACGGCTGGACTTCGACGATGTGTCTGAAGGCGACGGCCGGCAGCGCAAGCGCCCGCGTCTGGGTCCCCTGCCGGGGCCGACCCCTTGCCTCCAGCCTCTGGCTCACTCCCCACCTGCCGCAGACCAGGACTTGGGGGTCTCCCAGATTGGCCCCTACCTCCTTCTGGAGGCCTCCGAAGGGGGACGCTGCTACAGGGCTGTGCACAGACACACGGAGGCGGAGTACACCTGCAAGGTAAGGGGGAAATGGAGAAAGTGTGCGTCTGTGGCAGGGTTCCCCAACCTTTTCGGAGCCAGTTTGGTGCAGTAGTTAGGAGTGTGGATTCTAATCTGGGAGAACCGGGTTTGATTCCCCACTCCTCCATGTGCAGCTGCTGGTGCGACCTTGGGTCAGTCACGAGTTCTCGCAGAGCTGTTCTTGAAAGAGCTCTCTCAGCCCCGCCGACCTCCCACGGTGTCTGTTGTGGAGAGAGGAAGGGAAAGGAGATTGTAAACCACTCTGTGACTCCTTCGGATAGTGAAGGGCGGGGTATAAATCCAATCTCTTCTTCTTTTTCTACATTTGGGCACCTTTAGAATTCTGACACTGTGTGGTGCGTGAAGCCACAAAATGGCTGCCATAGGAGTTGGAGCCAGCCACAAAATGGCTCCCACAGCTTACCTTCAGTCACACAGCCAATCAGAAGCCTTGCTGGGCAAAAGCTCTACCTTGCCCCGTCCACTTTCTAAAAACAATTGGTGGGCTGCAGGAGAAGAGTTTGCCCAGACTGAGAGTTCCTATCTACACTTTGTGGCTAAGAGCCACTGATGGACATCTGCTCCATAATTCCCTCTTGAAGCCGTCCATGCTTGTAGCCGCCAACCCCTCCTGTGGCAGTGAACTCCACGTGTGAATCACTCTTTGGGTGAAGAAGGACTTCCTTTTATCCCTTCTAACCCGACTGCTCAGCAATTTCATGGAGTGCCCGCGGGTTCTTGTCTTGCGAGAAAGGGAGAAAAGGACTTCTTTCTCTACCTGCTCTATCCCGTGCATAATCTTGTAAACCTCGATCATGTCACCCCTCAGCCGTCGTTTCTCCAAGCGAAAGAGCCCCAAGTGCTTCAACCTTCCTTCACAGGGAAAGTGTTCCAACCCTTTGATCATCCTAGTTGCCCTTTTCTGCACTTTTCCCAGTGCTATAATGTCTTTTTTGAGGTGTGGCGACCAGAACTGTACACAGTACTCCAAATGAGGCCACGCCATCGATTTATACAGGGGCATTATGGTACCGGCTGACTTGTTTTCAGTTCCCTTCCTAATAACCCCCAGCATAGCGTTGGCCTTTTTCATTGCAGTCGCACCCTGTCTCGACGTTTTCATTGAGTTTCGTTGCATTGCTTGAGTTATCTACTACGACTCCAAGATCTCTCTCTTGGTCAGTCTCTGCCAGTTCGGACCCCATCAACGTGCATTTATAGGCCTATACATCTCTTGCCGAGTCAAGGCCAATAACTAACTACTGTAGTTAGATTCAGGTAGGTAGCCGTGTTCGTCTGAAGCAGACAGAACAAAGTTTGAGTTGAGGTGTGCGCTCAGTATAAACCGAGCTGAAAGAATACCCCAAAAATATCTTATTGGTATTTTTCAGGTATTTTTTCCTGGCAGTTACTGAGTGGGCTACTGATTTGGGTAACCGAAAATGGCCGCCCCGAAAAATCCCGAAAATATTTGGGATTTTATGGGACCGCTGGATAGCTGCAGTAAAAGGGCATGTGAAGGACTCTCAGTCCCTTTAAATGCCTCCTGGGTGAACTCGTCTCTTGGAGAAGGTTTTTAAAGGGACTGAGAGCCCTTTAAATGCCTTCAGACTCTCACCACGGAGTCACATGCCTTAGAGAAACCATTTAAAGAGACAGTGATCCCTTTAAACGCCCTTTTTCTCTCCTTTGGAAACAATGGAGGATGGGGGTACCTTCTCCTGGGGCCCATAGAATTGGACCACCTGGTCCAATCTTTTTGAAACTTGCGGGGGAAGGTTGAGTAGGGGCACCAGCAGCTATTCGGCAAATTTGGTGCTTCTACCTGAAAAAAACAGAGTCCCAGATACCCCCAGATCAATTCCCTATTATAGCTTATGGGGACCATTGGCCATAATGGTCCCCACAGGATATAATGGAGCCAAAAAAATTCGGCAATCCCGAATATTTAACAAATCCCAGTACCCAAACCCGAAAATACTGATTTCTTTGTTTGTTTGTTTGCAGACCCCTAGTTTGAGTCCAAGGACATCTTTAAGTCCAACAAAGTTTAATTCTGGGTATACGCTTTCGTGTGCGTGCACAAAAGCGTATACCCAGAATTTAAACTTTGTTGGTCTTAGGCACGCACACGGAAGCGTATAGCCAGAATTCAACTTTGTTGGTCTTCAAGGTGCCACTGGACTCAGACTTTGTTCTGGAATTTTTATCCGTTCTTCCTCAAGGAGCTCAGAGTGAAACAGGTGGTTCTCTCCTTCCCTATTTTATCCTCACAACCTCCCTGTGGGGTAGGCTAGGCTGCGAGACAGTGACCACCCAGGGCGTTTTATGGCATGCAGGGATTTGACCCTGGGTCTCGCCTTTCCTAGTCGAAACTCTGCCCCGTGCTGGCTGTCCCTTGAGAATCTCTTACTTACTTATCTCATTTCCACCGCCTCCTTTCTGCCCTGTCTGGGACCCAAGCGGCTTACACTGTTCTCCCGTTCTCCATTTGATCCTCACAACAACCCTGAGAGGCAGGTTAGGCTGAGAGTGTCACTGGGCCCGGCTTTCATGGCGGAGTGGGGGGGGATTAGAACCTCGAATCTGTTGCAGTTCATGAGGCAAATCTAGATTCGCCGAAAGAATTCAAAACAGCGCCCTGTCTTGGCGCTCCATCTCTGTTTCCTGACCCGTCTTAACTCTCTGGACCCCATTTCTTTTATAACAATATTAGCGTTTCTACCGTCCGCTTAAGTATGCTGCCACCTGCTGGCTAAATTTAGAATTTTGTGCTCCCTTTCCTAGCCCACTTTGTAGGTCTCCGTCAGAAAAGAAAGTTTCGGTGTAGTGGTAGGAGCATGGATTCTGATCTGGGAGAACCGGGTTTGAGTCTCCACTCCTCCACATTCAGCTGCTAGTGTGACCTTGTGTCAGTCGCAAGTTCTCTCAGAGCTGTTCTCTCACGAGCCGTCCTCCAAAGAGCTCTCTCAGCCCCACCTACCTCCCAGGGTGCCTGTTGTGGGGAGGGGAAGGGAAAGAAGATCGTAAGCCGCTCTGAGACTCCTTCGGGTAGTGAAGGGAGAGGTGTAAATCCAATCTCTTCCCCCACTTCTTCTTCCCTGCTTTTCTCCACCTTAAGGAGTCTCAAAGCGACTTACAATCGCCTTCCCCTCCCCACCCTGTGAGATAGGTGAGGCTGAGAGAGCTCTCTCGAGAACTGTGATTGGCCCAGGGTCACCCAGCTGGCTTCCGGTGGAGGAGAAGTGGGGAATCAAACCCGATTCTCCAGATTAGAGACCGCCGCTGTTAACCACTGCGCCATGCCGACTGCCACAAAGAATGGCATTTAAGCCTTTCCCCCCGCTCCTACACTGCCACGGCCATATTCTCACACAAACGCACACTGCATTCTGGCTGAAAAAAGGTCACGAAATCATGCATGCCTCTCCAGTGTGACGTTTGCTTCGGTTGGCTGTCAAACGTTTCTGTTTTCCCATGTTGAAATGGGAGTGTCATTCTTCCGATTGCGCGGGCAGAAAGACTTCCATTTTCTCCTGCGTACGAGTCGGAGTTGTGTCACCTCAGAGGCATGAGTCCCTGTTCTGAGCACCTTTCCTGATTAGGAGAAGGCGAGGCCAGAGCAGCGACTCATACAGAGGTGTCCAAAGGTACTCCCTGAAAACTACATTCAAAATACATATATATTTTTCCCTCCACAAGGAATTAGCAGTCCATTGATTCGCGTGTCCCATTACGCAGTTTGGAAGTCACTGAGACGGAGGCAGAATTGGCCGTAACTCTGGTGGTGACGAACGGAAGGGCGGTTGGTGATATTCTTGTATTGGGAGCCATGCAAAATGTGGAGGTGCAAAGTGTCTTCAGATGGCAGCTGACTTACGGGAGCCCCAAAAGGTTTTCAAAGCAAGAGACGGACCGAGGTGGTTTGCCATGGCCTGCCTCTGCGTAGCCACCCTGGACTTCCTTGGTAGACTCCGGTCCGAGTACTAACCAGGGCCGACCCTGCTTCGCTTTCAAGATGTGATGAGACTCAGCTAGCGTGGGCCATCCAGGTCAGGGCAGACGAACAGAGGTGGGTTGCTGTTGCCTGCCTCTGCGTAGCAACCCTGGACTAGGGTTCCCCACCCTAGGACTGACCAGGACTGACCCTGCTTAGCTTCTACAATCTGATGAGATCGGGCTACATTGGGTCATCCAAGTCAGGGCAGGCGAAAACAAGTAGGTTGTCGTTGCCTGCCTCTGCGTAGCAACCCTGGACTTCCTTGGCGGTCTCCCGTCCAAGGACTAACCAGGGCTGATCCTGCTTATCTTCCAAGCTCTACATAACATTGGCCAAGATTGGGCCATCCAGCTCAGGGCAGATGAACAGAGGTGGTTTGCCATGGCCTGCCTCTGCATAGCAACCCTGGACTTTCTCCCGTCCAAGGACTAACCAGAGCTGACCCTGCTTATCTTCCAAACTCTACATAACATTGGCCAAGATTGGGTCATTCAACTCAGGGCAGATGAACAGAGGTGGTTTGCCATGGCCTGCCTCTGCATAGCAACCCTGGACTTCCTTGGCGGTCTCCCGTCCAAGGACTAACCAGGGCTGATCCTGCTTATCTTCCAAGCTCTACATAACATTGGCCAAGATTGGGCCATCCAGCTCAGGGCAGATGAACAGAGGTGGTTTGCCATGGCCTGCCTCTGCATAGCAACCCTGGACTTCCTTGGCGGTCTCCCGTCCAAGGACTAACTAAGGCTGACCCTGCTTATCTTCCAAGCTCTACATAACGTTGGCCAAGATTGGGCCATCCAGCTCAGGGCAGATGAACAGAGGTGGTTTGCCATGGCCTGCCTCTGCATAGCAACCCTGGACTTCCTTGGCGGTCTCCCGTCCAAGGACTAACCAGAGCTGACCCTGCTTATCTTCCAAACTCTACATAACATTGGCCAAGATTGGGCCATCCAGCTCAGGGCAGATAAACAGAGGTGGTTTGCCATGGCCTGCCTCTGCGTAGCCACCTTGGACTTCCTTGGCGGTCTCCCGTCCAAGGACTAACCCGGGCTGACCCTGCTTATCTTCCAAACTCTACATAACATTGGCCAAGATTGGGCCATCCAGCTCAGGGCAGATGAACAGAGGTGGTTTGCCATGGCCTGCCTCTGCGTAGCCACCCTGGACTTCCTTGGCGGTCTCCCGTCCAAGGACTAACCCGGGCTGACCCTGCTTATCTTCCAAACTCTACATAACATTGGCCAAGATTGGGCCATCCAGCTCAGGGCAGATGAACAGAGGTGGTTTGCCATGGCCTGCCTCTGCGTAGCCACCCTGGACTTCCTTGGCAGTCTCCCATCCAAGGACTAACCAGGGCTGACCCTGCTTATCTTCCAAGCTCTACATAACATTGGCCAAGATTGGGCCATCCAGCTCAGGGCAGATGAACAGAGGTGGTTTGCCATAGCCTGCCTCTGCGTAGCAACTCTGGACTTCCTTGGCGGTCTCCCGTCCAAGGACTAACCATAGCTGACCCTGCTTAGCTTCCGAGATCTGATGAGATCGGGGTAGCGTGGTCCATCCAGGTCAGGGCAGGCAAACAGGGGTGGGTCTTGCCATTACCTGCCTCTGCGTAGCAACCCTGGACTTTTCCGCGGTGGTCTCCCATCCAGCTCCCAACCAGAGCTGAGCCTGCTTAGCTCCCAAGATCTGAGAAGATCAGGTTTGCCTGAGCCAGCCAGAGCGGGGTGTGCTGAATACACCAACCATATATGGTTTGGGAGATGTAGCATTTCTTAAATAGTTTCAGTGCTGTTTGTTGTGAGAACGTCAAGAAAGAGAGATCAGGGTGACTTCACACTCCCAATCAGGGAGTGAATCAGACTGTTCTTAAGTTACATCACACCTGGGTGTGGGCAGGTGACGTTCGGAGGCGTAATGGTTCCCAGGGGTTTGGCAGATGTTGAACAAACAATCGGTCCAAGAATGCAGAAGTAACGCTCTTTGTATCTTACCCCTTTCCCCGGGGAAAAGTAATCCGCAAGGGCGATTCCGCACCAGCTGGTTGCTGCCCTGTATTCCCGGATTTTGCTGTCCCAGAGTAATTATTCCGTTTCCGCATGATAAAAGTTTTGAGCCTTGATAAGTCCAGGTCTGCATTTCCGCAAATGTACTCCGAACTTAGTCTTCGGGGGGGGGGGGATTTTTTCCCTCTAATGGGCGGGGTTGCGTTGCAACTTAGCTCCGCCCACGGAACCCCCCCCCCCAAGTAGCACCGTCCATAGACGGTGCGTTGCAACGTAGCACAGTGTTAGAAATAAAAAAAACCCTCTTTGGTAGGACACGATGGAGTCTTGAAAGGGAAAAGATAAAACAAAATGGAGGGACCCACGTGCGAGTAGAGGTTGGTGGGCGGCGGAGAGAGGGGCGGCCTGACAAAGGGGAGGAGTAAGGACAATCCCCCGGCTTGTGTTCTGCACAGGAACAATCCGCGCTCCAAATCGCAGCAGAGAAAAAAACCCCCTGAAAATCAAGGATCGGGAAAATGCGGGGAATTTCCACAGAAAAATCGGGTTTTAACTCATTCCGATGCACACTATGCGGAAACGCTGGCTTGCGCCGAAATATATTGAGTGGTAACGTCGGAGAAGGCGCTGGTGCGGAATCGCCCAAAGAGACATTTCCTCATAGTCCTTGCAGTGCAAATGGGCTCTCTTATGGTGAAAGAGAGATCTAGCCGTGAGGCCATAGGCGCTGAGAGTGAAACTGCAAGTTACGGCAGTCCTGGGTCCAAACCGTGGCGATTAATGCTGTTTTAGAGGAAAGGGAGCCTTCGTGGGAATTCGTGGAAGATCGATCCATCAGTGGTTACTGGCCATGATGACTAGAGGGAACCTCCCCATTCAGAGGCAGTCGGCCTCTGAATCCCAGTGCCAGGAGGCGATGCCAAGGGAAGGCCTCCGCCTCTATGCCGAGGATGGACCACTGGTCTGAACCAGTCTGGTGTCGTGGTTAGGAGCGCAGACTCTAATCTGGGAGAACCGGGTTTGATTCCCCACATGCAGCTGCTGGTGTGACCTTGGGTCAGTCACAAGTTCTGTCAGCGGTTCTCTCAAGGGCAGTCCTCGAGAGAGCTCTCTCAGCCCCACCTCCCTCACAGGGTGTCTGTTGCGGGGAGGGGGAGGGAAAGGAGATCGTAAGCCGCTCTGAGACGCCTTTGGGTAGTGAAGGGCAGAGTATAAATCCAACCTCCTCCTCCTCCTCCTCTTCTTCTTCTGTTCTTTCCTGATGCAAGTCGCAAGTGGGGACAGGGTTTTAGTTTCTACCTGGGTTGGACTGCTGTGCACTGCAGGTTGGGAGGGTGCTCACGCAACGGAGTGCTCCGCCTTCCCACCCGAAATTTCCCTCCACAGAGAAAATAGAATGTCAAGAAGAAAGGGAATGGGGAAACATTTTAACCCTTCAACGTCCACTTGGTTTCACTGTTGACTTCCAGGTTCTCTGCTTTGTCACGGGCACATTTAAGGGGGGTATGTGTGCACGTGTGTTAAAAGACACACGTTTTTCTCTTCTAAAACGCCGATAACCGAGCAGGGAGCCCGGTTCTGAATAGCAAAACTTAAGCGGGGTTTGAAGGGTTAACTTCCCCCTCCTGTCTTCGCATGGCCCTGAGGCAAACCGAGGCTGCAGCAGCTTACAGTTTGCAGTAGATGGAAAGAACCACACAGTCTTAGCTGTCTACACCCTGGGAATTAAGCCATGCGGGCCCGCGACCCCGGGGAAGAATCCTGCTCATGTTTGACGCGTCCACTTCTCTTTTTTTCCATTGGGTCCTTTCTAGGTTTATCCAGCCAAGAGCTACCCGGAGCTGATGGTCCCCTACGGGGTCCTGCCGGCGCACCCCAGCGTTGCCCGCGTGAAGGAGGTGATCCTCGGGGACCAGAACGTTTACGTCTTCTTCCCGCCCGGCAGGGGTGACATGCACAACTATGTCCGGGGCCGCAAGCGCCTGGCGGAGCACGAGGCCGCCCCTCTCTTCCGGCAGATGGCTGAGGCGGTCGCCCACTGTCACCAGCACGGCATCGTCTTGCGGGACCTCAAGCTGCGGAAGTTTGTCTTTGCCAACGGAGACAGGTGAGAGGGCGTGGGGAGGCCCCGATACTGAACTGGATACGCTGAGGCTCCGCGGTTCACCTGGGTCAGGAGGTCTTTTATCCCCCTTGGTTATTAATTTACATTTTACTGGCCCTGTTCTCCGTGCCGAGCAAAAAAAAAGGAACACGGGCAGGTCCCTGCCTCAAGGAGCTTACAGTCTAAATGTGAGCAGGGTGAGAGACAGAGGAAGAGGAAGGCGAGGTCAGTCCGGGACAGAAGATGCATTTAGAGAGCCAGTTCGGTGTAGTGGTTAGGAGCGCGGACTCTAATCTGGGAGAACTGGGTTTGATTCCCCCACTCTTCCATGTGCAGCTGCTGGAGTGACCTTGGGTCAGTCACAAGTTCTCTCGGAGCTGCTCTCTGAAGGGCAGTCCTCGAGAGAGCTCTCTCAGGCCCACCTACCTCACAAGGTGTCTGTTGTGGGGAGAGGAAGGGAAAGGAGATTGTAAGCCGCTCTGAAATTCCTTCGGGTCGTGAAGGGCGGGATATAAATCCAATCTCTTCTTTCCTTCGGCCATTCCCCTCCTAGATCAGGGAGCTCAAATGTTTTGAGAATGTGGGTGGAGCAAGGTGGGGATTTTGCCCAGCAGGGCGTCTGATTGGCAGTTGGAGATTTGATTGGCTGTGCAGATTTTTAAAAATATTGCTTTGGCGGTAGCTGCCATCTCCACTGTGAGACTGAATATAAGCTGCGGCAGCCATTGTGCGGCTGACTCCACCTCCTGTGGCAGCCATCTTGTGGCAGCACCCGTGTTCAGAATTCCAAAGGTGCCCACAGGCTTAAAAAGGTTGGGGACCCCTCTCCTAGAGTGCCTTTCCACATCTGAAAATCTAGTTGTGAACTACTGCAATGGCATAATATCTACCCACATGTGGATGCAGCCTCGGTCCAGATGTGTCCTCTTAGACCGAGTCTTAGTAGGGGAGGAGGAAAATTCCCGTTCCAGAGAGAGCCAGTCTGGTGTAGTGGTTAGGAGCGCGGACTCTAATCTGGGAGAACCGGGTTTGATTCCCCACTCCTCCAACGTGTAGCTGCTGGGGTGACCTGGGGTCAGTCACAAGTTCTCTCAGAACTGTTTTCTCAAGGGCAGTTCTTGAGAGAGCTCTCAGCCCCACCTACTTTATATAGGATGTCTGTTGTGGGGAGGGGAAGAGAAAGGAAATAGTAAGCCGCTCTGAGACTTCTTCGGGTAGTGAAGGGCAGGGTATAAATCCAATCTCTTCTCTCTCTCTCTCTCTCTCTCTCTCTCTCTCCTACCACACTGGGGAACTCTAAACCAGGGAGAGATTTCCACCTTCTCTTCTCATCGATGTGCTAGTTTCCTTCGTCCAGGGATCAGTGGGCCCGAGGGTAACCGTGCACTCCCCTGCCCCTGGAGACGGACTTTGTTTCCTCTGCCGTATTTCAGACCGTAGAGAAACAAAAAACGCGAGGCTAGACCGTCAAAAAAATTCACAAATTTCACCAGTTACCGGTAGACATCAGTCTCTTGCAACACAATTACAGTGAATCGGTTAATAAAGTAGAATTGGCGGTCAAAAACAGTAATAACAATTGAATACTACTTTTTTTTTTAATGTATAGTTTTATTTCATTTTTGAAAAAATATACATCCACTTCTACATCCGGTGCTTTTAAACCGTTACCTCTATAAATATCTGGTAGGGTGGGGACCGCCTGGAACCTCCACATACCATACCATACTACAACTTATTTTGGTCTACGTATTTCTTCTTCAGGTCTTCCCCTTTTAATCTTGTACTCTTCACATCTCCTAACTTTATGTTTGTTCCTTTGTAGTTTCTTGTTCCTTTCTACTATCTAGACACCTTGAATTCATATATTTTAAGTTTTCCCTCCACAAACAACCTTATTGTCGGCATAAATAAAAAAACATCAATATAACCATTACATAAATTTACCCTTTTTATGACCACAAATCATTTTGAGTCTTAACTACTATTTTTACATTTAACCATTTGTATACTTTCTTCCAATTTCTCCAGAATCTTTCCTCCGATTTATCACACCGAATCGTACTTAACCTATCCATCTCAGCTATTTCCAGAAATTTATATTTAAATTCACTTTCAGTTGGCGTTGCCTCTGTTTTCCATTTTTTCGCTACCAAGATTCTCGCTGCCGTCAAAATACTAAATTTGAATACTAAATTTGACAGGAATAGGTATAACAGTTAAGTAGATGAGAAGAAATCCAACAGTAGACTCCCCTAAATCCTTTTAGTATAATAGTGTCAGGTTCCATTTGAGATATGAGCTCTGCCTAACTTATTGTGGAAATCAGGTTCCATTTTTTCAGCCGTATAACTGAGGAAGAATGCCTTGGAACGTCTGGCGTACCTAGGAAGGATGTTTTTGCCTGCAGAAGTTTCCATTCTCTTTGGGACATCCTCTGCTTTGTGGACTTTGAGGTCTTTTGGGATACTATCATCCTGAAAGGATGCGCTTTGAATTATGTATAACTTCCCAACTCCCGTCTGGAGAAGCATTACTGACACGAAGGGTGCTCGAGATCACTTGCCTTTACTGATTCCTAATAAACAGCTTACTAGTTAAGACTGAGTGCTGGGACGGATTGCTGCGGGACTCTGACAGGAATCTACTGCTAGATTTTTTTTCTCTTGTCTATTTAATTGTTATACCTATTCTTGTCAGATTTAGTATTCAATTGTTATTCGTGTTTTTGAATGGTGACCACCAATTCTACTTTATTCACTGATTCACTGTTATTATCAGGGCTCCTTTCGTAGCAGGAGCTCCTCTGCATATTAGGCCACACACAGTCCTACAAGAGCTTACAGTAGCCCCTGTAAGAAGAGCTCTGTAAGCTCTTGGAGGATTGGCTACCTGTGTGGCCTAATATGCAAGGGAGCTCCTGCTACGAAATGAGCCCTGGTTGCTACAGACTGATGTCTAGCGGTAACTGGTGAAATCTGTGAATTTTTTGACGGTCTGCCCTCCCATCTTTCGTTTCTGTATAGCGCACATGCTTGGGATCCCTATACTTTGGCGTATTTCAGACCGCGGCTTCTTTCCTACCCATTTCTGCCTACAGCAGCCGGTCTCTTGCTAAATCCGCCCCCCCCCCCTTCTGTGCAGGTCCCGACTGATGCTGGAGAACCTGGAGGACGCCTGCCTCTTGCCCGGTCTGGACGATTCCCTAGAGGACAAGCACGGCTGCCCGGCCTACGTGGGCCCCGAGATCCTCAGCAGCAAGGCCTCCTATTCTGGGAAGGCAGCTGACGTCTGGAGCCTGGGGGTGGTGCTCTACACCCTGCTGGTGGGCTGTTACCCCTTCCAGGACACTAAACCCGCCTCGCTCTTCAGCAAGATCCGCCGAGGGCGCTTCGCGGTCCCCGAGGGACTCTCCCCCAAGGCCCGCTGCCTCATCCGCTGCCTCCTGCGGAAAGACCCGGCCGAGAGGTTGACAGCTGAAGGCATCCTGTTGCACCCGTGGCTGGCGGAAGGCGGCATCTCCGAGGGGTCCTGGAGCGGCCCGTTTGGAGAGCAGGGGCTGGAGCAGGTGGTGCCGGAAGGGAGGAGCTGGCGGGAAGTTGGTGGTGAGCAGGGAGAGGAGGAAGGCCTGTACAGCTGAGCGGGGACAGAGGACAAGTGATCCAAAGAACGTCCAGGGCCATGACCAGCCGTACACCAGGTAGTGGAAAGAAGCCGGCCTTCTCCGGCCCTGAGTTCTACTGCTGGGACTGAATCACGAAGTGCCTTTGAGGAAAGACGGGAATCGCTCTAGCCAGCGCACTTGGGACGATGGGGCCTTCGCGTCGAATCAGGGACGAAAGCAGACCCCGCTTCTTCGTCGCGCTTTGCTCTGCAGGGCGCTTCTTCCCGTGTGCCAAAGAATCGTTTTTTGACTACCTGATCACCAGCAACAAAAAATTCTCCTGCCTTACGAAAGGGGCGCCCTGCACACTCGACTCCGAAATTTCGGGTCTCGGCTCCAAGGGCATCGGAAGAGATTTTGGAAGCCACACTGGTGCAGCTTCAGGGTTACGAGAGGCGTGGGGCGCAAACCCTGCCTTTCCGTTTCCAAGGACTGGGCTGGCGGGGTGGAGAGGATGGGCCCCGAATCAGGGCAAGAAGTTGGAACTGGCCCTTCTTGAACTTTATACCACAGTTTGCAATAACCGCGGCCTCTTTTCCTTGTGCCAAGCAAAAGTACTGCAAAGCATGCTGGGATGGAAGGAAGACAGAGCAGGAAAGAAGAAGCTCCAATGGACAATGGGGGGTTGTGCCCCCCCGCCCCTTTTTATTTTTGTAATTTCTAGAAGAATGTGTGGTCTGAGTACCCTTTTAAACATTTCAGTTTCCCTTTCCACTGCATCTTCTTACAGTTCCTGCCTTTCATTCAAAGGAAGCATCTGGTGGATAGGAGTAGATGGGCATTTCGCCTTTTGTTACTTGAACTTCTCTCAGGACTAGACTGCTTTGGGGATCTGGTTCCCAACCAGAGGCCTTCTCCACTGTGCTTCCCGTAACCCTCCCTTCCCTCCGGGGCAGACATGAGCCAGGCCTGATGAGCAGCGGCAAGTGTAGCCAAGGTCATCCGCTCGAATAAAATTAGGTTTTGGCTCTGAAGTCCCCGTAACTTGAATCCCACGACTGAAACCGAGATGCGTCTGTTTCACAGTATTCCATTAGCTGCCTGTTCCTGCTCAGGTTCAATCACAGGCCGTGCAAAGGCTGTCGCAGGAGTCGAAGGCAGCGATTGCGTGGCAGGGCTTGGCTGCCGGACAGAACCAGACCCTCGTGGGGGCTGGCGAGACTGTTGGTCTGGCTCATGCCGGCAGCTTCAGCCTTTACTAGATGCCCTTGTCCCGCTTGTTAACTTAATGTCAGCTCTTCTCACCCACCCGGAAGTCGTGATTGGGAAATTGCAGGCGAAGTCTTTATCCCAAAGGGAAGACTGACCAAATTTGATCCCCTTTGGCTTTCTGAGTAGGACAGCTGAATTTTAGTTTCTTAGGAACAGTCAGGATTGTGAGGGTTTTTTTGGGGGGTGTGCCATTTAGGGTTAGCTACACTACAAATTTAAACTAGGCAAACTGACATTCCCTTCTCCATGCTTAGGCCTGGATTTTAGAGAGGGCGTGGGGAGGTCTAACTAGACCCCAAAATTTGCTTGAAATCACGTAACGTGCATTGGGGGTGGGGGCAATTTGTATCAGGAGTGTAGCACAAGATATGGGGGTGGTAAACCTTTCCCCAGGGATGCCAACTTCCAGCAGGGGCCTGGAGATCTGGAGCCAGTTTGGCGTAGTGGTTAAGAGCGGCGGACTCTAATCTGGGAGAACTGGGTTTGAGTCCCCACTCTTCCACATGCAGCTGCCGGTGTGGCCTTGGGTCAGTCGCAAGTTCTCTCAGAGCTGCTCTCTCACGAGCAGTCCTCGAAAGAGCTCTCTCAGCCCCACCTACCTTACGGGGTGTCTGTTGTGGGGAGAGGAAGGGAAAGGAGTTTGTAAGCCGCTCTGAGACTCTGAGTGAAGGGTCCAGGTGTAAATCCAATCTCTTCTTCTAATACGAGTGACCTCCAGATGACAGAGCTCAGTTCCCCTGGAGAAAATGGCTGCTTTGGAGGATAGACTCCATGGCGTACCCTGAAGCGGTCCCTCCCGTCCCCAAACCCTGCCGCCACCACCCCCCAAAAAATCTCCAGGTATTTCCCAACCCAGCAGCCAATTTAAACTGAATCGATCCAAGGGAGGCCCTTGCATGTAAATCGTGTTGAAAGCTGCCGGGAGCGCCTGAGGTAAAATTCTCAGCCGGGGCTGGCGAGAGCCACCATGCCCCCCCCCCCAGACACAGATTCCACCTGGGTCCCCTGTATTACCCTGGCCCAAACCAAATATCACAACAAAAGCGAAAGACTTGGCTGGCTGTTACCCCGAATCTATAGAAATAAAAGAATCGGCCTGTCCATCTGTTTTTTATTTATTTATTTTGTATTATCCGTTTTGGGCGGCAGTTGCTCAGAGGTCAAGATGCTGAGTGGCAGACGGGAAAGCCTGTCGTTCGGCAGTTCGAGGCCTGAGTGCCGCATGACGGAGCGAGCTCCCGTCTCTGCTCCCAGCTCCCGCCAACCTAGCAGTTCAAAAGCAAGGAATTGCAGATAGATAAATAGGTATCACTTTGGTGGGAAGGTAACAGCTTTCCGTGCACCTCGGCGTCTAGTCATGCCAGCCCCATGACCAGGGAGAAGTCTTCGGACAGCGCTGGCTTGGAAACACAGACGAGCACCGCATCCCTGGAGTCGGATTCGGCTGGCTTTCGAGCAAGGGAAACCTTTACCTTTATTATTTATTTTACCTATTTCCTGCCTTTCTTCTCCAGCGGAGACCCAGAGAAGCTTACACTGTTCTCCTCTCCTCCATTTTATCCGTACAACAACCCTGTTATGTAGGTTAGGCCGAGAGTGGGTGACTGGCCTATGGTCACCCAGCAAGCTTCCATGGCAGTGTTGTAATTTGAACCCGGGTCTCCCAGTTCCTAGCTCTACACTTTAACCACTGCATGATGCTGGCAGAGAATAAAGCTAGAAGACGCCAAAATGGCCACCAGCTTCAGGAGAATTATGGGAGTCCCCGGGGCCAAAATGGAAAGGGCATGAAAAAAACCCAGCCCAGGGGTTGAGACAACCACCATCCCCGCCTTGCTAACTATGGTTCCCAGAACCTCTCCCTGTTACAGCTAAATCAGTAATAAAACTTGCCAGGCAAATTAATCGAAACAATTTCTTTTCGTTCCATCGCCAAGAACAATATGGCGACATTGCATATTTCTAGTCAACCCACAGGGGTGTCACAGCAAACAGACAGACACCTGAGAGCCTCCGCTATCATGCAGCTGCTCCTTCCTGGCAAACGCCGATCGCCAGCCAAGTTCAGTCCATCTCCCAGTCCATGGAGGAGCCGGATTTCCCCCCTTCTCTCCCCTTGCAATAAGATCCCCGTCCCAATAATGAAGTTATAATTATAACGAAGCTATAATATGCAACTTGAAGGGCAAAGGTGAGCGGAGTCCAAGTCCAAGAGAGCCACTTTGGTGTCGTGGTTAAGTGTGCGGACTCTAATCTGGGAGAACCGGGTTTGATTCCCCACTCCTCCACTTGCAGCTGCTGGATGACCTTGGGCAAGCCATAGCTCTGTACCAGCTGTTCCCTCAAGGGCAGCTTGGGAAAGAGCTCTCTCAGCCCCACCTACCTCACAGGGTGTCTGTTGTGGGGAGGGGAAGGGAAAAGGAGTTTGTAAGCCGCTCTGAGACTCCCTTGGGGAGTGAAGTGCGGGGTATAAATCCAGTCTCCTCTTCTTCATCGTCCCCAGCTGCTAGGGTTGCCAGCCTCCAGGTGGTGCCTGGAAATCTCCCAGAATTCCAGTTGATCTCCAGGCGACAGAGCTCAGTTCCCCTGGAGAAAACGGTTGCTTTGCGGGGGGCGGGACTCTATGGCATTGGACCCCGCCTGCGGTTGTGCTCTTCACCCAGCCCCACCCTCCCCAAGCGACACCCCCAAATGTCCAGGGACGTTTCTGTCTGGAGCCAGCAACGGTAATCCTGCTTCCCCTGCCAACCTCCATGCGCGACCTGGAAATCTCCCTGAATTCCAGCCGCTCTCCAGGCTACAGGGATCAGTTCACCTGGAGAAAACGGATGCTCTGGCAGGTGGGCTCTATGGCCTTACGCCCTGCTGAGGTCCCCCCTCTTCCCCAAACCTTGTCCCCAGGCGGCGCCCCCGAATCTCCAGCAATTTAAGAACAAAAAGGAAGCCCTGTTGATTAGCCAATGGCCCAACCAGTCCAGCACTCTGTGTCACACAGTGGCCAAACCCCAGGGTCCAGCAGTGGGGCCAGAACTCCAGAAGCCCTCCCACTGTTCCCCCCCCCCCAGCACCAAGAATACAGAGCATCACTTGCCCCAGGCATAAGAACATCACAGAAGCCAATGTTGGATCAGGCCAATGGCCCCTCCAGTCCATCACTCTGTGGCCATAAACACCAGGTGCCCTCAGGAGTGGGGGCCAGGACGCTAGAAGCCCTCCCACTGATTGCCCCCCCACCCAAGCACCAAGAATACAGAGCATCACTTGCCCCAGACTGAGGGTTCCTACCTATACTTTGTGGCTAATAGCCACTGATGGGCCTCTGCTCCAGATGTCTATCCAATTCCCTCTTGAAGCCGTCCATGCTTGTAGCCGCCGCCACCTCCTGTGGCAGTGAATTCCACGTGTGAATCCCATGTGTGAATCACTCTTTGGGTGAAGAAGGACTTCCTTTTATCTGTCCGTGTCACACAGTGGCCAAAACCCAGGTGTCCTCAGGAGGTCCAGCAGTGGGGCCAGAACTCCGACACTCTCTAGGAGCCAGTTTGGTGTAGTGGTTAGGAGCACGGACTCTGCTCTGGGAGAACAGAGTTCGATTCCCCACTCCTCCACCTGCAGCAGCTGGAGTGACCTTGGGTCAGTCCCAAGTTCTCTTTGAGCTGTTCTCCCAAGGGCAGTCCTCAAAAGAGTTCTCGCAGCTTCACCCACCTCCCAGGGTGTCAGTTGAGGGGAGGGGAGAGGGGAGGGGGGGGAAAGGGGAGGGGGAGGGGAGAGGGGAGGGGAGGGGAGGGGGAGGGGGAGGGGAAAGGAGTTTGTAAGCCACTCTGAGACTCTTCAGGTAGTGAAGGGCAGGGTATAAATCTAATTTCTTCTTCTTCTTCTGTGCAGTGGTTAAGTACACGGACTCTAATCTGGGAGAACTGTGTTCGATTCCCCACTCCTCCACATGCAGCGGCTGGATGACCTTGGGCAAGCCATAGCTCTGTAGGAGCCAGTTTGGTGTAGCGGTTAGGAGCGTGGACTCTAATCTGGGCGAACCGGGTTCTATTCCCCACTTCTCCACTTGCACTTGCTGGACGACCTTGGGCAAGCCATAGCTCTGTAAGAGCCAGTTTGGTGTAGCGGTTAGGGGCACGGACTCTAATCTGGGCGAACCGGGTTCGATTCCCCACTCCTCCACTTACACCTGCTGGATGACCTTGGGCAAGCCATAGCTCTGTAGGAGCCAGTTTGGTGTAGCGGTTAGGGGCGCGGACTCTAATCTGGGCGAACCGGGTTCGATTCCCCACGCCTCCACCTGCAGCGGCTGGGATAACCTTGGGTCAGTCCCAAATTCTCTCAAGAGCAGTTCTCCAAAGAGCTCTCTCAGCCCCCCCCCCCCCCCAGGGTGCCTGTTGTGGGGAGGGGAAGGGAATGACGATTGTCAGCCGCTCTGAGACTCCGCGTGAAGGGCGGGGGATAGAGCCCATCTCTTCCCTTCCCCCTTCTTTTCCTCCTTCCCTCTTGGCTCCGCCCACCTGCTCCTGGGTCTCCCCGCTGGGAGCCCGGCCTACCTTGCAGGGTTCTCGGGAAGACAGAGAGCGGCTTCCCCCGCAGGAGGCCCCCGTGGGCCGTGGGGCGGCTCCCTTCCTCCGCCCTCCTCCCTCCCCTCCCCTCCCCGGCCCGCCTTCGCTTTCGCTTTCCCGGGCGGCGGGGGAGTTCCGAGCGGAGGCCGGGAAAGAGGGACCCACCGCCGGCGCTCCAGCCCTCCTCCACGCGCAGGGCTGCGGGGAAGGGATCCGGCCCCCGTCTGGTCTCCCGGGCGGCCTCCTCGCAGGTAAGGGCGTGCACAGCGCAGGGGCAGGGCGCGGGCAAGCAGGGCTCCGTGGGCGCCGGGTCGTGCGCCTCTCTGCGGGAGCTCCCGGGTCTTTTTGCGCCCCCCAGCCCGGGCGACCCTCCCCGCCGCTCCGGGTCGCTGCAGCTCGACGTTCGCCAGCCGGAGGGCCCCGAGCCCCCGCCGGGAGCACGCAACGACAGGGTGCCCCCTGCGCCTTTAAGAGCTGGCTTGTTCCCCCTTCCCCTTTCCGACGTGCTGGCGTGGGGCGGAGGAAGTGGAGGGCAAGTCGGTAGGTTGGCTGGCTGGCTGGCTGCAGGGCGGCTGGGGTGTCTGGCTGGAGGGGGCATAAAGCAGCCTATTTCCCCCCCCCCCTTATGCAATAGTGTGTGGGGGGGGTGGGGGTGGAAAGAGCCCCCTGCAATGCTCCCTCTACCTCTGGGGTCTTGTGAGCAAAAAGTCCGCTTTGCGAGCTGTTGGCGTTCAAAGTCGTGAGCGAGCGATTTGGCGGCTGCAGTAAATGAGTTTGCTCTGGGGCCCTCAAACAGAAATCTGTGAGCTGGCGCACACTCACTCAGCTTAGAGGCAACACTGCCCCCCCCTGCCCCCTCCCACATCCGGATTTGGGGGCAGGCTGGCACGCCCGGGAGGCGGGGGGGAGCAGGACCCTTCGGTCTAGCCCGGGCACTTTCTCTGCGGGAGGCCGGGCCGTTCAAGGGCAAAGGTGCCCTCCCCCGGGCTGGGAGCTGGGGGGAGGGTGACTAAGCTGCCCTCGGGCCCAAATCGACCCGGTCCCTCCCTGACCAATGCTCCCTCTAAGCTGTGGAGTCCTGGGAGCAAACATGCGACGTTGGGAGCCACTGGCATTCAAATTGTGAGAGAGCGATCTGGCTGCTACAGAAATTAGTTTGCTCCCCAGCCCTCCTTCCTGAGCCGAGACAAAAAGGTGTCTGAGCCGGAGGCTAGGAGACTGTGAGTTAGCTCACACTGATGCAGCTGAGAGGGAACACTGAATAGCTCTGTGAGGCATTAATGCCATAGGGTCCACCCTCCAACCCGTGCTCCCTCCAAGCGGTGGAGTCCTGTGAGCCAAAATTCTCCTCTGTGAGCTGCTGGCATTACAGTTGTGAGCGAGCGATTTGGCTGCTGCCAAAATCAGTTTGCTCCGAGTCATCCTTTCTGAGCTGAGACAAAAATGGGTGAGCCGGAGGTTAAAAAACTGTGAGCTAGCTTTTAAGTCTAACATAATTCCCATTATATCAAAAATCATTTTTCTAACCCTTTCCCAGAATCTTTTCACCTTATAACATTGCCACCACATATGGAAGTACGTACCCTTATTTTTATGACATTTCCAACATAAATCTACTGCATTATCAAAACATTTTATTAACTTATCTGGGGTCCAATACCATCTAAAATAAACCTTATAAATATTTTCTTTATATGCTACTGATTTCATCAGTTTTACCGCTTTTTCATTAGTTTTACCACATTAGTTTTACCGAAATTTATCTTTTGAATATTGTCCAAACAAATATGGACAAAAGTGACAGAGTCTTAGTAACTTATATATTAACGACAGCGCGTATTTTGTGGGCAAAACAATGGAAATCTAATATCATATCAACCTACGAAGAAATTCTGGGAAAGCTATTAGATGTAGCGGAACTGGATAGAATGGATCAAAATCAAAGAAAAGATGAAGAAGGAGTAATGTTTAAAGAAACGGACACTTGGTCTAAGCTGTATAAATGGTTAGATAAAACATAATTGAGAGGCTCGAAAAAAGCTTGAATTATACTTTATTGTATGATGTGAGAATAATATCTTAAAAATTCAATAAAAATTAATTAAAAAACAAAACAAAACTGTGAGCTAGCTTACACCAGCTCGGCTTAGAGGGAACACTGCCCTTGACACACACACACACACACCCAGGATTCAGTCTTAAGGTGCCAGCTCGGGGCCTCTGGAGCAGGGGAGGAAAACACTTGTGGCGCAGCTGGGCGTAATAGAAAGCTGGGTGGATTCTTGAAAATGAATGCATGAGAAACAAAACAAACTAAGAGAACCAAGTTTGGCTCCAGTGGCGTCTTTAAGACTAAGGAAGTTTAATTCTGGGTGCATGCATAAATATGTCTCTGGAAGAAATGTGCTGGCACACGGAAGCGTGTACCCAGAATTAAACTTTGTTGGTCTTAAAGGCACCACTGGAGCCAGTGTGGTATAGTGCTTAAGAGGGGCAGACTCTAATCCGGAGAACCAGACTTGATTCCCCACTCCTCCACATGCAGCTGCTGGTGTGGCCTTGGGTCAGTCACACGTTCTCTCAGAGCTGTTCTCTTAAGGGCCGTCCTCGAGAGAGCTCTCTCAGCCCCACGTACCTCACGGGGTGTCTGTTGTGGGGAGAGGAAGGGAAGGAGATTGTAAGCCGCTCCAAGACTCCTTTAGGTAGTGAAGGGCAGAGTATAAAACCAACTCTTCAGTGTAGTGGTGAAGTGCACGGACTCTAATCTGGGAGAACCGGGTTTGATTCCCCACTCCTCCACATGCAGCTGCTGGTGTGGCCTTGGGTCAGTCACACGTTCTCTCAGAGCTGTTCTCTCAAGGGCCATCCTCGAGAGAGCTCTCTCAGCCCCACGTACCTCACAGGGTGTCTGTTGTGGGGAGACGAAGGGAAGGAGATTGTAAGCCGCTCCGAGACTCCTTTAGGTAGAGAAGGGCAGAATATAAATCCAGCTCTTCAGTGTAGTGGTGAAGTGCACGGACTCTAATCTGGGAGAACCGGGTTTGATTCCCCACGCCTCCACTTGCAGCTGCTGGATGACCTTGGGCAAGCCATAGCTCTGGCACAGCTGTTCTCTCAAGGAAAGCTTGGGAAAGAGCTCTCTCAGCCCCACCGACCTCCCAGGGTGTCTGTTGTGGGGAGGGGAAGGGAAAGGAGATTGTAAACCGCTCCAAGACTCCTTTAGGTAGTGAAGGGCAGAGAATAAAACCAACTCTTCAGTGTAGTGGTGAAGTGCACGGACTCTAATCTGGGAGAACCGGGTTTGATTCCCCACGCCTCCACTTGCAGCTGCTGGATGACCTTGGGCAAGCCATAGTTCTGACAGAGCTGTTCTCTCAAGAGCAGGCCTCGAGAGAGCTCTCTCAGCCCCACCCGCCTCACAGGGTGTCTGTTGTGGGGAGGGGAAGGAGTTTGTAAGCTGCTCTGAGACTCCCAAGTGAGGGGTATGATATAAATCTAGTTTCTTCCTCCTCCTTCTCCTCCAGACCAACACGCCTGACTCAAACTAAGATAGATCAAGATGGTTTGCTGTAGTAGTCTGTTTATAGCAGTAGGAAAGATTAAGAGTCCAGGAACACCTTAAAGTCAAACAGAATTTGTAGCAGAGGATGAGCTGTCGTGAGGCGCTGCTCACTTCTTCACTTCGGCAGATAAGATAAATGGCAAGGGAGATGACCCTGACCCTGCGTATAAAGATATATGTGTCTGTTGAGTCACCTCTGACCCCCTTGGGCTTCCAAGGCAAGCGACGAACCGAGGCGATTGGGCATTGCCTGCCTCTGCAGAGCAACCCTGGACTTTCTCAGTGGTCTCCCATCCAAGTACTAACCAGCTTAGCTCCCCAGATCTGCTGAGATTGGACCAGCCTGGGCTACCCTAGTTAGGCAAATGTAAGACAACCCGCTTAAAGACAGTTCCAGAGGGTAGCTGTTTTTGGGTTGCGGTAGAAGAGCTGGATTCGAGTCCAGTCGCACCTGAGAGGGCAACAAGATTCCAGGGGCATAAGCCTTCCAGAGTCACAGCTCCCTTCGCTACCAGTTTGGTGTAGCGGCGGACTCTAATCTGGAGGACCGGGTTCGATTCCCCACTCCGCCACATGAAGCCAGCTGGGTGACCTTGGGCCAGTCACAGTTCTTTCAGGGCTCTCTCAGCCCCTAAATACAAATCTAGCTCATCATACACAACACTAAGAGCTGGAGCTTGTGGCTGCCAGACAGTCCTAAGATCTCCTGGCTCTTCCACACACAATGCCGTAAGATAATTAAATTATTGGCTTTGTTCGATTCCCTACTCCTCGTCCACATGAAGCCAGCTGGGTGACCGTGGACCAGTCACTGTTCTTTCAGAGCTCTCTCAGCCCCTAAAAACAAGTCTCGCTCACCATGCATAATGCTAAGAGCTCAAGCTTTTGGCTGCCAGACAGTCCTAGGATCTCCTGGCTATTCCACGCACAATGCCGTAAGATGATTAAATTATTAGCTCCAGTGTGAGAGCCAGTTTGGTGTGGTGGTTAAGTGTGCGGACTCTAATGTGGGAGAACCGGGTTTGATTCCCCACTCTTCCACTTGCAGCCGCTGGATGATCTTGGGCAAGCTGTAGTTCTGACACAGCTGTCCTTGAAAAAAGAGCAGTTTCTGTCACATGCAGCTGCTGGATGAGCTTGGGTCAGTCACAGTTCTCACAGAGCTGTTCTCTCAGGAGCAGTCCTTGAAAGAGCTCTCTCAGCCCCACCTGCCTCCCAGGGTGTCTGTTGTGGGGAGGGGGAGGGAAAGGAGTTTGTAAGCCGCTCTGAGACTCCTTCGGGTAGTGAAGGGCAGGGTATAAACCCAATCTTCTTCTTCATTCATCAGATGTCTCCCCAAAATCTTGGTCTGTAAGGTGCTGCTGGACTCAGCTCTAGCTGCCCCTTTAAAATGTTACGTGCACACCAAATAATTATGGGCCATCACTGTAACCTGCATGAAAATATCTGGCAAAGCGAGCTTGGATTCTCTAAATAGTCTGGAAATCTTGTTGGCCTTAAAGTTGCCCCTGGATTGGAATCTTTGCTCTCCTATGCCGCTCCCTTTTTGGGAGGCATACGGGGGAGGGGGGGCTTTTGAGTAAATATTCTCTTCCTTTGTTTCTGTTGCTTTTGCTGCCAGTTAGGACAAGTTCTGATGTGTTCGCTTGCAGATTTTGGGAGGGGGGGGGGAGAATTCTTAGAATAAGCCTTCTCCCTCCCTTCCTTCCGTCCCAACCTGCTGTTGGCCGGTTGCCTGTTTGACTCTCCAGGCTTGGGAAATAATATTTTTGTTGTTGACTGTTTCACTCACTTAGGTAGTGAAGGGCAGAATATGAAACCAACTCTTCAGCCAGTCTGGTGTAGTGGTTAAGTGCGCGGACTCTAATCTGGGAGAACCGGGTTTGATTCCCCACTCCTCCACTTGCACCTGGCTGGATGACCTTGGGCAAGCCATAGCTCTGTCACAGCTGTTCCCTCAAGGACAGCTTGGGAAAGAGCTCTCTCAGCCCCACCTACCTCACAGGGTGCCTGTTGTGGGGAGGGGAAGGGAAAAGGAGTTTGTAAGCCGCTCTGAGACTCCAAGTGAGTGAAGGGCGGGGTATAAATCTAATCTCTTCTTCTTCTTCTTCTTCTTCTTCTGTGTAGTGGTTAAGTGCACGGACTCTAATCGGGGGAACTGGGTTTGATTCCCCACTCCTCCCCATGCAGCTGCTGGGTGACCTTGGGTCAGTCACAAGTTCTTTCAGAGCTGGTCTCTCAAGAGCCGTCCTCGAGAGAGAGCTCTCTCAGCCCCATCTACCTCACAGGGTGTCTGTTGTGGGGAGGGGAAGGGAAAGGAGATTGTAAGCTGCTCTGAGACTCCTGAGTAAAGGGCAGGGTATAAATCCAGTCCCCTCCTCCTCCTCCTTCTGTCCTTGGAGGAGAATGTGCTCGAGAGGTTTCGTTTTCGGCTTATCCAAAGTTAGAGGCCAGACAGAAACCTGACAACCACCCAACTCATCCCAGAAGGCTGCTGCTTCTTTAGGAAAGGATCACCAAATATTTGGAAAACATATAATGCGCCATCAGCTGCTGGGGGTCAGTGGGGTGGGGGAGGGGTTGAGCCCAGTCACGAGCAGTGCCGGGTGTGAAGCCCCCCCGGGATCCAAAGAGCAAGAGTCGAATCCAGCAGCACCTTAGAAACCAACCAGATTTTCGAAGTATGAGCTTTCGAGAGTTAGAACAACTCCCTTCATCAGATACTGGCCGGGAGGTCCCTGAGTCCTTATATGCCAAGTCGGAAGGTGGGAGGCGTGTTGGAAAGGAGGGAGCTGGGATGCAGAGGCGCCGCACCGGATGTGTGATCGGTGTGATCAGAGCGGGGGAGAAGTGCTCGGGGGCAGAAATCTGGTGCTGCGGAAGCTTGCTGGGGGACCTTGAGGCCAGTCACAGGGTCTCAGACTAAGCCACCTCACAACCAGCCTGGTTGTCGTGAGGCTAAATGGGAGGAGAAAAGAAGCGGCTTTTCGTCCCCAGTGTGGGCGGAGGCAGGATATAAATAACCTTGGCTGGGGACAGCCCACAGCTCAACGGTAGAGCCTCTGCTTGCCGCGCAGAAGGTCCCAGGCTCAGTCCTCGGCATCTCCAGTTGAAAGGATTTGAGACCCTGGAGAGCAGCTGCCCATCTAAATAGACAGTCGTGACCTTTCACCTCTGTGTGTTCATGTGACCTGTGGAGAAGGGTCTTTGGCTCAGTGGCAGAGCATGCAGAAGGTCCTGGGTTCAAACCCCAGCATGATACGAAAGACCGCTCTCTTCTGCCTGAGACCCTGGAGAGCGGCTGCCAGTCTGAGTAGACGATACTGACCTTGATGGACCAAGAGTCTGGTTCCGTAGAAAGCAGATTTGTGTGTTCACAGCCCTGCCCTTCTTCCGTGCTTAGCACTCACGTAGTGCCTTCAAAAGAGCCCTCTGTGTTATCTTCTTGCAGTCCTTACAACGGCCTTGTGAGGTAGGCCACTGCTGTTCTCCATAGTTCAGATAGGGCCTCTGAGGCCACATCCGGGAGTTCGTGGGAAGGTGGGGGCTGTCCATCCTGGTTTAGTAGCCCCCAGGGAAATTTAAAGATGTCTCGGACAATTCTCTTTTAAAGATAGTTGTGCTATCCTTAAGAACATAAGAACGTAAGAGAAGCCAATGTTGGATCAGGCCAGTGGCCCATCCAGTCCAACACTCTGGGTCACACAGTGGCCAAAAACACCAGGTGCCATCAGGAGGTCCAGCAGTGGGGCCAGGACACTAGAGAAGCCCTCCCACTGTTGCCCCCCCCCAAGCACCAAGAATACAGAACATCACTTGCCCCAGACTGAGAGTTCCTATCTATACCATGTGGCTAATAGCCACTGATGGACTTCTGCTCCATATGTTTATCCAATTCCCTCTTAAAGCCATCCATGCTTGTAGCCGCCGCCACCTCCTGCAGCAGTGAGTTCCACGTGCTGATCACTCTTTGGGTGAAGAAGAACTCTCTTTTATCCATTCTAACCTGACTTCTCAGCAATTTCATGGAGTGCCCACGAGTTCTTGTCTTGTGAGAAAGGGAGAAAAGGATTTCTTTCTCTACCTGCTCTGTCCCATGCATAATCTTATAAACCTCGATCATGTCACCCCTCAGCCGTCGTTTCTCCAAGCGAAAGAGCCCCAAGCGCCTCAACCTTTCTTCACAGGGAAAGTGTTCCAACCCTTTTATCATTCTACTTGCCCTTTTCTGCACTTTTCCCAGTGCTATGATATCTTTTTTGAGGTGTGGCGACCAGAACTGTACACAGTACTCCAAATGAGGTCGCACCATCGATTTATACAGGGGCATTATGATACCGGCTGATCTGTTTTCAGTTCCCTTCCTAATAACTCCCAGCATAGCGTTGGCCTTTTTCACTGCAGTCGCACACTGTCTCGACATTTTCATTGAGTTATCCACTACGACTCCAAGATCTCTCTCTTGGTCAGTCTCTGCCAATTCGGACCACATCGATGTGTATTTATAGTTAGGATTTTTGGCTTCAATGTTGGCAGGCAGGTACTCAAAATGCATACCTGGTTTCTAATGCTGTGGCTCTGATGGGGTTGCCAGCTTCAGGTTGGTAAATCCCTGGCGATCGGGGGGGGGGGGGGTGGAGCCCTGGAAGGGCAGAGTTTGGAGTGGGGCAGGACATCAGCAGGGTATAATGCCATAAATCCACCTTCCAAAGCAGCCACTTTCTCCAGGGCAACTGAACTCTATAGCCTGAAGAGCAGGTGTCACTCCAGGAGAGCTCCAGGCAGCACCTGGAGGTTGGCAACTCTAGGCTCTGAGCATGTGTGTGTTGTGGAGGTCGACAGGTTCTGCGGGGGCCTGCCTGATCGGCCCCACTGAAACCCCTTCTCGCAGCTCGGGCGACCCGTCATCGAGCCCCGGAAAGGAACTTCCTGAGCTGGCATGTTCCGGCTCCGTTTCGCCCTTCCAAAGTTCACTCGCTGATCAAGCAAACCTTCCTGCTTCTCAGCTGACTGAGCTTGCATAACTGTCTTTTGAAAACAGAGCGAAACATCAATGCTCTTGCTTTCCAAAGAGTGTACGCTGGGCTGTAAGAAATAATTTACACCTGGACAGAATTAGGGGGGATTAAGTGAGCCGTGCGAGAGATTGGAGAAGAGATTGGATTTATACTCCGCCCTTCACTTGTAGTCCCAGAGCGGCTTACAAACTCCTTTCCCTTCCCCTCCCCACAACAGATACCCTGTGAGGTGGGTGGGGCTGAGAGAGCTCTGAGACGACTGTCCTTGAGAGAACAGCTGGTACAGAGCTATGGCTTGCCCAAGGTCATCCAGCAGGTGCAAGTGGAGGAGTGGGGAATCAAACCCGGCTCTCCCAGATTAGAGTCTGTGCACTTAACCAGGTTGACCATCTCTGGATGGAGCCTGCAGATATCCCGGAATGGCCACTCGTCTCCAGACAACGGAAATGATTTCCCCTGGAGAACATGGCTGCTTTGGAGAGAGGGCTCTCCGGCATCCGTCTCCTGCTGAGGCCCCTCCCCTCCCCAACCTCTCCCTTCCCCCTTGGCTCCACCCCCAAGTCTCCAGGAATTGCACAACCCCGAGTTGGCAACCCTGACTAAGCTGGCAGAGTGATTACCGTAAGGAACAGAAAAGCAGAAGGAGAAAGGAGAAGAGAAGAGTCCCTGAGAAAGAGTAATGTGAGGAAAAGCTAAAAGCAGCAGGGAAAAGAGGAAGGCCCAAAAAGGAGATGGATGGACTCCGTCAAGGAAGCCAGGACCCTCAGTTTGCAAGACCCGAGCAAGGCTGCTAAAAGTAACAACAGGATGTTTTGGGGACAATAATTCATAGGGTTGCTTTAAGATGGGAATGACCTAACAGTACTTAACACCAGGGGTCCGTTGGAGCGGGAGCGCACAGGAGCGCAGCTCCGGGAGTGAGGAGCCCAGGGGGCGGGCACATGACCAAGCCCCGCCCCCTCCTCGGCTTCCCTGAGCAGTGCAGAGGCGCAGCGCCCCGGGGAAAACCCTGCTAGGGTCTTTATTGTTTTTAATGTTTTGTTTTAATATTGATAATTTTATCATTGTTCCTTTTATGACTGTGTGCTGCTTTTCCAGAGACTTGCTCAAGGTGGCATATAAATTTTCTAAGTATCTGGGCACATGGCACATAAGTACTGGAGAAATTTCACCAACCCTTCAGCAGCTTCCACCCCATCAGTTTGGTGTAGTGGTCAGGAGTTGGATTCTAATCTGGGAGAACCGGATTTGATTCCCCACTCCTCCACATGCAGCTGCTGACCTTGGGCCAGTCACAAGTTCTCTCAGAGCTGTTCTCTCCTGAGCAGTTCGCAAAAGACCTCTCTCAGCCCCGCCTACCTCACAGGGTGTCTTGTTGTGGGGAGGGGAAGGGGAAGGGATGGGTGGTGCACATGTCCTGGGTCTCTCAAGTCTACTTGAAACCTGGTGGTTTCAAGGGAGCAGGAAGAGAAGGAGGGTGTGTTCTTGATGCTTATTTTTATTGCACCAAGTATTGGAGGATGAAGGGAATGGCGGAAGAGCAGGTCAGTTTCACTCACCTGTGGAGGGGAGCCTGAGGGGTGGGTGTGGCCTTCTGACACACTTCCGGTATGTTAGGGGGTGTGGCAAATGCAAATGAGTTATGCTAATGAGTTATGCTAATGAGCTCCTGCACCTCTTTTTCTACCAAATGACCCCTGCTTAACACACATACAAAGGAGCCTAAGGGGAAACTTGGCAGGACCTTAAGAATGAGAGAACATAAGAGAAGGAAGGGTTGGGTCAGGCCAGTGGCCCATCCAGTCCAACACTCCATGTCACACAATGGCCAAGAACACCAGGTGCCCTCAGGAGGTCCAGCAGTGGGGCCAGGACACGAGAAGCCCTCCCACTGTTGCCCCCCACCAAGCACCAAGAAGACAGAGCATTACTTGTCCCAGACATTATGAGAAGCCAATGTTGGATCAGGCCAGTGGCCCACCCAGTCCAACACTCTGTGTCACACAGTGGCCAAAACCCAGGTGCTATCAGGAGGTCTGCCGGTGGGGCCAGAACTCCAGAAACCCCCCCACTGTTGCCCCCCAAACACCAAGAATACAGAGCATCACTTACCCCAGACCGTGAGTTCCTATCTATACCTTCTAGGGAGGGCTTCTAGTGTCCTGGCCCCACTGCTGGACCTCCTGAGGGCACCTGGTGTTTTTGGCCACTGTGTGACAGAGAGTGTTGGACTGGATGGGCCACTGGCCTGATCCAACATTGGCTTCTCTTATGTTCTTACCTTGTGGCTAATAGCCACTGATGGACCTCTGCTCCATACGTTTATCCAATTCCCTCTTTAAGCCGCCCATGCTTGTAGCCGCCACCACCTCCTGTGGCAGTGAATTCCACATGCTGATCACTCTTTGGGTGAAGAAGTACTTCCTTTTATCTGTTCTAACCCGACTGCTCAGCAATTTCAAGGAGTGCCCACGAGTTCTTGTCTTGTGAGAAAGGGAGAAAAGTACCTCTTTCTCTACCTGCTCTGTCCCATGCATAATCTTGTAAACCTCGATCATGTCACCCCATAGCCGTCGTTTCTCCAAGCGAAAGAGCCCCAAGTGCTTCAACCTGTCTTCGTAGGGAAAGTGTCCCAACCCTTTTATCTTTCTAGTTGCCCTTTTCTGCCCTTTTTCCAATGCTATAATATCTTTTTGAGGTGTGGTGACCAGAATTGTGTACAGTATTCCTCAACACCAATGGCACGGGAAAGGGAGAAGGGCGGAGGTCCTTATTGTTCACAGCGTCACAGGCACTGTCCAATAGAACACAGCAAGCAGAGATTCTTTTATTCTTTCTGTTACAAGGGGCCTCTGGATTTTGCGGCTCTGTATGAGGCTGGCTGGGACACTGTTGATGGAAGAGGCAACCCAAAAAGGTGAGCGTCTCGGGGGTCAGGCCCCACTGAACTGAATGGGAGCTATACAAGCATTCATAAACTTACGGTCAAATTAGATGTTTATTTGATTATTTTTATTTGATGTTATTCATAGCCCGCCTTTCTCACTCAAGGTGGGTTACATAATGTTTGCGATCAGTAGGACGAGGGGACATCTAATAAACGGTATGACAGGGTAAGGATCTCAGAAATATCATAAAAAAATTGATGATGTAATCTACCGTATTTTTCGCTCCATAAGACACACTTTTCCTCCCCAAAAAAGTGGGGGGGAAAGTGTGTGCGTCTTATGGAGCGAATAGGGAGCTTTTTCTTACCTGTAACAGGGCTCTTTCTTCAGCAGGAACGCAGGGGAACGCCATTCAGGCTGGCATCCCAGCCTTCCCCGCCCCTCCCTGCTGGGCCTGAGCTGTTAAGACTTAAAAGGGAAACGGCAGGAAAACCCCCACCAGGCTAAGTACTCTTTCCCTTTAAGGGCTTTTCCCCTTTAAGACAGCCAGCAGCAGAAAGCCCCGCCCACAGATTAAGCTCCGTGGCTACTTTGCACAGAAAGGCCTGGCTTTGCATGGCATGCCGACCTCTCTCTTCCTTCCTTCCTTCCTTCCTTACTTCCTTCCTTCCTTCCTTCCTTCCTTCCTTCCTTTCCTTTTTTCTGTCTGTCTGTCTCTCTCTCTGTCCCCACCTTTCTTTCTTCCTTTCTCTTTCTCTCTCTCTCTCCTCCTCCTCCTTCCTTCCTTTATCTCTCTCTCTCTCTCTTTCTTTCTGTTTCATTTTTTCCTGTTTTCCTCCTCTAAAAACAAGGTGCATCTTATGATCAGGTGCGTCTTATGGAGCGAAAAATACGGTATTCTCATATAATAGATAAGATCAATAAGAAGACAAAATGAAAATATAAGTTTTTAAGTTAATAAGCTATATATACTCATGATATTACACCATACATGTCTTGTTAAACATTTGTTATACTTCGTTACGTATGCATACAAATTTTGAAGAAGGAAGATCCTTAATTTCTGTAAAATTGCCCTCATAATAGGGTTTTTTGGGGTAATTATATTTTTGATCTCATGAAAATGGTACGGTGGAGACACGCTGCAGACTTTTGAATGGTGGTTCCACGAAATGATTGATTTCCCATTGGGAGCCACTGAGGATCTCTGTGTCTGAATGATATCTTGTGGATATACACACGTATCGATGAAATCGTGAATCCAGCATGATTCTTGGAAAAAAATATTACAACTGGAGATCTGTCGAGTCGGCTGGCAGAGACACTATATGTAGTGGTTGAGTGCGTGTGGTGGTTAAGTGCACGGAGAACTGGGTTTGATTCCCCACTCCTCCACTTGCAGCTGCTGGGTGACCTTGGGCAAGCCATAGTTCTGTCAGAGCTGCCCTTGGAAAAAAAGCTGTTTCTGTCAGGGCTCTCTCAGCCCCACCTACTTCACAGGGTGTCTGTTGTGGGGAGGGGAAGGGAAAGGGGTTTGTAAGCCGCTCTGAGTGAAGGGCAGGGTATAAATCCAATCTCGTCTTCTTCATCATCGAGCTAAAAGGACTCTTTTGAAACAATTATTATGAAGACGTCAATGAAAAAACTTTTACCTGTTGAACTTCTACCTGTCAACTTATTTGTGATATGTTTCAAAGGAAATTTTGTTATGTTATAGTGTGTAATTTGAAGTGATATGTGTGTGTAGAGTATGTTATACTGATTCAATAGAAGGCAGCTTCATGTGTTCATGAGTTCCACAGGTGAATGGGCTCCCACTGTAAAGCTGCCCCACCCAGGCCTTTTCTTGTTCCTAGCAGAGCAGCAAGCCCTGAAGCTGGCAGCAGCCATCAGAGGAGGGGATGAGAAGACGGCCCAGCAGTGTGCGCTCTGGCTGGCAGAGCAACGGATCCCGCTTGCCGTGCAGTTGCAGGAAGAAGCTGACCCCCAGCAAGACATTAGGTGATGGCGGAAGCATGGAGGGTGTCAAGAGAGCTGGTTTTCACTCAGTCAGGAAATGTGAGATTGGAGTCCAGCAGCAGCGCAGAGACCAAAAAGATCCCTGGGGTCTAGCTTCCAAGAGTCTGAGCTCCCTTCGTCAGATACAAGTGGGAATGGAGATCCCCGAGTCCTTCTATCCCAGTTGGAAGGTGGGAGGGGTGTTGTGAAGAAGGGAGTCGGGATACTAACATACAGTGCAAAATGTAATCAGCTTTATTAGAGAAGGGGAGAAATGCTAGGGGGCTGGAAATTAGCGTCTTTAGTGAGATAAGACCCCTGTGCCCCTTATTCAGCCCTGGGGGGGAGTCCATTGTTCTGAATTTGTGAATGAATTCAAGTTCAGCAATCTCACATTGGAACCTCCCCTTGAAGCTTCTCTGTTTGAGGACCGCCACTCTTGGAATGTGGGATTACACAGCCCTTGGAGCCGCTCCGGCCAGGCTGAAGTGGGTCAAGGGGATCTGCAAGAAGCCCTGGGGGACTTGACTCAGCTCTTTGCCACTCCATGATAAAGCAAGAATGTAAATGACAGCAGGGATGTTATTCTCTGATGGGGGAAGAAGGGTTCTCTGCCCCCAGTTTCCACCTGCCTCTGAATCCCATTCAGCCAGTGTGGCCAACACCCAGAGATAAACACTATCCTCCATACATTAGTCAAATCCCTTTTTAAATTCATCTTAGCCAGTGGGCATCTTGTGGCAGTGAGTTCCACATGCCAACTAGTCAAAGAGCCAGTTTGGTGTAATGGTTAGGAGCGCAGACTCTAATCTGGGAGGACTCTAATCTGATTTACCACTCCTCCACGTGCAGCTACTGGATGACCTTGGGTCAGTCATGGCTCTCTCAGAGCTGTTCTCTCAGGAGCAGTCCTGGAGAGGGCTCTCTGAGCCCCACCTGCCTCACAGCTGGTGTCTGTTGTGGGGAGAGAATAGAAGGAGATTGTAAGCTGCTCTGACACTCTGAGTGAAGGGCGAGGTATAAATCCAATCTCTTCTTCTTCATTGTGTGAAGCAATGGCTTGAATCTACTCCAGTAGTTTTTTGTGTATAGTTTGGGGTGGGATGGGGACAAGCGATATTCAGTTCCTCTTTGATCCCCAGCGTGGGATGTTCAGAAGGTGCCCCCAACTCAAAGATTCTGAAGACTCTATGGGGAGGGGGCCCTGGCTCAGTGGAAGGGCCTCTGCTTTACATGCGGACGGTCACAGATCATAGAGCTGGAAGGGACCCCCAGGGTCATCTAGTCCAACCCCCTGTACAATGTAGGTCTCCGGTTCAGTCCCCGGCATCTCTAGCTAAAAGGACTGGGTGGTAAATTAAATTATGAGCAGGACTTCTGCCCGAGACCCTGGAGAGCTGCTGCCAGCCCGAGTCGACAATCCTGACCTTGATGGACCAATAGAAAAGAGCCAGAGTCCAGGAGCACCTGAAAGACTAACAAAATATGTGGCAGGGGAGGAGATTTCGTGAGGCACGGCTCACTTCCTCAGAGACCAGGTGACTCACGACAGCTCCTCCCCTGCCACATATTTCGTTAGTCTTTCAGGTTCTACTGGACTGTTGCTGTTCTCTACTGCTACAGACAGACCAGCACAGCTCCCCATCTTGATCTGTTTTGATTCAGTAGAAGGCAGCGTCATATGTTCAGGACCCCGAGTTCTAATCCTGAGAGGCAGCTGTGGGTGATGGATGGGGCTCAGCTAATCCAAGACAAAGACAGGGTGTTTTCCCCTCCCCTATACAGTCCTGTCCTTCTCGCTGGCTGAGACCCCACTCATCTGCTTTGAGGCTCTAAAAGAAGAAGAGGAGGAGGAGACTGGATTTATACCCCATCATTCACTCAGAGTCTCAGAGCGGTTTACAATCTCCTTTCCCTTCCCCTCCCCACAACAGACACCCTGTGAGGCAGGTGGGGCTGAAAGAGTTCTGAGAGAAACTGCTCTTCCAAGAACAGCTCTGCCAGAACTATGGCTTGCCCAAGGTCACCCAGCAGCTGCAAGTGGAGGAGTGGGGAATCAAACCCGGTTCTCCCAGATTAGAGCCCACGCATTTAACCACTACATCAAACTGGTGATGGGCTCCCCCTTTCCACTTTGGTGTAGTGGTTAGGAGCGTGGACTCTAATCCGGGAGAGCCGGGTTTGATTCCCCACTCCTCCTCCTCCACGTGCAGCGGCTGGTGTGACCTTGAGTCGGTCACAAGTTCTCTCAGAGCTGTTTTCTCTCAAGGGCAGTGCTCGAGAGAGCTCTCTCAGCCCCACCTACCTCACAGGGTGTCTGTTGTGGGGAGGGGAAGGGGAAGGAGTTTGTAAGTCACTCTGAGACTCCTTAGGGTCATGAAAGGCAGGGTATAAATCCAATCTCCTCCTTCTCCTTCTTCCCTGAGAAAGAAAAGCTGTCCAGGAAAAGGAATGTCGTGTTCGCAGGCGGGGGGTCGGTGGGCTGGGGAGGCGAACGCCTTCCTAACTTTTCTCCTTTCCTCTCTCTCCTCTCCTAGGCTGTGGGTGGGCGTGGAGGATGCCCGCATGACCACTGTCCCCATCTACCTGAAAGTCCGGCCTTGCATGACTCTGGCTTCCCTCAAAGACATGGTATGGGCCCAGCCAGAGGGGGTCCAGCAGGATCGAACCCCCAGGCTCAATTGCGAGGCTGGGTTTTGAAGCTGGGGGAGGCCAGGAAGGGCTGGGTTTTGCATGTGGGGAGATGGATTTTAGGGGAGCGAGGTGTGTCCTCTCCGAATCCCCGTGGAGCACCCTACAGGGCAATGCGTGTGTCTTGGAAAGGGGCGATGTCCGTCCCCTCTGTAGCTGAGAGCGAAGACAGATGGGTCATGAGTTCCTTCTGGCTTCACCCATGCTGGCGTGGCCCATGCTGGCTCACCCGCCAGCCACACCGCTTCCCCGTCATGTCTCAGGCAGGCGGTCATCTTCTCCGTTTTTTAAAAAAAGTAGAAACATAGAGCTGGAAGGCGACCCCAAGGGAGCTCGCTCTGTCTTGCGGCACTCGGGTCTTGAACTGCCGAACTGCTGACCTTCTGGTCTGCAACTCAGCGTCTTAACCTCTGAGCAACTGCCAGTTTTTTAAAAAGAAAACCCCACTGGTGGTGCAGGCAGGAATGGTAGGTATAGGAGACCGAATCAAGGAAAGCGTGGGCAGAAACAGTTGCATGGACACTTCGGGGCTGCCGCAAAAGCCTGCAATGAGAGAGAGATGGAGAATCATCATCGTGTGGAAGCAATCCTAATTCTGATGCTGATTCTTCTACTCTGCCCTTTCCTTGCCCAGAATGAATGCCATTAGCCAAGATGCCTAAATCTGTTTTGTTCGGAGTTGCCGAATAAGCAGAGGTAATAGAATGGCCACATCCTGGGCCTTTAACAGCAGAAAACACTAGAATAAATATTTTGCTAATCGTTGTCACCCTATGATGTCTGCAAACCAAGCTGTGAAAGGAAGGGTTGCCAACAGCCTGGAGTTTAAAAAAAAAAAACCCTGCCCTGCCCCTTTCGTAGAGCTTAATGTGTGGAAATGGGCAGCTGAAGCTTTTCATGGCATTAAGAACTTAAGAACATAAGAGAAGCCAATGTTGGACCAGACCAGTGGCCCCTCCAGTCCAACACTCTGTGTCACACAGTGGCCAAAAACACCAGGTGCCCTCAAGAGGTCCAGCAGTGGGGCCAGGACACTAGAAGCCCTCCCACTGTTGCTTCCCCCCCCAGCACCAAGAATACAGAGCATCACTTGCCCCAGACCGAGAGATCCTATCTATACCTTGTGGCTAATAGCCACTGACGGACCTCTGCTCCAGATGTTTATCCAATCCCCTCTTGAAGCCGTCCATGCTTGTAGCCGCCACCACCTCCTGTGGCAGTGAATTCCACGTGTGAATCACTCTTTGGGTAAACAGAAGGACTTCCTTTTATCTCTTCTAACCCGACCGCTCAGCAATTTCACGGAGTGCCCCCGAGTTCTTGTATTGTGAGAAAGGGAGAAAAGTACCTCTTTCTCTACCTGCTCTATCCCATGCATAATCTTAATCTTACCTGCTCTATCCCATGCATAATCTTATAAACCTCGATCATGTCACCCCTCTCCAAGCTAAAGAGCCCCAAGCATTTCAACCTTTCTCCATAGGGAAAGTGTTCCAACCCTTTGAGAGCCAGTTTGGTGTAGAGAGCCAGTTTGGTGTAGTGGTTAAGTGTGCGGACTCTAATCGGGGAGAACCGGGTTTGATTCCCCACTCCTCCACTTGCACCTGCTGGATGACCTTGGGCAAGTCATAGCTCTGTACCAGCTGTTCTCTCAAGAGCAGTCCTCAAAAGAGCTCTCTCAGCCCCACCTACCTCACTGGGTGTCTGTTGTGGGGAGGGGAAGGGAAAGGAGTTTGTGAGCCGCTCTGAGACTGCAAGTGAAGGGCGGGGTATAAATCCAATCTCCTCCTCCGTTGATCATTCTAGTTGCCCTTTTCTGCACTTTTCCCAATGCTATAATATCTTTTTTGAGGTGTGGCGACCAGAACTGTAGACAGTACTTCAAATGAGGTCACACTATCTGGACCCCCCCCCCGCACAATGCAGGACATTCACAACTACCCCCCTTGCCCCCCCTCCTCTATGCTCAGAAAAAGGCAGAAAAAATATCCCAGGGTCCCTGGGCCAATCTGGCCTGGAGGAAAATGTTTGAACCAATCAGTGGCTACGGGGGACTTGTGGCCATATTTCGGTTTTCCCGTGCTTCATCACGCACATGTCTGCACTCGTAGAATGTGTGTGTGAGAGAGATCCATGTAGAACACAGCAAGTAGACTTACGCAGATTGCCGCTTTTGGTTTCCTCTCTATATATCGAGTTTCTGGCGCTCATGGAGGAAAGCTTGACCAGTACCAGATTTGAAGTACGTGCCCTGATAGGACTTGGTTGTGTGGTACCTAAAATACTGGAAAACTTGAAGGAAGGTAGCAGAGGGCTTAACTGTAGATTTTCGGCTTGGTGTGAAGAATCGCAGAGCTTTTTACTGGTCCGACTGACGGATTTAGAAAAGCCAGCTTTCGAGTCACACAGCAATCTTCTCAGGTATACTTAACCCAGGAGTCCCCAGCTTGGTGCCTGTGGATGCCATCGGGTGTCCGCCAAGGGATTTCAGAAAATGACCAAGGCCAGGTACGACTTTTACCCAGCAAGGCTTTTTTCTTTTTTTTTCTTTTTTTCTCTATAACTACAACTATAACGCTACAATCTAAGCTACATATACCTTATACAGAGAGTACTTTATCATTTGCTTAATACTACCTTGTTACATAAAATAATTATGAAGCATTTAAAACCTTGGATAAATTTCAATTACTTGTTACTGCTACTATAAAAGTTATCAAAACTATTTGGCAGGCACGCCCACCTA
The DNA here is from genome assembly GCA_029233225.1 of Lepidodactylus listeri. Lineage (NCBI taxonomy): Eukaryota > Metazoa > Chordata > Lepidosauria > Squamata > Gekkonidae > Lepidodactylus > Lepidodactylus listeri. Next base: position 6,004,064 of record JARCFY010000002.1, read on the forward strand.
GAGAAATACGGTTAATTAAACCATTTATACTACATAAGTGCAATGCTTAATAAAACAGTTTAATCACTATTTCTTCTTTCGTCCTCTTCTTGTCTTAACAGTCTCAACTATTTTTGGAGCTGCAGCTCCCTTTTCCGAGTCAGACACTTCTTCACTCTTTGAGCTATCAAATCCATACATGCTTTCTTGCGAGGCCAGTGAACCATCTGAGTCTCTCCCAGTTTTCTGCTCTTTGCTTTTTTCCAGAAATTTTTTCGCTTGTTGAACAGAGTCAATCTTATACTTCTTATCTTTGATGCTGAAGCATAGTCCTTCTGGAGTATTCCAACGATAGATGATAGACTCAGACTGGAGCCAAGATGTCAATTTTCCATAGGCTTTCCTTCTTTTCCTTATTTCAAATGGGATATCCTTCATCACTTTTACTTCTTCTCCCAGGATCTTCAGAGCTGCTTTGTTTGTGGTCCTAAGCACCACGTCTCTTGTAGATTTTTTGGAGAACCTTATCATAATTTCACCAGGCAGGCTTTTCTTTTTAGTGTAATCTGGATAGGTTCTGTAAACCATATCCATATCGCTTTTTATATCCGCTGCTTTCATGCCTGTCACTGGTTCAAGTGCTTCACTTAGCAAATTTTTAAGGTCTTCTCCCGTGTTTTCTGGCACATTCTGAAGTCTTAGGAAAAAATTCGATCTATCCATTTGTAATTTCAAAAGCTGATCGTGGCGGAAGGCCTTTTCCTTCTCTGCCTTTTGTAGTCTTGCGTCTTGGTTTTTTACTGAAGTTTTTACTTCCAGAAGTTCTCGCTGCAGCTTCTCTGTGGATTTATTCGACTCTTTTAGTTCTAGCTGCATTTTGTCCATTTTAACGTTGAGAGCTGTCATTTGGTCCACTAGAGGTCGCAATAACGAGGAGAACACCGCACTCATCTCCGTGGTATCAACCTTTGAACTCGGAGCTGTATTTCCTAGTTTGGGGAAAGGTTTCGGTTTCCCCGTCATTGTTGAGACTATGCTCTTTGTTTATAGATAGATAAGATGAACGAAAGGAGCAAATTTTCAAACAGCACTTATGTCCTTCTAAAGTTTATATCTCCAAGTGAGCGATGCTGCCATCTAGCAAGGCGGATGGGCTTTTATTCCTGCAGTAACGCCACGTAAAGAGTCTCGTAAGTACGCTAGTCCCGGAGAGGGGGGGGGGTTTCACTCCTCCCGCCGTCTTCCCACTGTGTTCTGCTTTTCTTACTTCAGACTCACGTTTTCTCCATGCGTAACTGTCAGTTCCAGCCTCATTGCTTCGCACTCTCTGCTGCTTCTCGGATTTGCGCTTTCAGCCATACGGCTCCCACGGCGGGGGAACCTATGGGGGTGATGAAAAGGGATCTCTATCCCTCGGTCGCCACCGTAGGGAGAGATCCCCTTCGGGCCACCCCAGGCAGAGCCCCCTCACTGGGGTCTCTGGGGGCTCGGCACCAGTCCAGAGCCCCTTCTTCCCGCCGGGTACGGATCGCGCTCCCCGCAGATGCGGAGGAGCACATCCGCCATGCTCGCAAGTCTTGCTGGAAGTCCCCCCAGCAAGGCTTTTGATTGGTAATTGGTGATCTGGTTGGCTGTGTCAATTTTTTAAAAATGTTGCTTTAGGTAGGAGCATCTACCACCACAACACAAGGATCTTCATTGTGTGACTGAAGGTAAACTGTGAGAGCCGTTTTGTGGCCAGCTCTGCCTCCGGTGGCAGCCGTTTTGTGGCCAGTCCTGCCTCCAGCAGCAGCCATTTTGTGACTGGCTCTGCTCCAGTGGCAGAAATTTTGTGACTGGCTCTGTTTCCTGTGGGAGCCATTTTGTGACTGGCTCTGCTCCAGTGGCAGACATTTTGTGACCAGCTCTGCCTCCGGTGGCAGCCATTTTGTGGCCGGCTCTGCCTTCGGTAGCAGCCATTTTGTGGCTGGCACCACCTCCGGTGGCAGCCATTTTGTGACTGGCTCTGCTCCAGTAGCAGCCATTTTGTGGCCGGCCCCACCTCCGGTGGCAGCCATTTTGTGACCAGCTCTGCCTCCAGTGGCAGCCATTTTGTGGTTGGCCCCACCTCCGGTGGCAGCCATTTTGTGACTGGCTCTGCCTTTGGTGGCAGCCATTTTGTGGCTGCGCCCACCACGCTGAATTAGAATTGCAGAGCTGCCCAAAGACTCAAAAAAGGTGGGGACCCCTTGCTTATCCTGTTTTTAGTCAGTTGGTGTTCCAAAACAATGTAAACATGTTCTTTGTTCTCCTCTCACCATAAGTCAGCTGCGACTTGACGTCACTTTACACACACAACGCACATGGAGCGGAGCCGGTGTTTTCCTCCTCGTTAAACTGCTGCCCGCCTTTTCTGCTGGCCTAGGTCTTCCTCCACTATGGCTTCCCGCCCAGCGTTCAGCAGTGGGTGGTGGGTCAGAGGCTGCCTCAAGACCACGAGACCCTCCAGTACCACGGCATCCAGAGGGACGGCGACATAGCTTACCTCTACCTCCGATCGGCCAAGGCGGCCAAGCTGCGCAAGGACACCTTCCAACGGGAGCTCGAACGCAGGCAGCTGGAAGGTGAGCCTGGGGGGCCGCTGGGAATGGCCAGACGAGGGAGGGAGGGCTGCAAACTCCACCTGCGGCCCAGAGAGCCACTGCCAGCCTGAGTGGGCAATACTGACCTTGATGGAGGCAGGGTCTGGTTCAGTAGAAGGCAGCTTCGTATGTTCATGTGTCCCAGACGCAACCCCTGCCATCGCCACTTGGAAAGGACCAGGCCGTGGGTGATGGGAAAGACCTCTGCCTGAGACCCTGGAGAGCGGCTGCCAGTCTGAGTTGGCGATACTGACCTTGACGGACCAAACGGTTTTATTCAGTATCAAGCGGCTTGGGGTGCCTTCCTTTCTGTTACCGTTTTGCAAGTGTCTCACTTCCGTCATGAAAGAGTTACATTCTTGTTTGTGTCTGCTAATTGTTGGCCAGCAAGGCACTGCTAGTGCTCTTATGGATTTTAATATTCGTAAGCCTGAACTTGGGTTGCCCATATTGGAAGGGCCATGTGCTTCCTTCATTATAGGGGAAAGCTCCAGCCCATGCCAGGAGGCTGACACCCTAGACAGTTCACCTGAGACAGAGACAAAAGACTCCTTCTGCCATGAGGTTTCTTTCTGTTTCAACCTGCTGGTCAACCCCTGCCCCCTCCAACATACCTGCATAGTTATGCTAACGCAGTTGCCTAGCAACTAATGTTCAGGCCATCAACCAGTCAGCCAGAGCCATTAACTAACAATAGATGTGGCCCAGGTGAGTCATCGGACCCTGCCCAGGTGTCCACTTCCTGGTGAGATCATAGTTTTGCAATATTGTCCATCCCCCGGCCCTCCTCCTTTTGTTCACCTTTAACCTATGGAAGGGTCCAAGAGGGACGGACCGCCTAAGAGGTGTGTTAGTGGGATGTGGTCTGATCAGCCAGCCCCCAAGACCACCTAATAAAAGACCCTGCACAGAGGCAATCGGTCTCTTGAGCCATCGTCCCCTATCTGCTTTACCCCCCCCCCCCCTCATGTCCAGCTTGCCTTTCCAGTCCCTCTAATCTTCTGTTGGAACAAGGATCCATCTCCAGGATAGGTAAAAGTGTCACCCATCAATGAAACTCCTGCTAATGTAACAGTGTTATTTTCTGTCTTTATTTCTTAGGCCTGTGTGTATGTGTGTGTGAATCTGTTTTGTGTGAGTGAACAACATCATTCAGTAAACAGCATTGAACCTGCCATCTGCCTCACGTGCCTCTTTCCTTGAGAACTCCCGGGAGGGGTGGGACCCTGGTATAGTTGGCAAGAACCCGTGTATTTCGCCAATTGCTAAACGTAAATTAAAGCAATTCGGCTAACATAATGTTACCTAGTTAGCTTAGAGCAGGGGTGGGCAAACTGTGGCTCGGGAGCCGCATGCGGCTCTTTCACATATATTATGTGGCTCCCGGCAGGGCAGCTGGGGAAGCTAAATATCATTGGACAAATTAATATCATTATCAATATCTGCTTTTACCCCTTTTGTTATTATTTTTGGCAGTCTCATTTAATGTTAATAAAAAGCAGATTTGCTTCTTTCCCAATAAAAGCAGGTAATATTTGTTCCTGTCTTGTGGCTCTCAAACGTCTGGTGTTTATTCTATGCGGCTCTGACGTTACGCAAGTTTGGCCACCCCTGTTCTAGGTGGCTCTTACGCTGAGCAAGTTTGGCCACCCCTGGCTTAGAGCCAATTAGGTGTTTGGCGTGTTGTTCCCGCCAGAGAAGGGGAGCAATTATTCCTAATTAAAAGGAGTTTGGGAATGTCTACCGGGTGATCAATACATTGTCACGTAGACAAGAGGTGGAGTTTTGGGGGTGTAAACTTGCTCTGTTTGCACTCCCTCTCTCTGACTGTGAAGAAGACAGGACGGAGTTAGGACTAGGGAAGATCAGTTAGCGTGTTTTATTATTTTCTTCCATGTCACCCTTTCTAATTTTTCATATTTAGTAAGTTTTTATTAGAGGCTAATCACACTTGTGTCTGTGCGTGGCTTATTTTTCCTCGCTGTGCGACGCTGGCTAATTCCGCACTGGCTTTTCCCTCCGTTGTTTTACAAAACCCACATTGGAGCAGAAATTCCCCTCTGCATCGCAATGCCGCTTTTGCTTCCTTTGATCGTCGGGTTTTATGGTACCCTCCGCACTGCATGCCGCTTCCGCTTCCTTTGATCGTCGAGTTTTATGGTACCCTCTGCACTGCATGCCGCTTCTGCTTCCTTTGATCGTCGGGTTTTATGGTACCCTCCACCCTGCATGCAGCTTTCGCTTCCTTTGATCGTCGGGTTTTATGGTACCCTCCTCACTGCATGCCGCTTTCGCTTCCTTTGATTATCAGGTTTTATGGTACTCTCCGCACTGCATGCTGCTTTCGCTTCCTTTGATTGTTGGGTTTTATGGTACCCTCCACCCTGCATGCCGCTTTCGCTTCCTTTAATCGTTGGGTTTTATGGTACCCTCCTCACTGCATGCCGCTTTCACTTCCTTTGATTATCAGGTTTTATGGCACTCTCCACCCTGCATGCCGCTTTTGCTTCCTTTGATCGTCGGGTTTTATGGTACTCTCCGCACTGCATGCCGCTTTTGCTTCCTTTGATCGTCGGATTTTATGGTACCCTCCTCACTGCATGCCGCTTTCACTTCCTTTGATTATCAGGTTTTATGGCACTCTCCACACTACATGCCGCTTTCGCTTCCTTTTATCGTTGGGTTTTATGGAACCCTCCACACTGTATGCCGCTTTTGCTTCCTGTGATCGTCGGGTTTTATGGCACCCTCCACACTGCATGCCGCTTTCACTTCCTCTGATCATCAGGTTTTATGGCACCTTCTGCATAGATTTATGGCCATTCAGGGCTGACTTTGCAGTCAGTCCATTGCCCCACGGTATCTGAATGTGGTTTTGCGCTGCACTTTTCCCTCCCAGTCGAGAAAATGTGGAGCAAATGCTAGATGCAGAATTGCCTGTTGCTCTGCTAAGTGTATCCAACATGTTCTCTTTGGCAACCAGTTTGGTGTGGTGCTTAAGAGCACGGACTCTAATCTGGGAGAACCGGGTTTGATTCCCCACTCCTCCACTTGCACCTGGCTGGATGACCTTGGGCAAGCCATAGCTCTGTACCAGCTGTTCCCTCAAGGACAGTTGTCTCAGAGCTCTCTCCGCCCCACCTACCTCACAGGGTGTCTGCTGTGGGGAGGGGAAGGGAAAGGAGTTTGAAAGCCGCTCTGAGACTCCCTTGCGTAGTGAAGGGTGGGGTATAAATCCAATCTCCTCTTCTTCTTTTCTTCTTCCATAGAGTTAGGCATCGAGGAGGCTGCCCTGTTGCCGCGGGGGTCCACGGAAACAGCTGCCGCCCCGACTCCCAGAGACCTTTCAGACGTCTTGGATGCTGAGAAGCAAATGGAAAACCCGGCGGCATCACCCCCTGCCCAGAGCCCAAAGGTAAGGCCTGCAAGGAGGCGGGACGTGGCTGCTTGTTCTCATCTCGGATACGCCCATGGCCCTTCCGTCTCTCCGTAGGCCGGCTGGGAGTGCCCAATCTGCACTTTCGTCAACAAGCCCACCTGGCCTGGCTGCGAGATGTGTTGTGCCGAGCGGCCCAAGGACTATCTCATGCCGGACAGCTATCAGCCAGACAAAGAGGAGCTGGCGCGGCTGCAGAAGGAGGAGGAAGCCATGCGGAAGTACGAGCAGGTGAGAGGCTGGGGGCCCGGCTGGGGGGCAAGTGGGTCGCAGGGACCGTGTCACTCCAGTCCTGGCCCGTCTACACTTGTTCCCAGTTTGTTTCTCGACACAATTCAAGGTGCTGTTTTTGACCTCTAAATCACCATCTGGTTTGTGTCTAGATTACTGCAACGTGCTCTACATGGGTCTGCCCTTGTAGGCTGTCTGGAATCTATAGTCAGTACAGAATGCTGCAGCCAGGATGCTGACTGGTGTGGGCTGCAGGGCCCGTATCGCTCCAGTCTTCACCAATCCACACTGGCTCCCAGTTTGTTTCTCGGCAGATTTCACAGGGTTGGTCTTGGACTTTAAACTGCTTTATGGTTTCCATCTATGATGCATGCCCTGGTTATATCTAGATTACATGACAGCAGCAGTGTTCCCTCTAAGCTGAGTTAGTGTGAGCTAGCTCACAGTTTTTTAGCCTCCAGCTCACAGATTTTTGTCTTAGCTCAGGAAGGATGGCTCCAGAGCAAACTAATTTATGCAGCTGCCAAATCGTTCGCTCACAACTTTAATGCCGGTAGCTCACAAAGTAGAATTTTTGCTCACAGGACTCCACAGCTTAGAGGGCACATTGGACAGCAGTGTACTCTATCTGGAAACTTCAGTGGGCCCAGAATGCTGCGGCCAGGATAGTCTGGCCTAGATTTTGATGTACAACTTTTGGAACGCCAAATCTCAAAGCCCGCCTTGGATGAAGAGATGGCCTAGTTGGTAACAGTGGAAGTGGAGCTGTCCCAGCTTGTAGCCGCCACCACTCCCTGCGGCAGTGAATTCCCCGTGTTAATTACTCTTTGGCTGGAAAACGTCCTTCCTTCGACCTGTTCTAAGCCTGAGGTAAAAGGTAAAGGTTTCCCTTGATCGAAAGCCAGTCGAATCCGACTCTAGGGGGCAGTGCTCATCTCCATTTCCAAGCCGAAGAGCCAGCGCTGTCTGAAGACTTCTCCGAGGTCATGTGGCCGGCATGCCTATACGTCAAGGCACATGGAATGCTGTTACCTTCCCACCAAAGTGGTACCTATTTGTCTACTTGCAGTTTCTTGCTTTCAGACTGCTAAATTGGCAGGAGCTGGGGCCAGAGATGAGAGCTCACTCCGTCCCACGGCACTCGGCTCTCGAGCTGCCGAGCTACTGACTTTCTGGTCGGAAACTCAGCATCTTAACCTCTGAGCTACTGCGGCCCCTGAGCCTGCTGCTCATTAATTTCATGGAGTGCCCATGAGCTCTTGTATTGGGAGAAATGAAGAAGAAGAAGAAGAACAGATTGGATTTATACCCCGCCCTTCACTACCCAAGGGAGTCTCAGAGTGGCTTATAAACTCCTTTCGCTCCCCCTCCTCACAACAGACACCCTGTGAGGCAGGTGGGGCTGAGAGAGCTCTTTCAAGAACTGCTCTTTTTCAAGAACAGCTCTGCCAGAGCTATGGCTTGCTCAAGGTCATCCAGCAGGTTCAAGCGGAGGAGTGGGGAATCAAACCTGGTTCTCCCAGAGTAGAGTCCACGCACTTAACCACTACACTAAATGGAGAAAAGGACTTAAGAACATAAGAGAAGCCATGTTGGATCAGGCCAGTGGCCCATCCAGTCCAACACTCTGTGTCACAACAGTGGCCAAAACCCAGGTGTCATTAGGAGGTCCATCAGCAGGGCCAGAACTCCAGAAGCCCTCCCATTGTCCCCCTTCCCAAAGCTCCAAGAGCACAGAGCATCACTGCCCCAGACGTAAGAACATAAGAGAAGCCATGTTGGATCAGGTCAGCGGCCCCTCCAGTCCAACACTCTGGGTCATTCAGTGCCCCAAACCCAGGGACCATCCGGTGGTCCCTTTTCCTCCTGACCATGCTTTCTCCCTCTCTCCTCGAGGCAGGCCAAAGAGCAACGGAAGCGCGACAACTACCAGCAGCTCCTGCGGCTGGACGGACAGAGCCTGGTGCTATCTGTGGCGGCGGTGGACTGCCCCATCTGCTTCGGGACCTTGGAGCCTGGGGAAGGTGTGACCCTGCGTGAGTGCCTGCACTCCTTCTGCAAGTAAGTCTCCGGGAAGATCCTGGCCTTCTGCCTCCATTCCAGCTCCCAGATCCCCGGAATGGTAGTCCTCACCTGCTGGACTGTGAACAGGGGAGGGGGCCGTGGCTCAGTGGAAGAGCCTCTGCTTGGCATGCAGAAGGTCCCAGGTTCAATCCCCGGCATCTCCAGTTAAAAGGACCAGGCAGGAGGTGATGGGAAAGACCTCCGCCTGAGACCCTGGAGAGCTGTAAAGAGGGGCTGTGGCTCAGTGGAAGAGCGTCTGCTTGGCATGCAGAAGGTCCCAGGTTCAGTCCCCGGCATCTCCAGTTAAAAGGACCAGGCAGGAGGTGATGGGAGAGACCTCCGCCTGAGACCCTGGAGAGCTGTAAAGAGGGGCTGTGGCTCAGTGGTAGAGCCTCTGCTTGGCATGCAGAAGGTCCCAGGTTCAATCCCCAGCATCTCCTTTTGAAAAGACCAGGCAGGAGAGGATGGGAAAGACCTCCACCTGAGACCCTGGAGAGCTGTAAAGAGGGGCTGTGGCTCAGTGGAAGAGCATCCGCTTCGCATGCAGGAGGTCCCAGGTTCAATCCCCGGCATCTCCAGTTAAAAAGGACCAGGCAGGAGGGTATGGGAAAGACCCTGGGGAGAGGCTGTCTGTCTTAGTAGACAGTACGGACCATGATGGATGAAGAGTCTGATTCAGTAGAAATCAGTTTCATGTGCTGAAGCCATGCAGGGGCTGTGGACTGTGTTCTAGTCCGGCAAGGGAGCAAATGCCTTCTGCCCTCCGTGTATCTCTTGCTCCTGCCCTTCTCTCTCTTCCCAGGGACTGCTTGAAAGGCACCATCCTCAACAGCCAGGAGCCTGAAGTCCGCTGCCCCTACATAGACCAAAAGTACTCCTGCCCGGGACAGCTGCTGGAACGGGAGATCAAAGCGGTAAGCATCCGGGCAGAGCAGGGGGAGGGGGGACCGGTTTGCACCTCGGCTGCAGAAGCCGTTCCTGTGGAGCAGGGAGAGGCAGCCAGCCCCCCAGGGATTTACCCTGGCCCACAGAACAGCCTGTGACCCCAAGGCCTCTCTCCTCCCCCTCCCTTTATGTACTCACTTCCGACAGCGCCCCATGTGAGATATGAGCAATAGGCTCTTTAACCTTGTCTTGGGCGGGGCTGTGGCTCAGTGGCAGAGCCTCTGCTTGGCACGCAGAAGGTCCCAGGTTCAATCCCCGGCATCTCCAGTTAAAAGGACCAGGCAGGAGGTGATGGGAAAGACCTCAGCCTGAGACCCTGGAGAGCTGTAAAGAGGGGCCGTGGCTCAGTGGAAGAGCCTCTGCTTGGCATGCAGGAGGCCCCAGGTTCAATCCCCGGCATCTCCAGTTAAAAAGATCCTGGTAGGAGGTGATGGGAAAGACCTCTGCTTGAGTCCCTGGAGTGCCACTGCCGGTCTGAGTAATCAAGACTGGCCTGGATGGACCACAAGTCCAGTTCATTACAAGGCAGCTTCGTGTGTTCCACATGGTGCCTCCCACAGAAGCCCACGGATTCCACCGATAAGATTCCATAGGCAGTGATTCTGGGGCTGGAGAAGTACAGATCTCCCCCTCCCCATGAAGGCCCCCCCCCCTCGGTCTTCTTTGATTTACCCTGGGCTTGATCTGCAGCTCCTGAGCCCGGTGGAATACCAGCGCTTCCTGGACCTGGGCATCTCGGTGGCTGAGAATCGGAGCCGCGGCAGCTACCACTGCAAGACCACAGACTGCCGGGGCTGGTGCTTCTTTGAGGACGATGTGAATGAGTTTCCGTGTCCCGTGTGCCTGAAGGTGAACTGCCTCCTTTGCAAGGTGAGGGACACCGTGGCTCAGTGGGTAGAGCATCTGCTTGGCATGCAGAAGGTCCCAGGTTCAATTCCTAGCATCTCCAGTTAAAAGGACCAGGCAGGAGGTGATGTGAAAGACCCCAGCCTGAGACCCTGGGAGAGCTGTAAAGAAGGGCTGTGGCTCAGTGGCAGAGCCTCTGCTTGGCATGCAGAAGGTCCCAGGTTCAATCCCCGACATCTCCAGTTAAAAGGACCAGGCAGGAGGTGATGGGAAAGACCTCCGCCTGAGACCCTGGAGAGCCACTGCCAGCCTGAGTGGGCAAGACTGAAGATTAATGGACCAAGGGTCCCGATTCAATATGAGGCAGCTTCCTGTGTGTTCAACCAGTGGGTTGTCTGACAGCCTTTCTTGACAGATCAAGATGAGTTGCCGTGTCAGTCTGTCTGTAGCAGGAGAAGAGAGCCAGAGCCCCAGCAGCACCTGAAAGACTGACAAAATCTGTGGCAGGGGAGGAGCTCACTGCTTCAGATACAGCTACAATCTGAGTCCATCCATCTCCAAGATATAAGGTAGATGGACTCGCCTTCTAGCTGTATCTGAAGAAGCGAGCAGTGATTCATGAACTCTCTCCTGCCACAGATTGTGTTAGTCTGGAAGGTGCCACTGGACTCTTGCTTCCTTCTACTGGCAGCCTTCCAAATGTGTGTTTACTGTTGGAGGGAAGACTGTGGGTTCCAGAACCGGGGCGGAGAAAATGGGGACGGAGTACGTGGATGCGGCCTTGCGTAAATAAGCTGAAGGGAGCCAGTCTGGTGTAGTGGTTCAGAGCGCGGACTCTAATCTGGGAGAACCGGGTTTGATTCCCCACTCCTCCACTTGCAGCTGCTGGGGTGACCTTGGGTCAGTTACCATTTCTCTCGGAGCTGTTCTCTCAAGGTGCTTGAGGGGCAGCAACAGTGGGAGGGCTTCTAGTGTCCTGGCCCCACTTCTGGACCTCCTGATGGCACCGGGTGTTTTTGGCCACTGTGTGACACAGAGTGTTGGACTGGAGGGGCCACTGGCCTGATCCATCATTGGCTTCTCTGATGTTCTTAAGGGCAGTTCTCTCTGAGGTCTCTCAGCCCCCTCCCAGCACAGTTCCCTCTAAGCTGAGTTAGTGTGAGCGAGCTCACAGTTCTTTAGCCTCCGGCTCACGTTTTTGTCTTCGCTCAGGAAGGATGGCTTCAAAGCAAACTAATTTATGCAGTCACCAAATCGCCTTCTCACAACTTTAATGCCGGTAGCTCAGAAAGTAGAATTTTTGCTCGCAGGACTCCCAAGGCTTAGAGGGAACATTCATAGGGTGCCTGTTGTGGGGAGGGGAAGGGAAAGGAGACTGTAAGCCGCTCTGAGACGCCTTCGGGTAGTGAGTGAATGGTGGGGTATAAATCCAACTTCTTCTTCTTTGCTAGTGGCTGGCCTAAGACAATCTGATACTTGAATCTCTGGACAATAGCGACTGGTCATTTGCCCTTTTCACGGGGTCCCAAATCAGCTACTTCATGCTGCCTAAATGAGGCCCGGGGAGGGCAGTCTGCTAAGAACCAGCGAAGCATTTGGTTCCGATTTCAGGGTCCCTGATGCCCACCGTCGAGGCGAGGATGATGAGAAACCAGGTTCCCAATCAGTGTCTTCTCTGCAGGCTATTCACGAAAACATGAACTGCAAACAGTACCAAGACGACCTCAAAATCCGTGCGGAGAACGACCAGGCGGCGCGGCAGACCACAGAGATGTTGATGGTGAGGAACTGAGGCATGGCAGCCAGGCAAAAGGAGCTGGCCCTTCGTTCCGGTCCACTGGCCACTCTCAGAATCCCCATTGGGTCGACTTCGGGAGATGGGAAGAGGCTCCCATAGATGTGCTTCTTGCTTTGAGCCAGTCTGGTGTAGTGGTTAAGTGCGCGGACTCTAATCTGGGAGAACCGGGTTTGATTCCCCACTCCTCCACTTGCACCTGGCTGGATGACCTTGGGCAAGCCATAGCTCTGTACCAGCTGTTCCCTCAAGGACAGCTTGGGAAAGAGCTCTCTCAGCCCCACCTACCTCACAGGGTGTCTGTTGTGGGGAGGGGGAGGGAAAGGAGCTTGTAAGCCGCTCTGAGACTCCCTTGGGTAGTGAAGGGCGGGGTATAAATCCAATCTCTTCTCTTCTCGCAAGCATCAGGAGTAGTAGAAATCAGGTTGGTTTTGAGCAGGGGAGATGTGGATTCAAATCATAGAATGACAAGAGTTGGAGGAAACCTCCAGGGTCATCTGGTCCAACCCCCAGCACAATGCAGGAAATTCACAAATACCTCCCTCCCCTCCACATACACACACCCCAGCTCCATGGGCTGCTCCATGCCCAGAAAATGGCAGGAAACCACGCCCCCCCCTCCAGGATCTCCAGCCAAACTGGCGTGGAGAAAAATTGCTCATGATCTGTCCTTCCTCTCATGATCAGCACAGCTGTCGGATGGCTATCTGGCCTCTACTTGAAGACCTCCCAAGAAAGAGAGCCCACCACCTCTCGAGGAAGCCTGTTCCCCTGAGGAACCGCTCTGTCTGGAAGTTCTTCCTCGTGTTTAGCCGAAAACTCTTCTGATTTAATCCTGCTTTCAGCCATATAGCTTCCCATGTGATCCTGGACTGGTCACAGTCTCTCAGTGTGGTGGGGAAGAAAAGATGAGCTAATCTCCCAGAAGCCGCCCGGAGCTCCTTGGGTGCAAATATCCACATTTTTTAAAAACGCAAAGAAAAAAGGGGTGTCTTGGATGTCTGAATAAACCACCCCAGATTAAATACCTCACGACCAGTGTTCCCTCTAAGCTGAGTTAGTGTGAGGTAGCGCACAGTTTTTTAGCCTCTAGCTCACACATTTTTGTCTTAGCTCAGGAAGGCGGGCTCCGGAGCAAGCGAATTTCGGCAGCACCCAAATCACCCACTCACAACTCTTTAATGCCAGGAGGTCACAAAGTAGAATCTTGGCTCAGAAGACTCCACAGCTTAGAGAGTGTTGCCCACAACCTGTTTAGCTGCCTCCTGAGCATCTCGGAAAAAGGCCTTGTCCGAGGAGCCGATAAATGGGGAGGTAGAGCCTCCTCTCGGCATGTGGAAGGTCCCAGGTTCAATCCCCGGCATCTCCACTTAAAAAGGACCAGGCAGGAGGTGATAGGAGAGACCTCCCCCCGAGACCCTGGAGTGCCATGGAGAATAGCTCAGTGGTAGAGCCTCTGCTTGGCATGCTGAAGGTCCCAGGTTCAATCCCTGGCATCTCCTGCTAAAAAGGATCAGGCAGGAGGTGACGGGAAAGACCCCCGCCTGAGAACTGGGAGAGCTGCTGCCAGTATGAGTAGACAAGACTGGCCTTGATGGACCAAGAGTCTGAGTCAACATAAGGCAGCTTCATGGGGAGAGGGGCTGTGGCTCAGTGGTAGAGCATCCGCTTCGCATGCAGAAGGTCCCAGGTTCAGTCCCCAGCATCTCCAGTTGAAAGGACCAGGCAGGAGGTGATGGGAAAGACCTCCACCTGAGACCCTGGAGAGCTGTAAAGAGGGGCTGTGGCTCAGTGGAAGAGCCTCTGCTTGGCATACAGATGGTCCCAGATTCAGTCCCCAGCATCTCCAGTTGAAAGGACAAGGCAGGAGGTGATGGGAAAGACCTCCACCTGAGACCCTGGAGAGCTGTAAAGAGGGGCCGTGGCTCAGTGGTAGAGCCTCTGCTTGGCATTCAGAAGGTCCCAGGTTCGGTCCCCGGCATCTCCAGTTAAAAGGACCAGGCAGGAGGGGATGGGAAAGACCTCCACCTGAGACCCTGGAGAGCTGTAAAGAGGGGCTGTGGCTCAGTGGAAGAGCCTCTGCTTGGCCTGCAGATGGTCCCAGGTTCGGTCCCCGGCATCTCCAGTTAAAAGGACCAGGCAGGAGGGGATGGGAAAGACCTCCACCTGAGACCCTGGAGAGCTGTAAAGAGGGGCCATGGCTCAGTGGTAGAGCCTCTGCTTGGCATGCAGAAGGTCCCAGGTTCAGTCCCCAGCACCTCCAGTTAAAAGGACCAGGCAGGAGGGGATGGGAAAGATCTCCACCTGAGACCCTGGAGAGCTGTAAAGAGGGGCTGTGGCTCAGTGGAAGAGCCTCTGCTTGGCATACAGATGGTCCCAGATTCAGTCCCCAGCATCTCCAGTTGAAAGGACCAGGCAGGAGGTGATGGGAAAGACCTCCACCTGAGACCCTGGAGAGCTGTAAAGAGGGGCCGTGGCTCAGTGGTAGAGCCTCTGCTTGGCATGCAGAAGGTCCCAGGTTCAGTCCCCAGCACCTCCAGTTAAAAGGACCAGGCAGGAGGGGATGGGAAAGACCTCCACCTGAGACCCTGGAGAGCTGTAAAGAGGGGCTGTGGCTCAGTGGAAGAGCCTCTGCTTGGCCTGCAGATGGTCCCAGGTTCGGTCCCCGGCATCTCCAGTTAAAAGGACCAGGCAGGAGGGGATGGGAAAGACCTCCACCTGAGACCCTGGAGAGCTGTAAAGAGGGGCCATGGCTCAGTGGTAGAGCCTCTGCTTGGCATGCAGAAGGTCCCAGGTTCAGTCCCCAGCACCTCCAGTTAAAAGGACCAGGCAGGGGGGGATGGGAAAGACCTCCACCTGAGACCCTGGAGAGCTGTAAAGAGGGGCTGTGGCTCAGTGGCAGAGCCCCTGCTTGGCATGCAGAAGGTCCCAGGTTCGGTCCCCGGCATCTCCAGTTAAAAGGACCAGGCAGGAGGGGATGGGAAAGACCTCCACCTGAGACCCTGGAGAGCTGTAAAGAGGGGCTGTGGCTCAGTGGAAGAGCCTCTGCTTGGCATGCAGAAGGTCCCAGGTTCAGTCCCCAGCACCTCCAGTTAAAAGGACCAGGCAGGAGGGGATGGGAAAGACCTCCACCTGAGACCCTGGAGAGCTGTAAAGAGGGGCTGTGGCTCAGTGGAAGAGCCTCTGCTTGGCCTGCAGATGGTCCCAGATTCAGTCCCCAGCATCTCCAGTTGACAGGCAGGAGGTGATGGGAAAGACCTCAGCCTGAGACCCTGGAGAGCTGTAAAGAGGGGCTGTGGCTCAGTGGAAGAGCCTCTGCTTGGCATGCAGAAGGTCCCAGGTTCAGTCCCCAGCACCTCCAGTTAAAAGGACCAGGCAGGAGGGGATGGGAAAGACCTCCACCTGAGACCCTGGAGAGCTGTAAAGAGGGGCTGTGGCTCAGTGGAAGAGCCTCTGCTTGGCATACAGATGGTCCCAGATTCAGTCCCCAGCATTTCCAGTTGAAAGGACCAGGCAGGAGGTGATGGGAAAGACCTCCACCTGAGACCCTGGAGAGCTGTAAAGAGGGGCCATGGCTCAGTGGTAGAGCCTCTGCTTGGCATGCAGAAGGTCCCAGGTTCAGTCCCCAGCACCTCCAGTTAAAAGGACCAGGCAGGAGGGGATGGGAAAGACCTCCACCTGAGACCCTGGAGAGCTGTAAAGAGGGGCTGTGGCTCAGAGGAAGAGCCTCTGCTTGGCCTGCAGATGGTCCCAGATTCAGTCCCCAGCATCTCCAGTTGAAAGGACCAGGCAGGAGGTGATGGGAAAGACCTCCACCTGAGACCCCGGAGAGCTGTAAAGAGGGGCTGTGGCTCAGTGGAAGAGCCTCTGCTTGGCATACAGATGGTCCCAGATTCAGTCCCCAGCATCTCCAGTTGAAAGGACCAGGCAGGAGGTGATGGGAAAGACCTCCACCTGAGACCCTGGAGAGCTGTAAAGAGGGGCCGTGGCTCAGTGGTAGAGCCTCTGCTTGGCATGCAGAAGGTCCCAGGTTCAGTCCCCAGCACCTCCAGTTAAAAGGACCAGGCAGGAGGGGATGGGAAAGACCTCCACCTGAGACCCTGGAGAGCTGTAAAGAGGGGCTGTGGCTCAGTGGAAGAGCCTCTGCTTGGCCTGCAGATGGTCCCAGATTCAGTCCCCAGCATCTCCAGTTGAAAGGACCAGGCAGGCGGTGATGGGAAAGACCTCCACCTGAGACCCTGGAGAGCCTTTGCCTGTCTGAATAGACAATACTGACTTTGATGGACTGAGGGTCTGATTCTGTTATTCTAAATCGTGCTCAGTTCCCTGACAAGCTGGTTTCCTAGATGCGGCAAAGTTTTTCCTTCAGAGGGTGGGAGAAATATTCAAACAACTTCCCCCCCCCCCTTTGCAGTGTGGATGGTACAGTCCAGACAGACCAGACATGTGACTCTGCTTGCACACATAGATCAAAAACAAGGCCGGCTTTGGTGTGAATCCAAGAGGAAAAAAATGAGCTCACCCAAGAAAACCACTCTTCTATAACTTTTAACACAGTTATACTTTTTGTAATGTTTACAATGCGGATTTCCTGTAGTAGACAACATTCATCGTTGTGTGAAGTCCATTTCGTAAATACAGGCAAACGGTATGAATACAATGCAAAACATTGATGCAAATATTCTTGTCTTAAACAGCGGTTTCGTTTATCTTTTGCAACAATCTCTCTCTCTCTGTTGGTGTTTATCAATCTCTTGACGGAACTGTTTTAACAAAACATGATTTACATCAGTATAGAAATAACTGACCTTCATTTCTCCGAAAGGAAAAGGAACAGACACCACCAATGCTCCCCTCTAAGCTGCGAACTCTTCTGAGCAAAAATCGTACCTTGTGAGCTTCTGGCATTAAAGCTGTGAGCGAGCGATTTGGCTGCTGCATCAATTAGTTTGCTCTGGAGCCATCCTTCCTGAGCTGAGACAAAACTGTGTGAGCCGGAGGCTAAAGAACTGTGAGCTAGCTCACACTAACTCAGCTTAGAGGGAATACTGCTCACCGTTGCAGGAATGACAATAATATGGAGCAGCGCACCGTCTCTCTAAGGTTTTCCTAAAGCTCTTTAATCCTAGGAAAGCATCTCTTTACCTCTTGCGTTCCTTGGATCCACATTTTCAAACGAAGGGGCGATACATATTGTTTAGGAACCTGAAAAACGAAGACTTTTCTGTCGGCTCTGTCCCCTCCGCAGCTCCACGAGGACGCCTTCGAGAGCAAGCATTCTGGGAGCACAGCCAAAACAGCGTCAAGAATATTTGCATCAAGATTTTGTATTGTATTCATGCCATTATCGACCGGCTTTGCCTGTATTTACGAAATGGACTTCACACAAGGATGAATGTTGTCTAGTAGAGGAAATCTCTCCCTCGTGGGTCACTGCCTCGACGTGGCGAGGGGGCTTGCGTGGTTTGATGAGGCTGTGGGCTGTGCCGTGGAGGGCCACCCAGGACGGACAGGCCACAGTGGAGAACTCAAGACGAATTGTGATCCACTGGAGAAGGAAATGGCAACCCCTCCAGTACCTTTGCCAAGAAAGCCCCATTGACAGTAACAAAAGGCTAAAAAGTGATGGCAAACCTAGACAGTATAACAAGAAGTAGAGACATCACCCTGCCAACAAAAGTCTGTATGGTCAAAGCCATGGTATTCCCAGGAGTGATGTATGGCTGCGAGAGTTGGACTATAAGCAGGGGTCCGTTGGAGCGGGAGCGCACAGGAGCGCAGCTCCAGGAGTGAGGAGCCCAGGGGGCGGGCACATGACCAAGCCCCGCCCCCTCCTCGGCTTCCCTGAGCAGTGCAGAGGCGCAGCGCCCCGGGGAAAGCCCTGCTAGGGTCTTTATTGATTTTAATGTTTTGTTTTAATATTGATAATTTTATCATTGTTCCTTTTATGACTGTGTGCTGCTTTTCCAGGGACTTGCTCAAGGTGGCATATAAATTTTCTAAGTATACCATTTTTTATCGGGGCACATGGCACATAAGTACTGGAGAAATTTCACCAACCCTTCAGCAGCTTCCACCCCATCAGTTTGGTGTAGTGGTCAGGAGTTGAACTTTAATCTGGGAGAACCGGGTTTGATTCCCCACTCCTCCACATGCAGCTGCTGGTATGACCTTGGGCCAGTCACAAATTCTCTCAGAGCTGTTCTCTCATGAGCAGTTCTCAAAAGACCTCTCTCAGCCCCACCTACCTCACAGGGTGTCTTGTTGTGGGGAGGGGAAGGGAAAGGGAAGGGTGGTGCGCATGTCCTGGGTATCTCGAGTCTACTTGAAACCTGGTGGTTTCAAGGGAGCAGGAAGAGAATGAGGGTGTGTTCTTGACGCTTATTTTTATTGCACAAAGTATTAGATGGGGAAGGGAAGGGAGGAAGAGCAGGTCAGTTTCACTCACCTGTGGAGTGGAGCCTGAGGGGTGGGTGTTGCCTTCTGACACACTTCCGGTATGTTAGGGTGTGTGGCATATGCAAATGAGTTATGCTAATGAGCTCCTGCACCTCTTTTTTCCACGTAATGACCCCTGACTATAAGGAAAGCCGAGCGCCGAAGAATAGAGTGGGAAAGATGGAAGGTCAAAGAAGAAGGGGACGGCAAAGGACGAGATGGTTAGACAGTGTCATCGATGCAACGAACATGAAATGAAGCAAACTAATAAAAAGAAATCCCAAACTTTGCAGGCGCTGATTTCTTTTTCCAAATCTGTGCTAGTGCTAATGAAAACGAGAGGGAGCTCTTAAACTCTATGGATAAATGGAATTCAGTTTTAACGAAATGTAAACTTCAACCAGTTTGATTGGGAACGTGCGATGGATGCCAAATTCAGAACCTTTATATATGGGTAATATCGTTCCTGTAGCGAGTTTAGAAACCAGTATGCTATTCTTAGCTAAGCTGAGCTGCAACTGTCATTGCGTTGTTATTTTATAGGAATGTTCCTGTTCTTGAAATATCGCATACAGATATGCCTGTATTTGCCGTGCTTGTTGGTTCACCTGTTTCTGCCAGTGTTCTTTTCTTGTTAAAAAAAAAATGTGAAAAAAAAATGAAATTAGGCAAACTCCGGAACACGACAGAAGACAGGAGGGCCTGGTGTGATGTGGTCCTTCGGGTCGCGAACAGTCGGACTCAACGGTGCGACTGAACAACAACTAAAAATAGGAAATTTGCATTAGAAACATGATTAAAAGCTTAACTAAGTACGTTAAAGTTACAGAAGAATGGTTTTCTTCGGTGAGCTCATTTTTTCCCTATTGCATATATAAACCGGCTGTTGGCTTCCTCCGCCGCCCCCCTGCCTGAGTCCGGGAGCCTTCTCATCTCTCTCTTCTCCTTTCAGAATATGGTACAGAAAGGCGATGCCATGTACTGCCCGGCGTGCCAGATCATTATCCAGAAGAAGGACGGCTGCGATTGGATCCTCTGCACCATGTGTCGCACGGAGATCTGCTGGGTGACCAAAGGCCCGCGCTGGGGGCCAGCGGTACATATGGACCGAGCGGCTGGGAGCATGCAGGGATCGTAGCAGGGCCTTCTCGGTCATGGCACCGAAGCACTGGAACTCTTTCCCCAGGGAGATTTGTTTCCCGAAATAGTAGAACTCAAGGACATCCAGTGAGGCGGGTGGGCAGCAGATTGCGGATGGACAAAAGGAGATACTTCGTTACGCAAGGAATGATTACAATGCAGAATTCGCTGCCAGAGGCAGTGATGACCACAGGCAGACACACCTTGAAAAGGGGATTAGACAGATTTATGGAGGAGAGGTCTATCCGTGGCTGCTAGCTGAGACTAATGGGGAACCTCCATGTTCAGAGGCAGTCAACTTCTGAATCCCAGTGCCGGGAGGCGACATCAGGGGAAGGGCTTGGACTCTGTGCCCTGTTGACAGCCACTGTGTAAGATGGGATGCTGGACTAGATGGACCAATGGTCTGATCCAGCAGGGCTCTCCTGATGTTCTTATGAAGGCCTCAGCTTCTCTGCCCTGTGGCTGTTCCTCCAGGGGAACTGGTTGGCCACTGTGTGAGACAGGATGCTGGACTGGATGGGCCCCAGGTCTGATCCTGCAGGCCTCTTCCAATGTTCTTACGCTGTACTGTGCTGTTCGTTCTCCAGATGCTGTGTGAGATGGGATGCTGGACTAGATGGACCACTGGTCTGATCCAGCAGGGTTCTTCTGATGTCCTTATGAAGGCCTTGGCCTCTGTGCCCTGTTGTTGGCCCTCCAGGGGAACTGGTTGGCCGCTATGTGAGACGGGATGCTGGACTAGATGGACCCTCACTGGTCTGATCCAGCAGGGCTCTTCTGATGTTCTTATTAAGGCCTTGGCCTCTCTGCCCTGTGGCTGTCCCTCCAGGGGAACTGGTTGGCCACTCTGTGAGACAGGAAGCTGGACTAGATGGACCACTGGTCTGATCCAGCAGGGCTCTTCTGATGTTCTTATTAAGGCCTTGGCCTCTCTGCCCTGTGGCTGTCCCTCCAGGGGAACTGGTTGGCCACTCTGTGAGACAGGAGGCTGGACTAGATGGACCCTCACTGGTCTGATCCAGCAGGGCTCTTCTGATGTGCTTATTAAGGCCTTGGCCTCTCTGCCCTGTGGCTGTCCCTCCAGGGGAACTGGTTGGCCGCTATGTGAGACGGGATGCTGGACTAGATGGACCCTCACTGGTCTGATCCAGCAGGGCTCTTCTGATGTTCTTATTAAGGCCTTGGCCTCTCTGCCCTGTGGCTGTCCCTCCAGGGGAACTGGTTGGCCACTCTGTGAGACAGGAAGCTGGACTAGATGGACCACTGGTCTGATCCAGCAGGGCTCTTCTGATGTTCTTATTAAGGCCTTGGCCTCTCTGCCCTGTGGCTGTCCCTCCAGGGGAACTGGTTGGCCGCTATGTGAGACGGGATGCTGGACTAGATGGACCACTGGTCTGATCCAGCAGGGCTCTTCTGATGTTCTTATTAAGGCCTCGGCCTCTCTGCCCTGTGGCTGTCCCTCCAGGGGAACTGGTTGGCCACTCTGTGAGACAGAAGGCTGGACTGGATGGACCCTCACTGGTCCGACCCAGCTGGGCTCTTCCGATTTCCTTATGCCTGTCCTCTTCTGTTGCTGTCTCCTGCCAGCGGGCGAAGACTTCTCATTTTCTCTGTCTTTCCCTTCATGGTCCGTCCTTCCCAACCAATGCTTTTTATGTTTTGTATCTATTTTCAACTCTCGTTTTTTCAACTCTTTTCTAAATTGTTTTGGTGAAGTTACCTTTGGGGGGTGTTTTAATGGTTTTCTAATACCATCTTATCACACATTTTATAAAATTGTCAGCCGCCTTGGTGGTCTCTGTAAGGGCGGAAAGGCAGGATATGACTTCTGGGAATGGCAATAGCCATACTTGTGCCAGGGGTCTCTCTGTGGCGGGGGGCTGCAAAAGCCGTCGTCTGGGCAGGGTGTTGAGAGACTTCTCCTCCTCACGGGTTCTGGGCTCAGCTTAGGTTCAGAGATCCGACCTGGATGCCAGAATTCTCTGCTGCCGTTTAACTGCTGGTGAACTCAGGAAACTGTGGTTTCCTGTGTGACCGTGTGAGCTGCACGTGCAGGGATGGGGATGTGGTGCGTAAGCTCATGCTAAGGGCTGGCTGGCGGTTCACAGGGTTGAAAGCGTGAGTGCCAATGCAGTGCAGTGTCGTGGTTTAGAACGTAGGACTAGAATCTGGGGAAACCCAGGTTTGAATTCCCCACTCTGCCACGGAAGCTTGCTGGGTGACCTGGGACCAGTCGCTTGCTTTCAGTCTTAACTTACCTCACAGACCTGGGACCAGTCGCTTGCTTTCAGTCTTAACTTACCTCACAGACCTGGGACCAGTCGCTTGCTTTCAGTCTTAACTTACCTCACAGACCTGGGACCAGTCGCTTGCTTTCAGTCTTAACTTACCTCACAGACCTGGGACCAGTCGCTTGCTTTCAGTCTTAACTTACCTCACAGACCTGGGACCAGTCGCTTGCTTTCAGTCTTAACTTACCTCACAGACCTGGGACCAGTCGCTTGCTTTCAGTCTTAACTTACCTCACAGACCTGGGACCAGTCGCTTGCTTTCAGTCTTAACTTACCTCACAGACCTGGGACCAGTCGCTTGCTTTCAGTCTTAACTTACCTCACAGACCTGGGACCAGTCGCTTGCTTTCAGTCTTAACTTACCTCACAGACCTGGGACCAGTCGCTTGCTTTCAGTCTTAACTTACCTCACAGACCTGGGACCAGTCGCTTGCTTTCAGTCTTAACTTACCTCACAGACCTGGGACCAGTCGCTTGCTTTCAGTCTTAACTTACCTCACAGACCTGGGACCAGTCGCTTGCTTTCAGTCTTAACTTACCTCACAGACCTGGGACCAGTCGCTTGCTTTCAGTCTTAACTTACCTCACAGAGTTGTTGCGAGGGTAAGAGGAGAAGAGAGAAGAGATTGGATTCCTACCCCGCCCGTCACTACCTGAAGGCGTCTCAGGGCGGCTTACAATCTCCTTTCCCTTTCCCTCCGCACAACAGACACCCTGTGAGGTAGGTGGGGCCGAGAGAGCTCTTTTGAGGACTGCTCTTGAGAGAACAGCTCCGAGAGAACTTGTGACTGACCCAAGGTCACACCAGCTGGCTGCATGTGGAGGGGTGGGGAATCAAGCCCGGTTCTCCCAGATAAGAGTCCATGGTCCTAACCACTACAAAATGGAGTAGAGAATGAAGCCCCCCCCCCTTCTTTGGGTCCCCCCACTGGGGAGAAAAGTAAGGTATAAATGAAATTGAATCCGATGAGGACGGAGGTCCTGTGCCTGAGGCGGGACGGTTTGGGGGTAGGGATTCAGGTCATCATGAGCCAAACTTACATACCTTTCTCTGCTGAACTCAAATAACAGAGGTCTTCTGCAAGACTTCCGGCACTAGAACGGCTAGATTCGGGTCTGGTAACACCTTAGAGATCGACGCGATTTTTCATGTCTCCAAAACTCCTACCCTGAAAATCTTGTTGAATACATATCCAGGATATTCACTTTGGTTCATTGCTGAAATGCATCCTGGGAAGCGGCTGAATGCTGACAGGCTGCTATGCTGTTAAAAGGTTTGTGGCCTTGCTCTGGCCAGCTACAACGGCGCATGTTTCTGGTGCCAGTTAGCCTAGTTAAAGGAAGGACACCAGCACTCTGTGCCTACATCAGCTACAAGAGATACTTTTTAGAGCTTCATAGCCTGGGGAGAGGAAGCCCCATTGTTTAGCTAAAAAAGAAACATCTTTCCTTGAGAAAGCCCAGCCCTCAGGTCTCAGCCCAATCAGAAAGTTATGACGGAAGTTTGACAGAGTTTGTTGGAACCAATAGCTTTGCCTTAGTGGGTATAAAAACCTATGTCCCCCATTGTAACTTCGGGAGAGCCGGTGGGCATTCGATGGTCGAAAGCCCTGTGGTACTTGTGCGTCCCCCTTTATTAATAAAGTCCTTGGGATATTTCTCTTCTACAGGATTGTGCCGTGTGATTTCTCAAATTGGGCTGGGGAAACATCTCTGGCTCATTTCCTTTCCTCTTTCGGCTTCCGCTCCTGGGCCTTTCCTAGAATGGAAGGCCTCGGTCATCTTGCCACCCTCTCCATATTGTTCTCGGCTCCTGAGCCAGTTTGGTGTCGTGGTTAAGTGCGCGGACTCTAATCTGGGAGAACCGGGTTTGATTCCCCACTCCACTGGCACCTGGCTGGATGACCTTGGGCAAGCCGTAGCTCTGTACCGGCTGTTCTCTCAAGGACAGCTTGGGGAAGCGCTCTCTCAGCCCCACCTACCTCACTCACAGGATGTCTGTTGTGGGGAGGGGAAGGGAAAGGAGTTTGTAAGCCGCTCTGAGACTACAAGTGAAGGCGGGGTATAAATCCAATCTCTTCTTCTTTCTGTTCAGACAGCTCTGAGAGAGAGAGAGAAAGAGGGAGTCCATGTCCCTTCTTTGCCCCTTCCTCGCTCCCTCGTCACTTTATTTTCTCCTCGTTCCTTCCAGGGCTCCGGCGACACCAGTGGCGGCTGCCGCTGCAGGCTGAACGGCGCTCCATGTCACCCCAACTGTCACAACTGTCATTGATTGCGACGGAAAAAAGAGACCACTGAACTCTGTGCTACCTGGCTTGGTGGGATAAAGGCCAGCCCAGACCTTGGGGATCGCCACCTACAGAGTCTGTCGAAGCCTTTGGAGATCTCTGGACTCCGACAGCAGCCAAATCCCCCTTTGCGGGAAGACCGATTTCCTGCATTTCGACTCAGGAGGGAGAGTGGAGGCTGGCGTCTGCCTTGAGAGATGTTACGTTCCAATCGCCACGATACCGCCTGGTGGCAGCTGGCCTGAAGGGTGGCCGGGGCTTCTACTAGCGACGTCTTCTGGCTCCTGCCTTTGTTAAGGACTTACAGGGTGTTCCCCCCCTCCCCTTCCCCTAAGCCGCATTATGCTACGCATTGCTTCCAGCCCCGCTAGCAGCCGAGGGTGCTGCTGGCCAAGGGGTGGATGGCTGGCTGTGACTCCGGGACAGAGGATTTGCATTACCCGACGCCATGCATTAAGAATCGGCTCGCTGGGCCTGGCTTCACTACAGAGCGCGCTGGCTCGATCCAGATCTTCACATGTTTTCTTCTAATAAATGGGTATTTCATAAGCTGTTGCTCTACGTTCTTGCAGAGGGGCATTTATTTTATTCTGTTTGAGGCTAGGTGGGTGCGGATTTGGACGTTACGAGGTCACGACTAAGCTGCACCCACCTGGCTAACCTCACAGAATTCGGGAGAGTAAAACGAGGCCGTGTAACCAGTCTGCTTATATACCCCACTCGAGAATCATACAGCTGTAACAACACACTCTCCTATTAAGGCATAGACATCAAAAATTTCCAAAAAACATACAAGTGTTATTGCAAAATATAATTAATTTAATATAATAAGTGACGGGGGGTCCAAAGTCATCGACAACGAAACATCCGGTAGATACGTTCGTTTCCAACAGTCTTCATCAGGTGTGGACCAACAGTTTGCTATTAAAAGACAATATACAACATGCAAGATTACAAGACCCAATACAGGTTACAGTTTACAAAAATACATTATATTCACAAAGCTTAAAGAGGACTTACAATATCTCCAAACGTAATAAAAGTACTTCTACTATATCTGGCTGAATCAAGAATGGCAATTTTTCTGCAGACAAACAATATTTAAAAATCAAAAGCATGCATCAAACAACTTTAATAGTGTGTTGTTTGATGCATGCTTTTGATTTTTAAATATTTGTCTGCAGAAAAATTGCCATTCTTGAATCAGCCAGATATAGTAGTAGAAGTACTTTTATTACGTTTGGAGATATTGTAAGTCCGCTTTAAGCTTTGTGAATATAATGTATTTTTGTAAACTGTAACCTGTATTGGGTCTTGTAATCTTGCATGTTGTATATTGTCTTTTAATAGCAAACTGTTGGTCCACACCTGATGAAGACTGTTGGAAACGAACGTATCTACCGGATGTTTCGTTGTCGGTGACTTTGGACCCCCCGTCACTTATTATATTAAATTAATTATATTTTGCAATAACTTTTGTATGTTTTTTGGAAATTTCTGATGTATATGCCTTAATAGGAGAGTGTGTTGTTACTGCTGTATGATTCTCTGGTCTTAACTTATTCCATAGCTGTTGTTCTCATAGATATTATATATACCCCACTCTTCTCCTGGCTTGGGGACTCATGGCGGCTTAGATCAAGGTTTATAAGATTATGCATGGGATAGAGCAGGCAGAGAAAGAAGTGCTTCTCTCCCTTTCTCACAAGACAAGAACTCGTGGGCACTCCATGAAATTGCTGAGCAGTCGGGTTAGAATGGATAAAAGGAAGTCCTTCACCCAAAGAGGGATTAACACATGGAATTCACTGCCACAGGAGGTGGTGGTGGCTACAAGCATGGACGGCTTCAAGAGGGGATTGGATAAACATCTGGAGCAGAGGTCCATCAGGGGCTCTTGGACACAAGGTACAGATAGGAGCTCTCAGTCTGGGGCAAGGGATGCTCTGTATTCTTGGTGCTTGGGGGGGGCAACAGTGGGAGGGCTTCTCATGTCCTGGCCCCACTGCTGGACCTCCTGAGGGCACCTGGTATTTTTGGCCACTGTGTGACACAGAGTGTTGGGCTGGATAGGCCATTGGCCTGATTCCAAGATTGGCTTTTCTTACGTTCTTATATGGAGCAGAGGTCCATCAGTAGCTATTAGCCACAAGGTACAGATAGGAGCTCTCAGTCTGGGGCAAGTGATGCTCTGTATTCTTGGTGCTTGGGAGGGGGGCAACAGTGGGAGGGCTTCTAGTGTCCTGGCCCCACTGCCAGACCTGAGAGCACCTGATATTTTTGGCCCCTGTGTGACACACAGCGTTGGGCTGGAGGGGCCACTGGCCTGATTCCAAGACTGGCTTCCCTTATGTTCTTATGTTCTTAACAGTTTCCCCTTCTCCATTCTATCCAGCTTCTGGGTGTGGCCCGGAGATACCCCTGGAATTGCAACAGACCCCCAAACAAGAGAGATCAGTTCCCCCGGAGAAAATGGCAGCTTCCAAGGGTGGATTCCGTGGCATTATATTCCACTGGGGTCTCTTCCTTCCCCAGGTGATTTTCTAACCCGGAGTTGGCAGCCCTGCCTGTGAGATAGGCCCAGAGTCACTCACCAAGCTTCCATGGTGGAGTGGGAATTCGAACCTGGGTCTCCCAGATCCTAGGCCGATGCTATAGACCCTACTCCACGCTGGCTTTCTTGATTCAGTTTTAAAAGAGGTGAGAGACCTAAGCAAGGCGGTGTGGCTCTTTTGGCAGAGCACGACGGGGGAGGAACGGAAGCAGCATTCCCTTCACAAGCTTCGGTTTCCTCTCTCGGGCTCAAATCGTTGCCACCTTTCCAGTTCCAGAAAACCGAAACAGATGAAGTGTTAATGCGATCCTCAAAACACACACACGCACGTCCCAGTCTATGTATGGTGACAATCGCAACTTTGCGCTCCCTCACAGCCAGTGTTCCCTCTAAGCTGAGTGAGCGTGAGCTAGCTCCCAGTTTCTTAGTCTCCGGCTCACACATTTTTGTCTTCGCTCAGAAAGGAGGGCTCCAGAGCAAACTGAGTGATGCAGCAGCCAAATTGCTTGCTCAATTTTAATGCCAGTAGCTCACAGAGTAGCATTCTTGTCCACAAGACTCTACAGCTTAGAGGGAGCATTGCTCACAGCTAATACGCTAACCTTTGCATGTGGGCTGCTGGAAAATTTAGCGTAACTCCAAACCTCTGGCTCAAATACCGGGAGGCGAGGGCCGAAATGTGCCCAACAGTGCCGTGACCGAGTGGCCGACTGGTTTCAAACAGCACCTCGCTTGGGCCTGACACGGTCTCTTGCACAGAAGAGCAAGTGTCCAGGCGCACCTTAAAGACTAACAAATTTTGGGCAAGGCAGGAGCTTTAGCTACAGACAGACTAGCATGGCTACACAACTCGATCTGTCTCCAAGTTTCACAAAGGAGAACGGAAGCCTTCGCCAAAGAAAAAGAAAAGAGATTGGATTTATATCCCGCCCTTCACTCACTTGGGAGTCTCAGAGCGGCTTACAGTCTCCTTTCCCTTCCCCTCCCCACAACAGGCACCCTGGGAGGTGGGTGGGGCTGAGAGAGCTCTTTCCCAAGCTGTCCTTGAGGGAACAGCTGGTACAGAGCTATGGCTTGCCCAAGGTCATCCAGCCAGGTGCAAGTGGAGGAGTGGGGAATCAAACCCGGTTCTCCCCAGATTAGAGTCCGCGCACTTCACCACGACACCAAACTGGCTCTCTTCACTCTCAGTCTGTGTCTGCAGACGAGAAGGGGCTGACTAGGGTTGCCAATTCCTGGTTGGGAAATTCCTGGAGATTCAGGGAGGGGGAGGCGCCTGGTGAAGGCACGGTTTGGGGCGGGGAGGCACCTCAGTGGGGTATATAGCCATCCACCCTCCAATCCAGTCACTTTCTCTAGGAGTATTCATTTACGTTGTCTGGAGATCAGTAGCAATTCCGGGAGATCTCCGGGCCCCACCTGGGGGCTGGCATCCCTGACACACTCTAGAAAGTCTGCTTTTCTGGCTGGCCTCTGTTAAGAGGCACTGATGCTCTGTATTCTTGGTGCTTGGGGGGGGGGGTTCTGCTGGAGCTCTGGCCCCACTGATGGACCTCCTGATGGCACCTGGGTTTTGGCCATGTAGGACACAGAATGTTGGACTGGGTGGGCCGTTGGCCTGAGCCAACATTGGCTTCTCTTATGTCTGGGGCAGTGATGCTCTGTATTCTTGGTGCTTGGGGGGGGGGGGAGCAACAGTGGGAGGGCTTCTGGTGTTGTGGACCTCCTGAGGGCACCTGGTGTTTTTGGCCACTGTGTGACTCAGAGTGTTGGACTGGATGGGTCATTGGCCTGACCCAACTTGGCTTTTCTTATGTTCATATATCTGGGATAGTGATGCTCTGTATTCGTGGTGCTGGGGGGGGGGGGCAACAGTGGGAGGGCTTCTAGTGTCCTGGCCCCACTGCTGGACCTCCTGAGGGCACCTGGTGTTTTTGGCCCCTGTGTAACACAGAGTGCTGGACTGGAGGGACTATTGGCCTGATCCAACAGGGCTTCTCTTACGTTCTTATGCCTGGGGCAGTGATTCTCTGTATTCTAGGTGCTTGAAGGGCAACGGTAGGAGCGCTTCTGGAGTTCAGGCTCTGCTGCTGGACCTCCTGGGTTTTGGCCACTGTGTGACACAGAGTCTGGGACTGGAGGGGCTATTGGCCTGATCCAACATGGCCTCTCTTTATGTTCTTATGTCTGGGGCAGTGATGCTCTGTATTCTTGGTGCTGGGGGGGGCAACAGTGGGGGGGCTTCTGGAGTTCTGGCCCCGTCAGTAGACCTCCTGAGGGCACCTGGTGTTTTTAGCCCCTGTTTGACACAGCGTGTTGGACTGGATGGGCCACTGGCCTGATCCAACGTTGGCTTCTCTTATGTTGGACTGGATGGGCCACTGGGGACCTGAGGCTGTCAGGCCGTTAAGCCGGCAGCCAAAGCCAGCCCGTCCCTCTTGTTTCCCTGCAGTTATCAGCCTCAGCACAGCAATCCTAACAGTTGTTGGAAGGTACGGATGCCGCCAACCCTGGAACAAGGCAGCTTCGTGTGTGTCCTGGCTTGGAGAAACACAGATCTTCGTGCACATTTTAGTAACTGGGTATAATTAGCATTTATTTTTACAGTTACAGCCCTGTACAAATCTGCATCTTACATACATATGTATAAACCTTTATACAGTCACCAACCCACCGAGTTACTCTCTGACGAGGGAGGGGCACCTGGTCTCTCCCCCCCCCAGATGAAAAAGTGAAAGAGAGGGCCAATCACTCACCGTATATCCCCACCTCCACCGAAGCCCCAAGTTTCCCTTCCCTTTCTTTACTGATTCTGGAGGCCCTTCTTTCTAGGACACCCCACCATCCGAAACATTATCCTTTCGGGTAGCGCAACGCTCCTGTGCTACGGATTTGCCCCGTGACTGTCAGGTTTACGCGACTTGTGGCTCGCCGTGCCGAACGCAGCCATATACGACAGCCAACAAAGGGCTAGATAAAACCTCTCGGGTTTTGCTGCCGATGGGGGACGGCTGGAAACGGGGGGCCGTTAACCAGTGGGAGGCCCCGACGCAAGGCTGGTGCAGCAAGCTGGGCATGAGTTTTCCAGCCGCGCCAGGCCACTCTGAGCCGTGCCTCTGTGGCTAGAGGGTGGGATACGGTAACCATTCAATTTGTACCCACGGGGCTGAGCCACAGGGCGGGGGGGGGGGGGGGAGGTATGTGTGTGCAAAGTTCCAGGGACCTGGACTCTGCATTTGTGGCGAAAGGAAGCTGCTACGGCGTGAATGCCACAGTCCCAGATGCGCATACGCTCCTTTCACAGTGCAACAGAGGGCTGGTTCATGCAGCTGTCAGGCTCGCCAGCCCATAAGGATTTGCGGTGGGGGGATGGGCGGCCCAAGAAGAATCCATCACCTATGCCCATGGGCAGAGTGTTTTTCAGCCTTTTCCCAGACCCACGGAATGGAATGTCTGAGCCGGCGTCCTCTTGGCCGCTGGCCTCTACCACCCACAGAACCAAGGGGCAAAGGGGTCACTAGTTAATTGGATAAGTGAGGCCGGGGGGTGCCTGAAGGGGGCCGGGGGTGAAAACGCCCTCTGGGGAGATCCTGCCAGCTATGTATAAACTGTCCCAGAGGATTTCAGCTGACAACAGAGGCTGAAGACGAGGTCTTCTCCCCCCCTTCTGCTACCTGGGTTTCGCTTCCCTCGGGTTCAGCCGCAGAGTGATTTCTGAGCCCGCTACGCTTCTGGCTTTCCGTCTTGCTTTAACACGGCGGCGGCGGGAGGGGGGTGCTTTTCTGTCCCACGCCAACAAGACAAGAAAGCCAGCCCTGTGGTACAGGACGAAAGCTTTGTGCCAAAACCTTTCTCTGTCCAAAAGGTGGGCAGTCGCCTGCCGCCGAGAGGTCGTTTTCCGGCGAAAGGCCAGGAGGGGACAGGTCGGCCTCCAACCCAGATTTCTCACACGCTGCCCAGCAAAATAACATTTCCCCGTTCTCCCTTCCAGCAACTTCTGAGCAGATCCTTCGCCACCCGAGGCTGGCTGAGCATCCCTCCTCGGGCTGCTCGCCCCACGAACTGGCACCCGCCCCCCCCATGCCTACCATTTCCTTCTGATGCCACATGGCGCACTGGATGCTCTCGGATCTGCGGCGGCCGGGGTGGAGCAGAGAGACTTCTTGTAACAGGCGCGCACGGTAACAGTTGGCGTCTGAGAAACTTAGAAGGAGAGACCGTGCCTTTCTGGGAACAGCAACCGCGATCCGCCCCACATGGATCGGGAGAGGGTTCTTCGCAGGTCAGTCGTTCGCGTGGCAAGGAGAGAGACCGAGCCAGCAGGAGGGCCCCCCCACCCCGGTTCTTTGGCCTTCCTTCTCGCATACGCAAATCCCAAACCGCCGCAGAGTTCAGCGCGCTTAACAAGCCGGACAAGGGTTTCATAGAAATGCATGCACCTTCCGAATGGGCGCGTTGTTACAGGTTCCAGGCACAGCAGCTGACCCAGGCAGCGGCTGCTTCTAAATGACGGCCGCCCTCTCCTTCTCATCCTCCCGGCTGGAAGCCGCGTGAGGGAAGGACTCGGCCACGGCTGGTCAGAAAGCGTGGTCTTGCTGCCCTCCGCGGCCACCGGCGGCCGGGCGTTTACAGCTGCTGGATGAGGCTGCTCGGGGGCGTGAGAGACAACCAAGGCAGGGAGTCCTCCTCAGAGAAAACAATATCAGTGGTTTACAGGTTAGGTAAGGACACTTGTGAAAGGGTCTCTCAGCAGAGGAAGGAGGTAGAGGTTTGCGTGTGTTTTTTTGGGGGGGGGGGGTTATTGATGGGATCGCGGAGTTGTAAGTGCAGTTTGGGAGGGCGGGCGTCCTTCACTCACACAGCCCAGCTGGGCGATGCACAATCCGTTTTGGGAAGCGGGGAAAAGGTTTTAAAGAGTTTCCTGCGGCGGGCTGGATTTCCTAGCTGGAAGACTCTCTCCCCCCCACCCCTTTATCCCATAAGGCAGTTTTCTGAATCAGTAAGGTAGCCGCAGAACCTCACTCGCAGAGCTGCAGTGAGACACGCCTGAAGGCGCCGAACAGTCCTGGTGCCGGACGCAAGCCGTCCTGGCCGAAAGGAGCTACTGGCTCGGAGTGCGGCCGGAAGACGGCGACCTGTTTCGGCAGGATCGAACAGAGTCGTACGCTGCAAACCGACCCGACAGGAGAGGAAGCAACGAAGCCGTCGGCTGCAGACGGCTGTAGGAGAAAGATGCGGGGGGTGGGGTGGGGGGTGCTCCGCTTTACCAGAAACTGCCCGCCGTGTTCTACAGCTGGAAATGCCAATAACGGGACAGAAACCAACAGAGTCCCTGGAAACAGCCACCCCTGATTCCTTTCCCGTTCCATCAAACTGCGGGAGAGAGGAAAGGGATTCCCGGAGTGCCAACTGGCCCAGCCCCTGCCCGGATAGGCAGTGCCATCAACCGGGCAAGGAGCAGGGCCGAAATCGAGACTCTTCCGCCTTGCGACGATAGGAGGCGACCACTTCCATCTTTCCCAGAGGGATGCTTGACAAGGCCTGCGGTCTCCCTCGGTCCAGAAGGCAACGTCGTGGCGTGGCTGGGCGGAACAAGGCGAGTGTCGGAGGGCAGGCGGAGGGGGGTGAGATGCTTTGGAGCGCCTTCCTTCGAATCCATCCGCCCCCACCGGTGCGAAGCGATGCTGCACGTGAGACACGGGGCTTCTCCCCTTCCCCCCCCTCCACACCAGGCTCTCAAGGGAATATCTGCAGTTCGAATTTGGGGGCCCACTCCAGCGCGCTCTTCACCACCGCCAAGGCTGCCGCCCCCAGGGCCACCGTCAGCCCCATCACGGCCAGCTTGACGAAGCGGTTGGTCCTTGGCTTCGTCGTCAGGAGTGCCTTGGCCCGCTCCTCCGCCCGCAGCCGTTCCCGGAAGCGCTGCCGGAGGACGGTGTCCGGCCGCTGCTGGGCCGAGGCCAGCTCGAAGTCCTTGAAGGTGGAAGCCGCCGTTCTGGGTGGGAACAAGAAGGCAGGGGAGGTGGGGGTCACGTTGAGCTCCGCCCCCAAAAGGCATGGAGGGACCAGCTCTGGGCAGGGGAATCTCCGGGGTTCAGAGCAAGATGCTGATGGGCCGGTTTATGGTGAGTGCTTTGAGGAATGGGACTCAAGTCTGGTGGCGCCTCCGAGACCGCCAAGATTTTCGGGGTATGAATTTTTGAGAGATATTCGTCAGGGAGAACAACTGCCTCCCGGGCCGTCTTGAAGCAGCGGCTGGACGAACCCTCGTCAGGGGTGCTCTAGGGTGATCCTGCGTTGAGCAGGGGGTTGGGCTGGGTGGCCTGTCTGGCCCCTTCCGACTCCGGGACTCTATGGCTTTCCAAAGTTCATACCCTGGAAATCTTGATGGCCTCTCAGCTATGACTGAACTCAAGTCTAACTCTTCCGCCGCAGACCAGCAGGGCCGCCCCCTGAAATGATCTCAGCAGATGCTAATTTTCCATCCCTGAGCCTTTCTCTTCTACTGTAACCGAGCTGATCACGTTCTGAGTGGGACCTTTGCATCCCGAATCCCCTCTCTCCAGCATCCCTCCCACCTTCTGACCAGGGGCAGCAGCACCCATACTATCTCCTGTCAGACTCAAAGTGGCGATCGGCATTTCCCTGGGCGTGTCCGGAAGGGCCACGAGAACCAAGCACCGAGGCAACCCTTCCCGCCCGCCCTCTCGTGGTCTGCCCGAGTTCACAGACGTCAGCACTGCTGTCAGATGGCCATCTCGCCTCTGTCTGAAAACCTCCGGAGAAGGAGAGCCCGCCACCTCCCGAGGAATTCCACTGGTGGAATGAGCTCCCAAAGGACATCAGGGACCTGTGGGGACCTTCTGCGGTTCCGCAGGGCCTGTAAAACGGAGCTCTTCCGCCAGGCTTCCGGGAAGGGTGCTGCCTTGACTTTGTGGCCCTGGCCTAACTACCAACTGTACCAACAGTGCCACCAACGGAGGCTTCATAGTTAAAGGGGAGCCTGACGACACTATCCAGCTTACAATGATGCTGGAAGATCGCCATCTTTTATTGTATATTATGTTTATATAGTAAAATCCAGGGCTATTTTGGGGCAGGAACAGAGTTCCGGCTGGCTTCCGAGTTGGCCACGCCTACAGCCTTCCTCCCCCCTCGGGTTCCCCAGGTGCCCCACAAGCCGCGGGGCACCCGGGGAAGCGAATCCTGGGAGGGAGCTGTGCTGTCCGGGGTGTGGCCTAATATGCTAATGAGTTTCTGCTGTTGGGTGTGGCCTATTATGCTAATGAGTTCCTGCTGGGCTTTTTCTACAAAAAAACAACAACGCCCTGGTATAATCTTATACTGACTGATAGTTTTATCTAGTTTTATCTGGAATTTTAACGCATATTCATTCTGTTGTTAGCCGGCCTGAGCCCGCCGAATGGCAGGAAGGGCGGGATATAAATGTAAATAAAATAAAAAAATGAAAGAAGCCCGTTCCACTGAGGAACCGCTCTGACTGTCAGGAAGTTCTTCCTCATGTTTAGCCGAAAACGCCTCTGACTTAATTTCAACCCGTTGGTTCTGGTCCAACCTTCTGGGGCAGCGGAAAACAACTCTGCCCCATCCTCTATATCACAGCCCTTCAGGTACTTGAAGATGGTTATTGTAAAACACTGGGTTCTAGACGCCTTGCAGTGATCAGCTCTAGTGTATTCGGTGATTTCAGCAAACTGCAAGACTGGAAACCTGGCCTAGCTGCCCTGTTTATAAAGCGTGCAAAGACCACACCCCAGCAACTGACTATTTATATTACAACTACTATGCTATAGGGCCTGCAACGGCGGGAATAGCAGCCTAGAAATTCAATAAATAAATAAATAAATTCCAGGATCCTGGCCAGCTATTGTTCTGGTGGAACAAGCTCAGCCAGTTTACACCCCACCCAACACACACCCACTCCCAGTGATAGGCTATTTACAGGGGTCCTTTCGTAGAAAAAGAGGTGCAGGAGCTCATTAGCATACCTCATTAGCATATGCCACTCCCCTGACATCACCAGAAGTGTGTCAGAAAGGGAATGTCAGTTTCAGCCCCATTATATCCTATGGGCCATTGAAATTAATGGCAAAAACTCATAGGGTATATGAGGGGCTGGAGGAAAGGGGGTTTGAGGGAGAGGCTCCAAACTTGCAGGGTAGCTGCTGGGGCCTCTCCTCGAAATACCCACCAAGTTTCAAGAAGATTGGACCAGGGGGTCCAATTCTATGGGCCCCCAAACAGATTGTCCCATCCCCTCCATTGTTCTCTATGGTGGGAAAAAAATGTTAACTTTTTTCCTCCCGTCGAGAACAATGGAGGGAATGGGGGCAACCTGTTTGGGGGCCCGTAGAATTGGACCCCCTAGTCCAATCTTTTTGAAACTTGGTGGGCGTTTCGAGGAGAGGCCCCAGCAGCTACCCTGCAAGTTTGGAGCCTCTCCCTCAAACCCCCTCCCCTCCAGCTGCTTTTAAAGTTGCCGCCGAATTTCGGCAGCAATTCGGCAGCGGGCTGAATCAGATTAGAGAATCTGATTCAGCCCGTGGCTGCCCTACTGGCCACTCCTGAGCTAGCGGAGCTTCGCTCCGCCTCGCTCCAGCCCCAACGGACCCCTGGCTATTTATATTACACTGCTTGCCTACAGGTTAGTTCCTGGATCCAGGGAAGCTATTGTCCTAGAGAAGCAAGCTCAGGCCATTCTAGTTACAGCCTGAGGAAAGGCACAGGCTCAGTACATAACAGTTATCCTCTATATCACAGCCCTTCAGGTACTCAAAGATGGCTACCCTATCCCCTCTCAGTCGTCTCCTCTCCAGGTTAAACAGACCCAGCTCCTTCCACCTTCCCTCACAGGACTTGGTCTCCAGACCCCTCGCCGTCTTCGTTGACCTCCTCTGGACACATTCCGGCTTGTCTGTATCCTTCTTAAATTGTGGTGCCCAAAACTGAACACAGTACCTCAGGTGAGGTATAACCAGGGCACATTAACTGGCAAACCTTTCAAGGTGAAGTTGCAAGAACTGGATCTCAGGGCCCGCTGCTCATGTCCCTCCCGTGAGACCGGTGGGGAAAGGGGCCCCAGCCAGGTACAGACAGCAGACCGGGCACGGCGCGCGCCGTGCATCGCTCACCTTTCTGCCTGCTGCTGAGCAGCCTCCCGGGCGAGCTCCGATGGCGGGAACTGCACGAAGAGGTCCCCGGCTCGGCTGATCAAGGTCTCGTAGGGGAGGTCTTGCGGGATCTGGGACAGGAGGTGGTGGACCGAGGCCATGTCGCACTCGCAGGCCAGGACCTCCGGGGCCCGGTAGAGCACGATCTGCAGAGGGGGGAAAGTGAACAGAGACTGGGGATCGGTGCAGGCACTTGCAGGGCTTTCTGCATTTAAGAACCTAAGAACGTCGGAGAAATGCCAATGTTGGATCAGGCCAGCAGCCCCTCCAGTCCAACACTCTGTGTCACACAGTGGCCAAAAACACCAGGTGCCATCAGGAGGTCCCGCAGTGGGGCCAGGACACGAGAAGCCCTCCCACTGTTGCCCCCCCCCCTCAGCACCAAGAATACAGAGCATCACTTGCCCCAGACTGAGAGTATCTATACTTTGTGGCTAAGAGCCACTGATGGACCTCTGCTCCATAAAAGAACAGAAGAGAAGCCATGTCGGATCAGGCCAGTGGCCCATCCAGTCCAACACTCTGTGTCACACAGTGGCCAAAACCCACGGGCCATCAGGAGGTCCACCAGCAGGGCCAGAACTCCAGAAGCCCCCCCACTGTTCCCCCCCCAGCACCAAGAATACAGAGCATCACTGCCCCAGACATAAGAAAAACCAGCGTTGGATCAGGCCAGTGGCCCATCCAGTCCAACACTCTGTGTCACACAGTGGCCAAAAACACCAGGTGCCATCAGGAGGTCCAGCAGTGGGGCCAGGACACTAGAAGTCCTCCCACTATTGCCTCCTCCCCCCCAAGCACTCAGAATACAGAGCATCACTGGCCCCAGACCAAGAGCTCCTATCTAGACCTTGTGACTAAGAGCCACTGATGGACCTCTGCTCCTGTCCCCCGACCTCTCTCTCTCTCTCCACCCC
This sequence comes from Lepidodactylus listeri, assembly GCA_029233225.1. Classification (NCBI taxonomy): domain Eukaryota; kingdom Metazoa; phylum Chordata; class Lepidosauria; order Squamata; family Gekkonidae; genus Lepidodactylus; species Lepidodactylus listeri. The sequence continues at coordinate 6,040,803 of JARCFY010000002.1, forward strand.
GACTTCTTTCCAAAACTGTCTCCGACTTCAATCCCTTTCCCAGTGACCTGGCGAGCGATGCCTACCACTGCCGCGAAGTAGATGGGCATCAGTGGGTGGCACGCCAGGAAGAAATCGTACAACCGCACCACGTGCCGGAAGTCAGAGAGGACGTGTCCGAACCAGGTGATCAGCCAGCTGAGAGCAAAAATGGTCCCCACTTCGGCCCTGATGAGAAACAGAGAACGTTTCAGGCAGACCAGTCAGCTGATCCAAACGGCGCTCTGGACTTTTGACAAAGGTAAAGCCCTGCGCTTCTGCGGAGGGAACAGACCACAGAATTGTACTGCTGACAGGCAACAGTTTAAAGCAAGCCCCCCCCCCCCCCCGAATTTCTTGAACCTGTGGGCACTTCGGGAATTCTGAGGACAAAGAGCTGGCAGCACCACAAAATGGTCGCCGGGGGGGGGGGGGAGGGAGCAATGTTCCCTCTAAGCTGAATTAGCGTGACACATTTTTGTCTCAGCTGAGGAAGGATGGCTCCGGAGCAAAGTTTGGTGTAGTGGTTAAGTGCACGGACTCTAATCTGGGGGGTTTGATTCCCCACTCCTCTGCTTGCACCTGCTGGTGTGACCTTGGGCAAGCCATAGCTCTGTACCAGCTGTTCTCTCAAGGACAGAGCTCTCTGAGCCCCACCCACCTCCCAGGGTGTCTGTTGTGGGGAGGGGAAGGGGAAGGAGATTGTAAGCCGCTCTGAGACTCCCTTGGGTAGTGAAGGGCGGGGTATAAATCCAATCTCTTCTTCTTCTTCTTCTAATTTATGAGGTAGCCAAATTGCTTGCTCTCAAATGTAATGCCAGTAGCTCACAAAGTAGCATTTTTGCTCACAAGACTCCACAGCGTAGAGGGAGCATTGGCGGGGGTGGGGGGGGATCACAAAACAGCCACCGTAAAGACCATGTCCAATCATAAAGCATTGAGAAGAAAAAGAGACCGGATTTATACCCCGCCCTTCACTCCCCAAGGGAGTCTCAGAGCGGCTTACAAACTCCTTCCCCTTCCCCGCCCCACAACAGACACCCTGTGAGGTGGGTGGGGCTGAGAGAGCTCTGTCCTTGAGGGAACAGCTGGTACAGAGCTATGGCTTGCCCAAGGTCATCCAGCCAGGTGCAAGCGGAGAAGTGGGGAATCAAACCCGGTTCTCCCAGATCAGAGTCCGCGCGCTTAACCACGACACCAAACTGGCTCTCTGTGGGAGAAGTCCCGCGAGACATTAAAGTTTCCAAGCCAAGGAACCGCTTAACCACAACACCAAACTTTGCTCTGAGCCATCCTTCCTCAGCTGAGACAAAAATGTGTCACGCTAATTCAGCTTAGAGGGAACATTGCCCCCCCCCCCGCCCCGGACGACCATTTTGTGGTGCTGCCAGCTCTTTGTCCTCAGAATTCCCGAAGTGCCCACAGGTTCAAGAAACTCGGGGGGGGGGGGTTTGCTTTAAACTGTCGCCTGTCGACAGTACAATTCTGTGGTCTGTTCCCTCCGCGGACGGGAACTGGCTTTGATGACCAGGCCAGCGGACTCCGCGTACCTCTGCATGAAGTCGTGCAGTTCCGGATTCACCTGGTCGATGATGGGCATCAGGTAGTTCAGGATGTGTTTGGTGTTATCCATGGTTGGGTCCATGAAATCCCTGCCAGGGGATACAAGGAGGGTTAGGCACGTAATTATGCAGCAGGGGGGGAAGTCGCCGCCTTGGCCGGTATTCCGCTCCTGCTCATCGCAGGCGGGGCTTTTTTTTTGGAGAAAAAGCCCAGCAGGAGCTCATTAGCATAACAGGCCACACCCAACAGCAGAAAGACATTACCATATTAGGCCACGCCACTGACAGCACGGCTTATTAGCATATCAGGCCACACAACCCATGCTACCGGAAGAGTGGTCATCCAGCCACACCCACCTTTTGCTTCTTATTCTGTTTACCTTGTTTGTTGTCAAAACACAGGGCTTTTTTGTGTAGCAGGAATTGATTTGCATGTTAAGCCACACACCCCTAATGTAGCCAATCCCAATGAGTTTCTGCGGCTGGGTGTGGCCTATTGTGCTAATGAGTTCCTGCCGGGTGTGGCCAGCTCAGGAGCCAGCCGGAACTCCGTTCCTGTGCGTCCCTGCCCCAAAATAGCCCTGATCGCAGGCAGCCAGCAGTGCTGAGCGTAACGAAAGCAAGGAGTCGCCCAGGCTGGATTGCCCAGGGAAGGGGGAACTGCCAAGGCTCAGGGGGAATTCTGAACAAAACCATCCCTGTTTCGAGGGCCGGGACTTGTGCATCTTGAACTCAAAGGAGGGTGTGGCTGTAGAGAGTGGAAGGATGGTGCGGGAGGGGGCCTCTAAGGTATCACTCTGCCCGGAAAAGGTTGGAGCTCTTCTCCAACTCTGCCGTCTCTTCCACTGGAGGAAAGCTCAGAGGGGCACAGGGAGGAGGGAGCGTGCAAGCCCACAGCCTTTTTTGGCTAATTCGTGTTGCGAACGAACTCTGGGAGCGCCACGCGGTTGCTCCATCAGAGCCTGAAAGCGCACTGCTGGTCCTGAAACTGGGCCTCCCCCCGGGTGCAGCTGGCACCCCTTTTACCAGACCCCTCTCTGCCTCAGAGGGTAGGAGCAGAGGAAATCGAGAAGGAAGCACAGTGTAAGATGACCAAGACAAACGCGCCAAAGCACAGACTGGAACAAAAAAAAATAAATTACAATTCACAGTGTAATAAGTGTGACCAGGGGTCCGTTGGAGCGGGAGCGCACAGGAGCGCAGCTCCGGGAGGGAGGAGCCCAGGGGGCGGGCACATGACCAAGCCCCGCCCCCTCCTCGGCTTCCCTGAGCAGTGCAGAGGCGCAGCGCCCCGGGGAAAGCCCTGCTAGGGTCTTTATTGATTTTAATCTTTTGTTTTAATACTGATAATTTTATCATTGTTCCTTTTATGACAGTGTGCTGCTTTTCCAGAGACTTGTTCAAGGTGGCATATACATTTTCTAAGTATACCATTTTTTATCTGGGCACATGGCACATAAGTACTGGAGAAATTTCACCAACCCTTCAGCAGCTTCCACCCCATCAGTTTGGTGTAGTGGTCAGGAGTTGGACTCTAATCTGGGAGAACCGGGTTTGATTCCCCACTCCTCCACATGCAGCTGCTGGTGTGACCTTGGGCCAGTCGCAAATTCTCTCAGAGCTGTTCTCTCATGAGCAGTTCTCAAAAGACCTCTCTCAGCCCCACCTACCTCACAGGGTGTCTTGTTGTGGGGAGGGGAAGGGAAAGGGATGGGTGGTGCACATGTCCTGGGTATCTCAAGTCTACTTGAAACCTGGTGGTTTCAAGGGAGCAGGAAGAGAATGAGGGTGTGTTCTTGACGCTTATTTTTATTGCACAAAGTATTGGATGGGGAAGGGAAGGGAGGAAGAGCAGGTCAGTTTCACTCACCTGTGGAGTGAAGCCTGAGGGGTGGGTGTTGCCTTCTGACACACTTTCGGCACGTTAGGGGGTGTGGCATATGCAAATGAGTTATGCTAATGAGCTCCTGCACCTCTTTTTCTACGAAATGACCCCTGAGTGTGGGTGAGTGTCAAGTGCCGTCGAGCAGTGTCCCCTCTAAGTTGAGTTAGTGTGAGCTAGCTCACAGTTTTTTAGCCTCCGGCTCACGCATTTTTGTCTTAGCTCGGGAAGGAGGGCTCCAGAGCAGACTCATTGATGCGGCGGCCAAACGGCTCACTCACAACTTTAATGCCGGCAGCTCACAAAGTAGGATTTTTGCTCACAAGACTCCACAGCTTAGAGGGAGCTTTGCCGCCGAGTCCCTTCTGACTTATGCCAACCCTTATTATTATTATTATTATTGTCCTCCAAAACATCTTATTGTTAACAGCAATGTTCACGTTAAGCTGTGGAGTCTTGTGAGCAAAAATTCTGCTTGGTGAGCTACTGGCATGAAAGTTGTGAGCAAGTGATTTGGCTAACTGCATAAATTAGTTTGCTCTGGAGCCATCCTTCCTGAGCTGAGACAAAAATGTCTGAGCCAGAGGCTAAAAAACGGTGAGCTAGCTCACACTAACTCAGCTTAGAGGGAACACTGGTTAACAGCCTTGCTCGGGTCTTGCAAACCGAGGGCCTTTGTGGCTTCCTTGATGGCGTCAATCCCTCTCCAGCTGGGTCTTTCTCTTTTCCTGCCGCTTCCAACTTTTCCTAGCATGATTGTCTTTTCCAGTGACTCTTGTTTGGTCATAATGGGACCGTTGTTGTTGCATATATTCCCCGGCAGGCCCAAAGTACAATAGGGTCATTTTAGCTTCTAAGGAGAGCTCAGGCTTGATTTGATCTTGGAATCCACCGATTTGTCTTTGTGGCGGCCCACGGTAGCCGCAAAACTCCCCTCCAACGCCACATTTCAAAGGAAGCCACTTTCTTCCTGCCCACTTTCTTGTAATGGGGAATACTACGGCATGAATTAACTTGATCTTGGTTATTATTATATAACAAAGTCAAAAACCACATACAGAAATATAGAAAATCTTGTGTGTTGAACAAGACACAGCAATATAAAGTCATGTGTGCAGTTTCTTTAAAGTATATACACATAACACGTGTCCTTCCGCCCTCTACACTGGACAAACGGGCCAGTGCCGATGACAAAGAACAAGTGGACATATGTCTGACATTAGAAACCACAACATTCAAAAACTAGTGGGGGAACATTTTAACCTTCCAGGACAGTCAGTTGCTGACCTGAGTAGTAGTTCTCTTACAAAGGAATTTCAAAGGGAAATCAGAACAAGAGACCAGTGAATTGCAACTCACTTAGCTCAAGACAATGCATCCTCCTGGACTGAATCGAGCCCTAGGTTTCCTGTCTCATTACTAATGCTGATTTATCCATGCCTACTCCCCTTCTGCATATCACACCTAATCCAATCACGTCTGCTGTTGTCAGTCACCTGCTATTGTCACCCGGCATCTGAAATCACCCTCCAAAATATAGGGACAGATGGACTCACATTCTAGCTGTATCGGAAGAAGGGAGCAGTCATGGAAGCTCCTCCTCTGCAACAAATTTTGTTAGTCTTTAAGGTGTTTCTGGACTTCTGCTCTTTTCTGCTGCTATGGCCAGACTAACATGGCTACCCATCCAGATAATAAAAAGTGACAGAAAAACGACAAATGTACTCATTTATACCCAGCTGCAGTTCAGACATACGAAAAAGCCTAGTAATGATATGGTCCTATCTCTTAGGGGAAGGGGGGAAAGTTAATATACTGAGAAGTAGAAAATGAAACAGGACAACACCCAGATACCTGCTTTTGTCTGCATGCGAGACTTCTGCTTCACATGTGAAGAGATTCATTATACTTTGCATTTCATGCAAGACTCGCTCTTGAAATCCAGATCAGCTCTCAACGCAGGACTTTTTGCAATCGGTTTTCTGGGTCTGTTCTACATGCAAGATTTCATTTCCGTATATAGTTTTTCACTTTGTTGTATAACACGCGGTGAACTGTTATATATATATTTTTGTTACAGTTTGTGCTTTGGCATTTTTGTTTTGTTTTGAGAGGGTTGGACGCCTGTCCCCTCGGCGGGCTGTCTCAGGAAGGAGAATGCCAGCTACCTCCACTGCCCTCAACCCCTCCCAGGCGATGGAGAAGACCAACCACCGTGGCAGCTACGCCTATGATCTCCCCCCACCCCCCGCTGGCTTGGCCCAGCTCTGCCACTCCCAACTCTGCTCCCCTCTCCACAGGGGTGATGCAAGGTTGCAGAGCCAGCAGAAGAAGCTGGGGGGGGGGGTAGGCAGAGAGAGGAAGGAGGGGGCTGCCTTCCTGCAAAGGATCGGCCGGCCTCTTCTCTTGTTGGGCAGGGAGGAGAATAGAACCTTGGACGGTGGCTCAGTGGAAGAGTCTCTGTTTTGCATGCAGGAGGTCCCAGGTTCAGTCTCCAGCATCTCCAGTTAAAAGGACCAGGCAGGAGGTGATGGGAAAGACCTCTGCCTGAGACCCTGGAGAGCTGTACAGAGGGGCTGTGGCTCAGTGGGAGCACATCTGCTTGGCATGCAGAAGGTCCCAGGTTCAATCCCCGGCATCTCCAGTTAAAAAGATCCTGGTAGGAGGTGATGGGAAAGACCTCCGCCTGAGACCATGGAGAGCTGTAAAGAGGGACTGTGGCTCAGTGGCAGAGCATCTGCTTGGCATGCAGAAGGTCCCAGGTTCAATCCCCGAAATCTCCGGTTAGAAGGACCAGGCAGGAGGTGATGGGAACGACCTCTGCCTGGGACCCTGGAGAGCTGTAAAGAGGGGCCGTGGCTCAGTGGCAGAGCATCTGCTTGGCATGCAGAAGGTCCCAGGTTCAATCCCCGGCATCTCCAGTTAAAAAGATCCTGGTAGGAGGTGATGGGAAAGACCTCCGCCTGAGACCATGGAGAGCTGTAAAGAGGGGCTGTGGCTCAGTGGCAGAGCATCTGCTTGGCATGCAGAAGGTCCCAGGTAGAATCCCCAGCATTTCCAGCTGAAAGGACCAGGCAGGAGGTGATGGGAAAGACCTCTGCCTGGGACCCTGGAGAGCTGTAAAGAGGGGCTGTGGCTCAGTGGCAGAGCATCTGCTTGGCATGCAGGAGGCCCCAGGTAGAATCCCCAGCATTTCCAGCTGAAAGGACCAGGCAGGAGGTGATGGGAAAGACCTCTGCCTGGGACCCTGGAGAGCTGTAAAGAGGGGCTGTGGCTCAGTGGAAGAGTCTCTGCTTGGCATGCAGAAGGTCCCAGGTTCAATCCCCGACATCTCCAGTTAGAAGGACCAGGCAGGAGGTGTTGGGAAAGACCTCCACCTGACACCCTGGAGAGCTGTAAAGAGGGGCTGTAGCTCAGTGGCAGAGCATCTGCTTGGCATGCAGAAGGTCCCAGGTTCAATCCCCGGCATCTCCAGTTAAAAGGACCAGGCAGGAGGTGTTGGGAAAGACCTCCACCTGACACCCTGGAGAGCTGTAAAGAGGGGCTGTGGCTCAGTGGCAGAGCATCTGCTTGGCATGCAGGAGGCCCCAGGTTCAATCCCCGGCATCTCCAGCGGGAAAAAGGACCAAGAAGGAGGTGATGGGAAAGACTGTGACATTGGAAAGCCACTGCCAGACTGAGTAGACAGACTGACCAATGGCCTGATCCAGTAGAAGGGAGCTTCAAATGTACATGTAAACCCTTCCCCCTCCCCTGGTGTTACATCCCAGATCCAAATAAGGCCAGGCTGTCATTGGCTTAAAAAAAACCCCAAAAGCTTGGAGATCTGGATCACACATCTCCTGCCTCATAAGAACATAAGAAGAGCCCTGCTGGGTCAGACCAGTGAGGGTCCATCTAGTTATAAGAACATAAGAGAAGCCAATATTGGATCAGGCCAGTTGCCCTTCCAGTCCAACACTCTGCGTCACACAGTGGCCAGAAACACCAGGTGCCCTCAGGAGGTCCAGCCTCCTGTCTCACACAGTCTCCCAACCAGTTCCTCTGGAGGGCCAACAACAAGGCAGAGAGGCCGAGGCCTTCATAGGGACATCAGAAGAGCCCTGCTGGATCAGACCAGTGAGGGTCCATCTAGTCCAGCATCCTGTCTCACACAGGGTCCAACCAGTTCCTCTGGAGGGCCAACAGCAGGGCAGAGAGGCTGAGGCCTTCCCCTGAGAAGAACCTGAGAAGAGCCCTGCTGGGTCAGACCAGTGAGGGTCCCTCTAGTCCAGCATCCTGCCTCCCACAGTGGCCAGCCAGTTCCCTGGTGGGGCCAGCAGTGGGGCAGATGTTGCCTCCTGGCTCTGGGATTCAGTGTCTTCCTTCTCTCCAGCCGATGTACGGAAACAGAAACGCAAAACAACAACCGAGCTCCGGGGCCAGAGCTCCAGGCAGGAGTACCTGAGGTGGTGGGTCGAAAGCTTCTCCACGAGGGCCGTTGCCGGCCTCTCCCCGACCACCAGCAGGAAGGTGACCACGATGTCGTGGTAGCCTTGATAGTAGTGCAGCTGCGGGTTGCGTCGCAGGACCTGGAGGATGCTGTCGATCAGCTCCTCCTGCAGCCCCTCCCGCTGCTCGTCCGGCATCCCTGCGAGGAGAGCGGTAAGGAGAGGTGAGCAGACAAGCGGAGACGAGACGCGGCGGTTCTCGGCCTTCTCGGTACGGCAGCCCTCAGGGCCCAACTCACTCGACACGTTGACCCATCCGGGGCTGGCCCAAATTATTTTGGGGCCCTGGGCAAACTATGACCTTGGCAGGAGTAACGAGCAAGAGCCCAGCCATAGCACTTTAAAGACTTTTTAAAATACCCTGTATGAGCTTCCGTGAGTCACTGAAGAAGTGAGCAGCGACTCGTGAGAGCTCATCCCGTGACACAAATTAGCCGTTAAAGTGCCAGTTTGATGTGGTGGTTGGCAGCACAGACTCTAATCTGGGAGAACCGGGTTCGATTCCTCACTCCTCCCCATGCAGCTGCTGGCGTGACCTTGGCTCAGTCACAAGTTCTCTCAGAGCTGTTCTCTCAGGAGCAGTCCTCGAAAGAGCTCTCTCAGCCCCACCGACCTCACAGGGTGTCTTGTTGTGGGGAGGGGAAGGGAAAGGAGATTGCAAGCCGCTCTGGGACTCCTTCCGGTAGTGAAGGGCGGGGTATAAATCCAATCATTTATCTTTATCCTTCCGCCGGGCTCTTGCTGTTTTCTACTGCTGCAGGCGAACACAGCGACCCATCTTGATCTGTCTCCAAGCAATGACAGCTTTTCTGTCGAGGGAGGGAAGGGGAGGGGAGGGAGGGAGGGAGGGAAGGGGAGGGAGGGAGGGAGGGAGGGAGGGAGGAAGGAAGGAAGGAAGGAAGGAGCCAGTTTGGTGTCGTGGTTAAGTGCGCGGACTCTAATCTGGGAGAACCGGGTTTGATTCCCCACTCCTCCACTTGCACCTGGCTGGATGACCTTGGGCAAGCCATAGCTCTGGACCAGCTGTTCCCTCAAGGACAGCTTGGGAAAGAGCTCTCTCAGCCCCACCTACCTCCCCGGGTGTCTGTTGTGGGGAGGGGAAGGGAAAAGGAGTTTGTAGGCTGCTCTGAGACTCCAAGTGAGTGAAGGGTGGGGTATAAGTCTAATCTCTTCTTCTTCTTCTTCTTCTTTCATGCAATCAACACAGTGTTTCTTGTTAAACCAAAAGACGGACCATTTGCTAAATATTACTGCTGTGGGGCCAGACTCAGAGGGGAAGGGGATGCGGCTCGGCGACAGAGCATCTTCTCTGTGCGCACAAAGTCCCAGATCCAACCCTGAACGTCTCCATAGAAAAGGACCGGGTGTGGAAGCCCCTGAACAGCCATGGCCTATCAGAGCAGACGACGCTGACACGACAGGCCAATAGTTTGATACAGCAGTTGTCAGTTTCGAGGGTTCGTATGCAACCGTCTGGGACCCAGGTATCTTTGGGATACCCCCCCCCCCAAGAGCATGACACTCTGGAGAGGAGAACTTACTGGCAGTCAGGGTTCCCTCTAAGCTGAGTTAGTGTGAGCTAGCTCACAGTTTTTCAGCCTCTGGCGCACACATTTTTTTGTCTCCGCTCGGGAAGGAGGGCTCCAGAGCAAGCGAATTTATGCAGCAGCCAGATTGCTCGCTCGCCACTTTCATGCCAGGGGCTCACAAAGTAGTGTTTTTGCTCACAAGACTCCTCCGCTTGGAGGGAGCATTGCTGGCGGTCCCTGGCCCAAAGGAGCAGCTGGTTGGCCACTGTGTGAGACAGGATGCTGGACTAGATGGACCACTGGTCTGATCCAGCAGGGCTCTTCTGATGTGCTTATCCGGGGGTCCTCAACCAAAGCCAAGGCCTCTTCGGCCCCGGCCTGGCGGAACTCTCTGCCCCATGACACCTGTGCCCTGTGGGACCGAAGTTCCCCAGTTCCGCAGGGTCTCACACGGAGCCTGGCCTCCTTCACCTCTCCACCCCTCCAAGGGGTAGGACATGTATGGTCTGGAGGCCATCTCAAATAGTTGATTGTACTGCTATTGGTGCTTTGATTTTAACTGTGTTTTATTGTATTTATTGCAATGCTATGATGTATTTATTGAATGTAGTAAACTGCCCAGAGCCCTATTTGGGGGAGGACGGTCTTGGGAGGGGAAGGAAGGAAGGAAGGAAGGAAGGAAGGAGGGAGGGAGGGAGGGAGGGAGGAAGGAGGGAGGGAGGGAGGGATATAAGGGAGGTAGGAAAGTATAGAGGAAACAGAGGGAGGGATATAAGGGAGGAAGGAAAGTATAGAAGAGGAAGAGGAGGAAGAGGAAGAAGAAGAGGAGGAGGAGAAGGAGATTGGATTTATACCCCACCCTTCACTTGGGAGTCTCAGAGCGGCTTACAAACTCCTTTCCCTTCCCCTCCCCACAACAGACACCCTGTGAGGTAGGTGGGGGCTGAGAGAGCTCTGAGACGACTGTCCTTGAGGGAACAGCTGGTACAGAGCTATGGCTTGCCCAAGGTCATCCAGCAGGGGCAAGCGGAGGAGTGGGGAATCAAACCTGATTCTCCCAGATTAGAGTCCGCGCACTTCACCACTACACCAAAAAATAAAAGGAAGGAAGGCAGAGAGAAAGGCAGAGAGCGAGGGAGGGAGGGAGACAAAACTCACTGCCAGAGCATCTGCTTGGCATGCAGAAGGTCCCATGCTCAATTCTTGGCTTGCCCCACTACACTGATCTTACATCAGAGGAAAGCTTCCTGCCAGAGACTTTTAGTAAACCATGCTGTGCCTTTTGTCGAGCCCTATTTGATCTATATTTGTGGGATGCTGCCTTGAGTCATATGGAAAAATGGTGCCTAAATATCTGAAGCATGGTAGCTCCGTGCGTGAAGGCAGCTTGTCCCCCTGCCAACGAAGAACAACAGCGTTGCCAGGTGCAGTCGGAAACCACACCTTGCTTTGTAACGAAAGACTGTCAGTAGACAGGCGGAGCGGGCAAAGGGCAAGGAACGCCCCCTGTTCCACTTCTGGCTGAATAACAGGGTGGGGGCGATGCAGGTGACAGCTGGAGAAGGCCAGCAGAAGCAACACCGCAGGTCTAGCCAGAGGTTGTGAACAAACACTTGCCGACAAAGAGGGGAGGGCCTCTCGGAGGGTTTCCACGCTCTGTGCCACTGAGGTGTTGCTATGGCTGTTCTTATCACAAGAGGCACGACTGAGCTATCCACCTGCACCAGTTCGAATGTCACGGTTTTCTCCTGGGGAAACTCGGGAACGGCAGCTCTGCAGGAGGGGCCGGGGATCTTCTAACAGAAAATGCCCAGCGCTCTTGCGGAACGGGTCCCAGGGCTTTTTGGAGAAAGCAGGCAACAGATAAATTACGCTCAGTCCCTTGCTTGTTTGGTGGTTTGCGGCAAGGCACGCTGGATGATGCGGTCTGGGTGGGCGGCTGTTGTGAACAGAAACAGGGGAGAGAAGAGGGCAGCTGGGATGCCGACTGGAGTGGGTCGCGGGGATCGTGTCGCCCTAGTCTTGGCCCACATACCCTGGCTCCCAGGCTGTTCCTGGGCCCGATTCCAGGCGCTGGTGTTGGCCTTTAAAGCCCTGTACGGCTTAGAACCCGCATTCCCTCAAAGCTGAGTCAGTGTGAGCTAGCTCACCGTTTCGTAGCCTCTGGCTCACACGTTTTTTGGCTCCGCTCAGGAAGGAGGGCTCCAGAGCAAACTGACTTATGCAGCAGCCAGATCGCTCGCGCGCAACTTTAATGCCCAGTAGAACCCACAAGGTAGGATTTTGGCTCAAAACACAGCTTAGAAGAAGCACTGCTTGAGACCAGTGTGGTGTAGTGGTCAGGAATGCGGACTCTAATCTGGGAGAACCGGGTTTGATGCCCCACTCCTCCACGTGTAGCTGCTTGGGTGACCTTGGGTCAGTTACAAGCTCTCTCAGAGCTGTTCTCTCAAGGGCAGTTCTCTCAAGGGCTCTCTCAGCCCCACCTACCTCACAGGGTGTCTGTTGTGGGGAGGGGAAGGGAAAGGAGATTGTAAGCCTCTCTGAGACTCCTTTGAGTAGTGAAGGGAGGGGTATAAATCCAATATCTTCTTCTTCATACCTGAAGGACTGCCTGCTCTCATAGATTGCTTAGGCCATCTTCAGAAGCCCTGCTTTGGGTTTTCCCACTGTCTAATGATAGACAGGTGGCAGCTCGGGAAAGGGTCTTCTTGGTTGTGGCCCCAAAAGCCTGGAACTCCCTTCCCTAGGGAGATTCATCCGTTTCCCTCTACTACTGCCTTCTGCCAGTGGGCGAGTACCGAGGGCGAATACCGAGGGCGAATACCGCCCTCAATGATCCATCCTTCCTGCCTATGTTTCATTTCGTGTTCTATGTCCTCTCAGAATGTATTTTAATATTTGGCTTGTTTTTATGAAACGTTTTTATCGTGTTTTGCGTTTTGGGCCAGCTGCCTTGGGGTCCCTCCTTGGCCAGAAAAATGGCAAACCAGTTGCGTAAATCAAGAATGACAATACAGAACTTCACCTGGAGGGAAACGACGGAGGGACCGCCTCACATCCAACAGCACTTGCTGGTAATCTTTGTTGTTCTCCCGGAGTTCCTTTCCTGGAAGAGAAGGAGATTACAAACGCACGAGTGAGAAACCCTTAAATATTATCGCTTCCTTGCACGGATGATTGCTAGAAGACACACCCACCCTCCCACACCGGGTGGGGCACCCAAAGCATTTGTTTGGCCCAGATCAGCAGCTGCTGTTGATGCTTGGAGACAGAATTAGTTGTTTTGGACATGGCTGGAAACATCGTGGCCTGAGTGATGGCTGCTGCATCCCCACGGGAACTCACACTTGAGTCCGGCAGCACCCTGGAGACCCACGAGATCTTGGGGTATGAGCTTTTGTGCTCCCTTCGTCAAATACCTGTCGGTCTCAAGGTTGTGACTGGGCACGAATCTAGCTGATCTACTGCAAGCCAACAGGGCCACCCCCTTGGAACACCCCCCACTTTTATGCTTCTACATAAATGTAAGCTTCCAGGGCTCTCTCAACCCCAAAGAAATGGAACTAACCAGTGATCAGAGGCATGAAAGCAGCTGACATCGCCTTTGTTTGCAGTTTCTCCCTTTGTGTGTGCGTCTCTCTCTCTCTCTCTCTTTATAAGAATGAGGAAATCGTTTAGTTTGTGTTTATAGGCCTGCTGTGTGGATGGGCATCAACCCTTTCAGCTCTGTATGGGGAACAGCATTGTACAGCCCCTAATAAATAGTTCTAAGAAAATCGAAAGAGCCCTGCTGGATCAGACCAGTGGTCCATCTAATGCAGCCTCCTGTCTCACATAGCAGCCAACGAGTTCCTCTGGAGGGCCAGCAACAGGGCACAGAGGCCAACATCAGAAGAGCCCTGATGGATCAGACCAGCGGTCCATCTAGTCTAGCATCCCGTCAGAACATCAGAAGAGCCCTGATGGATCAGACCAGTGGTCCATCTAGTCTAGCATCCCATCAGAACATCAGAAGAGCCCTGATGGATCAGACCAGTGTTCCATCTAGTCTAGCATCCCATGTCAAACAGCAGCCAACTAGTTCCTCTGGAGGGACAACAACAGGGCATAGAGGCCGAGGCCTTCATAAGGACATCAGAAGAGCCCTGCTGGATCAGACCAGTGGTCCATCTAGTCCAGCCTCCTGTCTCACACAGTAGCCAGCCAGTTCCTCTGGAGGGCCAGCAACAGGGCAGAGAGGCCAAGGCCTTCATGAGAACATCAGAAGAGCCCTGCTGGATCAGACCAGTGGTCCATCTAGTCCAGCATCCTGTCTCACACAGTGGCCAACCAGTTCCTCTGGAGGGACAACAACAGGGCATAGAGGCCGAGGCCTTCATAAGGACATCAGAAGAGCCCTGCTGGATCAGACCAATGGTCCATCTAGTCCAGCATCCTGTCTCACACAGTGGCCAACCAGTTCCTCTGGAGGGACAACAACAGGGCATAGAGGCCGAGGCCTTCATAAGGACATCAGAAGAGCCCTGCTGGATCAGACCAGTGGTCCATCTAGTCCAGCATCCTGTCTCACACAGTGGCCAACCAGTTCCTCTGGAGGGACAACAACAGGGCATAGAGGCCGAGGCCTTCATAAGGACATCAGAAGAGCCCTGCTGGATCAGACCAGTGGTCCATCTAGTCCAGCATCCTGTCTCACACAGTGGCCAACCAGTTCCTCTGGAGGGACAACAACAGGGCATAGAGGCCGAGGCCTTCATAAGGACATCAGAAGAGCCCTGCTGGATCAGACCAGTGGTCCATCTAGTCCAGCATCCTGTCTCACACAGTGGCCAACCAGTTCCTCTGGAGGGCCAACAACAGGGCAGAGAGGCCGAGGCCTTCATGAGAACATCAGAAGAGCCCTGCAGGATCAGACCAGTGGTCCATCTAGTCCAGCATCCTGTCTCACACAGTGGCCAACCAGTTCCTCTGGAGGGCCAACAACAGGGCAGAGAGGCCGAGGCCTTCATGAGAACATCAGAAGAGCCCTGCAGGATCAGACCAGTGGTCCATCTAGTCCAGCATCCTGTCCCACACAGGGGCCAGCCAGTTCCTCTGGAGGGCCAACAACAGGGCAGAGAGGCCGAGGCCTTCATGAGAACATCAGAAGAGCCCTGCTGGATCAGACCAGTGAGGGTCCATCTAGTCCAGCATCCTGTCTCACACAGTGGCTAGCTCAAAGTTTGTGACGGCCCAAGGCCATGCAGAGAGCTCCCACGGCAGAAGTGGAGATTCAGACCCAGCCTGGCCAGGGTCCTCCTGCCTACCACGCTATCTACGACACTGTGCTGAATTCCTTCGCAGAGCTGTTGCAGGGATAAAACAAGATAGTGAGCGTGAAGCACTTTGAACACGTAAAGTGCTACATGAAGTCTTATTACTGTGCGATAACAGGAATGAGAAGTTGGAGTGTCTCTCTGGAGTGGAAGTAGCCTTCAAGCCCAAGAATCATAAGAACACAAGAGAAGCCAGTGTTGGATCAGGCCAGTGGCCCATCCAGTCCAACACTCTGTGTCACACAGGGGCCAAAAACAACACCAGGTGCCCTCAGGAGGTCCAGCAGTGGGGCCAGGACACTAGAAGCCCTCCCACTGTTCCCCCCCCCCCCAAACACCAAGTTTACAGAGCATCACTTGCCCCAGACTGAGAGTTCCTATCTATGCCTTGTGGCTAATAGCCACTGATGGACCTCTGCTCCATATAAGAACATCAGAGAAGCCAGTGTTGGATCAGGCCAGCGGCCCATCCAGTCCAACACTCTGTGTCACAGAGGGGCCAAAAACAACACCAGGTGCCCTCAGGAGGTCCAGCAGTGGGGCCAGGGCATAAGAAGCCCTCTCACTGTTGCCCCCCACCCCCCAAAGCACCCAGAATACAGAGCATCACTTGCCCCAGACTGAGGGC
Organism: Lepidodactylus listeri; assembly: GCA_029233225.1. Lineage (NCBI taxonomy): Eukaryota > Metazoa > Chordata > Lepidosauria > Squamata > Gekkonidae > Lepidodactylus > Lepidodactylus listeri. The sequence goes on from JARCFY010000002.1 coordinate 6,056,230, forward strand.
TCCTATCTATACCTTGTGGCTAAGAGCCACTGATGGACCTCTGCTCCAGATGTTTATTGAATCCCCTCTTGAAGCCGTCCGTGCTTGTAGCTGCCACCACCTCCTGTGGCAGTGAATTCCACATGTTAATCACTCTTTGACTGAAGAAGTACTTCCTTTTATCTGTTCTAACCTGACTGCTCAGCAATTTCATGGAGTGCCCATGAGTTCTTGTCTTGTGAGAAAGGGAGAAAAGGACTTCTTTCTCTACCTGCTCTATCCCACGCATAATCTTATAAACCTCGATCATGTCCCCCCTCAGCCATCCTTTCTCCAAGCGAAAGAGCCCCAAGCGCTTCAACCTTTCTTCATCGGGAAAGTGTTCCAACCCTTTTATCATCCTAGTTGCCCTCCTCTGCACTTTTCCCAATGCTATAATATCTTTTTTGAGGTGTGGCGACCAGAACTGGACACAGTACTCCAAATGAGGTCGCACCATCGATTTATACAGGGGCACTCAGCCTTTGGCCCATTCTGCATCGAGCGTTCCCTCCGCTGTTTTACCGAACCCACGCTGGAACGGAAATTCCCCTCTGCGTTGCATGCCACCTTCACTTCGACTGACTGTTGGATTTTACGGCAACATCCAGACCGCGTGCTGCTTTCCCTTCATTTGATCTCTCGGTTTTATGGTTACCGTCTGCTTAGATTTAGGGCCGTTTGATGGCCGTTCAGGGGTGACTCTACGATCAGTACCACGTCGGCCTGGGGTATCCGAATGTGGTTTCAAGCTGCATCTTTTTCTGTTCCAGTGCGGTTTTGGTAAAACGACGGAGCAGCTGCTAGATGCAGAGTGGGCCTCTGTTATACACTCGGGTTCCTCCATATTCTAGTTTCTCTTCAAGTCGTACGAATCTTTCGCTTGGGCTCCCCCTTCAGTACAACTCACGGACCACAAGGGGTTCCTGCCGACAACGGTTATTCCATGAGACAAGCGTCAGTGCGTGCCATCATCTCTGCTGATTAGGCTGGCCTTCGCCAGCTAATTGCACTAGACAGAACCCGCTGCCCTTCAAAAGAAACATGAGGCGGTTATTCTGGCCCGAAGCTAAAGAGACTCTTACAAGGCTTTGAGTGTGTGTGTGCATGGGGGGGGGGGGATTCAGACCCTTCCTGGATCTGCTATTAATAGCAACAAATACGTCACAGAGGTGAAGCCAAGAACAATTCTGGGCATTGACTGGTGGTAGAAAGTACTGTCGGATCACAGCTGCCTTGCCGTCACCTCATAGGGTTTTCAAGACAGAGAGACGATCCGAGGTGGTTTGCCCTTGCCTGCCTCTGCTTAAACGACCCTGGACTTCCTCGGTGGTCTCCCATCCAAGTAGTGACCAGGGCCGACCCTGCTTACCGTATTTTTCGCTCCATTAGACGCACCTGATCATAAGACGCACCTTGTTTTTAGAGGAAGAAAACAGGAAAAAATGAAACAGAAAGAAAGAAAGAGAGAGAGAGATAAAGGAAGGAAGAAGGAGGAGAGAGAGAGAGAGAGAAAGGAAGAAAGAAAGGTGGGGACAGAGAGAGAGAGACAGAAAGACAGACAGAAAAAAGGGAAGGGAAGGGAAGGGAAGGGAAGGGAAGGGAAGGGAAGGGAAGGGAGGAAGGAAGGAAGGAAGGAAGGAAGGAAGGAAGGAAGGAAGGAAGAGAGACGTCGGCATGCCATGCAAAGCCAGGCCTTTCTGGGCAAAGTAGCCACGGAGCTTAATCTGTGGGCGGGGCTTTCTGCTGCTGGCTGTCTTAAAGGGGAAAAGCACTTAAAGGGAAAGAGTACTTAGCCTGGTGGGGTTTTTCCTGCCGTTTCCCTTTTAAGTCTTAACAGCTCAGGCCCAGCAGGGAGGGGCGGGGAAGGCTGGGATGCCAGCCTGAATGGCGTTCCCCTTCGTTCCCGCTGAAGAAAGAGCCCTGTTACAGGTAAGAAAAGCTCCATATTCGCTCCATAAGACGCACACACTCCCCCCCCCCCACTTTTTTGGGGAGGAAAAGTGCGTCTTATGGAGCGAAACATACGGTAGCTTCCGAGATCTGATGCGATCAGGCTAGCCTTGCAGCATACCGGAGACGCGGACAAACCCCTTCCATAACAACACGGAGAGAAGGAACAGTGGGAATTCCGTATTAGGAAAGTTAACGCGACATAAGACCTTAAACACACAAGAAAATTTATCCCTGAAATTTGTAGAGATCTGGTATCCAGTGATTCAATACTTAACAGAATACGGTGTCTTGCGGCGGCGCGCCTGCTGACGTCGATGCCTCTGCGGGCTCGTATTCGGCACATCCTCTGCCAGCTGCCCTGGCTGCCGGTTGAGTACCGGATTCGCTTCAAGGTGCTGGTTTTGACCTTCAAAGCCTGGGACCAACGTATCTGAGGGACCGCCTCTTCCCATATACGCCTCGAAGAGCGTTACGCTCAAAAGATCCACACCGCCTGGTGGTCCCCGGCTCGAAGGACGCCCGTCTTGCCTCCACCAGGGACAGGGCTTTCTCTGTGCTGGCCCCAGCCTGGTAGAACATGCTCCCTATTGAGTCCGGGGCCCTGTGGGATCTCCTTCAGTTCCACAGGGCCTGCAAGACGGAGCTGTTCTGCCAGGCCTTTGGTTGAGGCAGCGGGCGCCTACAGAGGGCCTCCCTGAGGTTGCTGTCACCCGTCTGTCACCCATCTACCGACCACCGACCACTGGACTTTATCAGGCCAGAACTTTACAGCCAACTGACACCGTTTCAAGCTGTACCCATAGTTTTAATTGTTAGAACGTTTTATCGTGTTTTAAATATATTAAGTTGAAATTGTATTTATTTAAATGATGTTACCCGCCCTGAGCCTGCCTGCAGGATGGGCGGGATGTGACTGCAAATAATAAATAGATAAAAATAACCCATACTATAGGGAAATGACGTACTTTTGAAAATTAATTAAGTAAGGCTCCATAATTTAGAGATTGTTTGCTAAACAGCCAGTTTGGTGTAGTGGTGAAGTGTGCAGACTCTAATATGGGAGAACCAGGTTTGATCCCTCACTCCTCCACTTGCATCTGCTGGATGACCTTGGGCAAGCCGTAGTTCTGGCACAGCTGTCCTTGAAAAAGAGCAGTTTCTGTCAGAGCTCTCTCAGCCCCACCTGCCTCCCAGGGTGTCTGTTGTGGGGAGGGGAAGGGAAAGGGGTTTGTAAGCCGCTCTGAGACTCCCTTGGGTAGTGAAGGGCGGGGTATACATCCAATCTCCTCTTCTTCTAAATAAGGATAGTTCATGAATAAGGACAGTTGATGTATTGCATGTTTAATTAAAATTCATTTGAAAAACTGGCTATACCTGTAATCCATATTGCTCCTTGCTGTTATATTACTGTTATATGATTGCAAAGTTTATTTGTTAAACAGTTTATTTAAAAAGAGAGATCAGGCTAGCCTGAGTCATCCAAAGAAGGGTGTGCATTGATTAGTCAAAGTTAAGCCCTATATGGTCAGGGGCCTGCCTACTTGAGGGACCGCCTTTCCCCATATATGCCCCAGAGGGCACTGAGGTCAGGCACACAACATCGCTTGACTCTCCCCGGTCTGAAAGATGCTCGGCTGGCCTGTACCAGGGCCAGGGCTTTCTCGGTGGCGGCCCCATGCTGGTGGAATGAGCTCCCGGATGACATCAGGGGCCTTCGGGACTTATTACAGTTCCGCAGGGCCTGCAAGACGGAGCTCTTCCACCAGGCTTTCGATTAGGAGCCGCCACCGGGGGGAATCTGCCGGATAACATCGCCCCGGCCCCTCAGTCGAATCTTGTACTGCCATCTGTTCACCACGGGAACTCTGATGCTGCCAGTTATGTTCTTGCTTTATATTGTGTGTATGCGCTAATGACTGGTTTTATCCTAGTTTTAATTTGTTTAATTTGTAAACCACTATGATGGTGTATTATGGTCTGTTAGCCACCTTGAGGCAGTTCGCCGGCAAGGCGGGATAAAAATGAAATAAATAAATTAATTAATTAATGGATGAAAACCTCCAATGAAGAAGGAAAAAGGAAAGCAAGAGCCCACATTTAAACGCTGAGCTCAACCCCTTCCCCAGCACTCAAAGGTTCTTGCAGCCCTTCGCCGAGCGGGAAGAAGCGGGTGCCCTCACCTGGCGGGGGCGGCAGGTCCTCTGTGTTCACATTCAGCAGCTTGGGCCACACCTTGCAGCGAATCTCATCCATCAGGAGGCCACCTTCACTGATGGCCATGCGCCTCAGGGCAGCCACATCGATCGGCTCGCTGTTCAGCGCCTGGTAGATCTCGGCTTCTTTCCTTTTCTTCTTCGAGTCGCAGTCTGCGCGAGAAACAACAAACGCAATTGTGGGACCGGCAGTGAAGTTCTAATTTGATTTGATATTGATCCCAGTGAATACTGCGGCTTGAATAGTCCAGGCTACTGGTGATAGGTCCAGGTGTTCAGGAACTTCAGGAACAGAATGGAAAGGGAAACTGCTGAATTACAAGTTGTTACGACACTTGGAACAAAACCCTCTCCAGGACTCAACAGGGATACTGGTTTCTTATCTCACTGCATATGCTAACTCATTCAGCCCTCACATATGTATTCTCATGCAGAGGGACTATACATTCTCTGTATTTTAGTGTGTTTCTTTTTCAAGAATAGTATATTAGAGTACTGAATGTAATACAAGGGATATTGGGATGTTTGGCTGACATACACTGCTCCCACCTTGAAAGAGAAAGTAAAAATGCTGTTACATAACCTCCATGCTCTGAAAGTGAATGGAAAGTCTTAGATTTATTTTGACATATTTATTGCTTTACAACTGGGTTGACCTTATAACCTTAGCGTGTTCTTTAATTCTGTTTTTGCATAGCTTAAAACAAACTGGAGAGCCAGTTTGGTGTAGTGGTTAAGTGCGCGGACTCTAATCTGGGAGAACCGGGTTTGATTCCCCACTCCTCCACTTGCACCTGGCTGGATGGCCTTGGGCAAGCCATAGCTCTGTACCAGCTGTTCTCTCAAGGACAGCTTGGGAAAGAGTTCTCTCAGCCCCACCTACCTCACAGGGTGTCTGTTGTGGGGAGGGGAAGGGAAAGGAGTTTGTAAACCGCTCTGAGACTCCAAGTGAGTGAAGGGCGGGGTATAAATCCAATCTCTTCTTCTTCTCTTCATCTTCATCATGTCACATGTTAATCTGCTGTTCAGCCCATCTATAAGTTTGAACCTTACTTCCCATCCCACTGTATTTGAAAAAGTGTGCGTGTGCACGAAAGCTCATACATTGAATAAACCTTTGTTGGTCTTAAAGGTACCACTGGACTCTAAATTTGTGCAACTGGCAACAGTTCGATCGACTTTATCAGAAACAGATTGTGCCACTCATTTCTCATGCTCATTCAACCTTCAGAATGCTTCCCTCTTATCTCTAATGAAAACAGCTGCAAATTCCTTTCCGTTCCCGGGCAGATAAGTTCTGTGTGCAATGTTAATGAGGAATGTAGATTAGAAAAGGAGGAGGAAAGGGCTCCGCCTGAAACCAAAAGTGAATGAGATTCCAATAAAACTCCCTTCCTTTCTGCTAGGGCAGGGGTGGGCAAACTTGCTCAGCGTAAGAGCCACCTAGACCAGGGGTAGGCAAACTTGCTTAACGTAAGAGCCGCATAGAATAAACATCAGATGTTTGAGAGCCACAAGACGTGAACAAATATGACCTGCTTTTATTGGAAAATAAGCAAATCTGCTTTTTATTAACATTAAATGAGACTGCCCAAAATAATAACAAAAGGGGTAAAAGCAGATATTGATAATGATATTAATTTGTCCAATGATATTTGTTTGCTAATGATATTTGGCTTCCCCAGCCGCCCTGCCGGGAGCCACATAATATATGTGAAAGAACCACATGCGGCTCCCGAGCCACCGTTTGCCCACCCCTGTGCTGGGGCATTTGGGGGAGAGATTTATCGTTTTGCAATATACTGGCTGAAAAGAAAGAGGATGCCGCCTCCAGTATTCCATGCCTGTTGATAGGATGCTCCTCAAGGTCTGGCTGGCTCCTATAACAAGGGCAATGATTGCCACCTCTTATCTCCAAAGGGGCCTTTTGCTTAGATCTGGAAAGTCCTTGACAACTTCCAGAGAAGACCTCTTTGTTCCTTGTCACACAAACATTTGTGAATGAATTTGTGAATGAATGAAATACAATGCAATAGTATCCCTTGCAGGGGTCGGCCAATGGGTCCAGGCCAGCTCAAATGACCTTCAAGATTAAAAAAAATAGGCTTTGAGAAAAATCAAAATGAATTAGATAAAATATGGCTACCTTCAAAGGACAGATTAATTTGTAAGTTATGTAATTGGTTGATCAATGATTATATGGTGGATGAAAGAATTAAAACCCAGATGGTGGCATGGATGAAAGATACTGGACATATCAATCATACCAACAGATCACTGGTCTAAGATTTGGAAATCAGCAAAATACAAGAGGTCTATTCCATATAAAGAAAATATATTTAAATTGTTCCGTAGATGGCATTGGTCACCAGATAAGATTGCCAAATGTAGGGTCTTGCTTTCATATATGGTGGAGATGTGATAAAGTGAATAAATGTTGGAATAAGGTTCATAAAATGATCATTAAAATATTTAATGTTAATCTACCAATCATACCCGAGATCTTTCTTTTAAATATACTACCAGAAAATCTGAATGTCAAAGAAGAGAAACCAGTCATTATTTACATAGAAAAAGAAGAAGAAGAAGAGAAGAGATTGGATTTATATCCTGCCCTTCACTCACTTGGAGTCTCAGAGCGGCTTACAAACTCCTTTCCCTTCCCCTCCCCACAACAGACACCCTGTGAGGTAGGTGGGGCTGAAAGAGCTCTTTGAGAACTGCTCTTGAGACAACAGCTGTGACAGAACTATGGCTTGCCCGAGGTCATCCAGCCAGGTGCAAGTGGAGGAGTGGGGAATCAAACCCGGTTCTCCCAGATTAGAGTCCGCACACTTAACCACTACACCAAACTGGCTCACCAAACTAGAATACTAATTGCTAAATATTGGGAAACCGAGAAAATTCCATCTAGAGAAGAAATAGTGACGAAACTGTTCGAGTTGGCAGAAATGGATAGGCTGCATATTGTTTGTGCTAATTTAAATGAAAACATTTACTGGAAAAGATGGAATAGACTGTACGAATGGATAAGTTGTACAATCAGACTCAAAAATATAAAACTGTAATAGAACGAAATAACTGTATCATATAAAACTGAATAAAGTATTATTAAAAAGAAAAGAAAAAAGACCTGTCTCAACCAACCAGTTCGACTTCATTCTTGTAGACCTGTTTGCAGGCCCAGTCCCCTTGTTTATGGCACCCTTTATTTGAAAGTGTTCTGGAAGTCGAAAAGTGGCCTGAGTTTCCGGGGGGGGGGGGGGGGGGGGGAAGCACTGGCCAGGCCAAATTCCTTCTCCTTTCAGTGTTGGCCAGCAAGGCACTGCTAGTGCTCTTATGGATTTTGATATTCATAAGCCTGAACTTGGGTTGCCCATATTGGAAGGGCCATGTGCTTTCTTCATTAGAGGGGAAGGCTCCAGCCCATGCCAGGAGGCTGACACCCTAGACAGTTCACCTGAGACAGAGACAAAAGACTCCTCCTGCCATGAGGTTTCTTTCTGTTTCAGAACGCTGGTCAACCCCTGCCCCCTCCAACGTACCTGCATAGTTATGCTAACGCAGTTGCCTAGCAACTAATGTTCGGGCCATCACCCAGTCGGCCAGAGCCATTAACTAACAATAGATGTGGCCCAGGTGAGTCATCGGGCCTTGCCCAAGGTGTGTTCCAGATGAGATCATAGTTTTGCAATATTGGCCACCCCTCTGTCACCAACCCACTTTTTACCTTTAACCTATAGTAGGGTCAGTAAGGAACGGACCGCCTAGTAGGTGTGTTAGTGGGATGTGGTATGCGCAGCCAGCCCCCAAGACCACCTAATAAAAGACCCTGCACAGAGGCAATCGGTCTCTTGAGCCATCGTCCCCTATCTGCTTTACTACCCCTTATGCCCAGCTTCCTATACCCATACCCTTGCCTCCATCTTTAAATCTCTGAATACTGGATCAGAGAGAACCGCGTGGTCTCGCAGGTTCGAGCCTCGTGTCCCATAGTCTTTCTATTTTTCTCCCCATCCAATTCTTCCTTCGGTCGGACAACTCCTCTTTAGGAAGGTAACGTATTGCTTCCCCACCAACAAACTCCTGCAAATTGCAACGGTGCTATTTTCTATCTTTATTTCCCTAGACCTGTGTGTATGTGTGTGAGAATCTGTTTTTGTGTGCTTGAACAACATCATTCAGTAAACAGCATTTAATTTGCCATCTGCCTCACGTGCCTCTTTCCTGTAGAACTCCCGGGAGGGGTGGGACCCTGGTATAGTTGGCAAGAACCCGGTATTTTGCTGATTGCTAAACGTAAATTAAAGCAATTCGGCTAACATCAGTTCAGTGCTGTCCACCAAACTGCTGCCCGCCAAACCATTTCCCAAGTGTTTCCTGGGAGCACAAAAGGAGGCTCTGTCATCACAAGAGGCTTCTATTGCCTAACAGGGGTTCCCACTGAACAGCTGACATATGGAATGTGACTTGGGCAGCCAAAAACAGGGCTTGCATCAAAGATATTTCCCAAGAGATATCTTCTCAACATGCTTATAGAGACACATCACCCCATGCCAGTGAATCACAAACGAGGCAGCGGTTGCATCAGTAGCTACTCTGGCACTTCACGGTTCCTCAGTTGACCGGTTTGTTCTGTGAAAATCCTGTGCCAAGATTTCTGCGGCGGTACTAATGGAAGCGTTCCATCTAATGAACCTTGAAGGGCATTTAGACTGGCATCTGGAGAACGAACGGCACAGTACAGCGTAAGAACATTGGAAGAGGCCGGCAGGATCAGACCTGGGGTCCATCCAGTCCAGCATCCTGCCTCACACAGTGGCCAGCCAGTTCCTCTGGAGGGCCAGCAACAGGGCATAGAGGCCGAGGCCTTCCTAAGAACATCAGAAGAGCCCTGCTGGATCAGGCAAGTGGACCATGTAGTCCAGCATATCCTGTCTCACACAGTGGCCCACCAGTTCCTCTGGAGGGCCAGCAACAGGGCATAGAGGCCGAGGCCTTCACAAGAACATCAGAAGAGCCCTGCTGGATCAGACCATTGGTCCATCCAGTCCAGCATCCTGTCTCACAGAGTGGCCAACCAGTTCCTCTGGAGGGCCAACAACAGGGCACGGAGGCTGAGGCCTTCCCACGATGTTGCCTCCTGGCTCTTAGATTCAGAGGTTTAATGCCTCTCAGTGTGGAGGTTCAGTCACCACGGCTAGTAACCACTGATAGACCTCTCCTCCATAAATCTGTCTAATCTTCTTTAAATGCCATCTATGCCTGGGGCCATCACTATACCCTCTGGAAGGAAATTTCCATTTCCTTTTGTCCATCCTGAACCTACAGCCCATCCGCTTCACTGGCCATGATGCCCATGAATTCTGGTAGTTTGAGAGGGAGGGAAAGTTCTCTTTGTCAACTCTCTCCAGCCCATGGATAATTTTAGAAACCTTTATCATGTCCCCATACCCTTAGTCGTCCCTTTTCTAAACTGAAAAGTCCCAGACTCTTCAGCCTTTCCTCGTAGGGAAGATGCTCCAACCACCTCATCATCTTGGTCGCCCTTCTCTGTCCTTTTTCCACCTCTGCAATGTCCTTTTTGAGATACGGTGACCACAACTGCACACGGTATTCCAAATGAGGCCACAGCATCGATCTATACAAGAGCATTATAATATCGGCTGTTTTATTTTCTATCCCTTCCTAATAATCCTCAACCTAGAGTCATCAGGCTCCCAAAATGGCCCTGAAAATTTTTGCAGCTACATTCTGATTGCTACCACAAGCTTAATCAAAGACAAGATATTATTGTTGAGTTTAAACAGCCTCAGACAAAAAAATAAACTTTGGGCAATTGTGAGAGACAAGCAAGGACTGAGTTTGGAAGATACAATTGTGTATCTGTTCCCTGACATTCCAACGGAGGTAATAAATGCAAGAAGACGTCTCAGGGAAACAGTGATAGCCCCCAGAGATAAAGGAATTCTCTACAGATGGCTGACTCTGGGACATTTAGTTGTTAATATGGAAAATGAGATTACAGGGAAAAACTTAATAGAAGCAGTAACCAAATTAAGGAATGGAAGTGCCTGAAATGATATATCATGTTTGGTAACACTGAACACAGCGGGACCACGGAGGCACCAAATACAATCACAAAACAAAAATACCCTGTGGAAATAACAAACAGCTCAAGGTCTAATAACACAAAGTTTTACTTAAAGGCATATGTCTCAATAGAACTTATTAAAGCACTAATGCTTAAAACAAATATACGTGTCCAAAAGCAAGCAAGCAAGACCTAAATAGGCTGTTCACAGTCCTTGTATACACTGTGGTCTTCTTGGCTGCTTCTAAGTTGCCAACTTCCAAGTCTGCAGGGAGGCCCAACACAAGGCTGACGTCTCCGATCGGCCGAGAGAGTTTCGATTCACTTCTTCAGAGCCAATACTCTATGGAACCACGCAGTTTACATATTCTGTATGCCTTATCTTGATCCCACATGGGCTCGTGATGGCAAAGCGGTTTTTATGGTGGGATTTTTAGCCACTACCTGGAGGTTGGCAACCATAAATAGAGCAACAGACTTTCCCATGATTGCTCTCTTTAAATATCTGAAAAGCTGTCACTTAGAGGAGGGCAGCAGAAGATAGGACTCCTGTTAGCAGCAGAAGATAGGACTCACAATATTGCATTTAAATTATGGGCAGAAAGGTATTGGCTGGATATTAGGGGAAAAATTTTTTTTTTTACAGTAAGAGTAGTTCAGCAGTGGAATGGGCTCCCCGGGGAGGTGGTGAGTTCCCCCCTCCCTGGCAGACTTCAACTAGCAGCTGGACAAACACTTGTCAGGGATGCTCTAGTACAGGGGTGGGCAATTGTTTTGGCTCGGGGGCCACTTTGTGGGAGCGGAGGTTAGCAGAGGGCCGCACCTTTTAAAATGATTGCATTCATTAGTTAACTTTGCATTTCAGAAAAGGTATAAATTGTATCATAAAAATCAATAAATATAAATTAAATAAAATAGTGGTAGTTTTATTCAATTTATTTATTGTGCTAATTTCATATCATCTATAGCTGCAAGCACATTTCATTTTAGAATCAGTTTAATGAGAGAAATGTACCCTATCACACTTTTCTACAATTTTTTTGAAATCAGGAGATTGCTTGTTGAGAAACCACGCGGCCGACTGTCTTGGCGGGCCGCAAAAAACTCTGTGGCGGGCCGCATGTGGCCCCCGGGCCACAATTTGCCCACCCCTGCTCTAGTCTGATCTTGCCTTGAGCAGGGGGTGGGGCTAGATGAGCTGTAGGACCCCTTCCAACTCTGTGATTCTATGTATGTTTAATGCTTGGTCTTCTCTGGGCAGGGCCCTGCTGAGGAGGCAACAGTTCTTTATCTTTTTTTTTTAATCACTGTAAGGACGCTTTCACCAGTACTCAAAGACAAGACTATGTTGATCACCTGGCCCCACTGCTGGACCTCCTGAGGGCACCTGGGGTGTTTTTGGCCACTGTGTGACCCAGAGTGTTGGACTGGATGGGCCACTGGCCTGATCCAACATTGGCTTTTCTGATGTTCTTAGGGTCTGGCGAAACCATCACATGTTCTGGTTTGGAAATCTGCCGTCGTGTGGATCCCTGAATTTCCAGCAACAGATGGAAAGAGAGAATGGGTAGATGTCGATAACCAATGCAAGCCCAGTTCACTGTTGCCACGTAGTCGATAGAAAGGAAGACACGGCAGTCCTCTCGTGTGCCTTAGTGCCACGGAATTCTATGACAGTACTTTCCCAGGATGAAGCCCTACCGAACAGACCTGTGCAGGATTCAGAGCACACCCATTTAGGATTGCTCTCTAAGCCTCCCCAACACGGTACTTTTCCGTAGCATGTCCCTGAACAGTCTTCAGCGAGCAACAGAAAGGGAAACTAGATGACTGGAACAGATATCAGAAGCACGTGTGCATGACCAGAAGTGTTAGACGGTTTGGAATGTGATAAAATCCAAAAAAAGCAGGGGGAAAGTGCTGAGGTTATGACACTTCAGTCACAGCCAGTTAATTGCAGCTTATGCTTGTTAGCTTGACAAACCCCTTACGCTCACACTTCAGAGAATTTCAGAACAGTTTCTCCCACTCTCTCCGCCTTGCCGGGACTGCTGGACGGCATAGATGCCCCGTTCAGAGCCCCCAATGATGGGTGTGAAGTAGAGATCCCAGCCGGACACTAATCATTCATTGATCTCCCATCATTCCCCCTCAGCAGGTAAGGACACGCAGGGGGAAAAGCTGTGTTTCCTCTCCTAAGCAAACCTCCCGCATTCTGAGTTTGACATTTCTTCTGCGGTATTAACATGTGTATTTTTAGCAAGCTGCCCAGCCGCCGTGACTCACAGCTGATCCGTTGTTTTTTTTAAGGGGAATAAACAAGAAAATAATAGATGCGTGCCCTACGGCCACTGGCTCCCTTTACAGCAAAGTCCTGTCCATGTTTCATCAGAAGTCATTCCTACAGAAGCCAATGGTGTCTGCTTCCAGGCATGTAGTATCAGTAAGATTTCATCACTGGACTAGATGGCCTTTATGGCGCCTTCCAACTTTGTGATTCTGTGATTAAACCTACCCAGCCATCTTCGGGGGGGTCCTGCTTCGGTGCCCCCACCACATGAGGCTAGGCAGGTGTTGCCTAAACGTTCCAAATTCCTCCCCTGTTGTTCTCTTCCACTAGTGGTGAAGGCTAGTTTGTTCTGTTTGACCTACCCCCAACAAGTTACTGGTCCTCCCCCTGGTTGAGTTGTTATGTGTTTTATATGATGAACATAAGAACAGAAGAAAAGCCAATGTTGGATCCGGCCAGTGGCCCATCCAGTCCAACACTCTGCGTCACAGTGTGGCCAAAAACACCAGGTGCCCTCAGGAGGTCCAGCAGTGGGGCCAGGACACTAGAAGCCCTCCCACCTTTGCCCCCCCCAAGCATATGTTTTTACTGAATTGTTTGTTATATATCATTTTATTATTTTCAGTTTAGAAAAGAGACGACTAAGGGGCGCCATGAAAGAGGTTGATAAAATTGTGCATGGGGGTGGAGAGAGTGGACAGAAAGAACTTCTTCTCCCTTTCCCCAAACACTTAAAAGAGGGACATCTAATGAAGCTGACGGGCAGTAGGTTCAGGACGGACAAAAGGAAACACTACTTTCCACAGAGAGTGGTTAAAATGTGGAATTCGCTGCCAGTGGATGGAGTGATGGCCACAGGAATAAACAGCTTCAAAAGGGGAATAGATAAGATTCATGGAGGACAAGTCTATCAGTGGCTAGTAGCCATGGTGACTGAGGGGAACCTCCACATTCAGAGGCACTGAGACTCGGAATCCCAGAGCCAGGAGGAAACATCAGGGGAAGGCCTCGGCCTCTCTGCCCTGTTGTTGGCTCTCCAGAGGAACTGGTTGGCCACTGTGTGAGATGGGATGCTGGACTAGACGGACCACTGGTCTGATCCAGCAGGGCTCTTCTGATGTTCTTATGAAGGCCTCAGCCTCTCTGCCCTGTTGTTGGCCCTCCAGAGGAACTGGTTGGCCACTGTCTGAGACAGGATGCTGGACCAGATGGACTACTAGTCTGATCCAGCAGGGCTCTTCTGATGTTCTTATTATGTTATAATTATTATGTTAGAAAGATTCATGGAGGAGAACTCTATTGGTGGCTATGAGTCACTATAACTAAAGGGAACCTCTCCTTTCAGAGGCACTACACCTCTGAATTCCTGTGCCAGGAGGCAACTTCAGCAGAAAGCCTTGGCCTCTCTGCCTTGTTGGATTGCCAGAGGAAGCCGTCGGCTACTCTGTGAGGCAAGAAAGATGCTGGACTAGATGGACCACTGGTCTGATCCAGCAGGGCTCTGCTTAAATTATTATTATTTTAGAAAGATTCATGGAGGAGAAGTCTATTGGTGGCTATGAGTCACTGTAACTAAAGGGAGCCTCCCCATTCAGAGGCAGTCAACCTCTGAATCCCCCATGCCAGGAAGCAACATCAGGGGAAGGCCTCGGCCTCTCTGCCCTGTTGTTGAACCACCAGAGGAAGTCGTTGGCCACTCTGTGAGGCAAGATGCTGGACCAGATGGACCACTGGTCTGATCCAGCAGGGCTCTTCTGATGCTCATTTTAAACGCTGTTTTAAGGTTGAAACATTTTAATCCTTTGCTTCGGGGGGGGGGGGGGGCGATTTGGGTGGAAACGTTTTAAATCCACAAGTAAGTTCCGTGCAGAGGGAAGGAGGAGACACACGCTAATTCCAATCTGCAGCGCAAAGGGAAGAGAGAAAAGCAGGGAAGGAAACGCAAATGCAGGCAGCCAGGTGGCAAGGCGGCGCCTGATCACCTCATCCAGTTGTACCATCCAGGCGCAGCGCCCTGCAAAGCAAGAAGCGCTCTTCCTTAGGGTTGCCAAGTCTGGGTTGGAAAATACCTGGGGACTTTGGGGGTGGAGCCAGGAGAGGGCGGGGTTAGGGGAGGAGAGAAGCCTCAGCATGGTACAATGCCAGAGAGTCCACCCTTCAAAGCAGCCATTTTCTCAGTTTGGAGAGCCAGTTTGGTGTAGTGGTGTAGTGGCGCGGACTCTAATCTGGGAGAACCGGGTTTGATTCCCCACTCCTCCACTTGCACCTGGCTGGATGACCGTGGGCAAGCCATAGCTCTGTCCCAGCTGTTCTCTCAAGGACAGCTTGGGAAAGAGTTCTCTCAGCCCCACCGACCTCACAGGGTGCCTGTTGTGGGGAGGGGAAGGGAAAGGAGTTTGTAGGCCGCTCTGAGACTCCAAGTGAGTGAAGGGCGGGATATAAATCCAATCTCTTCTTCTTCTTCTTCTTTCATGCAATCAACACAGTGTTTCTTGTTAAACCAAAAGACGGACCATTTGCTAAATATTACTGCTGTGGTGCCAGACTCAGAGGGGAAGGGGATGCGGCTCGGCGACAGAGCATCTTCTCTGTGCGCACAACACCAACTATCTTGTTCCTGTGCCCTCCTCCTTTGTTCGCTCCAGGCTCCCAGGACATTATCTGCAGGCTCCTAGCCTTGAAGGTTATTTTATTGTCATGGTTGGAATGTTATGCCTAGGACTTAGCACATCTGGGTCACACAGGCCAAAAGGGGGAATGTTTATGCCTTTCACACCTACGGTGGGAACAAACGGGCTCTTTTGTCTTCCCACACTTTTCCTTGTATGCTGATTGGTGGTATATGTTTAAACCTGCATGCTGGCAGGTATATTAACCCCCAGCCTCCTTTGTATGGTATCTCTAACAAACATAGAGACCTGTTCCAGTATCCGGGTTTGATTCCCCACTCCTCCACTTGCACCTGGCTGGAGGACCTTGGGCAAGCCATAGCTCTGTGCCAGCTGTTCTCTCAAGGACAGTTTGGGAAAGAGTTCTCTCAGCCCCACCTACCTCACAGGGTGTCTGTTGTGGGGAGGGGAAGGGAAAAGGAGCTTGTAAGCCGCTCTGAGACTCCAAGTGAGTGAAGGGCGGGGTATAAATCCGATCTCCTCTTCCTCCTCCTCTTCTCCAGGGGAGCTGATCTCTCTCAGCTGGAGATCAGTTGTAAAAGCAGGGGATCCCCAGGCCCCACCTGGAGGCTGGCAACCCTACTCTTCCTCCTCCTCTTCCATCCCTCCTCCTCCTCTTCTGGAAATCATCATGTATTTTACTTATTTATGTATTTATTTAATCCAACTTATTATCCCGCCCTCCCTGCCGAGGCAGGATCAGGGTGGCTTACATTAAAGATTAAAATATTAAGAAACCAAAGCATTGGCGCAATGCAATGGGTAGATTTCTTTTTGGGGGGGAGGGGAGGGGATTGTGCCAATGCAATTGCATTGGCACAATCCCCTCCCCTCCCCCCCAAAAAAAGAAATTTGCCCAAGAAGAACCAGAAAAGGAAAGTCCTTTTTTCCCCCCTAGTGGCTTTTCCCCACCCATTCTGTTCCCCCAACATCCTCCTCCTTATAAACAGGGCGCCCACAGAAGCAGTTAAGGAGAGGAGGAGGGCTGCACCCGTTGAACTTCTGCCTGGCGCCCAGGGAGACCCTCAGGAAGGGCGTCCCACTTCCTCAAAGGGGCGGGGCGACGCGCCGTGACGCGCACCCCCCTCGCCCCGCCCCCTCCCGCCGCCGCCCCCTCCCATTGGCTCCCGTTGCCTCGAGGCGACGCGTCCGAGGGGCGAGAAGGGGCGTGTCCGCGCAGGCCCCGCCCCCCCAGCTCTGAGGGGGAAAAGGCCTTCCGCGGACCCCCCTCAGGCCGGGACCCGACCGCCAGGCCGCCCTCCCGGGAGCCGCGCTGCCGCCCGCGGAGCCCTACCTCGCCTCCCGTGGTCGTTCGGCGGCGGCCTCCGCAGGGCCATGGTCTCCGGGCGCCGACGAGCATCCCGACCGGGCCGCCGCGGCGTCGCGAATCCCCGCCCCTTCCCGTTGGCCCCGCCCACTGCTTCTCGCGGCGGCCAGGCGCGTCACCGCCGCTGTCGGGGGGGGGGGGAAGGAAAGAGGCGCACTGCGCATGCGTCCCCTGCCTCGCGTATAGGGAACAGGGCGTAGACGCGAGTCGTCGGCACTTCGGGTTCAAAAGCGAAGGGCGCCGGTTGTTTTCTATGGGCGTTGAGGGGTGCTGCGGGAACTATCCTAGGGGCGCGCTGTTTACATTTCGTGCTTGCGAGGAAGGGTTAAAAAAAATCACCGGGTGGAACCGCTGCTGGACATCTTCGTCCACTGGCAGAAGACAGAGAGAGAGAGAGGTAGGGATGCCAGCCTCCAGGTGGGACCTGGGGAATCCCTCTAAAAATTCTACTTTGTGAGCTACTGGCACTAAAGTGATGAGTGCGCGCTTTGGCTGCTGCATCAGTTAGAAGAAGAAGAAGAGATTGGATTTATACCCCGCCCTCCACTCCCCAAGGGAGTCTCAGAGCGGCTTACAAACTCCTTTTCCCTTCCCCTCCCCACAACAGACACCCTGTGAGGTAGGTGGGGCTGAGAGAGCTCTTTCCCAAGCTGTCCTTGAGAGAACAGCTGGGACAGAGCTATGGCTTGCCCAAGGTCATCCAGCCAGGTGCAAGTGGAGGAGTGGGGAATCAAACCCGGTTCTCCCAGATTAGAGTCCGCGCACTTCACCACGACACCAAACTGGCTCTCTTTAGTTTGCTCTGGAGCCATCCTTCCTGAGCTAAGGCAAAAATGGGTGAGCCGGAGGCGAAAAAACCCTCCCACTGTTGCCCCCCCCCCCCCCCCGGCACCTTCAAATCGCAAGATGTCACAGCCCCGCTGTACGCTGCATTGGTTAGGCTGCCCCTGGAGTCTTGTGTCCGGTTCTGGAGGCCTCACTACAAAAGGGATGTGGACAGAATGGATGATCGGGGGCCTGGAGACCAGGAAGTCCTACGAGGAAAGGCTGAGGGACTTGGGAAAGTTCAGTCTGGAGACGAGGCAGAGGGGGGACAGGGTGGCTCCCTCTTGAAGTCTCTGAAGGGCTGTCACTTGGAGGAGGGCAGGGAGCTGCTCCTGTTGGCAGCAGAGGAGAGGACTCGCAAGAATGGGTTTAAATTCAGGGTGCTAAGGGACCGCCTGGATCCTAGAAAAACCTTTTTGACAGCCAGAGCTGATGCTACAGTGGAATGGGCTGCCCAGGAGGTGGCAGAGAGTTCCCCCTCCCTGGCAGTCTTCAAGCAGCGGCTGGACAGACCCTTGTCAGGGATGCTCTAGGGCAGGGGTGGGCAAATTGCGGCCCGGGGGCCACGTGCAGCCCGCCGCAGAGTCTTTTGCAGCCCGCCAAGAAGATTTCAGGACTTCCAGAAAATTGAGCCTAAATTCAATTTGCTCTCTTGTCCCATCACTGCTGATATTGATGCAGCACCTGAGGAGCTGCCGCTTGAACTTATTGACATGCAGTCAGATCACACTGCGAAAGAGATGCTTAATGCTGTGACATTAGTTGACTTTTACAAATCTTTGTCTGCTGAAAAATTTCCAGGTATGAAGAAATTTGCTGGGAAAATGTTCTCTATATTTGGGTCTACATATATTTGTGAGCAACGTTTTTTTTTGCATGAAGATCAACAAGAGCAAATATAGATGCTTTTTGACAGACATTAACTTGCCGGCTGTGATGAGAATCTCAGCACGCCATCTCCCTCCTGGTTTCCAAAAAATTGTAGAAAAGAAGAAGAAGAGATTGGATTTATACCCCGCCCTCCACTCCCCAAGGGAGTCTCAGAGCGGCTTACAAACTCCTTTTCCCTTCCCCTCCCCACAACAGACACGCTGTGAGGTAGGTGGGGCTGAGAGAGCTCTTTCCCAAGCTGTCCTTGAGGGAACAGCTGGCACAGAGCTATGGCTTGCCCAAGGTCATCCAGCCAGGTGCAAGTGGAGGAGTGGGGAATCAAACCCGGTTCTCCCAGATTAGAGTCCGTGCACTTAACCACTACACCAAACTGGCTCTCTGTGACAGGGTGTGATAGGGTACATTTGTCTCATTAAACTGATTCTAAAATTAAATGTGCTTGCAGCTATAGACGATATGAAATTAGCACAATAAATAAATTGAATAAAACTACCACTATTTTATTTAATTTATATTTATTGATTTTTATGATACAATTTATACCTTTTCTGAAATGCAGAGTTAACTAATGAATGCAGTCATTTTAAAAGGTGCGGCCCTCCGCTAACCTCCGCTCCCACAAAGTGGCCCCCGAGCCAAAACAATTGCCCACCCCTGTCTAAGCTGTTCCTTCTAAGCTGAGTCAGTGTGAGCTAGCACGCAGTTTTTTAGCCTCTGGCTCCCACATTTTTGTCTTAGCTCAGGAAGGATGGGGCGCCAGAGCAACTAATTTATGCAGCAGCCAAATCACTTGCTCACCACTTTTAATGCCAGTAGCTCACAAAGTAGGATTTTTGCTCACAAGACTACACAGCTCAGAGGGAACTTTGCTGGGGATCCCGTGGAATTACAGCTCATCTCCAGAAAGACCCATAGCCAGGATTTGGGGCAAAAATTTTTTCTGGTTGGGCTGAAGTTCTGAGTGCAGAAAGAAAAGCCACATCCTGTGTTGTGCAGAGGGTTGGACTAGATGTCCCTGGAGGTCCCTTCCAGCTCTATGATTCTAATAGAAAGCTCTTACCAAGATAGATCTCTAAACTGTAAGCTGTTACCCACTTTAGATGGCAGTTCTCAGCTGCTGCAAGTTAATCACTTCTTCCAGGCTAAGCAAAAATTCCAATAACAAGCCAGCAGGTGGGGGGTGGTGACTTTTATAGCCAAGAAAGCTAACCCTTAGGTAGAAAAACTCTCTTAAAGGAGGCCAGTTTCTTGACACAGAGTTAGAAGGGATCCTAGAGGTCACCTACTCCAGCCTCCTTGCTCAGTGTGGGACTTAGTCAACAATTAGTTAAAGGACCACATGCCTTTAAAAAAAAAACCAGGAGAAATTCTTGTGGGGCTGTGCCAAAATCCTCACTGTAGCTGCGGACCTGTCTCCAGACTACAGAGATAATTTCCCCTGGAGGAAATGGATGCTTTGGAGGCCCTCCAGAAGTCATCACCCCCACTTGCTGGCTTGTTCTCAGAATTTTTTTTTTCCAACACAAAAAGTATATGTACATAAGTATGTTTCATCAAACATATTTTCGGAGTCATACATAATTTTCAATCCATACATAAAATTTTGACCATATTTTTAGAAATAGCTCTTCATTTCTTCCATGAATATGGTAGCTAATCCTATCCAGTTCTGCAAGTTCCATCAATTTCTCTAGAAATAGTTCTGGGAATGGTGATTCATTCTCTTTCCACCGTCTTGCCCAGCTTAATCGTGCCGCAGTAAGAATATATACTATTAGCTTTTGTTCTTCCTTCTTTAGTCCCTCAGGTAGCATGTTCAATAAGTATATTTCTGGGCAACTTGGTAGGGTTACCTTCAATATTTCTTCTAGTACCATTTTAACATTTATCCAGTATTTTTGGGCCTTTCCACATTTCCACCACATATGATAGAAGGTTCCCACTTCTCTATCACATTTCCAACATACATTAGACACATTCCCATAACATTTTGAGAGTCTATCAGGCGACCAGTGCCATCTATAGAACATCTTATATAAGTTTTCTTTATAAGAGACTGCGCTAGTAAATTTTAATGTTCTCCACATTTTTAACCAATCTTCTATAGATATGGTATATCCAAAGTCCCGCATCCAGGTCACCATTACATTCTTAACTGTCTCTTCTTGCATTGCTTCTGCTAATAATGTTCTATAAATTTTCTTGTTCTCAGAATTGTTGCTTAGGTTGGCAGGAGTGATTAACTTGCAGCAGCTGAGAACTGTCATCTAAAGTGGGTGACAGCTTGTAATTTAGAGATCTATCCTGGTTACAGCTTTCTTAGCTAATAGGCTTAATAGGCTAAGGGTGATTGCTAGTATATGAACAAATTTAGAGTCCAGTGGCACCCATAAGACCAACACAGTTTTATTCAAGGTATGGGCTTTCGTGTGCACGCACACTTTTTCAAATACATCGGAATGGGAGGTAAGGTTCAAACCTATAGACGGACTGAACAGCAAATTAGGACCTCACATGATGAAGATGTGCAAAGACAAAACTAAATAACAAGCTGAGGCTATAAGGCCGACAGTTGTAAAGCAATAAGTATGTCAGAATAGCAGATAAATGTGTAAAGGTATCTTTTCTAATTGTGGGCAGTCAACTGATGCTCTCCATTCCCTCCTCTCAGGTGTGGACGTCCTTTAACGGCATAAGAACACCTATGTGGAACAGACAGCTTGAGAAGACTCAGAGAGAGGAGAGCAGCTGAGTCATAATCCTCAGAACTTCCGGGCTTTTCTTTCTCTGCTGAGAACTTCAGCCGCACCAGAAAAATAAAAATTGCCCCCCAAGCCACAAAATCCTGGCACTGGGCCTGCTGGAGGGTGAAGTCTGTGGCTCAAGTGCGGCTTCCCTCTATATCACGGCTCAGCCTAACTACTGAGAAGAAGAGACACTGGGGCAAAAATACTCTTGTAAGCGCCGGCACAAATGAAGCACTGATCGAGGCCATTGTCACCCAGGTGATTTGTGGCCTGGCCTGGATACGGTGTATAAAGTACTGGGTCCAGAGACACGTTGCAGTGAAATCAGCTCATAAGTTTATTGATGGGGCAATTCCAGGCTGCTGAACGGGGCTCGGGGGTCTGCTGAAATACACGTCTAAACCGCGCCCCCGGCCTTGCCCAAACTCCCTGATAGGATTAGTCATGAGCAGTGTTCCCTGTAAGCTGAGTTCGTGTGAGCTAGCTCACAGTTTTTTAGCCTCCGGCTCATACATTTTTATCTTGGCTCAGGAAGGAGGGCTCCAGAGCAGACTAATTTATGCAGGAGCCAAATCACTTGCTCAGAACTTTTATGCCAGTAGCTCACAAAGTAGAATTTTTGCTCACAAGACTCCACGGCTTAGAGGGAACACTGCTCATGAGTTACCTTAAACCAGGGGTGGGCAATTGTTTTGGCTCGGGGGGCCACTTCGTGGGAGCGGAGGTTAGCGGCGGGCCGCACCTTTTAAAACGATTGCATTCATTAGTTAACTTTGCATTTCAGAAAAGGTATAAATTGTATCATAAAAATCTATAAATATAAATTAAATAAAATAGTGGTAGTTTTATTCACTTTATTTATTGTGCTAATTTCATATCGTCTGTAGCTGCAAGCACATTTCATTTTAGAATCCGTTTAATGAGAGAAATGAGAGAGCCAGTCTGGTGTAGTGGTTAAGTGCGCGGACTCTAATCTGGGAGAACCGGGTTTGATTCCCCACTCCTCCACTTGCACCTGGCTGGATGACCTTGGGCAAGCCATAGCTCTGTACCAGCTGTTCCTTCAAGGACAGCTTGGGAAAGAGTTCTCTCAGCCCCACCTACCTCACAGGGTGTCTGTTGTGGGGAGGGGAAGGGAAAGGCATTTGTAAGCCGCTCTGAGACTCTTAAGTGAGTGAAGGGCGGGATATAAATCCAATCTCTTCTCTTCTTCTTCTTCTACCCTATCACACTTTTCTACAATTTTCTGGAAATCAGGAGATTGCTTGTTGAGAAACCACGTAGCCGACTGTCTTGGCGGGCCGCAAAAAACTCTGTGGTGGGCCGCATGCGGCCCCCGGGGCCGCTATTTGCCCACCCCTGCCTTAAACCATAGGTCCCCTGGTGGAACCTGGGTGGCCGCTTGGTCTAATTTACAATCGGCCGGGCTATTGTCTCCCGAAGCGGAGCTCCAGTAGCCAGCCCGGCCACGTGCGTTTCTCTGACCGCGTGCACAGTTGCCATTAGGACGTAACACAGTGGGGAACCAGGTTTTCTCCTGCCTCCCTGCAGGAGAATTGCACACCTCCGGAATCTAGCACCTCCTGGGTCTTCTCGTCCACCCTGCAATTGATCCCACGTGTGCTTTCCTGTGTGATGTGTTTGGGAAGGACACCAGTAAAGCCGGGTCGGTGCCCATGTGCTGGTGGGGAAGTTCAGATCTCACCAGCCTGCCCTATGCTGGTTAGGCGGGATATAAATCTAAATTAATAATAATAATAATAATAATTCTTTGTGCCATTTTCCCCCTGCCCCAGAGCTTCACAGTGGCCGTTCCCCTCTTCCCACCATCGCAGAAGCCCTTTTGAAAAAGCAGCGACGGACATAATATAATTCCAGGGGTCATTTCGTAGAAAAAGAGGTGCAGGAGCTCATTAGCATAGCTAATTAGCATATGCCACGCCCCCTGACATCACCAGCCGAATGTCCGTTTCAGCTCCATTATACCTTATGGGCCATTGACGTCAATGGCAAAAACTCATAGGGTATATGAGGGGCTGGAGGGGAGAGGGTTTGGGGGAGAGGCTCCAAACTTGCAGGGTAGCTGCTGGGGCCTCTCCCCGAACTACCCACCAAGTTTCAAGAAGATTGGACCAGGGGGTCCAATTCTATAGGCCCCCAAACAGATTGCCCCATCCCCTCCATTGTTCTCTATGGTGGGGGGGAAGCGTTACTTTTTTCCCACCGTGGAGAACAATGGAGGGAATGGGAGCAACCTGTTTGGGGGCCCGTAGAATTGGACCCCCGGTCCAAACTTCTTGAAACTTGGTGGGTATTTCGGGGAGAGGCTCCAGCAGCTACCCTGCAAATTTGGAGCCTCTGCCTCAAACCCCCTCCCTGTTGACAGTTAATCTCCAGCACTAAGATCAGCCAGATCTATTTGACAGCTATCTGTCAGATTGGTAGCTGTGTAGAGCAAGTCTAAACTGGTTATGACTGGCACTGAAGTAAGGTCAGTCATAATGACTCAGCACGAAGCTGATTGGTCACTACATGTATATATGGAATTGTATAGTGTCTATGTGTGTCCATTCTCTTGTATTACGGTTCTGGCGAAGCATTTTGATTCTGTAAATAATAAATCCTGTATATAGTTTACCACAGGACTGTGTAAGTGTGGTTGCTATAAGGAGTTGCAGCAGCGTGAATGCTGGTGAGAACTGGGAAAGCTGGGGTGCTGAAAGTGGCTGGAGTGGCTGCAAATTTGGAGCCTCTGCCTCAAACCCCCTCCCCTCCAGCCGCTTTTTAAGCCACCGCTGAATTCCGGCAGCAATCCAGCGGCGGGCCGAATCAAATCAGAGAATCTGATTCGGCCTGTGGCTGCCCTAGTGCCCACTCCTGGGCTGGCGGAGCTCTGCTCCACCTAGCTCCGGCCCCAAATGACCCCTGAATGATGCTATGAGAATCTGGCTGCTGGTTCCTCTGAATCCTCAGCTTTCGTTTTTCTAAAAGGAATAAGGTCTTCTTCTGATGGAGTCTTCTTCCCTTGTTACTCTGCTAAGTGGTGTATATTTTGTAAAGATGAGCTTGCAGCTGGCACCTTCTCCCTTGAACGATTTCACTGGTCCCGCTTGGAAAATATCCATGACCTTAAGTTCCAGGTCCCAGCTGGAGGCTGGCGTCGTCCCTAGGGAGGAGTCCCAAAAGGCTTGCCTGGGGCTCAGATTTAGTTCGCCAGTTTGGTGTAGCGGTTAGGAGTGTGGACTCTTAAGAGAACCAGGTTTGATTCCCCACTCCTCCACGCGTTTATTTTCTTCGTTTCGTATACAGAACTTCTTCAGAGCTGTTACCAATAAACATTTACAATTTAATACTCCGTAACAAGTTATTACAATAAAAACGAACTACTTAAATTGACCGGACGTGAACTAACCATTTTGTTGTAATAAAATGTTATGGAGTATTAATATAATAAATAAACCGGGGTCTTCGTTCTTCTTATGATTGCAGCTGTTTTGAAGCATTCTGCTCCTGGAATTAAGAAAAATTGGTGATTAGTTGTGTAGTTAGCACTTACCTGTTTTGTATTGAGGTTTCCTTTTAAATGGTGAAGCTTTTTGCTTTTGGAACGGAAGAGCTTTCTGCTCCTAGAACTAACGGCGGTTTCCTTTTAAATGGTGAAGCTTTTTGCTTTTGGAACTGAAGAGCCTTCTGCTCCCAGAACTAATGAGAAAATAATTAGGTTACAAACTGTATAGTTAGCACTTACTTCTTGACTGTGCATTGTAAATGACGCTTGTATTCTATGTGTATTTAATATCATACAACTCTATTTAGCGTCTTACTCTCAGCCACTTTGTTTAATTTTGTGCTGTTATTAGCTGAGGGGTTTTCTTTGTGACCTTGGGTCTGTCACAAGTTCTCTCAGAGCTGTTCTCTCAAGGACAGTTGTCTCCGAGCTCTGTCAGCCCCGCCTACCCCACAGGGTGTCTGTTGTGGGGAGGGGAAGGGAAAGGAGTTTGTAAGCCACTCTGAGACTCCCTTGGGTAGTGAAGGGCGGGGAATAAATCCAATCTCTTCTTCTTCCTTGTCCAGAGAAGAGTGAGACTGGTCTCCCGGGATCCAGTGGTGCAGTCGAATAGGAACTGATGTCGGGTCGCCAGGTCTGGGTGGGGAAATACCTGGAGATTTCCAGGGCGGAGCTTGGGGAGGGGAGGGACCTCCACAGGACAGAATGCCATAGAGTCCGCCCTCCAAAGCAGCCACTTTCTCCAGGGGAACTGATCAATCACCTGGAGAACCGTTGACATAGCAGGAGATCTCCAGGCCCCAGGGGTCCGTGGGAGGGGGAGCGCACAGGAGCCCAGCTCCGGGAGTGAGGAGCCCAGGGGGCGGGCACATGACCAAGCCCCGCCCCCTCCTCGGCTTCCCCCGAGCAGTGCAGAGGCGCAGCGCCCCGGGGAAAGCCCTGCTAGGGGCTTTATTGTTTTTCATGTTTTGTTTTAATATTGATAATTTTATCATTGTTCCTTTTATGACTGTGTGCTGCTTTTCCAGAGACTTGCTCAAGGGGGCATATACATTTTCTAAGTAGACCATTTTTTATCTGGGCACATGGCACATAAGTACTGGAGAAATTTCACCAACCCTTCAGCAGCTTCCACCCCACCAGTTTGGTGTAGTGGTCAGGAGTTGGACTCTAATCTGGGAGAACCGGGTTTGATTCCCCACTCCTCCGCATGCAGCTGCTGGTGTGACCTTGGGCCAGTTACAAGTTCTCTCAGAGCTGTTCTCTCACGAGCAGTTCTCAAAAGACCTCTCTCAGCCCCACCTACCTCACAGGGTGTCTTGTTGTGGGGAGGGGAAGGGGAAGGGATGGGTGGTGCACATGTCCTGGGTCTCTCAAGTCTACTTGAAACCTGGTGGTTTCAAGGGAGCAGGAAGAGAATGAGGGTGTGTTCTTTACGCTTATTTTTATTGCACCAAGTATTGGCTGGGGAAGGGACTGGAGGAAGAGCAGGTCAGTTTCACTCAGCTGTGGAGTGGAGCCTGAGGGGTGGGTGTGGCCTTCGGACACACTTTTGGCATGTTATGGGGTGTGGCATATGCAAATAAGTTATGCAAATGAGTTATGCTAATGAGCTCCTGCCCCTCTTTTTCCACGAAATGACCCCTGCCAAGCCCTACCTGGAGGCTGGCAACCTGAAATGGAAGACAGTCACGCCAGGGAGGCTTGTGGACTTCTGGCCAGCCTCTTTCTTTGTGAGTTTTGCCGTGCATGAATTCTGCCCGGTCTTTATAACTGTTCTCCTACTACCGGTTATTGTATTCAGGAAACCTTTTCGTGTTCCCTCTGCCGAGCTTCCCAGCGCCAAAAGGCTGGTCTCGCTGTATATGGTTGCCAACTCCGTGTTGGGGGTTAAGTGGAGCTGTGGGGGTGGAGACTGGAGAGGTCAGAGTTTGGGGAGGGGAGGGACCTTTGTGGGGTGTAATGCCACAGAGTCCTCCCTCCAAAACCGAGCTTTTCTCCAGGGGAACCGGCCTCTATCTCCTGGAAATCAGTTATGCGTCTGGTACATCCTCAGGCCACACCTGGAGGTTGGCAATCGAAGTGAGAGCGTGTGAGAGCCAGTGTGGTGTCGTGGACGGAGTGACGGACTGGCATCTTTGGGTGGCCAGAGTTTGAATCCCCACCTCTACTGCGGAAGCTTGCTGGGTGACCTCGGTCCTGTCACAAACTCTCGGCCTGGTCTACTTCCCAGGGTTGTTGTGAGAACAGAGGAGAGGTGCATGATGTTCTAAAAGCCATTTTGAGTCCCCGCTCGGGGGGAAAACTGGAAACGCATCACCCTGATGCACGTCCAGCATGGCACGTGATTATGTCCAGCTCACAAGTGTGCCCCAGAGACGGGGAATAACAGCCATGGGTGGATGTCTGGAGGTTTGACCAAGACATGCATATCTTCCTGGACATCTAGGGAAAGGGAAAGGTTCCCCTTGCTCTAAAGCCAGTCAAATCCGACTCTAGGGGGCAGTGCTCATCTCTTTTTTCCAAGCCGAAGAGCCAGCGCTGTCCGAAGACGTTTCCGTGGTCATGTGGCCGGCATGACTAAACGTTGAGGTGCATGGAATGCTGCACTGAGGTGCACAGAATTTATCTACTTGTAATTTCTTCTTTCGAACCGTGAGGTTGGCAGGAGCTGGGGCCAGAGACGAGAGCTCACTCCCTCATGCGGGCACTTGGGTCTCGAACTACCGAACTACAGACCTTCCGGTCGCAGTTCAGCGTCTTAACCTCTGATCTAGGATGCCCTAATAATTATACCAGATGCAGTCCCCTGTACCGATCCCCAGCCAGTCAAGGATGTCCACAGGAACAGGGGAAAGGAGCAGGCGATCCCACCTTCCGGTGCCTGCCCAGAACAGAGGCTGTAGGACCTGATTGAAGAGTGTACTGGATGAATTCTTCCCCTGTGAGGAGCATTGTTTGAAGGCAACCAAAAATATGTTATTCCGGAGAATCTTGTCTCACCAGCTATCTACTCAGCTGATGAATACTTACACAGGAACAACTACAAAAAATTTTGGACTGCAACTTTACTTGACTTTGTTAAAGTGGTGCTATAGACATTTGCATAAGTTTCCTTTGTATTATATAAAAAGCATTGACAGCCAGGGGTCATTTCGTAGAAAAAGAGGTGCAGGAGCTCATTAGCATAACTCATTTGCATAACTCATTTGCATATGCCCCCCCCACCCCCCACCCCCTAACATACCGGAAGTGTGTCAGAAGGCAACACCCACCCCTCAGGCTCCACTCCACAGGTGAGTGAAACTGACCTGCTCTTCCTCCATTCCCTTCCCCATCCAATACTTTGTGCAAGAAAAATAAGCGTCAAGAACACACCCGCATTCTCTTCCTGCTCCCATGAAACCACCCGGTTTCAAGTAGACTTGAGATACCCAGGACATGTGCACCACCCATCCCTTCCCCTCCCCACAACAAGACATCCTGTGAGGTAGGTGGGGCTGAGAGAGGTCTTTTGAGAACTGCTCATGAGAGAACAGCTCTGAGAGAACTTGTGACTGGCCCAAGGTCACACCAGCAGCTGCATGTGGAGGAATGGGGAATCAGACCCGGTTCTCCCAGATTAGAGCCCAACTCCTGACCACTACACCAAACTGATGGGGGGGAAGCTGCTGAAGGGCTGGTGAAATTTCTCCAGGACTTATGTGCCATGTGCCCAGATAAAAAATGGTATACTTAGAAAATGTATATGCTGCCTTGAGCAAGTCTCTGGAAAAGCAGCACACAGTCATAAAAGGAACAATGATAAAATTGTCAATATTAAAACAAAACATTAAAAACAATAAAGCCCCTAGCAGGGCTTTCCCCGGGGCGCTGCGCCTCTGCACTGCTGGGGGAAGCCGAGGAGGGGGCGGGGCTTGGTCATGTGCCCGCCCCCTGGGCTCCTCACTCCTCACTCCTCACTCTATTCTTGTACCTGATTTACATCTCTAAAGCTGTGCTCCTTTTTACTGTAACTTGTGTGCCCAGAACAGAAGACACAAAAGTTAGCAGGCTCCAAGCAAGCCACAGCTCCAAGGCTGGGAGGTTACTTTGGGCTTGGCATTAAAAATTGTCCTCGAGGAATGAGAGGAAAAAGGCAGAGCTTCAGCGCCCTCTGCTGACCACTCTGGCACATGTCAAGCAGACAGCGGCATTTAACACAACGGGACTCTCTGGGCGATTCTGCGTCTAGCATGCGCTCCACATTTTCTCAACTGGGAGGGAGGAGTGCAGCTCAAAACCACATTCAGATACCCCGGGGGCAACGCCGTACTGACGGCAAAGTTCCCCCTGAATGGCCATAAAAGGGCCGTAAATCTATGCAGAAGGTACCATAAAACCCGATGCTCAAAGAAAGCAAAAGCGGCCCGCAGCGTGGAGGGTACCATAAAACCCGATGCTCAAAGAAAGCAAAAGCGACGTGCAGCGTGGAGGGTACCATAAAATCCCAAGCCCAAAGAAAGCAAAAGCGGCGTGCAGCGTGGAGGGTACCATAAAATCCCACGCCCAAAGAAAGCAAAAGCGACGTGCAGCGTGGAGGGTACCATAAAATCCCAAGCCCAAAGAAAGCAAAAGCGGCGTGCAGCGTGGAGGGTACCATAAAATCCCAAGCCCAAAGAAAGCAAAAGCGGCGTGCAGCGTGGAGGGTACCATAAAATCCCACGCCCAAAGAAAGCAAAAGCGACGTGCAGCGTGGAGGGTACCATAAAATCCCAAGCCCAAAGAAAGCAAAAGCGGCGTTGGAGGGTACCATAAAATCCCACGCCCAAAGAAAGCAAAAGCGACGTGCAGCGTGGAGGGTACCATAAAATCCCAAGCCCAAAGAAAGCAAAAGCGGCGTTGGAGGGTACCATAAAATCCCAAGCCCAAAGAAAGCAAAAGCGGCGTGCAGCGTGGAGGGTACCATAAAGTCCGATGCTCAAAGGAAGAGAAAGCAGCATGCAATGCAGAGGGGAATTTCTTTTTTTTTTAAATTAATTTTTTATTTAAATATATTAAAAACCCAGAAATAAACATCAAGTACACACCCCACTGCATTCGGCAGAAACACCTTCCCCCTCCCCAGACCCACCCCACCGAAGAAAACAGGAGGAAATCCGGCACCCGAGAACCCACCCCTGCGCCCCTTTCTCCATCCAGGAGAGGCGGTTCCCGGCCCCGGCCTGCAGGTGGCGCTGCCCCGGGCTCCCGTTCCCCGCCGGAGCGCTTTGGACGGCGCACGCGCACTCCCCTCTCTGAGCGCGGGCGGCGGCTTCCCTTCCCACTTCCGGCCCGGGAACCGGAAGCGGGAAGCCGCGGGCGGACCGGTTTGGCGGTGGCACCGGGCAAGATGGCGGATCGGGAGGAGGCGCTGAGGGAGTTCGTGGCCGTGACCGGGGCCGAGGAGGAGCGGGCGCGCTTCTTCCTGGAGTCGGCGGGCGGGGACCTGCAGGTAGGCCTGGCGGGGCCGGGGGGGGGAGAGCGAGGCGAGGGGGAAGGCCCGGCCTGCCCTCCTTTGGAAGCCGCCTTCCCGTCGCGGGGCGGAGCCGACGCTGGCCCCGCCCCCAGCCCACCAGGGGGCCGCCGAGAGACCACGCCCCCTTCCTTCCTTCCTTCCTTCCTTCCTTCCCGGGGGGGGGGGGGGCGCCGTCTTCCTCGTGCGCCTCTCCCGCCCTCCCCCCGCCCTCCCGCGGGCTGCCTTTTGCCAACCTCCAGGCGGCGCCTGGAGATCTCCCGGAATCGCGACTGGTCCCCCGAGCTGCGGAGATCCCCAGGAGGAAATGGCCGGTTCAGAGGGCGAGGCCTGCGGTGCGCCTTCGACTCTGGGCGGAGTCCTTCCTCGCCCGCCTTCAATAATAATAATAATAACAATATACTTTATTGTCATTGTACATAGCACAATGGAAAAATTTCGAAAAGTGCCATCCTTCAGTGACTCGCAACATATAATCATGCGCACTCACACCGACATTCACGACGGCTTCTCCCTTGTGATTTACACAGCAACCAAACCACTGTGAGAGAAATTGTGACTGGCCCAAGGTCACACCGGCAGCTGCATGGGGGGGGAGTGGGGAATCAAACCCGGTTCTCCCAGATTAGAGTCCGCTGCTCCTAACCACGACACCAAACTGTACTGCGTTCATAGTTTGGCTTTGTCACCGTGATTGAAGGTGGTTTGCAGTAAATATAGAGACGCAATCAGACACCGGGGAACCATGCAACAGCGTTAGAGGGCGAGAAGCTCTCTGAGGCAAGGCCTACTATAAGCAATAAGGAAGGGGGATTCCAAGGTAAAGGTAATGCAGTAAAAGCAGGTGGCAGATACAGTAATTATAGCTGTTCCCTTCTGCAGTAGAAAAGAGCAAGAGTCCAGTAGCACCTTAAAAGACGAACAAAATTTGTTCCAGGGGACAAGCGTACAACATCATCCGGCCCTCCTGTCTTATCCTTACAGCTACAAAACCCATGAGGTTGGTTGGGCGGAGAGCGTGTGACTGGCCCAAGGTCACCCAGCGAGCTTCCGCGGCAGAGTGGGGACTCAAACTCGGGTCTCCTGGATCCTAGTCCAGCCCTCCAACCACTCCACCATCCTGGCTGTCACATATTTAACTGTGACAGGCCCGAAGTGACGCATTGAGTCTCTGAGGCAGAGTGGGGGTTTGCATCTGGGTCTCTCAGATCCCTCACCGGATATTCTAACCATTGTACCATGCTGGCTGGCTGTGTTATGAACTTCCTGCGCTGAGAAAGAGGTTGGCCTAGATGGCCCCTATGTCCCCTTCCAGCTCTGTGAGACGGATCCCACTTGTTCAGGGCTTTTCTTGCAATCTCTGTGACAGCCGTCTGCCGTCGTCTGGAAGGTTTGTGAATCAGGAAGAACTGGTTTCTGAGATACTGCCTCAGTTTCCAGGGAGATTGGGCCTGTTCCGATTACAAAAGCTGCCCCAGGCCAAGGGAGACGCCAAGCCAGGTGCTTATTCACCATGGCTGCCTCCATTTCTGGGGGGGAAAAATACGTAGACCTCATACGGATCTTCTGTATTTTATGTTATGATGGTAATATGCTATACAGATTCTTCAGGCTTACAGATACTCACAAGCTTTTGTCAACTCAACCAATACGGGCAGTCCGTCTTGGCTGCTCTTGCGCATGTAGATTCAAATCCAGCAGCATCGTAGAGATCGAGGTTTTCAGTTTTCCAGAGTCAAAGCTCCCTTCTTCAGATACAAGCAGGAATGGAGATCCCTGAGTCCTTACCTCTCAGTCTGAAGGTGGGAGGGGTGTATGAAAGAAGAAGAAGAAGAGGTTGGATTTATACCCCACCCTTCACTCAAAGTCTAAGAGGAGCTTACAAACTCCTTTCCCTTCCCTTCCCCACAACAGACGCCCTGTGAGGTAGGTGGGGCTGAGAGAGCTCTTTTCAGATCTGTCCTTGAGAGAACAGCTCTGACAGAACTATGGCTTGCCCAAGGTCATCCAGCAGCTGCAAGTGGAGGCGCGGGGAATCAAACCCGGTTCTCCCAGATTAAAGTCCGCGCACTTAACCACTACACCAAACTGGCTCTTGGAAGAAGGAACTCGGAATGTGGAAATGTAATGCGCTAGAAGTGCTAATTTCCTGCCACTAAGCATTTCTCTGATGCTCTAATCTAGCTGTTTACAATGTGCATTAATCTGATGCTCTAATCTAGCTGTTTACAATGTGCATTAATCTAGCTGACCGTAGTGTACCACTGCGTCCTGAGTCCCTTTTTTTTTTTGCAACACCCACCCACCTTCTGAATGGGATAAAAGGGCTCTGAGATCTACATTCTGACTTGTGTCCAACAAAGGGAGCTTTGACTCTCAAAAGCTTAGACCCTGAAGCTCTCAGCTGGTCTCTAAGGTGCTACCGGATTCAAATCTAGTTCCCCTACTCCAGACTCAACGTGGCTTCCGTCTGAAATAATCTTGCACGTCTGTGTGCCCTGTGATCTCTTGAGTAGTGGGTTTCCTAGCTGGTTTCCTTTCTTCAGTTAATGGGGTAGCTGATACTTTGCAGCAAAATTGAGTGCTTATTTCTCTGAGGTATGTTTTGCTTGTGTCCTTGAAAGGAGCTCCGGTTTCTTTCTGTTGCCCTGGGGCCTTTTCATATCTCACTAGTTTTTAGCATTCGGCAGGGAGACCAGGCCCTATGAGGAAAGGCTGAGGGACTTGTGAATGTTTAGTCTGGAGAAGAGGAGGTGGAGGGGGGACATTGGTCTTTGAAGTATTGGAAGGGCTGTCTTTTAGAGGATGGCAGGGAGCTGTTCCTGTCGGCAGCAGAGGAGAGGACTGGCAATCGTGGGTTTAAGTTAAGGGCAGGAAGGTACCAGCTCGATCTTAGGAAAAACTTTTTGACAGTAAGAGTTAAGAACATAAGAGAACCCAATGTTGGGTCAGGCCAACACTCTTGTCACACAGTGGCCAACAGTTGTGCAGCAGTGGAATCAGCTGCCTGGGGAGATGGTGAGATCCCCCTCCCTGGCAGCCCTTAAGCAGCAGCTGGACAAACCCTTGTCAGGGATGCTCTAGGCTGATCCTGCATTGAGCAGGGGGTGGGACTAGATGGCCTGTAGGGTCCCTTCCAATTCTGGGACTCTATGATTCTATGATAAGAGTATGTGCTAAATACCGAATGGATGAAGCAGCCCTCTGTCACTACCAATCCAGAGCTGTGTTCCCTCTCAGCTGAATTTTTGCTCACAAGACTAAACAGCTTAGAGGGAGCATTAATCCAGAGTGAGAGACGTGGCTCCTCGTTAGCATGTGCTTTAGATGCTCAGTAGATATCCTTCCACTTGCTTTGAGAAATACGTTAGCCCCATTTTCCTGGGACTGATACTGAAGATTCACTGTCTGTGACTCCAGTGGCAAATAATAGGCTTACAGCATGGATGTTATACACAGGTTTCCATATTTTAATAACCCCTTTATTAACCCCCTTATAATAGGACAAGCAAAAGTTTGCTAGGGAAGTATAGTGCCAGCATGAAGCAACCACTTCCTTGCTGGGCTAATGGTGGATCAGACCAGTGGCCCATCTAATCCAGCATCCTGTCTCACACAGTTCCTCTGGAGGTCCAGAAACAGGGCATAGAGGCCAAGGCCTTCATAGGAACATAAGAAGAACCTTCTTGAATCAGACCAGGGGTCCATCTAATCCACCATCCAATCTCACACAGTGGCCAACCAGTTCTTCTGGAGAAGAAGAAGAAGAAGAAGAAGAAGAAGAGATTGGATTTATACCCCGCCCTTCACACACTTGGAGTCTCAGAGCGGCTTACAAACCCCTTTCCCTTCCCCTCCCCACAACAGACACCCTGTGAGGGAGGTGGGGCTGAGAGAGCTCTTTCCCAAGCTGTCCTTGAGAGAACAGCTGGTACAGAGCTATGGCTTGCCCAAGGTCATCCAGCCAGGTGCAAGTGGAGGAGTGGGGAATCAAACCCGGTTCTCCCAGATTAGAGTCCCCGCACTTCACCACGACACCAAACTGGCTCTACACCAAACTGGAGGGCCAACAACAGGGCACAGGCCTTCATATGAACCTCAGAAGAGCCCTGCTGGATCAGACCACTGAAGGTCCATCTAGTCCCGCATCCTGTCTCACACAGTGGCCAGCCAGTTCCTCTGGAGGGTCAACAACAGGGCACAGAGGCTGAGGCCTTCATAAGAACATCAGGAGAGCCCTGCTGGATCAGACCAGTGAGGGTCCATCTAGTCCAGCCTCCTGTCTCACACAGTGGCCAACCAGTTCCTCTGGACCTCCAACAACAGGGCAGAGAGGCTGAGGCCTCCCCTGATATTGCCTCCTGGTGGACTGCCTCTGAATGTGGAGGTTCCCTTTAGTCACCATGGCTAGTAGCGGCTGAGAGCCCTCTCCTCCATGAATCTGTCTAATCCCCTTTTAAAGCCATCTGTGCCCGTTCCCTCTTTCTACCTCCGTAAGTAGTATTACTTCCCAGATAGTAAATTTCGTCCGAGGCACCAGTGCTGGAGGCTGCCACAGCTTGGTCTAGACAAGGGATTTCCACCAGAATTCACCACCTCTCATGATGTGTGCTACAGGAGGGGAGGGGATCTGGCTCAGTGGGAGGACCTCTGTTTTGCCTGCAGAAGGTCCCCGGTTCAATCCCCAGCATCTCCAGTTAAAAGGACAAGGCAGGAGGTGATGGGAAAGACCTCCGCCTGAGACCCTGGAGAGCTGTAAAAAGGGGCTGTGGCTCAGTGGAAGAGTCTCTGCCTGGCATGCAGAAGGTCCCAGGTTCAATCCCCGGCATCTCCAGTTAAAAGGACCAGGCAGGAGGTGATGGGAAAGACCTCCGCCTGAGACCCTGGGAGAGCTGAAAAGAGGGGCTGTGGCTCAGTGGAAGAGCCTCTGCTTGGCATGCAGAGGGTCCCAGGTTCAATCCCCGGCATCTCCAGTTAAAAGGATCAGGTAGGAGGTGATGGGAAAGACCTCCGCCTGAGACCCTGGAGAGCTGCTTCCAGCCTGAGTAGGCAATGCTGACTTTGACGGACCAAGTATGTTTGCATGTTAAGTCCTGTCAAGTAGTTTCTGACTTAGGGGGACTACATGAATTAATATCCTCCAGAACATCCTATGGTTAGCAACCTTGCTCAGGTCGTGCAGAGCGCCGGTTTGGTGTAGTGGTTAGGAGTGCGGACTCTGATCTGGGAGAACCGGGTTTGATTCCCCACTCCTTCACATTCAGCTGCTGGTGTGACCTTGGGTCAGTCACACGTTCTTTCAGAGCTCTGTTCTCTCAGGAGCAGTCCTCGAAAGAGCTCTCTCAGCCCCACCTTCCTCACAGGGTGTCTGTTGTGGGGAGGGGAAGGGAAAGGAGATTGTAAGCTGCTCCGAGACCCCTTCAGGTAGTAAAGGGCGGGGTATCAATCCAATCTCTTCGTCTTCCTCAGATGGCGGTCCAGGGCTTTCTTGATGGAGTCAATCCATCTCACGCTGGGCCTTCCTCTTGCTGCCTTCAACTTTTCCCAGCATGATTGTCTTTTTCTCGTGGCTTTTGTCTTCTCGTAATGTGACCAAATGACAGTCCCCTCAGCGGAGTCATTTTCGCTTCTAGGGAGAGTTCCGGCTTGCTTTGGTCTAGATCCCGCTGATTTGTCTTTTTGACAGTCCCAGAGTATCTGTAAAGTTCTCCAATATCACGTTTCAGATGAATCCACTTTCTTCCTATCCTGTCAGAGAATCACAGAGTCGGGAGGGGCTCTACAGGCCATCTAGTCCAACCCCCTGCTCAGTCAGGATCAGCTTAGAGCATCCCTGACAAGGGTTTGTCCAGCCGCTGCTTGAAGACTGCCAGTGATGGCGAACTCACCACCTTTCCAGGCAGCAGATTCCACTGTTGCACAACTCTGACTGTCAAAAAGTTTCTCCTAGGATCCAGCCGGTCCCTTCCCGCCCTTAATTTCAACCCATTCTTGTGGGTCCTCTCCTCTGCTGCCAACAGGAACAGCTCCCTGCCCTCCTCCGAGTGACAGCCCTTCAGATCCTTCCAGAGAGCCATCCTGTCCCCCCTCAGCCTCCTCTCTTCCAGACTGAACCTTCCCAAGTCCCTCAGCCTTTCCTTATAGGGCTTTCATCTTCCTTCGTTGTCCAACTTTCACCCCCAAGTATAGGAATGAGGAATACCGTGGTATGAATTATCTTGAACCAGTATTTTTATTTATTTATTTACCCGTATTTTTCGCTCCATAAGACGCACCTGACCATAGGATGCACCTAGCTCCGCTCGGTGCCGTGGCTTGGGAAAAGTGAGGGGGGTTTAAGACGCACACACTTCCCCCCCCCACCACACTTTTTTTGGGAGAAAAAGTGAGCCTTATGGAGCAAAAAATACGGTATTTATTTTATTTTTGGATTTATACTCCGCCTAGCCAGCGTACTCAAGGCAGCTTACAAAAGATTGAAACAACGTTATAAATTATAATCAGTTGACTTAAAAATATACCCTAACACAGAACTACGGAAGTTGGCGGCCCAGACTGCTCCTCACACCCAGCGCAGCAATACCAACTAGTCGTATAGCTAGACAGTGCTGACCTGGATGGGCCCAAAGCCTGATTCCGTAGAAGGCCACCTTCTCGTGTGTTCACGGTAGCTGCCGGATGTCCCGGGCCAACTGAAGTCTCCCGCTGCCCTGACTGATCCCCACAATCTGTGCTGTTTCTCAAACCCTGCTGTGAATCCCCCCTTCCAGATTGCCCTGGCCAGTTTCTACGAAGACGGCGGCGATGAGGACATCATTACCCTCCCGCAGCCGGCACCCAGCTCCGTGACCAGAGGCACTGCACCCAGGTGAGGCACCCCTGGCTTACCTTTGGAGATACCTGCGTCTCAGGCCAGGACGCGGCTGCCGGTGGAACTGCAGAGGCGCCGCGAACGCTCTGCTCAAAGTCCCCGCTTGACCCCTTCTCCGAATTACAGCTCCCACGATTCTGGTCTTTTGGGAAGGGAGGGTAAGCCAGAACGTTGTCACGCAGGCATTCTCTGATCTGGGAGAACAGCTCTGAGAGAACTTGTGACTGACCCAAGGTCACACCAGCAGCTGCTCGTGGCGGAGTGGGGAATCAAACCCGGTTCTCCCAGATCAGAGCTCTGCGGGAGTTTTTAAAGTAGTAAAATAAAGCAGAAGCCCGGTGGCGGGAGTTTATTCCAGCGGGAGCTTTCCAGAATGAGAGCCGGCTTCCTCTGGGAAGGGAAATCATTTTGGAGGGTTTTTTTAGTTAACCAGAATCAGAGAAGGGGGAGAGAAAGAGGAAGTCATTGGCACAAAGGGAGGCTTGGCGTGAACCTGGTCACAGAACTTCCAGGTGTGCCACTGGGTGCCCTGGCCTTTTACCAGCAGGGTCCCACGGGTGTCGTCCGTGAGTCCCTTCATTCACATGCCCTGCCTTCAGTAACCACAGTCTTTCTGTCGGTTGTCCTAAGCGTGGGTCGCTTCCGGGTTTATGTCCCTGAAAAAATACCCTGATCTTTTGGGTGGGTGCGAAGGGCAGTTCCACCTCGGCTAGTTGGGATTCTGTTTTTAATTGTCCCCTCGGTGTCCTTCCGAGCTAATCCTCCGTGCTGTTCTCATGGTACAAACAATATGGGTCCCACAGTGGAAAATGGGAATAAGCAGCTGTGTGACAAAAAAACATGACTAAACACGCTCAAACGGAGTAATACAATCAGTAGAACAACAATACATAGACCCCTGATTCCCAAAGTGGGCAATACCACCACCTGGCGGGCGCGTTGAATAAAAATAAGGGGGCGGTGGAAGCACAAAGAAAGATTTATATTCCACGGTGGCTCAAGGGGTTAAGACGCTGAACTGCAGACCGGAAGGTCGGTAGTTCAGCAGTTCGAGACCCGAGCGCCGCGTGACAGGGTGAGCTCCCGTCTCTGGCCCCAGCGCCTGCCAACCGAGCTGTTCGAAAGCAAGAAACTGCAAGTAGATAAATAGGTACGGCTTTGGTGGGAAGGGAACAGCGTTCCGTGCGCCTCGGCGTCTAGTCATGCCGGCCACATGACCATGGAAACATCTTCAGACAGCGCTGGCTCTTCGGCTTGGAAACAGAGACGAGCGCCGCAACCCTAGAGTCGGATTCGACTGGCTTTCGAGCAAGGGGAACCTTTACCTTTACCCCTCCGCAAACATGCTCACGTAAGTGGGTAAAAACATACATTAATAAATCTATGGCAATACTGAAACAATGAAATATACAGTTCAGAAACAACTAACAGTATGTAACCAACAGACACCATTTCAGCTTGAGTGATTGGGTCCTGAGACGATCTTAATCTGGGCCGAATAGCAGACTTCAGGACCAGGCATTTGACCCTCGGGAGGGAGAAAAGGTGCCCTTTTGGAGAGCTGGGCCGCGGAACCATCTCCCCTTTTGTTTCTCCCCTCCAGTGACCACCGGGTGACATCATTCCGAGACCTTGTCCATGCTCAGGAAGAGGAAGAGGAGGAGGAAGAAGGGCAAAGGTCAGTGGCGGCCTGAACGCGTTTGACTTCTTCTAAGGGAATAGCTGGGCTCTCTAAATGGGGCTGCTCTTGTGCCAAATCCGGAAGTTGCAGCTGGTGCAGAATGTGGCGGCGTGGCTGCTGATGGGTCTCCCGGTACGGGAGCACATCCAGCCCGCTTTAAAAGCAGTGCACTGGCTGCCTGTATCAAGCCGGATAAAGTGCAAGGTGCCGGTACTTACCCATAAAGCCCTATATGGCCTGGGACCTATCTACTTGAGGGACCGCCTCTTCCCATATGTTCCCCAGCAAGCACTTCGGTCTGGTTCCCAAAACCGTTTGGTCCTCCCGGTTCCCAAAACCGTTTGGTCTGGCGGTGACTAGGGCCAGGGCCTTTTCGGTGGCGGCCCCGCGCTGGTGGAATGAGCTCCCCGATGACATCAGGGCCCTGCGGGACCTTTTACAGTTCAGCAGGGCCTGTAAAACGGAGCCCTTCCACCAGGCCTATGAGTAGGTGCCGCCAATCTTGGGCCCCGGCCCCGGTTTTCTCCGCCAGTATGCGCGACCGTCTTTTGTGGCTAACATCTAGGCCAGGGGTGGCCAACCTTGCTTAACGTAAGAGCCACATAGAATAAACGTCAGATGTCTGAGAGCCACATAGAATAAACGTCAGATGTCTGAGAGCCGCAAAACAGGAACAAATATCACACACACATTTTTATTTTTAAAAATATGCAAATTTGCTTTTTATTAACGTTAAATGGAATGGTGTAAAACTAAATGAATGACTCAAAAGTAGTTATACTAATTATATTAATTGTGTCTAAAGTGAAAAATTATTAAGATAAAAGAAAAGATGATGTAAGACTTAATTATGGATATAATTAATACAGGACCTATATATAGGTATATGTATATCAATCTATGCAATGGAAACAAGATTGGGAATGAAGACGATATCTTATATCTGTATTGGTAAATTTAAATGTTTTCTAGAAGGTGCTATATACTTGGTGTTGGGAATCTAAAGGACACTGGCTGGTTTAGACCAAGCCCTGGAATTGGAAAATTGGCACATGACTTAGAAATATGAGTAGAATATGTGTAATTTTGTTGTTAAGATTGTATGATATGGAAAACGAAATAAACTGTTAAAAAAAAGAGAGAGCGAGAGAGAGCTGGGGGAAGAGAGGTCAGAGGGTTACGTAGAATCCGACCCCCAACAGACTAAAGCGCCTGGGACTTTGCACTTTAGGAAAGGGACAGCTAAGAGGGGACATGAGAAGAGGTTTCTAAAATCACGCCTGGGCTGGAGAGAGCTGACAGAGGGTTTTTTCCTCCCTCTCCCCGAAATACTAGAACTCGAGGGCATCCAATGAAGGCGACGGGTGGTAGTTTCGGGACAGACAAAAGGAGTTATTTCTTTACATAGAGAGCAATTAAAATGTGGAAATCGCTGCCAGAGGATGTCGTGATGGCGACAGGCATCGACAGGTTTAAAAGAGAGTAGATTCATGGAGGAGAGGTCTATCAAGGGCTACTAGCCCTGGAAACTGAGGGGAACCTCCACGTTCAGAGGCACTAAGCCTCTGAATCCCAGAGCCAGGAGACAACATTAGGGGAAGGCCTCGGCCTCGGCCTCTGTGCCCTGTTGTTGGTCCTCCAGAGGAACTGGTAGGCCACTGTGTGAGACGGGATGCTGGACTAGATGGACCCTCACTGGTCTGATCCAGCAGGGCTCTTCTGATGTTCTTAAGAAGGCCTCGGCCTCTCTGCCCTGTTGTTGGTCCTCCAGAGGAACTGGTTGACCTCTGTGTGAGACGGGATGCTGGAGTAGATGGACCCCTGGTCTGATCCAGCAGGGCTCTTCTGATGTTCTTAGGAAGGCCTCGGCCTCTCTGCCCTGTTGTGGGCC
Source organism: Lepidodactylus listeri (assembly GCA_029233225.1). Taxonomy (NCBI): domain Eukaryota; kingdom Metazoa; phylum Chordata; class Lepidosauria; order Squamata; family Gekkonidae; genus Lepidodactylus; species Lepidodactylus listeri. Next base: position 6,096,705 of record JARCFY010000002.1, read on the forward strand.
CTCCAGAGGAACTGGTTGGCCACTGTGTGAGACAGGATGCTGGACCAAATGGACCAATGGTCTGACCCAGCAGGGCTCTCCTGATGTTCTTATGAAGGCCTCAGCCTCTCTGCCCTGTTTTTGGCCCTCCAGCGGAACTGGTTGGCCACTGTATGAGACAGAAGGCTGGACTAGATGGACCCCTGGTCTGATCCAGCAGGGCTCTTCTGATGTTCTTATGAAGGCCTTGGCCTCTCTGCCCTGTTGTTGGCCCTCCAGAGGAACTGGTTGCCTGCTGTGTGGGACAGGATGCTGGACTAGGTGGACTAATGGTCTGACCCAGCAGGGCTCTCCTGATGTTCTTATGAAGGCTTCGGCCTCTCTGCCCTGTTATTGGCCCTACAGAGGAACTGGTTGGCCATTGTGTGAGACAGGAGGCTGGACTAGATGGACCCTCGCTGGTCTGATCCAGCAGGGCTCTTCTGATGTTCTTATGAAGGACTCAGCCTCTATGCCCTGTTGTTGGCCCTCCAGAGGAACCTTCTGGCTGATAGCCACTGACGGACCTCTGCTCCGTATGTTTATCCAATCCCCTCTTGAAGTTGTCTGCGCTTGTAGCCGCCACCACCTCCTGTGGCAGTGAATTCCACATGTGAATCACTCTTTGGGTGAAGAAGGACTTCCTTTTATCTGTTGTAAACCTACTGCTCATGAATTTCATGGAGTGCCCACGAGTTCTCGTCTTGTGAGAAAGGGAGAAAAGTCCTCCTTCCTCTGCCTTCTCTATCCCATGCGTAATTTTGTAAACCTCTGCCATGTCAGTCCTCAGTCATCATTTCTCCCTCCTTGGATGTGTTCAGGCAGAGGCGAGATATTTATTTGTTAGGGATGCTTTAGGCCAGGGGTGGGCAAACTTGCTCAGCGTTAAGAGCCACCTAGAACAGGGGTGGCCAAACTTGCTTAACATAAGAGCCACATAGAATAAGAGAAGAAGAAGAAGAGATTGGATTTATACCCCGCCCTCCACTCCCCAAGGGAGTCTCAGAGCGGCTTACAAACTCCTTTTCCCTTCCCCTCCCCACAACAGACACCCTGTGAGGTAGGTGGGGCTGAGAGAGCTCTGAGACAACTGTCCTTGAGAGAACAACTGGTACAGAGCTATGACTTGCCAGATGTTTGAGAGCCACAAGACATGAACAAATATTACCTGCTTTTATTGGAAAAGAAGCAAATCTGCTTTTTATTAACATTAAATGAGACTGCCAAAAATAATAACAAAAGGGGTAAAAGCAGATATTGATAATGATACTAATTTGTCCAATGGTATTTGTTTGCTAATGATATTTAGCCGCCCTGCCGGGAGCCACATGATGTATGTGAAAGAGCCGCATGCGGCTCCCGAGCCACAGTTTGCCCACCCCTGCTTTAGGGCATCCCGTGTGGTGCAGGGGGTTGGACCAGATGGTCTTTAGGCACCTTCCAACTTTTTAATTCTATGAGTGTCGTCACGGTAGCTGCTCTGAGGCATTTGGAGGCTTACGGTGTGCTTGTGACAGTCAGCCATGTGTGGATACAGCATCCTCCCCCAGCCAGGGCTTTCCTTCCATGGTTGGGAAAGGTCGGGTGATGAGGGTGTCTGTTCTCTTCTGTGCAGGTTCTATGCTGGCGGCTCAGAACGCAGCGGGCAGCAGATCGTCGGTCCCCCGAGGAAGAAGAGTCCCAACGAGCTGGTGGAGGACCTGTTCCGCGGGGCCAAAGAGCACGGGGCGGTGGCCGTCGACAGAGCTGCTAAGAGCCCCGGGGAGAGCAGCGGCAGCAGGCCAAAAGTAAGGGCGGAGAGGGCTCTGCTGAGATCTGCCCCGGGGAGATCCCCACCACGCCCCCAGTGACAGCGGCTTCTCTGTAATGGTTCTGTCACGTTGGAGGAGAAGGGCAATAGAGCAGTGGTAGAGCCTCAGAAGAGCCCTGCTGGATCAGACCAGTGAGGGTCCATCCAGTCCAGCATCCTGTCTCACTCAGGGGCCAGCCAGTTCCTCTGGAGGGCCAGCAACAGGGCAGAGAGGCCGAGGCCTTCCTAAGAACACCAGAAGAGCCCTGCTGGATCAGACCAGTGAGGGTCCATCCAGTCCAGCATCCTGTCTCACTCAGGGGCCAGCCAGTTCCTCTGGAGGGCCAGCAACAGGGCAGAGAGGCCGAGGCCTTCCTAAGAACACCAGAAGAGCCCTGCTGGATCAGACCAGTGAGGGTCCATACAGTCCAGCATCCTGTCTCACTCAGGGGCCAGCCAGTTCCTCTGGAGGGCCAGCAACAGGGCAGAGAGGCCGAGGCCTTCCTAAGAACACCAGAAGAGCCCTGCTGGATCAGACCAGTGAGGGTCCATACAGTCCAGCATCCTGTCTCACTCAGGGGCCAGCCAGTTCCTCTGGAGGGCCGACAACAGGGCCTAGAGGCCGAGGCTTTCATAAGAACATCAGAAGAGCCCTGCTGGATCAGACCAGTGAGGGTCCATCTAGTCCAGCATCCTGTCTCACACAGGGGCCAGCCAGTTCCTCTGGAGGGCCAGCAACAGGGCAGAGAGGCCGAGGCCTTCCTAAGAACATCAGAAGAGCCCTGCTGGATCAGACCAGTGATGGTCCATCCAGTCCAGCATCCTGTCTCACTCAGGGGCCAGCCAGTTCCTCTGGAGGGCCAGCAACAGGGCAGAGAGGCCGAGGCCTTCCTAAGAACACCAGAAGAGCCCTGCTGGATCAGACCAGTGAGGGTCCATCTAGTCCAGCATCCTGTCTCACACAGGGGCCAGCCAGTTCCTCTGGAGGGCCAGCAACAGGGCAGAGAGGCCGAGGCCTTCCTAAGAACATCAGAAGAGCCCTGCTGGATCAGACCAGTGAGGGTCCATCCAGTCCAGCATCCTGTCTCACTCAGGGGCCAGCCAGTTCCTCTGGAGGGCCAGCAACAGGGCAGAGAGGCCGAGGCCTTCCTAAGAACACCAGAAGAGCCCTGCTGGATCAGACCAGTGAGGGTCCATCTAGTCCAGCATCCTGTCTCACACAGGGGCCAGCCAGTTCCTCTGGAGGGCCAGCAACAGGGCAGAGAGGCCGAGGCCTTCCTAAGAACATCAGAAGAGCCCTGCTGGATCAGACCAGTGAGGGTCCATCTAGTCCAGCATCCTGTCTCACACAGGGGCCAGCCAGTTCCTCTGGAGGACCAGCAACAGGGCAGAGAGGCCGAGGCCTTCCTAAGGACATCAGAAGAGCCCTGCTGGATCAGACCAGTGAGGGTCCATCTAGTCCAGCATCCTGTCTCACACAGGGGCCAGCCAGTTCCTCTGGAGGGCCAGCAACAGGGCAGAGAGGCCGAGGCCTTCGTAAGAACATCAGAAGAGCCCTGCTGGATCAGACCAGTGAGGGTCCATCTAGTCCAGCATCCTGTCTCACACAGGGGCCAGCCAGTTCCTCTGGAGGGCCAGCAACAGGGCAGAGAGGCCGAGGCCTTTGTAAGTACATCAGAAGAGCCCTGCTGGATCAGACCAGTGAGGGTCCATCTAGTCCAGCATCCTGTCTCACACAGGGGCCAGCCAGTTCCTCTGGAGGGCCAGCAACAGGGCAGAGAGGTCGAGGCCTTCCTAAGAACATCAGAAGAGCCCTGCTGGATCAGACCAGTGAGGGTCCATCTAGTCTAGCATCCTGTCTCACACAGTGGCCAGCCAGTTCCTCTGGAGGGCCAGCAACAGGGCAGAGAGGCCGAGGCCTTCCTAAGAACACCAGAAGAGCCCTGCTGGAACAGACCAGTGAGGGTCCATCTAGTCCAGCATCCTGTCTCACACAGGGGCCAGCCAGTTCCTCTGGAGGACCAGCAACAGGGCAGAGAGGCCGAGGCCTTCCTAAGAACATCAGAAGAGCCCTGCTGGATCAGACCAGTGAGGGTCCATCCAGTCCAGCATCCTGTCTCACTCAGGGGCCAGCCAGTTCCTCTGGAGGGCCAACAACAGGGCAGAGAGGCCGAGGCCTTCCTAAGAACACCAGAAGAGCCCTGCTGGATCAGACCAGTGAGGGTCCATCTAGTCCAGCATCCTGTCTCACACAGGGGCCAGCCAGTTCCTCTGGAGGGCCAGCAACAGGGCAGAGAGGCCGAGGCCTTCCTAAGAACATCAGAAGAGCCCTGCTGGATCAGACCAGTGAGGGTCCATCCAGTCCAGCCTCCTGTCTCACAGGGTGGTCAGCCAGTTCCTCTGGAGGGCCAGCAACAGGGCAGAGAGGCCGAGGCCTTCGTAAGTACATCAGAAGAGCCCTGCTGGATCAGACCAGTGAGGGTCCATCTAGTCCAGCATCCTGTCTCACACAGGGGCCAGCCAGTTCCTCTGGAGGGCCAGCAACAGGGCAGAGAGGCCGAGGCCTTCGTAAGAACATCAGAAGAGCCCTGCTGGATCAGACCAGTGAGGGTCCATCTAGTCCAGCATCCTGTCTCACACAGGGGCCAGCCAGTTCCTCTGGAGGACCAGCAACAGGGCAGAGAGGCCGAGGCCTTCCTAAGGACATCAGAAGAGCCCTGCTGGATCAGACCAGTGAGGGTCCATCTAGTCCAGCATCCTGTCTCACACAGGGGCCAGCCAGTTCCTCTGGAGGGCCAGCAACAGGGCAGAGAGGCCGAGGCCTTCGTAAGAACATCAGAAGAGCCCTGCTGGATCAGACCAGTGAGGGTCCATCTAGTCCAGCATCCTGTCTCACACAGGGGCCAGCCAGTTCCTCTGGAGGGCCAGCAACAGGGCAGAGAGGCCGAGGCCTTTGTAAGTACATCAGAAGAGCCCTGCTGGATCAGACCAGTGAGGGTCCATCTAGTCCAGCATCCTGTCTCACACAGGGGCCAGCCAGTTCCTCTGGAGGGCCAGCAACAGGGCAGAGAGGCCGAGGCCTTCGTAAGAACATCAGAAGAGCCCTGCTGGATCAGACCAGCGAGGGTCCATCTAGTCCAGCATCCTGTCTCACACACCAGCCAGTTCCTCTGGAGGGCCAGCAACAGGGCAGAGAGGCCGAGGCCTTCATAAGGACATCAGAAGAGCCCTGCTGGATCAGACCAGTGAGGGTCCATCTCTTCCAGCCTCCTGTCTCACACAGTGGCCAACCAGTTCCTCTGGAGGGCCAACAAACCAGGCAGAGAGGCCAGGGCCTTCCCCTGATGTTGCACCCTAGCTCTGGGGTTAAGACGTTTAGTGCCTCTGAACGTGGAAGTTCCCCTCAGTCACCACGGCTAGTACCCACTGACAGACCTCTCCTCCATGAATGTATCTAACCCCATTTTAAAGCCCTTTAGTCCTGTGGCCATCGCTGCATCCCCTGGCAGCGAATTCCATATCTTCATCGCTCTCTGTGCAAAGCCGTATTTCCTTCTGAGCATCTGCTCTGAACGCCAGTCAGCCGCAAAGCAGAATTTTTGCTCACGGGGCTCCGCAGCTCAGAGGGAGCCTCGGTGGAGAGCCAGTTTGGCTCCCTACGGCCCTTTCTGACTGTCGCCGTTTGTCTCTCTCTTGCAGCCCTTTGCGGGCGGAGGGTACCGACTGGGAGCTGCGCCGGAGGAGGAGTCGGCGTACGTGGCCGGGGAGAGGAGGCACAACGCAGCCCAGGATGTGAGTATTATTTGGGGGGGGGGGGCTTTGCCTGCTACCTCGCCACTGGCTCTGTCGTGTTGTCAAGAGGAGCGTCCATTTCTCCACCAGTTCATTCCACAGAGGGTGGAGGGGAAGGTCTCTCTTTGACCGCTTCTGTCTAAAGAGGGCTGCTGACAGGGAAGGGGTTGCTTCCTTCCCCCTCTTGCTACTTCTGGGCTCCACCTTGCCCCTTTTGAGGATGCTTTTCCAAAGGGGCCATGTCTACTTTGTGGTATACATTTAAATGTATTCCACTGTTGCACGACTCTGACAGGAAAATAGTCCCAGGCCGTGGCTCAGTGGGAGAGCCTCTGCTTGGCATGCGGAAGGTCCCCGGTTCAATCCCTGGCATCTCCAGTTAAAAGGACCAGGCAGGAGGTGATGGGAAAGACCCCAGCCTGAGACCCTGGAGAGCTGTAAAGAGGGGCCGTGGCTCAGTGGTGGATCCTCTGCTTGGCATGCAGAAGGTCCCAGGTTCAATCCCCGGCATCTCCAGTTAAAAAGACCAGGCAGGAGGTGATGGGAAAGACCTCTGCCTGAGACCCTGGAGAGCTGTAAAGAGGGGCCGTGGCTCAGTGGTGGATCCTCTGCTTGGCATGCAGAAGGTCCCAGGTTCAATCCCCGGCATCTCCAGTTAAAAAGACCAGGCAGGAGGTGATGGGAAAGACCTTTGCCTGAGACCCTGGAGAGCTGTAAAGAGGGGCTGTGGCTCAGTGGTGGATCCTCTGCTTGGCATGCAGAAGGTCCCAGGTTCAATCCCCAGCATCTCCAGTTAAAAGGACCAGGCAGGAGAGGATGGGAAAGACCTCTGCCTGAGACCCTGGAGAGCTGTAAAGAGGGGCTGTGGCTCAGTGGAAGAGCCTCTGCTTGGCATGCAGAAGGTCCCAGGTTCAATCCCCGGCATCTCCAGTTAAAAAGAACCAGGCAGGAGGTGATGGGAAAGAGACTGAGATCCTGGAGAGCCGCTGCCAGTTGGAGCAGACCGTCTGCACATTGGCAGACCAAGGGTCCGATTTAGTATAAGGCTTCATGTGTTTTCGTGTGATATACACTGTGGAATGGACTCCTTCGCGGGGCTGTATCTCAGGGGACAGCAAAGTGAAGTGGAGGGGGGGCTCCAAATTACAGCTAAGACTCCCCCCCCCTTCAGTGCTCCTCTGCCCCCGGGGTTCAAACACTGCCTTCTCATTGGCTGTCTCTCCCCTGCTGGGGCTGCATGACCATCTGGAAAGACGGTTCTTAACTCCTAATCCACCCGCTTTTATGTTGCCACTGTCTGATCAGCTGCCGGGGTGGGCGGTGAGCTCTCCCTCCCTGGCGGTCTTCAAGCAGCAGCTAGACGAACACTGAACAGGGATGTTCTAGACCAGGGGTATCAAACTTGCGGCCCGGGGGCCAGATCAGGCCCCCAGAGGGCTTCTTTCAGGCCCACCCTGGACCTGGCCATCTCCTGCTTCCAGTTCCGTGGCTGCTGCTGCATCATCGCTTGCTTCGCCAGACTCTCTCAGTCGCTCAGCCGTTTCATGTTTCCCCCTGGGTCCTAGACTCAGAACTCTGAGCATGAGACCTCTGTGGTGAGTGTCAGTAAATCAAAAACAGGTTTGCAGCTTACAGATACATATTTGAACAGCATCCTCAAGATCGCAACAGCACAGACATTCGGATGCAATAATTTAGAGCAAGAGGTGTCTGTTATCAGATACAGTTAAATAAAATATTGCAAGAGGGCTAATGTTCTAAGCATGTTTTTAGGTTAAGTAAAAAAAAAATCGTTGTATTTCTGTCCTTTATAAAGTTTATATCTCCGCTACCTGGCATTACATTTTGTGACACATATGGCCCGGCCCAACAAGGTCTCATTTACGTCCGATCCGGCCCTCATAACAAATGAGTTCGACACCCCTGCTCTAGGCTGATCCTGCATTGACCAGCGGGTTAGACTAGATGGCTTTGTAGGACCCCTTCCAACTCTTGGTGCTTCTGTGGCTTCGGTGTTGCCCGCAGCTGGGTGACTTTGGCAGATGACCGTTCTTGCTTTCGGCTGCTCACAAAGGGCCTCCTTGAGCCACATGCGAGTTCTGTCTCTTTTTAGGGGGTTGGTATTTTGTGTGTGTTTGTGTACTCGCCTGCCTGGAAGTCACAGTGACTTCTGGCGACCCCTCCTGTGCTTTGGAGATTTTTCAGAGAGGTGGCTTATTATTGCCTGCCTCTGCATCCCAGCCCTGGTATTCCTTGGAGGTCTCCCTTCCAGTTACTCTCTAGAGCCGGCCCTGCTCAGCTTCCAAGATCTGATGAGATCGGTCTTGCCTGGTCTATCCAGGTCAGGGCGTGTGAGTTCCATCTCGTGGCGTTGTGTGTGTGTTCTTCTTTTAATATGGCAGCAGTGTTGCGGTGCAGTTGTTCAAAGGCCATGCCCTCTCGCTCAATTAGCTCGGATGTGCAGCGGCGTGTTCCGTTTTTGTTTTGTTTTTTTGCAATAGGATTTTTATTTTTTTCCCATTATTTTCAAATGCAGTTAGCTTTTATACACATTCCATTCTCTATAATATTGCATAGTTAGCTAAAAAGACATAATCATTAAATGACTTCCCCCCCCCCCACCTGCACCTTCATATGTATCAACCGGCAAACATGTATTTAAAAGTATTTGCCTCCTAAGGTAACATTGTGAGCTATTATAACTTTTACACATTTAAAAATTATATCGGTTAAAAAAGAAAAAAGGTTTAGTTTCGCGGTTAACTAAAAATTCATTTTTTGGGTTATGATTCTGTCCCTCATTTCAGTAGTTAGAAAGTGTAACAGTGTTGTCTTCCATATTCCACTCTCGCTCCATATATTCCTTCAAGTCTTTCCGATCGTCTGAGAACTTCGCCGAGTCTTGATTGTTTAGTTTTCTTGTCCATTTGTCCATTTCTGCCATAAATAGCAGTTTTCTCGACCACTCCCACAGTTCTGGAGTTTTCTCCGATTTCCAACCTTGTGCGTAAACCATTCTTGCTGTCGTTACCATATACCAAATCAATGTTCTTGTACTTATGCTTACATCCTCTAACTTAAGACCAAGCAACAACATTTCGGGCAATTTTTTAAACTGACATTTTAAAATTTTCTCAGTTTCAGCATGTATCATACACCAAAAACTTTTTGCTTTATCGCAAGTCCACCACATATGATATAACGATCCTTCTTTTTGCTTACATTTCCAACACTTATTGGACATATTTTGACCAATATTTGCAATTTTTTTCGGAGTCATGTACCATCTATACAGAAGAAGAAGAGAAGAGATTGGATTTATACCCCGCCCTTCACTCACTTAAGAGTCTCAGAGCGGCTTACAAACTCCTTTTCCCTTCCCCTCCCCACAACAGACACCCTGTGAGGTAGGTGGGGCTGAGAGAGCTCTTTCCCAAGCTGTCCTTGAGGGAACAGCTGGTACAGAGCTAGGGCTTGCCCAAGGTCATCCAGCCAGGTGCAAGTGGAGGAGTGGGGAATCAAACCCGGTTCTCCCAGATTAGAGTCCGCGCACTTAACCACTACACCAAACTGGCTCTCATACATATACATCATTTTAAAACAATTTTCTTTAAGATTATTACATGTAGATATAGACATAGCACTTTTCCACAAAAACTCCCAAGACAACATTGCGATATCCTTATTCATATTGATTGCCCATTTGATCAGTGCAGCGGTGTGTTCGTGACAGAGAACACCTGCAGGCCGTGGAAATGGTTCCGCTCTGAATCTTTTGCAGGTACACGTAGTCCTGAAGCTGTGGAAGAGCGGCTTCAGCCTGGACGGCGGAGAGCTGCGGAGCTACCAAGACCCGGCCAACTCCCAGTTCCTGGAATCGATCCGCAGAGGGTAATGGCGCGTGCGGGGGGGGGGGGAGTGGAGGCTGGGAGCGGGTTGTGCCAGGCCTGAGACTCTCTGTGCCTGTGGGGGCCCCGCCCCCTGCCCGGTGTTTTTGGAAAGTGGGCAGGGCCAGGTGGGGCTTTGGCCCGGCAGGGCTTCTGATTGGCCACCGGAGATCTGATTGGCGGGGCAGATTGCTTTGACGACAGCCACTGTCACAGCCCAAGGCTCTTCGCTGCGCAACCGAACTTAAACTCTGGCAGCCATTTTGTGGCTCACTCCGCCTCCTGGAGCGGCCATTTTGAGGCTGTCCCCACCGCCCTGTGTCAGAATTCCAGAGGTGCCCACCCTCCCAAAAGGGTTGGGGACATTGCTCCCTCTAAGCGGAGTTGTTTTTTAGCCTCCGGCTCACACATTTGTTGTCTCACCTCAGGAAGGATGGCTCCAGAGCAAACTCATTGATGCAGCAGCCAAATGGCTCGCTCACAACTTCAGTGCCGGTAGCTCAGAAAGTAGAATTTTTGCTCACAAGACTCCACAGCTTAGAGGGAACATTGCTGGGAACCCCCCCTCGATGCCCTTGTGTAGGATCTGTGCCAAAGAGGCCCCATACCATCCAGGCAGGGGAAGAGCTGGCCAGGCTGTTTCTTCTTCTTTCTTTCCTTTTTTGTTTTTTGTTTTTGTTTTTTTTAAATGTGTGCATGTGAGTTTGTGTGCTCCTGGAAGCCATGGCGACCTCTGGTGACTGACCCCTCCTGGGGGCCTGGAGGATATCCAGAGAGGTGGCTGAATCAAGCCTGCCCCCGCCTCCCGACTGCTGGTATTCCACAAAGGTCTCCCATCCAAGCCCTTGCCAGGGTCGACCTGGCTTAGCTTCTGAGATCTGACGAGATCAGGCTTGCCTGGGCTATGCAGCTCAGGGCAAGCTGTTTCTTTAAGGCCTGATCCCTTTCCCACCCCTAGGGAGGTCCCCGCAGAGCTCCGTCGGTTAGCACGTGGTGGGCAAGTGAACTTGGATCTGGAAGACCACCGCGACGAGGATTTTGCGAAACCCAAAGGCTCCTTCCGGGCTTTCACCGGAGAAGGCCAGAAGCTGGGCAGGTGAGCAGCTGGCAGGCATAAGAATCTCCTCCGGGGCACTCGGGAGAAGAAGGGAGCACGCCTGTGTGACCTTGGGCCAGTCACAAGTTCTCTCAGAGCTGTTCTCTCACGAGCAGTCCTCGAAAGAGCTCTCTCAGCCCCACCTACCTCACAGGGTGTCTGTTGCGGGGAGGGGAAGGGAAAGGAGACTGTAAGCTGCTCTGAGACTTGAGCGAAGGGCAGGATATAAATCTAGTCTCTTCTCTTCTCTTTACATGTTGGGTGGGGAACAGTTTACACGCTGTCCTTATAGGCGGAGCGTCAGCTGTGCAAAGGCTGTGCAGCAGATGTTAACCAGGTCACGCCGAAGGTCCCAGGTTCAATCCCCGGCATCTCCAGTTGAAAGGACTAGAGAGTAGGTGATGGGAGAGACCTCCGCCTGAGACCCTGGAGAGTCGCTGCCACTCCCGAGTAGACAAGACTGACCTTGTCGGACCGAGGGTCTGACTCAGTACCCGTCAGCTTCATGTGCTCATGGGTCTCGGTTGTGAAGGTGCATCCACAGGACTGGAGGAAAGGAAGTACATCTTCACACAGTGTATACCTAATTTTTGGAACTCACTGCCACAGCAGGGCTCGTCTGATGTTATGAAGGTCTCGGCCTCTAGTCCTTGTTGCTGGCCCCTGTGTGAGACAGGATGCTGGACTAGATGGACTCTCACTGCTCTGATCCGGCAGGGCTCTTCTGACATTCTTATGAAGGCCTTGGCCTCTGTGCCCTGCAGTTGGCCCTCCAGAGGAACTGGCTGGCCACTGTGTGAGACAGGATGCTGGACTAGACGGACGCTCACTGGTCTGATCCAGCAGGGCTTTTCTGGTGTTCTTCTGAAGGCTCCCTGCCCTGTTGTTGGCCCTCCAGAGGAACTAGTTCACCTCTGTGTGAGACAGGAGGCTGGACTAGATGGACCCTCACTGGTCTGATCCAGCAGAGCTCTTATTTTGTTCTTATGAAGGCCTCGGCCTCTCTGCTCTGTTGCTGGCCCTCCAGAGGAGCTGGCTGGCCACTGTGTGAGACAGGATGCTGGACTAGAGGGACCTTCACTGGTCTGACCCAGTAGGGCTCTTCTGATGTTCTTATGAAGGCCTCAGCCTCCCTGCCCTGTTGTTGGCCCTCCAGAGGAACTGGTTCGCCACTGATTGAGACAGGATGCTGGACTAGATGGACCTTAACTGGTCTGATCTAGCAGAGCTCTTATTTTGTTCTTATGAAGGCCTCGGCCTCTCTGCCCTGTTGCTGGCCCTCCAGAGGAGCTGGCTGGCCACTGTGTGAGACAGGATACAGGACTAGAAGGACCTTCACTGGTCTGATCCAGCAGGGCTCTTCTGATGCTTTTATGAAGGCCTTGGCCCCTATGCCCTCCAGAGGAACTGGTTTGCCATTGGGTGGGACAGGATGCTGGACTAGACGGACCACTGGTCTGATCCAGCAGGGCTCTTCTGATGTTCTTAGGAAGGCCTTGGCCTCTGTGCCCTGTTGTTGGCCCTCCAGAGGAACTGGTTGGCCACTGATTGAGACAGGATGCTGGACTAGATGGACCCTCACTGGTCTGATCCAGCATGATGCTTCTGAAGTTCTGACTCCGCTGAGATATTTCCCCTACTGTTGCCTTCTCCCTCGGCCCTCGGCCTGTCCTGGGAGCTTTCCCCTCCCTCCTTTGTCACCCCTTCTAAAATTCATTTATCGCCTTGAATAAGTGATTCATCACAGTGCTGCTGCTGCTGCTGCTGCTCCAGAGTCTGTGTTCCTCCTCTTCTTTCCCAGCACCTCGTTGCATGAGCCACCAGTCGGCGCCAATTGCCGGCTGGTACTGCTGGGGGGGGGGGGGAGCAGGAGTGTCCCGTTCAGCAGTCCCGAGAAGGTGGCTTGTAGCCCTGGCCTGGCGGAGGTGGTGATAGAGGCGGGAGGGCTTCTCGTGTCCTGGCCCCACTGCCGGACCTCCAGAGGGCACCGGGTGTTTTTGGCCACTGTGCGACACAGAGTGTTGGACTGGAGGGGCCGCTGGCCTGATCCCACACTGGCCTCCCTTATGTTCTTATAGAACGTGGCCGTGGCGGGCAGGTGGATTTGTGAAGCAGGCTTGCTGGTTCCAGTTGAGAAAACCACGAAAACCTTACTAACGAACAGTTCTTGCAAATTCATTTTATATTTAAATGAATAGTGCATTACATATAAGATACGAAAGATTATGACAGAATCTTAATAGAACAAGAGGCGGGACCCGCGGTACTCGCGGGGGGGGGGGGAGAAGGAGCTCCACGTGGAGAAGCAGCCACAGGTAAGCCTTCCTCCCCCCCCCACCCTGGCAACGATGGCGAGGCCCGGGCCGCCAATCCTTCCCTCCTCCCGGTTCCAATGGCGAGGCCCGCGCGGCTCTGAGGCGCCGGGCTCACCGATCTCCCCCCCTCCCCCAGTTCCAACGGCGAGGCTCGTGTGGTTCTGAGCCACCGGGCCCACTGATCTCCCCCCTCCACCCCGGCACCGGCGGCGAAGCCTCAGAGGCTCCCAGCCGCCGGCCCGCCACAGTTCCCAGAGCGTTCTCTGCGCATTCGCAGGGAACGCTCTTTAACTTTTGGGGGGGATTTAAATATCCCCCATATCGTTTTTTTAAACTCTTAGGATTTTTCTGCACACCTCGGGAGTCTCCCAAGTGTGCAGGAAAATCTCTCTGCCCCCCAAGTGCCCCCGGTGTGTGGATTTAGATATCCGCATGCACAGGGGCGCTTGGCTAGTAGATATGTAGATTGTATGGAAGTGTTACCGTCTTTGTTTCTTCGTGTATAAGTTCAAAACCTTTAAAGGATCCAGCAAGAGGAACTCAGTCCTTATGTGCAGAGAGTCTTCTTAGAGAGGAAAGCATTTCACACCTCATTAGTGTCTCCTAATTAAAGGAACATCCAAGTCCTGGTGGCATAGAAGCCGGCGTCAAAGCCTGCCTCTCAAGGATTTTGCAGGATACCAGATCATATTTTGCCCTGCGGAAAAAACGTATCAAAATGTTAAACAAGGCTACATATCCAACCATCGGGATAGACAATGTTTTATGGAATTATATTTAACAATTAATGGCAACAGTTTGAACACAAAGACTGCCCTGACACAGCGCCCTTCCCGGGAGGCTGGTGAGACAACCAACTCCCATTTTCAACTGTTTGAAACAAAAATAAACTTTATACGCAAGGCTCATTTTGTAGCAGGAGCTCCTCTGCATATTAGGCCACACTCCCCTAACGTAGCCAATCCTCCAAGAGCTTACAGAGCTCTTCTTACAGGGGCTACCGTAAGCTCTTGGAGGATTGACTACATCAGGGGTGTGTGGCTTAATATGCAGAGGAGCTCCTGCTACGAAACGAGCCCTGTTTATACACGAAGAAACAAATGCACTGTTCCTTTAAATATAAAATGAACTTGTAAGAATTGTTAATTAGTCAGGTCATCACGGCTTTCTATTTTGGTACATATGTTCCCGTGATTTGTTTGTTCTGTGGTTCCAGCTGAGGGCCAGCACGGTGCAGCATCTTACCTTGTCCCCTTCTCCACCATTTTATCCTCATAACAACCCTGTGCGGTAGACCAGGCCCAGAGAGTGTGACTTGCCCAAGGTCTCCCAGCGAGCTCCCACAGCATGAGTGGGGATTCGAACTCGGTTTCCCAGATCTTAGTCCAACACTTCAATGACTATTGCTTGGTGGGCTGATGCTTTGGGAGGAGCAGCGTGGGGCAGAGATGTGCCAGTGCTGCCCAGAAACGCCACATGCTTTGCTACATAACCCCCCCCCCCTTGCCCTTTTCCTCAGCACCGCCCCCCAGGTGATGGGCTCGAGCTCTCCGACACAGCAGGCCGAGAACGAAGCGAAAGCCAGCTCCTCGGTCTTCATCGACGAGTTGGAGCCCACCACCAACATCCAGATTCGGCTGGCGGACGGCGGGCGGCTGGTCCAGAAATTCAACCACAGTCACAGGTACAAGGGCTGAAGCGTGGCCTGGATCGTGTGCGGAGGGAATATGCGTCAGATTGGGTGCATGCACGCACCTTCAGCAGGTGCCGCGCAGGGCCTTTTCGGTGGTGGCACTCGCCAGTGTCCTGAAGTGGATGGCCCAGGCTAGTCTGATCAGATCTCAGCAGCTAAGCAGGGTCAGCCCTGGTTAGTACTTGGATGGGAGACCACTAGGGATGCGCAAGGACCCCCCCCCCCCAGTATTTTTTGGATTCATGGGTTTTGGACCCTTAAAAATTCGGTATTGCCTGGAAAAGCTAATAGAGGCACCAAATTTACAGTGTAGCTGCTGGAGCCTCTCCCCAAAAGAACCCCCAAGTTTCGACAGGATTGGACCATGGGATCCAATTCTGTGGGCACCCAAAGAGGGTGCCCCCATCCTCCATTGTTTCCAGTGGTGGGGAAAAAGCTAGGCAGGCACACAGTAAGCCCAGCAGATTCTCCCAGAGAGTCTCGGCAGTTGAAAGTGAGGTGTGGGAATGGGGCATGTTTGCAGTGGCACTTTCTACCACCACTCACTGGCACTGAGAGCCAATTTGGTGTAGTGGTTAAGTGCGCGGACTCTAATTGGGAGAACCAGATTTGATTCCCCGCTTCTCCACTTGCATCTGCTGGACGACCTCGGGCAAGCCATAGTTCTGATAAGAGCTGTCCTTAAAGAAGAGCAGTTTCTGTCAAAGCTCTCTCAGCCCCACCCACCTTACAGGGGGCCTGTTGTGGGGAGGGGAAGGGAAAGGAGTTTGTGAGCTGCTCTGAGACTCCCTCGGGTAGTGAAGGGCGGGGTATAAATCCAATCTCTTCTGAGTACTGGCACCTTTTGGGGGGCTCTCCCAAGTCCAAGGGGAGGGGGAATAGGTGGAAACTTTCACAACCTTAGAATGGTACTGGCTCCATTTTCAACCAAAAGAAGCACTGGTGCGGAGGACCGAAAATTAAGTGCTTCCCTTCCATCTGGAACAACGGAGCCGAGGTTGTGCATCTCTGACTCTCTCTCTCTCTCTGGACAGGATCCGCGACATCCGGCTCTTCATTGTGGACGCCCGGCCAGCGATGGCCGCCACCGGCTTCGTCCTCATGACCACCTTCCCGAACAAAGAGCTGTCGGACGAGGATCAGACCCTGAAGGAAGCCAACCTCCTCAACGCCGTCATCGTCCAGCGGTTAATATAACGGAACCCGCCGGCCAGCCGCGCGCCTGTCTCATGTAAACCCCCCCCCCCCACTTGCGCGCAATCCTGTGCAGTGCGGCGCCCCGGCTGCGTCCCAGGGCTGGGTTCCGGGCTCTCTTGGGTTGGACTCTTTAGTTGCGTTTCCCACTCTCTCTCTATTTTTTTTTGTGCCGATTGATGGACTTAAAACAAGAATTAAAACCAAACACGGACTTTTGAACGGAGCAGCCGCCTCCCGTTGCGTCCGCCGCACACCCGCACTGGATAACTTAATGGAGCATATTTACGTCCCGGGGGTGGGAGAGGGGAGGGCCAAAGGGTGTGTGACCGCTCCTTCTTTCCCCCCTCTGCGGTAGCCATTAAATTCTTCTCTTCAGTGTATTAAATAAAGACCACCCCCGAAGAGGGGTCTTGCCATCTCTGTTGTGAACGGTCACATACTGGGGTTCTGAACGCGTACGGCCGGAAGCCGGGGTGTCTCGAGTGTCCAAGGTTTCTCCCTAGCCCCCTTCACCATCCGCAGTTCCTGAACTCTATATCTTACCCTCTCTCCTCCCCGCCCCTACTAGCGAAAGCCAAGATTTCCTGTCTTAGGTCCCTTTAGGATATTCTGGAAAGCTGCTGCTGGACACCCTGGGAAGGGTTACTCCACAGTACAGGGTGTGGTTCATCTTTCTACCCCTTCGGGCACATTATGGGTCTTAAGAACAGACCATTCATAGACCTGGGGGTATGTGTGTGAGAGTCGCTGCGTGCGAGGCTCGGCACAACTGGAATCTTGTGGTACCGTTTTGGATCGAAGTTACTTCTTCTTCTTTTTTAAGGAAAGCGTTCGTTGGCAGTCTTATAACCCCTGGCTTTTTCTTTTTCTTTATTCAATATTTTTTATTTAGATTGGTTGCAAAACAGTCATGATCAAAGCAGAAGGTACATTTTCCTGTTTGTTGAGATATTCCAACGCCGAGTTCCATATAGTGATAAAAACTGATGACGATGAGGGCTTGTCAAAGCGCGGAAGATTGTCCGAGAGTTTTGCTATCTTATATAAATCCCACAATTTCAGGTGCCAGTGTGAAAGCATGGGTATCATTGCCAGTTTCCAATTTTTAGCCATGGCAGATTTAGCAGCGAAGAGCGTAAAAGGAACCCTTTCTTTGATCGCAGCGGAGGAACAATTTTCAGCCCAACTGTTCAAAAGCAGATGATCTGGTCTAAGACATAGTTTAGTCCCACTTAATTGGTTTGTAATGGATATAATTTTCTCCCAGAATTGGCTAATTTGGGGGCAATACAGCCAACAGTGTAGATAGTCTCCTTTCTGTTTGCAACCTCTCCAGCAAAGAGGGCGATATTTTGGATTTATTTTAGCCAGACTCACAGGAGTTGGGTACCAGTGGGCCAAGATTTTAAACGACTGCAATTTCATCGTGATGATTTTCGATTTGAAAGGCATAGGGGACCAAATTTCATTCCAGAAATCGCTGGATAATTCAACCCCTGGCTTTTTCTCGCGCAATGCAACAAATCCCCGTCCACGCTCTCTAACTTGGGGAGGGACGGCTTTAGAAGACCCCGCGGGAGTGTTACTGTGAGATCTTCGGGACAAGAGCCTGGGAGAGAAATGCACGAGAGAGTTACTCTTTTTGGAACAGACGCAGCATCACTTCCGCCCCTCTCTCTGGGCCTGTTCTTACCCCCTGCACCCCTGTTGCTGCTCCGGCTGGGGTGAGCATTGGCATTTGGGTTTGCGTCTCAAAATGGCAGTGGAGCCCGGAGGGGTGGAGTGGGGGTATATATGAGCCCATGTTTCAGGATCAGCACCAGCCTGCTCTCCCAGCCAGTGGTTATTCAACGTCGGAGTTGCTGGAACGGGTGTTTCTCGTGGCCCAACGGAGCCACCCCCCTTGTCGACTGCCAGCTCTGTAAATTATTGTGACAGTTGTGTGAACATTAAAAATCCAAACCCGCACTGACATTGTCTGCCCCTTTCTAAGGCGAGCCTGTCTCCTGTCCTGCACACGGCAGCCGAGGGTAGGTGTCTAAAAGAGAGGTTACATAAGAACATCAGAGAAGCCAATGCTGGATCAGGCCAGTGGCCCATCCAGTCCAACACTGTGTGTCACACAGGGGCCAGAAACACCAGGTGCCCTCAGGAGGTCCAGCAGTGGGGCCAGGACACTAGAAGCCCTCCCACTGTTGCCCCCCCCCAAGCACCAAGAACACAGAGCATCACTTGCCCCAGACCGAGAGTTCCTATCTATACCTTCTGGCTAATAGCCACTGATGGACCTCTGCTCCATATGTTTATCTAATTCCCCCTTGAAGCCATCCATGCTTGTAGTTGCCACTACCTCCTGTGGCAGTGAATTCCACATGTGAATCACTCTTTGGGTGAAGAAGGACTTCCTTTGATCTGTTCTAACCCGACTGCTCAGCAATTTCATGGATTGCCCACGCGTTCTTGTTTTGTGAGGAAGCGTGAAAAACACCTCTTTCTCTCCCTGCTCTATCCCATGCATAATCTCGTAAACCTCGATCACGTCCCCCCTCAGCCGTCATTTCTCCAACTTAAAGAGCCCCAAGCGCTTCAGCCTTTCTCCATAGGGAAAGTGTTCCAACCCTTTTATCATTCTAGTTGCCCTTTTCTGCCCTTTTCGCAATGCTCTCTCTTTTCTGAGGCGTGACAACCAGAACTGTACACAGGTTCCCAGATGGTTTCTCGCCCCGTCAATGGAAACGCAGAAACTTCATGAGGAGCCACCTCTGTTCGTCTCTTGCCTTGACCTGGACGACCCGGGCTGGGTCAGTCTTGACGGAGACTAAGCAGGGTTGGCCCCGGTTAGTGCTTGGATAGGAGACCACTGAGGAAATCCAGGATCGCTACGGAGAGGCAGGCAACGCTTGCCGGACCACCTCTGCCTCTTGTCCTCACCTGGCTGGCGTGTGAGATCTCTAAACCCAAGCAGGGTCGGCCATGATTAGTACTTGGATGGGAGACCCCCAAGGAAGTCCAGGGTCATGAAGCAGAGGCAGTCAACAGCAAGCCACTTCCGAACCCCTCTTGCCTTGAAAACCCCACGAAGGGCCACCACAAGTCATCTGCAACTCGACCACGCTTTCCACTGCCACCACACAACGCCAGAGATGGGTCGCCGTGTCAGTGTAGGCAGCCGCAAAATGAAACAACATATATTTTGAGTCCAGCGGCGCTCTGAAGACCAGCAAAGTTTTATTCAAGGCATAAACTTTCTTGTGCAAACACACACACACTTCTTCACGAACACTTATACTTTGAATAAAACTTGGTTGGGTCTTAAAGGTGCCGCCGGACTCGAACTTTGTTCTGCGGCTTCAAGACCCACATGGCTACCCGTCTGAACATATATCTTGTGAGTCCTGAAGGAGGCGCCAGACCCTTGTTTCTTGCGTGAGCAACTAGCTAATCGGAGGTAGGTTTTGGCTTCCTAAAAAGAAAGACCTCGTTTTAAAAAAAAAAGTTCATGCCATCCCCATCCCACCCCCCCTGCCACATTTTTTTCTGTGCAGAATTTGGAGGGGGGAGCGTGGCTGGCTGCTCTGAGATTAGTCTCGGCTTCTGAAGTCGATCCTGTCTGTAGGCAAGTGTTGAAATGATGTATTTCCAGCTCAATCCCTTATTCAGATTTTTTTGCATTTAGGAGGAGGAGATTGGATTTATACCCCGCCCTTCACTCCCCAAGGGAGTCTCAGAGCGGCTTACAAACTCCTTTCCCTCCCCCTCCCCACAACAGACACCCTGGGAGGCAGGGGGGGCCGAGAGAGCTCTTCCGAGGACTGCTCCTGAGAGAACAGCTCGGAGAGAACTGTGACTGACCCAAGCTCATCCAGCAGCTGCATGTGAAGGAGTGGGGAATCAAACCCGGTTCTCCCAGATTAGAGTCCGCTGCTCTTAACCACTACACCAAATGGGTATATTTATTTATATCCTACTTTTCTCCCCAATGGAGACCCAAAGTGGCAAAAGAACATAAGCCCATGTTGGATCCAGGCCAATGGCCCATCCAGTCCAACACTCTGTGTCAGACAGGGGCCAAAAAGGTGGACTCTATAGCCACTGTCTGACAGTGGCCAAAAACTGTCAGGAGCTCCAACAGTGGGGCCAGGACACTAGAAGCCCTCCCACTGTTGCCCCCCCCCCACAAGCACCAAGAAGACAGAGCATCACTTGCCCCAGACCGAGAGATCCTATCTGTACCTTGTGGCTAAGAGCCACTGATGGACCTCTGCTCCAGATGTTTATCCAATCCCCTCTTGAAGCCGTCCATGCTTGTAGCCGCCGCCACCTCCTGTGGCAGTGAATTCCACGTGTGGATCCCTCTCTGGGTGAAGAAGGACTTCCCTTTTATCTCTTCTAACCCAACTGCTCGGCAATGCCACGGCGTGCCCACGAGTTCTTAGGAGACAGAGCTCTGATAGAATAACGCTTTCCTGCCTCCGTGAGGAATAGCCACATCTGATGTTACGTGCCCCCAGCCAATTTCTTCCAAGTGGTGAGGAGTTCCAGGGGCAACGCTACCCAGTTTCAGATTCCATGGAGGAGGGAGCGCCAGGAGACTTAGAATGACTTCGTTTATTTCCTCGGCGGGAATGCAAACCAAGCGTAAGGACCAGGCTATGCGTGATGCTGGCATTTTGTAATGGGACCTGCATGTATAATGTGCCCCACCCCCCCAAAGCAGCTGCAGGGGAGATCCAGATCGGGGCTATGTATGTGGGAGGATAGGCGGCCTGGAGATAAATTGTGATCCCAGGAGATCTCCAGTCACCACCTGGAGGTTGGCAACCGTGGATGGGCGGCTAACCGTGCCCCTCGGCTGAATGAAAATGCAAAATGAATAAGCAGTATGGGACTGTCTGAAACTACAGTAGAAAAAGAGACCAATCTTCCTGGCTTTTTCTAGCAACCATGTCTTAAAGCCACCCTGGGGATCCTTTCCAATCTGGGATAAATTGACTCCCTCCTTAGCGCCACAGTCCTAATCTGTTGATCACCATTTTTCGCCCTCCTGTCCTTCCTCCAAGGAGTTCAGGCCGGCGTATACAATTCCCCCTTCCTCATTTTGTTCTCGCAACGACCCAGTGAGGTGGGTGAGCCCGAGCAAGAATTAACTGGCCCAAAGTTACCCAGGAAGTTTCAGGGCCGAGTGGAGATTCGAACTCTGATCTCCCAGAACGGAGTCCAATCCTACTGCTAAACGGCACAGCCTTAACATGGCTGTTCTCCCAGCCTCCTTGCACAGGGCTTTCTTAGCAACATACCCATGACGCGGTTATTTATATCAAAGGAAAAGTACAAATGGCTGCATGTTATCCAAAAACCTGTCATTCCGTTGTGTTATAAATAAACTCCCATCTTTCTCAGAAGTTGTCCTGTTCTCAGAAGTTCTCCTGCTAGGAGCCAGTTTGGTGTAATGGTTAAGTTCGCAGACTCTAATCTGGGAGAACCGGGTTTGATTTCCCACTCCTCCACTTGCACCTGGCTGGATGGCCTTGGGCAAGCCATAGCTCGGTACCAGCTGTTCCCTCAAGGACAGCTTGGGAAAGAGCTCTCTCAGCCCCACCTACCTCCCAGGGTGTCTGTTGTGGGGAGGGGAAGGGAAAAGGAGTTTGTAAGCCGCTCTGAGACTCCCTTGGGGAGTGGAGGGCGGGGTATAAATCCAGTCTCTTCTTCTTCTTCTTCTTCTTCTTCTTCTTCTTCTTCTTCTTCTTCTTCATTGTTTAAGAGCCAAATTACTACGGGGAAAATAGCTGATCAGCTGCCTACAGTTGCCAACCTTCGTGTGCAGCCCAGATATCTCCCGGAAAACCTACACCCGGAGACTTTGGTCTCTACTATGCTACTGGACTCGAATCTAACTCCTCTGCAGACAACAGAAATCCGTTCCCCTGGAGGAAATGGCTGCTTTAGTGGGTGGACTCTGTGGCATTATATCCCACCCTTCCTGGCTCCCCACTCTAAACCTCCAGGAATTTCCCAGCCCAGCAATCGCAATTGCTGCCCTATTCCAGAGTCCCTAGAAGAGAGACAGACATTCTACATTTCCAAGGGGCTTTGCTTTCAGCCGACCCACTGCTTCTGACTGCAGAGTGCCCTGTCTTGAGCTCTTGGTTCCTGTCTCTGTCTCCCAAGCTGAAGGAAGCAAGAGGGAAGAGCGTTGCCACCCTCCAGGTAAGACCTGGAGCTCTCCCAGAATTACAAATGGTTACCAGACTACAGGTACTAGTTCCGCCAGAGGAAATGGCAGCTTTAGGGGTATACTGTGGCATACCACAGATGCTCCCCTATGCCCCATCCGGGGTTGCCAACCTCCAGGTAGTGCCTGGAGATCTGGGATTACAGAAATCAGGTCACCTGGAGAAAATGTCTGCCTCTTTCCACACGCACCATCCTCCAGGAATCTCCCAGACTGGAGCTGGCAACCCTAAGGGCAGTGGGGAATTGCTGGTGGACATCTTTCTTTGTCAGGTAAACCTGATGTTGGGGGGTGGAGTTGGGAACACTAATTTTCACTGCGGGGCCCCGAAGCTACTGGTTTCCTAGATGAAGAACTCTCGCCCCAGAAATTCCTCATGGGATTTCATGGGGTGGGGGTGGGGGTGCTCCTTCTTAAAATCTTTTTTTTTTGAAATTTTTTATTGAAGGGTTAAAAGGGCACAGAATAAAATTAATGCAGAGAAAAACCACATAGCATGTTCAACATTGCTAACTTGAGTGTCAACATATATATCATCATGAAACTCAGTCGTTTTACATTTGAAAAGTAGCATACAACTCAACCTTGTTTGTCTTATTTAAACAGTAACTATTGTGTTCATAACACCGTTTACAACCATAAGTATAATGTAGAATCTTTTATCCAATTTTTTGGAAAATGTCTATTGCTTGGATTAGGGTTACTATCTAAAATCGGTTCCCATTGAAGCATTTGGCTTTTGGTGCTTTCCCCCTTGTCTCTATTCTCAAACTTATCCGCAATTTTTCTAAGATAAAATAGTCCCATATTTCGGCATGCCATGTGCTCAATGAAGGCTTAGAGCAGGGGTGGCCAACCTTGCTTAACGTAAGAGCCACATAGAATAAATGTCAGATGTCTGAGAGCTGCAAGACAGGAACAAATATCACACACACGTTTTTATTTTTTTAAATATGCAAATTTGCTTTTTATTAACGTTAAATGGGACTGCCAAAAATAAAAACAAACCAGGAAAACCAGTTATTGATAATGATATTACTTGTTTGCTAATGATATTGAGAGAGATGGAAAGAAAGAATTAAAGAAGTGGAAAGAAAGAGAGAGAGAGAAACTAGGAAAGCAAATAGATGGGAGGGAGGAGGGAAGGAAGGAAGGAAGGAAGGAAGGAAGGGAGGGAGGGAGGGAGGGAGAAAGAGAGAAAAAGCATGCCTCGCCTTTGCTTCCCCAGCCGCCCTGCCAGGAGCCGCACAATATATGTGAAAGAGCCGCATGTGGCTCCCGAGCCACAGGTTGGCCACCCCTGGCTTAGAGGTTTCTTTCCAATTTACCGCAATTGTATACTTTGCTGCTGTAATGAGTATCTCAATTAGTTCTCTTTGGTCTTTATTAATTTTCGTTAGGGTCTTTGGCCAGAGATTGAGCAAAATTAAAGTAGGGTCAATAGCCCTCCTGTCCGCTCCGCACGCCACAATATTAAGCGGTGGCGAAGGCCCAACCCTTCTCCGCACGTGGGTGGAAAGTAATCTTGGATGCGGAGCTGAGACGTAGGAGCTCCAGGTTCGTCATCGGGAAAGGAGCTGGCGCTGGAAAGACAAAAGCTGGCTGACTCAACCCCTTCGCACTATAATTAATGAGATCTGGTGACTCGCCTTGGAAAAGGGCATTTTAAAAAAAGACAGATTAACTCTTGACAGAACGGAGAAGGAGAAGCAAAACCTTTTCCTTCCTGAAGGCAGCAATGGAATCTTTATGGTTCGGTAAGATGTCAGAGTCGGTGAGAACTCACCAAAACTGCCTTATACCGGCATACTTATATATACAAAGTAGCTATTTTATTGCAAAGGAACTTCAGGAAGGAAATGGGAAGGGGAATTGCTGAATTACAAGTTATCAAACACCTGGAACAAAAACCTCCCCAGGACTCAACAGGGATATTGGTTTCTTGTCTTGTTACATATGCTAACTCATTCAGTCCTCGCATATGCATTCTCAATAAGAAGGACTATAAGTCCTCTGTGTTTTAATGTATTTCTTTTTCAGGACAGTGTATTAGAATACTGAATATAATGCAAGGAATATTGGAATGTTTTGCTGACAAAACACTGCACCCACCTCAAAGAAGGAAAAAAAATGCTGTTAAGTTACTTCCACGCCTGAGAGGAGATGAATGTTTACTTCCCACAATTTACTCAGTTTACTTCCAACAATTAGAAAATATACCTTTACACATTTATCTCCTATTTTGCTTTACTGTTTCCCCCCTTAATTTAATCAAAACAACTGCTGACCTTATAACTTTAGCTTGTTATTTAGTTTTGTCTTCACGTTTCTTAAAACACCTTCATCATGTTACATGTTGATTTGCTGTTCAGCCCCTGTTTATAAATTTGAACCTTACCTACCAATTCAATGTATCTGAAGAAGCATGCTTTACACACGAAAGCGCATACCGTGCATAAACCTTTGTTGGCCTTAAAGGGTGCCACTGGACTCTAAATTTGTTCTACTGCCTTATACTGGGATGGACCATTTAGATCATGGGTGTCTGCTGAGACCTTTCCCTGTGCCCACCGTTTTGAGAAAATAGCCGGAGCCAGATAGCGCTTTTGCCCAGCAAGGCTTCTGACTGGCCACAGGAGATCTGATTGGCAGTGCAGATTTTTAAAACGGTTGCTTTGGAAGCAGCTGCCCCCGCAGCACAAATATGAGCTTTACCACGTGGCTGGGGTCAGTGGTTGGACCCATTTTGTGGCTTGTTCCGTCTCCTGCAGCAGCCATTTTGTGGCAGCCATTTCGAGGCTGTGCCCACCCCACTGGGTCAGAATTCTAAAGGTGCCCTCAGGCCCCAAAGATCATTCTTGTCTACTCTGAGAGGCATGGGGCTTGCGCTTAGCAGGTGCACGACCCCCCGGTAATTATTGCCAATGCCTGCCAACACTCATCTATTCGGCGGGCATAGGCAGGCTGGCCAAAGGGGGCGGGGAAGCTTTCTCACAGTGTGATGATGTCACTTCCAGGATGACCCAGAAGCACTAGAATTGCACTAGAATTCTCTAGCACTAGAATTCTCCAGGATGACCCAGAAGGACTAGAATTGCACTAGAATTGCAAGAAGATCAGAAGAGCCCTGCTGGATCAGACCAGTGAGGGTCCATCTAGTCCAGCATCCTGTCTCACACAGTAGCCAACCAGTTCCTCTGGAGGGCCAACAACAGGGCAGGGAGGCCGAGACCTTCATAAGAACACCAGAAGAGCCCTGCTGGATCGGACCAGTGAGGGTCCATCTAGTCCAGCATCCTGTCACACATAGGGGCCAGCCAGTTCCTCTGGAGGGCCAACAACAGGGCAGAGAGGCCGAGGCCTTCGTAAGAACACCAGAAGAGCCCTGCTGGATCAGACCAGTGAGGGTCCATCTAGTCCGGCATCCCGTCTCACACAGTGGCCAACCAGTTGCTCTGGGCAGCCAACAACAGGGCACGGAGGCCGAGGCCTTCCCCTGATGTTGCCTCCTGGCTCTGAGATTCAGAGGCTTCGTGCCCCTGAATGTGAAGGTTCCCCTCAGTCACCTTACCTAGTAGCCAGTGATAGACTTCTCCTCCATGGATTTATCTAATCCCCTTTTCAAGCTGTTTATTCCCGTGGCCATCGCACTGCACCCTCTGGGAGCAAACTCCACGTTTGAATCACTCACGAAAGCTCCTCCCCTGCCACCTGTTTTGTAAGTCTTTGAGGCGCAACTGGACTCTTGTTCTTTTCTACTGTGTACGGAAGTATATCCTTTTGTCCTTCCTGAACCTACTGCTCATCAGCTTCCTTGAATGCCCTTGAGTTCTGGGATTTGGGGAGCGGAAGAAAACGTTCTCTTGGTCAGCTCTCTCGACCCCATGCATAATTTTCAAAACCTCTCTCACAACCCTTCGTAGTCTCTGTTTTCCAACCAGAAAAGTCCCAGACTCTTTAGTCGTTTCTCCTGGGGAAGGCACTCCAAACCCCTCCTCTGTCCTTTCCCCAGCTCTCTTTCAGGTCTGATGAAGGGAGCTTTGACTCTGGAAAGCTCCCCCCCCACCACCCTTGTTGCCCTCTTTACATTGCGGTTGCACTCAGATCTAAGGGTGCCTTCTGTAGTCAATTTCCTTTGGCCTCCAAGTCGGCCAGTCAATTTCCAGGGGTTGCTGGCCCAGTGTTCCCTCTAAGCTGAGCTACTGTGAGCTGGTTCACAGTTTTTTAGGCTCCTGCTCCCAGATTTGCGTCTCAGCTCAGGAAGGAATCAGGGCCGGCTCTATCACTAGGCCAACTAGGCGGCCGCCTAGGGGCGCAGCTGGCAAACGGGGTGGCGGAGAGACTGAGAGACTCAAACCAGGAGATAGTGTGCTTTATGCAAACCATGATTTACCATTATGTCTGAATGCAGCTTTCCATTCAGGCTAAGATCCAAACCAGTGCAGATAGACTTATAGGTGCTGCAGCCAGCTGCTGCAGGTGGCTCCTGGTGGAGCTGGAGAGCTCGTGAGCCCGGGCAGGTGGGCGGGCATTGGGGGCGGGGGGAGGGTTGTCTCTTGCAGGCAAGTCTCCTGCAGTGGAGAGGGTGGCTTTGAGGTGTGTGTGTGGGTGCTACAAGGCAGCCTCACCTGGGGGGGGGGGGGTGCCACAAGGTAGCCTCGCCTAGTGCGCAAAAAACCCTGGGGCCGGCCCTGGAAAGGATGGCTCCAGAGCAAACTGATTTCTGCAGTGGCCAAATCGCTCGCTCACAACTTTCATGCCAGCAGCTCGCAATGTAGAATTAACGCCTCACTGAGGTGTTCAGTGTTCCCTCTAAGCTGAGTGAAGTGTGAGCTAGCTCAGAATGTCTTTAGCCTCCGGCTCACCCATTTTGGTCTCGGCTCAGGGAGGACGGCTCCAGAGGACGCTAATTCATGCAGCAGCCAAAGCGCTCGCCCTCAACTGTAATGCCAGCTGCTCAATTGTTGCTCACCAGACCCCACCGCTTAGAGACCGTGTTTCCTCTCAGCTGAGCGAAGTGTGAGCTAGCTCCCAGTTTCTTTAGCCTCCGGCTCACCCATTTTGGTCTCGGCTCAGGGAGGATGGCTCCCGAGCACTAGGGCTGCCAGCCTCCAGGTGGGGCCTGGGGATCTCCCGCTTTTACAACCGATCTCCAGCTGACAGAGATCAGCTCCCCTGGAGAAAACGGCTGCTTTGAAGGGTGGACTCTGTGGCATTGCACCATGCTGAGGCCCCTCCCCTCCCCAAACCCCGCCCTCTCCTGGCCCCACCCCCAAAGTCCCCAGGTATTTTCCAACCTGGACTTGGCAACCCTACGAGAGCACACTAATTCATGCAGCAGCCAAAGCGCCGTCTCTCAACTTTCACGCCAGCAGCTCACAAAGTTCCATTGTTGCTCCCAAGACCCCACCACTTAGAGCAGGGGTGGCCAACCTGTGGCTCGGGAGCCACACGCGGCTCTTTCACACATATTGTGCGGCTCCCGGCAGGGCGGCTGGGGAAGCAAAGGGGAGGCATGCTTTTTCTCTCTTTCTCCCTTCCTTCCTTCCCTCCTCCCTCCCATCTATTTGCTTTCCTAGTTTCTCTCTCTCGCTCTCTTTCCACTTCTTTAATTCTTTCTTTCCATCTCTCTCTCTTTCTCTCTCTCAATATCATTAGCAAACAAGTAACAGCATTATCAATAACCGGTTTTCCTCGTTTGTTTTTATTTTTGGCAGTCCCCTTTAACGTTAATAAAAAGCACATTCGCATGTTTTTAAAAATCAAAACGGGTGGGTGATCTCTTTGTTCCTGTCTTGCGGCTCTCAGACATCTGACGTTCATTCTCTGCGGCTCGTCCGTTAAGCAAGGTTGGCCGCCCCTGGCGGAGAGACAGGGTTGCCTCTCAGCTGCGCGAAGTGTGAGCTAGCGCCCAGTCTCTTTAGCCTCCGGCTCACCCATTTGGGTCTGGGCTCAGGGAGGAGGGCGCCAGAGCAGGCTCACGGATGCAGTGGCCAAATGGCTGGCTCCCAGCTTCCATGCCAGCAGCTCACCACGCAGGATGTTGGCGCACAAGACTCCACAGCTTCGAGGGAGCATTGGTCACGGCCTGCCTTTTGGAGCGAGTCGAGACCCCACCTTTCGGTCGCCCGGCCCCACCCTCTGCTAGGGAAGGACTCTGGCCCGGCGGTGTCAGTTTGCAGGGCTGTCTCTCCCCGTCCCCTCTAGGACGCAGGAGGAAGCGGCCTGCTCAGCCGCCCGGGCCGGCCTGTCTCCGCGCTGGCTCGCTCGCTTCCT
Source organism: Lepidodactylus listeri (assembly GCA_029233225.1). Lineage (NCBI taxonomy): Eukaryota > Metazoa > Chordata > Lepidosauria > Squamata > Gekkonidae > Lepidodactylus > Lepidodactylus listeri. The sequence goes on from JARCFY010000002.1 coordinate 6,125,000, forward strand.
CCCTCCCTCTGGCAGTCGTGCATGGCGGAGGAGGAGAACCCCCGGCCATGCTTCGGGAGGAAGGCCAGGGCGATGCGGCGCGGACAGGGTTAACCCTGGACGCAGCGGCGGCAGCAGCAGCAGCGGACCCCGGGAAGGCGCCGCAGCCCCTCGAGGTAAAGGGGGACGGGGGAAGCGGACGTGCAATGCAATGCAATGCAATGCAAGGTAGGGTTGCCAGCCTCCAGGTGGGGCCTGGGGATCTCCCGCTTTTGCAACTGATCTCCAGCTGACAGAGATCAGCTCCCCCGGAGGAAATGGCTGCTTTGGAGGGGGGACTCTGTGGCATTGGACCCTGCAGAGGCCCCCTCCCCAAACCCCATTCCTGGCTCCACCCCCAAAGTCTCCAGGTATTTCCCCCCCCCCCAGACTTGGCAACCGAGATGCAAGGCCATGCGATTCCTGCGACTGTCGCTTTGCGAGGGGTGGGGGGCGGCGGCGGCAGCTTCCAGAGCGGGCTGGTGACAAGACACAGGCAGGAAGAGCTGTGCGCGCCCACAGCTACCCCAAAGCAGGAATGCCTGCCACCAAATGCTCCCTCTAAGCTGCGGAGGCTTGGGAGCAAAACGTCGGCTTGGTGTTCTCTCAGTAGAGACCTCATGTACCTGTACCCTAATTTAGGAAACACGAGGGAGGCAGAGATCCGGAAGATTCAAGTGAAGAAGAAGAAGAAGAAGAAGAAGAAGAAGAAGAAGAGATTGGATTTATATCCCGCCCTTCACTCACTTAAGAGTCTCAGAGCGGCTTACAAACTCCTTTCCCTTCCCCTCCCCACAACAGACACCCTGGGAGGTAGGTGGGGCGGAGAGAGCTCTTTCCCATGCTGTCCTTGAGGGAACAGCTGGTACAGAGCTATGGCTTGCCCAAGGTCATCCAGCCAGGTGCCAGTGGAGGAGTGGGGAATCAAACCCGGTTCTCCCAGGTTAGAGTCCGCGCACTTAACCACGACACCAAACTGGCTCTGTATTGCTTTATTGAAGCTTTATTGCTAGCAAAAGCGGGGGAAAACTTGCAAAGGGTTTTTCCGAAGAGCGTGAAGTTACATCCGCGCTTCATATACAGTTTCCAACAAGCAGAGGCGTAGTCTACGTATGGTTATTGCCTACAAATACGTGTCCTTAAGATCTGTTCTAAGGATTTGACATCTCACCTATGCCAAGTTTTTGTACCTTTCTGTGTACATCAAAGGCTAATGCGAGTCCCCCGATTTAGTATCTTGCCCAAGCACACCTGTGCTCGCTAAATATCAATCCTTGAAGTAATTTTAACTTTATTCCCTCTTTCCGTTCATGGGGGGCTCACAGGTGAATGTTAATTAATAGGCATAGTTGAGAGTCGGCTAGGCGTAACAGCTAATGGCTAAAGGCTTGGTCAGTAGCCCTTGGTTCTTGTGACAGACCTGAATAAGGCTGTTGATGGCCTAGCCATGCTAGGCCAAGATCCATCATTGGTGAGCTGCCGGCCTTCAAGTTTGAGCGGGGGATTTGGCTACTGCATACGTGAGTTTGCTCGGGAGCCGCGTCCTTTCTGGCCTAAGACAAAAGATGGGTGAGCTTGAGGCTAAAAGGCTGTGGGCTCGCTCACGCTCACTCGGCTTAGAGGGAACACTGCCTGCCACAGTTGCAAGGGAGGGGGCGTTTCCGAGGGGGCCGGGGGATCCCTTCAGTGCCTGGCTTTCCCCAGGCTCTGCTAGGGTGACCGCTAGGCCTCAGCGTTAAGGCTGCTTGAGGGCCCTGGCTTCTGGGGCTTTGGCAGTTCCCTTGGTTACTTCTCGGGCAAGGGGGCAGAATTTATTGGGGATGTTTTTGTGTAGTGTCTACAGTCATAAGAAGAGCCCTGCTGGATCAGATCAGGGGTCCAGCTGGTCCAGCCTCCTGTCTCACAGGGTGGTCAGCCAGTTCCTCTGCAGGGCCAGCAACAGGGCAGAGAGGCTGAGGCCTTCCTAAGAACGCCAGAAGAGCCCTGCTGGATCAGACCAGTGAGGGTCCATCTAGTCCACCATCCTGTCTCACACAGCGGCCAACCAGTTCCTCTGAAGGGCCAACAACAGGGCAGAGAGGCTGAGGGCTTCCCCTAATAAGAACATCAGAAGAGCCCTGCTGGAATTAGATCAGTGGACCATCTAGTCCAGCAACCTGAACCACACAATGGCCAGCCAGTTCCTCTGGAGGTCCAACAACAGGGCATGGAGGCCGAGGCCTTCATAAAAACATCACAAGAGCCCTGCTGGATCAGACCAGTGAGGGTCCCTCTACTCCAGCCTCCTGTCTCACACAAAGTGGCCAGCCAGTTCCTCTGGAGGGCCAACAACAGGGCAGAGAAGCCGAGGCCTTCATAAATCAGAAGCGCCCTGCTGGATCAGACCAGTGATGGTCCATCCAGTCCAGCATCCTGTCTCACACAGGGGCCAGCCAGTTCCTCTAGATGGCCAACAACAGGGCATAGAGGCTGAGGCCTTCCCCTAATAAGAACATTAGAAGAGCCCTGCTGGATTAGATCAGTGGTCCATCTAGTCCAGCATCCTGCCTCACACAGTGGTCAGCCAGTTCCTCTGGAGGGCCAGCAACAGGGCATGGAGGCCTAGGCCTTCATAAAAACATCACAACAGCCCTGCTGGATCAGACCAGTGAGGGTCCATCCAGTCCAGCATCCTGTCTCACACAACGTGGCCAACCAGTTCCTCTGGAGGGCCAACAACAAGGCATAGAGGCCGAGGCCTTCATAAGAACCTAAGAAGAGCCCTGCTGGATCAGACCAGTGAGGATCCATCTAGTGCAGCATCCTGTCTCACACAGGGGCCAACCAGTTCCTCTGGAGGGCAAACTACCGACCAAAGAGGCCGAGGCCTTCACCTGATAAGAACTTTAGAAGAACCTTGCTGGATCAGACCAGTGGCCCTGGGATTCAGAGGCTTAGTGCCTCTGAACGTGGAGGTTCCCCTCAGTCACCAGGGCTCATAGGCCACTGTTGGGCCTCTCCTCCATGAATCTGTCTAACCCTCTTTTAAAACTTTTTATTCCTGTTTCCATCACTACGTCCTCTGGCAGGGAATTCCCCATTTCAGTCGCTCTCTGTGTCCTGCTGGAAAAGGCTGGCTGTGGGAAAAGCACAACGTGAAAGGACGACAAGCCTCCGTGTTCAGAGGCAGTCAGCCTCTGAAACCTAGTGCCAGGTGGCGACAGCAGGGAATGGCTGGCGGTACAGTTGCCAATCTCCAGGCGGGGCCTGGAGATCTCCTGGAATGACACCTGTTCTCCAGGTGACAGAGCTCAGCTCCCCTGGAGGAAATGGCTGCCCTGGGAAGTGGGTTCTGTGGAACTATTCTGCGTTGCTATGATGGAACAGTTCCTTATTTATCCAGGACTGTCAATGTCCCCTGCCCGATACAGAGCCACATAGGGAGGCTGCTGGCCCCAAAATAAATCTGAGTATTTATTTATTTACTTTATTAATACCCCACCTTTCTCCACAATGCGAGCCCACGGCAGTCTATGTGATGTCCCTCTTCTCCATATTATCTTCACGACAGCCCTGTAAGGTAGATTAGGCTGAGAGTGCCCGAGCAGCCCAAGGTTGCCTTCCAAGCCAGTGTGGTGTCATAGTTAGGAACGCGAACTGGGAGAACCGGGTTTGATTCCCATCTCCTCCACGTGCAGCTGTTGGTATGACCTTGGATCACTCCCAAGTTCTCTCAGAGCTGTTCTCTCAAGGGCAGGCCTCGAAAGAGCTCTCAGCCCCGCCTGCCTCACAGGGTGTCTGTTGTGGGGCGGGGAAGGGAGATTGTAAGCCGCTCTGAGACTCCTTTGCGTAGAGAAGGGCAGGGTATAAATCTAGTGTCCTCCTCCTCCTCTTCCTCTGGATTCGAACTCGGGCCTCCCGGATCCTAGTCCAGTGCTCTAACTTCTGCACGCCCCTGGGCCTCAGCATGCTCTTACGTTGCGATGATAATCAGTTCCTCCCTCGCTGAGGACACTCAGTCAGCCCGGCCCTGTACAGAGCTACATAGGCAGGACTCTGCCCCAGGGAGCTTCCAAGCTCAATTTGACCCTGGAAGAGGGCAGCAATGCAGGAGAGGAGGTGTGGCAGATGTTGCTGATTTTGCAACAGCCGCGGGGTGATTCTGTGCCAGGCTGCTGTGGACTGTGTGTACCCTGCAGTGCCTGCCGAGGCCTTTCCCGGCTGTGCCACGGCCTCTGCCCTCCTTGGACAAGAGCCCTCCTGGGAAGCCCAGGCAGGAAGACAGGGCTGTGGGCATGTTGACTCAAGCTGTTCCGAAGTTCACCCACTTGGCTAGGTCTGCTCTGCTCCAGGGAGGACACGACTGAGGTCTCTACAAGTATGCATGAGGTGGAGAGAGCTGACAAAGGGTGTAGGGGTTAAGGGTGCGGACTCTAATCCGGGCCAAGGGCATAGACTTTCCAATTTCCCGGGGGGGGGGGGGGGGGGGAGGCTGGGGCTGGGCCAGAGACATCACAGGCCATTGTCTCTGGGGGAGGCTCAGCACTTCCTGGAAAAGTTTTGGGGGGGGGGTTCCAGCTCCCCAGCCCCCCTGAAGTTGACGCCTACGATCTGGGTGAACTGGGTTTGATTCCCCACTCCTCCACTTGCACCTGCTGGATGACCTTGAGCAAGCTGTAGTTCTGGTGCGGCTGTTCTCTCAAGGACAGTTGTCTCAGAGCTCTCTCAGTAAGAACATAAGAGAAGCCAATGTTGGATCAGTCCAATGGCCCATCCAGTCCAACACTCTGCGTCTCACAATGGCCAGAAACACCAGGTGCCCTCAGGAGGTCCAGCAGTGGGGCCAGGACACTAGAAGCCCCCCCACTCCTGCCCCCCCAAAGCACCAAGAATACAGAGCATCCCTTGCCCCAGACTGAGAGTCCCTATCTATTCCTTGTGGCTGATATCCACTGATGGACCTCTGCTCCATAGGTTTCTCCAATTCCCTCTTGAAGCCATCCATGCTTGTAGCCGCCACCACCTCCTGTGGCAGTGAATTCCACGTGTTAATCACTCTTTGGGTGAAGACGGACTTCCTTTTATCTCTTCTAACCCGACCGCTCAGCAATTTCATGGAGTGCCCCCGAGTTCTTGTCTTGTGAGAAAGGGAGAAAAGTCCTTCTTTCTCTACCTGCTCTGTCCCACGCATAGTCTTGTAAACCTCGATTGTGTCACCCCTCAGCCTTCGCTTGTCCAAGCCAAAGAGCCCCAAGCGCTTCAACCTTTCTTCACAGGGAAAGTGTGCCAACCCTTTCATCATTCTAGTTGCCCTTTTCTGCTCTTTTCCCAGTGCTATAATATCTTTTTTGAGGCGTGGCGACCAGAACTGGACACAGTACTCCAAATGAGGTTGCACCATCGATTTATACAGGGGCATTATGGTACTGGCTGATTATGATACTTGCCGGACCAGAGTAGTAGATCCAGGCTCTGTTGAATGAATGCAAGAAATCCAGCAAAGCTCTCCCTGTGGACTTGTGTTTGATGCCTAGATATTGAAGGAGCTGGGTATGTTCAGCCTGGAGAGGAGACAACTGAGAAGAAGAAGAAGAAGAAGGAGGAGGAGGTGGAGGAGGAGGAGGAGGAGGAGGAGATTAGATTTATACCCCGCCCTTCACTCACTTGGAGTCTCAGAGCGGCTTACAAACCCCTTTCCCTTCCCCTCCCCACAACAGACACCCTGGGAGGTGGGTGGGGCTGAGAGATGATATGATAACCATATTCAGGTACTTGAAGGGCTGTCCTATGGAAGATGGTGCAGAGCTGTTTTCTGCTGCCCCTGAAGGTCGGACCAGAACCGACGGGTTGAAATTAAATCAGAAGAGTTTTCTGCTAAACATAGGAAGAACTTCCCAACAGTTAGAGCGGTTCCTCAGTGGAACAGGCTTCCTGGGGGGGGGGGGGCAGTCTTAGAGAGCCAGTTTGGTGTCGTGGTTAAGTGCGCGGACTCTAATCTGGGAGAGCCGGGTTTGATTCCCCACTCCTCCACTTGCACCTGCTGGATGACCTTGGGCAAGCCATAGCTCTGTACCGGCTGTTCTCTCAAGGACAATTGTGTCAGAGCTCTGTCAGCCCCACTTACCTCACAGGGAGTCTGTTGTGGGGAGAGGAAGGGAAAGGAGATTGGAAGCTGCTCTGAGACTCCGAGTGAGTGCAGGGTGGGATATAAATCCAATCTCTTTTTCTTCTTCTCTTCTTTCTTTGGAGGTTTTTAAACAGAGGCCAGATGGCCATCGGACAGCAGTGCGGATCCTGTGAACTTGGGCAGACCATGAGAAGGGAGGGCAGAAGGGGTTGCCTCAGTGCTTCGTTCTTTCTCATGGCCCTTCCTTACACGCCCAGGGAAATGCTGATCCCCACTTTGGGGTCAGGAAGCCATTTTTCTTTGGGCCAGCTTGACTGGGGATCCTGGAGGTTTTTTGTCATCTTCTGGGCATGGAACAGCGGTCAGTGGGGCGTGTGTGTGTGCGTGGGAGGGTGTTTGTGAACTTCCTGCATTGTGCAGGGGGTTGGACTAGATGTCCCTGGAGATCCCTTCCGACTCTACGATTCTATATGAGCGTCGGGGTCCCCAGCTTTACTGAGACCTTTGGAATTCTGACAAAGGGAGCAACCACAAGATGGCTGTTGCAGGAGGCGGAGCCAGCCACAGAAGGGCAGGAAGCGAGGTTAGGTGAAACTAATAGTCGCCCCTTTAACATTTCAGGAAGCAACTCTTTGTAAGGAGATGCTTTTTAAGCAGCACAGCCAATCAGGAGGCCCGTTTACCTAGCCCCGCCCACTTTCTGGAAGCGCTTGGCGGGCAGTGGGAAAAGGTGTGAGTGGGTGCCGCGCTGCCCTCGGGTACCCCATGTTGGGGACCCTTATGTTAGAAGAGAGAAATTGGATTTATACCCCTACTCCTTCGGATAGTGAAGGGCGGGGTATAAATCCAATCTCCTCCTCCTCCTCCTCCTCCTCCCGAAGGACTCTCAAAGCAGCCCACAATCTCTTTTCCCTTCCCCTCCTCGCAACAGACACCCTGTGTGAGGTAGGTGGGGCTGAGAGAGCTCTCCCGAGGACTGCCCTTGAGAGAACAGCTCTGAGAGAACTTCGGACTGACCCAAGGTCACCCCAGCAGCTGCATGTGGAGGAGGAGTGGGGAATCGAACCCGGTTCTCCCAGATTAGTTAGTGTGGGGTGAGTTCGTGTGAGCTAGCTCTCAGTTTTTTAGCCTCCGGCTCACGCGTTTTTGTCTGAGCTCAGGAAGGACGGCTCCGGAGCGAACTAATTCGTGTGGCAGCCAAATCGCCCGCTCACAACTTTAATGCCACAGAGCTCACAGAGTAGAGTTATTGCTCATAAGACTCCACAGCTTAGAGGGAGCGTTGGCTGGGAACCAGTGTTCCCTCTAAGTTGAGTGAGTGTGAGCTAGCTCACAGTTTTTTAGCCTCCTGCTCACCCATTTCTGTCTTCGTTCAGGAAGGAGGGCTCCAGGGCAAACTAATGTATGCAGCGGCCAAATTGCTCGCTCACCACTTTAATGCCAGTGAGCTCCCCAAGTAGATTTTTTTGCGCACAAGACCCCACAGCTTAGAGAGAGCATTGCGAACCACGACACCAAACTGACTCTCTGTCAGAGACTGCTCCTTGGGGCAGGGAGGTTCAGGCCCCTCTCCTCCATCTCTCCTCTCCAGGGAAGGTCCCCTTTGCCCCTGCACCGGAAGGTCTGCTACGCCATCGGGGGCGCCCCGTACCAGCTGACGGGCAATGCGCTGGGATTTTTCCTCCAGATCTTCCTGCTTGACGTCGTGCGGGTGAGCCAAGACCGAGGAGGGGGCCAGATTGCCAACTGATCTCTTTGTGCATGCTCTGAAGTGGACGGGGGGGGGGGCGGTGCCGGAGCGTCACAGCCCTCGGCCTCACGCGCTCTTTCCCTGGCCTTTGTCCCTACACAGCTGGAGCCCTTCCATGCTTCTCTGATCCTCTTCCTGGGGCGAGCCTGGGACGCCGTGACGGACCCGGCCGTGGGATTCTTGGTCAGCAGAAGCCCCCGCAGGAGGTGCGGAAAACTGATCCCCTGGTGAGTCAGGAAGGAAGGGGGCTCTGTGTGGTCGGATCCGGAGGTCTGTGGGTGGCAGTCTGTAGGCAGCCGAGTCTTAAACGGCAGCCTTTAAAAGCCCTAAATGGCCAGGGCCCGACATACCTGAGGGACCACCTTTCCCCAGTTATACCCCAGAGGACACTACGGTCAGGGGTGCAACACCGCCAGGTAATCCCAGGCCCCAGGGAGGCCAGGCTCACAGCCACGAGAGCCAGGGCCTTTTCGGTGGTGGCTCCTTCCTGGTGGAACGAGCTCCCGGAGGAGATCAGGGCCCTGCGGGGCCTTATGCAGTTCCGCAGGGCCTGCAAGACGGAGCTCTTCCGCCAGGCATATAAATAGGAGCCGCCACCTCCCCCCCATCCTAGGACCATCACGGCTATGGTGCTGGCCGCGGTTATCATCAAGCCTGACATTTAGAACTGGAGATCGCTGGGTATACAGACCATGCCATGGTTATATCACTGAGCACTTTATTTTTATTATAACGATTGTTTGTCTTAATGGTGTTTTAATTGGTTTTGATGTATATGTGTACCTTGGCTTTTAGCCAAGCTTTGCAAGCCGCTCTGAGCCCGCGTGCGGGGAGGGCGGCATATAAGACCGATAAATAAATAAATAAATATTAAATGGCCGAGTACCGGGATTTGGAACAAATCCACAGGACCCATAAGATGGAGCTATGCCGCCAAGCCTATGGATGAGGTCAGGAGAACTCCCATCCGCCTGGATTCAGGCGGGCAGCTGTGTTGGTCTGAATCAACAGAACAGAGTTAGAGTCCAGAAGCAGCTTTAAGGCCAACAAAGGTTTATTCACAGTGCGAGCTTTCGTGTGCACACACACTTCATTAGATACAATGAAGTGGAATTACAGATGTAGTTGTATATATGGTGGCTTGTCAAGTGTAGTGCCAGTTTGGTGTAGTGGTTAAGTGTGTGGACTGTAATCTGGGAGAACCGGGTTTGATTCCCCACTTCTCCACTTGCACCTGCTGGATGACCTTGGGCAAGCCATAGCTCTGTACCAGCTGTCCTTGAAAAAGAACAGTTTCTGTCAGAGCTCCCTCAGCCCCACCTACCTCACAGGGTGTCTGTTGTGGGGAGGGGGAGGGAAAGGAGTTTGTAAGCCACTCTGAGACTCCCTTGGGTAGTGAAGGGCGGGGTATAAATCCAATCTCTTCTTCTTCTTCTTAAATTAGCATACAAAGTAGGGTGTTTTATAACAGATAAGAAGAATGACAAGATGGTAACCAGAAACCAAGCTTGTCGTTCTTTTTATCTGTTAAAAAACATACTCACTATTTTGCGTGCTAATTTAACGAGCCACCCTCTCTATAGACAACTGAGATCTGTGGTTCCACTTCCTTGTATCTGAAGAAGTGTGCGTGCACGCGAAAGCTCACACCCTGAATAAAGTTTAAGAACATCAGAACATAAGAGAAGCCAATGTTGGGTCAGGCCCGTGGCCCATCCAGTCCAACACTCTGTCACACAGTGGCCAAAAACACCAGGGCCCACCAGGAGATCCAGCAGTGGGGCCAGGACACTAGAAGCCCTCCCACTGTTGCCCCCCCCCCAAGCACCAAGAATACAGAGCATCACTTGCCCCAGATTGAGAGTCCCTATCTATACCTTGTGGCTAAGAGCCACAGATGGACCTCTGCTCCGTATGTTTATCTAATTCCCTCTTGAAGCCATCCATGCTTGTAGCCGCCACCACCTCCTGTGGCAGCGAGTTCCACATGTTAATCACTCTTTGGGTGAAGAAGGACTTCCTTTTATCTGTTCTAACCCGACTGCTCAGCAATTTCATGGAGTGCCCACGAGTTCTTGTGTTGTGAGAAAGGGAGAAAAGGACCTCTTTCTCTTCCTGCTCTATCCCATGCATAATCTTATAAACCTCGATCGTATCACCCCTCAGCCGTCGTTTCTCCAAGCTAAAGAGCCCCAGGCGCTTCAACCTTTCTTCATAGGGAAAGTGTTCCAACCCTTTGATCATCCTAGTTGCCCTTTTCTGCACTTTTTCCAATGCTATGATATCTTTTTTGAGGTGTGGCAACCAGAACTGTACACAGTACTCCAAATGAGATTGCGCCATCGATTTATACAGGGGCATTATGATACTGGCTGATTTGTTTTCAATTCCCTTCCGAATAACCCCCAGCATAGCATTGGCCTTTTTCATTGCAGTCGCAGACTGTCTCGACATTTTCATCGAGTTATCTACTACGACTCCAAGGTCTCTCTCTTGGTCAGTCTCCGCCAGTTCAGACCCCATCAGCATGTATTTATAGGCAGGATTTTTGGCTCCAATGTGCATCACTTTGCACTTGGCCACATTAAACCCCATTTGCCACGTTGATGCACACTTTCCCATCCTCGACAGATCCCTTTGGAGTGCCTCACAATCCTCCCTGGTTCTCACCACCCTGAACAACTTCGTGTCATCTGCAAATTTAGCCACTTCACTGCTTACTCCCAACTCCAAATCGTTAATGAACAAGTTAAAAAGCATCGGACCGAGTACTGATCCTTGCGGTACCCCACTGCTTACCTACCTCCACTGAGAAAATTGCCCATTTATACTCACTCTCTGTTTCCTTTTAAGTAGCCAGTTTTTGATCCACAAATGGACTTGTCCTTTTATCCCGTGACTATTGAGCTTACTTAGGAGCCTTTGATGAGGAACTTTATCAAAAGCTTTCTGGAAGTCAAGGTAAACAACATCTATTGGGTCCCCCTTGTCCACATGTTTGTTTACTCCCTCAAAGAACACTAACAGGTTAGTGAGACAAGATCTTCCCTTACAGAACCCATGCTGAGTCTTCCTCAATAGATTTTGTTCATCAATGTGTCTACTAATTTTTTCCTTAATAACTGTTTCCACCAACTTACCCGGTATCGACGTCAGACTGACTGGCCTGTAATTTCCCGGATCTCCTCTGGAACCCTTTTTAAAGATAGGAGTGACATTCGCTACCTTCCAGTCCTCAGGAATGGAGGCAGATTTTAAGGAAAGATTACACATTTTTGTCAGGAGATCCACAAGTTCCCATTTGAGTTCTTTCAGAACTCTCGGATGTATGCCATCCACGCCCTGTGATTTATTTGTTTTTAAGTTGTCTATCAGTCGTAGGACCTCCTCTCTTGTCACCTCAATCTGACCCAGGTCTTTCAACACCCCTCCTGAAATCAGCGGTTCTGGAGTGGGCAAGCACTTCTCATCTTCCACAGTGAAGACAGAGGCCAAAAAAAAAGAGCATTCAGCTTCTCAGCCATCTCCCTATCATCCTTCAGTACACCTTTTACCCCTTGGTCATCCAAGGGCCCCACTGAGGTGGCTCACACGATTTAAGATATCATAAAACAATAAATACAACAATTAAAACAGCGCAAGATTTGCAGATAAAAACAAACAAGTGGCGGCGGCATTCAGAATCACGTCTGATGGTAAAAATAGCATCCCACGGGTCCCAGGCCGGGAGGTGTTTCAAGGGCGCATTCGTCAGTGGCGGCTCCTAATCGAAGGCCTGGTGGAAGAGCTCCATTTTACAGGCTCTGCGGAAGTATAGAAGGTCCCACAGGGCCCTGATGTCCTCCAGGAGCTCATTCCACCAGTATGGAGCCACCACCGAGAAAGCCCTGCTTCTAGTACTGGCCAGCTGGGCTTCTTTCGGACCAGGGAGAGTCAGGCAGTGTTGTGAGCTTGACCTCAGTGCTCTCTGGGGCACATATGGGGAAAGGTGGTCCTGCAGGTAGGCAGGCCCCAGACCATATAGGGCTTTAAAAGTCAGAACCAGCACCTTGAACAGGATCCGATACGCTATAGGCAGCCAGCGCAGTGTCCTCAGCACAGGCTGGATGTGGTCCCCTACAGAAAGACCCATCAGCAGCCTGGCTGCATCATTCTGCACCCGCTGCAGCCTCCGGATGTGAGACAAGGGCAGCCCCATGTAGAGAGTGCTGCAGTAGTCTAACCTCAAGGTGACCATTGTGTGGATCACCGTTGCCAGGTCGTCTAGATGGGCCCGTAGGCCTGACCCAGCGGAGCACTTCTCATGTTCTGATCTTCTCCTTGCAGGATCATCGCTTCCACACCTTTTGGGGTTTTCTTCTACTTCTTCCTCTGGTTTGTCCCTTCCGATTCCCTCTCTGTGTCCCTGAAGTTCCTTTGGTACTTGGCGATGTACTGTTTCTTCCAGACCTGCATGAGCGTAAGGCTTTCTCGTGGGGGCCGTTACATTCATTGCTTTGGATTTTGGGCGGCGGCGGTCATCTGGACTGGTGTTGCCAGCTCTGAGATGGGAAATACCCGGAGATTTGGGGGGGATGGGTGGAGCCTGGGGAGGGTGGCTTTGGGAAGGGAAGGGACCTCAGAGGGCCAGAGGGCCACGCCCACGACGCTCCCTCTAAGCTGTGGGGTCTTGTGAGCCAAAATTCTCCTCCGTGAGCTGCTGGCATTAAAATTGTGAGCGAGCCGTTTGGCTCCTGCGTCAGTTCGTTTGCTCTGGAGCCCTCCTTCCCGAGCGGAGACAAAAATGTGTGAGCCGGTGGCTAAAAATCTGTGAGCTAGCTCACGCTAACTCAGCTTAGAGGGAACACTAGGGTCCACCCCCTAAAGCAGCCATTTTCTCCAGGGCAGTTGATCTCCGTGGTCAGATGTAGAAAAGAGCCAGAGTCCAGGAGCACCTTAAAGACGAACGAAGTTTGCGGCAGGGGAGGAGCTTCCGTGAGTCCCTGCTCACTTCAGAGATGTAGATCAAGATGTAGATAAGAATGTAGATCAAGATGTAGCGATGTAGTTCAAGTGTAGATCAAAGCAGGCTGCTGTGTTAGCCTTAGGGCTGCCAAGTATTGAAAACTCACCAGCAGGGGGGAGTCCTTCGCGCGCGCACCCATCAACGTCACCAGAAGTGACGCAGCATGTTGGGGGCGTTGCCACGGCGACGCTCTGGCAATCGCCCCAAAACTCTATGGTATCATAGAGTTTTGGGGCGATTGCCAGAGCGTCGCCCTGGCAACGCCCCCAACGTGCTGCGTCACTTCCTGTGACGTCATTACGTCGTCCAGGGGGTGGGGTCCCCCCCCGCCTGCCAAATGCTGGCCGGCGGATCGGGAACCCCTTTAGCGGGGGATCCCCCGCCCCCCGGGCTGACTTGGCAGCCCTAGTTAGCCTGTACCCGTATAAAGGTAGTGATAGAAAAGAGCCAGAGTCCAGGAGCACCTTAAAGACTAACAAAATTTGTGGCAGGGGAGGAGCGTCCGTGAATCCCGGCTCACTTCTACAGGTAGCGCATCAGGAGGTGAGTTCCAGGAGATCTCCAGGCCTCACCTGGAGGTTGGCAACCCTACTGTGGCTGAGGACTTTGACCTCTCAGAAGTGCTGCTAACACGCTAAGCGATGCTATATGGAAACAACTTGGGAGAGGGGGCTGCAAAGAAATGAATGGGGAACCTTGCAAAGATCTGACCTCCCGAAGACCGGAGACGCATTTTCGGGCAATGCTGGTCTGATAGGGCCTTCTCCTTTGCCTCTTTTTCTAGTGCTACCATGTGCCGTATTCCTCTCTGACTATGTTCCTTGGAGGGAATCAGAGAGAGCGGGACTCCGCAACCGCCTACAGTAAGTCTCTTTGCATGCCGTCGTATCTGTCCCCTGCCCAGACAAAGCCGAGAAGCAATTCTTGTCTGCAAATAGGCATAGCAGCCCAGTTGTCTTCACAGTACTGTCTTGCACCAATGCAGCGTGATGTGGGACCATGGAAAATCAGATCCCTGGATGGTTGCTGGGTGACCTTGGGCCAGGGACTTTCTTTCAGCCTGGCCTGCCTCACAGGGTTGTTGTGAAGATGAACTCAGGCGGGGAGAACGGTGCTCACCAGTTAAGTTTGGGAGGTGCTGTGGCTCAGTGTTAGAGCCTTGGCTTGGCAGGCAGAAGGTCCCAGGTTCAATCCCCGGCATCTCCAGCTAAAAGGACCAGGCAGGACATGATGGGGAAGAACTCCACCTGAGACCCTGGAGATGGTGAGGAGGAGGGTGTGGCTCAGTGGCAGAGCCTCTGCTTGGCATGCAGAAGGTCCCAGGTTCAGTTCCCGGCATCTCCAGCTAAAAGGACCAGGCAGGAGGTGATGGGAAAGACCTCAGCCTGAGACCCTGGAGAGTTGCGGGGAGGAAGGTGTGGCTCAGTGGCAGAGCCTCTGCTTGGCAGGCGGAAGGTCCCAGGTTCAATCCCCAGCATCTCCAGCTAAAAGGACCAGGCAGGAGGGGATCTTATGACTCTGAAGAGGCAGGACAGAAATGTTGCAAATACATAAATAAAGAACTGTATGCTACTTCCTTCTTGGAGGAAGTGTGGGCTATGAATTAAATCACTTTGTAGCCAGCCTTTTTTTTTTTTTAATCTTGTCATAATCGCACAGTTACAGAATAACAGTCACTAAAAACACGAGGGCCTCGGGCAGGCTGTGGAGTGCAAACTAAGGTCGTAAGCCCCCTACACTTCCCCAGTAATAATTTGATTCCTTCATTCCTGAACACGGAGAAAGCATGGAGGGGGGAGAACTGAAATTAATGAAAGCAGGTGGAAGGAAAAGATGGCATGTTAAAGGGCCAGCAGCCCTATATAAGAACATAAGAGAAGCCATGTTGGATCAGGTCAGTGGCCCATCCAGTCCAACACTCTGTGTCACACAGTGGCCAAAAACACCAGGTGCCCTCAGGAGGGAGGTCCAGCAGTGGGGCCAGGACACTAGAAGCCCTCCAACTGTTGCCCCCCCTCAGGACCAAGAATACAGAGCATCAAGTATTATACAAGCATGGATGGCTTCAAGAGGGAATTGGATAAACATCTGGAGCAGAGGTCCATCAGTGGCTGTTAGCCCCAAGGTATAGATAGGAACCCTGAGTCTGGGGCGAGTGATGCTCTGTATTCTTGGTGCTTCCCCGAGCAGTGCAGAGGCGCAGCGCCCCGGGGAAAGCCCTGCTAGGGTCTTTATTGTTTTTAATGTTTTGTTTGAATATTGATGATTTTATCCTTGTTCCTTTTATGACTGTGTGCTGCTTTTCCAGAGACTTGCTCAAGGTGGCATATAAATCTTCTAAGTATACCATTTTTATCTGGGCACATGGCACATAAGTACAGGAGAAATTTCACCAACCCTTCAGCAGCTTCCACCTTATCAGTCTGGTGTAGTGGTCAGGAGTTGGACTCTAATCTGGGAGAACCGGGTTTGATTCCCCACTCCTCCACATGCAGCTGCTGGTGTGACCTTGGGCCATTCGCAAGTTCTCTCGGAGCTGTTCTCTCATGAGCAGTTCTCAAAAGACCTCTCTCAGCCCCACCTACCTCACAGGGTGTCTTGTTGTGGGGAGGGGAAGGGAAGGGAAAGGGACGGGTGGTGCACATGTCCTGGGTATCTCAAGCCTACTTGAAACCTAGTGGTTTCAAGGGAGCAGGAAGAGAATGAGGGTGTGTTCTTGACGCTTATTTTTATTGCACCAAGTATTGGATGGGGAAGGGAACGGCGGAAGAGCAGGTCAGTTTCACTCACCTGTGGAGTGGAGCCTGAGGGGTGGGTGTCGCCTTCTGACACACTTCCGGTATGTTAGGGTGTGTGACATATGCAAATGTTATGCAAATGAGTTATGCTAATGAGCTCCGGCACCTCTTTTTCTACAAAATGACCCCTGGTTAGACGGGACGGCTGGTTGCCAGAACTGCGTTTTGTGTCTTTTGGCAGGGATGGGCGTGGAGGTGTTAAGTACGCTCGTGGGGTCGAGCATCCAAGGCCAGATTGTTGGCAGCCACCACGCGAGCATGCAGAAGATCTGTGACGTGGGGAACGGCACCTCCCTGGGGAACGGCACGTCTCTGCTCACCGCCACACTGGAGGACACAGTAAGAGTCGGCGGGCGCAGCCGAGTCGGCGGGAGATGAGCAGTTGAGTCCCAGTCGGGGTGGCGAAGGAGGGAGACCTCTGTCGGGAGAGGAGGGGGAAGGGAGGCAAAGTCCGGCGCGAGGTGGGAAAGAGCCTGGCGTGGTCCGGTGTCAGTCTAGGAGATGAGAGGCTCAGGTTCGAATCCTCACCTGTGCCGTGGAAGCTCGCTGGGGGACCTTGGGCCAGTCACACACTCTCAGCGTAGCCCACCTCATGGGGTTAACGGCAAGATAAAACGGAGGAGAGGAGAATGACGTGAGCCACTTTTTAAGCCATCATTGTGGAGAAAGGCGAGATGGAAATAAAGTAAATAAATAAACGAATAGGCTGGGACTGGAAGCAAGGCAGTTTGGTGTAGTGGTCAGGAGCACGGACTCTGATCTGGGAGAACCGGTTTTGATTCCCCATTCCTCCTCCACATGCATCTGCTGGTGTGACCTTGGGTCAGTCACAAGTTCTCTCAGAGCTGTTCTCTCAAGGGCAGTCCTTGAAAGAGCTCTCTCAGCCCCACCTACCTCACAGAGACTGGCAAACGGCAAGCTTTGGGCAATGAGATAGGGCAGAGGCCCCCAACAGGATGCCCGTGGGTTTCTTGGTGACTGCCAACACCTTTCCCCATGCCTGCCGAGTGTTTTTAGAAAGTGGGTGGAGCAGGGTTGCCAGTTTCCAGGTGGCGGCTGGAGGTCTCCCGCGATTGCAACTGGTCTCCAGGCGACAGAAATCTGTTCACCTGTAGAAAATGGCCACTTTGGACCTTGGACTCTGTAGCATTATATCCCAAACTCTGCACGTCTGAGTTTCCACCCCCAAAATCTCCAGGAATTTCCCAACCTGGAGCTGGCAACCCTAGGATGGGGAGAGAAGGGGTTTTTGCCCAGCAGGGCTTCTGACTGACCATTAGAGATCTGATTGGCTGTGCAGAGTTTTAAAAACCATTGCTTTGGCAGCTGCTGCCACCACAGCACAAGGGTCTTCACTGGGTGACTGAAGGTCAGCTGCGGCAGCCATTTTGTGGCTGGCTCCACCTCCTGCAGCAGCCATTTTGTGGCTGGCTCTACCTCCTGTGGCAGCCATTTTGTGGCTGGCTCCACCTGCGGCAGCCATTTTGTGGCTGGCTCCACCTCCTGTGGCAGCCATTTTGTGGCTGGCTCTACCTCCAGTGGCAGCCATTTTGTGGCTGGCTCCGCCTCCTGCCAGCCTGCGGCAGCCATTTTGTCTCTGTGCCTGCCACACTGTGACAGGATTCCAAAGTTGCCGGCAGGCTCAAAAAGTTTGGGGACCCCGGGGGTAGGGAATCATCGATTGGAAGGAGAGCTGGGAGGCTGGGAAGCTATGTAGGCAGGAGAATTCCCTGGGCCATGGATGGGGTATAGAAGGCAATATGACCAGTACAGGGAGGGGAGGGAGTGGAGATCCACGCTTGAGAGAAGAAGACCAGCTCCTGGCTCTGATGTCTAGACTCAAATGGCTGGTTGCAAGAACTGCCAGGCCAGGAGGCTCGGGGGTCAAATCCCAGCAGAGCCCAGCCCAGCCCAGTCCCATTTATCGCTGCCTGGTCGCCTCCTGCAGCTTGGTGCCTTTTGCCTTGGGGAGAAAGAAGAGATTGGGTTTATACCCCACCCTTCACTCACTTGGAGTCTCAGAGCAGCTTACAAACTCCTTCCCCTTCCCCTCCCCACAACAGACACCCTGTGAGGTAGGTGGGGCTGAGAGAGCTCTGAGACAACTGCCCTTGAGAGAACAGCTGGCACAGAGCTATGGCTTGCCCAGGGTCATCCAGCCAGGCGCAAGTGGAGGAGTGGGGCATCAAACCCGGTTCTCCCAGATTAGAGCCCGCGCACTTGACCCCGACACCAAACTGGCTCTCAACACCAAACTGGCTCTCCAAGGTGCAGCGGTCCTGCCTGGAGACACAGGCGAGGGGGTTTTCTCTCTGCTTTCCAGCGCAGGTCGTACATGGTGGCCGCCACGGTGCTCGGGTGCCTCTACTGCCTGTCCTGCCTGGTCGTCTTTTTCGGCGTGAAGGAGCAGCCAGGTACGTTCCCCCGTCCCGCCTGTTTTCTCACAACCTGAATACAGATCTGGAAGAGGCAACCAGGAGACCTGTGGAAAGTTCTTAATCACCCATTCCTGTTCACACAACAGTGATTTTTAACGTGTGCCAAGCTTCACTTGGAACGGTATGGTGTGGCTCCATCTTGTCAGGTCTCGGAAGCGAAGCAGGGATCAGTATTTGGAGGGGAGACTTCAGGGTCCATGCTGACGATGCGGCTTCTTCGGGGCTCTGGACCTGATGATGTCCACGGCGGCGCTGGGACTCTCCCAGTATGTGTCACCCCCCACTCACTGAGCCGGTATACCCGGGAGCTGAGGCTGATGAAGCAAAGGCTCAGGTGGCTAGAGAGACAGTGGCGGCGTGCTGGCGATGAAGCAACAAGAGCACCCTGTAGAACGTCTGAGATGGCAGTTAGGGCCGCAAAGAGGGAGTTCTACGCAGCCACGGTTGCATCTGCAAGCTCACACCCAGCACAGTTGTATAGAACAATTCAGTCTTTAACAGCACTGCCCCAGGGCAGTTAAAATATTAGGGAACTGGATATAGGCTGCGAGGCTTTCGCGAGCTATTTTGCAGATAAGGTCTCGTTGCTCTGCCGCGACCTCCCTGCCACAGTTGAGACAGTGTGTGAACTCGAGGTTCCATGCACGTCTTCTGGTCTCATTCTGGATTATTTCGGTCCACTCAGTCTAGAGCAGTGGTGGGCAAATTGCAGCCTGGGGGCCACATCCGGCCCGCCTCAGAGTTTTTTCCGGCCCGCCAAGAAGATTTCAGGACTTCAAGAAAATTGAGCCTAAATTCAATTTGCTCTCTTATCCCATCGCTGCTGACATTGATACAGCACCTGAGGAGCTGCAGCTTGAACTTATTGACATGCAGTCAGATCACACCGTGAAAGAAATGTTTAATGCTGTCACATCAGTTGACTTTTACAAATCTTTGTCTGCGGGAAAAATGTCCGTGTATGAAGAAATTTGCTGGGAAAATGTTCTCTATCTTTGGGTCTACATATATTTGTGAGCAAAGTTCTTCTTGCATGAAGATCAACAAGAGTAAATATAGATGCTCTTTGACAGACATTAACTTGCAGGCTGTGATGAGAATTTCAACAAGCAATCTCATCCTGATTTCAGAAGAATTGTAGAAAAGTGTGATAGGGTACATTTGTCTCATTAAACTGATTCTAAAATTAAATGCGCTTGCAGCTATAGATGATATGAAATTAGCACCATAAATAAATCGAATAAAACGACCACTATTTTATTTAATTTATATTTATTGATTTTTATGATACAATTTATACCTTTTCTGAAATGCAGAGTTAACTAATGAATGCAATCATTTTAAAAGGTGCGGCCCTCCGCTAACCTCCGCTCCCACAAAGTGGCCCCCGAGCCAAAACAATTGCCCACCCCTGGTCTAGGGGAAGTTGACAGATTGCTCTCGACAGTATACCCAACCACGTGCAGCCTGGATCTGTGCCCCTCTTGGCTAATGAAAGCTGGCCGTGAGGGGTTTCGAGATGCCCTTAGAGATATTTTCAACCAGTCCCTCTTTAAGGGGCTGTTCCTGGGGGCTCTTAAGGAAGCGATGGTCTGCCCTCTCTTTAAAAAAAAACCACCCTTGGACCCGGCCGAATTGGCGAACTATTGGCCGGTTTCCAATTTGCCCTGTTTGGGCAAATGAATAGAGAGGGCCGTGGCGATACAGTTGCAGAGCTTCCTGGATGACACTTCCGGGCTTGATCGCTTCCAGTCCGGCTTCCGCCCCGGCCACAGTACTGGTCGACCTCTGGAAGCATCTGGATTGGGGCGGGACGGCGATGCTGCTGCTATTAGACCTGTCCGTGAACACAGCGGGACCATAGAGACACCGAATACAATGACAAAACAAAAATACCCTGTGGAAATAACGAACAGCTCAAGGTCTAATAACACAAAGTTTAGTTAAAGGCATATGTCTCAATAGAACTTATTAAAGCACTGATGCTTAAAACAAATATACATGTCCAAAAACCTTCCCAAGCAAGACCCAAGCAAGTGCTGGTTCTTACCTATAAAGCCCTATATGGCCAGGGTCTAACATACCTTAGGGACCGCCTCTCTCCGTATATACCCCAGAGAGCACTACAGTCAGGGTCTGAACACAGACTACGTGTTCCTGGCCCCAGGGACGCCAGGCTGGCCAGAACAAGGACCAGGGCCTTCTCGGTGGCGGCTCCTGTCTGGTGGAACGAGCTCCCGGAGGAGATCAGGGCCCTGCGGGACCTGATGCAGTTCCGCAGGGCCTGCAAGACGGAGCTCTTCCGCCAGGCCTTTGAATAGGAGCCGCCACCGATGATACTGGGGATACCATCTAACATCGTAACTACCACGATGTACCCCTGGTCCAACACGGCCTCGGCTATGGCCGAGGGGGGGGGGGGGGGCTCAGACCTGCCACTTGGTTGCCATCGGATGCTGTATTATGGAAGCTTTTATGAGTATTTATATGTTTTAACAATATTTATTGGAATGTTTTAAGTGATTTTTCAGGTTAATGTATTGATCAGGCCCTTGGCCCATGTAAGCCGCCCTGAGCCCGCTTGCGGGGAGGGCGGGATATAAATGTGAAAAATAAATAAATAATTAATAATTAATAATTAATAAATAGGCAGTACACAGTCCTTGTATACACTGTGGTCTTCTTGGCTGTTTCTGAGTTGCCAACTTCTAGGTCTGCAGGGAGGCGTTAAACGCCAGGCTGACGTCTCCTGTCGGCCGAGAGAGTTTCGATTCACTTCTTCAGAGCCAATGTCCTATTTTGTGTGCCTTATCTTGCTCCCCACATGGGCTCCTTCTTCCACTTTGCCGTCAGGAGCGTCGCGAGCCCACGTGGGAGCAAGACAAGGTCTGCAAACTATGTAAACTGTGTGGTTCCATAGAATATTGGCTCCGAAGAAGTGAATCGAAACTCTCTCGGCCGGCAGGAAACATCAAAACGGCTTCCACAAAATGGCTGCCGCGGGAGACGGAGACGGCCACAAAATGGCTGCTGCCGTTCACCTCCAGTCACACAGGGAAGATCCTTTTGGTATGGTGGCAGCTGCTGGAATCGCCTCTGTCTCGCAGGTCCCCTCAGCCCTTTGGGAAAGGCCCGGCTGCCCTTCTTCAGGAGCCTGCGGATCATCCTGAGTCACCGGTCTTACGTCTGGCTCCTTTGCGGCTTCTTGTGTGCCTCGCTGGCCTTCCAGGTATGGTGCCTCCATTGGTGGAAAGAGCAGAAGAGGTTTTGTCCTTCTCCTGCGGCAGAAGTGGGGAGCTGCCAGTGCTGGTCCCCTGAAATAGGGACCAAGTGGCCATTTCCCCGGGACTATAGCTAATGATGGCAGTTGGGGTGGGGAAAGAATCATAGTGCTCTCCATGCATGTAGAAAACTAGCCTATCGAGGAGGAGGAGGAGGAGATTGGATTTATACCCCGCCCTTCTCTACCTGAAGGAGTCTCAGAGTGGCTTACAATCTCCTTTCCGTTCCCCTCCCCACAACAGACACCCTGGGAGGTAGGTGGGGCCGAGAGAGCTCTTTCGAGGACTGCTCCTGAGAGAACAGCTCCGAGAGGACTTCTTCTCTTCTGCACTTCTGTGTGGCTCCACCTCCTGCAGTGGCCATTTTGTGCTCATGCCCACCAGCCTGTATCCAAATTTCCAAAGGTGCCCATAGGCTCAGAAAGGTTGAGGACACCAGTTTGGTGTCGCGGTGAAGAGCTGTGGACTCCAGTCTGGAAAAACCGGGTTTGATTCTCCACTCCTCCACATGCAGCCAGCTGGGTGACCTCGGGTCAGTCACAAGTTCTCTAAGAGCTGTTCTCTCAAGGGCAGTTCTCGAGAGTGCTCTCTCAGCCCCATCTACCTCCCAGGGTGCCCGTTGTGGGGTGGGGGAGGGAAAGGCGATTGTAAGCGGCTCTGAGACTCCGAGTGAAGGGCGGGGTATATATCCGACCTCCTCCTCCTCCTCCCCCTTCCTCTACACTGCCCTCTTTCTCTGCTCCCCCACAGCTCGCCCAGGGGATTTTCGCCTTCTTCTGTACGCACGCAGCTGGGCTTCCTGGGACCTTCCAACACTTGGTGCTCATCATGCTGGTAAGGAACTCTTGGGTTGTCCCCTGGGTGTGTCCGGGGTCCCTGCCAGCTCGGCCCGCCATGGCAAGTGTTCCGACGGAGGCTGACCCTGTATAGGTTGCAGCTTCCCGGGGAATCTTTGTCTTTTTCCCGCTGTGCACAATGGCTACACTCCACGGACCTGAGGTGTCAAACTCATTCGTTACGAGGGCTGGATCTGATATAGATGTTACTTTGTTGGGCCAAGCCAGACGTGCCTTAAACGTAATGCCGGGTACCAGAAATATAAACCGTATAAAGGACAGCAGTTGGCAACAGGGTTGCCAAGTCCCCCCGGGGGGGCGGGGAACCCCCCGCTCGATTGACCCGCTCCTCGCTGGCCCGGATTGGGCCGCCGGGGGAAACCCCACCCCCAGATTGCCGTGCTGTGGCGATGTGCCCGGCGTGATGACGTTATCTAAAGGTGATGTTGTCGGGTCGGGCACGGTTTTTTTTTTTGAGGGGGGACGCTCTATCATTCGAGGGAAAACTCTATGGTTTCCCCTTGAACTATAGAGGTCCCGCCCCCAACGTGCCGGACGCGATGATATCGCTTCCGGGTGATGTCGTTGCGGTGCCAGAAGACTCCCGAAGAGGACTGGGACTCCCCCCGCTAAAACGTAAGTAGGACTTGGCAACCCTAGTTGGTAAGCTCCGGAGTCGGTGTCTCCTCACTGCAAGGCCCCACGGGCTCGGGGGGGGGGGTTGCAAAGGGAAAACCCGCATGGGCGGACTGGGGAGGCAGCAGTGCAGCGCTGGGCAGACCCTCCCACGCTGCTTGACTGCCGCTGCAGACGCGGTTGTTCCGCCATGCTGAAGTTGCAATCGGAATGGCTCCGCCCCCCCCTCCCCCCCGAAGACGTCTCCTGTTCCCTCCCTTGCGCTAGTCGCTTGCGGGCTGCGGAAGAGCCCTGGATGGGCCGGTTCTGGCTCCCAGGCCTTATGATCGACACCCCTGCCACAGAACTTGTTGAGGCTTACATGCATTGACCTTAGGGATGCCAGCCTCCAGGTGGAAAGCCAATGTTGGATCAGGCCAGTAGCCCATCCAGTCCAACACTCTTGAGTCACACAGTGGCCAAAAACACCAGGTGCCCTCAAGAGGTCCAGCAGTGGGGCCAGGACACCAGAAGCCCTCCCACTGTTGCCCCCCAAGCACCAATAATATAGAGCATCACTTGCCCCAGACAAAAGATCATAAGAGAAGCCAATGTTGGATCAGGCCAGTGGCCCCTCCAGTCCAACACTCTGTGTCACACAGTGGCCAGAAATACCAGGTGCCCTCAGGAGGTCCAGCAGTGGGGCCAGAACTCCAGAAGCCCTCCCACTGTTGCCCCCCCCCCCAAGCACCAATAATATAGAGCATCACTTGTCCCAGACAAAAGATCATAAGAGAAGCCAATGTTGGATCAGGCCAGTGGCCCATCCAGTCCAACACTCTGTGTCACACAGTGGCCAAAAATACCAGGTGCCCTCAGGAGGTCCAGCAGTGGGGCCAGGACACTAGAAGCCCTCCCACTGTTGCCTCCCCCCCCCCCACAAGTACTTGGAATGACAGCTGATCTCCAGACAACAGAGATCCGTTCCCCTGGAGAAAATGGCCGCTTAGAACGGTGGAATGCACGGCGTTATACCTTTCTGAGGTCCACCCCCTCCCTAAACACTGCCTACCCCAGGCTCCACCCCCAAGTCTCCAGGAATTTCCCAACCCACGCCTGGCAAGCCTAACTTACTGTCTGTAAAGCATGAAGAACTGGGTCCAGATGGCTAAGCCCTTTGTTCAGCAGTAGAAGAAAAGTTGGTTTTATACCCCGCTGTTCACTATCTGAAGGAGTCTTGGAGTGGCTTACAATCCCCTTCCCTTCCTCTCCCCACAACAGACACCCTGTGAGGTAGGGCTGAGAGAGCTCTTTCGAGGACTGCCCTTGAGAGAACAGCTCCGGGAGAACTTGGGACTGACCCAAGGTCACACCAGCATCTGCTTGTGGAGGAGAGAAGAAGAAGAGATTGGATTCATACCCTGCCTTTCATTACCCAAAGGAGTCTCAGAACAGCTTATAGTCTCCTTTCCCTTCCCCTCCCCACAACAGACACCCCGTGAGGTCAGTGTAGCTGAGACAGGTCTTTCGAGGACTGCCCTTGAGAGAAGAGCTCTGGGAGAACTTGTGACCGACCCAAGGTCACCCAGCTGGCTGCGTGTGGAGGAGTGGGGAATCAAACCCGGTCCTCCAGATTAGAGTTTGCTGTATTTTATTGTTTTTGTGTTTTGTCGTTCCGTTTTGGGAAGCCGCCCTAAATGTCGGCTGAGCGAGGGCATCAGCGTTTTGGAAATGTATTAAAAATAATGCTTGGGAGGTCCTCAGAACTGACCTCCAGGCCAAGTAGTCCCGTGGCCAGGCTGGTGGAGATGAGATCCCCATTTTTCTCTTTCTTCCCCCTCCAGGTGGTGGCCTGCTTCTCCATCCCCGCCTGGCAGTGGTTCCTAGTCAGGTTTGGGAAGAAAACGGCTGTTTTCGTCGGTCTGTCGGTGAGTGGCCCTTTAAGATTGGCCCATTAAATGCCTGACAGCCAATGTGCTGTAATGTCTGACAACGATCCCCACTCGGCCATGGAAACTCGCTGGGTGGCCTTGGGCCAGTCACACTCTCTCTACCTGTCCTGCCTTACAGGGTTGTTCTGAGAATAAAATGGAGGAAAGCAGAGAACCATGTCAGCTGCTTTGGGTTCCCAGTTTGGGGAGAAAGGCAGGGCATCAATGAAGTAAACAAATAAACTGTCTTCTGTTTCCCTTCCAAGAGTGGAGGATACCTGGGCAGCTAAGCCAGAGGGCATGAGCCGGGTGGGGGGAGTGATTAAAAGGTGGAATTCACTGTAGTGATGGCAGAGGAATAAACCACTTCAAACAGGGATTAGATAAGATTCATGGAGGAGAAGTCTATCAGTGTTGACTAGCCAGAGTAACTGAGGGGAACCTCCATATTCAGAGGCACTAAACCTCTGAATCTAAGAGCCAGGAGGCAACATCAGAGGAAGGCCTCGGCCTCTGTTCCCTGTTGTTGGCCCTCCAGGGGAACAGGTTGGCCACTCTGTGAAACAGGATGCTGGACTAGACAGACCACTGCTCTAATCCAGCAGGGCTCTTCTCATGTTCTTATAAAGGCCTCAGCCTCTATGTCCTGTTGTTGGCCCTCCAGAGGAACTGGTTGGCCACTGTGTGGGACAGGATGCTGGAGTAGACGGACCACTGGTCTGATCCAGCAGGGCTCTTCTATTTATTTATTTATTGCACTTCTACCCTGCCCTCCCCGCGAGCGGGCTCTAATGTTCTTAGGAAGGCCTCGGCCTCTCTGCCCTGTTGTTGGCCCTCCAGAGAAACTGGCTGGCCACTGTGTGGGACAGGAGGCTGGACTGGATGGACCACTGGTCTGACCCAGCAGGGCTCTTCTGATGTTCTTATGAAGGCCTCAGCCTCTGCCTTGTCAGTGGCCCTCCAGAGGAACTGGTTGGCCACTCTGTGAGACAGGATGCTAAACTAGATGGACCCTCACTGGTCTGATCCAGCAGGGCTCTTCTGATGTTCTTATGAAGGCCTCGGCCTCTCTGCCCTGTTGCTGGCCCTCCAGAGGAACTGGTTGGCCACTCTGTGAGACAGGATGCTAAACTAGATGGACCCTCACTGGTCTGATCCAGCAGGGCTCTTCTGATGTTCTTGTGAAGGCCTCGGCCTCTCTGCCCTGTTGTTAGCCCTCCAGAGGAACTGGTTGGCCACTGTGTGGGACAGGAGGCTGGACGAGATGGACCACTGGTCTGATCCAGCAAGGATAGGTGCAAGGCAAGCCCAAGCCCCCCCCCCCCCAAACGAGGCTTCCGGCTCCCATGAATTGACACAGGGCAGAACAACGCCGACAATAACACTGTCAGTCTGCTTTGCAAACCTGGGAAGACCTTTGTGTGGAAGTCACCGCTGGGTCTGTGCCCAGGATCGCATGAATCGACCTTCTACTGAATCAGACCCACCGGTCCATCAAGGTCAGTGTTGTCTACTTGGACTGGCAGCTGCTTTCCAGGGTCTCAGGTGGAGGTCTTTCCCATCACCTGCTACTTGATGCTTTTAGCTGGAGATGCCGGGGATTGAACCTAGAACCTTCTGCATGCCAAACAGATGCCAGTTTTGTGTAGTGGTTAGGTGTGCGGACTCTAATCTGGGAGAACCGGGTTTCATTCCCCACTCCTCCTCTTGCAGCTGCTGGTGTGACCTTGGGTCAGTCCCAAGTTCTCTCAGAGCTGTTCTCTCAAGGGCAGTCCTTGAAAGAGCTCTCTCAGCCCCACCTACCTCCCAGGGTGTCTGTTGTGGGGAGGGGAAAGGAAAAGAGATTGTAAGCCTCTCTGAGACTCCTTTGGGTAGCAACGGATGGGGTAGAAATCCAATCTTTTCTCCTCCTCCTCTTCCTCTCCCTCCCTCCTCCTCCTCCTCTTCATCTACAACGGAGCCACAAGTTAACTGTCAGGGAGTCACAACCAATGCTCCCTCTAAGCTGTGGAGCCTTGTGAGCAAAAATTCTACTTTGTGAGCTACTGGCATTAAAATTGTGAGCAAGCGGTTTGGCTGCTGCATGAGAGAGTTTGCTCTGGAGCCATCCTTCCTGAGCTAAGGCAAAAACGTGGGAGCCGGAGGCTAAAGAACTGTGAGCTAGCTCACACTCACTCAGCTTCGAGGGAACACTAGTCACAAGCCATGTTTGAGTCATGACCCACAGTTTGCGAAGGACCGAGGCACAGATAGTACCTTCACGATGTTGCTTTAGAAAGGGGCAAGGTCTGTGACGGCTGGGAGCAAGCTGGAAGAGTTCAGCTCGGCTCCCCATGTGATCTTCCAGCCAACTCACCTGCGCAGTTCAGGCTGCGGCACAGCAGAGGGTTGAGCTGGCAGCCGCCAGGTGGTTTCAGTTGCTAATTTCAGAGCCTTTGTGGAGACAATTGGCGGTTTGGAGCTGGAACAGGGGGCGTGGGAGGAAGGGCTTGTGCCGAGTTCTCTCTGGCGGCTGTTCAGAGGCAGGCGGAAGCCCTGGCAGTTGAGCTGGTGGGCGGGAGCGAAGCCAGTGTGGAACGGAAAGCTCTCCAGACCGGCTGTGGAGGAGGGGACAGGAATCTCTGTGACCTCTGGTTGCTAAACCTCCAGGTGGGACCTGGAGATCTCCTGGAAAAACAGCATTTTTCCCATGTTGGATCACTGTCTCAGCCGTCACCCTCTAAGCTGAGTTAGTGTGAGCTAGCTCACAGTTTTTTAGCCTCCAGCTCACAGATGTTTCTCTTCGCTTTGGAAGGATGGCTCCAGAGCCAACTAATTGATGCAGCAGTCAAATTGCTCGCTCACAACTTTAATGCCGGTAGCTCACGGAGTAGAATTTTGGCTCACAGGACTCCATAGCTTAGAGGGAGCAATTGGCCAACACCCTTTCTGGCTGCCCTAGAGAGAGAGAGAGAGAGAGAGAGAGAGAGAGAGAGAGAGAGAGGTGGGGCCATGGTGGCTCAGTGGTTAAGACGCTGAGCTGCAGACTGGAAGGTTGGTAGTTTGGTACTTTGAGACCCGAGTGCCGCGTGACGGAGTGAGTTCCCGTCTCTGGCCCCAGCTCCTCCCAACTTAGCAGTTCGAAAGCAAGAAATTGCAAGTAGATAAATAGGTTCTGCTTCAGTGGGAAGGCAACAGCCTAAGAGCATAAGAAGAGCCCTGCTGGATCCGACCAGTAGTCCATCTAGTCCAGCATCCTGTCTCAAAACAGTGGCCAAACAGTTCCCCTGGAGGTCCAGCAACAGGGCAGAGAGGCCGAGGCCTTTGTAAGAACATCAGAAGAGCCCTGCTGGATCAGACCAGTGGTCCATCTAGTCCACCATCCTGTCTCAAACAGTGGCCAACCAGTTCCTCTGGAGGGCCAACAACAGGGCACAGAGGCCGAGGCCTTCATAAGAATATTAGAGCCCGTTCGCGGGGAGGGCGGGGTAGAAGTGCAATAAATAAATAAATAAAAGAGCCCTGCTGGATCAGACCAAAGAAGGTCCATCTAGTCCAGCATCCTGTCTCATACGGCGGCCAGCCAATTCCTCTGGAAGGCCAACAACAGGGCAGAGAGGCTGAGGCCTTCCTAAGAACAACAGAAGAGCCCTGCTGGGTTGGAGCAGTGGTCCATCTCGTCCAGCATCCTGTCTCATACGGCGGCCAGCCAATTCCTCTGGAGGGCCAACAACAGGGCAGAGGGGCTGAGGCCTTCCTAAGAACAACAGAAGAGCCCTGCTGGGTTGGAGCAGTGGTCCACCTAGTCCAGCATCCTGTCTCACACAGCGGCCAACCAGTTCCTCTGGAGAACCAACAACAGGGAACAGAGGCCGAGGCCTTCCTCTGATGTTGCCTCCTGGCTCTTAGATTCAGAGGTTTAGTGCCTCTGAATATGGAGGTTCCCCTCAGTCACTCTGGCTAGTCGACACTGATAGACTTCTCCTCCATGAATCTTATCTAATCCCTGTTTAAAGTGGTTTATTCCTCTGCCATCACTACAGCGAATTCCACCGTTTAATCACTCCCCCTACCCGGCTCATGCCCTCTGGCTTAGCTGCCCAGGTGTTCTCCACTCTTGGAAGGCAAACAGAAGACAATTTATTTGTTTACTTCATTGATGCCCTGCCTTTCTCCCCAGACTGGGAACCCAAAGCAGCTGACATCGTTCTCGGCTTTTCTCCATTTTATTCTCACAACAACCCTGTAAGGCAGGCCTTCATAAGAATATAAGAACAGCCACACTGAATCAGACCCAGTGGTCCACCTAGTCTAGCCACCCGTCTCGCACAGCGGCCAACCAGTTCCTAGAGGAACTGGTTGGCCGCTGTGTGAGACGGGAGGCTAGACTAGGTGGACCACTGGTCCACAACAGGGCAGAGAGGCCGAGGCCTTCATAAGAACATCGGAAGAGCTCTGCTGGATCCAACCAGTGGTCCCTCCAGTCCAGCATCCTGTCTCACACAGTGGCCAGGCAGGTCCTCCAGAGGGCGAACAACAAGGCCGAGAGGCCGAGGCCTTCCCCTGATGTTGCCTCCTGGCTCTGGGATTCTGCATAAAGTAATGTTTCCTTTTGTCCGTCCTGAACCTGCTTCCCAGCAGCTTCATCATTTTCACTGGATGGTCCGAGGTGACCAACAGCAGAAGGGAAACAATCCTGGCCTTGACGGAGACCCCACCTACCGTTTCCCCTTCTCTCCCGCAGCTCATCATCCCAGCCCTCATCGTCATCACGCTGGTGACCCACAACTTCCTGGTCTTCGCTTTCATGGTGGCTCTCGCTGGGTGCAGCCTGTCTGTCCTGTATTTGTTGCCGTGGTGAGTGGAGGGGAAGTCCTGAACAATAGCAGGACCCATGTGTGGAGGGTGTGGGTCGGGACTTCCCGTGATCCTGCTCTGTATTGACCACGCTAGGAGCCGGGATTTCGTCTGGGGAGCTGGACAAGTGTGGGCACTTCGGGATGCAAGAAAGAGAAAGAAACGGCTTCTCCTGAGAAGAGAGAATCGCGGGTTTCTCCTTATCCGTAGAATCGGTAGTTTCTCGGTGCAGTAGAAGCCGATCACGGGAGGAAGTGGAAATCCGAAAACAACATCCTTGGTGAAAATCATGCAGAGTCGATAAAGAGATGTTTGCAAAACTATTTACTGTTGTGGTTCTGTAGAAAACTCTCTTTTCTACAATTCGTTTCGCAATAATCGCTCCGTCGGTAGCAAATTCTCTTCTGCGGTCGGTTTCGCTATAATTGCTTTGTCTGAGCGAGTAGCAGTCACAGCGCTTATCGCTAGAAGAAAAAAATAGACGTTCAATTAGAAATATATGATTTTAAAGCTATATTTATAATTGAATGTGCCTCTTCTTCCTTCTAGTGATAAGAATTGTGATTGCTGCACGCTCAGACGGAGCAACTGTTGTGAAACGAACTGTTTCCATCGGGCAGCGTTCGTTGCGTGCGAGCGATTGTAGAAGAGAATTTTCTACAGAGTCACTAGAGTAAATGAGTTTGCAAACATATCTTTATTGACTCTTCGTTATGTTCATCACGGGTGTTGCTTTTGGATTTCCAGTTTCTCGGTGCAGCTTGGACTTCTCCGGGAACTAAACTGAGTGCCGGACTATAGAGATCCAGTTCCCTTCCCGGAATTCCTTTTTCTATAGACTAGAAGAGGATGAGATTGGATTTGTGCCCCAGACTTCTCTCGGAGCCTCAGAGCGGCTTACAATCTCCTTTCCTTTCCTCTCCCCACAACAGACGCCCTGTGAGGTAGGTGGGGCTGAGAGAGCTCTTTCGAGGACTGCCCTTGAGAGAACAGCTCTGAGAGAACTTGGGACTGACCCAAGGTCACACCAGCAGCTGCCTGTGGAGGAGTGGGGAATCAAACCTGGTTCTCCCAGATTAGAGTCTGCGCTCCTAGCCCGTACACCCAACTGGCTCTCAAATAGGCACTGCCCCTAAATGCCAAGGAATTTCTCATGTCACATTTGGCGACCCTGCCTGGTTCAGCCTCTTGTCAAGGTTCTGAATGGAGTGGCCTTCCTGTTTGCAGTGCCGCCCACCCCCCAACTGAATCTCTTGTAAAGGAATGTCCATATTCAAACAGGAAACAGGGCTACAGGCACAAGGAGGAGGAAGAAGGGGAGTCAAGTTATACACACCCTATGAGATGGTAGGCTGAAGGCAGACAGAGGGAAGTGCCGTTAGCAAAATGGGCCTTTGACCTCTGGAACTCACTCCCACAAGGTGCGATGATTGCCCCTGGCTTTTTACGGATTTCAAGGGGGGTCAGACACGTTTACAGAGAACGGGTCTGTCATGGGTCATTAGCCGAGAATGGGTACCTAGGTGGACCATTGGTCTGGTCCAGCAAGATCACTTGTGCTTCTGGCGCTGGAGGGAAGTGCTGACAGGTTGCAGCAGACTTGTGGCGATCCCTCAACGGGTTTTCAAGGTGGTTTGCCGTTGCCTACCTCTGCCTAGCAACCCTGGGCTTCCTTGAGTGTCTCCCATCCAAGTACTGACCTGGCCCGACCCTGCTAGCTTCTGAGATCTGATGAGATCAGACTGTTTGGTGAGAGCCAGTTTGGCGTAGTGGTTAGGAGCATGGACTCTAATCTGGGAGAACCGGGCTTGATTCCCCACTCCTCCTCCACATGCAGCTGCTGGGTGACCTTGGGTCAGTTGCAAGTTCTCTCAGCAGTCCTCAAAAGAGCGCTCTCAGCCCCACCTACCTCACAGGGTGTCTGTTGTGGGGAGGGGAAGGGAAAGGAGTTCGTAAGCCGCTCTGAGACTCCAAGTGAAGGGCCAAGGTATAAATCCAATCTGTTCTTCTTGCCTTCACCACCCAGGTCAGGGCAGACAAACAGAGGTAGTTTGCCATGGCCTGCCTCTGCACAGAGACTCTGGACTACCTTGGTGGTCTCCCATCCAAGCACTAACCAAGGCCGACCCTGCTTAGCTTCCGAAATCTGGTGAGATCGGGCTAGCCTGGGCCACGCAGCGCAGTCTCCGGAACAGGCACATTTCTGGGCAGGCCTGCACGTCATCATCGTGAGCTTTCCCTTGCCTGCAGGTCTATGCTCCCGGACGCAGTGGATGACTTCAAGCTCCGCAACCCCACCTGCCTCAACCTGGAAGCCTTCTTCTTCTCCTTCTACGTGTTCTTCAACAAGTTTGCGGGAGGGCTTTCCCTCGGGGTTTCCACAATGAGCCTGCAGTGAGCTTCCATTCCCTCCTTTTTTCAATAGTTGTGAAAACCGTGTTGGAAAATCTGCTGGAAAGGAAGCAGACCTTGGAGCATTTGGGGACGGGAAAGAGGTTAGGGTTGCCAGCCTCCATGGGTGGTGGCTCAGTGGCAGAGCATCTGCTTGACTTGCAGAAGGTCCCAAGTTCAATCCCCAGCATCTCCAGTTGAAAGGATCAGGCAGGAGGTGATGGGAAAGACCTCAGCTCGAGACCCTGGAGAGCTGTCAAGAGGGGCTGTGGCTCAGTGGTAGGCCATCTGCTTGGCATGCAGGAGGTCCCAGGTTCAATCCCCAGCATCTCCAGTTGAAAGGATCAGGCAGGAGGTGATGGGAAAGACCTCAGCTCGAGACCCTGGAGAGCTGTCAAGAGGGGCTGTGGCTCAGTGGTAGGCCATCTGCTTGGCATGCAGGAGGTCCCAGGTTCAGTCCCCAGCATCTCCAGTTGAAAGGATCAGGCAGGAGGTGATGGGAAAGACCTCCACCTGAGACCCTGGAGAGCTGTAAAGAGGGGCTGTGGCTCAGTGGTAGGCCATCTGCTTGGCATGCAGAAGGTCCCAGGTTCAATCCCCAGCATCTCCAGTTGAAAGGATCAGGCAGAAGGTGATGGGAAAGACCTCAGCTCGAGACCCTGGAGAGCTGTCAAGAGGGGCTGTGGCTCAGTGGGAGAGCCTCTGCTTGGCATGCAGGAGGTCCCAGGTTCAATCCCCGGCATCTCCAGTTAAAAGGACCAGGCAGGAGGGGATGGGAAAGACCTCCGCCTGAGACCCTGGAGAGCTGTCAAGAGGGGCTGTGGCTCAGTGGTAGGCCATCTGCTTGGCATGCAGGAGGTCCCAGGTTCAATCCCCAGCATCTCCAGTTGAAAGGATCAGGCAGGAGGTGATGGGAAAGACCTCAGCTCGAGACCCTGGAGAGCTGTCAAGAGGGGCTGTGGCTCAGTGGGAGAGCCTCTGCTTGGCATGCAGGAGGTCCCAGGTTCAATCCCCAGCATCTCCAGTTGAAAGGACCAGGCAGGAGGTGATGGGAAAGACCTGAGCCTGAGAAAGCTGCTGCCAGTCTGAGTAGATAGTAATGACATAGAGCCAGTTTGGTGTAGTGGTTAGGAGTGCAGACTCTAATCTGGGAGAACCAGGATTAATTTCCCACTCCTCCACATGCGGCAGCTGGTGTCATGTTGGATCAGTTACAAGCATTGCCCTGTCTAAGCTCTGGCGTCTTGTGAGCAAAAATTCTACTTTGTGAGCTACTGGCATTCAAGTTGTGAGCGAGCGATTTGGCTGTTGCATAAATCAGTTTGCTCTGGAGCCCCATCCTTAGGGAGCTAAGACAAAAAAATCTGTGAGTTGGAGGCTAAAAAACTGTGAGCTAGCTCACACTAACTCAGCTTAGAGGGAACACTGGTTACAAGTTCTCTCAGGGCTGTTCTCTCTTTGACAGTTTTGCAGGCTACAGTGCCAAAGATTGCACACACAACCCCCCGGTCATCCTCACCCTGCGTATTCTGATGGCGCCCATCCCCATCGCCCTGCTGCTGACGTCCATGGCTATGTTCTGCTCCTACCCCATCAACGAAGAGCGGCGGAAAGAGATCCGGGTGGAGATGGAGGCTTCTGGGTAAGAATGGAGTTCACCAAGGAAAGAGAGTAGGAGGTTATGGTAGGAGATCCGGGTGGAGATGGAGGCTTCCAGGTAAGAATGGAGTTCACTGAGGAAGGAGGGTAGGAGATACAGGGGGGCTTCTGGGTAAGAATGGAGTTCACCAAGGAAAGAGGCTACGTCACGGTAGGAGATCCGGAGAGGAAGGCTTCCGGGTAAGAATGGAATTCATCAAAGAAAAGAGAATAGGAGATCTGGGTGGAGATAGAGGCTTCCGGGTAAGAATGGACTTCACCAAGGAAAGAGAGTAGGAGATCAGGGTAGGAGATCTGGGTGGGGATGGAGGCTTCTGGGTAAGAATGGAATTCATCAAAGAAAAGAGGATAGGAGATCCGGGTGGAGATGGAGGCTTCTGGGTAAGAATGGAGTTCACTGAGGAAGGAGGGTAGGAATCCAGGTAGGAGATTCAGGTGGAGATGGAGGCTTCTGGGTAAGAATGGACTTCACCAAGGAAAGAGAGTAGGAGGTCAGGGTAGGAGATCTGGGTGGGGATGGAGGCTTCCGGGTAAGAATGGAATTCATCAAAGAAAAGAGGATAGGAGATCCGGGTGGAGATGGCGGATTCCGGGTAAGAATGGAGTCCACTGAGGAAAGAGAGTAGGAATCCAGGTAGGAAACCAGGATATACACCTCAGAAGAACCTCTCTCAGAAGAATCCAGTTTGTATAAATGGGCAACCAATCATAAACCAAAGAAACCTTAGAAGGAAATATTAACACCAATTCTTGCTGCTGGTCTGGTATTGCCAATTATACCTGAGATAGCTTGTAACAGTCTTTACTGAAGAAGAATTTTGAAACGAAGTTATTTAACATCCGGAACCTTCATATCAACTCATCGGACTACTTACCTGCTTGACCTACTTATGCTTTATAGCATCTATGTACTATTTTTGTACTTGTTGTATTTGTTGGCTTTGTTACTCTTGTTCTTATATTACTGAATATATTAGCTTCTGCTACTCTCAGTGTCTTCTATTGTGCACAGCTTTGCTTAGATTTTTGTATGCCTCTTTCACGCAGCCGTCAAGGACAGCCTGACAGCCCGGAGTCGGATGCGACTTAAGCCCCAACCGGAGAAAAAACGTGACCATGTACTCCTGCCTGGCTGTGGACGAGAGCGGTCGGCGCTCTTGCAGGAAAGACCTCGATGCTTCTTGCTCCTGATTTCTACACGGCAAAGAACAAATCTTTGCGGTATCTCTCAGAGTGTGCAACAGTGTCCACGAAAGCTTGTCAGCTTGTTTAAGATACCAGATAAAGGAATCCCACGAGGCTTGATTGAAGCCCCCCTTACATAAGGACAGTTTTTCCTCGCTGCGCTACGGATACGGTGGCTTCGACTGATGGGTTTAAATGCTATGAAAGAACTTATTTTTATCGGGACGACGATCGGATCAAGCGAGTGGGAACAGACTGCCAAAGGGGACCGTGAACAGCTATCAGGAATGCTCTAGATACCATCCTCTTCTGTCTCTGGGATCCGTGGAAGTCGCTCACTTGTATGAGGAAGGAAAAGGGAAATTTGCTATGTAGATGTGCAGTTTCAGCATGTACCAAACGCTTAGGATCTGGGTGACCCTGCCAAAGATGCTGAGTGGCTAGTCCAAAACGGGGTCCCTCTCTGCGTCAGTCTTCTCCGCGACCTGCCCATGTGCATCACCGGATAACCTCAGGCCAGTCATTCCCTCTGGGACTAACCTACCTCACAGGGTTGTTGTGCGGAGGGCATAATTAAAAATGTTTAATAGAACGAACAAACAGCGATCTTGTCACTTTGGGTTTCAAGGGTTCACTGAAAGTTGGGGGCTTCCTTTAAAAGTTAAAATGGGTATCTGCGTGAAGTCATTTTGCTAGC
This sequence comes from Lepidodactylus listeri, assembly GCA_029233225.1. NCBI lineage: Eukaryota > Metazoa > Chordata > Lepidosauria > Squamata > Gekkonidae > Lepidodactylus > Lepidodactylus listeri. Next base: position 6,160,546 of record JARCFY010000002.1, read on the forward strand.
AACAATTAGGTCCCCCCCTCCCGAGGCCACAAAGAATGGTGTTATTTGCGTCTTGATAGGGTTGCCAGGTCTGGGTTGGGAAATTCCTGAAGATGTGGGGGGGGTGGAACCTCAGGAGGGCGGGGTTTGGGGAGGGACCTCAGTGGGGGATAATGCCATTGAGTTCACCTTCCAAAGCAGCCATTCCCCCCCCCCCCAGGGGAGCTGATCTCTTTAGTCTGGAGGTTGCACCCCACCAATGTCCACTGTGGGGAAAAAATGATTCTAGTCCAATTACAGTCCATGAATTTGCTTCTTCTTGTTTTGTTTCTTTATTCTACGTCATGCAGTGCTGCTGCTGCTGCTTCCAAACAATTGCCATGCGACTACAGATTTCCCGGATAAACAGTCTGTTTCCCTCAATGCTTCATCAGGTCGCTTTATACTTGGAGCCAATGAGAGCCAGCAGATGTCGAGAAAATACAAGATTAATTCTGAGTAGGAGATGTAGAGTGTTGGCAAAACAAGAAGAAGCAGATTCGTGGACTTTAATTGGACTAGAATCATCTTTTTTTCCGCAGGGAACATTGGTGGGATGCAACCTTTGGTTAGTCACTGTGGTTCGTTTGTGGCTTGAGCCACCTGGAGGTTGGCTTCCTTAGTCTGGAAGGAGGTTGGCTTCCTTAGTCTGGAAGGACTTAGTGCTAAAGCCAATACTTTTGCATGTAGAAGTCACAACTATTTTTAGGTAACAAACCCAGGAAAGGACCCCTGTCTGAGACTTTGGATACATCTGACCTAGCGGAGTACGTATTTATTTAAAACTATCAACTGCCTTTCTTCCTTCCAGAGCTCACAGCAGCTTACAATATAAATAAAATACAGAAAATAGAGTACATAAAACCAAAATGTAAAACCACAATTTAGGACTGCTGTAATCAAACGCAGTCCTAAATAAAACTGTCTTCACAGAATCATAGAATTGGAAGGGACCTCCAGGGTCATCCATCCATCTACCTACCTACCTGATTTATACCCCGCCCTCCCCGCCAAAGCAGGCCCAGTCCAGCCCCCTGCACAATTCAGGAAATCCACAAACACTTCCCTCGCACACTCTCAGTGACCCGTTCCATGCCCAGAAGATGACAAAAAGCCATCCAGGATCTCCAGCCAAACTGGCCTGGAGAAAAATTGCTTCCTGATCCCAAAGTGGACCGGTATCTAGACAGGCCTTCGGACTGGCTGACAGGAGCATTCAGGAAACATTTTGAGGTCATAAGAAGACTCACTGGAAAAGACAATCATGCTAGGGAAAGTTGAAGGCGGCAGGAAAAGAGGAACTGGAGATGGAGATGGACTCACTCCACCAAGGAAGCCACAAAGGCCCTCGGTTTGCAAGACCCGAGCAAGGCTGAGAGCCAGTTTGTGCGCGGACCTTAATCTGGGAGAACCGAGTTTGATCCCCCACTCCTCCACTTGCACCTGCTGGTGTGACCCTGGGCAAGCCATAGTTCTGGCACAGCTGTTCTTGAAAAAGGGCAGCATCTGCCAGAGCTCTCTCAGCCCCACCCACCTCACGGGGGTGTCTGTTGCAGGGAGGGGAAGAGAAAGGAGATTGTAAGGCGCTCTGGGACTCCCTTGGGTAGTGAAGGGCGGGGTATAAATCCAATCTCTTCTCTCTTCCTCTTCTTCTGTTAAGGATAGGATGTTTGTATCTCTCTCTCTGAAGCCACAGTCAGCTTGACCCGGGATTCTCAAAGAGGAGAACACTTCCATCACGAGGCTATGAAAAGGGCGCAGTTTCTCGACATCCTCCTTCACTTGTGACATTTGCACTCGGCCTTCTGGTTTGTTAGGTACTTGTGGCTGTGGGCGCCAGGCATTGGTGTGCGTCTTAGTGTTTCTTACTTACCTGCCTTGGACCTGTGATGCACACTGGAGCCAAAAATCCTAACTATAAATACACGTCGATGGGGTCCGAACTGGCGGAGACTGACCAAGAGAGAGATCTTGGAGTCGTAGTGGACAACTCGATGAAAATGTCGAGACTGTGTGCGACTGCAACGAAAAAGGCCAGCGCTATACTGGGGGTTATTAGGAAGGGAACTGAAAACAGATCAGCCAGTCTCGTAACGCCCCTGTATCAATCGATGGTGTGACTTCATTTGGAGTACTGTGTACAGTTCTGGTCGCCACACTGCAAGAAAGATATTCTAGCATTGGGAAAAGTGCAGAAAAGGGCAACTAGAATGATCAAAGGGTTGGAACACTTTCCCTAGGAAGAAAGGTTGAAGTGCTTGGGGCTCTTTGGCTTGGAGAAACGACGGCTGAGGGGCGACATGATCGAGGTTTATAAGATTATGCGTGGGATAGAGCAGGTAGAGAAAGAAGTCCTTTTCTCCCTTTCTCACAAGACAAGAACTCGGGGGCACTCCATGAAATTGCTGAGTGGTCGGGTTAAAACAGATAAAAGGAAGTCCTTCTTCACCCAGAGAGGGATTAACACGTGGAACTCACTGCCACAGGGGTGCTGGCGGCTACAAGCATGGACGGCTTCAAGAGGGAACTGGATAAACATCTGGAGCAGCGGTCCATCAGTGGCTCTTAGCCACAAGGTATAGATAGGAACTCTCAGTCTGGGGCAAGTGATGCTCTGTATTCTTGGTGCTTGACGGGGGGGTGGGGGGAGACAGTGGGAGGGCTTCTATAGTCCTGGCCCCACTGCTGGCCCTCCTGAGGGCACCTGGTGTTTTTGGCCACTGTGTGACAAAGAGTGTCGGACTGGATGGGCCACTGCCCTGATCCAACACTGGCTTCTCTTGTGTTCTTATGTAAAGCATCTAAATCAAATCTGTCTGCTCAGCACCGTGAAGCCCACAGCAGGATGAGAGTGTGTGGCTGATTTAGTGGAGCGTTTGGCACTTTCTAAATAAGGAACTTTCTTGGGTGGGAAGCAAAGCTGAAATCTTAGAAATGATGAATTATAACCACCACTTTCACCGACGTGCTTAGCTCCGACTAAGGACGCCAGGCTCTAGGTGGGACCTGGGAACCCCCTGGAATTATAGATTATCCCCAGACTACAGAGATCAGTTTTCCCCTGGAGGAAATGGATGCGTCGGAGGGTGGGCTCTGTGGCACTGTACCCCACTGAGGTCCCTGTCATCCCCAGGCTCCATCCCCAAATCTCCAGGAGTTACTAAAAGATACTGGGGAGGGGCGGTGGCTCAGCGGAAGAGCATCTGCTTGGCATGCAGAAGGTCCCAGGTTCAATTCCTAGCACCTCCAGTTAAGAAGCAGAGAATGGATTTATACCCCGCCCATCACTTGGAGTCTCAGAGACAGTTTGGTGTCGTGGTTAAGTGTTCGGACTCTAATCTGGGAGAACCGGGTTTGATGCCCCACTCTTCCACACGCAGCCGCTGGATGACCTTGGGCAAGCCATAGCTCTGTACTAGCTGTTCTTGAAAAAGGGCAGTTTCTGTCAGAGCTCTCTCAGCCCCACCTACCTCACAGGATGCCTGTTGCAGGGAGGGGAAGGGAAAGGAGTTTGTAAGCCGCTCTGAGACTCCTTCGGGTAGTGGAGGCTGGGGTATAAATCCAATCTCCTCTTCTTCTTCTCCTTTCCCTTCCCCTCCCCACAACAGACACCCTGTGAGGTAGGTGGGGCTGAGAGAGCTCTTTCGAGGACTGCTCTTGAGAGAACAGCTCCGGGAGAACTTGTGACTGACCAAAGGTCACGCCAGCGGCTGCACGTGAAGGAATGGGGACTCGAACCCGGTTCTCCCAGATCAGAACTTAACCACTACATCAAACTGGCTTTCAGTTTGCTTGCAGGTACTCTGTCTCCTGGGCTCCCGGCTTTCCCAGCATTGATGGGGAAGGAGAGACGGGCGTCACGCAGCGGCAGTTCTCCTTGAGGGCCGCAGCAGTCGCACGGAGCAGGCAGGGCCGTTGGGGAAAGGGCAGGGAGGTGGTACGGGCAGTGAGAAGGCCTGGAAGAAGGGACGGGATCTACAGTCGGGGAGGAACACAGGTGGGTGGACGGGGAGGCCGGGGGAGGCATTTCTGGTGGCGGGCAGAACCGGAGGTCCTGGGGAACTGCCTGCCCAGGGCCTCCAAAATCCTGGAACTGGCACCGCTGAGTCGAACGCAGCCCTGCAGCTTTTCCTCCTGCAGTTTTCGAAGTCCGCCTTCTCCCGCTGACACGGAGACGTACCTTCGGCGTGGGCTGGGTACAGCTGGTACGCCGCCCTGCCGATTTATTCCCGTTACATTCTGGGTTCTTTTCTTTCTTTCTTCTTCTTCCTTGAAAGACAGCAGCCTTCTGCTGCCAGGGAATTCAAAGCTGTGCTTCCTCCACCCTGTCAAGAGCTTCAGCGAGGGGTGTGATTTGTATTCAGGTACTTTTGACGTTCCACCGTGTGGGCTGGAAGCATGGGGCGTCTCACGCAGCGCCCTGCGGCTTGACTTCGAAACGGGCGCTTTTCCGACGCGGACCGCTCCAGGTGGCTTGATTTCGGCTGGAGGAAAGTGCCTCTTTAATTTGCACACCTTGGGAAATCGGGATAAACGTTTTGCTCTCTCCCCCCCCTCCCCTCTGCGTGGTGTTCTGCACTCTACAGCAGGGGGCATCGCTGCCGTTCCTTAGTTCTCCATCTGCAGCAGGGAGGTGGGTCAGATGTGGCGCTCAAAAGCTTCTCGCTTGATGAAAACACGCCAGCGTGGGCTGAAGTCTCATTTGGAGCTCTGAAAGACTGCGCCGGCTGGAGACACCGCAGTTGGCTTACTCGGCTGCATGGAGGAGACTGAGCAGGGGCGGAGTGTATTGTACAGCAAGCGGCCCCAACACGGTGCTCGGGGGTGGCGTAGCACCTGCCGCCACCTTTCCTGGTGCCCACCAAGAGCTTTCAGAAAGTGGATGGGGCTATTTGCTCAGCAGGGCTTCCGATTGGCCGTGCAGATTAAAAGGCATTCTATTAAAGAGCTTCAACATTTCTGGCAGAAGAGGTGCCGGCAGAAGAGCCATTTTAGTGTAGTGGTTAGGAATGTGGACTCTAATCTGGGAGAACCGGGTTGGATTCCCCACGCCTCCACTTGCAGCTGCTGGATGACCTTGGGCAAGCCACAGTTCTGTCAGAGCTGGTGGAAAGAGCAGTTCTCAGAAAGAGCTCCCTCAGCCCCGCCTACCTCACAGGCAATGCTTCCTCTAAGCCACAGAGTCTTGTGAGCAAAAATTCTGCTTCGTGAGCTACCGGCATTAAAGTTGCGAGCGAGCAATTTGGCTGTTGCATAAATTAGTTTGTCTTGGAGCCATCCTTCCTGAGCTGAGACAAAAATGTGTGAGCCAGAGGCTAAAAAACTGTGAGCTCACTCTCACTAATTCCGCTTAAGAGGGAACACTGCTTACAGGGTGTCCGTTGTGGGGAGGGGAAGGGAAAGGAGTTTGTAAGGCTTTCTGAGACTCCGAGTGAAGGGCGGAGGTATAAATCCAATCTCTTCTTAGAGTCGCATATAATGTCGCTATATGATGTTTTGGGACTGGCTCCGCCTCCCGCGGCAGCCATTTTGGGACTGGCTCCGCCTCCTGCGGCAGCCATTTTGGGGTCGTGCCCACTGCCCTGTGTCAGAATTCCAAAGGTGCCTGCAGCTCCCAAAAGGATGGGGATACTGGTATAGATAGAGGGACTGGCTGAAGTATGCAAGGGTGGATTCGCCCTTCGATTTCCTTGGTGGGCTACTGTCCGAAAGGCCCAGTGGTAGCCTGAGGAAGCCAAGTCAGCCCCTGGCAATGTGGCAGGATTGCCATGTCTGGGTTGGGAAATACCTGGAGACTCTGGGGGGTGGAGCCAGGAGAGGGTGGGGTCTGGGGAGGGGAGGGGCCTCCGTGTGGGACAATGCCATGGAGTCCGCCCTTCAAAGCGGCCCTTTTCTCCAGGGGTGAACAAACACACAAAAATGGAAACAGCAGCGAATGCAGTTATACAAACCAACCAACAGATGAACCTGTCACGCTGAACAAATCACACAAGAGACTACTGTCTTCTTATTACAGTTTTACTTGCAACCAAAATGAGTACACACGACAAAGTGTTTCGCCACCACGCATAAATGGTAACTGCCGCAGTCGAATAGTGACCTAACAGTCCTTGGAAATGCACCTCTCTCTCCAGAGAGCAGTTTTCATTTCTGCACAGTGGCAAAACTCTCTTATGCGCATTAATTTTGGTCAGGGGTCCGTTGGAGCGGGAGCGCACAGGAGCGCAGCTCCGGGAGGGAGGAGCCCAGGGGGCGGGCACATGACCAAGCCCCGCCCCCCTCCTCGGCTTCCCCCAGCAGTGCAGAGGCGCAGCGCCCCGGGGAAAGCCCTGCTAGGGTCTTTATTGTTTTTAATCTTTTGTTTTAATATTGATAATTTTATCATTGCGCCTTTTATGACACTGTGCTGCTTTTCCAGAGACTTGCTCAAGGTGGCACATACATTTTCTAAGTATACCATTTTTTATCTGGGCACATGGCACGTAAGTACTGGAGAAATTTCACCAACCCTTCAGCAGCTTCCACCCCATCAGTTTGGTGTAGTGGTCAGGAGTTGGACTCTAATCTGGGAGAACCGGGTTTGATTCCCCACTCCTCCACATGCGGCTGCTGGTGTGACCTTGGGCCAGTCACAAGTTCTCTCAGAGCTGTTCTCTCATGAGCAGTTCTCACGACACCTCTCTCAGCCCCACCTACCTCACAGGGTGTCTTGTTGTGGGGAGGGGAAGGGGAAGGGATGGGTGGTGCACATGTCCTGGGTATCTCAAGTCTACTTGAAACATGGTGGTTTCAAGGGAGCAGGAAGAGAATGAGGGTGTGTTCTTGACGCTTATTTTTCTTGCACAAAGTATTGGATGGGGAAGGGAAGGGAGGAAGAGCAGGTCAGTTTCACTCACCTGTGGAGTGGAGCCTGAGGGGTGGGTGTGGCCTTCTGACACACTTCCGGTATGTTAGGGGGTGTGGCATATGCAAATGAGTTATGCTAATGAGCTCCTGCACCTCTTTTTCTATTAAATGACCCCTGATTTTGGTTGTAAGTAGAACTGTATCAGAAGGCAGTAGTCTCAAGCAGTGTTCCCTCTAAGCTGAGTCAGTGTGAGCTAGCTCAGTTTTTTAGCCTCTGGCTCACACATTTTTGTCTTCGCTCAGGAAGGAGGGCTCCGGAGCAAACTGATTTTACGCAGCCGCCAAATCGCTCGCTCACAACTTTGATGCCAGCGGCTCACAAAGTAGAATATTTGCTCACAAAAATGCTCCATAGCTTAGAGGGAGCATTGGTCTCAAGTGTGATTTGGATAGCGTGACAGATTATTCTGCGGGTTTTTTGCTTGTATTTTCTCCAGGGGAGCTGATCTCTGTCAGTGGGAGATCTGCAGGCCCCACCTGGAGGCTGGCAACCCTATTGGGCTTGCCTTCCGGCCATTTTAACATTTCAGGTGGTCCCTGGAAGTACATTGGAGGGCAAGACAACAAGGTGGGGAGCTAAAAAGACCAGCAGAAAAGCCCTATCTGCCAGTTACGCTGGTCTATAGGAGAAAATCTAGGTTTGAGTCCAGCAGCCCCTTAGAAACCATTGACATTTGGGGGGTATAAGCATTTGAGAGTCAAAGCTCTGATGAAGCTTATACCCCCCAAATCCTCCTGGTCGCTAAAGTGCTACTGGATTCGAATCGGGCTCTTGTTAAACTTACAGTATTAGCTCCTCTGCGATGTCTTTGGATACCGAGGGAGCCCTCAAGGCAACGAACAAGTCACAGAAATAACAATAAAACCGCTGGCAACACAGCTGCAGGAAATGGAAGTGCTGTTTGGCCATTCGGCTAGAAGCAGCCACTGATGGACCTCTCCTCTATGATGTAAGAGCCAGCACGGTGTAGTGGGTAAGGTGTGTGAGAAACCTGGGTTCGAATCCCCTCAACACCATGGAAGCTCGCGAGGTGACCTTGGGCCAGTCACACAAGGTCAGACCAACCAACCTCACAGGGTTGTTGTGAGGACAAAATGAAGAAGAGTAGATTGGATTTATACCCCGCCCTTCACTCACTTGGAGTCTCAGAGCGGCTTCCAAACTCCTTTCCCTTCCCCTCCCCACAACAGACACCCTGTGAGGTGGGTGGGGCTGAGAGAGCTCTTTCCCAAGCTGTCCTTGAGGGAACAGCTGGTACAGAGCTATGGCTTGCCCAGGGTCATCCAGCCAGGTGCAAGTGGAGGAGTGGGGAATCAAACCCGGTTCTCCCAGATTAGAGTCCGCGCACTTGACCACGACACCAAACTGGCTCCAAATGGAGAGGAGAAACGATGTAAACTGCTTCGGTGGCGTATAAATGAAGTAAATAAAAAAAAATACGAGTTTGTCTAACTCCTTTTTAAGGCCATCAAAGCAAGTGGCCATCACTACACCTTGTGGAAGCGAGTTCCAGAACAGCGCGTTATGCCGAGATATGGTATTTAGCCACAGGCACTCGGGTGGGAGTTCCATAACCAGGGTGCCGCCACGGAAAAGGCCCTGCTTCTCATCTCCGCCTTTTAAACATCACTGGCTGACGGCACTGAAAGCAAGGCCTCTGTTAAGTCCTGCTTGGTGTGGTGGTTAAGAGCGGCGGACTCTTACCTGGAGAACTGGCTTTGATTCCCCAGTTCTCCACATGCAGCCGGCTGGGTGACCCTGGGTCAGTCACAGTTCTCTTGGAGCTGTTCTCTCAAGAGCAGTTCTGTCAGAGCTCTCTCAGCCCCACCTGCCTCACAAGGTGTCTGTTGTGGGGAAAGGAGACTGTAAGCCACTATGAGAATCCGAGTGAAGGGTGAGGTATAACTCCTCCTCTTCTTCTTTGCATGAATACAGTCAGTAAACGAATGACAGCCGACTGTGGAGCCATTAGGAACAGTCGGATTCCCGAACGACTTCCACTTCGACAGCCTCCTGCTGCGCTGGAATTGCTTTCTACAGTGGGTCTATTTATGCCGAAGGAGCGCACAGACGGAGACCGAGTGTTAAGAACACAAGAGAAGCCAATGTTGGGCCAGGCCAGTGGCCCCTCCAGTCCAACACTCTGAGTCATACAGTGGCCAAAAACACCAGGTGCCCTCAGGAGGTCCAGCAGTGGGGCCAGGACACTAGAAGCCCTCCCACTGTTGCCCTCCCCCCCAAGCACCAAGAATACAGGGCATCCCTTGCCCCAGACTGAGAGTTCCTATCTATACCTTGTGGCTAATAGCCACTGATGAACCTCTGCGCCATATGTTTCTCTAATTCCCTCTTGAAGCCATCCATGCTTGTAGCCGCCACACCCTCCTGTGGCAGTGAATTCCACGTGTGAATCACTCTTTGGGTGAAGGACTTCCTTTTATCTGTTCTGACTGCTCAGCAATTTCATGGAGTGCCCATGAGTTCTTGTATGGTGAGAAAGGGAGAAAAGTACTTCTTTCTCTACCTGCTCTGTCCCATACATAATCTTATAAACCTTGATAATGTCACCACTCATCTGTCGTTTCTCCAAGCTAAAGAGCCCCAAGTGCTTCAACCTTTCTTCATAGGGAAAGTGTTCCAACCCTTTGATCATTCTAGTTGCCCTTTTCTGCACTTTTCCCAATGCTAGAATATCTTTCTTGCAGTGTGGCGACCAGAACTGTACACAGTACTCCAAATGAGATCGCACCATCGATTTATACAGGGGCATTATGATACTGGCTGATCTGTTTTCAGTTCCCTTCCTAATAACTCCCAGCATAGTGTTGGCCTTTTTCGTCGCAGTCGCACACAGTCTCAACATTTTCATCGAGTTATCTACTACAACTCCAAGATCTCTCTCTTGGTCAGTCTCCGCCAGTTCGGACCCCATCAGCGTGTATTTATAGGCAGGATTTTTGGCCTCAATGTGCATCACTTTGCACTTGGCCACATTGAACCCCATTCACCATGTTGATGCCCACTCGCCCATCCTCAACAGATCCCTTTGGAGTGCCTCACAATCCTCCCTGCTTCTCACCACCCTGAACAACTTTGTGTCACCTGCAAATTTAGCCACTTCACTGCTTAGTCACTGTGTTCTGAGCCCAGCTTCACAATCCAAAACCTCCAACGCTTTTTGAGCCTGGGGGCGCCTTTGGAATTTGGACCTGTGGTGGGGAGGGCACAGTCAAAAACTGGCTGCCACAAGAGGCAAAGCCGCAAACACGGAGTAAGCCAAAGGGCAGGGGGAGAAGAGTAATTTTAAAAAAATACACGGGGAAAGAGAGGTGAGAGAGGACAAAACCAACGCTGCCACTGAAATGTTATTTTTTATCTGCACAGCCAATCAAATTTCCAGGGGCAAATCGGAAGCCCAGCAGGGCAAGAGTCTCCTCCTGGCCCCATACACGTTGACGGGGCGATCTGGCAGCTGCAGTTCCCTGCGGAGCCCTCCTTCCTGATGAGCGGAGGCAAAAATGTGTGAGCCGGAGGCTAAAAAACTGTGAACTAGCTCCCGCTAAACTCAGCTTAGAGGGAACACTGGTTATCGTATCTAAGACTGACGCGTAATCGTCTTTGGTAGATCAATATACCAAGAAGGGAAACCAACTATAGCCAGATCTCGGGAAAACAACACACATCTCACCAGCTCCGAATGGATAAAGAATTATGTGAATTTTGCCTTATGGATAAACTTTCTGATGCTCTCTTTTCTGAGAACTGGAGCTTGGTCCGGCACCCACCGATTTGTCTTTGTTCGGCGTCCCATTGCTGTCCGTAAAACTCTCCCCCGACACCCCACTGCCAACGAAAACTGCATGATAAAAACGAAAAGGAGCCCACGCAGGGACTCGACGGCGCCTCCCCCCCGTCCCTCCGCCGCGGCGGACCCCCCGCTCCACGCACGCGCGCGCCCTCTCCTTTGCGGCTTCCGCCCGCGACCTCCCCGCACGCAGAAAGCTAGCTCCCCAGGGGGGGGGAAGGCGCCGTTCGCCCCGCCTAAAGCGGACTCCCGGCTCTCTCCTCCCCCTCGAAACCCACTCCCTCCCCGGAATGAGGGCTGCGGCCGGGAAGGCAGCGAGCTCCCCAGAGAACCGTCTGATTCCCCCGCCTCGCCCAGAGAGCGCCCTTCCCCTCCCTTCAGGCGCCGCCAAGATGGCGCCGCGTCTCCCGCGCGCGGGGCATGCCGGGGGTCCGGGCGGGGGCGGGGCCGGCGCGTCGGGCGAGGCCAGGCCGCGGTGGGCGGGGCCGAGTGGGCGGGCGGCGAGGAGGCGCCGTCTGCGCACGCGCGGCCCGACCCTCCTCCGTCCCGGGCGTCGCTGCTGCTCCTGCTCGTGGGACCGACCGACCGACGCGCCGCTGCTGCTGCTGCTATTCCGGGGCGGGCCGGGCGACATGGGCGTGCACGTGGAGACCATCACCCCCGGAGACGGTGAGCCCCCGCTTCCCCCCACCCCGCTGCAAATGGGGGGGCTGAACCCCTCCCCCTTGCCCCCCCTTGCCCCCCCTTGCCCCCTTAACGGGGTTTCTCTCTTTCCCCACCTGCAGGGAGGACCTTCCCCAAGCGCGGGCAGACCTGCGTGGTGCACTACACGGGTGAGTTTTTGGCTGGGGTGTGTGTGTGGGGGGGGAGGCACGTGATGTGGGGTGGACAGCAGTGTTCCCTCTAAGCTGAGTGAGTGTGAGCCAGCTCACAGTTTTTGAGCCTCCGGTTCGCACATTTTTGTCTCCGCTCGGGAAGGAGGGCGCCAGACCAGTGTCCCCTCTAAGCTGAGGGAGTGTGAGCTGGCTCACAGTTTTTGAGCCTCCGGTTCACACAGTTTTTGTCTCCGCTCGGGAAGGAGGGCGCCAGACCAGCGTTCCCTCTAAGCTGAGGGATTGTGCGCTAGCTCACAGTTTTTGAGCCTCTGGCTCACACATTTTTGTCTCCGCTCGGGGAGGATGGCTCCAGACCAGTGTTCCCTCTAAGCTGAGGGACTGTGAGTTAGCTTACAGTTTTTAGCCCCCGGTTTACAGATTTTTGTCTCCGCTCGGGGAGGATGGCTCCAGACCAGTGTCCCCTCTAAGCTGAGTGAGTGTGAGCTAGCTCACAGTTTTTGAGCCTCCGGTTCACACATTTTTGTCTCCGCTCGGGAAGGAGGGCGCCAGACCAGTGTTCCCTCTAAGCTGAGGGAGTGTGAGCTGGCTTACAGTTTTTGAGCCTCCGGTTCACAGATTTTTGCCTCCGCTCGGGGAGGATGGCTCCAGACCAGTGTCCCCTCTAAGCTGAGTGAGTGTGAGCTAGCTTACAGTTTTTAACCTCCGGTTTACAGATTTTTATTTCCGCTCGGGAAGGAGGGCTCCAGACCAGCGTTCCCTCTAAACTGAGGGAGTGTGAGCTATCTTACAGTTTTTGAGCCTCCGGTTCACAGATTTTTATCTCCGCTCGGGAAGGATGGCTCCAGACCAGTGTCCCCTCTAAGCTGAGTGAGTGTGAGCTAGCTTACAGTTTTTGAGCCTCTGGCTCACACATTTTTGTCTCCGCTCGGGAAAGGTGGGTCCAGACCAGTGTCCCCTCTAAGCTGAGTGAGTGTGAGCTAGCTTACAGTTTTTAGCCTCCGGTTTACAGATTTTTATCTCCGCTCGGGAAGGAGGGCTCCAGACCAGCGTTCCCTCTAAACTGAGGGAGTGTGAGCTATCTTACAGTTTTTGAGCCTCCGGTTCACAGATTTTTATCTCCGCTCGGGAAGGAGGGCTCCAGACCAGTGTCCCCTCTAAGCTGAGTGAGTGTGAGCTAGCTTACAGTTTTTGAGCCTCTGGCTCACACATTTTTGTCTCCGCTCGGGAAAGGTGGGTCCAGACCAGTGTCCCCTCTAAGCTGAGTGAGTGTGAGCTAGCTTACAGTTTTTAGCCTCCGGTTTACAGATTTTTGTCTCCGCTTGGGGAGGATGGCTCCAGACCAGTGTTCCCTCTAAGCTGAGTGAGTGTGAGCTAGTTCAGTTTTTTAGCCTCTAGCTCACACATTTTTTCTTAGCTCAGGAAGGATGGCTCCAAACCAGTGTTCCCTCTAAGCTGAGTGAATGTGAGCTAGCTCAGTTTTTTAGCCTCCAGCTCACATTTTTGTCTTAGCTCAGGAAGGACGGCTCCACAGGAAACTGCAGCAGCCAAATCGCTCACTCACGCCTTTAATGCTAGTAGCTCACCAAGCAGAATCTTTGCTCACAAGACTCCACAGCTTAGAGGGAGGATTGGTGGGGTCCAGTGTTCCCTCTAAGCTGAGTTAGTGTGAGCTGGCTCACAGTTTTTTAGCCTCTGGCTCATCCATTTTTGTCTTAGCTCAGGAAGGGAGGGCTCCCGAACAGACTAATTTATGCAGCAGCCGAATCGCCTGCTTGCAACTTTAATGCCAGCAGCTCACGAAGTAGGATTTTTGCCCACAAGACTCCACAGCTTAGAGGGAGCATTGGTGGACAGGTAATGTGGGGGGGGGTGTCAGCTGCTGCTTTGGGGGGAGGGTTAACCTTTGCAGTGAAAACCATGGGGAGGGCAAGGCCTTAAGGGACAACCCCACCTCCTCCCCTGCTAGCATAGAGCAAGGCAGAGTCTGGACAGGTAAAGCTATACCTCCCTTAGATGAAGGGTTTCTGTTTGTGGAACTGGGGAGGAGGGGGGGGTTGGTTTGCCTGGCTGAGCCCCCTCTGCCCACCTGATTGGGCTGCATCTGTCGACTTCTGCTGCCAGGAGACTTCTGCTCTATTCCACTCCTTCGTCTTTACTGGATCTGCGGGGGGGGGGGGGGCAGGGACTTGGCTGTGGTGGCCCCCCCGAGAAGTTGAGTGAGTTTTCCCTTTTGGATGGCCTGTGCGTTCAAACCTTGGCACACCATTTTCTGCCCTGCAGTTGCCGGGGGCAGGGAAAGGTTCCCGTGCCAGCCAGACTGGGCGAGGCAGGAATTTGCCAGATAAGGTATTGCTTGGAGGAATGGCCGGTTGGGCGGCCTTAATGTTTTTAATGTGGCCGCGGAGGGCTTCCGGTCGGAGGACGTCTTGGGCTGGGTTATGTGCCTTGCCTGCGGTCGTGTGTGTCCCCCCCCACCCCGGCGCGGTTTCCTTAATATTCTGTCAAGGAGCAGAAAAAGGAGACGCAGGTGGAGGTTTTCCTGTTTCTGGGCCTGCTCAGGTTCTTGAGGGCCGATATTTATTTACGGCATCTTTCTGTTCTCCTTTCTGCCTGCTTCAGGGTTGTCTGTGGGCTGGCATTCCAGCCTTGTTGGAGGGGGGGGGGGGGTTATGGCTTCAATTTTTCAGTTGTTCAGATTATCCCTTAAAGTTGATTCACCTGCTTCTCACGAGGGCTGGAAACATTCAGATAATTCCTGCCAGGTGAGGCACGGATTTTAAATTAGGCCTTGCACCGCAAGGGGTTTCATGCGTGGCGACACGGAATGTGGAAGAGTACTTAAAATTGTCGAGCAATGAAAGCGAGCTTCAGGGGAGGTGGAAACCTTTTTAACCAGCCCTACTCTCTGCCCCCCACCCCCCAATCCCCACCTTTGGTGTATGTTTGTGTTTTCATAGGAGTGATTCTCATCGCTTTGGCGTCCGTGTCGCCAGACTCTCAGAATGATTCATGCGCTGGGCTGTGATCATTGTGACTGAGACCTGAACACGGAGCTGGCTACCCATAGCACCAGCAGTGCTCCCTCGAAGCTTGTTGAGTCTCGTGAGCAAAAATCCTACTTTGCGAGCTACTGGCGTGAGCGATTTGGCTAATGCATAAATTCGTTTGCTTTGGAGCTGTCCTTCCTGAGCTAAGACAAAAAAAAATACGTGAGCTGGCTAAAAAACTGCGGGTTAGTTCACACTTAACTCAGCTCAGAGGGAACACGGAGCACGAGGAAGGCTGGATGGCGAGTGGAAGGAGGGGGGGGTCTTTGCATCCGGATAGAACAGCTCCTGCAGGGTTTGTTCGACTCCCCCACTCCGTGTGCTGCATTTCAGTACAGCCTGCCTCCGTTCATATGTGTCACAGCTTATTACAATAGCGCATCACTGAGTATGCGCCAAGCTGTTCTGTCGGTGCCATATAGGGATCTAATTTTGGCAACGTGAGGAAAATGCGGGTCTGGGGAAAGCGGTGCCAGAACACTGTGCTCAATCGTTATGTGCGCAAAGCTCTGTAGGGCTGATCTGTCGGTTACATTCTGTGTATGTGAGCTGGGGATTTGGGCATGGCGTGCAACCTCTTTTGGGCTCTGAATGCTGGGTAAAACCCATCTACACGGGCAGAGCTGCAAGCAGGGTTCCCTCTAAGCTGAGTTAGTGTGAGCTAGCTCATGTTTTTTTAGCCCCCGGCTCACACGTTTTTGTCTTAGCTCAGGAAGGATGGCTCCGGAGCAAACTGATTTCCGCAGTGCCCAAAGAACTCGCTCACGGTGTTAATGCCAGTAGCTCACAAAGTAGAATTTTTGCTCACAGGACTCCACCGCTTAGAGGGAGCATTGGTTGCAGGTAGGGCTGCCACCCTCCAGGTGGGGCCTGGAGATCCCCTCGGAACTCAGTGGATCGCCGGATTGCAGAGATCAGTTCCCCTGTGGCTGCTTTGGAGGGTGGACTCTGTGGCATTACTCCCTGCTGAGGTCCCTCCCCACATTTCACCCTCCCCAATTCTCCAAGCATTTTGCGTCCTGGAGCTCTGGCTTCCTTGTTGTGTGAGATGGAAACAGTCCTTACTAGCTCTGTTGGAAGCAATGCTCCCTCTAAGCTGTGGAGTCTTGTGAGCCAAAATTCTACTCTGTGAGCTACTGGCATTAAACCTGTGAGCGAGCGATTTAGCGGCTGCATAAATTAGTTTGCTTTGGAGCCCTCCTTCCTGAGCTGAGACACAAATGCGTGAGCCGGAGGCTAAAAAACCGTGAGCTAGCTCACACTAAGTCAGCTTAGAAGGAGTACTGGTTGGAAATCAGCCCCCTGTTCTTCCGTGGGGATTTACTCCTGGAAAATGGCTTTTGTTATTGCAGCCTTTGGCACCCTGGCGCTTGTGAAACCGAAGTTCCTGTGCCCTTTGCACGTCCTGCTTTCTCTCTTTCTGGGACTCAGCCCTAGCTTAGATCCTGGCGTTGAAACCCCTGCAGTGAGTGAACTCTGCATTACCTTCTTTGGTAGGTGCATCCGCTGTCTTCTGTCTTGACGTGACAGCTGGGCTGTCCAATAAGATCTTCTCAGTTTTAGACCGGGCTTCTTGGAAGAGAAGGTGACAGCTCTGGGGTTTTTGGGGGGAAGACGGCTCTCTTCTTTTTTAAAAAACCCTTCCCACTTTGCCTTTGTCTCTTAATGCCATTTGTGCATTAAAGTCTAAGCATTTGCAAGGTCCGTTTGGGACATGCTCGCACTCCGATTGGGGCAGAGTTCCGGAAGGCTTGGGATGCTGCCGATGGAAGGCGGCTTCCGAGAGCACCGGGCCTCCCTTGCGGCTGGCGTGGGGGGCACTGCCAAGGTACCCGAGGCTGCCCTTAAAGGCTCTGAGTTGGGTAACAGGAGGAGAATGTGATAGAAGGCACGGTGGGCGCTCTTAACCTGGTCATCTGAGTGAGTGGGCATTGCAGTTTGTGCCGGTTCAAGTGGCGAGCAGTATGGATTGTTTGCCCGCCCTGTTCTTCAAGGACCATTGGGCACCTCTTCCTGCATCTTGCTTGGGGCCCTTGGCGATGTTTTTTTGTTGTTCAGTCGCACAGTCGAGTCCAGCTCTTCAGGCCCTCCTGTCTTCTGTCGTGCTCCTGAGTTTGCTCAATTTCATGTTTGTTGCATCGATAACACTGTCTGACCATCTCATCCTTTGCCATCCCCTTCTTCTTTGACCTTCAGTCTTTCCCGGCATCAGGGTCTTCTCCAGGGAGTGCTCCCTTCTCATTCGGGGGCCAAAGTATTTGAGCTCCAGCTTCAGGATCTGGCCTTCCAGGGAAGAGTCAGGGTTGATTTCCTTTAGGATTGACTGATTTGATCTCCTTGCAGTCCAAGGGACTCTCAAGAGTCTTCTCCAGCGCCATGATTCGAAAGCATCTATTCTTCGGCGCTCGGCCTTCCTTATAAACATACGGAGCGGAGGTCCATCAGTGGCTATTAGCCACAAGGTACAGATAGGTACAGATAGGCAAGTGATGTTCTGGATTCTTGGTGCTTGGGGGGGGGCCAACAGTGGGAGGGCTTCTAGTGTCCTGGCCCCACTGCTGGACCTCCTGAGGGCACCTGGTATTTTTGGCCACTGTGTGACACAGAGTGTTGGACTGGATGGGCCACTGGCCGGGTCCAACATCGGCTTCTCTTCTGATCTTATGGTCCAACTCTTGCAGCCGTACATTACTACTGGTGGTAGAAAGCGCAATCGAGTCGTAGACAACTTATAGCAGCCCCTCATAGGGTTTCTAAGGGGAGAGGCGGTTTGTCATTAATGCTTCTGAAAAGCAGCTCCGGTTCATCTAAGTACTATCCAGGGTCAGCTCTTCTCAGCTTCTGCGATCTGTCGAGATCACGTCGCCAGAAAGTATGGCGGTTTCAAGGCAAGAGAGACGAACAGCGGCGGCTTGCTGTTGCCGCTTCCGCATGGCTCCCCTTGTCTTTCTTGATGGTCTCCCATCCAAGTCCCAACCAGCGCAGACCCTGCTTTGCTTCCCGAAATCGGACAAGATCGGGCAAGCCTGCGTCATTGGGGAATGCTTTTGAAAGGTTTAAGGCCAGAATGCTTTGGGGGTGCTTCATAGCGGTGGGGTGTGTGTAGAGGGGGGGGAACACCCAAAAGCTGATTTTTTGTGTGTGTGCACGGTATTCAGCGTTTCCTTTTTACCGCAGTGGAGGTGGAATATTTCTCAGGAGAGCAGTCGGTGTCTTCTCCTTGGTGCTGGTTGGCTTTTTAAAAACGCATTCTGTATTTATTAAGAGGTCGGTGATTCGGCTTCTGCATGAATTCGTTTGCCCTGGAGTGCTCTTTGCTGAGCTAAGACAGAAACGTGAGAGCCGGGGGCTAAGAAACTGAGCTAGCTCACACTCGCTCAGCTTAGAGGGAACCCTGGCCGTGGCTGAGTGGTAGAGCATCTGCTTGGGGCGCAGAAGGTCCCAGGTTCAGTCTCCAGCATCTCCAGTTAAAAGGACCAGGCAGGAGGTGATGGGGGAGACCTCCGCCTGAGACCCTGGAGGGCTGTAAAGAGGGGCTGTGGCTCAGTGGCAAAGCCTCTGCTTGGCATGCCGAAGGTCCCAGGTTCAATCCCCAGCATCTCCAGTTAAAAGGACCAGGCAGGAGGTGATGGGAAAGACCTCCACCTGAGACCCTGGAGAGCTGTAAAGAGGGGCTGTGGCTCAGTGGAAGAGCCTCTGCTTGGCATGCAGAAGGTCCCAGGTTCAATCCCCGGCATCTCCAGTTAAAAGGACCAGGCAGGAGGTGATGGGAAAGACCTCCGCCTGAGACTCTGGAGAGCTGTAAAGAGAAGCTGTGGCTCAGTGGAAGAGCCTCTGCTTGGCAGGCAGAAGGTCCCAGGTTCAATCCCCGGCATCTCCAGTTAAAAGGACCAGGCAGGAGGTGATGGGAAAGAACTCAGCCTGAGACCCTGGAGAGTTGTGGGGAGGAAGGTGTGGCTCAGTGGAAGAGCCTCTGGTTGGCATGCGTAAGGTCCCAAGTTCAATCCCCGGCATCTCCAGTTCAAAGGACCAGGCAGGAGGCGATGGGAAAGACCTCCGCCTGAGACCCTGGAGAGCTGCTGCTGGTCTGAGTAGACAATACTGACCTTCAAGGACAGATTGTCTGATTCAGTAGAAGGCAGCTACATGTGTGTGTTGGGGAGGGGCATCTTTAAGGGGAGGGGTTGTGGCTCAGAGGCAGAAGTTCTCGGGTCCAATCCCGGGCATCGCCGCTTGAAAAGGATCAAGTAGTGGGGTTATGTGAAAGACCTCTGCCTGGGACCCCGGAGAGTTGCAGCCTGTCTGAGTAGCCAGTCTAAGTAGACAATACTAACCTGGAGCGACTGATCTGATTCAGTGTAAGGCACCTTTAAGGGGAGGGGCTGTGGCTCAGTGGAAGAGCCTCTGCTTGGCATGCAGCAGGTCCCAGGTTCAGTCGCCAGCATCTCCAGTTAAAAGAACCAGGCAGGAGGGGATGGGAAAGACCTCAGCCTGAGACCCTGGAGAGCTGTAAAGAGGGGCTGTGGCTCAGTGGAAGAGCCTCTGCTTGGCATGCAAAAGGTCTCAGGTTCAATCCCTGCCATCTCCAGCTAAAAAGAATCAGGCAGGAGGTGATGGGAAGGACCTCTGCCTGAGACCCTGGAGAACAGCTGCCAGCCTGAGTAGACAATACTGACCTTGACGGACATGTGTTCCGGTGCTGGCCAGTGTTCCCTCTAAGCAGAGTTAGTGTGAGCTAGCTCACAGTTTTTTAGCCTCCGGCTCACACGTTTTTGTCCCCGCTCAGAAAGGACGGGGCTCCGGAGCAAACGTGATTTATGCAACAGCCAAGCCGCTCACTCACAACTTTAATGCCAGTGGCTTGCGGAGTAGAATTTTGGCTCACAAGACTCCACCGCTTAGAGGGAACGTTGGTGCTGGCATGGGCTGGAATCACAGCAGTGCCTTTCCCAGCTGCGGAATCCAGGATGCTGCCCGGTTTGCCCCTCTCTGTCCAGTAACTGGCAGTGCCCCCTCTCCCCACACGTTTGCTTGGAGTAGCGCTGGGGAGAATCCCGGCCTCTCTCCCATCTTGACTCTGGTCTGTGTTAACAGCAGCCGAGTTTAGCCGCCTTTCCCTTTTCTGCCCTTCGCCTGAACTCCAGTCTGTCCTACCCACAGGGTGTGTGTGTGTCTATGTGTGTTAAGGTTGCACTGTGCCAGCCCGTCGTCTCTGCCTTGCGATCGCTTCCCCTTCCGTCTTTTCCCCTTTCCCCATAGATGGCGGAGCGGCATCCCTTCCGGCCCCCCCATTCTTGCAGATGCGAAAGGGAAGAAAAGAGATGGGTTGGTGCATCCACGAAGCTCCGCCTGCTTCCTCTCCCCCTCCGTCCGCTTCCCGGCTGTCATTGGGCGGGCAAAGGAAATCGGGGACGGCTCTCCCGGGGCTGCCTCTTCAGTTGGCAGGAGTAACAAAGGGGCGGCTGGTGAGGGACCGGGCGGCTTTTGGCTGCCCTTTTGCATCCTTCCGGGGTGGGGAGAAGAACTGATCCAGGTTTCCTCCAGTCGGAAAACATCTTGCTAAAATTGGCAGCGAGGTTCAAAATCTCTGGACAGCTTGAAGCTGTGTGCGGGGGAAAAAAAACCCCCAAGTTGGGGGGAAATTGATGTGTTAGTTACTTCTCAACCCAAGCCCCCGTTTTTCTGCTTTAACAATGTAAAATGCGTCATTTGAACCTCTGGCAGAAGAAAAGCATTGCTTGGTATGTTTATGAAATGTAATAATTGCATTCGTTTTCTACGAGCAGAGCCGAGAAAATCGCCGATATTAAATATGAGAACTGCAAATTGCCGCGTCGTGCGGACGCCTATGTTAGCGTTTTGACACCTCAGAGGGAAAGGAAAAATAGAAACTAAAAATAAGAAAGGCGATTTTTGTAGGGCTCCAGTTAGTGGTGTTTGGACTGGTGCGATCACGGCAGGACTAAGGTGAATATATGGATAGCGAGATAAACTATAACTTTGAAAGCAATGTTCCCTCTAAGCTGCAGAGTCCTGTGAGCAGACATTCTACTTTGTGAGCCACCGGCATTAAAGTTGGGAGCGAGCGATTTGGCTGCTGCATTGATTAGTTTGCTCTGGAGCCATCCTCCCTGAGCTGAGACAAAGACGTGTGAGCCAGAGGCTAAAAAACGGTGAGCTGGCTCACACTAACTCAGCTTAGAGGGGACACTGAAAGCACTGACGTCTTTAACAGAGCCCGCGTGATGCAGTGGATAAAGTGTCGGATGAGGATCTTGGGAGACCCCGGTTCAAATCCCCACTCTGCCATGGGAGCTCGCTGGGTGATCTTGGGCCAGTCACATGCTCTCAGCCTGGCCTCCCTCACAGGGTTGTTGTGAGGATAAAAGGGAGGAATGGCGAACGATGTAAGCGGCTTTGGGTCCCCAGTTTGGGGAGAAAGGCAGGGTATAAATAAAGTAAATATTCACACATCATATAAGATACTTGTTGTGGAAAAGATTAGTCAAATTTTCACAATAAGGTTGTCCCTGAAGATGTATGTATTGGTAATAAACACAGGGATTATCCACTGATGCTGGACATTCTCACGTAAAAATCTTCGTAGTGTGTATGTTTTAAAAAAGCAAAGCTTTAAAAAGCATTTCACTCATTAAAAAGAGAAACCCAAATCCAGTTTGGTGTAGTCTTTAAGAGCGTGGACTCTAATCTGGGAGAACCGAGTTTGATTCCCCACTCTTCCGCATGCAGCTGCTGGACTTACCTTGGGTCAGTCACAAGTTCTCTCGGAGCTGTTCTCTGATGGGCACTTCTCTCAGAGCTCTCTCAGCCCCACCTACCTCACAGGGTGTCAGTTGTGGGGAGGGGAAGGGAAAGGAGATCGTAAGCCGCTCCGGGACTGTGAGTGAAGGGCGGGGAATGAATCCAATCTCTTCTCCTTTCCATTTTTCATTGCTTCCAAAAATTTCTGATTTTTTCTTTGGCTGTTTTCTCTCTTGGCAAGAGGCATTGGCTCGAGTTAGGCTAGAGCATGGCCAACGCTGCCTGTGCCTCTCTTGCTTCCTGCGAGGAACATTTCCCTGCCCACTTGTGACTGCGCCACCAGTCATGTTCTTGACAGCATGCAGTGCCGAGCACCACCAGGGAAAAGCTGTGTGGGCTATGCTAGAAGCTACGAGCGGTGGGTGGGCTAATGGGCAAAGGAAGGATGCCCAGGTAAGCGGGAGGTGCAAACAGAGGGTATGGGCGCTATCTGCCCAGGGCCCTTTACAAGCTGGAGCCACCTCTGGGCTAGGGAGGGGCTGTGGCTCAGTGGCAGAGCATCTGCTTGCCATGCAGAAGGTCCCAGGTTCAATCCCCGGCATCTCCACCTAAAAGGACCAGGCAGGAGGTGATGGGAAAGACCTCCGCCTGAGACCCCGGAGAGCTGTAAAGAGGGGCTGTGGCTCAGTGGAAGAGCGTCTGCTTGGCACGCGGAAGGTCCCAGGTTCAATCCCCGGCATCTCCAGTTAAAAGGACCAGGAAGGAGGTGATGGGAAAGACCCCAGCCCAAGACCCTGGAGAGCTGTAAAGAGGGGCTGTGGCTCAGTGGGAGAGCATCTCCTTGGCATGCAGAAGATCCCAGGTTCAATCCCCGGCATCTCCAGTTAAAACTGAAGGAGGAGGAGGAGCAGGGATTTATATGCAGTCTCAGAGCGGCTTACAAACTCCTTTCCCTTCCCCTCAGCACGACAGACCCCCGTGGGGCTTAGAGAGCTCTGAGAGAATGGCTTTTTCCAGAACAGAACAGGTTTTCCAGAACAGAGCTACAACTTGCCCAAGGTCATCCAGCAGCTGCAAGTGGAGGAGTGGGGGATCAGAGCCAGTTCTCCCATATTAGAGTCTGCGCACTTCACTGCTACAGATAAAGACCCCTGCCCGAGACTTTGGAGAGCTGCTGCCCGTTTGGGTAGACAAGATTGACTTTGATGGACCAGGGCTCCGATTCAGTCGAAGGCGGGTTTAATGTGCTTGTGAGTGTCATTGGATAAGCAGCGTCTTGATACCGGAAGACAGCTGATGCCTTTGAATTCTGCTGTTGGAGGAGAACATCGCAGATACCCTGGGCTGCCGAAAAGACGAATCGCTGGGTTCTCGGTCAAATCAAGCCTGAACTCTCTCCAGAAGCTAAAACCACCATACGGCGTTTACCGTACCTTCCTCCCATTAGGAGAAGACAAGTGTCGCTGAAAAAGACCGTCATGCGAGGAGAAGCGGAAGGGAGCAGGAAAAGAGGAGGGCCGAACAGGAGATGGCTGGACTCCATCCAGGAAGCCACGAGGGCCCTCTGCTTGCAAGACCCGAGGGAGGCTGTGAAGGACTGGATGTTTTGGAGGCCGTTAGTTCATAGGGTCGCCAGAAGTTGGAAGCAACTTGATGGCACCGAACACGCGCACTGAGAGTCAGTTTGGTGTAGCGTTTAGGAGGATGAGCTCTGATCTGGGAGAACCGGGTTTGATTCCCCACTCCTCTACATGCAGCTGCTGGGGTGACCTTGGGTCGGTCCCAAGTTATCTCAGAGCTGTTCTCTCAAGGGCAGTCCTCGGAAGAGCTCTCTCAGGCCCCCCCCTACCTCCCAGGGTGTCTGTTGTGGGGAGGGGAAGGGAAAGGAGGTTGTCAGCTGCTCCGAGACTCCTTCAGGTAGTGAAGGGTGGGGTATAAATCCAACCTCCTCCTCCTCCTTTCTTCTTCCTTCATCTCCTTCTTTGTGAGGCTAGTGGGGCTTTTGCCCAGCAGGGCTTCTGGTTGGCCTCCAGAGATCTGTAGGCGAAAAGACACGCTGTTAAGCCAAACTTCTGCCTGAAATGTTGAAGAGTTATTATTAGAGCCCCCCCCCAGATGTTCTGTGGTTAGCTCTGCCTCCTGTGGCAGCCATTTTCTTCTTGCGCCCACCACTCTGTCAGGATTCCAAAGGTGCCCCCTCGTTGAGGAGGCCTGGCTTATATTGTTTCCCTCCGTCCTCTAATAAGTGGTGCGGCACATTTGGAGTACTGTGTACAGTTCTGGTCGCCAAACCTCAAAAAAAGAAGAAGATATTATAGCATTGGAAAAAGTGCAGAAAAGGGCAACTAGAATGAGAAAAGGGTTGGAACACTTTCCCTGTGAAGAAAGGTCGAAGCGCTTGGGGCTCTTTAGCTTGGAGAAATGACGGCTGAGGGGAGACATGAACGCTGTTTGTAAGAGTATTCATGGGATAGAGCAGGTAGAGAAAGAAGTCCTTTTCTCCCTTTCTCACAAGACAAGGACTCGTGGGCAGTCCATGAAATTGCTGAGCAGTCGGGTTAGAACGGATCAAAGGAAGTCCTTCTTCACCCAAAGAGTGATTGACACATGGAATTCACTGCCACAGGAGGTGGCGGCGGCTACAAGCATGGACGGCTTCAAGAGGGAATTGGAGAAACAGAAGTCCATCAGTGGCTCTTAGCCACAACGTATAGATAGGAACTCTCAGTCTGGGGCAAGTGATGCTCTGTATTCTTGGTGCTTGGGGAGGGGGGGGTGCAACAGTGGGAGGGCCTCTGGAGTTCTGGCCCCACTGCTGGACCTCCTGAGGGCACCTGGTGTTTTTGGCCACTGTATGACACAGAGTGTTAGACTGGAGGGGCCACTGGCCTGATCCAACGTTGGCTTCTCTTATGTTTAGTGGCTGGCAGGAACTTCTTTTGGAAGCAGAGCGGCACCAACCGGTCTCCCCTTCCAGTCTTTGGTAGAAACAAGTTGGGCGGCTGGCGTAGCAGTTCTTCCTAAATTCCCAGCTCTAGGGATTGTGCAAATCAGGCCCGTAGCTATGGCGGGGCTCCACCCCCTTTCTTAAAAGAACAGCCCGCCAAGATTTTCTCCTGTAGATGCTTTCTTGAATCATTTTTACACATTTTTTAAAAGGTGGTGCACTCCTTTAAAGGGAAGGGTGGGTGTAGATCCAGTCTCCTCTTGTAGGCAGAGTTGGGGTGCTGTACGTGACTAATTCCTACACTGAGCAAAGGGGGTTGGAGTAGGTGACCTCTGGGATCCCTTCTAACTCTGTGTCAAGAAACTGGTCTCCTTTAAGAGAGTTTTTCTGCCTAAGTGTTAGCTTTCCTTTTTTTTGAAGTTTTTATTTTGACTTTTTCCACTGGTACATTTGTAAACATGAAAGACATTAATATTCATTTACAATAAGAAATGTGAACACCATTCCAATATTTACAAGATGTGTCTTTACATTTTTTTTAAATTTCCGAGTCTGAAACTTTAATTAAGTTTCTAACCATACATATACACTTGACCATCTTTCCCTAAATAGTTCCTCAGATTTATTTTGCCATGTTGTATTTAGTCGATCCATCTCAGCTATATCTAGTATTTTATATACCACCTCTTCTCTTGAGGGAAGTCTTTCTAACTTCCAATTTTTAGCAATCAAGATTCTCGATGCAGGAAGTATATATGTTAGCAGGTAGGTTATTGTTCTAAATTCGTCTGGTATCGTATTTAATAGGTAAGTTTCTATTGTGGTTGGCAAACTAATCTTAAGTATATCTTCTATTAGGTCATGTATTGTTAGCCAGAATTTCTGGAGTTTGGGAAAGTGATAGCTTTCCTGACTGCAGAAGTCGTCACCCCCACCTGCCGGCTTGTTCTCAGGATTGCTGCCTAGGCTGGCAGAAGTGATCGACTTGCAGCAGCTGAGAACTGTCATCTGAAGTGGTTGACAGCTCGCAATTTAGAGATCTATCCTGGTCACCGCTTTCTGTTGGCTACATGGCTTCTCTTTCTGCACCGAGAACTTCAGCCCCACCAGAAAAAATTGTCTCACAAGCCACTGAATCCTGGCTATGGGCTTGCGAATATTCATTTTGTTGTGTTCCCAATTCCCATTTTTTCCCTCTGACCGCTGCTGTTTCCCCCCCTCCCTGGGTGATCCTGTGCAGTTGGGAATCACATAATGATGGGGTTGATGTTGAAGCGTGTAGGAAAGCCTTCTGGATCCGGCCCGTCGTCTGTCTAGTCCAGCATCTCATTTCACATAGTGGTGAAATTTGTCGAGTAGTCGGTTAGTTCCTTCTGCTCTGAGCATCATAAGAATGTAAGAGTAGCCCTGCTGGATTCGACCAGGGGTCAGTCCAGTTCATTTCACACAGTGGCCAACAAGTTCTGGAAGGCCAACAATGAAGCATAGAGGCTGAGGCCTTCCCCCGAAGTTGCTTCCCAGCGCTGGTGTTCAGAGATTGACTGCCCCTGGCTGTGGAGGGTCCCTCTAGTCATCTCGGCTACTCGCCTTTGCTGAAGTTCTTCAAGTCTTTTAAAACTCCCTTGTAAAGCTGTCAGTGCTTGTGGCCATCGCTATATCCACCAGCAGCACGATCTTCTTTTTACCGATTGGCTACATGGTATTTGCTCAACTGGATATGGATATGGTTTTTGTGAAGATGCTTGTTGACGGGAATTGAGAGCTGAGGCCAATGAAATCCATGTAAAATTATGCCTGGGGTGGAGAGAGTTGGCGAAGAACTTTTTGTCCCTCTCCCCAAAGACTAGAACTCAGAGGCCTCCAATGAAACTGATGTGCAGTAGGTTCGGGACGGACAAAGGAAATACTACTTTATACAGGTGATTAAAATGTGGAATTCACTCCCATAGGATTTAGTGACGGCTACAGGCGGGGATAGTTTTTAAAAGGGATTGGACAGATTCGTGACGGATAAGTCAATCAGTGGTTACTAGCCATGGTAATCAAAGGGAACCTTCACGTTCAGAGGCACTAAATCTCTGAATCCCAGAGCCAGGAGACCTCGACTTCTATGGACTGTTGTTGGCTCTCTGGAGGAGCTGGTTGGCCCCTGTGTGAGACAGGATGCCGGACTAGATGGACCCTCACTGGTCTGATCCAGCAGGGCTCTTCTGATGTTCTTATGAAGGCCTCAGCCTCTCTGCCCTGTTGTTGGCCCTCCAGAGGGACTGGCTGGCCACTGTGTGAGACAGGCTGGACTAGAGGGACCCTCACTGGTCTGATCCAGCAGGGCTCTTCTGAGGTTCTTAGGAAGGCCTCGGCCTCTGTGCCCTGTCGTTGGACCTCCAGAGGAACTGGTTGGACACGGTGTGAGACAGGAGGCTGGACTAGATGGACCACTGGTTTGATCCAGCTGGGCTCTTCTGAGGTTCTTATGAAGGCCTCGGCCTCTATGCCCTGTTGCTGGCCCTCCAGAGGAACTGGCTGGCCACTACATGAGACGGGAGGCTGGACTAGAGAGACCACAGGTCTGACCCAGCAGGGCTCTTCTTCCGTTTTTCAAAGTCACACACTTTTGCAAAGGGTGCTGAAAATGTTTGCAAAAACCTGTATATTTACATCACAGCTCTTAACCACAGCGTTCTTTTAGCAGGTGACATATTAACTCTTCACCGTATTGCTGCATTTTCGGCCATTTGTCTCACTGCCTTTAGCTTCCTGTTTGGGACGCACCAGCGCTGACGTGCCTTGCGTGGTTCTAGCGAGGCTGCTTTTTCGGAGGAGAGGAATTTGGGCAGCTCTTTTCGGTGCATGCAAAAACAAGCTCCTCGTTAAATAGTTACTTTCCCTGTAGAGAGCTGTTTTAGCTTGAAGCACATTGCGTTTTGCTGACGTAGTGCCAGCAGAGCCCTCTCTCGCCGACTGAGTGAATCACTTGCCATCGCTCACAGCCAGCATTAAGCCGTGTCGGGCTTGAACCCAGAAGACTAATAGCCACTGAAGGACCTCTGCTCCATATGTTTAAAGAAGAAGAAGAAGAGATTGGATTTATATCCCGCCCTTCACTCACTTGGAGTCTCTGAGCGGCTTACAAACTCCTTTCCCTTCCCCTCCCCACAACAGGCACCCTGTGAGGTAGGTGGGGCTGAGAGAGCTCTTTCCCAAGCTGTCCTTGAGAAAACTGTCGGGAGCCAGTTTGGTGTAGTGGTTAAGTGTGCGGACTCTAATCTGGGAGGACCGGGTTTGATTCCCCACTCCTCCACTTGCACCTGGCTGGATGACCTTGGGCAAGCCGTAGCTCTGTACCAGCTGTTCTCTCAAGGACAGCTTGGGAAAGAGCTCTCTCAGCCCCACCTACCTCACAGGGTGTCTGTTGTAGGGAGGGGAGGGGGAAGGAGTTTGTAAGCCGCTCTGAGACTCCAAGTGAGTGAAGGGCGGGGTATAAATCTAATCTCTTCTTCTTCCTTGAGAGAACAGCTGTACCAGAGCTATGGCTTGCCCAAGGTCATCCAGCAGGTGCAAGTGGAGGAGTGGGGAATCAAACCTAGGTCTCCCAGATTAGAGTCCGCGCACTTCACCACTACACCAAACTGGCTCTCAAACTGGTTTATCTAATTCCCTCTTGAAGCTGTCCATGCTTGTAGCCGCCGCCACCTCCTGTGGCAGTGAATTCCACGTGTTAATCACTCTTTGGGTGAAAAAGTCCTTCCTTTTATCTGTTCTAACCCGACTGCTCAGCAATTTCTCAAGTTCTTGAGAGAAAGGGAGGAAAGTACTTCTTTTTCCGCCTGCTCTATCCCATGCACAATCTTATAAACCTCGATCGTGTCACCCCCTCAGCCGTCATTTCTCCAAGCTAAAGAGCCCCAAGCGCTTCAACCTTTCTTCGCAGGGAAAGTGTTCCAACCCTTTTCTCATTCTAGTCGCCCTTTCCTGCACTTTTCCCAATGCTAGAATATCCTTTTTGAGGTGTGGCGACCAGAACTGCACACAGTACTCCAAATGAGGTCGCACCATCGATTTGTACAAGGACAAGATGGTTTATACTGTCAGTCCTGGCGAGGCTTTCTCAGTTGGTTGTCATCAGGTGGTGCCTTTTGTATCGCTCCTGGCTCGGTGGGTTCCGTTTCCAGTTTTTCTGCCTCGTTTCCCGTTGCCCCCAAACTGGTCTCCTGCCCAGTTCAGTAAGAGGGCACCGGAAGCAACGTGGCACGTAGCATTCGCACCTCCCCAAAGTAACCCCCCCCCTCCAAGGGATGGCGTTTGTTGTCCTGGCAGTCTCCGGAAAGATATGCAGATTTGCTTTTCGTTAACATTAAATGAGACTGCCAACAATAATAACAAAAGCGGCAAAATGTTTGTATTTATTTGTTACTTCAATTTCCCCCCCCCCCACCGAGGCAGGCTCGAGGGCGGCTTACATGAAACCCATGAAACGAAATGCATCTCACAATAAAATCCATCCAGCATAATTGATAACGTCATTGATATATCGATGGCGGTGCAGTGCAGTCAAGTGATATCGATGATGATATTTGTTTGCCAACGATATTTAGCTTCCCCAGCCGCCCTGCCAGGAGCCACACAATACGTGTGGAAGAGCCAAGCCACAGTTTGGTGTAAGGCCATCTCTGTGCTAGAATGGGTGGGGTGGGGGCTCTTGCGTCGCCTCTTCCTGCTAACTTGCATGTCGCCTTCGGAGTGTCTATAGGGCGGCCTGCCAAGCCCGGCTCAGGCCTCAGCCGTGCGAGGTGCCCGCCCTTCTTGAAACGGAGCCATTCTTTTGGGGCAGGCCACGCTGGAATGCCTGCGATCGTTGCCCAGGCTGCGTGCGTCAACGAAGCCACAGTCCTTCACAAGGCCTTCCTTGGCGGTCTCCCGTCCCAAGGTCCTGACCAGGGCCGACCCTGTTCGGCCAGTTTGGTGTAGCGGTTAGGAGCACGGACTCTAATCTGGGAGGGCCGGGTTGGATTCCCCACTCCTCCACTTGCAGCTGCTGGAGAGACACTGGGTCGGTCACAAGTTCTCTCGGAGCTGTTCTCATAAGGGCAGATCTGGAAAGAGCTCTCTCAGCCCCACCTACCTCACAGGGTGTCTGTTGTGGGGAGGGGAAGGGATGGGAGTTTGTAAGCCACTCTGAGTGAAGGGCAGGGTATAAATCCAATCCCCCTTCTTCCTTGTCCTCTTCCTCCTCCTGATGAGAAAGAGCTAGCCTGGGCCATTCCTCTTCTTCCTCCACTTGAGCCAGTTTGGTGTAGTGGTTAAGTGCGTGGACTCTAATCTGGGAGAACCAAGTTTGATTCCCCACTCCTCCACTTGCACCTGCTGGATGACCTTGGGCAAGCCATAGTTCTGTCAGAGCTGTTCTTGAAAAAGAGCAGTTTCTGTCAGCGCTCTCTCAGCCCCACCTACCTCACGGGGTGTCTGTTGTGGGGAAGGGAAAGGAGTTTGTAAGCCACTCTGAGACTCCCTTGGGTAGTGAAGGGTGGGATATAAATCCGATCTCCTTTTCTTGTTGTTCCTCCTCGTCCTCTTTCTCCTCCTCCTAGAGAAAGCTCTAGCCTGGGCAATCCAGGTCGAGACATATATCAGATAGCTTATTTAAATGTTTATCTCTGCCTTTCCTCTTGGGTCAAGGCATACTTTCTCCTGCTCAAGGCCGGCAACGCTAGTCAATAAAACAGAATCCCGCACCGCCATCTGTTCGCGTTCTCGCTTTGCGTCTCCGCATTTTGATTGGCGATTTAGGTACGACGGATCCCCAGCTTCGGAAAATCTCTCCCTTGACCGGCCGCCGGGAGGGGACGTCCCAGAGAAAGTGCTGCCCAGCAGCGTTCCCTCTAAGCTGAGTTAGTGAGAGCCAGTTCACACTTTTTTAGCCTCCAGCTCATAGCTTTTTGTCTTGGCTCCGGAAGGGATGGCTCCAGAGCAGACTCATTTATGCAGCAGCCAAATCGTTCGCTCACAACTTCAATGCCAGTAGCTCACAAAGCGGGATTTTTGCTCACAGGGACTCCACAGCTTAGACGGAGCTTCCAGGGGACACCACAAAAACTGTAAAAGGGAAGTGTATAGCCTGCTGACATCTTGCCGAAGAAAGCCGGTGAGAGACCAGACCTTTTACGCCGTGGCCTGAAGGACCTGCATTCTACCCTTTGCCTTCTTTGATTGTGTAACTTCCAGCATGGGCAAATAGTTCTAGTGAGCTTGAAAAGCCACAATATTATGTGGCATTTTGGCTGGTCTTAGTGAAAGGAATCGTGGCAGCCGGAATAGCCAGTAGCCTGAACTCAGTGCCAAGACCTGGCTGGCGCAGGCTAGCCTGATCTCCTCAGATTTGGGAGGCTGAATAGGATCAGCCCTGGTTAGTACTTGGAGGGGAGACCACCAAGGAAGCCCAGGGTTGGGATGCAGAGGCAGGCAGTGGCAAGACCACCCCTGTTTGTCTGCCCTGAGCAGGGTCAGCTCTGGTTAGTACTTGGAGGGGAAACCACCAAGGAAGTCCAGGGTTGCTATGCAGAGGCAGGTAATGGCAAGTTTGTCTGCCCTGCCCTGGATGGCCCACTCTTGTCAGAGCTCGGAAGCGAAGCAGGGTGGCCTCTGTCCGTCTCTTGCCTTGAAAACCCCACGGGGTCACCATAAGAGAGCCAGTTTGGTGTCGTGGTTAAGAGCGCGGACTCTAATCTGGGAGAACCGGGTTTGATTCCCCACTCCTCCACTTGCACCTGGCTGGATGACCTTGGGCAAGCCATAGCTCTGTACCAGCTGTTCCCTCAAGGACAGCTTGGGAAAGAGCTCTCTCAGCCCCACCTACCTCACAGGGTGTCTGTTGTGGGGAGGGGAAGGGAAAAGGAGTTTGTAAGCCGCTCTGAGACTCCCTTGGGGAGTGGAGGGCGGGGTATAAATCCAATCTCTTCTTCTTCTTCTTCCTCTAAATTGGCTGGGACTTGAGGGCCCTTTCCGCCACCAGCCTGAACTCATCAGAGGTCAGAAGCTGTAGAGAAGATAACAAGAAATTAGATTTATACCCCACCCTTCACTACCCGAAGGAGTCTCAGAGCGGCTTACCATCTCCTTTCCCCTCCCCTCCTCACAACAGACACCCTGTGAGGTAGGCGGGGCTGAGAGGGCTCTTTCGAGGACTGCTCCCGAGAGAACAGCTCTGAGAGAACTTGCGACTGACCCAAGGTCACCCACTGGCTGCTTGTGGAGGAGGAGTGGGGAATCAAACCTGGTCCTCCCAGATTAGAGTCCACTGCCCTTAACCACTACACCAAACTGAACAGGGTGG
This sequence comes from Lepidodactylus listeri, assembly GCA_029233225.1. Lineage (NCBI taxonomy): Eukaryota > Metazoa > Chordata > Lepidosauria > Squamata > Gekkonidae > Lepidodactylus > Lepidodactylus listeri. The sequence goes on from JARCFY010000002.1 coordinate 6,192,198, forward strand.
GAGACCAACAAGGCCACCTTTGCCTTGAAGATATGGGACTTCGTGGAGATGCCAAGAATTGGTTGCGCTTGAACAGCACACTTCACCTTTACTAAAAGATACTGCATGAATTTTGTTCTTGTTTTTTGATTTTCGCACGGGCCTCTACGGCCTTTTTATACTCTCAGTAAATCATGACTCGGCCTCCGCTGGCCTTGCGTAATACCTGAATGCTTGAAACCCTGTTTTGACAACACTCTGAAGATGTCAGAGGGAAAAAGCAGAGAATGTGGCCAAACAGGAACAGATGTGGGTTGATGAGAGTCTTCAGTGGTCTTTGGCGGGGCGGGGAGGATGGGGTTACCGTACAGGGCTCAAACCCGCAAGAGGCCTTTGTTGGAAAAGAAGAAGAAGAGGAGATTGGATTTATATCCCGCCCTTCACTCACTTGGAGTCCCAGAGCGGCTTACAAACTCCTTTCCCTTCCCCTCCCCACAACAGACACTGGGAGGTAGGTGGGGCTGAGAGAGCTCTTTTGAGGATTGCTCTTGAGAGAACAGCTGGTACAGAGCTATGGCTTGCCTAAGGTCATCCAGCAGCTGCAAGTGGAGGAATGGGGAATCAAACCTAGTTCTCCCAGATTAGAGTCCACGCAGTTAACCACTACACCAAACTGGCACCAAACTTTTCGGACGTCCAAAGTCAGAGCATGTGAAGCTTACCAGAGTCCGGCCACTAGTCTATCCGAACTCGCTGCGGCCTTCTCTAATTGGTTGTGACCAGGGGTCCGTTGGAGCGGGAGCGCACAGGAGCGCAGCTCTGGGAGTGAGGAGCCCAGGGGGTGGGCACATGACTAAGCCCCGCCCCCTCCTCGGCTTCCCCTAGCAGTGCAGAGGCGCAGCGCCCCGGGGAAAGCCCTGCTAGGGTCTTTATTGTTTTTAATGTTTTCTTTTAATATTGATAATTTTATCATTGTTCCTTTTATCTGTGTGCTGCTTTTCCAGAGACTTGCTCAAGGTGGCATATAAATTTTCCAAGTATACCATTTTTAATCTGGGCACATGGCACATCAGTACTGGAGAAATTCAGCAGCTTCCACCCCATCCGTTTGGTGTAGTGGTCAGGAGTTGGACTCTAATCTGGGAGAACCGGGTTTGATTCCCCACTCCTCCACATGCAGCTGCTGGTGTGACCTTGGGCCAGTCACAAGTTCTCTCAGAGCTGTTCTCTCATGAGCAGTTCTCAAAAGACCTCTCTCAGCCCCACCTACCTCACAGGTGTCTTGTTGTGGGGAGGGGAAGGGGAAGGGATGGGTGGTGCACATGTCCTGGGTATCTCAAGTCTACTTGAAACCTGGTGGTTTCAAGGGAGCAGGAAGAGAATGAGGGTGTGTTCTTGACGCTTATTTTTATTGCACAAAGTATTGGATGGGGAAGGGAAGGGAGGAAGAGCAGGTTAGTTTCACTCACCTGTGGAGTGGAGCCTGAGGGGTGGGTGTCGCCTTCTGACACACTTCCGGTATGTTGGGGGGTGTGGCATATGCAAATGAGTTATGCAAATGAGCCCCTGCACCTCTTTTTCTACGAAATGACCCCTGGTTGTGACTCTCCTGGGTCTCGGGGCGAGAGGTCTTTCCCCAATGGCTGCAGCTGCCTGTGATTTTTTAAGTCGAGAGGGTGGTGGATGAACCTCGCATTTCTGCATCCAGAGCAAGACACTCTTCCACTGAGCCACAGCCATGGGGGCTACTTGGGTTGCCCTGGCCTGGATGACCCTGGCTAGCCTCATCTCGGAAGCGAAGCAGGGTCGGCCCTGGTTAGCGCTTGGATGGGAGACCAGCACGGAAGTCCAGGGTTGCTACGCAGAGGCAGGCAAGGGAAAACCACCTGTTTTGTCTGCACTATCCTGGATGGCCCAGCCTAGCCTGCTCTTCTCAGATCTTGGGAGCGAAGCTGGTTCAGCCCTGGTTAGCACTTGGATGGGAGACCAGCAAGGAAGTCCAGGGTTGCTATGCAGAGACAGGCAGGGGAAAACCACCTGTTTTGTCTGCACTATCCTGGATGGCGCAGGCTAGCCTGCTCTTCTCAGATCTTGGAAGCGAAGCTGGTTCAGCCCTGGTTAGCACTTGGATGGGAGACCAGCAAGGAAGTCCAGGGTTGCTACGCAGAGGCAGCCAATGGGAAGCCACCTGTTTTGTCTGCACTATCCTGGATGGCCCAGGCTAGCCTGCTCTTCTCAGATCTTGGAAGCGAAGCTGGTTCAGCCCTGGTTAGCACTTGGATGGGAGACCAGCAGGGAAGTCCAGGGTTGCACTTGGATGGGAGACCAGCAAGGAAGTCCAGGGTTGCTACGCAGAGGCAGCCAATGGGAAGCCACCTGTTTTGTCTGCACTATCCTGGATGGCCCAGCCTAGCCTGCTCTTCTCAAATCTTGGGAGCTAAGCTGGTTCAGCCCTGGTTAGCACTTGGATGGGAGACCAGCAAGGAAGTCCAGGGTTGCTACGCAGAGGCAGGCAAGGGAAAACCACCTGTTTTGTCTGCACTATCCTGGATGGCGCAGGCTAGCCTGCTCTTCTCAGATCTTGGAAGCGAAGCTGGTTCAGCCGTGCTTAGCACTTGGATGGGAGACCACCAAGGAAGCCCAGGGTTGCAACGCAGAGGCAGGCAATGGCCGACCACCTCTGTTTTATCTGATTTGCCCTGGATAGCGCAGCCTATCCCAATTTCGGAAGCAAAGCATGTTCAGCCTTGGTTAGTACTTGGATGGTCTCCCTGCAGAGGCAAGGAAAGGCAAACTACCTCTGTTTTGTCTGCACTGCCCTCGATGGCCCAGGCTAGTCTGATCTCATCAGATCTTGAAAGCCGAGCAGGGTCAGACCTGGTCAGTACTTGGATGGGAGACAGCCAAGAAAGTTCGGGGGTCTCCCTGCAGAGGCAGGCAAAGGCAAACCGTTTCTTTCCATCTCTTGCCTTGAGACCCCTCCCGGGGTCACCTCGAGTCAGATGCTGCTTGATGGCGTTTTCCAAGCCTGCTTGCGTTGGGAATCGGAAGAGTCGCTTCATGCATGTTTGGAAGGCTCGGGCTCGCCCAATTGGGAATAAACGTCGTCTTCGAACAGTCGGTCCCCACACATCTTCCGAGCTGTTTTCGAGAGCGTTTTCCAAGCCGTCGGCCAGGCGGCATTTGGGGAGCGGGGCATTCGGCTGTCTCTTAGGTGTGCGGAAACTAGTTGGCACCATTCTGGAGCTCAAACTCTCTCCCTTGATCCTCCGCTTGCGAGTGCCTTTCTAGCCAGCTTATGCCTCAGCCCATCCAGAAAGCGCGAGACCCTTTTGCCCTAAAACGTCCCACCTCAGTAAGTGGGTTTACCTCATGGAGTTTAGCCTGGAGAGGAGGCGGCTGAGAGGGAATAGGATCACCATCTTCAAGTACTTGAAGGGCTGTCCTGGAGAGGATGGGGCGGAGTTGTTTTCAGTTGCCCCAGAAGGTCGGACCAGAACTGATGGGTTGGAATTAAATCAGAAGAGTTTTCGATTAAACGTGAGGAAGAACTTCCAGACAGTTAGAGCGGGTTCCTCAGTGGGACAGGCTTCCTCGGGAGGTGGTGGGCTCTCCTTCTTGGGAGGTTTTCAGGCAGAGGCCAGATGGCCATCGGACACCAGTGCGGATTCTGTGAACGTGGACAGACCACGAGAAGGGAGGGCAGGAAGGGGTGCCTCAGTGCTTAGTCCTTGTGGCCCTTCCTTATACGCCCAGGGAAATACCGATCGCCACTTTGGGGTCAGGAAGCAATTTTTCTCCAGGCCGGTTTGGCCGGGGATCCTGGAGGTTTTGTGTCATCTTCTGGGCATGGAACAGCGGTCACTGCAGGGGACTGGACTAGATGACCCTGGAGGTCCCTTCCAACTCCATGATTATATGATTTAGATTGGACTGATTTTGAATTATTACCGACAGGAAACGAGCAATCGTAACCTCTTTAGAATCTAAATGGAGACTTCCTGGGAAAGAGGAGGAAGAAGAAGAGATTGGATTTATACCCCGCCCTCCACTCCCCAAGGGAGTCTCAGTGCGGCTTACAAACTCGTTTCCCTTCCCCGCCCCACAACAGACACCCTGTGAGGTAGGTGGGGCTGAGAGAGCTCTTTCCCAAGCTGTCCTTGAGGGAACAGCTGGTACAGAGCTATGGCTTGCCCAAGGTCATCCAGCCAGGTGCAAGTGGAGGAGTGGGGAATCAAACCCGGTTCTCCCAGATTAGAGTCCGCGCACTTAACCACTACACCAAACTGGCTCTATTCCAAAGTTGATCTCCCTTCTGCTTTGGGGAGATGTAAAGAAACAGCACATATTCCTAGATTAAAGTCGCACCTTAGAGACCAGCAAGGTTTTTGAGTTAGGAGCTTCTGAGAGTCAGCATCTGATGAAAGGAATTTTAACTCTGGAAATCTTGTATCAGAAAACCTCGTTGGTCTCCGGGGGTGCTACTGGAGTCGACTCTAGCTGTAATGTCTGCTACAAACCAACATGGCCGCTCTCTGAAACGCATCTTCCTGTTTGCTTTTGATTTGCATTTGGAGTTTTATTCTGCTGTTTATCCAGGGACCCAAGTGGGGAATGTACATTCTGTTTTTAATCTCCACACCGGCCCTGTGAGGTGGGCTAGGCGAAGTGAAAGTAACCAGCCCAAGGTCACCTGTAGATTTTCATGGCGGTGTGTATGTGTGTTAAACGCCGTCCCACGCTGACTGTTGTATCCTGCGGGTCTGAGTTTGCTTAGCGGTCAGACACCCAGGGTGGTGTTTCTTCTAGAACAGACGCTGGGTAGTATCAAGCTGGACAAATTGTGGCCAGTGGTAGCCGAGATCATCACAGCCTGCTTGTAAATTGCATGGATAAACATAGCAATAGTGTTTATATAGCAGTTATAACGCTCAGAGTGTTCTGCCAGCTACGTTGGAGAGCCCGTGTAGTGTAATGGTTAAATGTGCGGACTCTAATCTGGGAGAACCGGGTTTAATTCCCCACTTCTCCCCATGCAGCTGCTGGATGACCTTGGGCAAGCCACAGTTCTGTCAGAGCTGTTCTCTCAAGGACGGTTCTGGAAAGAGCTCTCTCAGCCCCACCTACCTCCCAGGGTGTCTGATGTGGCGAGGGGAAGGGAAGGGAAAGGAGTTTGTAAGCCGCTCTGAGACTCCTTCGGGTAGTGAAGGGCAGGGTATAAATCCAATCTCTTCTCCTCTTCTTCTCTGTGTATGATTTGGGGCAAAGGAGAGAGAAAGAGAGATACTCCAAAACAGCCTCTGCTGAATGCAGGAGCCATTTTATTTTGGCAGTTTAAGAGCGCGCTCTTTTCCACTGGGCTGGCATTACAGGAGATGGCAGGAGGAGGAAAACCAATAGTTTGTCTGGTCCAGCATCCTGTCTCCCACGGTGGCCATCAGCAGGTCAGAGAGGCCGAGTTCTTCATAAAAACATCAGGAGAGCCTTGCTGGGTCAGACCAGTGGTCCATCCAGTCCAGCATCCTGTCTCACACAGTGGCCAGCCAGTTCCTCTGGAGGACCAGCAACAGGGCAGAGAGGCCGAGGCCTTCATAAGAACATAATAGCTCTACTGGGTCAAACCAATGAGGATCCATCCAGTCCAGCATCCTGTCTCACACAGTGGCCAGCCAGTTCCTCTGGAGGACCAGCAACAGGGCAGAGAGGCCGAGGCCTTCATAAGAACATAATAGCTCTACTGGGTCAAACCAATGAGGATCCATCCAGTCCAACATCCCGTCTCACACAGTGGCCAGCCAGTTCCTCTGGAGGACCAGCAACAGGGCAGAGAGGCCGAGGCCTTCATAAGAACATAATAGCTCTACTGGGTCAAACCAATGAGGATCCATCCAGTCCAGCATCCTGTCTCACACAGTGGCCAGCCAGTTCCTCTGGAGGACCAGCAACAGGGCAGAGAGGCCGAGGCCTTCATAAGAACATAATAGCTCTACTGGGTCAAACCAATGAGGATCCATCCAGTCCAACATCCCGTCTCACACAGTGGCCAGCCAGTTCCTCTGGAGGACCAGCAACAGGGCAGAGAGGCCGAGGCCTTCATAAGAACATAATAGCTCTACTGGGTCAAACCAATGAGGATCCATCCAGTCCAGCATCCTGTCTCACACAGTGGCCAGCCAGTTCCTCTGGAGGACCAGCAACAGGGCAGAGAGGCCGAGGCCTTCATAAGAACATAATAGCTCTACTGGGTCAAACCAATGAGGATCCATCCAGTCCAACATCCCGTCTCACACAGTGGCCAGCCAGTTCCTCTGGAGGACCAGCAACAGGGCAGAGAGGCCGAGGCCTTCATAAGAACATAATAGCTCTACTGGGTCAAACCAATGAGGATCCATCCAGTCCAGCATCCTGTCTCACACAGTGGCCAGCCAGTTCCTCTGGAAGGCCAACAACAGGGCAGAGAGGCTGAGGCCTCCCTAAGAACATCCCAAGAGCCCTGCTGGGTCAGACCAGTGAGGGTCCATCTAGTCCAGCATCCTGTCTCATGCAGTGGCCAAGCAATTCTTCTGGAGGGCCAACAACAGGGCAGAGAGGCTGAGGCCTTCATAAGAACATCAGAAGAGCCCTGCTGGATCAGACCAGTGGTCCCTCTAGTCCAGCATCCTGCCTCAGACAGTGGCCAACCAGTTCCTCTGGAGGTCCAGCAACAGGGCAGAGAGGCCGAGGCCTTCCTAAGAACATCAGAAGAGCCCTGCTGGGTCAGACCAGTGAGGGTCCATCCAGTCCTACATCCCGTCTCACACAGGGGCCAGCCAGTTCCTCTGGAGGGCCAACAACAGGGCACAGAGGCCGAGGCCTTCCCCTGATGTTGCCTCCTGGCCCTGGGATTCAGAGGCTTAGTGCCTCTGAACATGGAGGTTCCCTTCAGTCACCATGGCTAGTAGCCATTGATAGACCTCTCCTCCACAAATCATTATCTAATGCGAGTGCCTCAAATCCACCCGGCGAGCCCTTTCCCATCTCTCTGGGGATTTCTCTTAGCTAGACTCGAGGAGAGCGTGGGCCTCAACTGCCGCGCCCTTGTCGATACTGGATGCTTTGGGGAGGGAGGGATTGCAGGCCGGTGGACAGAGGGCTCTAGGTGAGGCGCACATTCAGCTGGGGTCCCGAGAAGTCCAGTTTGAGCCATATCCTGTACCAGGCCCGGACGGCCTGGTACCTCTCGGAAGGAGCAGCTGTTTTGAAACGGCTTTGGCAAAGATGGGGTGTTCTTTTTTTTTTTTATATGCTGGGTAGCCGCGTTTTTTTTCCCCCCATGGGGAAAACTAAAAGCCATCCAGCTGTTGGTGCTTCTGCCACGCTTGCTGCAGGCTTCCGGTGCCGCCGCCGTTCCCCTAGCACGGTGCGCTTTTGTTCTCTCTTCCTCCCTTTGTTCGTCTCCTCCATTAGCAGCATCATTTCGTAGTCACATCCGCGCATTACACCCCCTCCCTCCCTCCCGCTGGCTTCCTCTTTGGCCAGCCCTCTGGGTGCTGTGGTGATGACACAAACGGAGGCCGGCTGTCTGAAAAAAGCACAAAATATTTACCCTTCTGCATTCCCCCTCTCCCCCCAGTTCTGGGCACCAAATAGTCCTCGATTCATAGTGGGATCCCTTTGCAGGGCTTGCAGAGGAGTGTGTCAATGCTCCCTCTAAGCTGTGGAGTCTTGTGAGCAAAATTTCTGCTTTGTGAGCTGCTGACATGAAAGCTGTGAGCGAGCAATTTGGCTACTGCATAAGTTAGTCTGCTCTGGAGCCATCCTTCCTGAGCTAAGACAAAAATGTGTGAGCTGGAGGCTAAAAAACTGTGAGCTAGCTCACACTAACTCAGCTTAGAGGGAACACTGGTGTGTGTGTGTGTGGGGGGCTTCTCTTGCGAGTTTGTTTGCGTCCAGACAAACCGTTTCCTGAAAATCTGGGGTCACTCGGGGAATGAGTTGGGTGCTGATTGAATTTTTGGTAGCCAGCAGCCAATGCTCCCTCTAAGCCGTGGAGTCTTGTGAGCAAAAAACCTACCTTGTGAGCTACTGGCATTAAAGTTGTGAGCGAGCGATATGGCTGCTTTGGTGTACTGTTTTGGTGTCGTATGGCCCGTTTGGTGTAGTGGTTAAGTATGTGGACTCTAATCTGGGAGAACCGGGTTTGATTCTCCACTCTTCCACACACAGCTGCTGGATGACCTTGGGCAAGTCATAGCTCAGTTCCAGCTGTTCTCTCAAGGACAGTTGTCTCAGAGCTCTCTCAGCCCCACCTACCTCACAGGGTGTCTGTTGTGGGGAGGGAAAGGAGTTTGTAAGCCGCTCTGAGACTACAAATGAAGGGTAAGGTATAAATTCAATCTTCTCTTCTCCTTCCTTCTTCTTCTTCCTTCTTCTTTCTTCTTCATAAATTAGTTTGCTCCGGAGCCATCCTTCCTGAGCTAAGACAAAAATGTGTGAGCCGGAGGCTAAAAAACCATGAGCTAGCTCACACTAACTCAGCTTAGAGGAAACACTGGGAGCAACCAATGCGTCCTCTCAGCTGCGGAGTCTTGTGAGCAAAAATTCTGCTTCGTGAACTGGTTGGCGTTAAAGTGGTGAGTGAGCGATTTGGCGACTGCATAAATTAATTCGCTCTGGAGTCATCCTTCCTGAGCTAAGACAAAAATGTGTGAGCTGGAGACTAGACAACTGTGAGCTAGCTCACACTAACTCAGCTTAGAGGGATCACTGGTAGCAACAGGGTCTCGCCTAGGTAGATTGATGGTTACCTGCTACCGGGAAGGGGAGCGGTGGTTCACGAGAGACTAGCAAGGGGGGGAGAGAAATTGCATTTAATTTAAACACGAGATTAAATCAGCGGCCGAACTGAATATTGGACAGGAAAGCAGATGTCTGCTGATGTCTCTCGTGTGTGTGCGGGGAGACACACGTTTGCAAGAAGCCCTCTGTGACGTCCGGCGGTATCCTAATAACTAGCGTGGAAAGAAAGCTTTATAAATATCCTGTTTCTCCAGAGACGGATGATCTAATTATGCTTCGCCCCTGAACTTTAATGTGTTTTTGTGCCAAGTGAAGACCTTCAAGAGATTCCTGGAGGATAACGTTTCAGGAATTCAGGCCCCTTTAAAAAAAACCCCAAAACACAGTCGATCTCTTTGACAGCAAGCCATCAGCAACCTCGCCTCCTCCACCCTCTTCTTGGTGTGTGGCTTTGAACAAGTCACCCTATCTTTCTGGTTTGGTGAACACAACCGTTTCCTGTATACCTGAGGCGCACTGCTTTGCGGTTTTAATAGCAGTCTTCTCGGTTTGGAGCCCTTATCTTTTTAACTAAGGTTTCACAGTGTGCCGTGATTATACATGTAGTCCTGCCAGAGTATATTAAAGGACGGTAAGAAAGTTATTTGGGGTTTTACTTAGGGTGTGTTTACAGGGAGGTCAAACCCTTTGGGGACCCGTTTCCTTCTTTTGGTGACTTTCTGGTGTACTGGTTAAGTGCGCGGACTCTAATCTGGGAGAACCGGGTTTGTTTCCCCACTTCTCCACCTGCAGATGCTGGACGACCTTGGGCAAGCCATCGTTCTGTCCCAGCTGTTCCCTCAAGGACAGTCATCTCAGAGCTCTCTCAGTCCCACCTACCTCGCAGGGCATCTGTTGTGGGGAGGGGGAGGGAAAGGAGTTTGTAAGCCGCTCTGAGACTCCAAGTGAAGAGTGGGGTATAAATCCAATCTCTTCTTCTTCTTATGTTCTTATATTAATACACGGGCAGCCCCTGTAGCTAGCATAAGTGTCCCACTGCAAAGTGAAAACTAGGGGTGCCGGGTCCTTCCTAGTCCCCGGCAGGAGACTTGGGGGGCGGGCATTTCTGGAAGGGGTGGGGAAGCCCCCAACACGATGGCATCACTCAGGTGATGTCATCACCTTGGGGACCGGCGCTCTGCGCACCTGTACTCCAAGCGGCAAATTCACCACATCGAGGGGTCCCCTGCCCTCACCTGGGGACTGGCATCCCCATTCACATGTATTGTGGGCTTTTAATTGCAGAGGCCGTAACCTCTGGGGCTCATTGTGGCCAAGTGCAATGTGATGCACACTGGAGCCAAAAATCCTAACTATAACTACACGTCGATCGGGTCCAAACTGGCGGAGACTGACCAAGAGAGAGATCTTGGAGTCGTAGTAGATAACTTGATGAAAATGTCGAGACAGGGTGCGACTGCAGTGAAAAAGGCCAACGCTATGCTGGGGGTTATTAGGAAGGGAACTGAAAACAAATCAGCCAATATCATAATGCCCCTGTGTCAATCGATGGTGCGGCCTCATTTGGAGGACTGGGTACAGTTCTGGTCGCCACGCTTCAAAAAAGATATTATAGCATTGGAGAAAGTGCAGAAAAGGGCAACTCGAATGATCGAAGGGTTGGAACACTTTCCCTATGAAGAAAGGTTGAGGCGCTCGGGGCTCTTTAGCTTGGAGAAACGACGGCTGAGGGGTGACATGATCGAGGTTGACAAGATTATGCATGGGATAGAGCGGGTAGAGAAAGAAGTACTTTTCTCCCTTTCTCACAATACAAGAACTCGTGGGCACTCCATGGAATTGCTCAGCAGTCAGGTTAGAACAGATGAAAGGAAGTCCTTCTTCACCCAAAGACTGATTCACACGTGGAATTCACTGACACAGGAGGTGGTGGCGGCTGCAAGCATAGAGGGAATTGGATGAACATATGGAGCAGAGGTCCATCAGTGGCTATGAGCCACAAGGTATAGATAGGGACTCTCGGTCTGGGGCAAGAGATGCTCCGTATTCTTGGTGCTTAAGGGGGGGGGGGGCAACAGTGGGAGGGCTTCTAGTGTCCTGGCCCCACTGCTGGACCTCCTGATGGCACCTGGTGTTTTTGGCCACTGTGTGACGCCGAGCGTTGGACTGGATGGCCCACTGGCCTCATCCAACATTGACTTCTCTTATGTTATTATGTAATATTTTCTTGGTTGAAAATTCATTATAATCCAAAAGGTTTAATGCCTTTTTATTTGGCTTCGGACCTTTATCCTGCTCGGGCCACTCTCATTCTGAATAAAATTAAATGTAGAAAAAGAAGAAGAGATTGGATTTACACCCCGCCCCTCACTACCCAAGGGAGCCTCAGAGCAGCTTACAAACTCCTTCCCCACCCCACAACAGACACCTTGTGCGGTAGGTGGGGCTGAGAGAGCTCTGACAGAAACGGCTCTTTTTCAAGAACAGCTCTGATACAACTGTGGCTTGCCCAAGGTCATCCAGCAGGTGCAAGTGGAGGCGTGCGGAATCAAACCCAGTTCTCCCAGATTAGAATCCGCACACTTATCTATCCATCCATCCATCCATCTATATTTTTTGCCTTTTTATCCCGCCCTTCCCTCCATATTTTAAATGTGGTTCTTATGTTGTGTATGTGTTTTGATTCTGTTTTAAATTGTTTTAATGATTTGTGCTGGGGGGGGTGGGTTGATTGCAATGGTTTTAAGATTTTATCATGTATGTGTTAAACTGCTGGAGGCCTCGGTAGCCCTTCTGAAGGCAGAACAGGATGTTATAAATTTTGTAGAATACAATGGAAGAGGAAGAAGAAGAGAAGAGAAGAAGAGATTGGATTTATATCCCGCCCTTCACTCACTTGGAGTCTCAGAGCGGCTTACAAACTCCTTTCCCTTCCCCTCCCCACAACAGACACCCTGGGAGGTAGGTGGGGCTGAGAGAGCTCTCTCGAGGACTGCCCTTGAGAGAACAGCTGGTACAGAGCTATGGCTTGCCCACGGTCATCCAGCCGGGTGCAAGTGGAGGAGTGGGGAATCAAACCCGGTTCTCCCAGATTAGAGTCCGCGCACTTAACCACTACACCAAACTGGCTCTACACCAAAGAAGAGGAGACTTGGGTTTATATTCTGCTCTTCTCTACTGGACTCAGTAGAGTTCTTCTACTGCTCAGACCAATGCAGCTCCCCACCGGAATTTTCCACTTTTGTTACTGATTCTGTAAAGTTCTTTTGTTTTGCCATTTTGGTCTAGTGATTAAGTGCACGGACTCTAATCTGGGAGAACGGAGGTTGATTCCCCACTCCTCCACTTGCAGCCACCCTTATGACCTTGGGTCAGTCACAAGTTCTCTCAGAGCTGTTCTCTGAGGAGCAGTCCTCGAAAGAGCGCTCTCAGCCCCGCCTACCTCACAGGCAGTGTTCCCTCTAAGCCGAGTGAGTGTGAGCCGGGTCACAGTTTTTTAGCCTCCGGCTCACACATTTTTGTCTTAACTCAGGAAGGATGGCTCCAGAGCAAACTAATTTATGCAGTAGCCAAATCACTTGCTCACAATGCCAGCAGCTCACAAAGTAGAATTTTTGCCCACAAGACTCCACAGCTTAGAGGGAGCATTGCTCACAGGGTGTCTGTTGTAGGGAGGGGAAGGGAAAGGAGATTGTAAGCCGCTCTGAGACTTTGAGTGAAGGTCGGGATGTAAAGAGAGCTAGTTTGGTGTAGTGGTTAAGTGCGCGGACTCTAATCTGGGAGAACCGGGTTTGATTCCCCACTCCTCCACTTGCACCTGCTGGATGACCTTGGGCAAGCCGTAGCTCTATACCAGCTGTTGTCTCAGAGCTCTCTCAGCTTCACCTACCTCACAGGGGTGTCTGTTGTGGGGAGGGGAAGGGAAAAGGAGTTTGTAAGCCGCTCTGAGACTCCCTTTGGGAGTGGAGGGCGGGGTATAAATCCAATCTCTTCTTCTTCTTCTTCTAAATCCAATCTCCTTTTCTTCCTCTCCTCCTTCCTCCTCCTCTTCATCTTGTTCCTCTGCATTGCGCTTAATGCCTTTTGGCTGGTGTCTGCTGCTTGTTCAGGCTTCTGGGGCAAGCTAGTCTTGAGCTGTAGTAGATCGGTCATTCTTGTATTTACCTCTGGTGCTGCCACCCTGACCCGTGAGACCGCTCTGACGTGGGCTTCCTTCTCTTTTCTTCCCTCCAGGTATGCTGGAGGATGGGAAGAAGTTTGACTCCTCCCGCGACAGGAACAAGCCATTCAAGTTTGTGATGGGCAAGCAGGAGGTTATCCGCGGCTGGGAAGAAGGGGTCGCCCAGGTAAGTTGGCATTGGAAGAGCATCGGAAGAGTCCCGCTGGATCAGACCAGGGGTCCATCTAGTCCAGGGGTGGGCAAACTGTGGCTCGGGAGCTGCATGCGGCTCTTTCACATATATTATGTGGCTCCCAGCAGGGCGGCTGGGGAAGCTAAATATCGTTAGCAAACAAATATCATTGGACAAATTAATATCATTATCAATATCTGCTTTTACCCCTTTTGTTACTATTTTTGGCAGTCTCATTTAAAGTTAATAAAAAGCAAATTTGCTTATTTTCCAATAAAAGCAGGTCATATTTGTTCATGTCTTGTGGCTCTCAAACATCTGACGTTTATTTTATGCGGCTCTTACGTTAAGCAAGTTTGGCCACCCCTGTTCTAGGTGGCTCTTACCCTGAGCAAGTTTGGCCACCCCTGTTCTAGCTGGTGCTTACGCTGAGCAAGTTTGCCCACCCTGGTCTAGTCCAGTATTCCGTCTCACACAGTGGCCAGCCAGTTCCTCTGCAGGGCCAACAACAGGGCAAAGAGGCTGAGGCCTTCATAAGAACATCAGAAGAGCCCTGCTGGATCAGACCAGTGAGGGTCCATCTAGTCCAGCATCCTGTCTCACACAGGGGCCAACCAGTTCCTCTGGAGGGCCAACAACAGGGCAGAGAGGCCGAGGCCTTCATAAGAACATCAGAAGAGCCCCGCTGGATCAGACCAGGGGTCCGTCTAGTCCAGCATCCTGTCTCACATAGCTCTTATGGAGGCCCAACAACAGGGCAGAGAGGCCGAGGCCTTCATGAGAACATCAGAAGAGCCCTGCTGGATCAGACCAATGAGGGTCCATCTAGTCCAGCATCCTGTCACACACAGTGGCCAACCAGTTCCTCTGGAGGGCCAACAGCAGGGCAGAGAGGCCGAGGCCTTCTTAAGAACATTAGAAGAGTCCTGTTGGATTAGATCACGGGTCCATCCAGTCCAGCATCCCGTCTCACACAGGGGCCAACCAGTTCCTCTGGAGCCTTCATCTGTTTAAAGACACATTATCTGAATGTTGTTTAAAGAAAGTGTTTTAAGTTATACAAGGAAAGTTGTTTTTCTGTGTCAATTTCAGTCTTTTGATGTAACTAATTGTTTTGCTGAGTTTATTGCTTTTGTTCTTGATCCACCTCTCTTTCCCCATCTCTGCTGGTAACGGGTCAGGAAGGGTTTGCAGCTAAGCGTCGCCTGCAGAGACCCCGGCGAAACTCTTTGTGTCTTCTGCACAGCTGTGTTTGAAAGCAGCTTGATCCCTGGCTGTGGCCTCGTGTGTCCGGTGTTGGCTGGGGTGGGGGGGGCGTTTCATACCTGGGCCCACCCCTGCTGACCTGGCTGCTACCAAGGGGGCGTTAAGATCCGGGGCATGGCTTGGGTACAGAGCATGAGGGAAAGCAGAGAGGGGGGAACTCTGGAGTGTCACGGATCCCTTGGAGACAGCAAGATTAAAGTAGGTGGGGCTGAGAGAGCTCTTTCAAGGACTGCTCTTGAGGGAACAGCTCAGAGAGAACTTGTGACTGACCCAAGGTCACACCAGCAGCTGCATGTGGAGGAGTGGGGACTGAAACCCGGTTCTCCCAGATTAGAGTCCACTGGCTCTACGATTAACTGGCTCTAAGGTGCTCCTGGACTCAAATCTATGTCTTCCACTGCAGACCAGCCCGGATACCCTTCTATCTCTGTGTTCCTCTGGTTTTCCAGTTCAGTTTGGGAAAATCTGTCTGTCCTTCCCTGATCTCAGAGCCGGACAGTGCCGGCCACGTTCCCAGCAGCAAGAAGTGGCGAAAATGCGGTGGTCGGGATCAGCCTCGACCGGAGGGGGTGTGCCGTGAAATCGGTGGCCGGAGAGAGCCGCTACGCTCAATGCCGGTAGCGAACTGCGCCTCCGTCCCGTAGTGCTGACGTCCCAGACTGGGGCTCAGCCGGACGCAGTGTCTCTCAACCGCTTTCTCTGTTCCCCCCGCAGATGAGTGTCGGTCAGCGCGCCAAGATGATAATCTCACCAGACTACGCCTACGGCTCCACCGGCCACCCGGGAATCATCCCCCCCAACGCCACTCTAATTTTTGACGTGGAGCTTATGAGAATGGAATGACCAGAGGCGCCGCTAGTCCCGTGTCCCTGCTCCGGGGTAAGTGGAAGCGACCCGGTCTGGTGGCCGCCGGGGGCAGCCTGTTTGGGAGAGCAGGAGTCACCTCGAGACTGGACACTGTAATGCCCTCTACACGGGGCTGCCCTTGTCCCAAAATCCGGAAGCTGCAGCTAGTGCAAAATGTCGCGGCTGGGCTGTTGGTGGGACTCCCTGTTCTGGAGGCCCTTCTGAGTCTCAAGGAGGCCAGGCTGGCAACAACTAGGGCCAGGGCTTTCTCAGTGGTGGCTCCATTCTGGTGGAATGAGCTCCTAGGAGAGATCAGGGCCCCGCGGAACCTTTAGTAGTTCTGCAGGACCTGTAAAACGGAGCTCTTCCGCCAGGCATTAATTCATTATTAATCCATTCGATTTCTACCCCGCCCTCCCAGCAGAGCCGGCTCTGGGCAGCTGACGCTAACAATATAAAACGATACAATATAATAATACAATAAATATGAAATCCACTAATACGCAAGTTTAAAACCATAGATAGAATAAATATCAAAGTGCTAGTATTTAATTTGCTTCCTCCGCATACAGTCAGCTTCTTAGTGTCCTTCAGATGTCCATGGCGCTCAGGTCGGGCTAGGATTTGACTGTGATCGAGCTATGACTGGGGGACCCAGAAATGTCGGGCTCACTCTTCGTCAGATGTCAATGGTAACAGTGGCGGCGGCTCCAGAAGCCTGGCGAAAGAGCTCCGTTTTGCAGGCCCCGCAAAACTGCAACAGGTTTTCCTCCGGGAGCTCATTTCGCCAGAGTGGAGCCACCACCGAGAAAGCCCTGGTCCTTGTGATTGCTAGCCTGACCTCCTTGGTAGTCAGGTTGACCGACCGATTCTGAGAGCCGCCACCCACCGTTAACTGACAGCTTGAGATGAGAGAGCCCTGTCTCTCCCCCCCCCCCCCCCCCGCCCAGGATTTCTTAAATATTCTGAGCCGGCCGCCTAAGACAACCTAAGAATACTAACGAACCGACGGCGAACTGTGTAACAACTACAGCTCTGAAATCATTAACTTATCGATACTAGCAGTTTATTATATTTTATGGTTTTGGAACTGTTTAATCATTTAATGTCACTGCTAATTTACTTTATGTGTATTGTTAAAATTTTAAGTGTGTTCTGCAAGCCGCCCTGAGCTGCCCTTGGCCGGGAGCGTGGGACAGAAGTTTAATAAATCAAATCAAGTCTTTTGGGATGGCTGTTGGGCAGCAAGGCCTCTGCCTAGCCTGGGGTCAGTGTTCCCTCTAAGCTGAGTTAGTGTGAGCCCGCTCACCGTTTTCTAGCCTCCGGCGCACACGTTTTTGTCTTTGCTCAGGAAGGGACGGCTCCAGAGCGAACTCATTTATGCAGCAGCCGAATCGCTCGCTCACAACTTTGATGGCCAGTAGCTCACCAAATAGAATTTTTGCTCGCAAGACTCCACAGCGCAGAGGGAGCATTGGTCTAGGGTGTGTCTTGGAAGAGTGCCCCAGGCACATGCGTCAGCCCTGCACTCTTTCCTCATGAGGGGGGGGGGGGCTAACAGGAGATTGAGAGCTTCCTGCCAGCGCCGGGCTTGGCAGCCGAACAGGGTTGCCTTGGCAATTAATGGGCTCTGCCGCCTAGATCGAGTGGCGTCCGTAGGTGTCGAATCGTCTCCTGCTTTCTGGGCCTTGGCACATCCCTCCCCTCTCTCCAGGGCAGATTCCAACGCCAGTTCTCCTTTGTCCCGACAGGTTTGGCGCGGGGCGGAATCCAGAAACCTTTTCTGCTTCGAGAAGAATGCACATGAATTTGTATGGAGCTTTTCCCGGCTTATCCACTACACTCTTGGCGTGACCCTCCACCCCGATCTGAATGTGTTTGGATCACTCGGCTCTCGGCTTCCGACCCTTCCTTTCTTGCCCTCCTCTGACTTTATTATTGTTATTTTGGGGCGGGGCGGGGCGTGGGGGGGTTTGCCTTTGTTAAAGCCGCATTGCTGTAAAACCTCGGCTATCTATTTTGTCGGTCAGATTCTTTAAACTTATTGCGGGGGGGGGGGGATTGGGGTTTTTTTTTTGGCGTAGACTTGAGTTGTGTACGATTGAGCATTTACTAGTTTTACGTATCCCGGCCGATCCACGTTATATAGGAATTAATTGCGCAAAGCGCTCCCGTTTCCCCCCTGCTGTTGCTTTTTTGGAAGTTCACGAAGCACTTTGGGGAGCAATTCCCGGGGTGGGGGGGGGGAAGCCGCGTAGTCATAGGATTGGAGACGGTTCTCTGCCTGAAATCTGGGGCTCGCGTGGGTCGGCCTCTCCCCCAACCCCGCGGCCTGTCTCCATTCAATCTTGGGGGAAGGGCGACTTTCACAGTAGCAGATCGGGAACCTTTTTATGCTGGGGTGGTTTCTCGCCCCCCCCCCAAGTTATGGATCTCCCCCACACCCCCTTGCCAATCTTGGCGCCTTTTCTACTGGATTTTCAGGACATTTTTAACCTCCAGCTTTCTGAATTCCACAACTAGCTAAATTCCACAACTTTGGAAGGTGCTGTTCTCCCCCCCCCACTTTTAGGGTGAGGGGACGAATCCAGCCCCCCCCCCCATCAGTTAAGATACACTAGAGAGATTTACGGAAACCTGATGCTGGTCATCGCAGCTTTGCAGACGCCCCCTGAGGGCAGTGCACCACCCCCCCCCTCCCCGGTTGTCAGAACCGACCTCTTGCGCGCCCCCCCCCCCGCCCCCGTGTAGTGATTTTTGGTAAGAGAATTGCCGCTGACACGTCCTCCACTGTCACCACATCAACACACAGAGTTTTATTATTGCAATAAAAACGCTTTATGCTGGCTTTTCTCAATTCCTCGGTGTCTCGTCTTTTCCTTTTCCTTTTTTCTTTCGTACCGGCTGCACCAAATGAAAAGGTGGAAACTCTCCACAAAATGGGACTCACTGAGGTAGAAGTTTCCCTTGCTCGAAAGCCAGCCGAATCCGACTCTTGGGGGGGGGGGGGAGTGGCTCATCTCTGTTTCCAAGCCGAAGAGCCAGCGCTGTCCGAAGACATTTCCATGGTCATGTGGTCAGCACAACTAGACGCCGAGGCACACGCCAAGGCAAATAATCATATAAACACATAGAAAGAATCATACATTCTAAAATTCTAAGGCTGTTTTTACATCTGACTTTCCCACTGGAATCATTCTAGTTCCAAAAAAACCTGCCCACACTTCTGTGCGGTGTGAAACCGTGCTGCTACTGAAATGTCCACATCTACTAATTGCCCTCCTGTAGTCAAGCTAGTATTCAACCGGCTTGATTCTGCTTTAAACAATTGCTGTTGATTAGTGCACTTAGACCCCCTGGAGTGAAATTTCACACCACTGTGAAATCAGCACAGGAAAAGACAGCAGTCAAACTACTTTAGAGGGGAGGTGTAAAATGACCCTAAGTATCATCTAATTATATAACAAAAGATATTGCAGAACCCCTTCATTAGTATCAGTCCTCCTAAATTGAACAAAAGTTTTTAGGAGGAGGACTCCTTTAAGTTCAATACGTATTCATTCTTCCTCCAACAGAGGTCCAGATATCCTCCTTTTTCCCACGTCTTCCTCAGGGGGTTCAACAGATTTTTTCAAGAAGAAGAGATTGGATTTATACCCCGGCCTTCACTACCCGAGGGAGTCTCAGAGCGGTTTACAATCTCCTTTCCCTTCCCCGCTCCACAACAGACACCCGGTGAGGGAGGCGGGGCTGAGAGAGCTCTTTCGAGGACTGCCCTTGAGAGAACAGCTCGGAGAGAACTTGTGACCAACCCAAGGTCACACCAGCAGCTGCACATGGAGGAGTGAGGAATCAAATCCAGTTCTCCCAGATTAGAGTCTGCCCTCCTGACCTGACCACAACACCGCTATGGGCTAAGCAGGAGAGTCCCTCTGTCTTCTCTCCCTGTCGATGAAGAAGAGTTTGGATTTATACGCCGCCCTTCACTACCCAAGGGAGTCTCAGAGCGGTTTACAAACTCCTTTCCCTTCCCCTCCCCACAACAGACACCCTGGGAGGCAGGTGGGGCTGAGAGAGCTCTGACAGAAACTGCTCTTTTTTCCAGGACAGCTGTGCCAGAGCTGTGCCTTGCCCAAGGTCATCCAGCCACTGCAGGTGGAGGAGTGGGGAATCAAACCCGGTTCTCCCAGATTAGAGTCCGCGCACTTCACCACTACACCAAACTGGCTCTCAGTTTCAAGCACAAGGTTGCCAAATGCCAAAATATTTATCCAAATGTCACCAATGACCGCTGCAAAAAAGTCTCTCTGTGTGAGCTCAGGGCTTCCACCAAAGTCAAAAGCTCGTTCCAAAGCAGATAATGGAGGGTGGGAAGCGATGCTGAACGCACATGGCACGCGAGAGAAGGAAGCAGATTTTCTGTTTCGAAGCACCGAACGGCACGTTCGGCAGCCGAATGAATAAGACGCTCCCGCCCAGCAATCTGGCGCTGGCTTTGGGAGTGTTGGCTGGCTTGCCCCCGCAAGGGTGCAACTGCATCATGGGAAATCTGTTCCACCCTCTCCTTCGGCCTGCCTCTTGACGTTAAAGGCAAGGATGTGCGTCTTCCCCATCAGCCTCGTGCTCGGGAAATTGGCACTGGGGACCCAGCGAGGTCCGCTAGGAGGACAAAGCCTTCTGGGAGGGCGGGACGCTGGCTGTGGAACTCCCCTGATGGTGGGGGAGGATGCCAGCTCCGGCAGCAGGCACCATGCTCTTGGCCGGGGCTGTGCCAGTTACCGTGTTCTGTTGAACAAATGCTGGGAGGGCGGAATGCGGCCATTTTTGGAACTTCTGCTCCGTGTAAAAGCAGGTTTAAGCGCGAAGGCTGCGAAGATGGCGTCGGAAACCCGGAAGGTGGTATCTGAAGACACAGATGCCCGGGGGGGGGGGGCAGGTTTCACTCCTTGGCATCTTGTCCCCCTCCCCCCCGAAGCAAATATTTCTCGTGCAAGAAAGTCAAGGTTTAATTTCTTCCTTTATCCCTTGCCTTTCTCCCCACCCAAAGTGGCTTCTGTCGTGATTCTCACGACGACCCTGTTAGGTGGGCTGCCTGCGAGTGTAGGACACCACCAGGAGGCGGCGGTGGCTACGAGCATGGATGGGCTTCAAGAGGGAATTGGATAAACACGCGGAGCAGAGGTCCATCAGTGGCTCTTAGACACAAGGGATAGATAGGAACTCTCAGTCTGGGGCAAGTGATGCACTTAATTCTTGGTGCTGGGCGGGGAGGCAACAGTGGGAGGGCTTCTAGTGTCCTGGCCCCACTGCTGGACCTCCTGAGGGCACCTGGTGTTTTTGGCCACTGTGTGACACAGTGTTGGACTGGATGGGCCACTGGCCTGATCCAACGTTGGCTTCTCTTGTGTTTTTATGTCTGGGGCAAGTGATGCTCTATATTCTGGGTGCTTGGGGGGGGCAACAGTGGGAGGGCTTCTGGAGTCCTGGCCCCACTGGTGGACCTCCTGAGGGCACCTGGTATTTCTGGCCGCTGTGTGACACAGAGTGTTGGACTGGATGGGCCACTGGCCTGATCCAACAGTGGTTTCTCTTATGTTCTTATGACCGGCCCGGGCAACTTATAAAAGCAGTGTGGGGATTTGAACTGGGGTCTCTCACATCATAGTTTGAAGTGAAGTATACCTACTGCACAGCCCTGTTTTAACTGGGGACTGAACTTGGGATATGTGATTTTTTTTGTTTTGCTCCAGTGTGCATCACTTTGCACTTGGCCGCATTGAACCGGAGTTGCCATGTTGTCACCCACTCGCCCAGCCTCGACAGATCCCTTTGGAGTGCCTCACAGTCCTCCCTGCTTTTCACCCACCTGAACAACTTCGTGTCATCTGCAAACTTAGCCACTTCACTGCTTACTCCCAACTCTAAAGTCAA
The DNA here is from genome assembly GCA_029233225.1 of Lepidodactylus listeri. Classification (NCBI taxonomy): domain Eukaryota; kingdom Metazoa; phylum Chordata; class Lepidosauria; order Squamata; family Gekkonidae; genus Lepidodactylus; species Lepidodactylus listeri. The sequence goes on from JARCFY010000002.1 coordinate 6,213,350, forward strand.
TTAATGAACAAGTTAAAGAGCATTGGACCCAGTCCTGATCCCTGCGGTACCCCACTGCTTTACCACCATCCACTGTGAAAACGGCCCGTTCATACTTCATTCTGCTTCCTGTTGATGAGCCAGTTTTTAAGCCACAAGAGAACTTGTCCTCTTTTCCCGTGACTGCTGAGTTTACTTAGGAGCCTTGGATGCGGAACTTTTATCAAAAGATTTCTGGAAGTCTAGGGAAACAATATCACTTAGTAAAGTTAAAGGAGCCAGTTTGGTATAGGAGCCAGTTTGGTGTAGTAGTTAAGTGCGCGGACTCTAATCTGGGAGAACCGGGTTTGATTCCCCACTCCTCCACTTGCACCTGCTGGATGACCTTGGGCAAGCCATAGCTCTGGCACAGCTGTCCTTGAAAAAGAGCAGTCGCTGTCCGAGCTCTCTCAGCCCCACCTGCCTCCCAGGGTGTCTGTTGTGGGGAGGGGAAGGGAGAGGAGTTTGTAAGCCGCTCTGAGACTCCTTCGGGTAGTGAAGGGCGAGGAATAAATCCAATCTCTTCTTCTTCTTTTTCTACTTCTTTTGACATATTCATTGCTTTGCCACTGTTGACCTTACAATCTTAGCTTGTTACTTAATTCTGTTTTGGGGGATCTTTAAACACCTTCTTCGTGTTACATGTTAATTTGCCGTTTAGCCACAGTCTATACGTTTGAACCTTACCTTCCATTCCATTGTATCGGAAGGAGTGCGCGCGCACACAAAAGCCCATACCTTGAAAACACCCTTTGTTAGTCTTAAAGGTGCCACTGGACTCTAAAAATGTGTTCTATGGTACAGTTAGCTTCTACCACAGAGTTTTGTCCAAAAACGAGAGCGTCGTGTGTCCCCCCCCCCCCAAAAAAAATCCTTGACATCCCTATGTCACTTCAGGGTCACATAAGTATGTGGGATTAATTTCTGGCGTTACTCCCTTTTTTTGGGAGGGGGGGAAATGATAATCCCCACCACCACCAGCCGGCTGGCCAGTGGCGGAGAGGCGAGCCTGGCAGCGGAAGACCCCCACCCCCACTGAGGGTCTAGGATCCGTGATGGACCCACACACCGTGAACAGAGCCAACGGCCATGAGCAGGTCTGTATGTGAACATTTAAAAACATATTTTTTTTTAGGATCCCTTCCGGCTTTTAGTGGGGGCATACTCAATGTACTTGAATATTATCGTCGCTTAATGACACATTAGGAAAGAGTGAAGAGTCCAGTAGCACCTGATGCAGTTCCGCAGGGCCTGCAAGACGGAGCTCTTCCGCCAGGCCTTTGAATAGGAGCCGCCACCGATGATACCGGGGATACCATCTAGCATTGTAACTACCGCAATGTATCCCTGGTCCAACACGGCCTCGGTTATTGGGGGGGGGGGGGGCTCAGACCTGCCATCTGGTTGCCATCGGATGCTGTACTATGGAAGCTTTTATGGGTATTTATGTGTTTTAACGGTATTTATTGGAATGTTTTAATTGATTTTATAGGTTAATGTACTGACCAGGCCTTGGGGCCCACGTAAGCCGCCCTGAGCCCGCTTGCGGAGAGGGCGGGATATAAATGTAAAAAAATAAATAAAAATTAATCAATCAATTAATTAATTAATTAAAAGATGAACGTCATATGTGACAGGGGAGGAGCTCTCGTGAGCCACGGCTCGCTTCTTCAGGTACAGCTGTGGCCACAGAAGTGAACAGAGACTCGGTGAAAGCGGTGACTCCCGAAGGATCCTCCCCTGCCACGAATTTTGTTAGTGCTCCTGGACTCCTGCTGTTTCCTGTTGCTACAGACAGGCTACCATGGAGACCTATCTTAATTATACACTGGTGCTTTGCCATCTGTCTTTATTACAGAACAGCTGTATAAGGCTGTGGGCTTCTCGATGTATGCAGGCCGGATTGACATCCAAACTTTATAACCAGGGCTATTTGGGGGCAGGAACGCACGGGAACGGAGTTCCGGCTGGCTCCTGAGTTGGCCACGCCGACAACGAAAACCTCTGGCATGCCTAGCTACGGAGTACGCTGCCCTCTCCACGTTACATACAAAAGGGAAAGGCGGCATGTTATAATGCCCTCTTTCCCTCTGGGAGCCCGTGGGGATTTCCTTGTCAATTTCACTCCCCCCCCCCTCAGGTGAGAGTGAAATTGACAAGGAAAAGCCTCTCTCTGCCTTCCCTTCTCTAGCTGACCTGTGGCAGCTGGAAAAGGGCAGGCAGGTTGAAAGAGCCTTTCTTTCCCTCCCCATGCCTGCCCTGGGCTTTCCCAGCCCCCCCCGCCTAATATGCTAATGAGCTGTGCTTTCAGGGGTGTGGCCTAACATGCTAATGAGTTTTCTGCTGTTGGGTGTGGCCTATTATGCTAACGAGTTCCTGCTGGGCTTTTTCTACAAAAAAAAAAGCCCTGTTTATAACTATTATTTGGAGAACATCAGAGAAGCCAATGTTGGATCAGGCCAGTGGCCCATCCGGTCCAACACTCTGTGTCACACAGTGGCCAAAAACACCAGGTGCCCTCAGGAGGTCCAGCAGTGGGGCCAGAACACTAGAAGCCCTCCCACGGTTGCCTTAGCGGTGGCTAAGAATAGCTATGCTATTCTGTTGTGGGTGGCAACCATTCTTTATTATTTTTCGGGGGGGGGGGAGAATCTTTCTTTCGGCCAGTTAGTATATTACAATTTGATCATAGCCTCACATGCATATTTTTGGTTTTGTATGTTTAGGATTCATACACAACCCGCCTGGCCTGAAACAGATATTTCATATTTACATTTCTAACGCGTGTTGTTGTTATTTAGATCACTGAAGAATAATCATCATATGGGATTGTCTGTAGTGTCGCCGGGAGACCCTAAGACTGTCCGGCAGCCTTCAATTCTAGCTCTTTTAGCATCATGCACCACTAGGTGGCGAGCTAGACTTATTTTGGGGGGGCTCTGAGAGTTCTGAGAGGGCTGTGACTGACCCGAGGGCACCCAGCTGGCTTCATGTCGAGGAGTACAGAATCGATCCCGGTTCTACAAATTCGAATCCACTGCTCTTAGCCACTGCACCACCCTGGCTCTCCACTGAAAGAAGGCCCTCTGGGGCGAAATGCTTTTGATCGAGCCGTTATTGTATGTGTAACCAATATTTTGGTCTTAGTTATTGTACATGCAACTTAACGTTTGTTGCTGTGTGCTCTGTGGCTGTAGTGCGACACCCACCACTTCTTTGTTCTGATCTACATTCTGTGTATGCTTTTAATCTGTAGTTCTTCTGCACTTAGAACAAAATACTTCTATTTATTACAGTGTTTTAGCTGCTCAACCTTCTAGGTGCCTGACTTACTTCTCAGGTTGAGGGTTCCCCCCCCCACCCCTTTGGCTGTTTTCTGAATGCTTTCGTCTTGCCAGGCTCCTGGGTTTAATCAGGTTCACTTGAGGATTTGGGGCGGCTCCGTTGCCAAGAACTTAAACCCGAACACAAGACATCTCTCGCCAAGAGCAAACCCGAGTCCTGAATGGTGTTCTAGTCTGGGGGGGGGGGGGAGGGAAGGCCCCGCTCATAAACAACATAGAAAGGCTCCACGTTCCACAGTAAGCAGCTGACAGTTCACGCCTCTCAACTGGGTTTTGTGAGCTGCCCGAAAAGCTGTTGAGAAGATTAGCTAACGAAGGCCGATTAATTGCTTGCAAATCTAATTAATTGTGCCAAAGCTGTAAAGGAGTCGAGGGACCTTGAAGCTGGACCGGACTGGAACCGGGGAGCGGAATGGATCTTTCCTCCTTCTGCAGCAGGCCTCTCCACCCCTGGGGCTTGCGGGACCCTCGAGAGTGGCTTGCAATGGGCTATAGTATAGAGTGCTGTTTCTGGACGGGACGAGTGGAAGCGCTCTCCACTTGTGCCAAAAAGAGAGCTCTGGAGTCCTGGATCCTCCCAAGAGCTCAGGGTTTCTAGTTCCACGAAGGTCTTGAGCACGGAATCATAGTACACCTTCCAGAGTTTGTCTGTTTCCAGAGATTTTGGGTCCCTATGACTCACACAGGGCTTTTTTTGTAGAAAAAGCCCAGCACGAACTCATTAGCATAATAGGCCACACCCAACAGTAGAAACTCATTAGCATATTAGGCCACACCCCTGCCCGCGATGCTTCCTTTCAGGATTGGTTTCCCGATACCCCGCGGCTTGCGGGGCGCATGGGGAACCCGAGTGAAGGAAGGCAGTTTCTGGATCGGCTTGCGAGACACCTGGGGAACCCAAGCGGGGGCGGGGAGGCTGTAGGCGTGGCCAACTCAGAAGCCAGCCGAAACTCTGTTCCTGCCCCAAAATAGCCCTGGTACATCATCCCACTCTACGCCACTGTGTCCTTGCAACAACAGGAAGAAGAGATCGGATTTATACCCCGCCCTTCACTCGGAGTCTCAGAGCGGCTTGCAATCTCCTTTCCCTTCCTCTCCCTACAACAGGCGCCCTGTGAGGTAGGTGGGGCTGAGAGAGCTCTCTCGAGGACTGCCCTTGAGAGGACAGCTCTGAGAGAATGTGTGACCAGTGTTCCCTCCAAGCCGAGTTAGTGCGAGCTAGCTCACAGTTTCTTCGCCTCCAGCTCGCACATTTTTGTCTTCGCTCAGGAAGGATTAGAGCACGCTAATTGATGCAGCAGCCAAATCGCTCGCTCAGAACTTTAATGCCAGTAGCTCACAAAGCAGCATTTTGGCTCAAAAGACTTCACCGCTTAGGAGGAGTATTGCTTGTGACCGACCCAAGGTCACACCAGCAGCTGCATGTGGAGGAGTGGGGAATCAAACCCGGTTCTCCCAGATAAAAGTCCGCGCTCCTAACTGTTGGAAATATGTGTGTAAAACCCGACGGTCAAAGGAAGTGAAAGAGACATGCAGTGCGGAGGGTATAATAAAATGCGACAACCAAAGAAAGGGAAAGCGGCATGCAGTGTGGAGGGGAATTTCTGTTCCAATGTGGATTTGCTAAAACAACAGGGGGAAAAGTCAATGCAGAGTCGCCCAGAGAGCCAGTCTGGTGTAGTGGTTAAGTGCGCAGACTCTAATCTGGGAGAACCGGGTTTGATTCCCCACTCCTCCGCTTGCACCTGGCTGGATGACCTTGGGCAAGCCATAGCTCTGGACCAGCTGTTCCCTCAAGGACAGCTTGGGAAAGAGCTCTCTCAGCCCCACCTACCTCACAGGGTGTCTGTTGTGGGGAGGGGAGGGGAAAGGAGTTTGTAAGCCGCTCTGAGACTCTTAAGTGAGTGAAGGGCGGGATATAAATCCTGTCTCTTCTTCTCTTCTTCTTCTTTCAGGGGGGCTTTTTGCCTGTTCCTTCAACTGACTTTGTATCATGGTTGCTCCCAGGCGGAAGCAAGCTGCCCTGTGTACCATCAGCTTCCCGAAACAAAGCCAGGCAGAAAAGCTGAACAAATCATTATGATAGCTGAAAAGAGGAAGAATCCAGGAGCACCTTAAAGACTTAACAACATTTGTGGCAGGGGGGGGAGCTTTCGTGAGTCTCTGCTCACTTCTTCAGATGCAGGTTCTTCCGATAAATCATTAGGAAGTTGTCTTTTTCCCTCAACACTTTCTACATCGTCTTTGGCACCCTATTTCCCTGAGGAAGGAGACGAGGGTAAGGTTTGGCACCAGCTTGGTGCAGTGGTTAGGAGTGTGGACTTCTATCTGGGATTAGTTTGGAGCCAGTTTGATATAGTGGTTAGGAGTGTGGACTCCAATCCGGGAGAAGCGGGTTTGAGTCCCCACTTCTCCACGTGCAGCTGCTGGTGTGACCTTGGGTCAGTCACAGTTCTCTCAAAGGCAGTTCTTGAAAGAGCTCTCTCAGCCCCACCTACCTCACAGGGTATCTGTTGTGGGGAGGGGAAGGGGAAGGAGATTGTAAGCCGCAGTCCCCCTGGAGAAAACGGCTGCTTTGGAGGGTTGGCTCTACGGCATTACACCCCGTTGAGCTCCTTTGGTGTAGCCAGTTTGGTGTAGTGGTTAAGTGCGCGGACTCTAATCTGGGAGAACCGGGTTTGATTCCCCACTCCTCCACTTGCACCTGCTGGATGACCTTGGGCAAGCCATAGCTCTGTACCAGCTGTTCTCTCAAGGACAGTTGTCTCAGAGCTCTCTCAGCCCCACCTGCCTCATGGGGTGTCTGTTGTGGGAAGGGGAAGGAGTTTGTAAGCCGCTCTGAGACGCTAAGTGAGTGAAGGGCGGGATATAAATCCCATCTCTTCTCTTCTTCTCCTTCCCCTCCCCTCCCCTCCTCAAACCCAGCGCTCCCCAAGGTCCACCCCCAAAGTCTCCAGGAATTTCCCAACTTGGAGATGGCAACTCTATGCTGGGATCAGGGGTGGAGAGTTAGCTTTGCAGCTGAAATGAACCAAACGCTCGCTCGGCCGTCGCTTTTGATCCCACCGGTGTTTTAGGTGATTTATTCCACCACCACCCCACACACTTTCATAACTGCCACGTGGAAGTTCATGAACTTCACCAGTTCCTCCCTTGCCCTTTACAAGAAAACTTTTCAGGGAAGTGGCTTGGGGAAGCCGCTCTTGGGGAAACTGGTCAGGAGGAACCGGGACACGACAGTCACTTGGCTTCTGCTTCAAGCTTGCAGTGCGGTTTTGTTTTCAGAGGAAGGAATGGGTACCTATAGGGTGTGTTCAGACGGGCAGCTAATCCCGCCATTGGCCCGGCTGTAATTTGAGCTAGATCTTTTTGATCCAGTGTTGCCTGACCAGACAGCTCCCCTGTGAATCGCTTCACCGCGTGTGACTCCTGCGGTGGATTGTCTAGATGGCATCCACCATGAGGAGCTGTGCAGTCGGCTTTTTTTTAAAAAAAAATCCTGTCTGCGCATGCTAGGCGCCTCGCCATATACTTGTTTTTCCACGCATGCACATACTAAAGATGGTAAAAACACCACCAGCGGTACCTTTCTCTAGGTACCATTTCGCTTAATAAAGTTGATAAAGTTCAGGGGACCGTCAGAAACATAACATTGTTTGGATCGTTTGAGCAGAGCTCTGGGGATTTCACTTGTTTAAGCCAGGGGTGGGCAAACTGTGGCTCGGGAGCCGCATGCGGCTCTTTCACATATATTATGTGGCTCCCAGCAGGGCGGCTGGGGAAGCTAAATATCGTTAGCAAGCAAATATCATTGGACAAATTAATATCATTATCAATATCTGCTTTTACCCCTTTTGTTATTATTTTGGGCAGTCTCATTTAAGGTTAATAAAAAGCAAATTTGCTTCTTTTCCAATAAAAGCAGGAAATATTTGTTCATGTCTTGTGGCTCTCAAACATCTGATGTTTATTCTGTGCGGCTCTTACGTTAAGCAAGTTTGGCCACCCCTGTTCTAGGTGGCTTTTACGCTGAGCGAGTTTGCCCACCCCTGGTTGGTTTAAGCGGTTATGCATGCATCGCTAAGAGTTTCTTAAAATGGCGGCCATTTGGAATGGCCTGGAAACCATCCCTACGGGCGGATTGCACGCTGGTGGAATGACCTGCTGTTGGAAAGTTCGGCATTGGCCTATTGGCCAGCTTAATCCAGACTTAAACTACTATCTTTTAAGTACGGATCCCCAGCGGGGATCTATGGGCTACTAACGAAAGCGGCACGATTCCCAGATGTTGAGGTCTGGACGTGCACTTTAAATCCACCAGCCACTGGTGTGGCTCAAAAGAACACACCCTTGGACCTATGAACACACCCTTAGACGAATGGCGGAGTCCCATTTTGCTCCCTCTAGTGGACAATTCAATATTACATCATTCTGTGTCCAAACCAAACAAGCGATATACACAGTATTCAAAGCAATGTAACCAAAAAGCACTGTACAAACACACAGAAAATCATCCATACTAAGTGTGACAATTATTGCTACGAAATAAAGTGCACAACTTTTAACGTGCTGTTATTAATACAATTGAAATTCAACCATGGGAAAATTGCCACACAAATATACAATATAATGGCATATAAAGGTCCAAAGACCTAATTATAGAACAATTGGTAACAAAGCAATAAGTCACAAAGAAGTAATTAATACAAAAATTTCAAAAGTGGTCAAAAGGCCTAAGCTGAGTAGGAATATCAAAGCAGTGAAACTGAATATAGAATAATTGGTAACAAAGGAACAAGTCACAAAGAATTAGTTAATTCAGAAATTTCAGAAGTGGTCAAAAGGCCTAAGCTGAGGAGAAACGTCAAAGCAGTGAAACTGAAGACGAAGCTGCCGTCTGGAGTCCTTTGTTTCGCTAAAACTTTCTCAGTGAATTACATAAATACCACAAAACTCCAATTACTACATCAATATTAAAGTAAGCAGTCCAATAATGTTATTCTATAAAGAATATAGTTTACCTGAATATAGTTCTCATAAAGAAAAACTGCAGAAGATTGGAACTTTTTGGTTATATCATTCTGTGTCCACCATCTCCCAGCAGGTTTTTACACCAGACATAAAGCAATTGTAAACAAGAGTATAGGGTACGCGAACCCGATGGTCATTGATATAATCGCAAGAATTGTGCTTCAGAAATCCTGAGCTCTGACAATTAAGCCACCACAGCTGCTGCCTTTGATTTTGACAACGAAGTGAGTGAAAAAGAATGTTCTTGGTTGCCAAAACTGACGTGATTTTTGAGCTCTTTATCCTTTCGGTGGAATTGTTATACTCAGGGGTCAGTTGGAGCGGGAGCACACAGGAGCGCAGCTCCGGGAGTGAGGAGCCCAGGGGGCGGGCACATGACCAAGCCCCACCCCCTCCTCGGCTTCCCTGAGCAGTGCAGAGGCGCAGCGCCCGGGGAAAGCCCTACTAGGGTCTTTATTGTTTTTAATGTTTTGTTTTGATATTGATAATATTATCATTGTTCCTTTTATGACTGTGGGCTGCTTTTCCAGAGACTTGCTCAAGGTGGCATATAAATTTTCTAAGTATACCATTTTTTATCTGGGCACATGGCACATAAGTACTGGAGAAATTTCACCAACCCTTCAGCAGCTTCCCCCCCATCAGTTTGGTGTAGTGGCCAGGAGTTGGACTCTAATCTGGGAGAACCGGGTTTGATTCCCCACTCCTTCACATGCAGCTGCTGGGGTGACCTTGGGCCATTCACAAGTTCTCTCAGAGCTGTTCTCTCATGAGCAGTTCTCAAAAGACCTCTCTCAGCCCCACCTACCTCACAGGGTGTCTTGTTGTGGGGAGGGGAAGGGGAAGAGATGGGTGGTGCACATGTCCTGGGTATCTCAAGTCTACTTGAAACCTGGTGGTTTCAAGGGAGCAGGAAGAGAATGAGGGTGTGTTCTTTACACTTATTTTTATTGCACAAAGGATTGGATGGGGAAGGGACTGGAGGAAAAGCAGGTCAGTTTCACTCACTTGTGGAGTGGAGCCTGAGGGGTGGGTGTGCCTTCTGACACACTTCCGGTATGTTAGGGGGTGTGGCATATGCAAATGAGTTATGCTAATGAGCTCCTGCACCGCTTTCTCTACAAAATGACCGCTGGTTACACTGCAAGGAATTCTCCGAGTCTCGCGGTGAAGAAGAGAGGCCTTCTCATCTTCAGAGTAATCAGTCTTTCTTGATCAATATGTTGCCCAGTTTTCGACTATCAAAAACTGGATTTTAAAGCAAACAAAAAAAACATATATGGTCTTTGGCTAGGTAGAAATTGCCACCCTGAAAATGAACACGAGGTTTCACCTTGCGTTTGTCACTACGCCGAGAGGGAGTTGAGAAAATCCATTATGCAATCAAGGAATCACAGTTGGGAAAAGAAATAATTGATGGGATGAGACGCGAGGAGATCATCTTTGCCTCTGTCCCAGCGTTGTGCTCGTGGTGGAGATAAATTGCTTAATATTACAACATCCGATCAGGTGGAAGAGCGATTTAAGGACTCCTGTTTATCCGAGGCAGGACAGAGTGATTTTGCAATGCCTCTAACGTGGTATGTGGAACGATCCTCGTGGCCCTTCCCTTGGGCAGCCAAAACCTGGAATCTGGATTCTCTCATTACCCAGGAGATGCAGTTGAGGAAGAAGAAGAAGAGATTGGATTTATATCCCGCCCTTCGCTACCCAAAGGAGTCTCAGAGCGGCTTGCAAACTCCTTTCCCTTCCCCTCCCCACAACAGGAAGAAGAAGAGATTGGATTTATACCCCGTCCTTCACTACCCAAAGGAGTCTCAGAGCGGCTTACAATCCCTTTCCCTCCCCACAGCAGCCAGTAACAAGCTGCGCCTCACAATGGCCTCACCCACTTCCCAAAAACTTTAGCGGAGGTCAGGGGAAGTCCTGACAGGGAACCCTGGTCCATGGAAAACTGCAGGATCAGGTGGTGTGAGGCAAAGCACCCCAATTTCCCTCAAGGGTTAATGTGATTATCAGAAGGCCTAGTCTGGCTGCAGGTGTCCATGATTTGGGCCTTCCTTCAGATATTATCCTTATCTCATTCAAGGCTGGTAATTGTGGTAATTGGTTAATTGACGTGAGAACCTGTGCTCAGCTGTATAACCAGACATGTTACCCAAATTATCAATTGCCCCTGTATGAATGAAAAAGGCCAATGCTATGCTGGGAGTTATTAGGAAGGGAACTGAAATCAAATCAGCCAATATCATAATGCCCCTGTATAAATCGATGGTGCGACCTCATGTGGAGTACTGTGTTCAGTTCTGGTCGCCACACTGCAAGAAAGATATTCTAGCATTGGGAAAAGTGCAGAAAAGGGCAGCTAGAATGATAGAAGGTTTGGAACGCTTTCCCTATGAAGAAAGGTTGAAGCGCTTGGGGCTCTTTCGCTTGGAGAAACGGCAGCTGAGGGGTGACATGATCGAGGTTTATAAGATTATGCCTGGGATAGAGCAGGTGGAGAAAGAGGTACTTTTCTCCCTTTCTCACAACACAAGAACTCGTGGGCACTCCATGAAATTGCTGAGCAGTCAGGTTAGAATGGATAAAAGGAAGTCCTTCATCCAAAGAGTGATTAACACATGGAATTCACTGCCACAGGAGGCGGTGGCGGCTGCAAGCATGGACGGGAGGGAATTAGAAGAAGAAGAGATTGGATTTATATCCCGCCCTTCACTCACTTGGAGTCTCAGAGGCTTACAAACTCATTTCCCTTCCCCTCCCCACAACAGATACCCTGTGAGGTGGGTGGGGCTGAGAGAGCTCTGAGACAGCTGTCCTTGAGAGAACAGCTGGTACAGAGCTATGGCTTGCCCAAGGTCATCCAGCAGGTGCAAGCGGAGGAGTGGGGAATCAAACCCGGTTCTCCCAGATTAGAGTCTGCGCACTTCACCACTACACCAAACTGGCTCTTAGATAATTAGATAAACATCTGGAGTAGAGATCCATCAGTGGCTGTTGTGGCCACAAGGAATAGATAGGATCTCTCAGTCTGGGGCAAGTGATGCTCTGTATTCTTGGTGCTTGGTGGGGGGCAAGAGTGGGAGGGTTTCTAGTGTCCTGGCCCCACTGCTGGACCTCCTGAGGGCGCCTGATGTTTTTGGCCACTGTGTGACACAGAGTGTTGGACTGGATGGGCCATTGGCCTGATCCAACACTGGCTTGTCTTGTGTTCTTAGGTTCTCCCAGATTAGAGAGTCCACCGCTCGTAACCACTACACCAAACCAGCTCTCACAAGAAGAGCAAGAAAGGAGGCAAAAGCGGTCTCGTCTTCTACCAGCCCAAGTACCAGGGCTAGGAAGAAGAGAAGAAGAGAAGAGAATGGATTTATACCCTGCCCTTCACTATCCAAGGGAGTCTCACAGCATCTTACAATCTCCTTTCCCTTCCCCTCCCCTCCCCTCCCCACAGCAGACACCCTGGGAGGTAGGTGGGGCTGAGAGAGCTCTTTCCCAAGCTGTCCTTGAGAGAACAGCTGGGACAGAGCTATGGCTTGCCCAAGGTCATCCAGCAACTGCAAGTGGAGGAGTGGGGGATCAAACCCGGTTCTCCCAGATCAGAGTCCACGCACTTAACCACGACACTACGCTGGCTCCCAGGGTGGTTTTGTCTGATCCCCCCCTCTTTTCAGAGACTCTCTGTGCCTCCTGGGCTTTTTGTCCTTGGGGATCTCTTGACCCCCAAGCCATACCTTGGGAGGAGCGTTGGGGGGGGGGGGCTGCATTCTTAAGGGAAGGTCCACTTCCGTGAAAGAATAAAACTGCTTTGCTTGACGTGCTAGCTTTCTGCATGCCGGGAACTGCATCTGTTGGGAAGCTGTCAAGCGGGACACTCCCTCCCCCGCCATCGCTTGCCATGGAAAATAGCATTGCCAGTTCTGGGTTACGGAATTCCTGGAGATTTGAGGGTGGAGCCTGGGAAGGGTGGGGTTTAGGGGGGGGAGGAGCCCAGCCTGGATGTGATGCCGTAGAGCCCGCCCTCCAAAGTGGCCATTTCCTCCAGGGGGACTGATTTGTGTCATCTGGAGAGCAGCTGGAATTCTGGGAGCTCTTTGGACTCACCCAAGGGCTTTTTTGGGGGCGGGGTTGTCTATCAAGTCACCCCCAACTTGTGGTGACCCCCTGTAGTGTTCAAGGTAAGAGATGATCAGCTGTGTTTTGTGTGCTTGTCTGATTCTGCAAAGCCACCCCGGGCTTCCTTGGTGGGTCTCCCATCCAAATTCCAACCAGGGCTGACCCTGCTTCGCTTCTGAAATCTCCCTCCCCGGTCTGGTCCTTCCAGGGCCAAAAGAGGCTCGGTTGGCGGTGACAAGGGCCAGGGCCTTTTCTGTGGTGGCCCTGCACTCGTGGAATGAGCTCCCGGATAATATCAGGGCCCTGCGGGATCTTTTACAATTCCGCAGGGCCTGCAAGATGGAGCTCTTCCATTAGGCGTCTAAGTAGGGGTCGCCCAGCACTTCCAGCTTGGTCCTGGCCCGACTATTCGATCTGATCATTCGATTTTACTCGCCAGCCGACTATTTGATTCGCTCATTTGACCTTCCCCTGCCAGCCTACTGTGACCGTCCATAAGGATTACATCTGGATACTGCTATGACGTACTGAACTGAAGATACGCCATCTGTATAGTATTAGCTCTTTTATATGTTTTCATGTTTTTAAGATATTATCTGTTCTATGTATTTGTTGTGAGCCGCCCTGAGCCGCCGTACGGCGGGTAGGGCGGGATATAAATCTCAGAAATAAATAAATAAAATGATTTATTCAGTGTTCAAAATTCCAATAACAAGTAATAACCATCGTTTACAGGATAAGTATACCTAAATTTAACAGCATAAAAGAGTGCATTTGTCATAAGCTTAGTGCTGACATCAACATTTACCACAAATGAAGAGTGTCTATAATCTCTGGAGTTGTTCCTTGAGAAACTAGATGGGATAAGATCGGTAGCCCTATCATTGTAAATCCACTATATTCGCCAATAGATTTTGTTGGGTTCATTATGTCAGATATTTTTCCCATTATGTATAAGTGCCATAACTTTTTGTACCATAAGTTTAGGGATGGTTTAATTTCTGAGAGCAGGCGATCGTGGGCTATCCAGGAGATCCTGAAGGTTGGGAACCCTAAAACAGTAGTCAAGGAATAACAGAATCACAGAATCATAGAGCTGGAAGGGACCTCCAGGGGCATCTAGTCCAACCCCCTGCACAATGCAGGAAATGCACAAATGCCTCCCTACACACACACACAGTGACTGCTTTTCCATGCCCAGAAGATGGCAGAAAACCTCCAGGATCCCTGACCAAACCGGCCTGGAGGAAAACTGCTTCCTGATCCCAAAGTAGCGATCAGCATGTCCCGACCAGCGTGTAAGAAAGGGCCACCAGAACTAAGCACTGATGCAGCCCTCCCTGCTCTCCCTCTCAGGGCCTGTCTAAGTTCACACAATCTGCATTGCTGTCAGATGGCCATCTAGATAGATCCAGATGGTCATCCGTGTCGGTCTGAAGCAGTAGAACAAATTTAGAGTCCAGGGGCACCTTTAAGACCTCAAAGGTTTATTCAAGGCATGAATACAAGGCACACTTTTTCAAATACATTGGAATGGTTGGTGAGGCTCTAAACTAAACATCTAGCTCATGAAAAGCTTCATGAGTTGATTCTGCAGGTCTCGGTCTCTTCCGGCAAGGTAAGTCTTAGGGTCCTGCTGAACTAGACAGGCTTTGGATCCAGTTCAGCAGCTCTGGAGGTTCCGTATATCTCCAGTCTTGCCATAACCTGAAGCCCTGCATTCTTGAGTCGGGGACTCACGATCCATTGACTGAAATCAGCCAGCCAGGATATAATTACATCCAGGGCTGGCGGTTGACAGATCACCCATGGAGCGGCCGTAGCAAAGTCCAATGTCGTTTGCTGTGATTAATGCGCCGCTATCACATTTGCTTCCCATCACTTCTCTTTTCGGAGGGGCGGCGGAGCGCCGCAGCCGTCGCTGCCAAGAATGAGTCGGCCCTGGATCCGGCACCTGCGTGGCGCTGCAGCCGCCGTTTGCAACAGGGCCGGCTTGTTCGCACAAGAAAATCTAGCTGGTTGCTAAAAGTGCAACAGAAGCGCACGATCCAAGTCGGTGAGGAGGCCGCCAGTTACACAAACCCCACTCAGGGCATACGCAAACACGGCCACCTTGGGGCAATCCTTCTCTCTCCACTGGACTTACCTTGCAGGGTCGTTTTAAAGATAAAGCCCAGCGCTGGAAATCCTTCAAGGAAAGGCAGGATCGACACTTTCTCTGGTGGATTATGCATTGCCTGAAACGGTCCCTTCTGTCTGTCTGTCCTGCCCGTGACCCGTTTGCACATTTCTTTATATCTTACTTTACTCCCCAGTTGGGATTCAAAGGGGCTTTGAGTCTCCACCACCCTTCTCTCACAACAGCAACCCTGTGAGGTAGGCCAGGTGGACAGATTGTAACGTATCCACTTTCTCTGCCCCAAACATAATTTTGTAAACCCTCTATAACCCTGAGAGCCAGTTTGGTGTCATGGTTAAGAGCACTGTTTCTAATCTGGGAGAACCGGGTTTGATTCCCCACTCCTCTTCCGCATGCAGCTGCTGGTGTGACCTTGGGTCAGTCGCAAGTTCTTTCAGACTCCTTTACCCCTCCTTCTCGGGAAGGGGCGCCATCCCTTCACACATCTTGGCATAGTGGTTAAGTGTGCGGATTCTAATCTGGGAGAACTGGGTTTGATTCCGCACGCCTCCACTTGCACCTGCTGGATGACTTTGGGCAAGCCACAGTTGTATCAGAGCTGTTCTTGAAAAAGAGCAGTTTCTGTCAGAGCTCTCTCAGCCCCACCTACCTCGCAGGGTGTCTGTTGTGGGGTGGGGAAGGGGAAGGAGTTTGTAAGCTGCTCTGAGGCTCCCTTGGGTAGTGAGGGGCGGGGTGTAAATCCAATCTCTTCTTCTTTTTCTACATTTAATTTTATTCAGAATGAGAGTGGCCCGAGCAGGATAAAGGTCCGAAGCTAAATAAAAAGGCATTAAACCTTTTGGATTATAATGAATTTTCAACCAAGAAAATATTACATAAGGACATAAGAGAAGTCAATGTTGGATGAGGCCAGTGGCCCATCTAGTCCAACACTCTGTGTCACACAGTGGCCAAAAACACCAGGTGCCCTCAGGAGGTCCAGCAGTGGGGCCAGGACACTAGAAGCCCTCCCACTGTTGCCCCCCCGTCAAGCACCAAGAATACAGAGCATCACTCGCCCCAGACTGAGAGAGCCTATCTATACCTTGTGGCTCACAGCCACTGATGGGCCTCTGCTCCAGATGTTGATCCAATTCTCTCTATGCTTGTAGCCGCCACCATCTCCCATGTCAGTGAATTTCACCTGTTAATCACTCTTTGGGTGAAGAAGGACTTCCTTTTATCTGTTCTAACCCGACTGCTCAGCAATTTCATGGAGTGCCCACGAGGAGTTCTTGTATTGTGAGAAAGGGAGAAACTTTCTCTAACTACTCTATCCCATGCATAATCTTATAAACCTCGATCAGGTCACCCCTCAGCCGTCGTTTCTCCAAGCTAAAGAGCCCCGAGCGGTTCAACCTTTCTTCATAGGGAAAGTGTTCCAACCCTTTTATCATTCTCGTTGCACTCCTCTGTACTTTTTCCAATGCTATAATAATTTTTCTGAGGTGTGGAGACCAGAATTGTACACAGTACTCCAAATGAGGTCACACCGTCGATCTATAAAGGGGCATTATGATATTGGCTGATTTGTTTTCAGTTCCCTTCCTAATAACCCCCAGCATAGCGTTGGCCTTTTTCATTGCAGTCGCACACTGTCTCGACATTTTCATCGAGTTATCTACTACGACTCCAAGATCTCTCTCTCTTGGTCAGTCTCCGCCAGTTTGGACCCCATCGACGTGTAGTTATAGTTAGGATTTTTGGCTCCAGTGTGCATCACGTAGCACTTGCCCACAATGAGCCCCAGAGGTTACGGCCTCTGCAATTAAAAGCCCACAATACATGTGAATGGGGATGCCAGTCCCCAGGTGAGGGCAGGGGACCTCTCGATTTGGTGAATTTGCCGCTTGGAGTACAGGTGCACAGGGCGCTGGTCCCCAATGTGATGACATCACCTGAGTGACGCCATCGTGTTGGGGACTTCCCCACCCCTTCCAGAAATGCCCGCCCCCCAAGTCTCCCACCGGGGACTAGGAAGAACCCGGCACCCCTAGTTTTCGCTTTGCTTGCAGTGGGACTCTTATGCTAGCTACAGGGGCTGCCCGTGTATTAACATAAGAACATAAGAAGAAGAGATTGGATTTATACCCCGCCCTTCACTTGGAGTCTCAGAGCGGCTTACAAACTCCTTTCCCTTCCCCTCCCCACAATGGACACCCTGTGAGGTAGGTGGGGCTGAGAGAGCTCTTTCCCAAGCTGTCCTTGAGAGAACAGCTGTGCCAGAACTATGGCTTGCCCAAGGTCATCCAGCAGGTGCCACTGGAGGAGTGGGGAATCAAACCCCGTTCTCCCAGATTAGAGTCCGCGCACTTCACCACGACACCAAACTGGCTCTGGTAAGAGAAGCCAATGTCACCCCTCAGCCATCATTTCTCTGGGTTTGAGTCCCGACTGCTCCACATGAAGCTGCTGGTGTGACCTTGGGTCAGTCCCAAGTTCTCTCAGAGCTCTTCTTCTTCCTCCTCCTCCTCCTCTTCCTCCTCCTCCTCCTTCCCTTCCGTTCACAGGATCCAACCTGCTGTGTGGTGGCTGACGCTGAAAGCAAAAGTCGAGCCCAGACTGGGTTGCCAGCTCCGGGTTGGAGAATTCCTGGAGATTTGGGAGGTGGAGCCTGAGAAGGGCGGGGTTTAGGGAGGGGAGGGAGTTCAGTGGGGTGCAGTGCCCTAGAGTCCACCTTCCAAAGGGGCCATTTTCTCCAGGGGAATGGACCTCTGCCACCTGAAGATTGGTTACAATCCCAGGAGATCTCCAGCCCCCACCTGGAGGTTGGCAACCCTAGGTGCTACTGGACTCAATTCCAGTCCTGCCTCTACAGACGAGGACAGCTACCCCCCTGAAGCCTTCTGCAAAGCAACACCTACGCCCGGCTTGCATCACACAGGTGCCCTGGACCGGTTCTCTCACCCGTCACCTGGTCGGCATCCCCGAGCGTTCTGCTCCGAGTTTCACTTCCCAGTCAGCAGTTAGCTCCTCCCAGCACCGCAAGCTTCACCTTCTGCCGCTGTCCCAAACGGCAGAGAGATCTCAGAGCGCAGAAGCCAGGAGCGGCATTCTCTCCAGAGGCCCTGGCCTGCTAAGGAAGGACTCGCCGTGGGGGGAAGGTAAGCCAAGGGGGTCAGGCATGCCTCAGGCCTTCCTGCCTCCGTTTTCTTGCTGCCGTCGGTTGCCTGACATTCAGAAGAGGTCTGAAAACTCTCTGGCAGTCTGTGTTCAGTTGCGGTGCCTGTATTTCGTAGAGGGGATGGTGGGAAGGGTGGTGGCTCAGTGGAAGAGCCTCTGCTTGGCGTACAGAAGGTCCCAGGTTCAGTCCCCGGCATCTCCAGTTCAAAAGGACCAGGCAGGAGGTGATGGGAAAGACCTCCACCTGAGACCCTGGAGAGCTGTAAAGAGGGGCTGTGGCTCAGTGGAAGAGCCTCTGCTTGGCATGCAGAAGGTCCCAGGTTCAGTCCCCGGCATCTCCAGTTCAAAAGGACCAGGCAGGAGGTGATGGGAAAGACCTCCACCTGAGACCCTGGAGAGCTGTAAAGAGGGGCTGTGGCTCAGTGGAAGAGCCTCTGCTTGGCATGCAGAAGGTCCCAGGTTCAGTCCCCGGCACCTCCAGTTAAAAGGACCAGGCAGGAGGTGATGGGAAAGACCTCCACCTGACACCCTGGAGAGCTGTAAAGAGGGGCTGTGGCTCAGTGGAAGAGCCTCTGCTTGGCGTACAGAAGGTCCCAGGTTCAGTCCCCGGCATCTCCAGTTCAAAAGGACCAGGCAGGAGGTGATGGGAAAGACCTCCACCTGAGACCCTGGAGAGCTGTAAAGAGGGGCTGTGGCTCAGTGGAAGAGCCTCTGCTTGGCATGCAGAAGGTCCCAGGTTCAATCCCCGGCATCTCCAGTTAAAAGGACCAGGCAGGAGGTGATGGGAAAGACCTCCACCTGAGACCCTGGGAGAGCTGTAAAGAGGGGCGGTGGCTCAGTGGAAGAGCCTCTGCTTGGCGTACAGAAGGTCCCAGGTTCAGTCCCCGGCATCTCCAGTTCAAAAGGACCAGGCAGGAGGTGATGGGAAAGACCTCCACCTGAGACCCTGGAGAGCTGTAAAGAGGGGCTGTGGCTCAGTGGAAGAGCCTCTGCTTGGCATGCAGAAGGTCCCAGGTTCAGTCCCCGGCACCTCCAGTTAAAAGGACCAGGCAGGAGGTGATGGGAAAGACCTCCACCTGACACCCTGGAGAGCTGTAAAGAGGGGCTGTGGCTCAGTGGCAGAGCCTCTGCTTGGCATGCAGGAGGTCCCAGGTTCAATCCCCGGCATCTCCAGTTAAAAGGACCAGGCAGGAGGTGATGGGAAGGACCTCCGCCTGAGACCCTGGAGAGCTGTAAAGAGGGGCTGTGGCTCAGTGGAAGAGCATCTGCTCAGCGTGTAAAAGGCCGCAGGTTCAACCCCTGGCACTCCTAGTTAAAAGATCAGGTAGAAAAAGAAGAGATTGGATTTATATCCCTCCCTTTATTCGGAGTCTCAGAGCATCTTACAATCTCCTTCCCCTTCCCCTCCCCACAACAGACACCTGGTGAGGTAGGTGGGGCCGAGAGAGCTCTTTCCAGAACTGCTCTTTCAAGAACAGCTCCAAAAGAACTATGGCTTGGCCAAGGTCATCCAGCAGTTGCATGTGGAGCAGTGGGGAACCAAACCCGGTTTTCCCAGATTAGAGGTGATGTGAAAGGTGTCTGCCTGAGACCCTGGAAGAAGAGCTGGTTTTTATACCCTGCTCTTCTCTACCCGGAGGAGTCTCAGAGCGGCTTACAATCTCCTTTCCCTTCCTCTCCCCACAACAGACACCCTGGGAGGTGGGTGGGGCTGAGAGAGCTCTGAGAGAACTGTGACTGACCCAAGGTCACCCAGCTGGCTTCCTGTGGAGGAGGAGTGGGGAATCGAACTGAGTTCTCCAGATTAGAGCCTGCTGCTCTTAACCACTACAGTAAACTGGCTCTCTGGAGAGCGGCTGCCGGTCTGAGCAGACAAGACTAACCTTGATGGACCAAGCGTAGAAGGCAGCTTCACGTGTTCTTGTGAATATGGGGTTGTAGGAAGAGAGTGCAGTGGCTGAAGCGGTTAAGATGCTGAAGCCGCAGACTGGAAGGTTGGTAGCTCAGCAGTTCGAGACCCGAGTGCCGCGTGACGGAGTGAGCCCCCGTCTCAGGTCCCAGCTCCTGCCAACCGAGCAGTTCGAAAGCAAGAAATTGCTAGTAGATAAATAGGTAACGCTTTGGTGGGAAGGTAACAGCATTCCGTGCGCCTCGATGTCTAGTCATGCCGGCCACATTACCGTGGAAACATCTTTGGACAGCGCTGGCTCTTTGTTTTGGAAATGGGGATGAGCACCGCATCCCTAGAGTCGTATTCGACTGGCTTTCAAGCAAGGGAAACCTTTACCTTTACCTAAGAAGAGGGACAGGAGGGTGAATGGGGTTATAGTTTACTAAGAACCTAAAAATTTGATTCCCTCCCCCCAAGTTGTGTCTTCTTGGGGGGCAGGGGGGCTGAAAAAAGATTCCTTCCCCTGGAGGAAAATGGCACCATTAGCTGAACACAGTTCCAGGATTAGAGTTGCCAACACCGGACTGGAAAATTCCTGGAGATTTGGGGAGGGTGGGGCTTGGGGGGAAGGGAACTCAGCGAGGAGGAATGCCGTAGAGTCCGTCCTCCGAAGGCGGCGTTTTCTCCAGGGGAACTGATCTCTGTAGTCTGAAGACCAAGTGTAATTCCAGGTGATCTCGAGCCCCAACCTGGAGGTTGGCAAGCTTAGCTGGGGTACAGCCCGCTGTATTAGAGAAAGGGTTTTATATTCTTTGGGAATTCCCGGCTGCCTCACCAGGAACTTTTCTGAACAGCCTCTTTGCTGATCGATCAAGACGGGGCGCCGTGTTAGTCAGTCTGTAGCGGTAGAAAAGAGCAAGAATCCAGGAGCACCTTTATAGACTAACAAACACGGTGGCAGGAGATGAACTTTTGTGAGTCATGGCTCACTTCTTCGGCCTTTTTCTTCTTCAAGTTACAATATACCTTCCAGAGGAAGAGGAGGAGGAGGAGGGGATTGGATTTATACCCCACCCTTCGCATGGAGTCTCAGAGCGGCTTACAAACTCCTTTCCCTTCCCCTCCCCACAACAGACACCCTGTGAGGGAGGTGGGGCTGAGAGAGCTCTTTTCTGCTCTTGAGAGGACAGGTCTTCTCAGAACTATAGCTTGACCTGTTAGTAGCTCATAAAGTAGAATTTGGCCTCGGCCTCTATGCCCTGTTGCATGCCATCCAGAGGAACTGGTTGGCCACTGTGTGAGACAGGAGGCTGGACTAGATGGACCCCTGGTCTGATCCAGCAGGGCTCTTCTGATGTTCTTATTAGGGGAAGGCCTCAGCCTCTCTGCCCTGTTGTTGGCCCTCCAGAGGAACTGGTTGGCTGCTGTGTGAGACAGGATGCTGGACTGGATGGACCACTGGTCTGATCCAGCAGGGCTCTTCTGATGTTCTTATGAAGGCCTCAGCCTCTCTGCCCAGTTGTTGTCCCTCCAGAGGAACTGGTTGGCCACTGCGTGAGACAGGATGCTGGACTAGGTGGACCCTCACTGGTCTGACCCAGCAGGGCTCTTCTGATGTTCTCGTGAAGGCCTCGGCCTCTCTGCCCTGTTGTTGTCCCTCCAGAGAAACTGGTTGTCCACTGTGTGAGACAGGATGCTAGACTAGAGGGACCACTGGTCTGATCCAGTAGGGCTCTTCTGATGTTCTTATGAAGGCCTCGGCCTCTCTGCCCTGTTGTTGTCCCTCCAGAGAAACTGGCTGGCCACTGTGTGAGACAGGATGCTGGACTAGGTTGACCCTCACTGGTCTGATCCAGCAGGGCTCTTCTGATGTTCTTATGAAGGCCTCGGCCTCTCTGCCCTGTTGTTGTCCCTCCAGAGGAACTGGTTGGCCCCTGTGTGAGACAGGATGCTGGACTAGGTTGACCCTCACTGGTCTGATCCAGCAGGGCTCTTCTGATGTTCTTATGAAGGCCTCGGCCTCTCTGCCCTGTTGTTGTCCCTCCAGAGGAACTGGTTGGCCCCTGTGTGAGACAGGATGCTGGACTAGGTTGACCCTCACTGGTCTGATCCAGTAGGGCTCTTCTGATGTTCTTATGAAGGCCTCGGCCTCTCTGCCCTGTTGTTGTCCCTCCAGAGGAACTGGTTGGCCCCTGTGTGAGACAGGATGCTGGACTAGGTTGACCCTCACTGGTCTGATCCAGCAGGGCTCTTCTGATGTTCTTATGAAGGCCTCGGCCTCTCTGCCCTGTTGTTGTCCCTCCAGAGGAACTGGCTGGCCACTGTGTGAGACAGGATGCTGGACTAGGTTGACCCTCACTGGTCTGATCCAGCAGGGCTCTTCTGATGTTCTTATGAAGGCCTTGGCCTCTCTGCCCTGTTGTTGTCCCTCCAGAGGAACTGGCTGGCCACTGTGTGAGACAGGATGCTGGACTAGATGGACCCTCACTGGTCTGATCCAGCAGGGCTCTTCTGATGTTCTTATGAAGGCCTCGGCCTCTCTGCCCTGTTGTTGTCCCTCCAGAGGAACTGGCTGGCCACTGTGTGAGACAGGATGCTGGACTAGAGGGACCCTCACTGGTCTGATCCAGCAGGGCTCTTCTGATGTTCTTATGAAGGCCTCGGCCTCTCTGCCCTGTTGTTGTCCCTCCAGAGGAACTGGCTGGCCACTGTGTGAGACAGGAGGCTGGACTAGATGGACCCTCACTGGTCTGATCCAGCAGGGCTCTTCTGATGTTCTTATGAAGGCCTCGGCCTCTCTGCCCTGTTGTTGTCCCTCCAGGGGAACTGGTTGGCCACTGTGTGAGACAGGAGGCTGGACTAGAGGGACCCTCACTGGTCTGACCCAGCAGGGCTCTTCTGAGGTTCTTATTAGGGTTGCCAAGTCCTACCTTATGTTCGGTGGGGGAAGTCCTTGCTGCTCGGGAACTTTCCTGGCGTGCGCACAAAGCGCGCACATCGCGATGACATCACCCAGAAGTGACATCATCACATCCAGCATGTTGGGGCGGGACCTCTCTAATTCGAGGGGAAACCATAGAGTTTTCCCTCAAATTGTAGAGCGCCCCCCCAAATGTGCCCAACCGGATGACGTCACCTCCGGGTGACGTCATCGCGCCGGTCATGTCTTCACAGCCTGGCAATTTGGGGGCAGGGCTCCCCCCGGCGGCCCAATCCGGGGCGGCGGGGAGTGGGCCACTGGAGCAGGGGTTTCCCCGCCCCCTGGGGGGACTTGGGAATTCTAGTTCTTATTAGGGGAAGGCCTCAGCCAGTCTGGTGTCGTGGTTAAGTGCGCGGACTCTAATCTGGGAGAACCGGGTTTGATTCCCCACTCCTCCACTTGCAGCTGCTGGATGACCTTGGGCAAGCCGTAGTTGTGACAAGAGCTGTCCTTGAAAGGGCAGTCCTTGAAAGAGCTCTCTCAGCCCCACCTCCCTCACCGGGTGTCTGTTGTGGCGAGGGGAAGGGACAGGATCAACGGCTCTATTCAAGAGGGCTTTTCTATAGAGTTGCAGTGGACAAAATGATCTACGAAATTACTTGGAACGATTACGGTCAATCCTACTGTGTTTAGCTTGCTGAAACTGGGATCCTATTATAAATATAGCATCTTTAACGTGACATGTTAATACTCACACTTTGCTTCAGTTCTGTTTCAGCTCCCATGGGAGGTGGAGAGCTCCCCTTCTCTGGCAGCTTTCAAGAAGAGGCTGGACGGATATCTGTCAGAGATGCTCTAGGCTGGTCCTGCATTGGGCAGGGGGTTGGACTAGATGGCCTGTAGGGCCCCCTCCTACTCTATCATTCTATGACGATTCTGTGATACTTCTGGTTGGCTCTTCGGCCCTAGTCCTACTGCACTGTGTATTGAGCGTCCCATCCATCAATCGTATTGAGTCACTCTGGGTAATCTGTCTTGAGACCAAGTGAGAAAGGCAGGTTGTAAATAACGTGAAGAAATAAGGGATATAAAGAAGGACATTCGATATATTCGTATGGAAGCCCGCCCCAACTTCCCCAAGCCAAGAGAAGGCTAAAGGCGTCGCTTGAGAAAATGGGCTGCCGGCCTCCAGGCGGGGCCTGAAGATCTCCTGGAATGACTACCGACCTCCAGACCACAGAGATCAGTTCCCCTGGAGAACATGGCCGCTTGGGAAGGCGGACTTCTGGGCACGATATCCTGCCCTTCCCGGCTCCGCCCCCAAATCCCCAGGAATTTCCCAACTCAGATGGCGACCCATGTCATCTCCCATTATATATTATTATACATTCGATTTATTGATCGCTGCTTCCCACACGCAGGCGGGCTCGCAGCGATTTACAATTTGTTGGAGACAAGGGACTAACAATTCGATTCAGTGGGGGAAGGGAAGACAACACATATAACTGAGTCTTTATGTTGGCTTTTTTGACGAGTCATGTTCCGGCTCAGTGTTCGTTCCGTTCATTCTCAGCTCCACACCGCCACCGCCTGGCAGGCTGCTTCGTTGCAGGAGATCTGGATGAATTCCTGTGCGAGATCTTCCAACTTAATTAGCCAGCGCTGACAGATGAACTCAGATACTAACTGTCACGGCAGAGCCCGGGAGCCTGGCTGGGCAGACAGGCTAGCAAGCACGCCCTGGGTGTGACTTGGCTTGAGACAGTCAGCAGAGTGTGGCAGCAAGTCCCAATCTCAAGGCAGAGGCATAGTCAGAACGTACCAGAGGTCAGAGTCCATAAATCAAGCCGAGGTCAGTCAGGAGCAGAGCTGAAGCCGGAGTCAAGGAATGCCAAGGGTCAAAAGCCGGGGTCCAGGATCAGGGAGCAGAGAGCAGAAGTCCAAGAAGCAAGCCGGGTCGAAAGCCAGGGAATCAATCAGGATCAGAGGCAAGGTATACAGGAACGAAGGGCCCTGACAACGATGTTGCCAGCACAGAGTGTTATCTGCCATCAGCTTTGTTAAATAGTGTGCTGGCTCATTAACCACTT
Organism: Lepidodactylus listeri; assembly: GCA_029233225.1. Classification (NCBI taxonomy): domain Eukaryota; kingdom Metazoa; phylum Chordata; class Lepidosauria; order Squamata; family Gekkonidae; genus Lepidodactylus; species Lepidodactylus listeri. The sequence goes on from JARCFY010000002.1 coordinate 6,238,062, forward strand.
AGCACTGCTGTGCTAAGTCCTGGCTCCTGTTCGTACTCAGGACTTAATGCTCTTCGCCCCTGCCTGCGTGCCTCCTTGCGTCGCCTAGTCAGCTCTTGCCTTCTCCTTTCACGGAGCCTGCTGACAGGTGGAGGCGAGTCTGGTGGAGAATTGTCAGCCCCAGGTGGGTTTGGTTGAGGACTTGGCTGTGGATCCTCTGCAGGACTTACGTCTTCTGCAGTTAACTGAGCCAAGTCCTCCTGTCCATGGCTGTCAGGCACTGGGTCTAAGGCTAAGTCAGGGGCAGGCGTGACACTACCACCTAATTATCCGAGGATTAGGTGTGCCCACTTTCTTAACAGTGGTTCCCAATTTTATCTACTTGCCGAAGCTTTCAAATCGCTGGGTGGACGATGAGCTAGGGACGAAGGCTGGCTGCTCACACCAGCGCGGGGCTTGAACCGGCAGAGGTCTGCTTAGTTCAGCTGTTAAGCAACGGATTAACCTGCTGCGCCACCGCAAAGCCGACTTTGTTTGACAATCAGGGTTAGTTTTCCATGAGATGCCTGGGGGAGACTGTTTACCGATTAACTTCGTGGGCGGAAAGTGCGACTGTGACTGGAATCCGGGAAGAGCCCGTGTTCCGCCTCATGATTAACGCGCCGCATTAAGCAACTCCTGGTATCTGGCTGCGGCCCAGGATCCCATGCGCATTGCTGCGCATCAACAGGAATGCTCCTGGCTATGAGATCATGGAATAACCTGTCCCAGAAATCTGGGGGAGGAAAGGATATAACTACAAAATAAAAAAGCAAACGGAATGGCTGCTTTTCAAGACTTTGCTGGTTCCAGGGGTCCCCGATGTGAAGACATGAAGCTGCCTTCTATTGAGTCATACCACGGGTCCATCAGAGCCAGTATTGCATGCCAAGCAGACAGTCTCCCACTGAGACCACAGCCCCTCTGTACAGCTCTCCAGGGTCTCAGGCAGAGGTCTTTCCCATCACCTTCTGCCTGGTGCTTTTAACTGGAGATGCCGGGGATTGAACCTGGGACCTTCTGCATGCCAAGCAGATGTGCTCCCACTGAGCCACAATCCCTCTTTACAGCTCTCCAGGGTCTCAGGCGGAGGTCTTTCCCATCCCCTCCTGCCTGGTCCTTTTAACTGGAGATGCCGGGAATTGAACCAGGGACCTCCTGCATGCCAAGCAGAGGCTCTGCCACTGAGCCACAGCCCCTCTTTACAGCTCTCCAGGGTCTCAGACAGAGGTCTTTCCCATCACCTCCTGCCTGGTCCTTTTAACTGGAGATGCCGGGGATTGAACCTGGGACCTTCTGCGTGCCAAGCAGAGGCTCTGCCACTGAGCCACAGCCCCTCTTTACAGCTCTCCTGGGTCTCAGGCGGAGGTCTTTCCTATCACCTCCTGTTTGGTCCTTTTAACTGGAGATGCCGGGGATTGAACCTGGGACCTTCTGCGTGCCAAGCAGAGGCTCTGCCACTGAGCCACAGCCCCTCTTTACAGCTCTCCTGGGTCTCAGGCGGAGGTCTTTCCTATCACCTCCTGTTTGGTCCTTTTAACTGGAGATGCCGGGGATTGAACCTGGGACCTTCTGCGTGCCAAGCAGAGGCTCTGCCACTGAGCCACAGCCCCTCTTTACAGCTCTCCTGGGTCTCAGGCGGAGGTCTTTCCCATCACCTCCTGTTTGGTCCTTTTAACTGGAGATGCCGGGGATTGAACCTGGGGCCTTCTGCATGCCAAGCAGAGGCTCTTCCCCTGAGCCACAGCCCCTCCCATCGACTTCCTTGGTGCCCACCAAGTGTTTTTAGAAAGTGGGTGTGGCCAGGAGGGGCCTTTGCCCAGCAAAGCTTCTGATTGGCCATTGGAGATTTAATTGACCATGTGGATTGCTTTGGCAGTAGCTGCCACTACTACACAAGGATTTTCACTGTGTGACTGAAAGTAAGCTGTGGCAGCCATTTTGTGGCTGGCTCTGCCTCCTGTGGCAATAGGGGTTGCCAGCCTCCAGGTGGGGCCTGGGGATTTCCCGCTTTTAACTGGAGATGCTGGGGATTGAACCTGGGACCTTCTGCATGCCAATCAGAGGCTCTTCCACTGAGCCACAGCCCCTCTTTACAGCTCTCCAGGGTCTCAGGCGGAGGTCTTTCCCATCACCTCCTGCCTGGTCCTTTTCACTGGAGATGCCGGGGATTGAACCTGGGGCCTTCTGCATGCCAAGCAGAGGCTCTTCCACTGAGCCACAGCCCCTCCCATCGACTTCCTTGGTGCCCACCAAGTGTTTTTAGAAAGTGGGTGGGGCCAGGAGGGGCCTTTACCCAGCAAAGCTTCTGATTGGCCATTGGAGATTTAATTGACCATGTGGGTTGCTTTGGCAGTAGCTGCCACCACCACACAAGGATTTTCACTGTGTGACTGAAAGTAAGCCGTGGCAGCCATTTTGTGGCTGGCTCTGCCTCATAGGGTTGCCAGCCTCCAGGTGGGGCCTGGGGATCTCCCGCTTTTACAACCGGCCTCCAGCTGACAGAGATCAGCTCCCCAGGAGAAAATGGTTGCTTTGAAGGGTGGAATCTGGGGTATTGTGCCATGCTGAGGCCCCTCCCCTCCCCAAACCCCACCTTCTCCCGGATCCACCCCCAAAGTCTCCAGGTAGTTCACAACCCAGACCTGGCAACCCTAGTTGCCAGAGCCCCGTCGGAGCTGGGGGAAACCCCCATTTTGTGGGGTGCTGGCTGGGGGAAACCCCGCCTCCAGCTGGCCCGAAAGACAACATGATTTTGTCACACAGAAGCAATGCCCTCTCTAAGGCTGTTTTTACATCTGACTTTCCCGCTGGAATCATTCTAGTTCCAAAAAACCCTGCCCATACTTCTGTGCGGTGTGAAACCGTGCCGCCACTGAAATGTCCACATCTACTAATTGCCCTCCTGTGGTCAAGGTAGTATGCAACCGGCTTCATTCTGCTTTAAACAATTGCTGTTGATTAGTGCACTTAGACCCCCTGGAGTGAAATTTCACACCACTGTGAAATCAGCACAGAAAAAGACAGCAGTCAAACTACTTTAGAGGGGAGGTGTAAAATGACCCTAAGTTGTGGAGTCTTGTGAGCACAAATTCACAATTTGTGAGCTAATGGCATTAAAGGGTTGTGAGCGAGCAATTTGGCTGTTGCCTAAGTTAGTTTGCTCTGGAGTCCTCCTTCCTGAGCTAAGACAGAAATCTGTGAGCCGCAGGCTAAACAACTGTGAGCTAGCTCACACTAACTCAACTTAGAGGGAACATTGCCCGGAAGTGATGTCATCACGTCACCGACTTCGTGTGGCAACGCTCCAGTTTTCAGACAAAACTCTTTGGTAAAATCGCCTGCAAACGATAGAGTTTTGCCCCAAAACTAGAGCATCACCCCACGACATTGGCAATATGACGACATCACTTTTGGGCCATGTCATTGCGTCATGTGTGCAATGCTCACACAGCAGAAGATCCAGGAACAGACCTGGGATCCCACCTGCTGGCTGGCAACCATATGTGGCAACTGTTTTGTGGCAGCCATTTTGTGATTGTGCCCACCTCTGTCTGTCAGAACTCCAAAGGTGCCCACAGGCTCAAAAAGTTTGGGGAGCTCTCACTCTTGAAAGCCATGTTCCAAGGGACGCAGAACTCACATGAATGCCTGAAACTCCCTTACAATGAATCAAAACACCATCCCTCAAGGTCTACACAGATGGGCAGCGGTTCTCCAGGGTCTCAGGCAGGCGAGGGCTCGTTCGCTTGGAGGAAGGACAACTGAGGGGTGGCATGACAGAAGTTTGCAAGATGACGCATGGGATGGAGAAGGTAGAGAAAGAACGACTTTGCTCCCTTTCTCACAAGAGAAGAATTTGTGGGCACTCCTTGAAATTCATGAGCAGTTGACTCAGAACAGAGAAAAGGAAGTCCTTCTTCACCCAAAGAGCCATTAACATGTGGAATTCCCAGCTGCAGGAAGTGGTGGCAGCTACAAGCATAGACAGCTTTAAAAGTGGACTGGATGAACATATGGAGCAGAGGTCCATCAGTGGCTCTTAGCCACAAGGTACAGATAGGAACTCTCAGTCTGGGGCAAGTGATGCTCTGTATTCTTGGTGCTTGGTGGGGAGGGGGCAACAGTGGGAGGGCTTCTGGTGTCCTGGCCCCACTGCTGGACCTCCTGAGGGCACCTGGTATTTTTGGCCACTGTGTGTCACAGAGTGTTGGACTGGATGGGCCACTGGCCTGATCTAACGTGGCTTCTCTTACGTTCTTACGACTGTTGCATCCCCTACTGTCTGATCCAGCCGGGCTCTTCTGATGTTCTTACAGCCCCACCTCTGCTCTTTTACAGGTGAATCGTGTGAAAACGGTGACCATGGCAACTTTGTACCCATCACTCGAGGACCTGAGGGTGGACCAAGTCCTGAAGGTGAGGAGGACCTTCCCTTTTAACCTCTTCTTGGTCAGACACAGGCGGTGCCTGTCCTCGTCCATCCGGCCTGCTTCATTTCTCTTCTTTATTATTGTGTTTTTGGTGGGGGTTTTTTTATTTTTTGTTTTAATGGTGTTAAAATGTGACTTGACGATGCATGTTTTAATTTGTTAGCTGTCTTGGTGGCCCTTGGGAGGGCAGAACGGTGGGGCACAATTTTTGTAAAATAAATAAAACGCATCAATTTTTTGTCATACAGGATGCAAAGCGACAAAAAAGTTGACAAACTAACACCAATGACACAAGAACGCCCTTTCTAAACTTAGTTTCTGTTGCAATTAACACTTCAAAAGGATGCAGAATGTTGCCCGTGTCGGAAGGGACAGGGACTGTGGCCCCGGACGACTGTATCGTTACCTGTCCCTGTAAATACGCTCCAGACTGGATAGATGCTAAGATCATCAGAACAGCCCTGCTGTGGTCCATCTAGTCCAGCATCCTGCCTCACATAGTGGCCAACCAGTTCCTTTGGAGGGCCAACAACAGGGCAGAGAGGCCGAGGCCTTCCTAAGAACACCAGAAGAGCCCTGCTGGATCAGACCAGTGAGGGTCCATCTAGTCCAGCATCCTGTCTCACACAGTGGCCAGCCGGTTCCTCTGGAGGGCCAACAACAGGGCACAGAGGCCAAGGCCTTCATGAGAACATCAGAAGAGCCCTGCTGGATCAGACCAATGGTCCGTCTAGTCCAGCATCCTGTCTCCACAGAGTGGCCAACAAGTTTTTCTGGAGGTCTCAACAACTGGGCACAGAGGCTGAGGCCTTCCCCTGCCCCCACTGCTGGACCTTCTGGGGGCACCTTAGGGTTGCCAAGTCTTTGGAACTCACCGGCGGGGGGGAGACCTCCTCCGGCCGGGAGTTCCTCCTGGCATGCGCGCTTCGCGCACGCGCCCAGCGATGTCACCGGAAGTGACGTCAGCACGTTGGGGGCGATTGCCAGAGCGTCGCCCTGGCAACGCCCCCAACGTGCTGACGTCACTTCCGGTGACGTCATTACGTCGTCCTCGCCAGACGACTTCGGGGGTGGGGTTCCCCCGCCGGCCAAATGCTGGCCGGCGGATCGGGAACCCCTTTAGCGGGGGATCCCCCGCCCCCCAGGCTGACTTGGCAGCCCTAGGGCACCTGGTGTTTTTGGCCACTGTGTGACAGAGTGTTGGACTGGATGGGCCACTGGCCTGATCCAACACTGGCTTCTCTTATATTCTTATGTTCTGATGCTGCCCCCTGGCTCTGGGATTCAGAGGCTTAGTGCCTCTGAATGTGGAGGTTCCCCTCAGTCACCAGGGCTAGTAGCCCTTGATAGACTTATCCCTCCATTAATCTTATCTAATCCCCTCTGAAAGCTGTTTATTCCTGGGGCCATCACGACATCCTCTAGTTCTAGTATTTTGGGTGAGGGCGAAAAAGTTCTCTCGGTCCCTTCTCTCCACCCCATGCATCATTTTAGAAACCCCTTCCATGTCCCCCCTTAGTCATCTAAACTGAAAAGTCCTGGACTCTTCAGCCTTTCCTCCTAGGGAAGAAGAAGAAGAAGAAGAGAAGAAGAGTTTGGATTTATACCCCGCCCTTCACTCACTTGGAGTCTCAGAGCGGCTTACAGACTCCTTTCCCTTCCCCTCCCCACAACAGACACCCTGTGAGGGAGGTGGGGCTGAGAGAGCTCTTTCCCAAGCTGTCCTTGAGGGAACAGCTGGTACACAGCTATGGCTTGCCCAAGGTCATCCAGCCAGGTGCAAGTGGAGGAGGGGGGAATCAAACCTGGTTCTCTCCACGCACTTAACCACTACACCAAATTGGCTGGCACTTAACTTAATAAAAGGGGGTAAACTGGAAAGAATCCACCAGCCCCACTCAGCACCTGGAAAGCCAAAATTTGGGATTACTTTATTTTAGATAAAATAGCAGATAAAATAGAAAGCTGGGATAATACACAGAACGCAAAAAGTCCCATGACTAAATGGTACCCAATTATCAATGAGTATTCTGAAAGTGGAGGGGGTCTGCTCCCAAAAGCATGGGTAAATAACATCCCCCTGTATCTGTATTTATCATTGGAGAAAGAGATAATTGCTATTCTTCTTATATCATACTTTGCAAACCACATTTACCTGAAAAGTTATAACTTATAGCATAGACTACATTTAAATTTTGTCTGTATTGTCAATTTGTATTTTTCACTTCTCTCTGAGAAGGATCAACTTATTAACTCCACGTATAACACCAGGATGCATTGTACACTCCAACATTAATGGTAGCCATGTTGTCTGAGACAGTTACGATACGTCTATAATTGTTAACCGTTAATAATTGTTCTGTACCCTCTTGAATCCTTAATAAAAATACTTTAATTTTAAAAAAAACTGTCCTTGAGAGAACAGCTGGTACAGAGCTATGGCTTGCCCAAGGTCATCCAGCCAGGTGCAAGTGGAGGAGTGGGGAATCAAACCCGGTTCTCCCAGATTAGACTCCGCACACTTAACCACTACACCAAACTGGCTCCATCTCCCTCATCATCTTGGTTGAGACTCAGGGACATCGCATCTGGAACTTCCAACAGTTTCATTACCCCAAGTGGGCAAGGAGTTATTGTAGCGATCAAGGAAAAGGCCTTCTGCACGTGGTCAGAGGCGCTCTCATCTTCATTATGATGTCCCATGTTGGGTAAGACCCAGCTGAAGTGGAATCCAGTTCTTTGGGAGTCAAGATGCACACACCCTAGCCCGGAGTGTTGGGTGTGTCGGGCAGTGTTCCCTCTAAGCTGAGTTAGCATGAGCTAGCTCACAGTTTTTTAGCCTCCACCTCACACATTTTTGTCTTAGCTCAGGAAGGATGGCTCCAGAGCAAACTAATTCATGCGGTAGCCAATTTCTTGCACACAACTTTAATGCCAGTAGCTCACAAAGTCAATCTTTTGCTCACAAGACTCCACAGCTTAGAGGGAACATTGGTCGGGAGGCTGTAGCTCAAGAGTAGAGCATCGTCCAGGCACGCAGAAACTCCCAGGTTCAATCCCCAGCAGCTTCAGTTGAAAGGACCAGGCAGGAGGTGATGTGCAAGACCTCCGCCTGAGACCCTGGAGAGCTCCTGCCAGCCAGACTTGACAACACTGACCGTGATGGACCAATGGTCTGATTCAGTGTAAGGCAGCTCGATGTGTCCAGTTCTGTGTTCAGGGATCTGTACCAACGTTCCGGTCTCTCTTGTCGTTTTAGGCCCAGGCCGACATGGCACCTCGGGCTCCAGTCTCGGCTTCAGCTCCAGCCTCCGTTCCGGCTCCAGCCCCGGCCGCAGCTCCCCCTGCGGTTCCGGCTTCAGTTCCTGCGGCTGGCACCCCTCTGGAAGAGAAGGCTGAGCCCTCCAAAGCCGATGGTAAGTCACCAGAGAGAGAGTGAACCCTTACAGCAGGCGTCCCCAACGCAGTGCCCACCACATTTTTTTTAGAAAGCGGGCGGGCCCAGGAGCGGCTTTTGCCTGGCAAGGCTTCTGATTGGGTGCTGGAGATCTGATTGACAGCAGAGATTTTCAAAAACATTGCTTTCTTGGCCACCGCCCCCACAGCGCAAGGGTCTTCGCTGTGTGATGGAAGGTAAGCGGCGGCAGGCATTCTGTGGCCGTCTCCATCGCCTACAGCAGCTGTTTTGTGGTAGTCTTTTGGAGCTGCACCCACCGTGCGATGTCAGAATTCCAGAGGCGCCCGCAGGCTGAAGAAGGTTGGGGACCCCTGCCTTAAAGGCTATTAATGTGGTGTTTGGCTGCGCCATAAAGCCTCTTCACTGTGGAGGTGGGTGAAGGGCCTGCCTTAAGGCCGGAGAGCCACAAAGGCAGGAGACCTTCCAAACATTCTTTAGTGCGCAGAACCACCAGACAGAGAACAAAGTCTGAACTGCTCCCCTTGAGTGGGCTTTGAGTGATGGGTAACTCATGGTGCCTGAGGTTGCTGCGGAGTTGGGTTTTCAAGGCAAGAGACAAATGGGTGGTTTGCCATTTGCCTCACTCTGCGTAGCAGGCCTGGACTTCCTTGGTGGTCTCCCATCCAAGTCCTAACCGGGGCTGACCCTGCTCAGCTTCCGAGATCTGACGAGATCAGGCTAGCTTGGGCCATCCAGGTCAAGGAACAAGAGGTTCAGAGGCGGTTTGCCCTTGCCTGACCTCTGCGTAGCAACCCTGGACTTCCTTGGTGGTCTCCCATCCAAATCCTAACCAGGGCTGACCCTGCTTAGCTTCTGAGATCTGACGAGATGGGACTGGTCTTGGCCATTCAGGTCAGGGTGAGATGTTCAGAGGCGGCTTGCCATTCCCTGCCTCTGCGTAGCAACCCTGGACTTCCTTGGTGGTCTCCCATCCAAGGACTAACCGGGGCTGACCCTGCTCAGGTTCTGAGATCTGACGAGATCAGGCTAGCTTGGGCCATCCAGGTCAAGGAACAAGAGGTTCAGAGGCGGTTTGCCCTTGCCTGACCTCAGCATAGCAACCCTGGACTTCCTTGGTGGTCTCCCATCCAAATCCTAACCAGGGCTGACCCTGCTCAGCTTCCGAGATCTGACGAGATCAGGCTAGCTTGGGCCATCCGGGTCAAGGAACAAGCGGTGCAGAGGCGGTTTGCCCTTGGCTGACCTCTGCATAGCAACCCTGGACTTCCTTGGTGGTCTCCCATCCAAAGACTAACCAGGGCTGACCCTGCTTAGCTTCTGAGCTCTGACGAGATGGGACTGGTCTTGGCCATTCAGGTCAGGGTGAGATGTTCAGAGGCGGCTTGCCATTCCCTGCCTCTGCATAGCAACCCTGGACTTCCTTGGTGGTCTCCCATCCAAGGACTAATGAGGCTGACCCTGCTTAGCTTCTGGGATCCGATGAGAACGGGCTAGTCTGGGCCATCCAGGGCAGGGCATTAAAGTTCTGCTCATTGTGATTTATCTGAGATGGTTCGCTTAGTCAGCCGGGGCATCCCTTGAAGAGACAGTCAGCGGGGTGATGAACTTCTCCAGCCATGAGGTCTGGAGAGGACCTTTTCTTGTGACTCTTGAAGTGCTGTGCTGCCCGGGGCTTTGCAGATCGATGCAAATCTTGGCCAGTCTGCCCCCGGCATCAATCCGTCTCCCTCCGCTTCTTTCCAGAGCCCCCGGTGTTGTACCCCAACCTTTCCGAACTCAACAATTACATGGGGCTCTCCCTTTCCAGCGAGGAGGTCCAGAGTCACCTGGCGCTCATCCCAGCAGGCAGCAGTGTAAGTATTCCCTCCGCAAGCAGCGACTTCTCTTTCCATAGGCTGCTTTTGCGCCATCAATGGCGCACAGAGTAGCGTATGAAAATGTCTGCGACGGTTCTACGTCTTTGGCGTAGTGGTTAAGTGCCAGCCAGTTTGGTGTAGTGGTTAAGTGCGTGGAGAGAATTAGGTTTGATTCCCCACTCCTCCACTTGCACCTGGCTGGATGACCTTGGGCAAGCCATAGTTCTGTCAGAGCTGTTCTCTCAAGGACAGTTGTCTCAGAGCTCTCTCAGCCCCACCCGCCTCCCAGGGTGTCTGTTGTGGGGAGGGGAAGGGAAAGGAGTTTGTAAGCCGCTCTGAGACTCCAAGTGAGTGAAGGGCAGGGTATAAATCCAATCTCCTCCTCCTCTTCTTCTTCTTCTCACCTGTCCACTTTGGGACTCTGGCGAATGAGGAGAAAAGCTCTCTTGACCAGGTGTGGTGTGGAAAGACAGGGCGTCTCTGAGCATTGTGGCACAGGCAGGCAGTGAAGGGTTGCCAATTTCCAGGCGGCACCTGGAAATCTTTTGCTACTACCGCTGACCTCCAGACGACCGAGATCAGTTCCCTCGGAGAAAAGGGCAGCTTTGGAAGGCGGGTTCTCCTGGGCCGCCTTCTTTGCAGTCCTGGGCTCTCCCTGCGTCCTCAGTGAGTGGGCAGCCACACATTCGGGCACCATTTAGCAAATCTTCAGGGGATGCTTGTGCCAGTGGAGGTTGTACCATGAGTCCCAGATTCCTCCTGTAGGAGTCTGCTCATTTTTTTTTTTTTGCCTGATCTCCCTCTCTGCATGGTTGTGGCCCAGCTGTTTGGTGTGAGCGCCAGTCTGGTGTAGTGGTTAAGTGCACAGACTCTAGTCTGGGAGAACCGGGGTTTGATTCCCCACTCCTCCACTTGCACCTGCTGGATGACCTTGGGCAAGCCGTAGCTCTGTACCAGCTGTCCTTGAAAAAGAGCCGTTTCTGTCAGAGCTCTCTCAGCCCCACCTACCTCACAGGGTGCCTGTTGTGGGGAGGGGAAGGGGAAGGAGATTGTAAGCCGCTCTGAGACTCCGAGTGAAGGGCGGGGTATAAATCCAGTCCTTCTAGAGACGATCAGTCCCTCTAGAGAAAATGGCTGCCCTGGAAGGTAGACGCCATGGCATTATATCTTGCTGGGGTCCCCCCAAGCCCACTCTGCCCAGGTTCAACCCCCCAAATCATCAGGAATTTCCCAACCCAGAGTTGGCAACCCTATAAGGACATGGTTTTAATCAGGCCATTGTGCAGATGGGTTTGGGGCTGGGGGAAGAAGAAGAAGAAGAAGAAGAAGAAGAAGAAAAAGAAGGAAGAAGAAGAGGAGGAGGAGGAGGAGGAGGAGGAGGAGATTGGATTTATACCCTGCCCTTCACTACCCAAGGGAGTCTCAGAGTGGCTTACAAACTCCCTTCCCCTCCCCACAACAGACACCCTGTGAGGTAGGTGGGGCTGAGAGAGCTCTTTTCAGAACTGCCCTTGAGAGAACAGCTCTGAGAGAACTTGTGACTGGCCCCAGGTCACCCAGCTGGAGGATTGGGGAATCAAACCCGGTTCTCCCAGATTAGAGTCCGCGCTCTTAAGCACTGCACCAGACTGGCTCTCACCTTCTAGGACGCTCTTGGCAGACGACAGTCGAAGAGCAGTCTGCTGGCTTTCTGCCTGGTCAACCTGTAGATTTGCAAAGCGACCTTCTGGTAAAAGGGCCCCGTGAAAGGCTGCCCTGGAGCCTGCCGGCGGCGGCTTAGAGAAACGGGCGGTCAGGGAAACAAGCCCTGTCCTCCATGTCGCTGACTGGGGTTGCCAACCCCCAGGCGGTGCCAGAAGATCTCCCAGAATCAAGACTGATCGCCAAATGGCAGAGATCAGTTCCCCCGGAGAAAATGGCGACTTTGGAGGGTGGACTCTACGGCATCCTTCATTCATTCATTCACTCATTTTATTAAACTTACGAATCGTTAATTGTTAATTCGTTCTTATCTTGTTACTTGTGAGTTCCGGTTATTGTTGTTGTAATTGTTACACTGATTAATAAACCTGCCAAAAAACTTATGGATCGCCCTCCCTGCAGACCAGGGTGATTAACAACATTTTGGCCTGGGACCTATATGGCCTGGGACCTGCCTACCTGAAGGACCGTCTCTCTCCATATGTTCCCCAGCGAGCACTACGGTCTGGGTCCCAACACCGACTGGCCCTCCCCGGCTTGAAGGAGCCGCGGCTGGCTACAACACGGGCCAGGGCTTTTTCAGTGGCGGCCCCGCACTGGTGGAACGAGCTCCCGGAGAACATCAGGACCCTGCGGGATTTGATGCGGTTCCGCAGGGCCTGTAAAACGGAGCTCTTCCACCAGGCTTTTAAGTAGGGGCCGCCTAAGGTAAACATCTCAGCCCTGGCCCAGTTCCATCTGCCAGCCCATCTGCTGGCACCTCCATCTGCCAACCTGTGTGTGGTCACACAGAGATTTATAGGAATGCTTCTTGGACCCACCTGTGGGTGAATTGAAATGCCGCCAATCTTGTGCAGGCGGTATGGATAGTATTTTAATGTTGGATGTGATGTTTTCTTTTAAATGGACTGTAATTTTAACGTATGTTGTGAGCCGCTCTGAGCCTGCCTTTGGTGGAGAGAGCGGGATATAAATGTAAGAAATAAATAAATAAACAAACATTTTAGACATTTAAAAATACGTTGAGATGTAATTAAAACTGCTGATAACAACAAGAAATCAAAACCCATCAAGATGGCAATATAAACCTCCAATGCTGGTCAGACTGCTGTCTCCGCCTGGCAGGGCAGGGCAGGGTATTGGGGGGGGGGGCATAGAAGAAAGAGAGAGAGAGAGAGAGAGAGAGAGAGAGGGTGCACGCCCAACCCCCAAATCACAGAACAACAGAATCATAGAATTGGGCCTCCAGCGTCATCAACCCCCTGCACAATGCAGGGAATTTAGAAATAACTCCCCCCCACACACCCCCAGCGACCAATGTTCCCTCGAAGCTGTGGAGTCCTGTGAGCAAAAATTCCACTTTGCGAGCTACTGACATTAAAGTGGTGAGCGAGCGATTTGGCTGCTGCATAAAATGAGTTTGCTCTGGAGCCCTCCTCCCTAAGCCAAGACAAAAAGGTATGAGCTGGAGGCTAGAAAACTGTGAGCTAGCTCACACTAACTCAGCTTAGAGGGAACACCGCCAGTGGACCCCCCCCCCCCCTGCTCCATGTCCAGAAGATGACAAATAACCTCCAGGAATCCCGGCCAAACTGGCCAGGAGAAAAACGGCTTCCTGACCCCAAAGTGGCGACTGGCATTTCCCTGGGTGTGTCAGAAAGGCCCACGAGAACCAAGCCCGGAGGCAGCCCTTCCTGCCCTCCCTCTTGTGATCCGCCCAAGTTCACAGAACCTCCAGGTATTTCCCAGCCAGGAGTTGGCAACCCCGTGAGGCTGGCAACCCTGCAAAGAGCTAGGCCAAAGGTTGGTCTCTCTCTCTCACGCACGAATTGTGGCTTCCTGGGCAGGCTGTGGCCTCGGGTGCTCCGGAGCATGGCGGGATGGCGGCCCCCGTGACCGGGAACAACCTGGGGATGCGCCGGGCAGAGATCAAGCCAGGCCTGCGGGAGATCCACCTCTGCAAGGACGAGCGGGGCAAGACGGGGCTGCGGCTGAGGAGTATCGATAAGGTGGGTCTCGGTGTGTGTGTGTGTGTGTGCATGTGTGAAGCTCCCTACGCTGGCTGGACTCTCGGGAGGGACTCCGGTTTCCGTCACAGGCAGGGTGAGAGGAAGCCTGCCCAGACATCTTCGGTTTAGGGCCCAATTGAAGAGTGGGACGGCCTTAGGCAGTGTTGCCAACCTTCAGGTGGGGCCTGGAGATCTCCCGCTATTAAAATCGATCTCCAGGCGACCGAAATCAGTCGCCCTGGAGGAAATGGCTGCTTTGGAGGCTGGACTCGGTGGGCTTGTACCCTGAGGCTCCTCCCCTCCCCAAGCCCCACCCTCTTCAGGCTCCACCCCCAAAGTCTCCAGGTATCTCCCAACCCAGAACTGGCAACCCTACTTGGGGAATTCCTGGAGATTTGGGGGGGAGATTGGGCATGGGGTTTGGGGAGGGGAGGGGGCTCAGGGGGGGGTTATAGTTGTCATTTGGAGATCAGCTGCCATTCCAGGGGATCACCAAGTAGGGCTGCTAACCTCCAGGTGGTGACTGGAGACCTCCTGAGATTGCAACTGATCTCCAGGCAACAGAGATTGAAAATGGCCACTTTGGAGGGTGGATTCTGTGGTATTATACCCCACGGAAGCCCCTCCCAACCCCAAACCCCACCCTCCTGAGGTTCTAACCCTGCAAGCCTCCAGATATTTCCCAGCCCGCAGCTAACAACCCTCTCTCCAGGCCCTACCTGGAAAGGTGCCTTTGACACAGCTGCCCCAGATTAGGAGGCTGGGAATGAAAGAAAGAGCAAGACCCCAAATTTGCGGCTACCTGATAGATTTTGCAAGATGTGATGTCTTAGATAGGTTATTATGTTTGCCGCGCAAGGGGTGAGGGAGATCTTTTCACAGCTTTAATGCCTATAAATAAGGTGAAATGAAATGGTATTAATGTACTCGTATTTTTGTTTATTTCAGTTCTGATGGGACCCTAGACAAGGCTGGTCTCTTAAGGGCTTTTGTGCTCACCAAGGAAAAAAGAAAAATTATTGTACCTTATGCCATTTATATAGGAATCACGGTCCTTACACAGTGATATATTTTTTTTTGTATTCCTGCCTGGATGTTGACAACCTAGACAATCAGGGTTTTGTTAACACCCCCCCCACCCATATATACTGAGCAGTCATGTCTCCTAGAGGAAGCTTGCCTCTCCGGAATACTTCCTGGTCTATCCAGGCAGCCAGCGAGTGGTTGCAGCTGCTGGTGTGGCCTTGGGCCAGTCACAAGTTCTCTCAGAGTTGTTCTCTCAAGGGCAGTTCTCGAAAGAGCTCTCTCAGCCCCACCTACCTCGCAGGGTGTCTGTTGTGGGGAGGGGAAGGGAAAGGAGTTTATAAGCCACTCTGAGACTCCTTCGGGTCGTAAAGGGTGGGGTATAAATCAAATCTCCTCCACTTGCAGCTGCTGGTGTGACCTTGGGTCAGTCACAGAGCTGTTCTCTCAAGGGCAGTTCTCGAAAGAGCTCTCTCAGCCCCACCTACCTCACGGGGTGTCTGTTGTGGGGAGGGGAAGGGAAAGGAGATGGTAAGCCGCTCTGAGACTCCTTCGGGTAGCGATGGGCGGGGCATAAATCCAATCTCCTCCTCCTCCACTGTTTGATCTGTGTTCAGCAACCGGGTGAGGAGGGGAATGCAGAAGTGTTTTTTCTTAGTATGGCATCCTTGGTAGAGTTGCCAGCCTCCAGGGGATGTCTGGAGATCTTTCGCTGTTACGATTTATTTCCAGACGACAGAGATCAATTCCCCTGGAGAAAATGGCTGCTTTGGAGGGTGGGCTCTGCGGCCTTGTAGCCTGTTGAGGCCCCTCCCTTCCCCAAGCCCCGCCCTCCTCCCCAGGCTCCACCCCCCTGATCTCCAGGAATTTCTCCACCCAGAGCTGGCCACCCTCCGGGCCCCGTGTCCCAAATGAAGCATGAGCCTGCTTCTCACACGCCACTTCTCCTCTTCCGCAGGGGGTGTTTGTCCAGCTGGTCAAGGCCAACTCTCCGGCAGCCCTGGTGGGCCTGCGCTTTGGGGATCAGGTCCTCCAAATCGACGGGAAGGACTGCGCCGGATGGAGCACCGACCGGGCGAAAAAGGTGCTGAAGAGGGCCTCCCCGGAGAGAATCACCATGGTTGTTCGAGACAGGTGAGCACCGGGGCATGGAGATCGGGGTCGGGCCGACTGCCCTCTGGGGTCGCTGGCCCCACCCCAAATGGCTGCCCTTCGTCACGGGCAAGGAAGGATCCCATCCAATGCCCTGGGAAAACCAGAACTGAATGGCCGGCTGCTTGGTCTTGCATGCCCTCTGCATCAGCTTCTCTGACAGTCAAGGGCATCAGAACGTAAGAGGAGCCACGTTGGATCAGGCCAGTGGCCCCTCCAGTCCAACACTCTGTGTCACACAGTGGCCAAAACCCAGGGGCCATCAGGAGGTCCACCAGCAGGGCCAGAACTCCAGAAGCCCTCCCACCGTTGCCCACCGAGCACCAAAAAGACAGAGCATCTCTGCCCCAGACAGAGTGTTCCAGCTCTGTGGCAGAGCCCCTGCTTTGCAACGAGAAGGTGTCCAGGTTCAATCCCCGGCATCTCCTGCTAAAAAGGACCAGGCAGGAGACGAAGTGGAAGTCCTCCGCCTGAGACCCTGGAGAGCTGCTGTCGGTCTGAGAGCCAGTTTGGTGTAGTGGTGAAGTGCGCGGACTCTAATCTGGGAGAACCGGGTTTGATTCCCCCCCCCCCCTCACATGCAGCTGCTGGTGTGACCTTGGGCAAGCCATAGCTCTGTACCAGCTGTTCTCTCAAGGACAGCTTGGGAAAGAGCTCTCTCAGCCCCACCTCCCTCACAGGGTGTCTGTTGTGGGGAGGGGAGGGGAAAGGAGTTTGTAAACCGCTCTGAGACTACAAGTGAAGGGCAGGGTATAAATCCAATCTCTTCTTCTTCTTCTCTTCTGAGTAGACCAGACTGACTTTGATGGGCCAAGGGTCCGATTCAGTAGAAGGCAGCTTCATGGAGCAAATTTGAGTTTCTCCACCTGGGCTGCAAATCTTTCCTCGGCCGTCCTTGTGCATCGGGGTGGCCGCCACCAGCACCGCAAACGTCCCCCTCCCCTTAGTCGCCACAGAGGGGAAAGTACGAATGGTTTGCAGAAGTGTGTGGCTGAGCTTGGGATCTGAGGGTCAAGCTAACAAAATAAGTTCTCATAAAAATACAAATATTTATTATGGCGTCTTCTGCTAATTTAAAGACTCTATGGCTAAAAATCATCTGTATAAATTAGACTACCATATTTTTCGCTCCATAACATGCACCCGACCATAAGACGCACCTAGCTCCGCTCGGTGCCGTGGCTTGGGAAAGGTGAGGGGGGGTTTAAGACGCACACACTCCCCCCCCACTTTTTTTGGGAGAAAAAGTGAGTCTTATGGAGCAGATTATATAATTTCTATTTCGGGCAGAACAATTTGGAGACCCTGTGCAGTTACCATGAGAGATTATCCATGGTCCGCTGTGTAAACTTTTAGCAGCTGCACATCACATGAAGAAGAAGAAGAAGAGATTGGATTTAGACCCCGCCCTCCACTCCCCAAGGGAGTCTCAGAGCAGCTTACAAACTCCTTTTCCCTTCCCCTCCCCGCAACAGGCACCCTGTGAGGTAGGTGGGGCTGAGAGAGCTCTTTCCCAAGCTGTCCTTGAGGGAACAGCTGGTCCAGAGCTATGGCTTGCCCAAGGTCATCCAGCCAGGTGCAACATGAGGCAACAATGGCAAAAATTTCCTGTTTATTTTAAATTTATTATTATGGGCATTTGGTATATAACAATTTGGCTTTTTCCCTCTCCCTTTTGATAATTCTAGAAAGCGACACCTGGCTCTAAATACAGTCTTTTTTCATATATTTATTTCTGGGTGCGTGTTGTCTTACCACAGTAATATTGACCACTGACGAAGGCCCGAAGGGGCCGAGACGCGTATGGTCCACTGGTCATAAGATATGCCCATCAACTGTATATGTACAACTATCAGCTCTGTGTGTCAAAAGTTTTAAGAGTCTGACATTTGGACCATTGCTTTTAACCCGTTTTATCTTTTATCAATGTGTGTACAGTGCTCCCTCTAAGCTGAGTTCGTGTGAGCGAGCTCACCGTTTTTTAGCCTCCGGCTCACACGTTTTTGTCTCTGCTCGGGAAGGAGGGCTCCAGAGCAAACTCATTGATGCAGCCGCCAAGTCACTCGCTCGCAACTTTAATGTCAGCCGCTCACAAAGTAGAATTTTTGCTCACCAGACTCCACAGTAGGGTTGCCAAGTCTGGGTTGGAAAATACCTGGGGACTTTGGGGGTGGATCCAGGAGGGGCTGGGGTTTGGGGAGGGGAGGGGCCTCAGCATGGTACAATGCCATAGAGTCCACCCTTCAAAGCAGCCATTTTCTCCAGGGGAGCTGATCTCTATCGGCTGGAGATCAGTTGTAAAAACGGGAGATCCCCAGGCCCCACCTGGAGGCTGGCAACCCTACTCCACAGCTCAGAGGGAGCACGGGTTGGAGGGTGGACTCTATGGCATTAATGCCTCACTGAGGTATTCAGTGTTCCCTCTCAGCTGAGTGAGTGTGAGCTAGCTCACGGTTTTTTAGCCTCCCGCTCACAGATCGTTTGTCTTAGCTCGGGAAGGAGGGCTCCCGAGCAAACTCGTTCATGCAGTAACCAAATCGCCCGCGCACAACTTTAATGCCAGGAGCTCACAAAGTCGCATTTTTGCTCACAAGACTCTGCGGCTTCGAGGGAGCATTGACCAGAATAAATATTTGTATTTTTATAATAACTTATTGCGTTAGCTTGACCCTCTAGGATCGCAGCCATATTTTGGGTTGAGTTCCCCCCCCCCCCGCTTTTTCCCCTTGGTTTTTGGCTGAGCTTGTGTCAATCTCTCCGGCCCCTTCTTCCGCTTGTGCTCCTTGTATCCCAGGCCTTTCCAGCGCACGGTGACCCTGCACAAGGACAGCTCCGGCCACGTGGGCTTCATCATCAAGAAGGGGCAGGTCGCCTCCATCGCCAGAGGGAGCTCCGCGGCTCGGAACGGGCTCCTCACCAACCACTACGTCTGCGAGGTCAATGGACAGAACGTCGTTGGGCTCAAGGTGAGGATCCCGTCCAGCAAGGGTGTTGGCAGCAGTGGTCGTGGCGAAGGGACAAATTCATTCAGGACAAGTAAATATCTCAAGCCCTGACTTGGATGTTCGAGGCTAGCCCAATCTTGTCAGATTTCAGAAGCTAAGCGGGGTCGGCCTTGGTTAGTACTTGGATGGGAGACCACCAAGAAACACCAGGGTTGCTACTTGGAGGCAGGCAACGGCCAACTGCCTTGGTTTAACTCTGCACTGACCTGAATGGCCCAGGTTAGCCCAACCTCATCAGATCTCGGAAGCTAAGCAGGGTCAGCCTTGGTTAGTACTTGGATGAGAGACCACCAAGGAAGCCCAGGGCTGCTATGCAGAGGCAGGCAACGGCAAACCGTTTCTGAATGGCTCTTGCCTTGAAAATCCCATGGGGTCATCATACATTGGCTGCGACTTGATAGTGCTTCACACACACACACACACATACACACACACACACACACACACACACACACACAGCAATCTTCCAAAGCCTTAAGGACTAGAAACTTGTGCATTTGGTATACCCAGGGGTCCGTTGGAGGGGGAGCGCACAGGAGCGCAGCTCCAGGAGTAAGGAGCCCAGGGGGCGGGCACATGACCAAGCCCCGCCCCCTCCTTGGCTTCCCCGAGCAGTGCAGAGGCGCAGCGCCCTGGGGAAAGCCCTGCTAGGGTCTT
Source organism: Lepidodactylus listeri (assembly GCA_029233225.1). Classification (NCBI taxonomy): domain Eukaryota; kingdom Metazoa; phylum Chordata; class Lepidosauria; order Squamata; family Gekkonidae; genus Lepidodactylus; species Lepidodactylus listeri. The sequence goes on from JARCFY010000002.1 coordinate 6,257,334, forward strand.
TATTGTTTTTAATCTTTTGTTTTAATATTGATAATTTTATCATTGTTCCTTTTATGACTGTGTGCTGCTTTTCCAGAGACTTGCTCAAGGTGGCATATAAATTTTCTAAGTATACCATTTTTTATCTGGGCACATGGCACATAAGTACTGGAGAAATCTCACCAACTCTTCAGCAGCTTCCACCCCATCAGTTTGGTGTAGTGGTCAGGAGTTGGACTCTAATCTGGGAGAACCGGGTTTGATTCCCCACTCCTCCACATGCAGCTGCTGGTGTGACCCTGGGCCAATCACAAGTTCTCTCAGAGCTGTTCTCTCATGAGCAGTTCTCAAAAGACCTCTCTCAGCCCCACCTACCTCACAGGGTGTCTTGTTGTGGGGAGGGGAAGGGGAAGGGATGGGTGGTGCACATGTCCTGGGTATCTCAAGTCTACTTGAAACCTGGTGGTTTCAAGGGAGCAGGAAGAGAATGAGGGTGTGTTCTTGACGCTTCTTTTTATTGCACAAAGTATTGGATGGGGAAGGGAAGGGAGGAAGAGCAGGTCATTTTCACTCACCTGTGGAGTGGAGCCTGAGGGGTGGGTGTTGCCTTCTGACACACTTCCAGTATGTTAGGGGGTGTGGCATATGCAAATCAGTTATGCAAATGAGTTATGCTAATGAGCTCCTGCACCTTTTTTTCTACGAAATGACCCCTGGGTATACCATAAAGTACTGAAGCATCCACCCCCTGTAGCCATTCTGTTCCTCAGAGTCCACCCTCCAAAGTTCCTGTTTTCTCCAGGGAACGGGTCTCTGCAGTCTGGAGATATGCTGTAATTCCAGAAGATCTCTAAACCCCACCTGGGATCTGATGAAAAAGAGCTTTCCTTGTGAAAGCTTATGTCAGGAAAATTTTGTCGGTCTCGAAGGTGCCTACCGGACTCAAATTTTGTTCTGCTACTACAGACTAACACGGCTGCCCACCTGAAACAGGCCCCACCTAGAGGCTGGGAACCCTACTGAGGATTAGAAATGTGGAGCTGGAAGGTACACCAAAAGGGTCATCTAGTCCAACCCCCTGCACAATGCAGGGAATTCACAAATAACTCCCCCACATAAACCCCCAGTGACCCCTGCCCCATGCCCAGAAGATGGCCAAAAATAAACCCCTCCAGGATCCCCGGCCAAATTGGCCCAGAGAACAATTGCTTCCTGACCAATTGCTCCCTCTAAGCTGTGGGGTCCTGTGAGCAAAAATGTGTGATCCAGAGCCTAAAAAACTTAGAGGGAACACTGTTCCTGAGCCCCAAAGTGGTGATTGGCATTTCCCTGGGCGTGTAAGGAAGGGCCGCGAGAACTAAGCACTGAGGCTTCTACTTTGTGAGCTCCTGGCATTAAAGTTGTGGGCGAGCGATTTGGCTGCTGCATACATTAGTTTGCCCTGGAGCCCTCCTTCCTGGGCTAAGACAAAAAACGTGTGAGCCGGAGGCTAAAAAACCGTGAGCTAGCTCACGCTGACTCAGCTTAGTGGGGACGCTGGCCAGGACATGAAGGACTGCCGTGGCTCTGGAGCTTTTTGAAAGTATTTCTGAAGCGAGGTACAAGTCGGTTATAGGAGTCGGCCGGATCCTGCAGCGTGAGGAAACTTCTGCTGTCAGCAGACCAGAATTGTAGTATCTAAGCCCGAGTTTATGTTCTGTGAGGTTCTTTTGTGCTGTGAAGTTGTGGCTCAGAAAACCTCTCAGCGCCTGTGGAGAGTGATCTCTTCTGCTCTCCTTCCTCCAGGACAGGGACGTCACGGACATCCTGGCCAATACCGGTGACATCATCACCCTCACCCTCATCCCCGCGGTGATCTACGAGCACATGGTCAAAAAGTAAGCAACTCACGAGAGCCGGCGCAGTGCAGCACCTGGGTTGCCAGCTCTGGGTCGGGAAATACCTGGAGATTTGGGGGGAGAGGAGGCTGGGGAGGGTGGGGCTTGGGGAAAGGAAGGCCTTCAGTGGGGTACAGTGCCATAGAGGCCACCCTCCAAAGCAGCCATGTTCTCCAGGGAAAAGGATCTCTTCGGGGGTGGGGTTTCCCCGCCGGCCGAATGCGGGGGATCCCCCGCCCCCCGGGCTGACTTGGCAGCCCTATATGGTAGGCGTGATCTACTATATCTGAAAAAAAAAAAAAACCACTGCAATTTTTAAGGAATGCATGCACAATTCTATTTGGAATTACAAAAATACCCCTCTCATTAACTGTTCGTTAAAGATGCAGGACAAGGACAAGTTGAATTTAAACATAGGAAGTGCTAAAGACTGGGTTCTTGCGCGTAGAATCAGTGATGCAGCACAGTGAACAGCTCTGGTTTATTACACACTAAACACCAAAAGCGATAATCACAGTAACAGATAACAAGAATACAAGAGCACTGTTATGATGCAGAGACACAATTTGTATCAATACATACAAAGAAAATGTCTATTACAGTATTGCAATAGGATACAAAGCCCACAGTATAAGTATGTCTTTAACACTCAAAGCATAAAGCTCACAATATCTTCAAGAACATGTCTTCAAGAAAAAATTTTCAGAGCACAGTATCCAGTGAAGGAAGACGAAGATGCCAGCTTTTTCTCTTCGTTTCACTAATGCTTCCTCAGTGAACTGAATACAAAATAGACACATCCAATGTAACACATGTTAATAAAAATAACAATAAACATTCAACAAGAGGTGTACTTCCATTAATTATAAATTCTTGTAGTACCTCAATTCTCAATACATGAAGCACAAAAGTGCTAGACTCAACTTCCAACTGGATCAAATTCCCCAAAGAGTTCAGTGTCCAGAATTTATTACCTAAACAAGAAGCACAGCTGTACTTAGACGAAGAGAAAAAGCTGGCATCTTCGTCTTCCTTCACTGGATACTGTGCTCTGGAAGGATTTTTTCCTGAAGACATGTTCTTGAAGATATTGTGAGCTTTATGCTTTGAGTGTTAAAGACATACTTATACTGTGAGCTTTGTATCCTATTGCAATACTGTAATAGACATTTTCTTTGTATGTATTGATACAAATTGTTTCTCTGCATCATAACAGTGCTCTTGTATTCTTATTACACACTAACACAAGACAAGCACATCGCCAGTGGCCAACGTATATGCAGACCCACCACAATGCTTAACCCCACACCCCCGTCCTACCAGAGGGTTTGAATTTCCCATTGGTGTACTATTGGTGTTTACTAGGATCCTTGGCCCCTATTGTGTTCGGGGACCAAGCTCGGGACTCAAGTCGTTCGCCCCCTAGTGGCACTTAGCGGACACAACACACACCCCTTAGTTCAGAGTGTGCCTAAGACACATAGTCCTTTAAGTAGGCCGGCACTCCCCTGGGAATGCCGGGGTACCTGGACTGGGGTTTCCAGAGCTTCCTCTAGTGGACCGTCTGGGCGTGCACGGCAGCTGCGTGGAATCCGCTCCAGTCTCTGGAGCGGAGGGCACCACCACATTGCTAGCTTCTGGAGCTGGAGGCAGTGAAGGCTCATCAACTCTCCCTTCGGGGAAGTCTACGCCGATGTCTGTCTCCTCTGGAAGTTGCTCTTCGGGAGCCACTGTCTCCTGTCTCTCCAGGGATGTGGGAAGCAGGCGCCTCCACAGCTGCTCCACATGTTTCTGCAGGACCTGGCCATCCTCTGTGGAGACCTCATACGAAGCCGGCCCTGTTGGATGAATGACCCGGCCTGCCAGCCAAGGAGGCCCCTTCCCAAAGTTCCTTAGGAAGACGGGGTCTTCTGGAAAGAACCCCCTGGGAGCCTTGACTTGCCCGGATAGCCGCTGCGACTTGGGGGCTCGATCTGAGTGCAGCCTGTCTAGCAGGAAGGTGGGCTGCCGGCCCATCAGGAAACCGTATGCGGTTAACCACATAAATCTCCATTTCGAGCCTTCGTCAGGCCGTAATCGTATGGTAAAGCCAGGAAAGAGCTGAGGGGACTACTGCGGGACATCCACAGGCGCTTCTCCTCTGGTCCCAGTGGCACTCCACCACTCAGGCGTTACACCAAGCTGAGGAGCTCTGCTACTTCCCTTGACAGGAAGGCCTATTCGGTGTTCCAACCGGCTCCACAAAGTCAAAAGCCAGAGGGTCAAGGGAAATAGCAGAGTTCTTCAGCTTGCTAAAACAACTGAGTGGTAGAGTGCAACTGGAAACAGAGGAGAAGCAGTTGTGCACGTCCTAGGAGAACATAAGAGAACGTAAGAGAAGCCACTGTTGGATCAGGCCAGTGGCCCCTCCAGTCCAACGCTCTGTGTCGCACAGTGGCCAGAAACACCAGGTCCCATCAGGAGGTCCACCAGTTGGGCCGGGACACTAGAAGCCCTCCCACTGTTGCCCCCCCAGCACCAAGAATACAGAGCATCCCTTGCCCCAGACTGAGAGTTCCTATCTGTACCTTGTGGCCAATAGCCACTGATGGACCTCTGCTCCATATAAGAACATAAGAGAAGCCACTGTTGGATCAGGCCAGGGGCCCCTCCAGTCCAACGCTCTGTGTCGCACAGTGGCCAGAAACACCAGGTCCCATCAGGAGGTCCACCAGTGGGGCCAGGACACTAGAAGCCCTCCCACTGTCTCCTGGCTTTCCCGTATGATTACGGCCTGTCGAAGGGTCGAAACGGAGATTTGCCTGGGGCGTCCGCTGCCGTGGTTAATACTGTGTGGTTACCCTCATGCATGATGGTTTAGCTTCATATGTTTAAATTCAATTTGTACTCGTACTGCATCTTTAAAGAATAGTTAACAAGAGCTTTTTTTGGTCATTTCAAATAGAATTTTGTGCAGGTGCCTTAGAAATTACAGCGTTTCACCGGCAGGCTGGCAGCCCGACCAATGGCTGAGCGTGTGGCTGAGTGGGCAAGCCCCGCGATCACTACCCACTAGTCCAGTTACTAGCTTGGCTCATTTGGCCGCGGTTATCATCATCCGGAGTGGGGGACAGCTGACACCCGGAGCCGGTGAACATGGGGTTCATATATGACGCCATCTGAAAAGGATTGAGCACTTTATTCTTATTGTTTGGAATGTTTTATTGTCTTTTAGCAGATTTTAACTGTATTTATATATATCTTGGCTTGCCAAGTTGTGTACTCCGCTCTGAGCCTGCATAAATATTGTCTAAGGTTGGAAGAACGCTCTTGGATCTAGCCACAGACTCCCCCAGCCCGATTCAGAATTGGGCCTCGCAAACCGAGCTCTTTAGCCCCAGGTCAGGAAATAGCCGGTTCTTCCGTCGGCTTCGTAAGGCTGTGTTGTTCCGCTTTATAAAACCCAGGCTTGATTCTCTGTCTCTCTTTCTTTCTCCTGTCAGGCTTTCTCCGGGGCTTGTGAAAGCGTCGATGGATCACTCCGTCCCTGACGTCTAAAACTGGCAAAGGTTTCCATACACGCCTCCTCTCTCTTATGACATAAAACCCCACGGATAACGCCAGGATAACTTGAAGGACCGGCGCTTCTCCTCAAAGAATATTTAGCGGCGAAGAGAGACCCGACCGATTCCTTAATGCTTTCACTGATTCTTTGCAGAATTCTCAGGTGCCAGGATATACAGTTGTGTATGCCAGGGTATATAGCGATTGTAAGGAAGTCGGCAGCCTACTCTCATTTATACTTAACCTGGACTTTAGGGGCTCTGGCTCTTTGATAGAGATGCGCTATGTCCTGTTGTTGGCCAGCCAGAGGAACTGGTTGGCCCCTGTGTGAGACAGGAGGCTGGACTAGATGGACCACTTCTCTGACCCAGCAGGGTTCTTCTGATGTTCTTAAATGAAGGTCTCAGCCTCTCTGCCCTGTTGTTGGCCCTCCAGAGGAACTGGTTGGCCACTGTGTGAGACAGGATGCTGGACTAGAGGGACCACTGGTCTGATTCAGCAGGCCTCTTCTGATGTTCTTCTGAAGGCCTCGGCCTCTCTGCCCTGTTGTTGCCCCTGCAGAGGAACTGGATGGCCTCTGTGTGAGATGGGATGCTGGACAAGGTGGACTACTGGTCTGACTAGGGTTGCCAAGTCCAGGTTGAAAAATACCTGGGGACTTTGGGGGTGGAGCCAGGAGAAGGTGGGGTTTGGGGAGGGGAGGGGCTTCAGCATGGTATAATGCCATAGAGTCTACCCTTCAAAGCAGCCATTTTCTCCAGGGGAGCTGATCACTGTCAGCTGGGGATCAGTTGTAAAAGCTGGAGATCCCCAGGCCTCACCTGGAGGATGGGAACCCTAGGTGTGACCCAGCAGGGCTCTTCTGATGTCCTTAGGAAGGCCTTGGCCTCTCTGCCCTGTTGTTGGCCCTGCAGAGGAACTGGTTGGCCACTGGGTGAGACAGGACGCTGGACTAGATGGACCACTGGTCTTACCCAGCAGGGCTCTTCTGATGTTCTTATGAAGGCCTCAGCCTCTCTGCCCTGTTGTTGTCCCTCCAGAGGAACTGGTTGGCCATTGTGTGAGACAGGACGCTGGACTAGATGGACCACTGGTCTGATCCAGTGGGGCTCTTCTTACATTCTTACAATCTGCTTTGCAAACAGAAGGTCACGGTTTCAATCCCTGTCTTCTCCAGCTAAAATATCAAGCAGCAGGTAAGGTGGAAGACCTTGACCTGAGACTCTGGAGGGCATCAGCGAGGCTGAGAAGACGATACTGACCCGAACAGACCAGGGATCAGGTTCCGCAGAAGACTGCAGCAGGTGTCCAGCCTACATTCGGTGTCCAGGTCACACAACCATGTCACTCTATGGGGCCTATAATTTTGTTGAATAGCAGGCTGGCTGTGGTCTGGCACAAGCCCCATTTTTAAAAAACTAGAATCCTTGCGACCCACTGATGTGTTTTAAGATTGAGGTGGGTGGCCATGTTCATCTGATATGTACGTACCTGGGGAAGTGTGCATGCACACAAAAGCATATACCCAGAATAAAACTTCGCTGGTCTTGGTGTCGTGGTTAAGTGCGCGGACTCTAATCTGGGAGAACCGGGTTTGATTCCCCACTCCTCCACTTGCACCTGGCTGGATGACCTTGGGCAAGCCATAGTTCTGGCACAGCTGTTCTTGAAAAAGAGCAGTTTCTGTCAGAGCTCTCTCAGCCCCACCTCCCTCGCAGGGTGTCTGTTGTGGGGAGGGGAAGGGAAAGGGGTTTGTAAGCCGCTCTGAGACTCCTTCAGGTAGTGAAGGGCGGGGTATAAATCCCATCTCTTCTTCCTCTCTTCTTGTGACTGACCCAAGGCCACACCAGCAGCTGCATGTGGAGGAGTGGGGAACCAAACCCTGTTCTCCTAGATTACAGTCCGTGCTCCTAACCACTACACCAACTGGTTCTAAACTACTGTGTTTAGCTCAGTGAAAGTACAATCTTACGATGTCATTTTTGTATAATTGAATGTGTCATGTTAAGGCTTATGCTTTTTAGACTTCCAGTGGGTTCTACGGCCCGGATCCTCTTGCACTGTCGGTGGAATGCCCCATCCGTCGATTTTATCGACTCGTTCTCTGTAATCTGCCTCGAGTCCAAGTGAGAAAAATGGACTAGAAAGGGCACCAAACAAACAAACAAACAAACAAACAAGCAGGAATTGGTCAGTTGTCTGCTGTCAGCGAATGCTGCCGTCCCCTGCCCAGGAGGTGGGATGGCTGTACCTGTGACATCAGTACTGTGGAATGTTATGTTATAGCTCTCATGGCATGCTTATCGCTCCCCCCTTCTCCTCAACCTCGGGAGGCTGTTGGTGCCGGCTCATGTATCTTTTCTCCAGTCTGGCTATAGGTTTCCCACTTATTTCCTGGGAACTGTAAACCAGTAGATTAAGCGCCTTTTTCCTGACCTAATGATTGGTTACAGTCTTTGAATTCTGTACTGGTTTCAACGGTGCCTGCCATTACTACCACAAGAAGTGCAGACGACCATAGCAGACCTTTCTCAATAAAGCTTTTCCTGCCTAAGGACACTTGTTGTCGACTGACTCTGTGGGACTCTCACATCTGAAAGGGGATTGCAAACTACCTTGCGCCCATACTTGACTTAGTCCAAGCAGAAGTGCAAATTGCTCCGGCATGTACAAAACTGGGCCTTCCCCTGATCCTGCGCATTGCTTTGCAGACCCACATCGATCAGCAGTGGAACAATGAAGGTCAGCATGAGGGTCCCCGAGGACCAGTCATCCATGTGCCGATCCCAGTATTCCTCGGTGGGCACATCCTCATGGGGTGACTCATCCCTGAATTGGCCTCTGCCACCATGCCAACCTCTCCTGCGAGGATGGCAAGCAGCAGAAACTCCTCCCCTTTCCCTCTTGAGTTTAGAAATTAACAAGAGGCGGGACCCACAATACTCATGGCGGGGGGGGGGGGCGGGAGAAGGAGCTCCATCAGGAGGAGGAAGAAGAAGCAGCCACAGGTAAGCCTCCCTCCCCAGGCAATGATGGCAAGGCTTGGGCTGCCAATCCTTCCCCCCCCCCCGCACCAATGGCGAGGCCCGTGTGGCTCTGAGCCACCGGGCCCGCCAAGCTCCCCCCCTCAGTTCTGATGGTGAGGCCCAGGCCCGCTGATTCCCCCCCCCCCCGGGCACCGGTAGTGAGGCCACAGCGGCTCCCAGCCGCCGTCCCACCGAAGTTCCCAGAGCATTCTCTGTGCATGCACAGGGAACAGTCTTTTACTTTTTGGAGGATTTAAATATCCCCCGTATAGTTTTATAAACTTTTAGGATTCTTCTGCTCACCTGGGGAGTCCCCCAAGTGTGCAGGAAAATCTCTCTGCCCCCCAGGTGCCCCCCCCCCCGATGTGCAGATTTAGATATCCGCACGCATGGGGGCACTTACATAAGAACATAAGAGAAGCCAGTGTTGGATCAGGCCAGTGGCCCATCCAGTCCAACACTCTGTGTCACACAGCGGCCAAAAACACCAGGTGCCCCTAGGAGGTCCAGCAGTGGGGCCAGGACACTGGAAGCCCTCCCACTGTTGCCCCCCCTGTCAAGCACCAAGAATACAGAGCATCACTTGCCCCAGACATAAGAACATAAGAGAAGCCAGTGTTGGATCAGGCCAGTGGCCCCTCCAGTCCAACACTCTGTGTCACACAGCGGCCAAAAACACCAGGTGCCCTCAGGAGGTCCACCAGTGGGGCCAGGACACTAGAAGCCCTCCAACTGTTGCCCCCCCCCCCAGCACCAAGAATACAGAGCATCACTTGCCCCAGACTGAGAATTCCTATCTATACCTTGTGGCTAAGAGCCACTGATGGACCTCTGCTCCAGATTTTATCCAACTCCCTCTTGGAAGCCGTCCATGCTTGTAGCCGCCGCCACCTCCTGTGGCAGTGAATTCCACGTGTGAATCACTCTTTGGGTGAAGAAGGACTTCCTTTGATCTGTTCTAACCTGACTGCTCAGCAATTTAATGGAGTGCCCACAAGTTCTTGGCTATTAGATATATAGATTGGTTTTCCTTTCCTTTGGAAGTAGCAGGAAGCCAGTCTCAATGGCCTGCTAGTTCACAGCTAATGGCCGGGTAGGAAATCTACCTGAGGGATTTGGTGCTAGGAAGCCTCCAGGTGATTCCTGGAGATTTCCCAGAATGCCTTCCAGGAGGGCACCCAGAATGCACCTGTGTGTCCCAGGAATGCACCTTGTGACCTGGGCAGACCAGGTCAAAGGGGTGGAGGGAGAAATGTGAAGTGGGTGGAGAGACACAGGTTTAATAATAATAATAATAATAATAATAATAATAGATTGGATTTATACCCCGCCCTTCACTACCCAAGGGAGTCTCAGAGCGGCTTACAAACTCCTTTCCCTTCCCCTCCCCACAACAGGCACCCTGTGAGGTAGGTGGGGCTGAGAGACTTCTGACAGAAACTGCTCTTTTCCAAGAACAGCTGTGCCGGAACTACGGCTTCCCCAAGGTCATCCAGCAGGTGCAAGTGGAGGAGTGGGGAATCAAACCCGGTTCTCCCAGTTTAGAGTCCGCACACTTAACCACTACACCAGACTGGTCTCCAAAGAGGAGAACTCTCTCTTTCTCTCTTGGTGCTGTACCCTCAACAAGAGGGGCCAGGCTGGTCACTGTTGCAGCCATCTTTCTTCAGACCATGAGGCCTTTCAGGTAGATGGGACAACAAGGGAAAAGACCTGCAATGTTTTTAAGCTTTAAGTGCCTGCTCTATATTTTAACGTCTAGTTAGTGCATCTGTAGGATCCTGGGAAAGACTGAAGGTCACTGAAGAAGGGGACGGTGAAGGATGAGATGGCTTGACATTGTTAATGATGCAACCGGCATGAAGCTGAGCAAACTCCGGAGGATGATGGAAGACAGGAAGGCCTGGTGTGATGTGGTCCGTGGGGTCGGGAAGAGTCTGACTCGACTGTGCGACTGAACGACAAAAGGAAACAGGGAAAGGAGGATGCGTTTCTAACCAAATTCTCTTTGCATTCCGTCTGCTGAACTGGTGCCGTGTTTAAGCGAGCTTGTAAATATTTTACTTTTAATGAATTCCTTTTTGACTTCGAAGGCTTGGCCTTTCATCTGTGTACCACGTAGACCCCCCAACTGCTGTGGCCATGCTCTCGTAAGAGGGACCCCCAGGGAGGAGGCAAGCGATAGTGTGCAAGTTGCCGACTCTCCAGGGGAGCCCCAAAGCAGCATTTGGTCCCTGTGGTAACCAAGCACTGGGTAGCAGGCAGGGGCATAGCCAGAAAATTTTGAGTGGCAGGCCACTGGAAAATCTGAGGGGTAGGGGAGGGAGGAGTAAGGGGGGAAGAGAGATCCCAGCAGGCAGGCAAAGAAGAGAAGGCTCTTTCCTTACCTGCTGGTCACACTCCATTTGCCTTGGCTGCTACAGGAGAAGGAGAGCTGGCTGGCCAATGTGATTAATACTTAGCAGGGCTATTTTGGAGGCGGAACACACCGGAACAGCGTTCTGGCTGGTGTCCGACCCACCCCTCCCCTCCCCTCCGGCGGGAAAGGGCCCTGAACCCCCGGTCTCCATGAGGAGTTCGGGTGTCTGGTGCCTTTCAGCTCCTGGTAAGTGCTGGCCCGGCGGAGCTCCCCCACATGCGCCAAGGCATGCAAGCTAAACCTTTAAAGCCCTAAATGGCCTGGGTCCGACCTACCTGAGGGACCGCCTTTCCCTGTATGTACCCCGGAGAGCACTACGGTCTGGGGCCCAACACTGGCTGACTACACCTGGCCCCAGAGAAGCCAGGCTCACTACCACGAGGGGGAGGGCTTTCGCAGTGGCGGCCCCTATCTGGTGGAATGATCTCCCGGAGGAGATAAGGGCCCTGCGGGATTTAGTGCAGTTCCGCAGGGCCTGTAAGACGGAGCTCTTCCGCCAGGCATTTGAGTAGGGGCTGCCACTTCCATCTTCCCTCCCCCTCCCTGTTTTTCTCCCGCGGTATACCTATTAAAGCCTGACCGCTACTTGTACCATCTACCACGAGGAAACAGGGGCTCCGGAGTGATTAGGATGCCGCCATCTGAATTTTTAGGATTGAGTGTTGAGCACTTTAGATTGTTAATTATGTTTTTGTGTGGTTTTAACATAATGTTTTATATTGTTTTAAGTTTTAGTATGTTTTGGAATCCTGGGGTACCAGGTCTTGTACGCCGCTCTGAGCCTGCAATCGTGGGGAGAGCGGCTTAGAAATCAAATAAATAAATAAATAAATATAAATAAGAGAGGCAGGGGGGATGCAGAGAGGCATTTAAATGCCTCCCTGGGGCTTCCTCCGCCTTCCTCTTCCTCGGCTCCCATTAAGTGCGGGGAGCTGGAGGGAAAGGGCTCTGCACGCCTTCTGGCTTCCTGCACTTAAAGGGGCTCCCTTTACGTGCAGGGAGCCGGTCTTTCTGGTGGGGGTGTGTGTGGCAGTGGTGGGGGCTTGAGCAGGGGGTGGGAGAGCCTCCCTCCGTCCCCATCTCTTTGCCCTCTTTCTTTCCCTCCTTCTTCCATTCTCTCTTTCCCTCCTTTCCTTCTCTTTTCCTTTCCCTCTTTTCCTCCTTCTTTCCTTCTCTCTCTCTTTCAGCGCTGTCAGGGGTGTGGCCTAACATGCTAATGAGATTCTGCTGTTGGTTGTGGCCTCTTACGCTAATGAGTTCCCGCTGGGCTTTTTCTACAAAAAGAGCCCTGATACTTCGTATGTGCTCTGTGCGACAGTAGCCGCAGGCCTCACCTGCCCACTATTGTAACAGAGCGTGCATACTCGGCAAGTATTAATTGTACTGGCCGGCCAGCTTTCCTTCCCCTGTAGCAGCAGAAGCAAACAAGTGTGGCCAGCAGGTAAGGGCAGGGGCAGCAGGAGTTGTGGGGAGTGGCCATGAGTGAGGGGGCACTGCCCCTAAATGGTCCACTGTGGCTACGGGCCTGGTAGCAGGAGACCCCAAGGCCAGACCTCAGAACCAGGAAGGTGAACTGGGATTCCTGTTCATCCCAGCACGAACCCCCTAAAACGAGCAGGTGGTGGCAGTTGAGTACCCTAGTGGAAGGAAGCGGTAAACCCCTCCAGGAGCTGGTAAACCCAAGGAGGGGGTGGGCAGAAGAGGGTCTGCAAGTCCGGGCAGGCCCGTTCTGTCACCGACACCCTCTTGGCGCTGGTCCCCTGCCTGGCGCTGAGGTTAGCCCTCGCACAGAACACCAACACGCCTGGAGACCCAGATGACATTTATTACAGCCACCAAACAGACAGAGGTTACAGGACAACGGGAAGTAACGCCCCCCCCCCCCCCAGAAGAGTATACAGCTTTTTCAGTTCTGTATTTAAAAAATATACTCTATAGCTATTTTTGTTTCTCTCTCAAATATAATCGTACATTTATTTCTCAGCAGAGCTTTGGATCGTTTTAACGGACGTGAACATGTACCCACGAGTATGTCGCACAGGGGATTTGTAACTCGATGGATCGATCACTGTTGCCACTCCTCCGAAATCCACTCCCCCGCCACCAAATACTTTACACTTGAAACAGAAGGGCTACCGACGTGATTGCCTAAGGGTGATTTTACATGTGACTTTCCCGCTGGAATCATTCTAGTTCCAAAAAAACCTGCCCATACTACTGTGCGGTGTGAAACCGTGCTGCCACTGAAATGTCCATATCTACTAATTGCCCTCCTATTGTCAAGGTAGTATAATACCGGCTTCATTCTGCTTTAAACAATTGTAGTTTCTTAGTGCACTTAGACCCCCTGGAGTGAAATTTCACACCACTGTGAAATCAGCACAGGAAAAGACAGCAGTCAAACTACTTTAGAGGGGAGGTGTAAAATGACCCTAAGTCCATCCTCCTTTCCTGGACTCCCCTTTCCAGCTTGGGGCTGTTTCTGATCTGGCCGCAACATCTTTTCCCGGCAGGCCAACTGTGTTTGTCGCGCACTGTAAGCCACAATTCTGTGGGCCATCATAAACCATCCTGAAGCAAGCGAAGGAGCTGCGTGCAGCCCCTGGCGATAAACACGTTGCACAGTTGGTTCCCTAGTTACGTTTTGAGCCTTGCTGTGGGTGCCCCGGGGCTGTGCAAATTGTCTCTCCTTACTCAACAATCAAGGGGTGTCAAGCGGCTAGACATTAGCTCAACACCATCACCTGCATCTACCATGGAGTCTACCACATCTGCTATGGAGTTTGACCAACAGGTCAAACGCTTTGACTCCAAAGTCTTCCAGTATCTCTGAACAGGATGTTCTGCATGCCCATTCCTGCTGTGTGTATGACCAAGGACAGACAGGCATTTTGGCCCGATATAGGTCCACTTTTCAAGCGGATTAAGAGAGCCCGTTCAGACAGCCGCAGGCGCCTGGCGTTGCTGTGCCACACTCACCCGGTCCTGAAGCGCTTTCATTGTGCTTCAAAAAGGTAACTGGTGTCAAGCCATCCGAGTACGCGTTCATCCCACTTCCTGGCAGCGTGGACGCAAATAAGCTGTGCATCAAGCGGCGCCGCTGATCTGGCTGCTGCGCCCATGCGCCTATGCGCTCATGCACGCCTCAGCAAAACTGACCAAAGCTGCCAGGGGCCGCCCCGCAGTGTGAATGCTCTGTTGCGCCTCCTCCCCGGTATGGCCCCGCATCAGCCTACGCAGTGCGAACAGAAAGCCCCGTGACAACTCGGCCCGGGTCTTTTTGCCCTGCTTCCCTCGCGCTTCAATTTGCCAGTCTGTCCTCGGCCAATGTGTGTGAGTGTGTCACTATATGTACTCGCCATCGAGTTGTAACCAATTTATGGTGTGCTCAACGAGCGGCTTTCGAGGCAAGTGAGAAGCAGAGGTGGTTGGCCATTGCCTTCCTCTACAGAGGTTTCCTTGGTGGTCTCCCATCCAAGTGCTGACTCTGAGATTTGTTGAGATGGGGGCTGTATCTTACCATTGCAGACCCCCAGCCTCACTGTAGCTTCTATACAAGTTGTTCAAGTCACACCCTTTGCTGTCTCCAAGGAGACCATGATCTAAGAAAGGGGTATGGCAGATGGTTTGAGGGAACAAAGCAGAGGGATGAAGAAGAGGGAAGAGGAGTTGGATTTATACCCAGCCCTTCACTCGGAGCCTCAGAGCGCCTTACAATCTCCTTCCCTTCCTCTCCCCACAACAGACACCCTGTGAGGGAGGTGGGGCTGAGAGAGCTCTTTTGAGAACTGCTCATGAGAGAACAGCTCTGAGAGAACTGTGACTGACCCAAGGTCAGTCGGGGTCAAAACACTGTTTATGTGTCCCTGGCCCCAAGGACGCAAAGCTAGCCAGTACAAGGACCAGGGCATTCTCGGTGGCGGCTCCTATCTGGTGGAATGAGCTCCCGGAAGAGATCAGGGCCCTGCGGGATCTGAGGCAGTTCCGCAGGGCCTGCAAGACGGAGCTCTTCCGCCAGGCTTTTGAATAGGAGCCGCCGCCGAAACCATCTACCATCTGACATCAGTGTTGTAACCCTGGTCCTGTCTGGTTCCGGCACCGGGGGGGGGGGGGGGGGGTTTAAACCTGCCATTAAGTGGCCATCTGAAGGATTTTTATGGAAGTTTTACATGTATGAGTTGTATTTATTGAACGTTTTATCGGTTTTAATGGTTTTAATGTTTGACTAGGCCTCGGGCCCATGTAAGCCGCCCTGAGCCCGTTCGCGGGGAGGGCGGGATATAAATCTCAAAATAAATAAATAAAAATAAATAAATAAAGGTCACCCAGCTGGCTGCCTGTGGAGGAGTGGGGAATCAAACCCAGTTCTCCGGGTTACAGTCCACGCTCCTAACCACCACACCAAACTGGCTCTCTTCCCACATCACTTTTCCCCCCAAGAAATTCCCGGAACAGTTAGAGAACTACTGTATTAGAAGGGCTGATGGGTGTTTGCATGTTTGGCTATCCACACAACCAGGGGTCCTTTCGAGCAGGAGCTTGGGGGAGCTCAGCTCTGGGAGTTGGGGCCAGCCCCACCCCCCGGTGGGGGAATGCCTGCTTATGTCGTGGCTGCAGCAAAATGACCCCCGTCCCCTGGGAAGGTCCTTGTTCCTCCGACCAGCCTGCTGAAGGCTTCAGCCACCACTGAAGCGATCCTCCCAGAAGAGTGGTATTTCTGAGGCTTGGATTGGTAGCTGTCCCCTCTCTGCCAGCTCGCTCGCTTTCTTTCTTTTCTTTTCTTTCCTTCCTTCCGACATACTTCTGGTGATGTCAGGTGGTGTAGCATATGCAAATAAGTAATGCTAATGAGTTATGCTCCTGAGCTCCTGCACCTCTTTTTCTACGAAGGGACCCCTGCACACAACCGAAACAGAGATAGAAACCTCAAGAAACAGTTCTGAATCTCAAGAAACAGTTCTGAATAGGGCTGATTCTGCATTGGCTTTTCCCTCTGTCGTTTTAGCAAACCCACATTGGAACAGGAATTCCCCTCCGCACTGCATGCCGCTTTCCTTTTCTTTGACCATCGGATTTTATGGTACCCTCTGCACTGTGTGACGCTTTCCCTTTCTTTGACCGTCGGGTTTTTATGGTATCTTCTGCATAGATTCCTGGCTGTTTTACGGCCACTCAGGGGTGACTTTGCAGCCAGTACTGCGTTGCCCCAGGGTATGCGAATGTGGTTTTGAACTGCACCTTTCCCTCAGTGTTGAGAAAATGTGGCGCGAATGCCAGACGCAGAACCAGCCGTAAATGTTCTCGTATCAGTCCTGGGGATCCCTACATTGGCAAAGAGACGTTTGGGAGGTGATATGGCTGCCACCTTCTGACACCCAAAGGGATGCCCTTTGGAGGATGGGGGAAGATGCATTTGCAGTCATGCTGGATATCAAGAGTCAGACTAACCCTGGCCCCCGCCTGGCGGAACTCTCTGCCGGAAAACGTCCATGCCCTGCAGGCATTACTACCTTTCCATGGGGCATGTAAGGCAGAGATGTTCCACCAGGCATCTGGTTGAGGACAGCAATGGGACAGTATAACATCGTGCACTCTTCATATACTCTCCCCTCCCTCTCAACCTCTCCCCCCCGGGAGCTGATTCCCCTCCCTGCCATCTTGGACCGTATACTATTTTATTTATTGATCTGTTTTGGGGTAGTTTTAATGTTGGGGTTTTTTTTGGCAGGGGCCACGATGACTCAGAGGTTAAGATGCTGAGCTGTGGACTGGAAGGTCTGTAGTTCAGCAGTTCAAGACCCGAGCGCCACGTGACGGAGTGAGCTCCCGTCTCTGGCCCCAGCTCCTGCCCACCTAGCAGTTCTAAAGCAAAAAATTGAAGGTAGAAAAATAGGTATTTTGGTGGGAAGGTGACAGCGTTCCATGCGCCTCGGCATCTAGTCACGCCGGCCGCATGACCACGGAAACGTCTTCGGACAGCGCTGGCTCATCGGCTTGGAAACGGAGATGAGCACTGCCCCCTAGGGTTGAAACCTTTACCTTTAATGTCGGTTTTAATTAAAATTATTTCTTGTACCCTATTCTGTTGTAAGCTGCCCTGGGCTCTACTTCTTGGGAAGGGTGGCCCGGTAAAGCTAATTTAATAAATAAATAAACGATAACAGGCGTGAACTATAGCAAAGAAAGTTTGGTCTAAATCTGACGGTGAGGTGTGTTCCGATGCTGGAACGGTCTCCCTCGTGAGGTGGTAGAATCTTTGTCGCTGGAGGTTTTTAGGTTACCAGCTAGAAATCTACTTGCCGGGGATATTATAGCTGTAGAAGAGAAGAGGAGATTGGATTTATACCCTGCCCTTCACTTGTAGTCTCAGAGCGCCTTACAAACTCCTTTCCCTTCCCCTCCCCACAACAGACACCCTGGGAGGTAGGTGGGGCTGAGAGAGCTCTTTCCCAAGCTGTCCTTGAGGGAACAGCTGGTACAGAGCTATGGCTTGCCCAAGGTCATCCAGCCAGGTGCAAGTGGAGGAGTGGGGAATCAAACCCGGTTCTCCCAGATTAGAGTCCGCGCACTTAACCACTACACAAAACTGTAATTTCCTGCATTGGCAAGGGTTTGGGTCTTGGTGGTCCCTTCCGACTCTGAGTTTTATTTATTTTGCCTTCAAGTTGCGGCTGACTTCTGGAGATCCCTCAAGAGGTTTTCCAGGCAAGAGACTTTCGGAGGTGGTTTGCCATTGCCTGCCTCTGCGTAGCAGCCCTGGGCTTCCTTGGGGGTCTCTCGTCCAAATACCAGCCAGGGCCTATGCTGCTTAGCTACTGAAATCTGATGAGGCTGGGCTAGCTGGAGCTCTCCAGGTCAGGGCAAGACTGAATAAGAGGAATTTAAAAAATCCCAGAATGCAGCTTTCCTTCATCGCCTGGGAAATCCACCCAGAGAATAAGTCACCCCACTCCGCTGGTGTCCCCGAGGGCGATTCTGCATTGGCTCTTCCTTCTGTTGTTCTACCAAACCCGCCTTGGAACAGAAATTCCCCTCTGCATTGCGTGCTGCTTTCACTCTCTTTGATCATTGGATTTTATGGTACCCTCTGCATTGCATGCTGCTTTCCCTTTCTTTGAGCATCGGGTTTTTGGGGTGCCTTCTGCATAGATTTATGGCTGTTCAGGGGTGACTTTGCAGTCAGTATGGCGTTGCCCCGGGGCATCTGAATGTGGTTTTGAGCTGCACCTTTTCCTCAGGGTTGAGAAAAGGAGGAGCGAATGCCAGATGCAGAATCACCAAGAAGAGGAGGAGGAGGAGGAGGAGGAGTTTGGATTTATATCCCGCCCTTCACTTGTAGTCTCAGAGCGGCTTACAAACTCCTTTCCCTTCCCCTCCCCACAACAGGCACCCTGTGAGGTAGGTGGGGCTGAGAGAGCTCTTTCCCAAGCTGTCCTTGGGGAACAGCCGGTACAGAGCTACGGCTTGCCCAAGGTAATCCAGCAGGTTCAAATGGAGGAGTGGGGAATCGAACCCGGATCTCCCAGATTAGAGTCTGCGCACTTAAGCGCCACACCAAACTGAATTCACTGTTTCACTCTCTCTTTTGTCAGTGAACAATGATCATTTGCTCGCCTGGGGAGAGTAGCACGCTACGCTTTTAGGGAGAGCCAAACCTGCCCTCCACATAGAAGAAGAAGAAGAGAAGAAGAGATTAGATTTATACCCCGCCCTTCACTCACTTGGAGTCTCAGAGCGGCTTACAAACTCCTTTTCCCTTCCCCTCCCCACAACAGACACCCTGGGAGGTAGGTGGGGCTGAGAGAGCTCTGAGACAACTGTCCTTGAGAGAACAGCTGGTACAGAGCTAGGGCTTGCCCAAGGTCATCCAGCCAGGTGCAAGTGGAGGAGTGGGGAATCAAACCCGGTTCTCCCAGATTAGAGTCCGTGCACTTAACCACTACACCAAACTGGCTCACATAGAGTGTGCACCCCCACCCCTTTGACAGAGATCCTACCAAAGGCCAAAGCCACCTTTCTGCACACCCTCTCCTACGTTGCTGACGGACATCGTACTGATACATATTAAACAGCATTCATGGGAACTGGAGAATGAGAGCGAAAACTGACCCTGCAAAACAAGTTGTTAAATGCCCTTCCCGTGACAACAGGGAGTTCAGTCTACGACCCTTTCTGCACTCTCCTTTTAATCCATGTTCACCGTGGTGTCCTCCAAGCTATTCTGCACTAAAATTGAGTTCAACCTTCTTTTTTATTCCTTGTTTCCCCCCAATTTCTGCATTACATTACCTCCCTTTAGTGGTCAGCCCGGTTTCAGCCTGCTGCCGCTCCGGGCTATTTGGATGCTGTTTTGCTGTGGACTTGGATTGCCTCGACTCAAACACCGAGACCGATTTCCCACAAGCAGCTGTGCCGCCCTCGTTCCTCCGTTTACCCCGGTTGCGTTCGTCAGTTTCACACTCTTCGCTGCATGGCCACACTTTGGCCCGCATCTCCCTCCGATTTTCCCGGCATCTTCTCGATCTCAGAAAACAAGGACCGAGAAGACACGGGGGAAATCGGGGGGAGATGCGGGTCAAAATGCAGCCGCACGTCGAAAAGTGTGAAATTGGCCAACGCAACCGGGGCAATCGGAAGAGCGAGGGCGGCACAGTTGCTTGTGGGAAATCCATCTGAGAAAAAATCCAGAGTGGCAGGCAAATGTGGAAAGGATCAGTGTTATCAAAGGCTTCTGTTTCCCCCCCACCCCCAATTATTTCAACACTCCCCCTCTCTCTGACACCTCAGTGCTCCAGTGGGGTCCCAGCAGAGAGCAGCATTCAGGGGCGCTTAATCTCCCCCCCTCCCCCAGCACGGCTTGAACAGCTTAAACCAGACCAAAGGAACCGTCAGCCACGCGAGTGATGTATTCCTCTTCTCCAAAGCTGATACAAACGAGAGAAGCGGCAGGCAGCGGAGAAAACAAACAGACATGGAATTCCAGTTCCTCCAGTGTGATCTTCATCCACTTCGGTCCCAAGCGAGAATTGTAAAGGTTTTTTCCCCCCGATAGTTCTGAGACACCCAACTAGCGGAGTTCTCCGGGCCGTAACTTCAAAACCGTGAGGGTTCAAGTTTGCCAATAGTGCAAAGCGAGACAAAAAACGAACTTAAGGGGTTCTCCAATGCTGCCCCCAGAGGGGATGGGTAGGACGGCAGGTTGCTCTATGCGAGGTATATAGTGGGCTTCTCTACCTCTTGGCCAGGCGCCCTTCCCTCGAGTGGCTCCCAAGAAGCGGGCTCGGGAAATTAGTTGCCAGCTGGCAGAGATGGTGCAAACAGTTCAAAAAAGTCTTGTGCATGTGACTGAGGAGTCGGGGGGGGGGGGGGGGGGAGCCCGCATGAGACATTCAGACAGCCACCCAGTGAGTTCTGCACACAGCTATTGTGATCTGCTACATTCCACAAGACTCTAGAGAGGGGTCCCCAACACAGCACCCGGGGGCACCGAAGAGTCTGCCAACACCTTTTCCTGGCGCCCACCAAGTATTTTTAGAAAGTGGGTGGGGCTTTTGCCCAGCTGGGGTTCTGACTGGCCGCTGGAGACTTGATTGGCTGTGCAGATTTTTTAAAAGAAGTTGTTTTGGCGGAAGCGGCCACCTCAGTGTAAGGATCTTCATCATTTGGCTGAGGATGAGCCGTGGTGGCCATTTTGTGGCTGGCCCCACCTCCTGTGGCAGCCATTTTGAGGCTGGACCCAACACCCTGGGTCAGAATCCCAAAGGTGCTTGCAGGCTCAAAAGGGCTGGGGTCCCTCCTGCTCTAGGATACAGAAGCCCTGGCCCCTTCCTGGTGGAATGAGCTCCCATATGAGAGCTTTTAGTTCTGTGGGGCCTGCAAGACAGAGCTCTTCCACCAGGGCAACACACATCGCCTCCCTCTTTACCAGGACTCCCCTCAGTGGCTCAGAACTGCTTACCAGAGATGGCATCTGTGAGGCCTGCAAGACGGAGCTCTTCCGCCAGGGCGACACACATCCCCTCCCTCTTTACCAGGCCTCCCCTCAGTGGGTCAGAACTGCTTACCAGAGATGGCATCTGTGAGGCCTGCAAGACGGAGCTCTTCTGCCAGGGGGACACACATCCCCTCCCTCTTTACCAGGCCTCCCCTCAGTGGGTCAGAACTGCTTACCAGAGATGGCATCTGTGAGGCCTGCAAGACGGAGCTCTTCCGCCAGGGGGACACACATCCCCTCCCTCTTTACCAGGCCTCCCCTCAGTGGGTCAGAACTGCTTACCAGAGATGGCATCTGGGGGCCTTACTTTTAATGATGACTTCCACCGGATGAATGACATTGTTGAGTTTTATTGGCGTCTTAACTGTTTTAATTTTTGTATACTGTATTTTCTACCAGATCTGATGTAATCCGCCCTGAGTCTGCTTATGCAGGGAGGGCGGGATAGAACTAGAATAAAATAAGTAAATAGAAAAATAAATATTCTGCAAACCTTCTTGGGAATCAACAAAAAAGGGCCCCATGCCCATTCCAGTGGCTAGATCAGCCTACTTGCCTCTGGCCAATCGGCTGGCATTTCGCCTTCCATAACCGAGAACCACATTTTGGAAATGGTGTGGCAGGCTTAGTCTGAGGCAGGGCTCCCCAGAACCTGTTTTATAACTCCTCGGAGAGGCAAAGTAATACAGTGAGCATCTCTGAGGCCAGTTTGGTGTACTGGTTAGGAGCGCAGACTCTAATCCGGGAGAACCGGGTTTGATTCCCCACTTCTCCACATGCAGCTGCTGGTGTGACCTTGGGTCAGTCAGAAGTTCCCTCAGAGCTGCTCTCTCACGAGCAGTCCTCAAAAGAGCTGTCTCAGCCCCACCTGCCTCACATAGGCAAGCCATAGTTCTGGCACAGCTGTCCTTGAAAAAGCGCAGTTTCTGTCAGAGCTCTCTCAGCCCCACCTACCTTCCAGGGTGTCTGTTGTAGGGAGGGGAAGAGGAAGGAGATTGTAAGCCGCTCTGAGACTCCCTTGGGTAGTGAAGGGCGGGGTATAAATCTAATCTCCACTTCCTCTTCTTCTTAATACATTGTTTTGGCAATCTTTGATGGTGTTTTCTACTAGTGGAATTTGCATATTTAAATCCACCTCTTAGGCCGAGTCACCCACGGATTGAGTGGGAATACATTCTACCATAGCTAATTGACCATCGTGAGCTTTCTCCCTCCCTGCTTCCCACCAGAACCAGATGAGCGGCCAGGAAAGATATCTGTTTTTAGCTGAGTGGGGCACTGATACTGCAAGGTGATGGAACGCCAGTGGAAGAGGTGTCGGTTGCAGCCGGCGAGGTACATTCATGCTGGAGGGGATGTAGCGTGGGGACAAATGAAGGAGAAATAGGCAAAGGTGGTGGCAAACCTCAGCGTGTCCAGCGAGATGGGCCAGGAAGGAGGCAAGGGGGAGACAGGATGAGCCAGTGGTTGTTTTTTTGGGAGGGGGAGGGAGAACCACAATTTTCCTGAAGTGAAGTGAGAGGACAGCGTTCACAATCGACATCACCTATGCTTCCTTCTGTGGGGAGGTGGGCTGCCCTCTCCCAGCGCCGGCCACCCCGAGAATACCGTTCATCCAGCCGGCAGTCCTTCCGAGGCTTCAGTCAGGAACAGCAGCGGCCGGAGACTTCCAGGTCGCCGTTTCGAAAGTCTTTTGCATAAATCTAGATGCAGCAAGAACTCTGGCCTAGTTGCTCAGGCGTGTTCCAAAATAAATAAATACATACATAACATAATCTCTTAGAAAAGAAAACGTTCCCAGTGCTTGTTCGTGGAACTTACAATCAGTGGTCAACCAAAACTCCGGCGATTTCCGTTCTCTCAGGAAAAGCATGTGCGTGATGCAGTTGGTGGGGCGGGGAGGGGGGAGTCACGGCTGGGAGCAGGCGCCGCTG
Source organism: Lepidodactylus listeri (assembly GCA_029233225.1). Classification (NCBI taxonomy): domain Eukaryota; kingdom Metazoa; phylum Chordata; class Lepidosauria; order Squamata; family Gekkonidae; genus Lepidodactylus; species Lepidodactylus listeri. The sequence continues at coordinate 6,280,106 of JARCFY010000002.1, forward strand.
GGGCTGCCGACGGAACGGCAGCTGATCTTGCGGATGGAGTGCAAAGCGACCGTGCAGCAGCCCCGTAGGAGGGAGCTGATGTTGTAGATGGGCTGGCCTTGTCTCCTTTGAGTGCGGCATAGCCAGGCAACTGTCGGCACCGCCGGCACCACTACGGCCAACAGATCCACAATGAAGTGGCGGCTCCAGTAACTCTTGGGTTCCAAGGATGCGGCCGCTGCCCCTTCTTGGCTCTGGTCAGCAGCCTCTTCGTCCGGGGCACACACGACGCTGACCGACTGGCTCGTGTTTGATGGCTGGTGTACGGCTGGGTTGTTGTTGTCCACCGACCTCGGGGAACCTGATGGCCCATCGGCATCCTCAGCACGGTCTCCCGCAGTGACCACCATGGCCGAGCTGGGATCGGCGGCTGCCAAATCCACGCCCTCGTCAGGGCAGTTCTGGATGCGAATCTCCGAGTTATCCGGTTCGGCGCCCTCCTCTGTTTCGGGCACCCATACCGGTGCGGGGTTCGCCGAACTGCTCGCCTGGGACTTCATGACCTTCTCCAAGATAGTGTCAAGATCCGGCTGATAATGCACGAAGTCCGTCTGTATGGCTTGCTCCTGCATGCAGGTGGCCTGAACTGCAGCCTCCACGCTGTGCTGAGACCCCATCAGTTTCTCGTACGTGGAGCTGGTCGGCATCCGGGAGCCCAGGGTGAAGGAGGACTGAAGGGAGGTCTCGTCCGTGCCGCATTCCACCCCGGAGGACAGCAGGCTGCTCTGCTCCATCAAGTCCGTCCGGCTCAGAGAGTCATCAGCAGCCACGAAGCCACTGTCCACCATCTCGTCCACCGAGATGGTCTGGGAACCGCCCACGTTCCTGTCGGCCGCCCCCTGGTCGCTCAGCTTGGTGTAGGTGGAGCTGCGGGTGAGTGAGCGAGCCGGGGAGCCCCCGGCTGACTCCGCGGCCCCTTCCTCTTTGACCGTCCCGTCCTGCGCGACTTCCATGGTGTGCAACAGCGTCTCCAGCTTCTTGTTCTGAATGTTGATGTCCACAAAGTACTTCTGGAGCCCTTTGTCCTTCTCGATGAGGTTGTTCTTGACGGTGTCGATCACCTGCTTCAGCTGCTTGATCTCCTTCCGGGCCTCCTTCAGAGCCAGCTGGGCCTCGACCCGATGGCACTCTTCCTCGATCCAGTCTTCCTGCATCCTCGAGAGCTGCGTCTTCAGATCGTCGATCTCGGAGTCCCTGTGCCACGTAACAAAGCTGACAGTCACGACTCCCGCCCAGTTCTCACAAACAGAACACAAGTCGTGACCCGCGATACTTGCAGAAGGGGAACCCCATTGCTGCCAATTTCCCACACTTGATTCCCTCCTTAGGTCTCAATGGGTGGGGAGGAGACTTGCAGGGGGGATACCATAAATGCCCCACCCCAGCCTGGCATGGCTCCAGACCACGCTATCTGCTATTGAGCTTGATATCCTCCTCTGCCATTTCCAGGCTCAATGCGGCAGCTGCATTCTCTGCAGTCAAGTTGGAATGGCTACTGCCATCCTTCGACAGATGGGCACAAAGCGGCAGCCAGCACCTAAAATCAAAATTAAAATATAGAATGGGCTTTAAATCCCTCCCCAAATACATATGTGTTGTCTGCGCGTGCACAGAAAGTGCTCTTACCAGATCACGATGGAGTGTGTGCAGACAACACAAATGTATTTGGGGAACAATTCAAAGCCCCTTCCACATTTTAATTTTGATTTCAGATTTTTCTGCAAACCCGGGCGGGAGGGTTCCCCAAGTCTGAAGAAAAATCTGCTTAGTGCTGGCGTGGCCCCAATCTGCAGATTTAGTTATCCACCGATGGGGGTCACATGTCGCTATTTAGTAAATAGACTTCTGTGCAGTCTGCACCTCTGAAAAACCAAACACTTGGTGCTAGGGAAAATGAGTTGGCTCCAGGGTTTTAGGCGGAGGCCTCTCCCATCACCTCCTGCCTGGTCCATTTTAACTGGAGATGCTGGAGGTTGAATTTGGGACATTCTACATGCAAAGCAGAGGCCCTACCACTGAGCCACGGCCCCTCTCCAGGGGCCATCTCAAGTACTGCTGGATTTGAACCTAGCTGTTCTACTGCAGACCAACATGGCTAAACTTGTACAATGTGGAGATCTTTTCAGAGGGGAGCCTTGTTGGTCTGCGGGAGAACAGCTGGATTTGAGTCCAGTAGCACCTTAGAGACCAAAATTTTCAGGGTATGAGCTTTCGAGCATCACAGCTCCCTTCGTCAGATACAAACTGGGATGGATCTCCATTCCAACTCCTGTCTGACGGGTCTCGAAAGCAAATACCTTGTTGGCCTCAAAGGTGCTACTGGGCTTGAATCTAGCTGTTTACATGGAGACCTGACTCTTGGTTCTGTCGCCCATGGGATGCTGGCCGATCAGTCCTTCCAGAAGGGCTTTTCTCACTAAACACCAAGAGAGAGCAGCAGTATCTTTCCTGCCTGGAAAAACCCAAGAATGACATCTAAAGCGTTTTTTGATGTTGCAAGATGGTCGATTCCTCTTGTCCAGCATCCTGTATCTAGAATCGTTGAATCGCAGAGTCGGGAGTGGCCCTACAGGCCATCTAGTCCCACCCCCTGCCCAATGCAGGATCAGCCCAGAGTATCCCTGACAAGGGTTTGCCAGCTGCTGCTTGAAGACTGCCAGGGAGGGGGAGCTCACCACCTCCCCGGGCAGCTAATTCCACTGCTGCACAACTCTGACTGTCAAAAAGTTTTTCCTAAGACCCGGCTGGTACCTTCCCGCCGCTTGGGGTCATTTCGTAGAAAAAGAGGAGCAGGAGCTCATTAGCATATCTCATTAGCATAACTTATTTGCATATGCCACACCCCCTGATGTCGCCGGAGGTGTGTCAGAAGGCAACACCCACCACTCAGGCTTCACCCCAAAAATCTCCGGGTCTTTCCCAACGCAGAGCTGGCAAGCCAGCTTGACACTTCAACAAAAGACGCTTGAGGCTTCCTTTGCTCTTGCGGGGAAGCTACCCTACAACAAGCATGGAAAAACAGATCAAGTTAGTATGCTTTTTTCAGGGGTCATTTCGAGCAGGAGCTCGGGGGAGCGCAGCTCCGGGAGTTGGTGCCAGCCACCCCCACGGGGGAATGGCTGCTTGTGTCATGGCTGCAGCAAAATGACCCCGCCCCCTGGAAAGGTCCTTGTTCCTCCGACCAGCCTTCTGAAGGCTTCAGCCACCACTGAAGCTATCCTCCCAGAATAGTGGTATCTCTGAGGCTTGGATTAGTAGCTGTCTCCTCTCTTTCTTTCTTTCTTTCTTTCTCTTTCTTTCTTTCTTTCTTTTTCTTTCTCTCTCTCTCTCTCTCTCTCTCTCTCTCTCGCCTTCTGACATACTTCCGGTGATGTCAGGGGGTGTGGCATATGCAAATAAGTTATGCTAATGAGTTATGCTAATGAGCTCCTGCACCTCTTTTTCTACAAAATGACCCCTACTTTTGCTTTTTTCCCACAGGGCATCACCATATGTGCCCGCTCCTGGGCTTGCTACTCCTGGAACGGCGTTCTTGTGCGTTCCAGCTCGAAATTGATTACTGTAACGCTCTCTACATGGGGCTGCCCTTGTCCCAGCTCCGGCGGCTGCAGCTAGTGCAGAATGCCGCGGCCAGGCTGTTGATGGGCCTCTCTGTGAGGGACCATGTCCGGCCTGTGCTGAGGGCACTGCACTGGCTGCCTATAGCATACCGGATCTGGTTCAAGGTGCTGGTTTTAACCTTTAAAGCCCTTTATGGCCAGGGGCCTGCCTACCTAAGGGACCGCCTTTCCCCATACATACCCCAGAGAGCACTATGGTCAGGCACGCAACATCGCCTGACCCTTCCTGGCCCGAGAGAGGCCAGGCTGGCTACCACCCGGAACGGAGCCTTCTCAGTGGCGGCCCCCCACTGGTGGAACGAGCTCCCGGAAGACATCAGGGCCCTGCGGGACCTTTTGCAGTTCCGCAGGGCCTGCAAGACGGAGCTCTTCCGCCAGGCTTTTGGGGCCGCCGCTGGAGGAAATGGCCATTGACAGATGGCCAGAGAAGTACACAGGCTCGGGATAACAGTTAGTGGTAGCCTCCTGGCTGGGGAAAGCTGTCGTTGCCCTGGTGTTGGTATTTTAAATCGCCACCAATTATATTTGTAAGTTGCCGCCAATTGAAACTGGAATTGTATTATATTTTAATGCACTAATTTATATTGTTTGTATTGATTTTAATGTTGTGAGCTGCCTAGAGCCGCTTATGTTGGTCAGGCGGGATATAAATCCAAATAATAAATAAATAAATAAATAAATGACCCCTGACTTAAACCTTTTCTTGCAAGTCCTATATAGAATAGAAATCTGGGCCTCGGACACCCCTGCCCCCCAAACCCGAACGGATCAGATGCTGACCTGTCTTGCAGTCTCTCCTGTGAGTCTTTCAGCCGGGCCCTCAAGTGTCGGATGCAGACCTCCTTCTGCTGGAGGGGCGTCAAGTACTGCTCCGGGGTTGGGGGCTTGATGCCATGGTTATCGCTGCACAGCAGGTACTTAACCGGCCGCCTGGAAAGAGCAAGAAAAGTCACTGATGGCACCAATCACAAAACACTCCCAATGCTCATTTGGTAAAGGGTTAGAGCAGGGGTCCCCAATGCAGTGCCCACAGGAAGCGGCTGACACCTTTCCTGGTGTCCCACCGAATGTTTTTAGAAAGTGGGTGTGACCAGGTGGGGCTGCCAACTGGACACTGGGGACCTCATTGGCTGTGCTAATTAAAATAACGCTTTGTTGCCAGCTGCCATCAGTGTTGGTTTCGCTCTCTTGTTCACTCATCTTTCCCAATGCAGTTGTTCAAAATTACTAATCCCCCTGCACTTGGGCTTTTTTTTGTGTGTGGCCCCGCCTCTCATGGTTTGGGTTACAGCCACCCCCTTGTGTCAGGATGCCAACAAAGCCCAGGCTAATAAAGGTGAGGACGCTTGGGTTACAGAGTACACAGACTGGCGGACAGCTCTTGTAGCCCTTGAAACCATCCCCAGTGGAAGGAGAAACAACATGGAAGCTGTTCAGCAGAAGTGGAAGAACAGGTGACAGTGTCTGCTGACATCCGTCCCTGGTTAGCTTTACTTCTCCCACTCCACAAATCTCTTACCTTCTTTCTATCGAGGTTAACTGGTCTGGTTAGTCCAGTCACCATTACCTAGCAGAGTGCTCAAATAAAGCTATTAACTCCATGGAAGCGTGCTGGGCCCATAACCTATTGAGGTTAACTGGTGTGGTTAGCCCGGTCACCATTAGTTAGCAGAGTGCTTAAATAAAGCTACAAACCCAGAACACCACTTTACCAGGTTACTCAGCTTACAAAGTCACATAGAGCCACATTGCAAGTTCAGAAGAGAAATACTTCTCTCTTTATTTGAGAAGTACACTTTGGATAGGAAAGAGCAGAGACAGGATAGAGAACTAACTTACTAGCTAAAGGGTGGAAGGAGACAGCGAGAGGGCCATCTGCCTCATGGTTCCAAGAGAGGACAGCACGTCTCTCTCTTAGGGTGTGCAGGGAGAGAGCTCGTCTTCATCCGAGTGAGAGAGAGGAAGGAAGAGGAAACCGGTCCCTGAGAACACAATCTGCATTTCAAAGAGGACAGTTGCAGAAGAGTGGAGAAAGGAACTAAAGATCAGTGTGCCTATCTAGCTATCTAGCCTCTCTTCTCACGAAGTCTGGAGGTCTGAGACAGGGGACATTGCACCTGGAACTTCCAACGCTTTCGTTGCCTCTGCCTCTCCCTTCTCTCTCCTGACATGAAATTTAGATTGCAAGCTTCTTGGGATGGGAGCCTGACTTTTTAGCTTCCAAAACAGAATCACTGTCAAGCACTACCTTGCCTGGTTAATTCCATGCACTCTGAGCGTCAACCTTGCCAGGCTCAATAGCAGCTGTGATCTTTGTCAAGGTTCCCATTCCAAAACCCACCAGCGACTGAAGAGACCAATAATTGGGTCTTCAAGCGGTACCTTTAGTCCCCAGTTAAAACACAGTGAAGTAAGAGACACATGAGACAACGGATGAAGAAATGCAGAAGCGTGGTGAGGGGAAGAAAACCAGATCAACAATGAAGACAAGGACAAACCTTTACCCTGGCGCAATGTGTTAGGTTTGCCACACACAGTGAATTGCAAAACTCCAGGCTGCAGAGAACCCTGCCTTTTGGGAGCCACAGTCTTTAGGGAAAGAGGTGGAAAGCGGGTTCCCAGACATATAATCAGAGTACATAATATGGAAATAAAATATGGCCATTCTAGTCCACAGCGGGCAGGGAAGAAACGGCTCTTTCTCTAGGCCTGACATCTAAACCGGCCTGTTTAGTCTGGGAAGGAGTTATTTACGCACATCAATTTTGCATTAGAACGTTCACTGATCATTGAGGATGCTTATGGACTTTTGAACTCTCTGCCCGTCTCGGAGGCTAACCGGTGGTCGGCGAAAATGGACCCTCTGTGCCCTTAGTACGGCTAAAAGACTCGTATTACAGCGCTGGAAAGATAAAAAGCCCACCAGTAAATGATCGAGCGGAGGGCCTTAGAATTCTATCAATATTTGAACATACTGAATATAGACAGCAATTGTGCATGGACTTATTTTGGATACTTGCAAACCGTTTATAGAAATGTAAGGGATCTGCCGCCATGGTTGTTATATTTTTGTCTATGTATATCTTTTTTTGGGGGAAATTACATAATTGCTGGACTTTAAGTGTCATCCCCCCCCTTCCTTTTTTCCTGCTTTTTTAAAAAAGAATTTTTTAAATGGTGGAGAAGGGAGAATGAACTGTGCACCCCACCCCACCCCCAATAAAATGCAATAGACAGAAAGATCGTTTTGTCTCTGTGCCAGTTCAGGCTAACAAGTTCGTTTGTAAAACCTTCAGCAAAGAACACCTGACCGCCCACTAAATCTAGCAGGCCTGTGTGGAATTCTGCCCGCCTTCTATGTGACACCAAGATCACCTGGAGACATTACAATGCACGTTTCCCTCTCTTAAGGCCCAAACTAGGTGCTATGGGTCACACGCGATCCTCACGGGGACTTGCGGCTGGACAACTCAGTTCTGAAGGCCCTCCGGTGCACAGCTTGGGCGGGCTTCAGCCTTCACCCCAAGCCACTGTACTCATCAAATAGTCCCGGGAAGGAAGTGTGATTTGCCCCATGGGGGAGACTATACATGCAGGCACCCCCAAGTGGGGCCTGGACCATTCTGAGTCCGGAAAGTGGTGTGGGGTGAGGGAAGGCTGAATGCCCCTCCTCCCCCTATGCTGCAGTCCTGAGCCAAATTGGACTCTGAGGCTTGGGTTGCCATCTTCCAGGTGGGGCCTGGAGATCTCCCTGAATTACAGTCGATCTCCGGACTCAGTTCCCCCAGGGAAAATGGGACTCCATGCATTAGAACCCCCTGCAGTCCCTTCCCAAACCCCACCCTCCCCAGGTTCCACCTCCTAATCTCCATAGATGTCCCAAGCAGTGTTCCCTCTAAGCTGAGCTAGTGTGAGGTAGCTCACAGTTTTTTAGCCTTCAGCTCACAGATTTTTGTCTTAGCTCAGGAAGCCCGGCTCCAGAGCAAACTAACTGATGCAGTAACCAAATTGCTTGCTCACAACTGTAATGCCAGTAGCTCAAAAAGTAGAATTTCTGCTCACAAGACTCCACAGCTTAGAGGGAACATTGGTCCCAAGCCAGTCTTGGCAAACACCCCCTGTGGCTCTTCAGAATTCGGCTCCCACGAGGATCCTGCAGCTGCCACCCTGCCGCAAGTCCCCGTGGAGATCATGTATTACACAATGTCCAGTTACACTCTATCCTTATAAGAGCCAACGATGTAGGTTTGGAAATACACATATTGTCAGGGCATAGAACAGGTTGAACTGGATATTCCTGTGGAGGAGGAAGGAAGGGACTGGACGTGGGTCTGCCATTTTTGGCAGCAATTCCAATCCATTGTTCTTGCCCCTGCCTCCAGATTCCTGGAGGGCAGACCTGTCAACAGCTGCTAGCTTAGTTGCAGGCATCCATAAAGGTTGCATCTAGACATACCTCATTCAAGCCCTTCAGAAATATGAAAAGCCACCATAACTCTGGACTTCAGTTCAGCATTCTCCTGAGAATCTTCCTGCCCAGTGTTCCCTCTAAGTTGAGTTAGTGCGAGCTGGCTCACAGTTTCTTAGTCTCCGGCTCGCACATTTTTGTCTCGGCTCAGGAAGGACGGCTCCACGGCAAACTGATTTATGCAGCGGCCAAATCACCTGCTCACAACTTTAATGCCAAAATACGGAGGGAAGATGCACAGAAAGGGAACAAAAGAGAAACTGTGTACTGGGAATGCAAATAACAAATGCAAAATCACTCAAATAATTGCAAAAGTCAGATAGCCCATATATTATATCAGAGTACTGTTCTGTTAGGCACATGTGAAATGCACAAACATAAGACAACTGAAGTCCCTAATAACATGTGCATGAGGTTGTGGCTACTGAGGGATTTCACCCCTGAATTCCTTGTTATTAGGGACTTCAATTAAGTCTTATGTTTGTGCATTTCACACGTGCCTAACGGAACAGTACTCTGATACAATATATTGGCTGCCTTTTGTAATTATTTGAGTGATTTTGCATTTATTGTTTGCATTCCCAGTACACAGTTTCTCTTTTGTTTTGCACAACTTTAACGCCGGCAGCTCACAAAGTAGAATTTTTGCTCACAGGACTCCTCAGCTTAGAGGGAGCACTGCTGGCTTGTCCCTCCAGAGTTTGGAATCCTGCAGTTATATTTACAATATCAGGGGTTTTTTTTAACCAGGGAAATGCCACCACAAGACGGAGAAAAAGTCACCGAGGGTTTTAAGGCCTAGATGTCCAAATCCTTTACACCTCAACGGCTTTTTCATTCCTAGCTCGATCCCTGAGTTTAAGGAACTTGATGCTTAAAGCTTTCTCAAGTACATTATGCAGATTCTTGGAGGACAGGCCTGTCAAAGGCGGTTGGCAACAACAGGTAAATTCTTGGAAGGGCCAATGACACAAGACAGACAAACTGCAAGGAGGCAGTCGTCTCCCCCTTCTGAGCTTTCCAAAACAGCCGAATGGCCGCTGCCTAGAAGCATCAAACTGGGCTAGATGGGTGGATCTGCTATTTGGAGCCAGTCTGGTGTAGTGGTTAAGAGCACAGACTGTGATCTGGGGGAACTGGGTTTGATTCCCCACTCCTCCACAGGCAGCCAGCTGGGTGACCTTGGGTCAGTCACAAGTTCTCTCAGAGCTGTTCTCTCAAGAGCAGTCCTCAAAAGAGCTCTCTCAGCCCCACCTACCTCACAGGGTGTCTGCTGTGGAGAGGGGAAGGGAAAGAAGGGAAGGGAAAGAAGTTTGCAAGCCGCTCTGAGACTCCGAGTGAAGGGCGGGATATAAATCCAATCTCCTCCTCCTTGTCATCTTCTTCCTCTTCTTCTGTGGTTGCCACTTTGGTTTAGAAAATTTCTGGAGATTTGGGGAGGGAGCTCAGCAAAGCTGTGGTCTCTGTGGTATACTACAGAACCTGCCCTTGGAAGTTGTCATTTCCTCCGGGGGAACTGAAGGCTGCCATCTGTAGATTGGTCTCCTTTATTTGTTCCTATCCTGCCTTTCTCTAATGCTGCTAGTGTCCTGGCCCCACTGCTGGACCTCCTGATGGCACCTCATATTTTTGGCCACTGCATGACTCATGTTGGACTAGATGGGCCATTGGCCTGATCCCACATTGGCTTCTCTTACGTTCGTATGTTCCTCCCCAACGGGGCCCCAAAGCGACTTACTTGGTTCTCCTCTCCTTTTTATCGTCACAACAACCCTGTGCGGTAGATTAGGCAGAGAGTCTGCAATAGGCCCAAGGACACCCAGCGAGCCTCCATGGCAGAAGGAGGGATTTGAATCAGGGTTTCTCAGATCCTCAGCTCTTTAACCACTACACCATGCAGGCTCTTGCAATTCCAGGAGAACTCCGAGGACAGCAAACCTAAATCCAATGATACAGTTCTGACAGGTACATAAGAGCAAGAGTCCAGGAGCACCTTAAAGACTTGCAAAATTTGTGGCCAGGTATGAGCTTTCATGAGCCACTGCTCACTTCTTCAGATACTAAAGAGCAACAGCCCAGTAGCGTCTTAAAGACTAACAAAAATTTGTGGCAGGGGATGAGCTTTCGTGGAGAAGTGGTATCACTTCTTCAGATACCAAAGAGCAAGAGTCCAGAAGCACCTTAAAGACTAACAAAAATCTGTGGCAGGGGAGGAGCTTTCGGGAGGCACTGCTCACTTCTTCAGATACAGCCACAAATTTGATTGCAATGCAATGCAATACCCAAAACCCAAACAGAGGATAACCAAAACCCAAACAGAGGATAACCAGAAACCCAGCCTGTCGTTCTTTTGATCTGTTAAAAAAATATATCTTCACTGTTATGTATTGGGGCTGGAATGACCCAGGGTTTTCTATCAGAGACGGGCTGAGCTTGGAGCTCTAGAACAATAGCCCACTAGGACTCTAGAGGTGACCAATGAGGAAGTAATGTAATGTAAATAGCCTATCGTTGGGAGTTGGGTGTGGTTGGGTGTGGTATGTGCATGCTATAAAAACAGGGCTTTTGCCCTGAAGTTTCGTCTTGTATTAGCTGAAATCACTTAATAAAGTAGAGCTCATCACTTGCTGTGGGGTCTGCACTTCCATGGACCCCAGTATTTAACATTCACTATTTTGCATGCTAATTTAATAAGACCCCCCCTTATATATAGAACTACTATGTGTAATTCCATCTCATCGTCTGACGAAGTGTGCCTTGCACACGAAAGCTGATACCCTGAATGAAATTTTGTTGGTCTTAAAGGTGCCCCTGGACTCTAACTTTGTTCTTCAGCCACAAATTCTGTTAGGCCGATTCCCCACAAGCAGCTGTGCCACCCTCGCTCTTCTGCTTGCCCCGGCTGCATTGGTAAATTTCACACTCTTCACTGCGCAGCCACACTTTGACCCGCATCTCCGCCCGGATTTCCGCCGCATCTTCTCGTTCCTTTTTTTTGAGACTGAGAAGACGCGGGGGGAATCGGAAGGAGATGCAGGTCAAAGTGCGGCCATGCAGGGGTATGGAAATTGACAAATGCAACCGGGGCAAATGGAAGAGCGAGGGCAGCACAGCTGATTGTGGGAAATCGGTCTTAGTCTTTAAGGTGCTCCTGGACTCTTGCTCTTTCTTGCTGCTACAGGCAGATGTCACAGAGCTCCCCAGCTGGATTCTGACGGGTGTGTTTTGAAGCTCGGGTGTGCCCCCTGGTGGCCCTCTGCCTGTCCAGGAGCCCGGGGTTACCTTGGGGTGGGGCTGCTGTCGCTGCCCTTGCAGGAGCCGGAGTTGCTGCTGCTGCTGAGCGAGGAGGTGCCGTAGGTGTCCCGCATGCTGACGGGCGGGGAGGGACGCCTGGAGGCAGGAAGAAGAGGCTGTTTCTCAGTCAGAGTGGCAGGGGCCGCCGCAGGCGTAAAGAACGAAGCAAAGCCACTCCTTCCGTAAAACTCACGACTTCAAGAAAGGAAAAAAAAGCCACCAAAACAAAAGAGAGACACACAAAGACACAAGACGGGAACGAGAGAAAAGAAAAGGAAGAGGAGGACAAGAACAAACAAGCCGGATTCAAAATGGGACACGGCAAAAGCAGCTTCCGCAAACTGGTTAGTGAAGCAGCGGCAAAGGCAGGGCCGACCGGGGAGGGCGCAGGAAGTCCCCCCAACTAGGCCCCCGGACAGGAGCCCTCTAGGTCCCCACCCCCCCAGCTCTTGCTTCCTACGTCTCAGAGGAAAGGAAAGGTGCCTGATGAGGTTGGCAGCTGGGAGATTCAGGAGAGACACCAAGAAATGCTTCTTCCCACGGGGCAGAGTTAACTTGTGGAACTCGCTGCCACTGGATGCGGTGAGGGCCGCCCACCAGGGAGGCTTTAAAAGGGGGAACGGGCATATTCATGGAGGACGGAGCTATCGGTGGTACGTGAAGCTGCCTGATACTGAATGAGAGCCTTGTCCGCTACGATAGATTCAGGCGGGGTAGCCGTGTCAGTCTGTTTGAGGCCAGTGGCACCTTCTAGACCGACAAAGTTTTCTTCTGGGGATGAGCTTTTGTGTGCATGCCCACTTTGCTGGATATCCAAAGAAGGGTGTGTGCACACGAAAGCTCATACCCAGAACAAACTTTGTTGCTCTTGAAGATGCCACCAGACTCAAACTTTGTTTTGCTCCATCAAGATCAGTCTTGACCACTCAGATTGACCGCAGCTCTCCAGGGTCTCAGGCTGAGGTCTTTCTCATCACCTCCTGCCTGGTCCTTTTAACTGGAGATGCCATGGATTGAACCTGGGACTGTCTGCAAGTCAAGCAGATGCTCTACCACTGAGCCACAGCCCCTCTTTACAGCTCTCCAGGGTCTCAGGCGGAGGTCTTTCCCATCACCTCCTGCCTGGTCCTTTGAACTGGAGATGCCGGGGATTGAACCTGGGACCTTCTGCATGCCAAGCAAAGGCTCTTCCACTGAGCCACGGCCCCTCTTTACAGCTCTCCAGGGTCTCAGGCGGAGGTCTTTCCCATCACCTCCTGCCTGGTCCTTTTAACTGGAGATGCCGGGGATTGAACCTGGGACCTTCTGCATGCCAAGCAGAGGCTCTCCCACTGAGCCACAGCCCCTCTTTACAGCTCTCCAGGGTCTCAGGCGGAGGTCTTTCCCATCCCCTCCTGCCTGGTCCTTTTAACTGGAGATGCCGGGGATTGAACCTGGGACCTTCTGCATGCCAAGCAGGTGCTCTTCCACTGAGCCATGGTCCTTATAGTCACAATGGATATCTATGCCCTCCACTACCAGAGGCAGTCTGCCTCTTTACATCAGTTGGCCAGGGAGAAGAAGAAAAGAAGAAAAGGAGAGACTGGATTTAGACCCCATCCTTCACTACTAAAAGGAGTCTCAGAGCAGCTTACAATCTCCTTCCCTTCACCTCCCCACAGCAGACCCCCTGTGAGGTAGGTGGGGCTGAGAGAGCTCTTTCGAGAACTGTTCTTGAGGGAACAGCTCTGAGAGAACTTGTGACTGACCGAAGGTCACACCAGCAGCTGCATGTGGAGGAGTGGGGAATCAAACCCAGTCCTCCCAGAACAGAGTCCCTGCTCCTAACCACTACACCAAACCGGCTCTCTGTGGGAGTAGCTGTGGCTCAGCAGAAGAGCCTCTGCTTGGCATGCAGAAGGTCCCAGGTTCAATCCCCGGCATCTCCAGCTAAAAGGACGTTGTTTCTGGAGTAGGCCCCACGCTCGAGAAATATTAAGACAGAGATTTTCAAAGCTTCCCAGAAAGACCTGCCAAGCGCCTGATAACCCTTCTCTCTGGAACAGAGCTGAATTTTTGTTTCTGCGCAGGCCTGCCTTGGACGCAGAGGAGCAGAACTAGAGATGTGAAGGCCCGGGAAAAACCCGGAAAAATTCAGAAAAAAACACGTTTCCCCCCCCCATTTTTTTTCCTGAAGCCTTTTTTTGGTTTTTTTCTGAAAAACTGGAAAAATTGAAAAAAGAAAAGAAAAGAAATTCATTATGGAATGTTTTATTTTAACTTGATGAATAAAATATTTTAAGACAAGGTGTACAAATATTTTCCAAATCATTTCTAAAAGATAGGTATGGTATCAGATTAATTTAATTTCTGTTTCAATCCGGGCAAACCTTCAGTTTTTAGAGGTCCATAATTACTGTGATAATGACAGACACAACAGAGTAGCTGCAGAAGCAGAGACTGAAGCTGATACTGATAATTGCAGCTCAGAAAATGATTCTGATTAAATCTCATGCCCATTCATTGAAACTTAGTCCCACACTCCCTTCCATACACTTCCCCCCTCTTCAATTCTTTTTATGAGAATGGGTTTTTAAATTTTTATTTAATACTGTGGAGAGGAAATATGAATAACTGTTACTTCTGGATTTTTAAAAATTGTTTTGGAGAGGGTTTTTTTTTTGTCCGTTCCACATAAACTAGTAAACAGTTCAGGAGATAGTTGCTCCATTCGTTACAATCACAAATAAATATTATTTTAAAAGTAAATTCTGTTTATAAAAATTGTTTGGATACCCTATATTTTTAATATGCTAGCTGTGATAATTTCATGCCAAGAAAAACTGTCCATAGTCATATTTTATGTTCCTAAAGTAACAGAATGACTTTCAATCTGGAAAAGAAGAAAGGGCTAATGTAGCAATTTTTTCAATTTTTCTGAAAATTCCCATTTTTCTCTGGAAAAAAACAGTTTTTTTCCCCCCTGAGGTTCAAAATTTCTGGAAATTTTACATCTCTAAGCAGAACCCCCTGAAAGTGGCCAGTCCCTTGGCTTCCCGCCTGATGGGCTTAGGCACCACTGTGGCCGGGGCCTGGCTTGGCTCCAGCGGCGCCACGCAGCATGACAGACAGAAACCTTCCCAGAACAGCCAGCAGACTGTCCTTGCTGTCGAAGAAGCAACCGCTCCAGGGCCTGCCTTTGGCAGAAGCAGAACTGAATGGCGAAATTCCAGCTTCAGTTCCAGCGACGGAGGGCTCGTGTGGGCCGTTTGTGCATGCACAACAAGGTAGGCGTGACTGAGAGCGTCTGTGTGCTCGGGGTGTGTGTGTGTGTGTGTGAGAGAGAGCCATGGGCATGCAGTGCTGGATTTGTGCAGCTACCAGAGATTGCCCTCCCCTCCTTCCTGGGGGTCTGTGTTAAGACCTGCGCAGCGTCAAGTCTTTCCAGAGGGAAGGGAGATTCCTTCCAGATCGCTCTCTTCCCTGCAGGAAGGCCTTGCACGACAGAGGCAGGAGGCGGGGACAGAAAGTCTTTGGTGCAAATCCTTGGCTGTGAACGGACACAAAGGGCTGCGAGAAGCTCCGGGCTATCTGCAGTGAGTCCGGAAAATATTAAATTGTATTCACCTTCGGGATCCCGTGGAGGGTCGTCTGCTCCCCGGCAAGGACATAGCAATGGAACAGCAAGGCCTGGTGGTGGAGCCAACCCTACCTGTAGGAAGGAAGGAAGGAAGGAAGGAAGGAAGGAAGGAAGGAAGGAAGGAAGGAAAGAAAGAGAGAGAGAGAGATACACAAACGTGAAAGAGAAAGGGAGAGAGAGACAGAGAGAGGAAGGAAGGGAGGGAGGGAGGGAGGGAGGAAGGAAGGAAGGAAGGAAAGAAAGGAGGGAGGGAGGGAGAGAGGGAGGGAAGGAAGGGAGGGAGGGAGGGAGGGAGGGAAGGAAGGGAGGGAGGGAGGGAGAGAAGGAAGGAAGGAAGGAGAGAGAGAGAGAGAGAGAGACACACACGCCAAAGAGAAAGGGAGAGAGAGAGACAGAGAGAGGAAGGAAGGAAGGAAGGGAGGGAGGGAGGGGGGAAGGAAGGAAGGAAGGAAAGGAGGGAGGGAGGGAGAGAGGGAAGAAAGGAAGGGAGGGAGGGAGGGAGGGAACAACTGGGTGAAAACCAGCCAAAATTCAACATGGTAATGCTTAGATTCCAGGCTAAGCTCTCCTTCTCGACCACAGAGATGTTCCTGTTGGGCCACTGAAATACTGCAGCCGCAGAACCTTCCCTTCTTGGCTTGATTTTAAAGTTTGGTTAACTAACCGGACAAGGGGTGAGAAAATCTTGACTTGAGAGCCTGGCTCAGTAGTCTGCTTGGCAGGCAGAAGGTCCCAGCTTCAGTCCCCGGTATCTCCAGTTAAAAGGATCAGGCAGGAGGTGATAAGAACCTAAGAGGAGCCATGTTGGAGCAGGCCAGTGGTCCTTCCAGTCCAACACTCTGTCACACAGAGTGGCCAAAACCCAGGGGCCCTCAGGAGGTCCATCAGTGGGGCCAGAACTCCAGAAGCCCTCCTACTCTTGCCCCCCAAGCACCAAGAAGAGAGACCATCACAGTCCCATAAGAACATTAGAGAAGCCAATGTTGGAGCAGGCCAGTGGCCCATCCATTCCAATACTCTGTCTCACACACTGGCCAAAACCTAGGAGCTATCAGAGTCCATTAGTGGGGCCAGAACACCAGAAGCCCTCCCACTGTTGCCCCCCAAGCACCAAGAAGACAGACCATCACCGCCCCAGACATAAGAACATTAGAGAAGCCATGTTTGATCAGGCCAATGGCCCTTCCAGTCCAATAGAGTATTGGACCTCCCACTGTGGCCCCCTCCCTAATCACCAAGAATACAGAGCATCACTGCCCCGGACATAAGAACATAAGAATAGCCAATGCTGGATCAGGCCAATGGCCCCTCCAGTCCAACATACTGTGTCACACAGTGGCCAAAACCCATCTGTCGTTAGGAGGTCCACCAGTGGGGCCAGAACTCCCGAAGCCCTCCCACCGTTGCACACCAAGCACCAAGAAGACAGAGCATCTCTGCCAGGGCCGGATTAAGGCCAACTGATGCGCTAAGCACAGCCCAACAGTGCTCCTTGGCCCTTCCGTTGCTTAACTGACAAGAAGACTCAAGAAGTGCTGAAGGAGAAACAAAAGATTCTGCTTCTGTTCTTAGCACAGACAAGGCATCCAGCCTGTCTTGTTGCATAGGTGCCCCTGCTGCCCCCCCCCCTTCTCAGTGTCAGGGTTCCACTGCCTATCATTTCTTACGAACAGCCATAACAGAAGGAATGACTGAGAAAAATATTTTGTCTTCAAGGTGCCCCCTGTCCCTTGGTGCCCTAAGCATGTGCCTATTTTGCTTAACCGTTAATCCAGGGCTGATCACTGCCCCGGACAGAGTGTTCCCTCTATACCTTGTAGCTAATAGCCACTGGTGGACCTCTGCCTCATACAAGAACGTAAGAAAGTAAGAGAAGCCAATGTTGGATCAGGCCAATGGCCCATCCGCTCTTGTGTCTCACAGTGGCCAAAACCCAGGTGCCATCAGAAAGTCCACCAGAGGGGCCTGAACTCCAGAAGCCCTCCTACAGTTGCCCCCTGCCCCAAGCACCAAGAATACGGAGCATCACTGGCCCAGATATAGTGCTCCATCTATACCTTGTAGGCAGTGTTCCCTCTAAGCTGAGTTAGTGTGAGCTAGCTCACAGTTTTTTAGCCTCCAGCTCACACATTTTTTCTTAGCTCAGGAAAGATGGTTCCAGAGCAAACTAATTTATGCAGTAGCCAGATCACCTGCTCAAAACTTTAATGCCAGTAGCTCAGAAAGTACAGTTTTTGCTCACAGGACTCCACAGCTTAGAGGGAGCATTGCTTGTAGGTAATAGCCACTGATGGACCTCTGCTCCAGATGTTCATCCAGTCCCCTCTTGAAGCTGTCTATGTCTGGAGCCGCCACCACTTCCTGTGGCAGTGAATTCCACGTGTTAATCACTTTGTGGGTGAAGAAGCGATGCCTGAGACCCGGGAGACCTGCTGCCAGTCTCAGTAGAGAAGACCGATCTTGAGGGACCAGTGGTCTGATGCAGTAGAAAGCAGCGTCAGGTGTGTTCACACGAGCCCCATATTTTGAACGCCCGCCCCTCTCCCACTTTCCTGGACTGCCGCTGCGTCAGCATCTCCTGAAGGAGACAGGAAAGTCGATTGTCGCCTTGAACGCTGCTTGCTAATCAGCTCCGCTTCACCCGCCACGCAACGCTTTCGCCACGTTCTCTGCTCATCTGATTTGCCCTTCATGATGCCCTCAAGTCTGGAGGAAAATCCTTCAAGGTGTTGCGTGGGTCAGCCATGTTTTTTCCTCCCCCTGAACTGGTTCAAAGAATGAACGCGTTAAGTAGAGCTCGGCTTGTGATGCTCTGCTATGAAGAAAGGTCGAAGTGCTTGGGGCTCTTTCGCTTGGAGAAATGACGGCTGAGGGGGGACATGATCGAGGTTTACAAGATGATGCATGGGATAGAGCAATTAAAATAAGAAGTCCTTTTCTCCCTTTCTCACAAGACAAGGACTCGTGGGCACTCCATGAAATTGCTGAGCAGTCGGGTTAGAACAGATAAAATGAAGTCCTTCTTCACCCAAAGAGTGGTTAACACGTGGAATTCACTGCCACAGGAGGTGGCGGCGACTACAAGCATGGACGGCTTCAAGAGGGAGTTAGATAAACATCCGGAGCAGAGGTCCATCAGTGGCTCTTAGCCACAAAGTATAGATAGGAACTCTCAGTCTGGGGCAAGCGATGCTCTGTATTCTTGGTGCTTGGGGGGGGGGGGGCAACAGTGGGAGGGCTTCTAGTGTCCTGGCCCCACCGCTGGACCTCCTGATGGCCCCTGGTATTTTGGCCACTGTGTGACACAGAGTGTTGGACTGGGTGGGCCACTGGCCTGATCCCACATTGGCTTTGTGCAAAGTTTTGGAGAAAATCCCAATGAATTTTATTTTTATTTATTTATTTAATGTGATTTATATCCCGCCCTCCCCGCCATACGGTCTATGAAAGCCTAGATGGTTGCCATTTGGGTGAGAAAATTTGGATTTCCCCATCTACATCATGGCAGCCATTTCCCCAGATCCCATATAAATCAGGCCTGTAGCTACAGCTGAAGATAAGACGAAGAGATTGGATTTATACCCTGCCCTTCACTCAGAGTGGCTTACAATCTCCTTTCCCTTCCCCACAACAGACACCCTGTGAGGAAGGTGGGGCCGAGAGAGCTCTGACAGAAACTGCTCTTTTTCAAGAACAGCTGTGCCAGAACTACGGCTTGCCCAAGGTCATCCAGCAGCTGCCTGTGGAGGAGGGGGGAATCAAACCCGCTTCTCCCAGATTAGAATCTGCGCACTTAACCACTACACCAAACAGCTTAGAGGGAAGACTGCTGACACTGACTGGGGGCATGGAGGATATTCAGAGAGGTGGCTGAATGACGCCTGCCCCCTTGCCCTCTGGTATTCCAAGAACGTCTCCCATCCAAGTAAGCAGAATGCACACAAAAGTGTATACCCAGAATCAGGGGTCCTTTCAAGCAGGAGCTCAGGGGAGCACAGCTCCGGGAGTTGGTGCCAGCTCCCCACCCCACCCCGCGGGGGAATGCCCGCTTGTGTCCTGGCTGCAGCAAAATGACCCCGTCCCCTGGAAAGGTCCTTGTTCCTCCCACCAGCCTTCTGAAGGCTTCAGCCACTACTGAAGCGATCCTCCCAGAATAGTGGTATTTCCAGGGGTCATTTCGTAGAAAAAGAGGTGCAGGAGCTCATTAGCATAACTCATTTGCATATGCCACACCCCCTGACATACCGGAAGTGTGTCAGAAGGCAACACCCACCCCTCAGGCTCCACTCCACAGGTGAGTGAAACTGACTTGCCCTTCCTCCATTCCCTTCCTCATCCAATACTTGGTGCAATAAAAATAAGCGTAAAGAACACACCCTCATTCTCTTCCTGCTCCCTTGAAACCACCAGGTTTCAAGGAGACTTGAGATACCCAGGACATGTGCACCACCCATCCCTTCCCCTTCCCCTCCCCACAACAAGACACCCTGTGAGGCAGGTGGGGCTGAGAGAGGTCTTTTGAGAACTGCTCATGAGAGAACAGCTCCGAGAGGACTTGTGACTGGCCCAAGGTCACACCAGCAGCTGCATGTGGAGGAGTGGGGAATCAAACCCGGTTCTCCCAGATTAGAGTCCAACTCCTGACCACTACACCAAACTGATGGGGTGGAAGCTGCTGAAGGGCTGGTGAAATTTCTCCAGTACTTATGTGCCATGTGCCCAGATAAAAAATGGGATACTTAGAAAATTTATATCCCACCTTGAGCAAGTCTGTGGAAAAGCAGCACACCGTCATAAAAGGAACAATGATAAAATTATCAATTTTAAAACAAAACATTAAAATCAATAAAGACCCTAGCAGGGCTTTCCCCGGGGCGCTGCGCCTCTGCACTGCTCAGGGAAGCCGAGGAGGGGGCGGGGCTTGGTCATGTGCCCGCCCCCTGGGCTCCTCACTCCCGGAGCTGCACTCCTGTGCGCTCCCGCTCCAACGGACCCCTGGGTATTTCTGAGGCTTGGATTAGTAGCTATCCCCTCTCTGCCAGTCCTTCCTTCCTTCCTTCCTTCCTTCCTTCCTTCCTTCCCTTCCTTCCGACATACTTCTGGTGATGTCGGGTGCTGTAGCATATGCAAATAAGTAATGCTAATGAGTATGCTAATGAGCTCCTGCACCTCTTTTTCTACGAACGGACCCCTGCCCAGAATTCAGTGTTGTCTTAAAGATGCCACTGGACTCAGGCTTTGTTCTCCTGGAATCAGCACTTTGGCTGTCTAACTTCACTGCACCCCTGTGAGACTTCTTCCCAACCTGTAAACAAAGATGCCATTTAGTTGACCTTGGGCAAGCCATAGTTCTGTCAGAGCTGTCCTTGAAAAAGAGCAGTTTCTGTCAGAGCTCTCTCGGCCCCACCTGCCTCCCAGGGTGTCTGTTGTGGGGAGGGGAAGGGAAAGGAGTTTGTAAGCCGCTCTGAGACTCCTTCAGGTTGTTAAGGGCGGGGTATAACTCCAATCTCTTCTCTTCTTCTCTTGTCTAAATTTTTTTCCCCCAGAAACAAACCGTTTTGAGCTTTGAAGTATCTTGGGAAGGAAGAACAACTGGAAACGTTTCGCCAATTCCAATCTCGGTTGCCTACCGTCATTCCCTTGAATAATGGCAAGCAGGGAGGCCGGCTGGTGTGTGAGTGCGTGCGTGTGTGTGTGTTGGGGGGGGGGGGGGAGAACATGTCTAACTACGCATAAAAGTCAGCCTGCCTCTCTTGATAAAAGCCCCTGAATTGATGACGCCCGCCTCCCCAGGATGCAAAACAGCAGGGGGGTTGGCTAATGCACCAAAATTAGTCATCCCCCAGCTCACTTGCATGCTGAGAGAGGGAGCGAAACCTGCCGCAGGCTGCAGCGTCAAGCAGGGGAAATCCACTCGCCTGGTAGTGTTGCGAAGCAGCTGATAAAAGGAATATGGGTCTGTGTCAAGTCACAGTCGGCTTACGGTGACCCTGTAGGGTTTTCAAGGCAAGAGACACAGGCCCTGTCTGCACTAGACCTTTAATCCTGCTTCAACGCTGTCTCCTACTTAGCCAGTTTGGTGTAGGGGTTAAGTGCGCGGACTCTAATCTGGGAGAACTGGGTTTGATTCCCCACTCCTCCTCCACTTGCAGCTGCTGGATGACCTTGAGCAAGCCATAGTTCTGGCACAGCTGTTCTTGAAAAAGAGCAGTTTCTGTCAGAGCTCTCTCAGCCCCACCTACCTCACAGGGTGTCTGTTGTGGGGAGGGGAAGGGAAAGGAGTTTGTAAGCCGCTCTGAGACTTCTTTGGGTAGTGAAGGGCGGGGTATAAATCTAATCTCTTCTTCTTCTTCTTCTTCTTCGTGTAGTGTTTAAGTGCACAGACTCTAATCTGGGAGGACCGGGTTTGATTCCCCACTCCTCCACAAGCTTCAAATGTGAAGCTTGCCTAGCTATGTATAACTTTGCATGAATACTCCATGTATGATTCCAGAATGAATAATTGATAGTGTTGGACTAGTCTGATCTTAAGGATTGTTTTCTTGGATATTGCTCAGTTTGTCATTCATGAAGTCACATGATGGTCCTTGCCTGATGAAGACGGCCAGAAACGAGTATGCCTACCGGATGTTTCGTTGATGATTCTTGGACCCCCGTTTGTTGTATTACCTTGATATTCTTGCATTATTCTGTTATATGGTTTATTGGTTTAAGTGTGCTTTTCAGCTATAATTTCTTTTGCTCTTACCTGTGTATATAAGCAGGCCCCCTGACCGCCGTCTGTATGCCTCATCTGAACCAGCTTAATAAAATGCTTGCTGAAATCACGTCAACCGGCCTCCACTTCCAGTACTTTTCACTCACACTAACTCAGCTTAGAGGGAACACTGGTCTTCAGTCCTTTATTTTCATTGGGTAGCCATGTCGGTCTCCAGGAGAACAACTAGATTCGAGTCTAGTCGCACGTCGGAGACCAAAAAAAGGATTTTCAGGATACGACCTCTGAAGGGTCAAACCTCCCTTCATCAGACAAAGGCAGGTTGGGTTCTCCAAAGCTCATGCCCCTGAAAATCTAGGCTCTCCGTCGCGAAATAAAAGGCTCAACATCCTCTCAGCCCTATCAATCGGTATTAAAAAGAAGAGAGAAAGAATGAGACATCCGGGAGAGTTGGTTTCTCCATGGTGACGAACGGTGGTGGGAGGATCTGAAAAAGAATCCATGGAAAATAGGAGCAGAAAATTATTATTGTCCCACCAAGGCTATGGCGGTGACGAAGGATCCATAAGTGGGAATGGAGTCAGAGGCATTCCACCGGCCAGCGCTAGCAGATAACCGCCCACGTCTTCCCTCTGTCATGCAAAACTGAGGTGTCCGGGTCCATGCTCCCTCTAAGCTGTGGAGTCTTTGTGAGCAAAAGTTCTGCATTGTGAGCTGCTGGCATTAAAGTTGTGAGCGAGCGATTTGGCTCCTGCATAAATTAGCTTGCTCTGGAGCCATCCTTCCTGAGCCAAGATGAAAATGCGTGAGCCGGAGGCTTAGAAAACTGAGCCAGCTCGCACTAACTCAGCTTAGAGGGAACACTGGTCCGTATGAGGCACGCATGACCAGATCACTGAAAATAATCTTTGTGGGTTTCCACCTGCAGGGTCCGTGTCACCCGGTGACCAGATCGGAAAAACGAGCAACTGACATTACGTAAGGAAGGAATGCACTTCAGCCTGTATGCCAGATGGAGAAAATACTAATTGGGATCCAAGAACTCAACCCTTTCTAATTGTCTAAAGGAGTAGTCTTTTTGAAAGGGTACCTTGCTGACAGAAAAGAATATATGGACCCAACTGCTCTTGGAGGCAACGGACTCATTAAAATCCGTTAATTGTATTCAATTTAATAAACCCTCTGTTTAGTTCCAGTTGGAAGTTCATTCTCTTTTGGGGCTCTTTTAATTCTCAGTAAGATACAGAGGCGATAGTGGTTCAGTGGTTAAGACACTGAACTGCAGACCGGAAGGTCGGTAGCTCGGCAGTTCGAGACCCGAGTGCCGCATGACGGACTGAGCTCCCGTCTCTGGCCCCAGCTCCTGCCAACCTAGCAGTTCGGAAGCAAGACATAGCAAGTAGATTAACAGGTACTACTTTGGTGGGAAGGTGACAGCGTTCCATGCACCTCGGTGTCTAGTCATGCTGGCCACAAGATCATGGAAACATCTTCGGAGAGCGCTGGCTCGTTGGCTTGGAAACGGAGATGAGCGACACCCCGTAGAGTCGGATTCAGACTGGCTTTTGAGCAACAGAAACCTTTACCTTTACTAAGATACAGGGATGCCAGCTCCCTGCTGGCCACCGGTGGCGGGGGGGGCTAGGGTTTCCAGATCCAGGCTGGGAAACTCCTGAGGATTTGGGGGTGGAGTCTGGGGAGGACAGGGACCTCAGTGGGGTACAATACCACAGAGTCCACCCTCCAAAGCAGCCATTTCCTCCAGGGGAAAACTGATCTATTTAGTCTGGAGATGAGCTGGAGATATACCCTGCTGGGGTCCCACTCCTGCCCAAAGCCCACCTTCCCCTGGCTCCAATTCCAGAACCAGTTTGGAGTGGTGGTTAGGAGAGCGGACTCTAATCTGGGAGAACTGGGTTTGACTCCCCACTCCTCCGCATGCAGCCAGCTGGGTAACCTTGGGTCAAGCACAAGTTATCTCGGAGCTGTTCTCTCAAGGGCAGTTCTCGGAACAGCTCTCTCAGCCCCACCTACCTCACAGGGTGTCTGTTGTGGGGAGGGGAAGGGGAAGGGACTGTAGGCTCCAGTCGCCTTGGAGTGAAAGGTGGGATAGAAATAAAGGAAATAAAACAGAAACAAAATAGGTAAAAATCTAATTCTTCCTTTCAAACGCTGCCGGCTCCTGCAGCCGGAAGTGCCTGCAATAGGCTGGCCTTGTCTCTCTCCCGCTGCCATCGCGCCAGAGACAACAAGACAACCTGCTAATCCTGCGGAACAAAATAAAATGACAATCAAGGGGGAGCGAGAACACCCCAGCCGCTTTCCTGGCACGGCTACTGCAGGGGAGAATGGGAGGATTAGAACGGATCCTTGACAGAAAGAATGAGTCATCGCTGGCGGAGCCATGACTCAGCAATGGGAAGCCGGCCTCTGCTGCAGCCGGAAAGCGAGGGAGAGAAAATGTAATTTCGGATGGTTCTGCAGAAGCAGTTAGCCCAGGAGAGGGGACAGCGTCCTCTCTAAGCTGTGGAGTCTTGTGAGCCAAGATTCTACTTTTGTGAGCTTACTGGCATTCAAGTTGTGAGCGAGCGATTTGGCTGCGGCATGAATGAGTTTGCTCTGGAGCCACCCTTCCTGAGTGGAGACAAAAATGTGTGAGCCGGAGGCTAAAAAACTGTGAGCTATCTCACGCAAACTCAGCTTAGAGGGAACACTGGCAGCAACCTGACACTCTGCTATGAAGAAAGGTCAAAGCACTTGGGGCTCTTCAGCTTCGAGAAACTACGCCTGAGGGGTGACACGATCGAGGTTTACAAGATCATGCATGGGATAGAGAGGGTAGAGAAAGAGGTCCTTTTCTCCCTTTCCCACCATACAAGAACTCGGGGGCACTCCATGAAATTGCTGAGCAGTCGGGTTAGAACAGATAAAAGGAAGTCCTTCTTTACCCAAAGAGTGATTCACACGTGGAATTCGCTGCCACAGGAGGTGGTGGCGGCTACAAGCATGGAGGGCTTCAAGAGGGAATTATGGAGCAGAGGTCCATCAGTAGCTATTAGCCACAAAGTGTAGATAGGAACTATGGGGCAAGTGATACTCTGTCTTCTTGGTGCTTGGGGGTGGGGGCAACAGTGGGAGGGCTTCTGGAGTTCTGGCCCCACTGCTGGACCTCCTGAGGGCTCCTGGTATTTTTGGCCACTGTGTGACTCAAAGTGTTGGACTGGATGGGCCACTGGCCTGATCCAACACTGGCTTCTCTAATTTTCTTAACTTTACCCCAGGTTCATGGAAGAACAAGGATTCGCACTGTGTCTTCCGGGTCATAGTCCAATTCTCTACTGCACTGGCTCTCAAAAACCCACTCACAAATATCTGAATCGCCTCTGTGTTCAATGCACTGACAACCTCTAAGCGTGGTGCCCAATCTTTCCCCCTATTCAGGCCGTCGAGTCCTTCCCAGTCCCAATCGGAGCCGTCAGGAGAAGTACCCTGCTTCCTGCCGCCCTGTGGAAGAGGCTGTCAAGACCACGGAGGACGAGACTTAAGGGACTGCCTGATGCTGCTGTGAGCAGGGCAGAAACATGAAATGAACTCCATCTAACGTATTACTCAGCACATAAATATCTGACACAGCTGGCATGAGTTGGGCCAGGAGCCAACATGAAATCCCTCTTCACCATCCACAGAACAACCAGAGCCTCAATATTCCCAGTCTACAATCACAGGACAATGAGATAAAATATGTGTCCTGTAGAGAGGGGCCGTGGCTCAGTGGAAGAGCCTCTGCTTCGCATGGAGAAAACCCTAGGTCCTGTCTCCAGCACCTCCAGTTAAAAGGATCCGGCAGGAGGGGATGTGAAAGACCTCTGCCTGAGACCCTGGAGAGCTGCAAAGAGGGGATGTGGCTCAGTGGGAGAGCATCTGCTTGGCATGCAGAAGGTCCCAGGTTCAATCCCCAGCATCTCCAGTTAAAAGGACCAGGCAGGAGGTGATGGGAAAGACCTCCTCCTGAGACCCTGGAGAGCTGTAAAGAGGGGCTGTGGCTCAGTGGAAGAGCCTCTGCTTGGCATGCAGAAGGTCCCAGGTTCAATCCCCGGCACCTCCAGGTAAAAAGGACCAGGCAGGAGGGGATGGGAAAGACCTCCGCCTGAGACCCTGGAGAGCTGTAAAGAGGGGCCGTGGCTCAGTGGAAGAGCCTCTGCTTGGCATGCAGAAGGTCCCAGGTTCAATCCCCGGCATCTCGAGTTAAAAGGACCAGGCAGGAGGGGATGGGAAAGACCTCCACCTGACACCCTGGAGAGCTGTAAAGAGGGGCTGTGGCTCAGTGGGAGAGCCTCTGCTTGGCATGCAGAAGGTCCCAGGTTCAATCCCCGGCATCTCCAGTTAAAACGACCAGGCAGGAGGGGATGGGAAAGACCTCCGCCTGAGACCCTGGAGAGCTGTAAAGAGGGGCTGTGGCTCAGTGGAAGAGCCTCTGCTTGGCATGCAGAAGGTCCCAGGTTCAATCCCCGGCATCTCCAGTTAAAAGGACCAGGCAGGAGGGGATGGGCCTGAGACCCTGGAGAGCTGTCAAGAGGGGCTGTGGCTCAGTGGAAGAGCCTCCGCTTGGCACGCCGAAGGTCCCAGGTTCAATCCCCGGCATCTCCAGTTAAAAGAGTTGGGCAGGTGGGGATGTGAAAGACCTCATACCTGAGACCCTGGAGAGCCACTGCCAGTCTGAGTAAGACAGTACGGACCCTGATGGCCCAGTGGTCTGATTCTGGATAAGGCAGATCCAGGTGTCCAAGTGGTGTTCAAGAAATCATAAGAATTAAGACAAAGGGCAACTATATTCAAGGTACAGCTCTGGAAGATGCCAGTCAACACCGTTTTTAGCAAGACAAGAAGAAGAAGAAGAAGAAGAAGAAGAAGAGATTGGATTTATACCCCGCCCTCCACTCCCCAAGGGAGTCTCAGAGCGGCTTACAAACTCCTTTTCCCTTCCCCTCCCCACAACCGACACCCTGGGAGGCAGGTGGGGCTGAGAGAGCTCTTTCGAGGACTGCTCCTGAGAGAACAGCTGGTACAGAGCTATGGCTTGCCCAAGGTCATCCAGCAGCTGTAGGTGGAGGAGTGGGGAATCAAACCCGGTTCTCCCAGATTAGAGTCCCCGCACTTCACCACGACACCAGACTGGCTCTCTTTCGAGAAACACAGCTCTCTTTGTCAGATGCATGGAGGGTAATGCAGAAACTGGCCAGAGATATATAGGGGAGAGGACTCAGAAAGTGCCGTTTTAAACGCAAAGCAGTTGCAAAAGGCATCCAAAAGGTAGAATGCGCAATCCAGGCTGGGTTCCTTCTATTGATGAATCTGAATGGAATACCCGAAAGGCAATTACTTCTGGTAATGGGTGTGTCGGGGGGAGGTATTGGTGAATTTCCTGCCCTGTGCAGGGGGTTGGACTAGATGACCCTGGGGGTCCCTTCCAGCTTTTATGATTCTATACATTTTTGGAATGATAAAGACTGATCTCTGCCAGCGCAGAGACGGAAGAGCCATTCATACAGCATTTTGCAACGTACGGCAGCATCCTGTCTTTGCAACAGCCTTCAGTGTACCAGACTGGGATATAGTATTCAAATCATGCAATGCATAGGCGTAGACTACGGGGGGGGGGGCTCGAGGGCTTGAGCCTCCCCCGAAATTTCCCGGGGGGGACTGAGCCCCCCCCCCGGGAAAACATAGTGCCTGCCGCCGCGCCTCCCGGGGCCCTTTCCTTCCCCCCGCCTGGCCACTCTTCCATCCTTCCCTCTCCCTCCCTCTTTTCCCAGTGAAGGGAGAGGGAAGGAGTAGGGGGGGGGAGAGGGGCCCCAGCAGCGGCGGCTTGCGGGCCTCGGAAGGGCCCGGGGAGGCGTGGAGGTTTCCCGGCGGGGGGGGGGGGGACATCGCCCCAGCGAGCGCGTGTGCTAAAGAGCCCCCCCCCCAGGATTTTCAAAACTGTACGCCCCTGATGCAATGTGATTATCGCACTTGACTTTGCTCTGGTTAGACCTCACCTAGAGTACCGAGTTCAGTTTCGGGCACCACAGTTTAAGAAGGATATCAACAAGCTGGAACGTGTCCAGAGGAGGGCAATGAAGATGGTGAGGGGTCTGGAGGCCAAGTCCTATGGGGAAAGGCTGAAGGAGCTGGGGTCTGTTTAGCCTGGAGATGAGAAGACTGAGAAGTGATATGATAATCATCTTCAAGTACTTGAAGGGCTGTCCTGTGGAGGACGGTGCGGAGTGGTTTTCCGTTGCCCCAGAAGGCCAGACCAGAACCAACAGGTTGAAATTAAATCAGAAGAGTTTGGGGCTAAACATGAGGAAGACCTTCCTGACAGTTAGAGCGGTTCCTCAGTGGAGCAGGCTTCCTCGGGAGGTGGCGGGCTCCTCGTCTGGGGGTTTTCAGACAGAGGCTAGATGGCCATCTGACGGCAATGCGGATTCTGGGAACTTGGGCAGGGAAGGGAGGGCAGGAAGGGTTGCCTCAGTGCTTAGTTCTCACGGCCCTTCCTTACACAGGTAGCAGCCACTGCCAAAGCAGCCTTTTTCCATCTTCGGCTGACTAGGCAGTTGGCCCCCTTCCTCGAACACGAAGACCTAGCTACAGTGATCCACGCTATGGTCACCTCACGTCTTGACCACTGTAACGCTCTCTACTTAGGGCTGCCCTTGCTCCAGATCCGGAGGCTGCAGCTGGTGCAGAACGCTGCGGCCAGGTTGCTGATGGGTCTCTCTTTGCGGGACCACGTCTGGCCTGTGCTGCAGTTGCTGCACTGGCTGCCTATAGCATACCGGATCAGGTTCAAGGTGCTGGTGTTAACCTTTAAAGCTCTTTAAGGTCAGGGGCCTGCCTATTTGAGGGACCGCCTTTCCCCATACAGGCCCCAGAGGTCACTGAGGTCAGGCACTCAAAATCGCCTGACTTGCCCCGGTCCAAAAGAGGTTCAGCTGGCCTGTACCAGGGCTAGGGCTTTCTCGGTGGCGGCTCCTTACTGGTGGAATGAGCTCCCGGATGACATCAGGGCCCTGCGGGATTTGTTGCAGTTCCGCAGGGCCTGTAAGACGGAGCTCTTCCGCCAGGCTTTCAAATAGGAGCCGCCATCGGGTGGAGAACTGATTAATAACACCACCCTAGTCCTGTTGGTTGTACCCCTGCTGCCTCTGTCTGCCGGAGAACTCTGAAGTTGCCATCTTTTCTAATTGTAGTGTATTGTTTTTAACGGTTTTATATTGTAAACCTTTATGGTATTTTGTATTGTTAACCGCCTTGAGCCGGTTCGCTGGCAAGGTGGGATATAAATAGAATGAATGAATGAATGAATGAATGAATAGAATATACACCCAGGGAAATGCTGATTGCCACTTTGGGGTCAGAAAGCAATTTTTCTCTAGGCCAGTTTGGTTGGGGATCCTGGAGGTTTTTTGCCCTCTTCTGGGCATGGAGCAGGGGTCACTGGGGGTTTGTGGGGGGGGGAGATATTTGTGCAGTTCCTGCATTGTGCAGGGGGTTGGACTAGATGACCCTGGACGTCCCTTCCAACACTATGATTCAATGGACTCTGGGATCTCCTTTCTGACTCATACCTGATGAAGGGATCTTTGACCCTCCCAAGCACCCAATCCGGAAATCTTGTTGGTCTCCCAGGTGCTACGGGACTGATATCAAATCCTTCTACTGCAGGACACCTATATTCGTGTGGCGACGGTCAAGTTGAAGTGCGGGGGCTGCTCCGGTCACCTGTACATGTGAGGGCAATGTGCAAAGAGGCCCCATGGGTGGTGAACTGAAGGGCATTTCAAAAAATGTCAGTTTCACATCAGGAGTTTTCCTATTGCAGCCTTAAGAACATAAGAGAAGCCAATGTTGGATCAGGCCAGTGGCCCCTCCAGTCCAACACTCTGTGTCACACAGGGGCCAAAAACACCAGGTGCCCTCAGGAGGTCCAGCAGTGGGGCCAGGACACTAGAAGCCCTCCCACTGTTGCCCCCCCACCAAGCACCAAGAATACAGAGCATTCCTTGCCCCAGACTGAGAGTTCCTCTCTATACCTTGTGGTTAAGAGCCACTGATGGACCTCTGCTCCATATAAGAACATAAGAGAAGCCAATGTTGGATCAGGCCAATGGCCCCTCTAGTCCAACACTCTGTGTCACACAGTGGCCAAAAACACCAGGGGCCCTCAGGAGGTCCAGCAGTGGGGCCAGGACACTAGAAGCCCTCCCACTGTTGCCCCCCCCCCACGCACCAAAAACACAGAGCATCACTTTCCCCAGACCGAGAGTTCCTATCTGTACCTTGTGGCTAAAAGCCAGTGATGGACCTCTGCTCCAGATGTTTATCCAATTCCCTCTTGAAGTTATCCATGCTTGTAGCTGCCACCACCTCCTGTGGCAGCGCATTCCACATGTTAATCACTCTTTGGGTGAAGAAGGACTTCCCTTTATCCGTTCTACCCCAACTGCTCAGCAATTTCATGGAGTGCCCACAAGTTTTTGTGTTGTGAGAAAGGGACAAAGGGACTTCTTTCTCCACCTGCTCTATCCCATGCATAATCTTGTAAACCTCGATCATGTGCCCCCTCAGCCGTCGTTTCTCCAAGCGAAAGAGCCCCAAGCGCTTCAACCTTTCTTCACAGGGAAAGTGTTCCAACCCTTTCATCATTCTAGTTTCCAGCACTATATCTTTTTTGAGGTGTGGCGACCAGAACTGTGCACAGTACTTACTTCCTGTTTCTACTCAAAGTAATAAGGGGAGGGGGTGCTTGCAGCGGATCTGTGGCTGATGGGGGAGGGGAAGTCATTAACTTTGCACCCACCGGCCCCTTTCCCTCTACAAGTCCCCCCCTCCTCCCCATGGCTTCTTTCCTCCCATACATATTTTCCCTTTTTTCACTGGGTTAACACCTTCTGGTCGGTGAAATCCACCCGCCAAATGACAACGATCTGGATGCTATTTTCTCATCAGATTATGTAATGGTCTGAAAAGAAGCCGGCTCGACAGCTAATGTGGCAGAAACCTGATCTTTTAATTAGTCCGATTCGCATTCGGGTCTCATCCGATCTCTCAGCTGAGGCTTTTCAGGAGAGATGTCAATTCGTAACCGCGTCACTACAAGGAGAACATCTCACTGCTAGGGGGATAGTCCCTTTAAAGGTGATATATTTTGTGAGCAACGACCAGTTTACGCAGCAACTGCAAAGCAAGAATCGGGGGGGGGGGTTTCCAGATCAGCTCCCAACAAAGTCAAGAGGAAATCAGGAAACCTGGACAATTATTTTTTTAATGACGCCGGGTTTTATCTCGCGATAGGCCCTGGGCTCTAGAGGCGGATTAAACATACGAAGGGTTTAAGAGATGTAAATCCGTTTAGACTTATTAGCGATTAAGCAGATGTATAACAGATCTGATTAGAGCAACAGTATAACGTCCCATGAAATTCGGTGAGTCTATCGATCGCCTTCTCTTTAATCTCTTTGCTCTTTGCAGGTGGAACAAAGATGAAAGCTGAGAAGGGGGGGGGCGGGAGTTAAAAGGGTTGGAATGAAGGTTTCAGCATCCCGACATCTTTTGCCCTGAGAGACCCCCAAAGGGCCCCCTCCCCGCATTAGGAACTGCAGAAGGCAACAGAAGCACTTCCCCTGGCTCATACAGACGCGAGAGCCTTTGGGACTTTGATGGCCACTACACCAATCCCTGTAATCATCACGTGCCTAGCAACCAATACACTTCAGAAAAAGAACTGCAAAGCTCTGATAAACCTGGAAGCAGAGAGTCAAAAACAAATGTGGGTACAGCAAAGTTACTCCACGTAGATTCCTGCCGTTTGAGGGGCATTTAGCTAGTAGATAAGACGTTTATCCCTATTAGTGCCTCGCCCAGCATGTTGTAACTTTAAAAAGGAGCAATAATAAAAAGAAATGGAGGTCACAACAATGCTCCCTCTAAGCTGTGGAGTCTTGTGAGCAGAAGTTCTACTTTGCGAGCTACGGGCATGAAAGTGGTGAGCGCGCAATTTGGCCGCTGAATACATTAGTTTGCTCTGGAGCCCTCCTTCCCGAGCGAAGACAAAAATACATGAGCCGGTGTGTGAACCAAGATCGCTGCCACCATGTGTGAACCAAGATCTTCACTCTCGGTTCTTTTGCCAAAGGTCTGTTAAGGCTCAGGCATCAGGCTGGTAAAGAGCGAGTTGTTTTCTTTATCAGCCTTCAAAACACTTGGCACTTTGAGAGCGTACCTCTCCCGTCTCGGTTCGACTCTGGGGAAAGGGAGGGAGGTGCCCAATAACGACGCTGCCCCTCGATTCAGATTGCAGTAAGCTTGACAAGGTTTATTGAAGATGATAACCACAGACAAAACACGCCAGCATTCGCATGCTCCCCCGGCCTGCGGAAAGTAAGGCTGAAGACAGACTAGCAAAAGGGAGCGGAGCGCAGTGCGAGCGGGCAAAAAAGCCCCGGGGCCAACCCGTCTCGTGGCTGCCCGTTCGCACTGGCTCCAGTGCTGCGGGACCTCACCTGGACGGAGGTGGACTGGCGCGTCCACTCCTCCTCCGGCGGTCCCTGGAGCCTCCAGTGCTGCGGCGGCCGGCGCGCGGCTGTTCCGGCGAGGCAGGGCCGGGACAGCCGTTCAGACTTCCGGCCCCGCACTGTGACGCGTCCAGACTGCCAGGAAGCGGCAGGGACGCGCGTGCAGGCGGCCGGAGACCACTTCCAAGAGGTCTCCGGCTGCCGCGCATGGAGAGCGGCCCGCATGCGGGTGCGTGCGGGCCGCTGACGGGGGACAGCTGCGGCAATCTGGCCGCCCTCTCTGCCTCCGCTTTAGAAGCAGAGGCAGAGCGGGGCAGATTGCCAGTCTGTCCACGGCCTAAGTTTCTTAGCTCTAAGGAAAGGCAACCCGTATTAAGCTGATTGCTGGCCAAACAAGGCCAACTAACTAATTATGGTTTGCAGCTGTGGAACTCTTAAAGAAAAAGGAAAAGAAAAAGAGCTCCAAGATCTTCAGCTAAGACAGTTCACAGGGCTGGGGGCTGAAATCACTTAAAACATCTTATTTCAGGTGAGTCATCTAGAAGTAAAAACGGAAGCACGTACCGCTTCCATACAGCCGGCGGCTTAAAAACGGTGAGCTCGCTCACACTAACTCAGCTTAGAGGGAACACCAGTCACAAGCTGACCGGAATGACTGAAATTACTGAGCAATTGCAATCCAAAGAAACTTAAATGCGTTTAGAGCTTATTGACATCCGTGGAATTCGGTTGTTTCTTTATGTCTAGCCAGACCTTTCTTGCTGGCGGGCAGCAGAATATTACTGAAGTTGACCCAGATCAAAAAACTTTCCACAAGTCATAAATTTATAAAGCCAACCATAATAAATAGTAAATTATTTGCATTCAGGCAATATACAGATTCTCCAAATACATGTAAGACGAAGGCTCCCGATTCTGCTCTTCGTTTCGTGTCCTTCAGACAACTATACACAAACCAAATTGGAAACTGGTCACGCGGCCCTCCCCGTTTCTGGGCTGTTCTTTCTTTTTCCAGAGCTTATGAAAATCCTAAAGATATTATAGATGGGCACCCGGTCACATACACCGGGACTACTCTCCGTTGCCGGCATTTATAAATGGATAAATTTATGACTTGTGGAAAGTTCTTTGATCTGTGTCAACTTCAGTGCTTTGCTGTAACTTTATGATATACGGATTTATCGCTTCCTTGTTGTTGGACTACAGAATATCAAATGATGCCACCGGACACTATGAAACAACCAGTAAATACAGTAATAGGACTAAAATTACAGAATTAGAATGCAATGAGTCGACTGTCATTAAAATCTCTAATCAGGGAGACTCTAACGTGGGAGAACTGGGTTTGATTCCCCACTCCTCCACTTGCACCTGGCTGGATGACCTTGGGCAGGCCATAGTTCTGACAAGAGCTGTCCTTGAAAGAGCAGATCTCTTCCAAAAATAAAGGTTTTTTGGATGGATATTGCAACCCAATTTTTTTTAATTACTGGATATAAGCTAGTCTTTTCTTTGGAATCTATAATTTTAGGGACGGGTTTATTTTCTATTGTTTTGAATATCACAAAAAGGCAGGCCTCTATACTTGTAGCTGTAGCGAGAATAACACTTGCTCAATTTTGGAAAAATGAAAAGGTCCCATCTCTCTACGACTGGCAAAATAAACTTTGGGAGTTTTTTGTGTACAGCCATGTTACTGTAGATTTAACAGAAAATTCACAAACAAAGTTTCAGGCAATTTGGTTCCCGATTGTAAACTATTTATCGAATTGTAAAACTGTTCCAAGGAACCCTTTCTATGACAAATTATTGTTTTTTCGAAAAATATGAACACGGATACTGTAACCCTCCCGTCATAACAATATGTTCTTACATTAGTTATACTTTATTCAAACAGAAATATTTGTATTCTGGTTGCTGTCATTTGTTTAGTATATTGAGTTTTGTTAGTTAATGTTAAACAAAATAAAAATTTATTGAAAAAAAAAAAAAAGAGCAGATCTCTCAGAGCTCTCTCAGCCCCACCTACCTCACAGGGTGTCTGTTGTGGGGAGGGGAAGGGACAGGAGTTTGAAAGCCGCTCTGAGACTCCCTTGAGGAGCGAAGGGCGGGGTATAAATCCAATCTCTTCTTCTTCTTCGTCTCCGATCCTCACTGACACTTCCTCCTGTTCAGCAACTTGGCTAACGTACAGTTAAACATTCAACTCCTCAGAACATAAGAACATATGAGAAGC
This sequence comes from Lepidodactylus listeri, assembly GCA_029233225.1. Lineage (NCBI taxonomy): Eukaryota > Metazoa > Chordata > Lepidosauria > Squamata > Gekkonidae > Lepidodactylus > Lepidodactylus listeri. Next base: position 6,314,656 of record JARCFY010000002.1, read on the forward strand.
CAATGTTGGGTCAGGCCAACGGCCCATCCAGTCCAACACTCTGTGGCACACAGTGGCCAAAAAATACCAGTTGCCCTCAGGAGGTCCATCAGTAGGACCTCCTTTAATAATTGGTTCAGTACCATCAGTACCATTTAGCTGTCTTTGACATGCACAACAATGCCAGTTTCAGCTGGGGTAGCCACGCTCGCCTGTAGCAGCGGCACAGGGCTCATTTCGTAGAAAAAGAGGCGCAGGAGCTCTTTAGCATAACTCATTAGCATAACTCATTTGCATATGCCACACCCCCTGACATCCCCGGAAGTGTGTCAGAAGGCAACACCCACCGCTCAGGCTCCACCCCAAAAATCTCCAGGTCTTTCCCAACTCGGAGCTGGCAAGCCAGCTTGACACTTTGACTAAAGACACTGATAAGTATTGGAGTCGGGAGTCCATGGAATAGTGAAACAGCTAGATCTTTATTGCTGGTCTGGATGAAGCATACAACCCAGGGCTCCGAGCCCTCCTTTTATGCTGGTCAGGGACAATCCCCTGATCTCACCCAACTGGCCTGATAGGCTCTTATCAGTCTATTTACATTTCATAGGTTCCCTGGGAGAAACCTAGGTACATGATTGGTGGCCGGTTTGAATCCACCTGGCCTTTGTTCTACCTGGCTGAAGCTCAGGTAGTTTCTTGGCCATGTGCTCTGGCCATGCGTGTGCCATTACGGGAGCACATGGTGACCGCATGGTCAATACATAACAGACACTTTAGGTTTCCTTTGCTCTTGCAGGAAAGCTACCCTACAACAAGCATGAAAACACAGATCGAGTTGGTATGCTTTTGCTTTCTCCCACAGCGCATCACCATAGGTGCCCCCTCCTGGGCTTGCTACTCCCGGAACGGCGTTCCTGCGCGTTCCGGCTCGAAATGACCCCTGTATGAACACATGAAACTGCCTTCTACTAAATGAGACCCTTGGTCCATCAAAGTCAGTATTGTCTACTCAGTCTGGCAGCAGCCCTCCAGGGTCTCAGGCAGAGGTCTTTCCCATCATCTCCTACCTGATCCTTTTAGCTGGAGATGCTGGGGATTGAACCTGGGACCTTCTGCGTGCCAAGCAGATGCTGTGCCGCTGAGCCACGGCCCCTCAACAACAGTCAAGTCCAGTAGCACCTCAAAGACTGACAATCTTTTCCATAGCTTCCAATATTTTCGTGCACAGTATTTATTTATTTATTTTATTTATACCCCGCCCTTCCCGCATTATACAGTGCAGTATTACTATTACTATACAGTGCAGTATTAATACTGCAGCAGCATTATTACAGTGCAATAGCATTTATTGTAACACTGCGCTTGTGCCTCGCTTTCACTTCAAAAGAAAGCCTCTAGACCTTTTGGTTGCAGAGTTATAAACAGAAATGTGCAGCCTTTGCCCTGAGAACTCTAAAAATAGGGAAGCTCCGCGTTAAATAGATCAATAGGTATCCTCAAGCATGCCCGCTCTCAGCCTCAGCCCTCCTGCCCCCGTATCTACAATATAAAGATAATACCAATCTCTTAGGGACGCCAGCCTCCAGGTGGGACCTGGGGATCTCCTGGAATTCCAGCTCATCTCCAAACTACAGAGATCAGTTTCCCCGGAGAAAATGGCTGCTTAGGAGGGTGGTTCCCCACAGGGCTGCCAAGTCCCCCCAGGGGGCAGGGATTCCCCCGCTAAATAGGTCCCCAATCTGCCGGTCTGGATCCGGCCAGCAGGGGGAACCCCACCCCCGAAGTGGCCTGATCAGGCCAATGTGCCCAGCATGATGACGTCACCCGGAAGTGACGTCATCACGCTGGGCACGTTGCCAGGGTGACGCTCTAGCAATCGCCCTGAAAACTCTATGGTACCATAGAGTTTTAGGGTGATTACCAGAGCGTCACCCCAGCGACATGCCCTGCGTGATGACGTCACTTCTGAGTGACGTCATTTCGGCGCACGCGCGTGGGGCTACCAGAGGAAGAAGAGAACTCCCCTGCTATTTTCAAAGTAAGACTTGGCCACCCTAGTTCCCCAACCTAGATCTGGCAACCCTTCCCCTCCATCCCCTGTCAGTGGCCAAGGGGGACCTGGCCACCCTATCTGAAGGATTACCAAGGGAGCACTTCAGACATTCTCAAGGCATTTTGTAAACACTGCGGTCATTGGAAGGATGTTAATAGCTGGAGCCTGGACCACTTGCGTCCCAAACTAAACACAGCCCACTAACCATGTTATGGCGGCCCACCTGGGGGCTCGGTAAACTTGCCTGGGGTTGCAACCGGCGGGTTGTCGAGCACTTGGCAGGCTACAACATGGCCGGCTGGCTGCATTTGGCGTGATGGGTCACCAGAGAGGGAGGCCTGCAACAGACAGAGAGTGACAGAAAGAGCAGCTGTAATTAAGCGCTTCGTCAGCAGCAAAGCAAGAAAGCACTTTCGGAACAAAAATAGCTTCTCACGCTTGCGTCACGGCCAAAACATGCATGCTCACTGGTGCACTGTCCAAATGGCAAGGAAAGCTAGAATTAAACAATCACATTGAGCTAGGTTGTGTGGTAGGACATCGGGATGCCCACTCCAGGTTGGGAAGTTCCTGGGGTTTTGGGGGTGGGGCCTGGGGAGGGGGGGTGGGGCCTTAGTGGAGTGTAATGACAGAGAATCCACCCTCCAAATCAGCCTTTTCCTCCTGGGGAGCTGTTCTCTCTGGTCTGGAGATTAATGGTAATTCCAGGAGAATTTCAGATGTCCAGGCCCCACCTGGAGGCTTGGCAACAAACACATGGGAAACATGGCAAGGTTGAGTAAAAGCAGGTGAGGGAGCCAGTTTGGTGTAGTGGTTAAGTGCATGGACTCTAATCTGGGAGAACTGGGTTTGATTCCCCACTCCTCCACTTGCGCCTGCTGGATGACCTTGGGCAAGCCATAGCTCTGTATCAGCTGTTCTTGAAAAAGAGGAGTTTCTGTCAGAGCTCTCTCAGCCGCACCTACCTTACCGGGTGTCTGTTGTGGGGAGGGGGAGGAAAAGGAGATTGTAAGCCGCTCTGAGACTCCCTTGGGTAGTTAAGGGCGGGGTATAAATCCAATCTCCTCTTCTTCTTCGGTTGTCATCAGTGGTGCCACAGCATACACACACCACTTTTTTAAAAAAATGGCACTAAAATATTGCTATATTGCTGGAGTGTTGTTAGAAATAGGCTTTGGATGTTCTCTGAATTCTCGGCTTCCATTTTTTTCTTTAAAAAAGTAAGTCTCTAGCCCTTTCACTCGCAGAGTTATGCCTTTCTCCCTTATATCTCCATAAGGGAAGAGGAGCGAGACTCCGAATTGTTTTTAATGAAAGCTGGGAATTCAAAGAGCCTCCAAAACCTACTTTTAACAACATTCCAGAAATATATTGATAATTTACTGTGCTTTTAAAAAAAGAAATCACTCGTCTTCTGAGTGGAGAGGAGGAGATGTTTGACTGGTCAGTCGGGTCGTCGAACAGTGGGGGCGAGTGGACAGAACAAAGAAAACCGATAGAAACGTCACGCACGAGGAAAAGGGCCAGCTCAAAAACGGCTTCCAGAAAAACACCAGTGTAAAAAGGGGTCTCAGAAGAACCAGGAAAAAAGGGTGAAAATCGAAAACCTGAAGTGAAAGCTAAAGGCATAAAAATGCATGTGGAAATCAGGGGATAGACTGAAGCAGTATGGGGCCAGAACCAATTGGGGGCGGAGGGGACCACACGGAAAAGCCCCGAGGCTAACGCTGTACCTCAGGTGTGCTCCATAATTACCTTTCGTTACACAGTGGTAGATGCCCTTTAAGTTAGAGTTTCTTAATAACTCCCATCCGTGACGCATGCAGTTTCTCAGGGAATAAAATCCTGCATTCTGTCTTCCCTGTGGTCCTCAGGGACCTACGTACGGTCTGCCTTCTGCCTGCCAGTGGGGTAAAATGTGGAAAATCACCGTGTAACAACACAGACAAAGCACACAATTCCAATACGCTAATATAACTTCATTAATTGATTAAACCGTGTATTAAAGACCCTAGTGTAACCTGATTGTTATGGTACACTAGCAACGATGGTATAAAGTATACAGATAATTGTAACAATATTCAACCTTAAAGGAATGTCCAAAGTTGCAGAGACAAATATGCCGGCAGGGTTCAATGTGGCGGATGTCTTGCCTTCGGAAAAGAGATACGGCAAACATCAAAGCAACACCTCCCAGGTGAAAGTTGCACGTTTCGAGGGATTCTTCAGGCAAATTATTTCTCCTGGGACCAAAGCTCACAAAGCTGCAACGCACAAGTCCAGAAACTCTATATATTGGGCACGTATAGAACACCGCTGTTACTATTAAACCGTTGTTTCTAGCGTACTATAATAATCCGCTCAAAGACTTTGGCCACCCAATGAGAAGGGAGCGCTCCCTGGAGAAGACCCTGATGCTGGGAGAGATTGAAGGTCAAAGAAGAAGGGGACGGCAAAGGAGGAGATGGTTAGACAGTGTCATCGATGCAACGCACATGAAGTTAAGCAAACTCCGGAGCACGACAGAGGACAGGCGCACCTGGCGTGAGGTGGTCCATGGGGTCGCGAAGAGTCGGATTCCACTGTGCGACTGAACAACAACAACAACAAATGTATGTGTGTGTGCCTAGAAGTCGTAGTTGACTTCTGGTGACCCCTAGTGGGGCCTGGACATTTCAGAGAAGTAGTTTACTATTGCCTGCCTCTGCGTTCCAGCCCTGGTATTCCTTGGAGATCTCCCATCCAAGTACTTGCCAGGGTCGGCCCTGCTTCGCTTCTGAAATCTGATGGCTTGCCCGGGCTGTGTCAAATCCTTTATGCTTCGTTTCAGACTGGGGGATCCTATTCCCAGTACATTGCTTATTAGACATCTCATCCTATTGATTCGGTTGACTTGCATTGCGTAATCCACCTTGAGTCTTGGCGAGAAATCATGTAAACAATTAAAAAAAATAAGGTTGTGCATAACATAGGTAACTCTGCATCTTTTTGGCTGTGAGAGTTAGACCATAAGGAAGGCTGAGCGCTGAAGAACGGATGCTTTCGAATGATGGTTCTGGAGAAGACTCTTGAGAGCCCCTTGGACTGCAAGGAGATCAAATCAGTCAATCCTAAAGGAAACCAACCCTGACTGTTCCCTGGAAGGCCAGATCCTGAAGGTGAAGCTCAGATACTTTGGCCACCCAATGAGAAGGGAGCACTCCCTGGGGAAGACCCTGATGCTGGGAAAGACGGAAGGTCAAAGAAGGAGGGGACGGCAAAGGACGAGATGGTCAGACAGTGTCATCGATGCAATGGACATGAAATTAAGCAAACTCCGGAGTACGATGGAGGACAGGAGGGCCTGGCGTGATGGCGTCGCAAAGAGTTGGACTCGACTGCGCGACTGAACAACAAGATAATAATCAGGTTACACTAAGGTCTTTATTGCATATTATAAGTACATGATTTAAGTAATTAATGAAATTCTATTAGCATATTGGAATTGTGAGCTTTGTTTGTGTTCTTACACGGTGATTTTCCAAGTTCTACTCCACCTGGAGGCTGGCAGGCAGCCGGTACCTTCCCACTCTGAATTTAAACCCATTCTTGGGAGTCCTCTCCTCTGCTGCCAACAGGAACAGCTCCCTGCCTTCCTCCAAGTGGCAGCCCTTCAAAGACTTCAAGAGAGCCATCCTGTCCCCAGGGGTCATTTCGTAGAAAAAGAGGTGCAGGAGCTTATTAGCATAACTCATTTGCATAACTCATTTGCATATGCCACCCCCCCTAACATACCGGAAGAGTGTCAGAAGGCAACACCCACCCCTCAGGCTCCACTCCACAGGTGAGTGAAACTGACCTGCTCTTCCTCCGTTCCCTTCCCTTCCCCATCCAATACTTTGTGCAATAAAAATAAGCGTCAAGAACACACCCTCATTCTCTTCCTGCTCCCTTAAAACCACCAGGTTTCAAGTAGACTTGAGATACCCAGGACATGTGCACCACCCATTCCTTCCCCTTCCCCTCCCCACAACAAGACACCCTGTGAGGTAGGTGGGGCTGAGAGAGGTCTTTTGAGAACTGCTCGTGAGAGAACAGTTCTGAGAGAACTTGTGATTGGCCCAAGGTCACACCAGCAGCTGCATGTGGAGGAGTGGGGAATCAAACCCGGTTCTCCCAGATTAGAGTCCAACTCCTGACCACTACACCAAACTGATGGGGGGGAAGCTGCTGAAGGGTTGGTGAAATTTCTCCAGGACTTATGTGCCATGTGCCCAGATAAAAAAGGGTATACTTAGAAAATTTATATGCCACCTTGAGCAAGTCTGTGGAAAAGCAGCACACAGTCATAAAAGGAACAATGATAAAATTATCAATATTAAAACAAAACGTTAAAATCAATAAAGACCCTAGCAGGGCTTTCCCCGGGGCGCTGCGCCTCTGCACTGCTCGGGGGAAGCCGAGGAGGGGGCGGGGCTTGGTCATGTGCCCGCCCCCTGGGCTCCTCACTCCTGGAGCTGCGCTCCTGTGCGCTCCCGCTCCAACGGAGCCCTGCCTATCCCCCCCTCGACCTCCTCTTCTCCAGATTAAACATTCCCAGGTCCCTTAGCCTTTCCTCGCAGGGTTTGATCTCCATTTCCAAATATGCCTGCAGGCTCTAAAAACTCTTGGGACCCCCGATCTAGATAGTTCTTTTTTAAAAAAAAAGGTGGCAGTACTTCTGCATCCGGGTATACCAATTTCTACCAATTCCCCCCCCGCCCCCCGACTTGGGAGAGCCCCCGAGAAAGGTGCCAGCAGTGTTGCCCCTAAGCCGAGTTAGTGTGCGCTAGCTCACAGTTTTTCAGCCTCCGGCTCTCCCATTTTTGTCCCCACTCAGGAAGGAGGGCTCCAGAGCAGACCCACTGACGCAGCAGCCAAATTGCTCGCTCGCAACCTGAATGCCAGTAGAACTCGCAAGGTGGAATTTTGGCTCGCAGGACTCCACAGCTTAGAGCAGGGGTCCTCAAACTACAGCCCGGGGGCCACATGCAGCCCGCCGAGGGCGTTTTTCTGGCCCGCTGGGTGTGCCGCTGCCTGTCCTCCAATTCCCAGCAGCACACAAAGCAGCGGAAAAATTGCAGCCGACTCGTTCCGGGCCACATAACAAAGCCCCCCCCCCCCGCTTCCAGTCAGCCAGGAGTAGGCAAAAGGAAGACTGGAAGAGGGGAAGGGTGGGGTGGCAGGCGCTCCGGCTGGCCCCAAGTCTCCTAGCCGGCTGAGAGGCTTCTCAGCCGGCTAGGAGACCTGCGCCAGTCCCAAGAGCCGGGCGGGGGTCTTTTTCGAGGCTTTTTGTGCTGCTGGGAATCGGAGGGGGAGAGAGAGAGAGAGAGAGAGGTTTCTCTTTCCCATCATGATGCCTGCAGTAGTGGAGTTTCAGGGAGGAGCAGCTGGGGGCTTGCTGCCTTAAAAAGTTTGTGAGGATGCCGAGTTCTTTGTTTCTTCGGAGAGGGAAAGAAAACAGCCCCGTCAAAGGTGCCTTGCTTGCGCGCGCGCACCCCCCCCCCCCGTGCGCCTTCCCTACCCGCAAAATAACATCTGAAATCTCCAGCCAGATCTAGACTAACTGATGCACACTTGCATCACTTCTTACGACTAGCAGTGACAAATATGGAACCGGACACTGACCATCTCATTAGCCAAAAGCAGGCCCATAGTTCCCATTGAAATACTGGTAAGTTTGTTGATTTAACTTGACTTGTTCTTCATTTTCAATATTGTATTTGTTCCCATTTTGTTTGTTTTTTACTTCAAAATAAGATATGTGCAGTGTGCGTAGGAATTTGTTCATAGTTTTTTGTTTTTTTTAAACTATAGTCCGGCCCTCCAACGGCCTGAGGGACAGTGAACTGGCCTCCTGTTTAAAAAGTTTGCTTAGAGGGAGCATTGCTCCAGTGCAAACCCATTTATGCAGCGGCCAAATCGCTTGCTCGCTGCTTCAATGCCAGGAGCTCAGAAAGCAGAATTTTGGCTCACAGGACTCCACAAGCTTAGAGGGAGCCTTGGGTGCCAGTACGCGATACCAGTGAGTGCCGTCACAAAAAACAGCCCAGATCGTCCTCCCTCGCATCAGTCACCTGGGACCGTATGCTCCTGATGCCGGCCTGTCTGGCAGGATGCTGCGTGAGCCGTTCAGCGATGAGGCTGTCCTTGGCAGAAAGAGGCTGCAGGGCGTTAGGCAATGACTTGCAATTTGCAGCTTCCAAGCCCAGGGGTGGTGGGTGTATCTGAGCCAAGCTCTTTCCTGACAAGAACGGCGGGGATGATGGCTATAAGAAGTGGCAGCGCTGCGTGCAGATATTTTAATGGATGCTCCTCATCCGATCCCCCGCTGGAAGCAGTGAACCGGGGCGAGTCGCGTGAGGAAGGCCTCAAGTTCGGTCCCTGGTAGCCTTGGCTTATAAGGATCCCGGACAGCAGGATCGTAGCGTTGGAAGGGACCTCCAGGGTCATCTAGTCCAACCCCCTGCACAATGCAGGAAATTCACAAATACCCCCCCCCCCCGCCAGTAACCATTGTTCCACACCCAGAAGATGACAAAAAAACCCTCCAAGACCCCTGGCCAAACTGGCTTGGAGAAAAATTGCTTCCTGACCCCAAAGTGGCGATCAGCATTTCCCTGGGGGTGTCAGAAAGGGCCACGAGACCTGAGCACTGAGGCAACCCTTCCTGCCCTCCCTCTCACGATCTGCCTAAGTTCACAGGATCAGCACTGCTGTCAAGATGGCCACCGAGCCTCTGCGTGAAAACCTCCCCAGGAGGAGAGCCCACCACCTCCCGAGGAAGCCTGTTCCACTGAGGAACCCGCTCTAACTGTCAGGAAGTTCTTCCTCACGTTTAGCCGAAAACTCTTCTGATTTAATTTCAACCCGTCAGTTCTGGTCCGACCTTCTGGGGCAGCAAAAAACCACTCTACCCCGTCCACTGTATGACGGCCCTTCAAGTACTTGAAGATGGTTCTCCGAGAGCCAGTTTGGTGTCGTGGTGAAGTGCGCGGACTCTAATCTGGGAGAACCGGGTTCGATTCCCCACTCCTCCACTTGCACCTGGCTGGATGACCTTGGGCAAGCCATAGCTCTGTACCAGCTGTTCCCTCAAGGACAGCTTGGGAAAGAGCTCTCTCAGCCCCACCCACCTCACAGGGTGTCTGTTGTGGGGAGGGGAAGGGAAAAGGAGTTTGTAAGCCGCTCTGAGACTCCCTTGGGGAGTGGAGGGTGGGGTATAAATCCAATCTCTTCTTCTTCTTCCTATCACCTCTTGGTCGTCTCCCCTTCAGGTTACACATACCCAGCTCCTTCAACCTTTCCTCACAGGACTTGGTCTTCAGAAAGATTTTTTTGCCTAAAAAGGGTTTCGCCTGCCCCATTGTTGGAAAGGGCCCAGTATGGATTAGCAGCAAAAGTTCTGCCAAGAAGCCTCTCAGAAGTCTATGCTCCGCTGCACAGGATGGCGGGCAAGCCGAAGGAGCCGTGACAGCTCGGTGCCCGGGCGCTGTGTGGATTCCCCCTCCACGCTAGCAAACCCCAGGCTGCCCACCTCATTCCTACCACCGCCCTCATCATGTGCGTCTGTAATTGCTGGAAAATCGCAGCTGACTTATGGCAACCGCCTGGGGCTGTTCAAGACGAGAGATGAACACCGGTGGTTTGCCATTGCCTGCCTCTGCATGGTGACCCTGCACTTCCTTGCTGGTCTCATAGAATCACAGAGTTGGAAGGGGCTGTACAGGTCATCTAGTTCAGCCCTCTGCTCAATGCAGGATCGACCTAGAGCAGGGGTGGGCAATTGTTTTGGCTCAGGGGCCACTTTGTGGGAGCGGAGGTTAGCGGAGGGCCGCACCTTTTAAAATGATTGCATTCATTAGTTTTTTTGCATTTCAGAAAAGGTATAAATTGTATGATAAAAATCAATAAATATAAATTAAATAAAATAGTGGTAGTTTTATTCAATTTATTTATTGTGCTGATTTCATATCATCTATAGCTGCAAGCACATTTAATTTTAGAATCAGTTTAATGAGACAAATGTACCCTATCACACTTTTCTACAATTTTTTTGAAATCAGGAGTGAGATTGCTCTTTGAGATTCTCATCATAGCCTGCAAGTTAATGTCTGTCAAAGAGCATCTATATTTACTCTTGTTGATCTTCATGCAAGAAAAACTTTGCTCACAAATATACAGAGAACATTTCCCCAGCAAATTTCTTCAGACCTGGAAACTTTTCAGCAGACAAAGATTTGTAAAAGTCAACTAATGTCACAGCATTAAACATTTCTTTCACAGTGTGATCTGACTGCATGTCAATAAGTTCAAGCTGCAGCTCCTCAGGTGCTGTATCAATATCAGCAGTGATGGGATAAGAGAGCAAATTGAATTTAGGCTCAATTTTCTTGAAGTCCTGAAATCTTCTTGGCGGGCCGCAAAAAACTCCGTGGCGGGCCGCATGTGGCCCCCGGGCCGCAATTTGCCCACCCCTGACCTACAGCATCTCTGACAAGGGTTTGTCCAGCTGCTGCTAGAAGACTGCCAGGGAGGGGAAGCTCACCACCACCTCCCTGGGGAGCCCATTCCACTGCTGAACTACTTTTACTGTAAAAATCTTTTCCCTAAGATCCAGCCGGTTCCTTCCCGCCCTTCATTTAAACCCATTCTTGCAAGTCCTCTCCTCTGCTGCCAACAGAAACAGCTCCCTGCCCTCCTCTGAGTGACAGCCCTTCCGAGACTTCAAAAGAGAGCAATCCTGCCCTCCCCCTCCGCCTCCTCTTCTCCAGACTGAACCTTCCAAAGTCCCTCAAGCTTCCCTCCAACGGCTTCTTGGTCTCCAGGCCCCCCCCCCCCGATCGTCCCCCGTCACTCTCCTCTGCACCCACTCTATGAACCCACTCTGCACCCACTCCTCTGCACCCACCCACCCACATCCCTTTTGATGTGAGGCCTCCAGAACTGCACACAAGATTCCAGGTGCAGCCTGACCAATGCAGTGTACAGCGGGACTATGACATCTTGCAGTTTGAATGTCGCTGCTTAACTTCTGAGATCTGACGCAACCGGGCTAGCCTGGGGCATCCAGCCTACTCACAATGATATCATGAATTCCCTGTCTTCTCCAAAGAGGGGGAGGCCCTTCAGTTACTCAGTCAAGCCCTGGCCAGTTGCCTCATTAGAAGACAGACTGGGGAAATTCAGGTTCTATGCATCCCTGAGCATTCCCTAAGCACTGGGAAGTGCAAATCAGCCTTTATGGTTTATTTCTTTGGAGGAGGAAGAGATTGGATTTATATCCCGCCCTTCACTTGGCGTCTCAGAGCGGCTTACAAACTCCTTTCCCTTCCCCTCCCCACCACAGACACCCTGTGAGGTAGGTGGGGCTGAGAGAGCTCTCTCGAGAACTGCCCTTGAGAGAACAGCTCTGACAGAACTATGGCTTGCCCAAGGTCATCCTGCAGCTTCAAATGGAGGAGTGGGGAATCAAACCTGGCTCTCCAAATTAGAAGAAGAAGAAGAGATTGGATTTATACCCCACCCTTCACTACTGGGTACAGAAACTGCTTTTTTTCAAGAACAGCTCTGAAAGAACCTGTGACTGACCCAAGGTCACACCAGCAGCTGCATGTGGAGGAGTGGGGAATCAAACCTGGCTCTCCAGATTAGAAGGAGAAGAGATTGTATTTATACCCCACCCTTCACTACCAGGTACAGAAACTGCTTTTTTTTTCAAGAACAGCTGTGCCAAAACTATGGCTTGCCCAAGGTCCTCCAGCAGGTGCAAGTGGATAAGTGCGGAATCAAACCCGGTTTTCCTAGATTAGAGTCCGCGCTCCTAACCACTACACCAAACTGGCAGAACACGGCTCTCTAATACTCTATTTACAAAGGTTCATACTGAGCAGGTATTATGAGCGGTGCAGCAGCAAACACACAGTTCAACACCAGACCCCAGAACAACTCGAGTTCTTCCCCTCAGAATCCCAGGTAGGTGTTCTCTGAGCGCAGCAAAACCTAAACTGTTTCTCTTTTTAGCAACATTTGGGTCAACCCAAGCAGCTTCATTATCAGGGGCCATCTGTGTTCACAGTTTTCCTCAGGTAGCTGCGTTAGTCCGAGCAAGATTTGAGGCCCCTAGCACTCTAAAGACCACCCAGATTTCCAGGGAGCTTTGACTCTTGAAAGATTGTACCCTGGACCGCTTGGTGGTTTTCGGAGTGCTACTAGGTTCAAATCCGCGTTACCGAGCAATATAAACAAAACGCAAGTTATTACGCCCAAAGGACCTGCGATCCAAATTTAGATGTGAGAGGAGAGAGGTGACAGAGGGAGGAAAGGCAAGCCGGCCAAAGGGGTGAACCTGAGAAATGAAATTTTCCCACCCACCAATTTGTGTTTGACTTCAGATGCGTTGCCGGTAGATTGCTGGGGGCAAAGGGGCCAAGGTGCTGGATTCACAGGTGCTACCTTGCTGTCATTCCAAAGGCAGAAGGGGGAGTCAGCCCTGACACTAAAAGATGAAATTCTTGCCATGTCACCGTTGGCTATTAGATTGCTCAGGCCCAAACGGGGGCGGGGGGGGAGAAAAGGACATGATTTCCAAGTGAGAAGTCTGAAGATTAAGAAAAACCTTCAAATGCAAAAAGCTGCTGCCCTTAAGAAGAAGAAGAAAAAGGAAAGAGGAGGAGGAGGAGATTGGATTTATACCCTGCCCTTCACTACCTGAAGGAGTCTCAGAGCGGCTTACGATCTCCTTTCCCTTTCCCTCCCTAAAACAGACACCCTGTGGGGTCAGTGGGGCTGAGAGAGCTCTGAGAGAACTGTCCTTGAGAGAACAGCTGGTACAGAGCTATGGCTGGCCCAAGGTTATCCAGCAGTTGCAACTGGAGGAGCAAGTCTCTGGAAAAGCACCTTGAGCAAGTCTCTGGAAAAGCAGCACACAGTCATAAAAGGAACAATGATAAAATTATCAATATTAAAACAAAACACTAAAAACAATAAAGATCCTAGCAGGGCTTTCCCCGGGGCGCTGCGCCTCTGCACCGCTCGGGGAAGCCGAGGAGGGGGCGGGGCTTGGTCATGTGCCCGCCCCCTGGGCTCCTCACTCCCGGAGCTGCGCTCCTGTGCGCTCCCGCTCCAACGGACCCTTGCCTGCTTGTGTCCTGGCTGCAGCAAAATGACCCCATCCCCTGGAAAGGTCCCTGTTCCTCCGACCAGCCTTCTGAAGGCTTCAGCCACCACTGAAGCTATCCTCCCAGAACAGTGGTATTTCTGAGGCTTGGATTAGTAGCTGTCTCCTCTCTGCCAGCTCTTCCTTCCTTCCTTCTTTTCTTCCCTCCTTCCTTCCCTTCCTTCTTTCCTCTCTCCCTCCCTCCCTCCTTCCTCCCTTCTTTCTTTCACTCTCTCTCTTCTTTCTTGCCTTCTGACATACTTCCGGTGATGTCAGGTGGCGTATGCAAATAAGTTATGCTAATGAGTTTTGCTAATGAGCTCCGGCACCTTTTTTTCTACGAAATGACCCCTGCGTCACCACTGAATGCGCTCATAATTGCACTTCATTACACGGTACCACCACTGATGTACCAACGTTTTTATACCTTGTTTTATGTAATTTTACTGTGAATGCTCATGGTTCTACTGGTTTCACGGAAGCCGCCCTGAGCCTGCTTCAGCGGGGAGGGGGGGGGTAGAAGTTGGATAAATAAATAAATCCCGCGTCCCCTCGTAACCTTTCCACCCTAAGCTGAGTGGTTACTCTAGTCCACGTCTTGGCTTTCCCTTCACACAAGCCCAAACACCACGGCTTTCTGTTTGCTTCCGGGCCTGCTGGACGCTATTTGCCGACGTCAGCAGTTCCTGGGACTATCCGAGGGCAGGAGAACCGCTGACTCGAGCCAACAGGGCAGAAGCCGGTAGAGCACTCTCTCTCAGATCTATTCTGGGCCAAGTTTATAAGTGGGGCTCTTTTAATATGCAAGCTGACATCACGGATAGATGATGCGCCGTCAAGCTGGCCGGCTGGTGAGAATTTTGCATGCGGATTTCCACGCAGCCGCAGGTTCCAGCTTCTCGGCTACCTTTCGCTATCGCCACCGTGCTAGAGGCTGACGGACAAAGCTTGGCTGCTTATTTGAAAACAATGGCACGCATCCAATCAATCCCACAGTCCTGATGAGTGATGACCAATGCTCCCTCTAAGCTGTGGAGTCCTGTGAGCAAAAATCCTGCTTTGTGAGCTGCTGGCATTAAAGTGGTGAGTGAGCGATTCGGCTGCTGCATAAACCAGTTTGCTCTGGAGCCCTCCTCCCTGAGCTAAGACAAAAATGCACGAGCCGGAGGCTAAAAAATGGTGAGCTAGCTCACGCTGACTCAGCTGAGAGGGAACACTGCTGATGACTTAAGGGTAGCGATGTCTTCAGAAGAAGAGGTGGTGATTTCTGGCAATTCTCTCACTGTAGATTCTCATGTTGCCTCCTCTGCTGTGACTGGTGACCTCCAGAAATAAAATTCGGGGAGGGGGAAATCAGTGGGTTGCAATGGAAGGGGAAAGCAGGCAAGCCCCTCCGCAAGGACCATGAACAGCTGAATACACACCACGCAATGTTCCCTCTAAGCTGAGTTAGTGTGAGCTAGCTCACAGGGTTTTTTAGCCTCCTGCTCACCCATTTCTGTCTTCATTCAGGAAGGAGGGCTCCAGAGCAAACTAATTCATGCAGCAGCCGAATCGCTCGCTCACAACTTTAATGCCCGTAGCTCACAAAGTAGAATTTTTGCTCACAGGACTCCACAACTTAGAGGGAACATGGCTTGAGGCTACTTTAAATGAAACTGGGCTTAATTCCCCACTCACATTCTACTATTATTATCTTTGCTGTTCAGCCACAAGCAGCTCAAAGGCAGGTTCAGTTTCCTAACGCCATCCTAGCTGAAAAACGATATAAAAGAAGACGACATTGGATTTATACCTCTTTAGGCCTCAAATCTTATTTGATTCCCCACTCCTCCACGTGCACCTGCTGGTGTGACCTTGGGTCAGTCACAAGTTCTGGCACAGCTGTTCTCTCAAGGACAGTTCTGGAAAGAGCTCTCTCGGCCCCACCGACCTCCCAGGGTGTCTGTTGTGAGGAGGGGGAGGGAAAGGAGATTGTCAGCCGCTCTGAGACTCGTTTGGGTAGTTAAGGGCGATAAATCCAGTCTCCTCCTCCTCCTTCTTCATAGGTGTATAGTGCTGTCAAATCACTTTCAGTTTCTGGGGACCCTCTGAACTGATGCCCTCCAAAACATCCTAGCGCTATAAGCTTGCTCAGGTCTTGCCGACGGAGGGCCCTTGTGCCTTTTATTGAGTCGACCCATCTCATTGGGTCACTCCCTTTCCCTGCTCCCTGCAACTTTCCTACCATTATGGTCTTCTCCAGTGAGTCTTTCGGTCAGTTTGGTGTAGTGGTGGGAAGTGCAGACTCTAATCTGGGAGAGCCGGGGTTGATTCCCCACTCCTCCACATGTAGCTGCTGGTGTGACCTTGGGCCAGTTACAAGTTCTCTCAGAGCTCTCTCAGCCCCGCCTACCTCACAGGGTGTCTGTTGTGGGGAGGGGAAGGGAAGGGTATAAATCCCACTATTTCTTCCTGGCTCAACAAAGTATGGGATCATCTAATAATGGAAAAAATTACAGACCATCTTAAAAAGTCAGAATTATATCCTAGACCCTCTAACTTTAAGGAAAAATGGAACCAGTTCATGGAATTCATCTCAGCGGCAGATAACCAGCCACAAAACAATACATATCTAGCCCTATTGCAACAGTAAATCAAAAAAATATTAAGCCCACAATACACAATACAAAATATACAAAACCCACACAACTCTCACTATCAATCTGAATACCTCTAACCTTTACCTCTCACTCTTAGTTCTTATAATCTATAAACCTTACATACAATCTTTGATAGTATAAAGTAGAATTACTTTGGAATAATATTGTTATATTAAGATTGTTGCACTGTTAACAAAAATGTTAAATCAAACTCGGACGAGGTTAAAACTATTTGTTTTTCTGTGTAATTCAACAAACTGCAATAAAAAATATTTGATTGAAAATCCAATCTCATCTTCTCCTTCTCATAAAGGGACCAAAGTACAATACCCATTATTTGTCTTTCTAACGGCCCACTAACTCACACTAACTCAGCTTAGAGGGAACACTGGTCTTAAGGCATCCAGTTCTGAAGAGATGAAGTTGCCTTCTACTGAGTCAGACCCTGGGTCCCCCAAGGCCAGTCTTGCCTGCTCCAACTGCCAGCAGCTCTCCATGTTCTCAGGCAGACAACCTCCGCATCCCCTACCACCTGGTCCTTTCCAACTGGTGATTCTGAGTGTCGAATCTCGGACCTCCTGCACACAAAGCAGATGCTACCGTACCACCATTAAGAGCAGACCCTTTGGGTAGCTCCCCGCCCCAAATGTCAGCAATAATAACGGCGCGACTGCCGTTATTTCTTCAAATGACAGCGATCACTCTTACGCATTTGGGTCACTGCCCGAATGAAAGATGGATAAAGAACAAAATAAGAGGGATGGAAGGCCCCATGCAGTGAGAATTCCAATTATGCTTCCTTCCCGGTGAAAAATCAGTGAAAAAAGTTGAGGTAACCGGCGTAGGAAGGGAAGGGGAAAGCAAGAAAGTGTCATTTTTTCCCCCTCTCCCCCACTTTTGTACTGGGATCTCCAGGCAGGAGGTTGGCACCCTGTTTAATTCCACGTCAGAGTCACTCACCCATGCCCCCGCCTTCTCTGTATGTCTCGCCAACTCTGCTAATCTGTTTTGCTGTACTGTTAACCTTGAGATGTTTCTGTACTGGTTTCTTCCAGGTGTCTATGCGTGGGAATGCAAGGAGAGTTTACAAGAGGGGATGGGGGGGAGTAGTTTTGTAGCCTGCGCGCCTTTTTTTCCTGGGAATGTAACTGTTAGGGATTTCCGCGCTTCAGAGTTTTATCCTGATTGGTGCCTGTCATTCATATGCTTTTTGAATACTGTATAAGAATTCCCAGCTTTATTGACCTGACATCACTAACAAAGAAAGTGTTCCTGAAAGACCATTAAGAAAATAAGAGAAGAAGAGAAGAGATTGGATTTATACCCCGCCCTCCACTCCCCAAGGGAGTCTCAGAGCGGCTTACAAACTCCTTTCCCTTCCCCTCCCCACAACAGACACCCTGTGAGGTAGGTGGGGCTGAGAGAGCTCTTTCCCAAGCTGTCCTTGAGGGAACAGCTGGTACAGAGCTATGGCTTGCCCAAGGTCATCCAGCCAGGTGCAAGTGGAGGAGTGGGGAATCAAACCCGGTTCTCCCAGATTAGAGTCCCTGCACTTAACCACTACACCAAACTGGCTCTCCCAAATAAAGGACTTTGCTTCCACACTAAGGCCTGGCTTACTGGATCTTATCAGAAATCTCACAGAAAGGGGAACTTTACCCCTTGTGAACACACAAAGCTGCCTTCTACTGACTCAGACCCTTGGTCCATCAAGTCCCGTCTTGCCTACTCAGACTGACAGCATTTCTCTTTCGTATCACCTGCTACCTGATTAAGAACATAAGAGAAGCCACGTTGGATCAAGCCAGTGGTCCATCCAGTCCAACACTCTACGTCACACAATGGCCAAAAACCCAGGTGCCATCAGGAGGTCCACCAGCAGGGCCAAAACTCCAGAAGCCCTCCCACTGTTGCCCCCCAGTGTCCAAGAATACAGAGCATCACTGCCCCAGACATAAGAACATAAGAGACGCCATGTTGGATCAAGCCAGTGGTCCATCCAGTCCAACACTCTACGTCACACAATGGCCAAAAAATCAGGTGCCATCAGGAGGTCCACCAGCAGGGCCAAAATTCCAGAAGCCCTCCCACTGTTGCCCCCCAGTGTCCAAGAATACAGAGCATCACTGCCCCAGACAGAATGTTCCATCTATACCTTGCGTCTAATAGCCACTTCTGCTCCATATGTTTATCTATCCCTCTCCGGGATGCCGGGGATTGAACCTGGGACTTTCTGCATGCCAAGCAGACGCTCTTCCACCAGACCATAGTCCCTGCTTCTCAATCCAGCCTAACTACAATTCAACTGAACTTGTACACACCTGAAGGTGCCTTACTCTCATCACAGGTCCATCATGGTCAGCATTGTCCGCTCAGACTGGCAGTGGCTCTCCGAGTTCTCTGTAGAGAAAGGTCTTTCCCATCAACTACTACCTGATGTTTTAAGTGGAGATGCTGGGGATTGAACCTGGGGCCTGCTGCATGCCGAACAGTTGCTCTACCACAGAGCCACGGGCCCTTATTATCCAGATTCAATTAGTCACACCTTGAAAGTGAACCGAAGACCAAATTAAAGCAAAATTTGTACAACTTATGAGCCACCAGGCAAGGCACAACTCATCAAGCCACATGTTGTAGCCTGTCAGGTTCTTGGCAAGTCCTCTA
Source organism: Lepidodactylus listeri (assembly GCA_029233225.1). Classification (NCBI taxonomy): domain Eukaryota; kingdom Metazoa; phylum Chordata; class Lepidosauria; order Squamata; family Gekkonidae; genus Lepidodactylus; species Lepidodactylus listeri. Next base: position 6,333,170 of record JARCFY010000002.1, read on the forward strand.
CTTTTATGGCACTACTTTTATGGACCACAAGTTGTGCAGGCCTGACCTCCTTCATTAACGGAGGAAAGGTCTATCAGCGGCTACTAGCCATGGCGAGTGAGGAGAACCTCCTCGTTCAGAGCGAGCAAATCTCTGAATCCCGGTGTCAGGAGGCAACATCGGGGGAAGGCCTCGGCCTCTATGCCGTTGCCGGCCCTCCAGAGGAACTGGTTTGCCACTGGGTGAGACAGGAGGCTGGACTAGATGGACCCTCACTGGTCTGATCCAGCAGGGCTCTTCTGATGTTCTTATGAAGGCCTCGGCCTCTCTGCCCTGTTGTTGTCCCTCCAGAGAAACTGGTTTGCCACTGGGTGAGACAGGAGGCTGGACTGGATGGACCACTGGTCTGATCCAGCAGGGCTCTTGTGATGTTCTTATGAAGTCCTCGGCCTCTCTGCCCTGTTGTTGGCCCTCCAGACGAACTGGTTGGGCACTGTGTGAGACAGGATGCTGGACTAGATGGACCACTGGTCTGATCCTGCAGGGCTCTTCTGATGTTCTTATGAAGGCCTCGGCCTCTCTGCCCTGTTGTTGGCCCTCCAGAGAAACTGGTTGGGCACTGTGTGAGACAGGATGCTGGACTGGATGGACCACTGGTCTTACCCAGCAGGGCTCTCCTGATGTTCCTATGAAGGCCTCAGCCTCTCTGCCCTGTTGTTGGCCTTTCAGGGGAACTGGTTGGTCACAGTGTGAGATGGGATGCTGGACTAGATGGACCGCTGGTCTGATCCGGCAGGGCTCTCCTTATCTTCCTACCTGATCTGTGATATTTATTTATATTTTTAAGAACATAAGAGAAGCCAATGTTGGATCAGGCCAGTGGCCCATCCAGTCCAACACTCTGTGTCACAGTGGCCAAAAACACCAGGTGCCACCAGGAGGTCCAGCAGTGGGGCCAGGACACTAGAAGCCCTCCCACTGATGTCCCCCCCAAACACCAAGATTACAGAGCATCACTTGCCCCAGCCTGAGAGTTCCTATCTATAACTTTGTGGCTAATAGCCACTGATGGACTTTTTAAAACTGAAATATTTATACCCCACCTCTTTAGCCTGTCATTCCAAGGGCAACCTCCCCAAAAATACTGGAATAAACTGAATAAGAAACACAACTCTCCCTTTTAATTGTGATTACAAAACATCAGTTTTGTTTAATGGTTTATCGCTCGGCGGCAGCGTTGGGAGGAAATCCTCTGCTTGCTCCTGACGTTAATTATGGGGATATTTTATAGGAACTGGCCTCCTAGGGGAGGTCCTGGTAGAGCGGGTGACTCAGAGAAAACAAGCAACGCTTCACTGCTGTTTACAGGAGACCGAAGCGCTGCCTTACTTGGGAGGAAGAGCAATCTACTGAATTGGGACAAGGGCGAGGAAGACGAAATTAATTTCCAGGCAGGTTAAAGAAAAGACGCGCTATCGCGAACCAAGGTACAGGTTGCTTGGCAAAGCACGCTGAGTCCAAACCCCACCCCAGAAGCACAGAACTAAAACACAGAGATATAAAACCATGGCACGGCCCCTGCCCCTGATCCACAGACATGCTAAAAAAAAAAAAAAAGAGGTGGGTTTCATTTGCATTCAAGATGGAGCAGTCTGAAGATCAGAGATGGGGTGGGGAGCAATCTTCAGGGTTATTATACCTCCCCGAGTAAGATCATTACTTTAAATATATTATTCAAAAAGCCAGCGCGGTGACATTGAAGGATAGGGATGCAGCAATGACCTTGAATGGAGAGGCAAAAAGCCAGGGGGGGGGGGAGAATAAAGGCAGGCCGCCGCCACCAAGGCTCGGCCCAATCCCTCTGTCCAGTTCTCCCCTTCAAAAGACGGCGAGGATGCCCGGGGAACAATTTTTGCAGAATGGGTTTGCATGTTGCGGGCGGGTGGGTGGGGGGCGGCCTGCCAGAAAAGAGGGGACCAGCAAGAGGGGGTGGGCGTGAGCCGGTGCAGCTTCGCCCCCACCTGCCCCTTAACAGAGCAGGAAAGGGACAAAAGGCCCCAAGCCATGAAAGAGGCATCCCCCCCCACCCCAAAGCATCCCCCCCTCCTTGGACTGCAGAGGTCTGGCGGCTGCCCTTTGCAGATTTTTAACGCATCCCAGATACAGGGATCACGTTTAAGTTTGGAGGAAAACTGATAGGGGGGGGGGAGTGGGGGGGGGGGAGGAGAACGGATGAGTCACGCTTAACCCCTCCCACGCCGGAGAGTGAAAGCGGAACGTCTGAAATGCCCAGGATCGGCACCGTCCCACCCCTTGCTGCTTTGCAAATAAAAATAATAATTCCCGAGTTCTTGCATCCCTCTGGCAGGGAGACGCTGAGCTGGGACTCACCTGAGAGAGGGGGAGACGGCCAGCGGGGCCGGCGGATGAGGAAAGTGTCAAGAGGCAGGTCTGTCTCGGCCGTTCCTTCGGGGGAGGGCGGGCGGGTGCAGCCCCACTGCGGAAGCCGCTGGAGGAGGCCGGCTAGCCCCAGTTAGTAACCTGTCACCAGAAGAGGGGAGGGGGGGGGGGAGATGAGAGTCGAGCATCCTAGGAAGATGAAGGATGCTCTGCATGGACCTGGGTACCCTCCCCGTCTCTCCTCCCCATCCCTTGCAAAAAGGCAGCGTCCAAAGACCCAGGCGGGATCACCTGCTCGCTTTCCCTCCATGCTGCTGGTCTGGGCGCTCCCCCGCAGCCGGCAGCGCTGGTGGGAGGCAGCTGCATCGAGCCAGCTCTCCTCGCCCGGCTGGGGCTGCTGGGAGGGGAGGGGGAGGGGGAGGAGGAGGATTTGCGGCCGGCGCTGCGTAATTTGCGGCCGGCGCTGCGCTGCCTTCTTAAAGGGGTACCGTCAACCAATGCTCCCTCCAGGCCAAGGGTGGGCAAACTCGCTCGGCGTAAGAGCCACCTAGAACAGGGGTGGCCAAACTTGCTTAAGGTCAGAGCCGCGTAGAATAAACACCAGATGTTTGAGAGCCGCAAGCCAGGAACAAATATGACCTGCTTTTAGTGGGGAAGCAGCAGATTTGCTTTTTATGAACATTCAATGAGACTGCCCAAAATAATAACAAAGGGGGTAAAAGCAGGTATCGATAATGATATTACTTGGTCCAGTGAGATTTGTTTGCTAATGATATTTCGCTTCCCCAGCCGCCCTGCCGGGAGCCACATAATATATGTGGAAGAGCCGCATGCGGCTCCCGTAGGGTTGCCAAGTCCAAATGGGAAACTACCTGGGGACTTTGGGGGTGGAGCCAGGAGACGGCGGGGTTTGGGGAGGGGAAGGGCCTCAGCAGGGTACAGCGCCATAGAGGCCACCCTCCAAAGCAGCCATTTTCTCCAGGGGAGCTGATCTCTGTCAGCTGGAGATCAGTTGTAAAAGCAGGGGATTCCCCAGGCCCCACCTGGAGGTTGGCAACCCTAGGCTCCCGAGCCACAGTTTGCCCACCCCTGCTCTAGGCTGTGGAGTCTTGTGAGCAAAAATTCTGCTTTGTGAGCCACTGGCATTAGAGTTGTGAGCGAGCGATTTGGCTGCTGCCTCAATGAGTTTGCTCTGGAGCCCTCCTTCCTGAGCTAAGGCAAAAATGCGTGAGCCGGAGGCTGAAAAACTGTGAGCTAGCTCGCGCTAACTCAGCTTAGAGGGAACACTGCCCTCAACATGATGCCTGTTCGTGGGGCAGGGGGGCCGGCTGCTGGCAGTGTTCCCTCTGAGCTGAGTCAGTGTGCGCTAGCTCACCGTTTTTTAGCCTTGGGCTCACACATTTTTTGTCTCCGCTCAGGCAGGAGGGCCCCAGAGCAAACTAATTTCTGCAGCAGCCGAAACGCTCGTTCACAACTTTAATGCCATAGCTCACAAAGGAGAATTTTTGCTCACAAGACTCCACAGCTTAGAGGGAGCATTGGCTGGAGGGTGGCCTCTATGGCATTAATGCCTCAGTGAGGAATTCAGTGTTTTCTCTCAGCTGAGTCAGTGTGAGCTAGCTCACAGTTTTTTAGCCTCCAGCTCGCACATTTCTGTCTCAGCTCAGGAAGGAGGGCTCCAGAGGAAACTAATTTATGCAGTAGCCAAATCACTCACTTGCAACGTTAATGCCAGTAGCTGACAAAGCAAAATTTTTGCTCACAGGACTCCCCAGCTTGGAGGGAGCATTGGTTGGAGGGTGGCCTCTATGGCATTAATGCCTCACTGAGGTATTCAGTGTTCCCTCTGAGCTGAGTCAGTGTGAGCTAGCTCACAGTCTTTTAGCCTCCGGCTCACACATTTTTGTCTCGGCTCAGGAAGGATGGCTCTGGAGCAAACTTATTTCTGCAGCAGCCAAATCGCTGGCTCGCAACTTTAATGTCAGCAGCTCACAAAGGAGAATTTTTGCTCACAGGGTTCCATAGCTTAGAGCAAGGGTGGCCAAACTTGCTTAGCGTAAGAGCCACATAGAATAAATGTCAGATGTTTTGAGAGCCGCAAGACATGAACAAATATTACCCTTTTTTAAATTGGAAAATATGCAAATTTGCTTTTGATTAGCATTAAATGAGACTGCCAAAAATAAAAACAAAAGGGGTAAAAATAGGTATTGATAATGATATTTATTTGTCCAGTGATATTAGTAGGCCGGGGGGGGGGGCTTTGAGAACACATTTAAAGTTAAAGTTGCTCTCTTTCTCTGCTCCCCATTGCCTCAAGCCTACCCAGGGAGGGGAGCACTGGCTGGGGAAGGGAAGAGTGATGAGGAACGCACGCCTCCCCTTCACTTCCCCAGCTGCCCTGCCGGGAGCCACACAATACATGTGAAAGAGCTGCATGTGGCTCCTGAGCCACAGTTTGGCCACCCCTGGCTTAGAGGGAGCATTGCCTGCTGGGGTTTGCTACCTCTGGTGGCCCGCAGGACTTCTGCGCTACCTTTAACAGGCTGACATGCGCATGCGCACACACACACACATCAAGAAGAGGGCAACATGTGTTGTTTTCCCCCTCTTGGGCCCTCACTTTATCTGCATGCCAGGGAAAACCTCGTATGTTCTTAATTCCTGCAGGTCAAGGGAATGCAGTTAGAGGCACGGAGATCCAGCTGTTCAAAAGGATCTCAAGTCCAGTGTTCCCTCTAAGCTGAGTTAGTGTGAGCTAGCTCACAGTTTTTTAGCCTCCGGCTCACACATTTTTGTCTTGGCTCAGGAAGGAGGTCCCCAGAGCAGACTAACTGATGTAGCAGCCAAATCGCTCGCTCACAACTTTAATGCCAGTAGCTCAGAAAGTAGCATTTTTGCTCACAGGACTCCATGGCTTACAGGGATCACTCCTGCTGGCATTTGCTACCTCTGCTGGCCTCCTCTACGGTTGCCATGGTACCATAAACAGGCTGACATACAAAAAATATATATATACACGGCATTGCCACGTGGAAAATTATGTAGTCATTCAACCTCTACCTACATCTGGGTACCATCTCAGGTGGGCATGGCCATGTGGTTTTTCTGAAGGTACAGGCTGGATCTAATTTGTCTTTAGAACAGCCCTATTTAAATGTGTTGATCCTGAGGTCAGAAGCGAAGTGTGCCATAAGACACAAATGTACCACATGGGCATTTCCCCACCACCACCGTGTTCCCTCTAAGCTTGAGTTAGTGTGAGCTAGTTCACAGTTTTTTAGCCTCACACATTTTTGCCTTAGCCCAGGAAGGATGGCTCTAGAGCAAACTGATTTATGCAGCAGCCAAATCGCTCGCGCACAACTTGAATGCCAGGAGCTCACCAAGTAGAATTTTTGCTCACAAGGCTCTGCAGCTTAGAGGGAGCATTGCTGGCCGCTGACAGCATATTTGAGAATACTATTATTTATTACAGTTTTGATGTAACATTATTATTCTTTATGCGGTTCTTAATATTGAACTAGATGTTTCATGATTTTTTTAAAAAAATCCCTCCCTGAAAAATCTGGTCTAAAAACTGCCCTCACTTTGCATAAGCAAATGCTACATAAATGATTAATGATGTACTAGCTAATTAGTCGATTATTTTTCTCTTAGTCTCCAGGTCTCTTGAGAGATTCCATTCCTTTTGTCCTTTAACGGTATTTCCATGTTAAATGGTTTTAATATAGGTCTTAGTCTCCAGGTCTCTTTAGAGAATCTATCCTTTCTTCTTTTAAGGGTATTTCCCTGTTATATGGTTTTTAATACAGGACTTAATGTGGGGTGCAGTGGCTCAAGGGGTTAAGACACTGAACTGCAGACTGGAAGTTCGAGACCCGAGTACCGCGTGACGGAGTGAGCTCCCGTCTCTGGTCCCAGCTCCTGCCAGCCTAGCAGTTCAAAAGCAAGAAATTGCAAGTAGATAAATAGGTACCATTGCGGTGGGAAGGTAACAGTGTTCCGTGCGCTTCGGCGTCTAGTGATGCCGGCCACACGACCACGGAAACATCTTCGGACAGTGCTGGCTCTTCAGCTTAGAAACGGAGATGAGCACTGCATCCCTAGAGTCGTATCTGACTGGCTTTCGATCAAGGGAAACGTTTACCTTTTACCTTAATGTGGGTTTACCATAGCTTGACACAAGGTTCCAGAGCGTCTGCTTCAGCAGCCGGTGGCAGGAACGTTCTATAAATAAAATGGATGGTGATGCCTATAATGCAAGATGCAATAGGCAGAAGGTCAATTAAATTTCATTTTTATACTCCCTAATGGAAGCAGGCAGCGATGCTACAGGCTGTCTAATAATAAAGGCGGCTGGGGGGTTGCTACTTCCTGCTGCAGTTCTTGGAGTTCGTGCAGTTTGTCTGGCCTCCCCCCCCCCCATTGCTAACGACTCATATTACTTTAGTTTATTTGGCCCTAAAAAGGAAAGGGAAACCCCATTAAAGGAGGAAAGCATCTTGTGTTTAAGGCTGGGCCACAATCCAGTTACAATAACCTCGAAAGATATGACTCCGGCAATTACGAAACCTAGGTCCCAGTCACACGAGCGAGATAATCCCCGGGGGGAAGTGAGGTTATTTGCTCCGGAGTGATTTCACCCGCAGTTGCGTGATCACACAGTTCTGTGAAGCTGTGGGCACAGCCCGCCACTGTGTGATCAGACGCAATCACGGGTGAGTCGGGGGGGGGGGGGGTTGCCGGTTTTTTTCCAATGCACTTAAATGGGGGATACTGGAATTTCCCTAGTATCTTTTAACTCCGCTTCTTCGGCGGAGAGAAATGGGTTGCCGACGGGTGTGGGACGCTTGCCAGAAGTTCTGGTGTGATCGCACCCCTAAAATCCGCACGGCATTCGTGCCTATCGTGCAGCTAAGTCTATGTGTGATCGGGGCCCTACTATAATAAGCATATGCTGTTTACACTGCTACAAAAGATGGTGGGAGTCACCCACCAAAGCACAATTACGTGTAACTGAAATAAGGAGGTAGGCACTCATCTCTCTGCCTTGGTTAAATTCAAAATAACAAAACCTATAAAAAGACAAGGGGGGGTGGGGACAAGAGCGAAACCTAATCCCGAGCTTTGGCTAACATACAACGAATAATAATTTATTTTGATTGATTGATTGATTTTATTTATACCCCGCCCTCCCTGCGAACAGGCTCAGGGCGGTTTACGAGAATCGGTACCCGGTACCGTAAAATCATTACAAAGGTAAAACATCACACTAAAACATCACAGAAATTCTTAAAGTGCTAGTAATAGTGGCTGTTTTCCAGTACTAAAGATGGCATACTGTATGATCTCCAACAAGTTCATTGAGCTCCAGGCTTGCATGAATCCGGGCCAGGGCCGACCCATACCACACATGTCAGTAGTGGTGATGTTAATGGTGTGGCGGCTCCTGATTGAAAGCCTGCTGGAAGAGCTCCGTCTTGCAGGCCCTGCAGAACTGTACAAGGTCCCGCAGGGCCCTGATCTCTTCCGGGAGCTCATTCCACCAGTAAGGAGCCGCCACCGAGAAGGCCCTGGCCATAGTGGCTGCAAGCCTGGCGTCCCTAGGGCCTGGAATGGTCAAGCGATGTTGCGCCCCTGACCGTAGTGCTCTCTGGGGTGTATATGGGGAAAGGCGGTCCCTCAGGTACGTCTGACCCTGGCCATATAGGGCTTTAAAGGCAAGCACCAGCACCTTCAGTATGCTATTGGCAGCCAGTGCAGTGCCTTCAGCGCAGGCTGGATGTGCTCCCATTTAGGGAGACTCATCAAAAGCCTGGCCACAGCATTCTTCACTAGCTGCAGCTTCCGGATCTGTGACAGGGGCAGCCCCATGTAGAGAGTCTTACAGTAGTCTAATCTCAAGGTGACCATCGCGTGGATAAATGTAGCCAGGTCATCACAGCCGAGGAAGGGAACCAACTGCCGAATCAGCCGGAGGTGGTAAAAGGCTGACTTAGCAGTGGCTGCTATCTGGGCCTCCACCGTCAAGGAGGGATCCAGGAGCGCTCCCAAGCTCCTAGCCTCCTCCAGTGCTCACTGGGAAACTATTTTCACATGCAAAGTGTTTAGGGTTGCCAGCCTCCAGATGGGGCCTGGGGATCTCCCGCTTTTACAACTGATCTCCAGCTGACAGAGATCAGCTCCCCTGGAGAAAACGGCAACCCTAAAAGTGTTAGCTAAATTAAGCACCAAATTTGCAGGGAGGAAAAGTTTCTTGGTACGCATCCAGGAAGTAGGAAGTCATTTAACTATCTACAAAAACAACCACTGTTATTATAACAATTAGAACGTAAGAGAAGCCAATGCTGGATCAGGCCAATGGCCCATCCAGTCCAACACTCTGTGTCACACAGTGGCCAAAAACACCAGGTGCCCTCAAGAGGTCCACCAGCGGGGCCAGGACACTAGAGAAGCCCTCTCTCTGTTGCCCCCCCCCCCCATCAAGCACCAAGAATACAGAGCATCACTTGCCTCAGACTGAGAGTCCCTATCTATACCTTGTGGCTAAGAGCCACTGATGGATCTCTGCTCCATAGGTTTATCCAATTCCCTCTTGAAGCCGTCCATGCTTGTAGCCGCCACCATCTCCTGTGGCAGTGAATTCCACGTGTTAATCACTCTCTGGGTGAAGAAGGACTTCCTTTTATCCATTCTAACCTGATAGCTCAGCAATTTCACGGAGTGCCCCTGAGTTCTTGTCTTGTGAGAAAGGGAGACAAGGACTTCCTTCTCCACCTGCTCTGTCCCATGCATAATCTTGTAAACCTCGATCATGTCACCCCCTCAGTCCTCGTTTCTCCAAGCTGAAGAGCCCCAAGCACTTCGACCTTTCTTCATAGGGAAAGTGTTCCAACCCTTTTATCATTCTAGCTGCCGTTTTCTGCACTTTTCCCGATGCTATAATATCCTTTTTAGGTGTGGTGACCAGAACTGTATGCAGAATTCATCTTTTTTTAACCAGAGTGACATCAGAAAACTAGTCAGAGGCTGAACTGCTGATGTCAGGGAAGTGTGTTCTGTAATATGAGTTCTCAGAGCAGAAGTGGCACCCCAGGCAGAGGAACCAAACATGAGATAAATAAATCCCTGTTGGTGTAGTGGTCAAGAGCGCGGACTCTAATCTGGGAGAGCCGAGTTTGATTCCCCACGCCTCCACATGCAGCTGCTGGTGTGACCTTGGGCAAGCCATAGTTCTGATCTCTCGAGGACAGCTCTGGAAAGAGCTCTCTCAGCCCCACCTACCTCCCAGGGTGTCTGTTGTGGGGAGGGGAAGGGAAGGGAAAGGAGTGTATAAGCCACTCTGAGACTCCTTCAGATAGTGAAGGGCGGGGTATAAATCCAATCTCCTCCTCCTCCTCTTCTGTTTTCTATAGCTGCATCAGTGGAATTCTTATTTTGTCCCATCAGGCCATTCATATACGCAGTTTCTTACATAAGAAACACAAAAGCCTCTGCCCCAAGGATATTACAAATTAAATCGTAAATGCCAGAGTCACTTGCCGTCACTTTCTTCTGTCAATAACCAAAGTGTGTTTTTTTTCTACTAGGACTTGTCTTTTTGTATCTTCAATTTCTTCTATTTATTCCAAAAGGTTAATGGCATACCCAGAACAACAGAGTTCCGGGGTTATGCCAAAGACAAAAAACCCTGTGAATGTAACCTATGCTTTTGTGAAATACGGGACTCCCTGTCGTCTCTGTTTGATAAGAATATTAATTGGTTTCCACCGTTATGGCCAATCTCCCAATAGGAGGCTTCAAAGATACCACTCAAGAGGAACCATTTGGGGTTGCTTGCCAGCTCTGATCTGGGAAATATCTAGAGATTTTGGGGTCGAGTCTGAGGAGGGCAGGGTTTGGCAAGGGTCTTCACTACAATGCCAAAGAAATAGAGTCCACCTTCCAAAGTGGCCATTTTCAGCAGGTGAACTGATCTCTGTCACCTGGAGATCAGTTGTAATCCCAGGAGATCTCCAGCTATCACTTGGAAGCTGGCAATCCTAAAAGGAATGCTCCCTCTAAACTGTGGAGCCTTGTGAGCCAAAATTCTCCTTTGTGAGCTGCTGGCATTAAAGTTGGGAGCGAGCAATTTGGCTGCTGCATCAATGAGTTTGCTCTGGAGCCCCGTCCCTTCCTGAGCTAAGACAAAAATGTGTGAGCCGGAGGCTAAAAAACTGTGAGCTAGCTCACACTGACTCAGCTCAGAGGGAACACTGCCTAGAACCACCACTCTTTACACATTTACTCACGGCGTGGATCCTGTCTAGGTTTTTGTGTACGCAATGTGTTTGTGTGGAGAGTGGGGTCAATTGCTCCCGCAGCTGCCCAAAATACCCCCCAAAATGCTGAAGATGCCAGGAATAGCTTCTGGAAGAATGGGAGATCTCCAGGAGGAAGGGGAGTTTGGCAAAAATCACCTTGCCTTTGCGCCCGAGGAAATCCAGGCACAATCTGAGCCTGTTATATTACGACCAGGGGCATGTTTTGGGCACTGAATTTCTGCAGTTCCTACCAGGGCATCCAGAAGCATTTCTGCCTCTTCTCTGTTATTTATTCCAGCTATTTTCAAGTTCAAGGACTCTCCCTCCTCCTCCTCCTTTTCTAGCTTCCTGCTGTTCTCCATCTCCTGCTTAGTATAGCAGCTCATTTTTCTTCCTCCCTCCGTCCCTGGCCAATCCATCACTGGGCGATATTTCCATCCGCATCTCATATGTGCCGGCATCTCCTTGACTTTTCTGATTCCCTAGAGTGGCTTTTCAACTCTGACTCCATACTGGTTAAGAAAAGAAAAACAATGCACATTCAAATACTGTGACTGGCGAAAGGAATAAATAACTCCACGAAGGCCTGCCGTAACCAGGTTTCAAACAGTGGGGTACTTCGGGATTCTGAAACCCTTTAAGAGTAACCCTATTTTCCCTAGCAACTGAGAGTCAAGCTCCTTCTGATATCTGCACACAAGCGCATTCTCCACAACGAGCCGTGAATGCCGTTGGCGCATGTCTGTGGCTCGTATACAAATCCTTTACAAAATTATTACCTGTTAAAAAGGAAGAGGGAAAGGAAGGTGTACTTCCTCAATTTGCTCGTGTCTTTAACTAGGATACAAATCCTTCACGCAATCATTACCTGTTAAGGGAAAGAAAGAAAAAGAAAAGACAGATGTATTCCCTCTTGTTAGACACAACCTGTGTCTCTAGCTGTGTTTTTCCCAACCCAGTTTAAGAAACACACAGCAGTTCTGTAGAGAGGAAACCCTAAAATATGTATTAATTCAGGGGTGGGCAAATTGCAGCCCGTGGGCCACATGCGGCCCGCCACAGAGTGTTTTGCGGCCCGCCAAGACAGTCGGCCATTGATTCTAAAATTAAATGTGCTTGCAGCTATAGATGATATGAAATTAGCACAATAAATAAACTGAATAAAACTACCACTATTTTATTTAATTTAGATTTATGGATTTTTATGATACAATTTATACCTTTTCTGAAATGCAAAGTGAACTAATGAATGCAGTCATTTTAAAAGGTGCGGCCCTCCACTAACCTCCATAGGGCTGCCAAGTCAGCCCGGGGGGCGGGGGATCCCCCGCTAAAGGGGTTCCCGATCCGCCGGCCAGCATTCGGCCGGTGGGGGGAACCCCACCCCCGAAGTCGTCCGGCAAGGACGGTGTAATGACATCACTGGAAGTGACGTCGGCACGTTGGAGGCGTTGCCAGGGCGACGCTCTGGCAATCGCCCCAAAACTCTATGATACCATAGAGTTTTGGGGCGATTGCCAGAGCGTCGCCCTGGCAACGTGCCCAACGTGCTGACATCACTTCCGGTGACGCCACAGGAGGACTCCCCCCGCCGGTGAGTCCATAAGACCTGGCAACCCTAAACCTCCACTCCCACAAAGTGGCCCCCGAGCCAAAACAATTGCCCACCCCTGTATTAATTAATAAAGGAAGAGAACAGATATCAGGTTTGGACCCCCTCAATATCCTACAGACTCTTCGAGTGTTACAATGGGTGACATGGAATTTTATACTCAGTAGGACATAAGCAAGCAAAACGTTGCTATTGGTTCCAGCAAACCCCAGCACGGTGACCTAGCAGGTCTCTGATTGGCGGAAAACCTTTTGGGCCGGGCTTTCCCAAGTACAGTTCATTCTACCTTTTACTAGACAATGGGCGCTTCTCTCCCTCAGACTGTGAAGTTCTAAAAGTATCTACTTGACTTGATAGAAGACAGGGCGTCTTTGTTCACCATTTAGCTAGGCTAGCTAATATCAGAAATATGTTCTGGTTATAGCTGAAATGGAGCGCCGTGAGGCCTGTCTGTAGGTCTGCAAAATAATGGTACGATGGCAGCTTTTTCATTCTCCCAGCATGCATTTTTTTAAGCAGTGGCCATTAATGAACCAAAGTTAATATCTGAATATATGTTCATGGTTGATTTCTGTTTGTGTGGTTAGAATCATAAATGGCACTTAGGCTGCGGTCACACGGCCCCTTTAAATCCGGGAGCCGCATTTTTCTGACGCATTTTTCTGCCTGTCTATACATCCCAACCCCTGTGGCAGCAAAAGCGGCCGCTGAAGAGGCGGCCGCGGCGGTGGTGGCCAAGGACCCGCCAGCCGCCTGGTGAGTTTGGGGTTTTTTTTCTCCCCCTTTTACACTTGGGCGCTTGAGTGGCCAAGCACCCAAGTATAAAAGGGGGGGGGGGAATGGCCTGCAGGACTATCTGGACAGCCCTGCTCTCGCAATGATTGCGAGAGAGGGCTGTCCAGATACTTCAAATGCGGGTTCCTCCCGCAACACCCGGGTAAACTGTTGTTTTTCCCGGGGTCGGAAATTGCGGGAGGAACCCGCATTTGAGCCCGCTTCAGCGCGGGACTTGGGGCGGGCCGTGTGGTCGGCCCCTTTAAATGCGGGAGGAAATAGCCCTTCCTCCCGCATTTAAGGCCCGTGTGACTGCAGCCTTAGACAGACAGACAGACAGTCTCTCTCTCTCTCTCTCTCTGTTTTGACTCTCGAAAGCTCATACCCTGAAAATCATGTTGGTTTCTAAGGTGCCACCAGCCTCGAATCTAATTGTTAGCCGTGACACTCTTGTGTCCCTTTTCTGTTCAGATAAAGCCTTCAAGCTTCGATTCTGAGAAGCCGTCTTTGGACACTCACCTGGTGAGTATTCACACTCGCGGTGCCAGAGGCTTGTGAAATTGATGCCAACCTCCCGGTGGTGGCTGGAGATCTCCTGGGATTACAACAGGTCTCCAGGTGACAGAGATCAGTTCCCTTGGAGAAAATGGCCTCTTTGGAGAGCATTGTACCCCACTGAAGCCCCTCCCCTCCACAAACCCTGCCTTTTTCAGGCTCCACCCCCCAAATCTCCAGGTATTTTGTAACCTGGAGCTGGCCACCGTTATCTGCAGCCATTCAACTACAGAGGCAGGTAATCACATACCTACCAGTAATTTCTGGAAGACTCTTTCAAAGCATTCAAGTGAATCCAGGATCTACCTGTTAGTAGGTAAAAAAACTTCTTGCCTCTAGTAAGTAACGTGAACTGCTAAGTGTACAAGTTATAGGTTGTATAAGCAATGGAAATGAAGCCTGGGGAAAGGGGCAGGATTCCAGCATTCCTGAAAATCTTCTCCTAGGAAAGGTTTATGGTTAAATCATAGGATCATAGAGTTGGAAGGGGCCTCCAGGGTCATTTAGTCCAACCCCCTTCACAATTCAGGAAATTTACAAATACCTCCCCCCCCACACACACTCCCCGTGACCCCTGCTCCACGCCCAGAAGATGGCAAAAAACCCTCCAGGATCTCCGGTTGTTGTGTACTAAGGATGAGTCAACCCTAGACTAGCTCTGGGGTCGGGTTGAGCTTGGCTGTGATCACACACATAAAATAACCCACTTTCAATCCAGTTTTGATGCACTTTCCAACTGGGTTTTACTGTGCGAACTGGCAAAATCCAGTTGGAAAGTGCATTGAATGTGGATTGGAAGTGGATTGTTTTGTGTGTGTGATTGCAACCCTTGTGTCCACGAACAATAGTTGGCTAGGATCAACAGAGAAGCAATGTCATGTAAATAGCCTATCGCTGGGAGTGGGGTGTGTTCGGGGTGTGGTTTGTGCATGCTTAAAAACCAGGCTTCTGCCTGGGATTTTTGATCTTTCTTCTCCTTGCTGGAATCACTAATAAAGTAGAGCTGATCACTAGACTTGGGGTCTGTTCGTCCACGGGACCCACTATTTAACACCAGTCGAACTGGCCCGGAGAAAAATTGCTTCCTGATCTCCAAGTACATCCCGTTTTTACTGGGCTGCTTGAGGAGTCAACAGACATGTAGATTTCAGTTCCTGAATCCAGACCTGAAGAACTGTCTCCTTTCGTATGTCCCTATTAACCACAGCTCCAGTCTTTTCCATCGTGGCTCCAGCACTGTGGGACGGGCTCCCTGAAGAGATGAGCGGGACCCCTTCCTTTGGAGATATTTAGGAGGTGTTGCTTGCATATTGATATTTTGATATTTAGGAGGCCTTGTCTTTTTGAGGGGGGTTGAATGGCAGGTGAATTTAAGGGAGAGAAGGGAGAGATTTGGGGTTTACTATTTTTTTAACTGAAAATGTTTTTTTAAGTGTTATTGTGAGCTGCCCTGAACCTCGAGAAAAGGTGGGATATAAATGTCTTTAATAAATAAAATCTGTAGGAAACTATAGATGTTGTTGTGTTCTTAGTCTGCCATCTTTATTTATACTTACAAGTTCTCCTTTCTGGCTTTGCGTCGTACCTGCCCTTGATTCAGTGAGTAACTTAGCATTACGATTTTGGGAAAGGTTATGAGCAGATACAAGAAAGTGTTCCGGATTATTTTATTTTGAAAATTAGCAAGATGAAGCAATTTGATGACTGTGAGGAATGGAGAGGATCAGGCCATCGCAGGGATGCCCAGTGTGGGAAAGTGCACCGTTTACCTGTGCTCCGTGTTCAAAGAGGTGCACTGCACACACCCACCCATAGTATTTGGCTCAAGGCAGCCTACAGCAGTACGTCACCCCTAAGCCATAACTTGGGTGGCTTGGATGAAGAACCAGAACTAGGGAAGGGGCAACAACAACCATTTGCTCAGGTCTTCCACCTTTCTTTACAGAGGTGCTCTCTCATAATTCCTTGCCAGTTTGGTGTAGTGGTTAGGAGCGCGGACTCTAATCTGGGAGAACCGGGTTTGATTCCCCACTCCTCCACTCGCACCTGGCTGTATGACCTTGGGCAAGCCATAGTTGTGGCACAGCTGTTCTTGAAAAAGAGCAGTCTCTGTCAGAGCTCTCTCAGCCCCATGTATGTCACAGGGTTTCTGTTGTGGGGAGGGGGAGGGAAAGGAGTTTGTAAGCCGCTCTGAGACTCCTTTGGGTAGTGAAGGGCAGGATGTAAATCCAATCTCTTCTTCTTCTCAAACCCCACCCCCCCAAGCTTTTTCCCATGGCTTCAAAATTTCTGGATTTTTTAAAGAGGGCAGCCATAGAATCATAGAGTTGGGAGGGACCTCCAGGGTCATCTAATCCAACCCCCTGCACAATGCAGGATGTTCACAAATACCTCCCCCCTCCACACCCCCAGTGAACCCCTGTTCCATACTCAGAAGGTGACAGGGTTTCTGTTGTGGGGAGGGGAAGGGAAACGGATTGTAAGCCACTCTGAGACTCTGAGTGAAGGATGGGGTATAAATCCAATCTCCTCCTCCTCTTCTTCTTCATCACATGAACACCTGAAGCTGCCTCCTACTGAATCAGACCCTTCGTCCATCATGGTCAGTATTGTCTCCTCTGCTCTCCAGGGTCTCAGGCCAAGGTCCTTCACGTCCCCTACTCCCAGATCCTTTAACTGGAGATACCAGGGATTGAATTTGGGACCTTCCACTTCCCGAACAGATGTTCTATCCATATTTGTCCCCTAAACACACCAACGTGCCTCCTGAAATCTCCCCATGCACATTATATTGCACTCTGCAATAGTTTTCTCAACTCTCAACATTTGTTTAATGATCTAAACGAAACAGGACGTCTTAGAGAGAAGTAAAAACAATCAAGTGCACATTTAACGATGCCCTTTAAATAGGACAACGTGTAATTTAAACTATTCATAACAATGATTGTTATAAGAATTTTAGGCTGGAGACAGATGACACCCTCCCCCTCCCCCCAACTGGCATAATAGGGCCATCACTGCTGGAGGAGGGTATAGATGATATTTTCTGATCAAAATGGATTTTGCAGCAAAAACTTGTTTGGCCAGAGTCAACTGCTGGACAATGTAAATGAATGCCTTTACCCTACTGATTTCAACCTACTTAAAAACATTGTCTTTCTGAAGCCTGCACGGAAGCTAACTTTCCTCTTGGTTCAAATGTCAAAACAGTCACATGGAAAGATGCAAAGCTGCTCTTGCTGCTGCCGGTATCTATGATGAAGACAGGCAGGGAGGCCAACATGGACTGAAGATCCCGGCTGTGTAGTTTACGAGCCTTCTGAGGCACTGTGCAAGCACAACTATGCTCCGAAAAAAGTGACCTCGTGGCCAGGCCCTTCGAAAAAATAATATCGCCCCCTCTATGCAATAGTGACACATTTCCGATTTAAAAGTTTTGTAAATGCACGGGGTCACGAGCCAGGTAATCGATTCCCTTTCTTGTTAGGAAAGGGTGCCCTGAGTGCAAACAACTTGCCTTTCCATACTTGACCCAAACAACGCTATGCAAAGAACAAGAACCAGCCGAACTGGGTCTGTATCCTCTGTGAGAGGAAACAGATGAACGCAACACAGAAGATTACAGTTTTTAAAAACCTGAGATTCAGAGAGACTCATTAAAAAAACAGCATGGATTCTTTCTCCTTTTACAATAAAACATAAAATCCACACAGTTTTGCTCATTGCCCTAGAGATACAGGTCTATTCAGGACTAGTCGCTATTGGATTTAGGGAAGAGGTGTGGATGTGGTGTAAAGGCTCTCTGCTGAACTTTTTTTTTTTTTTAAAAAAAAAGCAGAATTCTGCTTTCAATCTGACCAGCAGATTGTTCTAAAAGGAGAGACTCCTCTGACCTTCAGGTTGCATAGAACTTTGGACCCGCAGTCACAATGATGTCAGCATAGAAAGTGGCCTGAGCCACCTCAACAGCCAAGTGTTTCTTGAGGACCAGTAAGCTGTAGAACGTGGTTGCAACTTCTTCACGGTTCTTCTTCATACAGAGGGTCAGAAAACTGAAAGACTTTGCTCCTGTCTGGTGGATGTGCTGTACGGGGGCGGGAGACAGACAACCAACGAGATGAAAGTTAATTCTGCACTTGAAGAAGAGAATAAGCCCCTATACCAGTGGTGGCAAACCTGTGGCACGTGTGCCAGAGGCGGCACTCGGAGCCCTCTCTGTGGGCACGCACGCAGTTTGGGCACTCAGTCTCTAAAAGGAAAAAGACAGCCTCGAGGCTGGGCTGCTCTCAAACTTACAAAGTATGAGCCAAGGTTAGACAAATTATCAGCATGCATGCAACAGCAAAAATCACATTAATTGTTCAAAAGCAGGCCAAATGCAAACTTTTACCTTTCAATAAAAAGTTGTTTGTATAATTGAAACCTCTGTTATTGTGTTTTTCTTTTAAGACAAGAGATGTTAATGAGTTCTTTTTTCTAAACTAAAACCTCAGTATTCAGGTTAAATTGTCGTGCTGGCAATTTGCGATAAAGAAGTGGGTTTTGGGTTGCAGTTTGGGCACTTGGTCTCTAAAAGGTTCGCCATCACTGCCCTATACAACACAGTTTGGCGTTATTCAGGGCTCATTTCGTAGCAGGAGCTCCTTTGCATATTAGGCCACACACCCTAATGTAGCCAATCCTCCAAGAGCTTACAGAGCTCTTCTTACAGGGGCTACTGTAAGCTCTTGGAGGATTGGCTACATCAGGGAGGTGTGGCCTAATATGCAAAGGAGCTCCTGCTACGAAAGGAGCCCTGGATTATATTCATGGCAGGATTTACCGGTGGAAGATGGGTGGGGAGTTTCCTGTGGACTGGGGCTGGAAAGTGCCATCAAGCTACAGTTGACTTATGGAGACTCTCTAGGGTTTTCAAGGCAAGAGATGAAGAGGTGGTTTGCCACTGCTGCCTCTGCGTAGCATCTCTGGACTTCCTTGGTGGCCTCCCATCCAAGTACTAACCAGAGCTGACCCTGCTAAGCTTCGGAGATCTATTAAGACCAGGCTAGCCTGGGCCATCCAGGTCCAGGCACCTGTTCAGAGGTGGTTGACCACTGCCTGCCTCTGTGGAGCGACCCTGGACTTCCCCAGTAGTCTCCCATCCATGTCCTCATCAGGGCCAACCCTATTTCGCTTCTGAGATCTGATGAGATTGGGCCATCCAGGTCAGGTCCCATGGACTGCTCTTTCCCATATATACTCACACCGACCACCTCCTACAAAAATATAACCGTCTGCCAATCTGCGCGACTGATCTTCTTTCACAGGGAAGGATCCTAGCCTGCTGCTGTTCATCGGGGAAAGTTCTGCACCTTCCGCATGAATAAATCTGCTTATTTTGGTCACATTAGCAATTCAAAATATGACGGGGCTCTCCTTGCCATTGGACCCTTAAAATAATTTTGTTAAATCTGTGCCTCCCCCCCCGCCCCCCAAATTCTCACAAAAGACTTTAAAAGATTTGATTTTGATATTAACTACAGCTCCTAAGGGGCAACAGCACAATGTTGGAAACCAGGAGTCATTTCGTAGAAGAAGAGGTGCCGGAGCTCATTTGCATAACTCATTTGCATAACTCATTTGCATATGCCACACCCCCTAACATACCGGAAGTGTGTCAGAAGGCCACACCCACCCCTCAGGCGCCACTCCACAGGTGAGGGAAACTGACCTGCTCTTCCTCCATCCCCTTCCCCATCCAATACTTGGTGCAATAAAAAGAAGCGTAAAGAACACACCCTCATTCTCTTCCTGCTCCCTTGAAACCACCAGGTTGAGATACCCAGGACATGTGCGCCACCCATCCCTTTCTCTTCCCCTCCCCACAAGAAGACACCCTGTGAGGTAGGTGGGGCTGAGAGAGGTCTTTGGAGAACTGCTCATGAGAGAACAGCTCTGAGAGAACTTGCGAATGGCCCAAGGTCACCCCAGCAGCTGCATGTGGAGGAGTGGGGAATCAAACCCGGTTCTCCCAGATTAGAGTCCAACTCCTGACCACCGCACCAAACTGATGGGGTGGACGCTGCTGAAGGGTTGGTGAAATTTCTCCAGGACTTATGTGCCATGTGCCCAGATAAAAAATGGTATACTTAGAAAATTCATATGCCACCTTGAGCAAGTCTCTGGAAAAGCAGCACACAGTCATAAAAGGAACAAGGATAAAATTATCACTATTAAAACAAAACATTAAAAACAATAGAGACCCTAGCTGGGCTTTCCCCGGGGCGCTGTGCCTCTGCACTGCTCAGGGAAGCCGAGGAGGGGGTGGGGCTTGGTCATGTGACCGCCCCCTGGGCTCCTCACTCCTGGAGCTGCGCTCCTGTGCACTCCCACTTCAATGGACCCCTGTTGGAAAGACAGTGTTCCACTGTCAATTGATAAATGGTATGCTAAGGTTTGGAATTTTTTTACGTTGGAAAAGTGTTCACTGTATACTGGTGAAGATGTTATGATTTTGGACTTATGGAACCCTTTGGATAAATGGTATCCTTTCTTGGAACGAATGGATATTGAATAAGAGGTGTGTGAAAAATGGTCCTTGTTTAAACCTCATACTTTTTTGAGCTGTTTTTAATATGTTATTGTCTTTGTTTGTGTCACTTGATATATACATGTATCGTTTCACTTTAAAGTTTGTATTTTTCCTACTTTGTTAAAAAAAAATTCAATACAATGTTTATAAAAAAAAGAAAACTAACAAGATTGCGACAGCACAGGCATTTTGATGCAATAATTCAGAGCAAGAGGTGTTCGCTGTCAGGTACTGTTAAATAAACAAAGAGTGAAAAAAATGAATAAATCTGCTTACAACCCCCCCCCCCCCAAAAAAAACCTGGAATTTTGCACAAGCAGCTCTTGCGGGAAATAGAGGCTAGGTTGCATCTCCCTGCAGCAGAAGTGGGTCAGTCTGTTCTTTCTCAGTGCTACCAGGATGCAGGGGAAAGGGTGGGACACACAATCCTTTCCCCAGCACAACAGCTTCTGGACTCAGCGGCTTGGATCATATGCAGTGCTTTAATATGCTAACGGTTCTGTTTTTGCACTATATTTGTGCAAGTTGTGTTAGCCACTGCACAAGCATTATATCTCCAAGACAGGTGCTGCTTCTGCAATCTCTTGCACGTACAGATACAGGAGATAAAACCCACTAAGCTCTTGTGGGACACCGACAACAAAAATCCACCTGTGAAATGCTAAAAACAGAAGCAGAACGATGCCGTGAGATCCAAACCTTTGCACTCTGTTTCTCAGAGAAAAAGCACCTACATAATTGCTTGGTTCTCACTTGCACCTCAAGCTGCATGTGGCCCCTAAGGGACAGAAAAAGCATTGTGCATTGGAAAGCTAGCGTGGCAGAGATGGAAGCTGGAATTATAAACAGGATATATACATCAAAAATACATACATGTGGGACACTTCAGATTTTTTAAATAGAGCTTGGATGTTAACCTTTGATTTTATTTGATGTACAGCACCTCTTACACATATTCTTTTGCCAAATAGTACACAGTAATAAAAAGATAAGGGGCCGCAGTGGCTCAGAGGTTAAGATGCTGAGCTGCAGACCAGAGGGCCTGTAGTACGGCGGTTCAAGACCCGAGTGCTGTGTGACGGAGGGAGCTCCCATCTCTGGCCCCCAGCTCTTGCCAACCTAGCAATTCAAAAGTAAGAAATTGCAAGTAAATAGGTACCGCTTCGGTGGGAAGGTAACAGCATTCCGTGCGCCTTGGCGTCTTGTAATGCCATGGAGAAGTCTTCGGACAGTGCTGGCTCTTCAGCTTGGAAACAAAGATGAGCACTGCCCCTTAAGAGTCGGATTCGACTGGCTTTCGAGCAAGGGAAACCATTAATAAAAATATGCCTCACCTGGAAAGCATTTAATAACTCTAAAGTTCTCTTATTCCGCCTCTTCTCTTCATAGTCTAGGCTGCTCTCCTGAAGTCCCTGCATAGGAGATTGACACAGCTGTTAACTAGCAATGGGCTGCGCACAAGTGAAAGCATCTGCACAAATATAAACCTTTGTCATTCCTATGCAGAACACAATTTTCATACAAAATCTTTTTAAACATTTGAAATACTTGCGAACAACATGGACTTACAAATGTTGAGTACTATTACAGCACTATCATCTTTCCTATTATATAAAGCCGTTTTAAGATTCCAAGGGGCAAGATTCCATGGGGCGCCAAAATCAGTAGGCTGGACGGACTGCCACTCAAAAGGGGGACCTTGGCTACTGGCTGCATTCTTTCCCTGCTTTGCCTCAGTCCCGCCCACAGAGCCATTGGCCAGCGTCTGGGCCTCAGTCTGGAGGAAGCCGGCAAAGGGGAAGGGCCGACTGGGTGCTGGGTCCACGCTTCTCCTCCGCCCACTGCCAGGTGGGTCTAACTGTCCCCTCACTGGCCCGCTTCTGTCAGTGAAAAGACAATGGACTATCAGCATAACCCCCTCCCCTGCACAATGCTAGCATGCCCAGAATAAACTGTCAGAATAAACGGTCAGAAACAGGGGGCCAGTTCACACAGCACCCGGTAGCGCTTCAGGACCGGTACAAAGAACTGAAGAATGCTTGGGAGAAGGTTTCAAGGTAAACCAGCTCAGGAACGCTACCCCAACGGGAGAGGCACGTTTCTGCGTGAAAGGGCCAATATGTTCCATTAGGGAACCGGTACGAATAAGGTTCTGGGTAAAATGCCTGACAGAAACTGTTACTGAAGAGTTCCTGAAACGGAACATATTGGCTGTGTGAAATTCCTCAGGCCCTCTCTCCTGCTTAGCTCCACCATGGCTGGTTGGCTAATAAGCAGTTAGTGCTTCAGGGCAGGATCTGCTAGATCCAGGTTCCTGCTGAGTGGTTGATTTTGGGCCAGTCACAGACTTTAAGCCTAACCTACCTCACAGGGTTGCTGTGCAAGTCAAAAAGGGGGAGAGAACAATGATGTCAGCTGCTTCGGTCCCCATTGCAGAGAAAGACAACTTTTCCACCAGGGGAACAATGGTTGCCAATCTCCAGGCGAGGGCTGGAGGCCACTCAGAATTACAAGTGCTCTCCAGATGGCAGAGATCAGTTCCCCTGGAGAAAATGGTGGACATGTCCTTATACCCTGCTGAGATGGACCCTTTATTAAAGCCAATGTGACACAGCAGTCAGGTATGGTGGAGGCTGCGGGGGGGGGAATGGAAACTTGAAGAGTGAGGTTGATTATTGGCTGGGAAGGAGATAGGGTTGCCAACTCCAGGTGGAAAATTCCTGGAGACTTGAGGGGTGGACCCTGGAGAGGGTGAGGTTTCAGTAGGGGTGAGACCTCAGACAGGTTCAGTGCCACCCTTCAGACTCCACCCTTCAAACCACCTGTTCCCTCAAGGGGAACCATTTCTGCCAATCTCCAGGGGAGGAATGGAGATCACACTGAATTACAACTGCTCTTCAGATGGGAGAGATCTTCCCCTGGAGAAAACGGTGGACTCTGTGTCATTATACCCTGCTGAGGTCGCCACAGCAAATTGACACTGAGTGCCCAAGGCCGAGGCACTCTCCCAGAGCCTCTTTCTAGAGCCCGTTGTATTTATTTCCACAACGGGCCTTATTCCTAGTAACATAATGAATCCCACAGTTTATTACTTTATTTCACATAATGCCTAAGCGTAGTCCCATGCTTGAACACTATTCCTTTTCTATTCATGTTCCATATAAACAAGATTTACTAGGTAGATTAGATAGGTAGATTAGGATTAGATAGACAGACAGACATATATATGCTAGGTACAAACCAGTGCTGAATGCATTCTAAACTATTAGTTATCTTAAACTACTTTAAATGCCCACACTTAAATGTTTTGTGGCCACTGTCTAAAACTGTGAAAGTGAGGCCCCGCTCACACACAGAATTAGCCATGCGATAGGCACGAATGCCATGCAGATTTTAAGGGCATGATCACACCAGAACATTTGGCAAGCGTCCCACACCCGTTGGCAACTCATTTCTCTCCGCTGAAAAAGCGGAGTTAAAAGATACTAAGGAAAGTCCAGTATCAAACAGGTTAGCTACGGGCCAAAGACGGACTTTCCCCGTATGATCGCTCCAGCATGCACTCATAGCATCGGGATAGTCTGATCAGGCTATCCCGACGCCATGCTGTTGTTTTTCCCCCTTCTCAGTATGTGCATTATCGCATACTGCCTTAGAAAGCCCTCAGGGCAGAGATGCAATTCATCGATCCCCCGTTTAAGCGCATCGGGGAAAAATGGCAACCCCCCCCCCGACTCACCTGCGATTACGTCTGATCACGCAGTGGCGGGCTGTGCCCGCAGATTTGCAGAACTGTGTGATCACGCAACTGTGGGTCAAATTACTCTGGAACAAATAGCCTCACTCCCCCCACTCCGGATTATCTCACTCGTGTGACCGGGACTTGAGTCATTCCAAGGAATTATAGACAAGAGATCACAAAATCATAGATTTGGAAGAGGCCTTACGAAACTGAGAATAAGTGACCAGACTTACATTTTCCACCTCAGCATGCTGCCTCTCTGCCTCTTGCCCTCCTGAGGAGTCGACTAAAGAATTGTCTAACAAAGCAGATAGCATATCGACAGCTTCCTGATGTAACACAAATAAAATTTAGTTCTTGTTACCTTATTTTAAAACCCATACATGCATTGCAGAGAACCATTAAGGCTAGGCTGTGTGTGTTGGATTTTGTGGCCCCAAGGCTTTGGAGGCAAGTCCATCTCTTCAGTGGGAGATGAAGAGGGGGAGAGATGCTTAATAATTGGATTCATTGCAAGAAAATCTAAGCACATGACATGATGCCCATGTTTTTATTATACAAATTATTTGAAATATATGCCTTTCTTTCCCCCAGGGGCATTTCTCTCTCTCCCCCCCCCCCCCCACATTGCTTCTTATTAGTTCTAAGCAGATTGTTAAAATATAGAAGAAGCTAGACCTCATTGGAACAGCTGTGAAAATCTATCACAGATGAATAAAATTTCACAGCTGAAAAGAGCGATAGGTCTGCTATGATCTTCTAATAAAAGAGGTAATCTCTCCATATGATCTATATTCTGGGGCAAAGGAAGAATTAAAAGATTTCTAGACTCAGAAAAATTGCATCCAGAGGTCATGTGATACAGGGTGTCTATACCACCTGTACCACACTCGCATAATCTGTCAGAGGGTGGTATTTTAAGATACCTCCCAGGAGCATTTCTTAAGAATTAATATTATTAAAGAAGGGGAGGACCTATCATCCCCTTCACTAGACAGGGGCATAAATATAAGTATCTTTGCCTACCTGATGCATCTTGACTAGAATAATAGAATCATAGCGTTGGAAGGGACCTCCAGGGTCATCTAGTCCAACCCCCTGCACAATGAAGGCAATTCACAAATACCTCCACCCCACACCCCCAGTGACCCCTCTTCCATGCCCAGAAGATGATGATGAAGAAGAAGAGATTGGATTTATACCCCGCCCTTCACTTGTAGTCTCAGAGCAGCTTACCATCTCCTTTCCCTTCCCCTCCCCATAACAGACACCCTGTGAGGTAGGTGGGGCTGACAGAGCTCTTTCAAGAACTGCCCTTTCAAGGACAGCTCTTGTCAGAACTATGGCTTGCACAAGGGCATCCAGCCGGCTGCAAGTGGAGGAGTGGGGAATCAAACCTGGTTCTCCCAGATTAGAGTCCGCGCACTTAACCACTACACCAAACTGGCTCTCAGTTGGCAAAGTTGGCAAACCTCCGGGATCCCCAGGCAAACTGTCCTGGAGAAAAACTGCTTCCTGATCCCAATGTGGCGATCAGCACTTCCCTGGGCATGTAAGAAAGGGCCGCAAGAACTAAGCACTGATGCGACCCTCCCTGCCCTCCCTTTCATGCTCCGCCTCAATTCACAGAATCAGCCCTGCTGTCAGATGGCCATCTAGCCTCTGTTTGGAAACCTCTAGCCCCACTAGCTCATGAGCAGTCCTCGAAAGAGCTCTCTCAGCCCCACCTACACCTCACAGGCAGTGTTCCCTCTAAGCTGAGTTAGTTTGAGCTCAGTTTTTTAGCCTTCGGCTCACACATATTTGTCTTAGTTCAGGAAGGATTGCTCTCAAACTAATCTATGCAGGAGTCAAATCGCTCGCTCACAACTTTAATGCCAGTAGCTCACAAAGTAGAATTTTTGCTCACAGGACTCCACAGCTTAGAGGGAACATTGCTCACAGGGGAGGGGGAGGGAAAGGGATTGTCGTGGGGAGGGGAAGGGAAAGGAGATTGTAAGCCGCTCTGAGACTCCTTCAAATACTGATGGGCGGGGTATAAATCCAACCTCCTTCCTTTTTGTTCTCACAACACCCCAATGAGGTAGGTTAGGCCAAGAGTGTGTGATGGGTTCGAGGTCACCCAGCAGGAGTGGGAATTCAGATCTGGGTCTCCCAGACCCTAGGCCAATACTGTAGCCACTCCAGCATCCTGGCTCTTGGGTCTCTGTCATCCCTAAGTGCTGAATTTGCTATTTTCAAGGCAGTTTCAAGTGGGTAGCCATGTCAGTCTGCAGCAGAAGAGGAAGACTTGAGTCCTACTGCAGTCCACCTTTTTCAAGATGTATTTCTAAACAATTTCCCAACAGCACTGGTCTTGTTGGTATCTGAAGAGGCATAGCTAGGGGTATGCAAAAAATTGGTATTTTTCAGGTTTGGCTATATTGAACTCAAAAAAATTGGTATTTTCTGATATTCCTGAATCCCAGTACCGGTATGGTATGCAAATTCAGGAATTATTCAGGAAATCCATTTTTCCCCAGCTCCATTATACCCTATGGGGACAGTTATAGTCAGTGGTCCCCATAGAATATAGCGGAGAATCAAGCTGCAAGAGGAGCCTGTCAGCATACTACATTGTAATGCAGGCAAGATGACAGCTCAGGTAAAGCATGGCTAGATCATCTTGATCTAAGAGTGACAGTAGAGGGATCATGTGTACAAGTCACCTGATAGAACTGCATCAGCTTTACTGTAGTCACAGTGACTCAGCACTGTGTTCTGATTGGTGCTTACCAGTATATATTCAGGACAATTAGACTGTGTGTTCTCTCTCTGAATTATTAACTTGTCTGCGTAGCATTCTGTCTGTTTGTGTGGAGATTCTACCAGTGCTATATATGGACTGTAAATACTTTGATGTAAATAAACCACTGTTTGTTTGTTTGTTTGTTTATTTATTTATTTATGGAATTTATATCCCGCCCTTCCCGCAAGCGGGCTCAGGGTATATATTTGAGTATATTTGAGCACTAGCCAGCACTGTCTTGTGGACTTTATCCCCACGCTTCAATTGCGCTGACAGAGCCAGCCCTGGATTGACCAGGGCAGCGGGAGCTGAGAGCATGCAGAAGTTTACACCCAGAATTAAACTTTGTTGGTCTTGAAGGTGCCCCTGGACTCAAACTTTGTTCTGTTGCTTCAGACCAATACGGCTACCCCACCTGAATCCATCTTGTTGGATGTGGATGAAGATGGGTAGTCGTGTTTGTCTGTGGCAACAGATAAGAGCCAGAGTCCAGGAGCACCTGAAAGATTAACAAAATCTGTGGCTGGGGAGGAGCTTTCGCGGGTCACTGCTCACTTTTGAAGATGTGAGCAGTGACTCATGAAAGGTCCTACCCTGCCACAAATTTTGTTGGATGTGTTTTAAGTCCCCATGTCTGACAGACATCTTGACGGATGAAGGCCTGGATTTGCTACGGAATAGATAATAGGAAGATCTGGAGCATTTGCTGGAGGAAGAATTTTCTGGAACAGGTAGTTTCAGGGCGTTGCCCTGCTGGTCAGCAGTAGAACGCTAAGATTCGAGTCCAGCAGCACCTTGGAGAGCAAGCAGAGATTTGGAGAATAAGCTTTTGAGAGTTGAAGAACTCAGTGAAGAGAGCTTTGACTCTCAAAAGTTTATGCATCTGATGAAGAGAGCTGTGTTTCTCGAAAGCTTATGCTACAATTAAGTTTGTGAGTCTTAAAGGTGCTACTGGGCTTTTTCTATTTTGCAGCAACAGACTTAACACGGCTAACTCCTCTGGGTCTATGGCAAAAGTTTATGCGTACAAGTTCTTGAGAGTCAAAGCTCCTTCTGTCAGACACCACCAAGCAGTGTTCTCTCTAAGCTGAGTTAGTGCGAGTTAGCTCACAGTTTTTTAGCCTCCAGCTCATGAATTTTTGTCTTAGGTCAGGAAGGAGGGCTCCAGAGCAAACTGATTTATGCAGCAGCCAAATCGCTCAGTCACAACTTTAATGCCAGTCGCTCACAAAGTAGAATTTTTGCTCACAAGACTCCCCAGCTTAGAGGGAGCATTGCTACTGAGTGTCCTATTGTTCAAGGGTGCCTCTTTGTCTTATTTTTGGCCTGCTTTTTGGTTAGAACACTAAAATACCAGTAAGGTTTTCCCTAAAGTCCTCGAGTCAGACCAGGCTTCACAGTCCATCTATTTCAAGCAGGAACTCCAAAGTGGTCCAGCGTCTCCTGAGGTTTTATCTCAAATCAAGGAAATCAGAGATCCAATCACAGTCTTATGAAAAACGCCCATAGCCGTTCCATTTCTAAGTATAGCAATTTGAATAAGAAATTCCTACCGTAGCTTCAATGGTTTTGCTGCTATCCCTTTTGTCTTCATCCAAAAACTCAGACTGCAGTGTAGAATCGCGATTCTCCTGCACGGCACTTCGATTTTCTACAATAGCAATTGATAATAAACCAGCATTGCAACAACTTCCCTTCCCGAGAGAGATTAATTGCTACCACCTACAGGTAATGGAGCCCATTCATATCTGTGGCCGATGCTGTGTTTTCTCACAGACATTTTGCTCTGCTCGCCTATTAAGACATCATCTTTTATTTGTCCTGCTTCTGTGTTTTCCCTTGCTTTGGTTTTGCTGTAATCTTTCCCAAATCAGGTTTAATATAGCATTTTTTGGAAAGACTGCAGGTAAAGTGCCTTTGGATGCCCTAGGGACAGGGAGGTGTGCATTTTTTGCAAGTCCTGTTCACACTGGCACCTTTTTCCTTGCCATCGCTTCTCCCCCCATACACAGGAGGGCTTTTCTAAAACTAAAAATTGGGAATGGTAAATTGATATAGCATTACAGTGATCTGTTGCAGCAATGTACTAGTTCCCCATTTTTAAAGTACATTGGTACACAACATAACCTCTAACTATCCGAGGCGGCCAACGATATACAAACCCTGAACCGCACCCCTAGGAGGGGTTTATAGTTCCTGCTAAAGTTCCTATTGGTCACTACCTGGAGGTTAGGATCCTTGGCCCCTATTGTTCTCTGGGGCCAAGCTCTGGCTGCCTGTTGCAGGTGCCTAGTGGCTGTCCATGGACATAACAGAACTGCAGATTGGTATATTAAAAGGATTAGCTGGAAATGGGAAAATTCTAAAGTCTCACCTTGGGGACCTCGTGGCTTGTTTTTAACGTCTTGTGCTCCAAGCCCCAGCTGCAGTTTTTTTCTCCCGCCCCTCAGACTTTTGGCAAACAGCTGTTAAAACACAGACTTGTCTTTTCATTCCAGAATGCAAACTTTGTCTTAGCTCTTAAGCAACAGGTCCACAAATCAAACTGTAAGATCTCCAACTCAGCTCAGATGGCAAATGCTCTTAACTGCATCGTTGTAGTTGTATAATTCAACATTCTGCATTTGTTTATATCGTGTGTGATGCTTTTGTACTTTGCATTCCTTCTAATTTTTTGTCATCCAAGTCCTTTTGCATTGTTTATCGAATGTCCTGTGCTATTTGATCGCATCGCTTTGCATTATGTAATCTACCCTGAGACTCAGTGAGAAATGTGGGTTAAATCAATTGATCAGGCCGTGCCTAATCTATTTTTGCCACAAAAATCTTATGTGGAGACTGAGAAATATCTAATATAGTTCCCAAAGCCATTCCTCTTTCCTTGGCAAGTCAATACAAACTGTGGTCCACTTGAGAGAGCTCTCCCCCCCCCCTCGAACAACCAAGTAATCTAATTAGACATACCGGTTACATGGGAAGATATCCCATTTTCCCCTCCCTTCCGCTGTGAAACACCTGAGAAGTTCTTAGGAGTATTAAGAACTGGTCCCTAAAAAGAGTTGCCAACTCCAGCTTGGGAAATTCCCAGAGATTTGGGGGTGGAGACTGGGGAGGAGAGAATATGGGTAGGGGAGTGAGCTCAGCTGGTGTGTGATTCTGTAGAGTCTGCCCTCCAAAGCTTCCGTTTCCTCCAAGGGAACTGAGGATCAGCTCCCCACCCCCACCCCTGCAGCTAATAGAAGAAGATAATAGATTGGATTTATATCCCGCCCTTCACTACCTGAAGGAGTCTCAGAGCGGCTTACAGTCTCCTTTCCCTTCCCCTCCCCACAACAGACACCTTGGGAAGTAGGTGGGGCTGAGAGAGCTCTCTCAAGAACTGCCTTTGAGAGAACAGCTCCGAGAGAACTTATGACTGACCCAAGGTCACGCCAGCAGCTGCATGTGGAGAAGGAGTGGGGAATCAAACCCGGTTCTCCCAGTTTAGAGTTCGCGCTCCAAACCGCTACACCAAACTGACTCTCTATCCCTAAATGATCACATTCAGGGGTCATTTCGAGCAGGAGCTTGGGGGAGCGCAGCTCTGGGAGTTGGTGCCAGCCCCCCCCCCCCCGCAGGGGAGTGCCTGCTTGTGTCATGGCTGTAGCAAAATGACCCCGTCCCCTGGAAAGGTCCTTGTTCCTCCGACCAGCCCTCTGAAGGCTTCAGCCACCACTGAAGCTATCCTCCCAGAATAGTGGTATTTCTGAGGCCTGGATTAGTAGCGGTCCTCTTTCTTTTCTTTTCTTTCTTTCTTTCTTTCTTTCTTTCTTTCTTTCTTTCTTTCTTTCTTTCTCTCTCTCTCTCTCTCTCTCTCTCTCTCTCTCTCTCTCTCCTTTCTTTCTTGCCTTCTGACATACTTCCGGTGATGTCAGATGGTTTAGCATATGCAAATAAGTTATGCTAATGAGTTATGCTAATGAGCTCCTGTACCTCTTTTTCTACAAAATGACCCCTGATCACCTTTACCTGTTTGGTAACTTCCAGCCCAACTCCTCAAAACTGGGCTGTGTCCACATATTATTGGTAGTGGAAACCAAAGGGCAACTCGAAGTTTCTGTACCTTAGTCAAACTAACACACACACACAGACAAACACACACAAACTATTGCTCTTCTTGCTAAAAAATTTTAAACCAAAAATGAGGATTGAAATACTAGAACTCGGCATTTTGGTCTCTCGGAGCCCTTGCTAGACTCCCTCCAGTTATCTCACTGAACCGACACTCCTAGTGGGGGTGCGCACATGCGTCACATGGTACTTGTGAGGCCCAGGCTGTGGTCACACGGCAAGGAACGTCGTGCTATAGGTCCCGTTATAACTACAATCAGGGTTTTTTTTCCAGGTTGGGGATAGTCACGACAGGGCCACGGGGCTTAGGCAAAACAACGCAGGTCAGATAACAGTTCCACAGTCAGCCAAGAGTTCAGTCCGAGAAGAGAGCTCAAACAGTTCTAATTGATGAGCCGAGTGGTAGTTAAGCAAGCCAGAGGTCAGAGCCGTAAATCACCTTGATTCAGAGGAGTCGAGCGGAAGACATTGTCACAGGAATGCCGGAGGTCAGAAAGCCGAGATCAAGATGCAGGAGAGTCCGAAGCCGAGAGTCCGAAGTCAAAACTAGGTTCGAAGTCCAAGGAGATGCATGGGAGTCAGAGAGGTGCAGAGCGAAGTCCTGTCCAGGAATCAACGTTGCCAGCACGCCTTGCTAAGAGCCAGCAGTCTGTTGATATAGCGTGCCGGCTCGTTAAACAATTAGCAGCTTCCAGACACCGTCCTGCTTCTGCTAGTATTCAGGACTTAGAGCTCGTCTCCCCCACATGCGCGCCTCACTCCTTCTGTTTCTTAGCTCCTGGTGTCTTCGTTCACGGAGCCGGCTCACAGGTGGAGGCGAGCCTGGGGGCGATGAGCCTGGACCGGGCAGAGCCTGAACAGCCGCAGGTGGGTCCTGCTGCAGGCTTGACTCCCCAAGACTTACGTCTGTGTCTGTTAAAGGAGCCTGGTCAGGGTTGTCAGGGGCTAATTCAGGAGCAGGCATGACAGGGATGATCACACATCCCTCCCTGAACCGCAACCATTGTGTGAATAGCCTCTGAGCAGCATTTAGATAGCCACACCGCCGTTTGGGTGGCGTGGCATGAGATTTAAAAAAAAATTGCTTTGCACATGCACACATGTGTGTGGCCAAATCTGCCCCCACAGGACTCGCCCGACCCTCCCTTCCCCGTCTAACTGGCCACACCTGAAGCTTTCCTAATGCACAGAAACAGCTGAGTAATTATAGTGAGAGCAACCCAGAGAGTACCGCTCAAGCCCGAACTGTATCCCAAGCCCATGGCATCCTCCCATTTCTGCAGCCGCTATATATGCGCTTGCACATTTAAATGTTCAATTTTTTCAGCACATGATTGCTCATGCACTCAAAGGAGGAAGCTTAAAAAAAAATATGGCACGAAGAATGATCAGACGACCCTAATTGCAATCCGAGCGAAAGATGTCTGTTCAGATCGGCAAAAATGCAGACTTAAAGCACAAATACCGGGAAAGTATTTGATTTTCCTGGGGTCGGAAAACGCACTAGGGAACCAGGAGTATTGTGGGAGTGAGCCTGCTTCGGTGCGGGAGGCGGAGCGGCCCATCTGATCAGCAAATTTAATTCCGTGAGGGAATAGCAGCAAATCCTGATCAAAATGACCGTGTGACCGCACTCCCAGCCAGCGCTTCCATTTCTGTTACGATTTATGGCTGAGACAGGTATAAAACTGAAAATTGCTTCACTAGAGTAGTAAATAATCAGAAACGTGGAGGAGAGGACTTCAGCAGGGAGTTGGCAGCAAGGCAGTACAGTAAGGACCTCTCTTCATTCACAAGATACATGTGACACTCTTTCCCAGACAAAAGTCCAGTGTATCACTGGGAGAAGAGGGAGGCAGGAAAGATCCCTGACCAAGAATATAATCCCAGCCTGTATGCATAAAAAAAAATAAAACTCAGGCTGGGCCAAGTGAAGGAGAGTTTTGCACAGATGGCAGATTCTTTGCATGCAGAATATTTCGGGTTCAGTACACAGCATCTCACATTAACAGGATCTCTGCTCAATAGGACTGCAGAAGACTTCTGTTGGACATACGGCACTGCCAATCAGAACAGACAGTACTAGGCCAGATAAACTAACAGCGTGACTCACGAGCAAGTTCATACGTTCTTCAGTTAGCATAAAAAGGCACTCCGCTTTCAGAGTTTCTGGGGACAACCGCAAAAACAACTAGTGTTGGCCTAAACAACCACCAACAGGGTGTCACTCCCTATTGTTTAGGAACAGGCATGTGACCAGTCCAGAATGTACCACCCTCATTCAGAATTGGCTTCACTTGCCTTAAAGGACATCAAATCTGATTTGCTTGGATCCAGGGCTTTTTTTTGTAGAAAAAGCCCAGCAGGAACTCATTAGCATAATAGGCCACAGGCAACAGCAGCAACTCATTTGCATATTAGGCCACACCCCTGACAGCACAGCTCATTAGCATATTATGCGGGGGCTGGGAAAGCACAGGGCAGGCATGGAAGCTTGCCTCTCCCCCCCCCCAAGCTTCTCTGCCCCACTTCAGCATTGCCTTTCTAGTCTTCTAACACCTCCCCCCCCCCCTCCCGGGAACCCAATGGCTGGGGAAAGATCCAAGCCACTTCAGCAATGCCTCTCTAGTCTCCTGCCCACCCACCCCCAAACCAGACAACCAGGGAAATGCGGTGCTGAAGTGCCTGGGATTTGATTGGGGAGGGAAAGAAAGGCCTTTTCAATGTGCCTGGGTTCCCTGCCTGCCCTTTCCCAGCTGCCAGGTGTCAGCTAGAGAAGGGAAGGCAGAGAGAGGCTTTTCCTTGTCAATTTCACTTTGGGCTGACTGAGGGGGGTGAGCGTGAAATTGACAAGGAACCCTGGAAGGGCTCCCCAGAGGGAAAGAGAGCATTTTAACATGCCACTTTCCCCTCTTGTGTGTAACATGGGGAGGGCAGCATGCTCTTAGCCACACATGCACAGAGGCCAACTCAGAAGCCAGCCGGAACTCCATTCCTGAGCATTCCTGCCCCAAAATAGCCCTGCTTGGATCACTCTGGAATGGAAAACAAGCCCCAACTAGAAGATTGGTTCTAAAGCAACAGCAATTGCAGGAAAAAAGTAACAACGTTCTTAGGGGAAAATATTGCACATGTAAGTTTGCACATTTAAGGGTTTTCCCCCAGGAAACATTTCTTATCTCCGAGCAGTATTTCTTAACCCAAAACCTGAACAAAGGATGAGCCGCCTGCACCGCCCCAGGTAAAACCTTGGAATGCCCTGGACCCTTTTCGTAGAGGCTTAAAGGTGTGGAAACCGGCAGGTGGAGCCTTTTGTGGCATGGAGGGACACAGCGTCGCCTGGTATTTGCACAGGGCGGCCCTCTTGGTCTGCAGCAGAAGAGACGGATTAGCTTCTAGGAGTGCCTTAGAGACCAAGAAGATTTTCAGGGAATAAACTTTCAAGAGTCAAAGATCCCTTCTTTCTGTCTGATGAAGAAAGATCGAGATGGGTCAGTCTGTCTGAAGCAGTAGAGAAATGAGCGCCTTAAAGAACAACACAATTTGTGGCAGGGGGAGGAGTTTTGGTGAGTCGCTGCTCTCTTAGAAGTGAGCAGGGACTCATGAAAGCCTATCCACTGCCACCAATTTTTTTAGTCTTGAAGGCGCTATTGCTGGACTCTGGTTCTTTTCTACTGGGGAAGAAAGCTTTGACCCTCTAAAGCTTATACCCTGAAGACCCTGTTAGTCTCTAAGGTGCTACTGGATTTGAATCTATCACCTAGGGCTGCCAAATCCCCCCAGGGGTGGGGATTACCCCGCTATATGGGTCCCCAATCCACCAGTCGGGATCCGGCCGGCGGGGGGAACCCCACCATCAAAGTGGCCCGATCAGGCCGGTGTGATAACCTCACCCGGAAGCGGCGTCATCACGCTGGGTACATCGCCGGGCAAAGCTCTAGCAATCACCCTGAAAACTCTATGGTACCATAGAGTTTTAGGGCGATTACCGGAACGTTGCCCCGGCAATGTGTCCAGCATGATGACATCACTTCCGGGTGATGTCATCGCGGTGCGCGTGCGGGACTCCCGGGGAGGGACTGGGAGTTCCCCACTGTTATGAAGTGATTTGGCAACCCAACCGTCACCTGGTAAATGATTTCCCATTAAGCCTCCATTAAAAGGCCAGGAATTACAACTGATCTCCCGGCTATAGAGCTCAGCTCCCCTGGATAAAATGGCTGGTTTGGATAGAGGACTCTGCTGTGGTCACCAGCGGCGGACTTACATTTTTGGGACCCTGGAGCTTGAACTGTTATGGGGGCCCCATCTCAACCAGCAACAAGAGGGCAACAGTGCTGCATGCCCTCAACAAAATTTTGAAACTTGACCAACTACAGGGATATTTTGAGGCCATACGAAACAGGTATTAGAGCATATTCTTAGGTCAGTATTAAGTACCTCAACCCATTGGCTCATGAGTCTGTCACTAAAATAGCCTTATTTTAATAACACTTAAAAAAACTCCATAAATTTTGATGAAAAATTCACTTATTAAGAAAAAGTTGCCTTGGGGCCCCTCCGGGATTAGAAGCCCTGAAGCTTAGGTTGTGGTCACAGGTGCAAGATAAAGTGTGTGTGGGGGGGGAAGGATGAGAGGCTATTTTCTCCGGCGGAAGCTGACCCACAGTTGCGCGATCACACAGTCTTTTGAAACTGCGGGCACAGCCTGCCACTGTGTGATCAGACATGACCGCAAGTGAGTCGGGGTTTTTTTTTTTTTGCCATTTGTCTCTGATGGCTTAAACGAGGGATTCGCACCTCAACCCTGAGGGCTCCCTATGGAGCATGTGATGATGCGCATACTGAGAAGGGGAAAAAACAATGGCACGGAGTCGAGATGGCCTGATCAGACCATCCCGACGCCATGAGAGAGCACTGGAGTGATCAGACGCGGGGAAGTCCATCTGTGGCCCATAGCAACCTGTTTGCTACTGGGCTTTCCAAGGCATCTTTTAACTCCGCTTGTGCAGCAGAACAAAACAGGTTGCCGATGCGGGGCACTTCCCAGATGCTGTTGTCTGATTGCGCCCCTTCAATCCACCCGGCATTCAAACCTATGTCGGGGCTGATTGTGCGTGTGATCACAACCTTAGTTTCATAGCAGATCCACCCCTGGCGGTCACTCACCCTCCAAATCCTGCCCACCCCAGCTCCACCCACAAATCTCCAGAGCTGGCAACCCTAGGTGCATCATATTCAATCAAAGTACAAAGTCACAAATGGTTACCCTTTGCAGATCCTCGTGAATCACAGGCTGTGTTGCTCTGCTCATCAGCTTATCCACGCCCCCCTGCTCTTGCAAAATCATCAGCTTTCTGGTTGGGGGTGCAATATCCAGCGTGGTCAGAGTGTCCTTGTAGCTCTCAATCTGCTTTTGTATCGTCGATTTGCTCAGCTTCGTCACAGGATCAATAACTAACTTTCTTTTACCTCTTTTCTTCCTTTTGAGAACTACGTATTAGAAACATTTGCAAGGGGCACATTACCGGCCGGACTGAGGAATGCTCAGCACACACACACACACAACGGGCTTTTCCGCATTCTCATTTTCCTCGCTTGTGTGTTCCTGCGGCTTCGGATATATTTCTGTTCCGCACATATTTTGCTCTCTCTAGTGGTCAATTTGATATTATTTATGTTTTTATGCTGGACAGACAGTGATGCAATATCGAATTGACCACTAGAGGGAACACACATACATGAACACATGGAGCCGCCTTATACTGAACAGGACCCTTGGTCCATCAAAGTCAGTATTGTCTACTCAGATTGGCAGTGGTTCTCCAAGCTCTCAGGCACAGAAAGGTCTTTCACATCACCTGCTGCCAGATCCTTTAACTGGAGCTGCAGGGGATTGAACCTAGGACCTTCTGCATGCCAAGCAGATGCTCTGCCACTGAGCCGCGGCCCCTCCCAAACACAGGTGAGACAGAAGCAATAGGAACACACAACTGAAGAAAATGAGAATGCAGAAAAGCCGCAGCTCAGTTCCTCATCATGTTTGCAAGCACATAATAGGGTGAAACTATTTTAGTGTGCAAGAACGTAAATATAAACCTACAAGAAATGTAAAGATGATGCCTCTTTTGGGAAAGCAGGGGTGGGACTATGACAAAAGGATCGAGTAATTTGTGATGCAAAAAGAACGAGGAAAATAACAATACTGTGAAGTTTTATTCCAGCATGAGTTTTTGTAAGTCAGAGCTCACTGCTTCAGATACAATGGGAAGAAAGAAAATATTTTCCTAATTTTTACAGAAAATTACAGAAATCGAGGGGGAAAGAGGAAGGTATTGACCCTGGAGGTCCTTCCAACTCTATGATTCTATGAGGGAGGGCTAATACAATAAATCAGGTGAGATTCTCTGAGTGGAGACTTTAACTGCTTGGATGATGGGAGAGGTAAGATAAATGTTTTTATACATTAGTTATTTCTTATCATGGAATGCCCCTAAACTTCCATTGTTGGAGTCTGAGTCAGTTGCTAGGCTTCATACAATACATGTCTTGGATCATTAGCTATGGTTCCAATTATTTTACTTCAAAGATAAAAGATGTCAAAGCAAGAAAAGTATTCATATGCACCTGCAAAGTTTTGATAGTCCCTTGTTCCTTGCTATAGACTTCTAGAAGTGTTTTATTCATGGGGGAAATTATTGTGAAGTTTGGGGGTGGAATCCAAGTACCTTAAATTTCGATAAGAATCTCTCACACATTGGGCTGTATTAAACACAGGATCTTAAATGTGACCTGTGTGAATTCAGTGGGATTTTCCGCTTGTTTTGGAGGCAGGCAGTGATCCAATGTGATAACTGATTCATTTCTTATAAATGTCCTGTTTACTGGTCCTTTATGTTTATTTCTTGTATTAGCACTTTCTTGCATAAATAAAAGAGTTACACGTCAGTTCAGTAAAGCGAATTAAGTAAAGACATTTCTGCTTGGCCTGGTGAGAGCCGAGCATCAGAGCGCCAATAAATTACACTGTGCTGTCAGAATCAGCTACCTCTCGGAGGGAGCCTGATTTATCAGACCTGACAGTAAAAAGTTTTATTGCTCCGTGTTCAGTCAAAGAGGTGCTTAAGTTTCCATATGGTTTCACTCAGGGCAATAACTTAATTCTGAACGGACCCAACAATTTGTTTCAACACTTCCCCATTAAATAAAAGGCTTTTCTTTGCCATTAGACATATATTTTTTTGAAAAGAGAAATCCAACAAATCTCACCTGTGTCATCAATTGGTTCGAGTACAAATCCTTGTTCTTCACTGGACAATAATGTGGTTTCATTTACTTGGCGGCTTTTTGCTTCCTGCTTAGACCTCTGGTAGTCTGTAAAATACCCATTCATAACCAGTCAGAACATATGCTGCAATATACGACATAATATCTGTGTTGACAGATCAAGATGGGTAGCTGTGTTAGTCTGTCTGTAGCAGTAAAAAAAGAGCAAGAGGCCAGGAGCACCTTAAAGAATAACAAAACATGTGGCAGGGTATGAGCTTTTGTGTGTCACTGAAGAAGTGAGTATCTGAAGAAATGAGCAGTGACTCATGAAAGCTCACACCCTGCGACATACTTCGTTAGTCTTTAAGGTGCTACTGGACTCTTGCTAATATCCAGTGGCGATTTCGAGCAGGAACGCGCAGGAATGCTGTTCTGGGAGTAACAAGTTCAGGAGCGGGCACAGATGGTGATGCGCTGTGGAAAAAAGCAAAAGCATACTAACTTGATCTGTATTTTCATGCTTGTTGTAGGGTAGCTTCCCTGCAAGAGCAAAGGAAACTAAAGTGCCTTTGGTCAAAGTGTAAAGCTGGCTTACCAGCTCTGAGTTGGGAAATACCTGAAGATTTTTAGGGTGGAGCCTGAGCGGTGGGTGTTGCCTTCTGACACACTTCCGGTGATCTATTGGTAAGCTGCGCCATGATCGGAAAAAGCAAATCAGGGGTGTGTGGCATATGCAAATAAATTATGCTAATGAGTTATGCTAATGAGCTTCTGCACCTCTTTTTCTATGAAATGACCCCTGCCAATATCTGTGTTAAAACACATTCATCACTATAATTAGAGTACTATAGTTAGAGGCAGGGTGACATAAAGTACTGGAGTAGGCCTGGAGAGAGCAGCTTAAAATCCTTATAAAACTAGTCTCAGCCTATCTCCCAGGACTGTGGTGAGAATGAGATCTGTACAGAGGTGGGTGGAGAGAAACCATGTACGCTGTCCTAAGCTCCTGGAAGAAGAGCAGGATAAAATTTAATGAATAAAATAAAATAAATCTGACATGAAATAAAAATGCTAAACAGTGGATCTTTTGGGAAAATACTGACTTCTAAGAAGACTGTACACGCTCAGCAAGGCATTGTTAAATCCTAGTTTGCACTTCCATTTTTTAAAAAAATTAACATTTCATCTGAAAAGTCAAACCACCAAACTGCATCTCAGGTTTAAAAAAATGATTAAAATGCAATGATTATTAAATGTGCAGCAGAAAGGTAAAAACTGTATTCAAGAAGACAACAGGATTCAAATAGGGCTGCCAAGTCAGCCCGGGGGGCGGGGGATCCCCCGCTACAGGGGTTCCTGATCTGCCGGCCAGCATTCGGCTGGCGGGGTGAACGCCACCCCCTTCCCCAGCGTAATGACGTCACCCGGAAGTGACGTCATCACGTTGGGGACGTTGCCGGGACGACGCTCTAGCAATCGCCCCAAAACTCTATGGTATCATAGAGTTTTGGGGCGATTGCCAGAGCGTCACCCTGGCAATGCCCCCAACGTGATGATGTCACTTCCGGTGACATTGTTGTGGCGTGCGCGCAGGTGCGCATGCTGGGGAAGTTCCCGGCGGCAGGAGGACTCCCCCCCGCTGGTAAGGAAAAAGGACTTGGCAACCCTAGATTCAAAAGACGAAGAGGCCAGGAAGGACATTTTCATTCATGAGGCGTGTTCAATTCAGCGTAAAACACAAATATAAAACCTACACTGGCTTTTAAAACAGTAGTTAAGGAAAACAAAACAAAACGCTGGCTAGAATGTATATTCAGTTTGTTTTCACTCTACAAGTGACACAAATGGTGGAAGAGAGGATCCAGAACAGTCCGGAGCGCGGCTCTAATCTTGGAGAACTGGGTTTGATTCCCCACTTCTCCACATGCAGCTCCTGGCATGACTTTGGGACAGTCACAAGTTCTCTCAGAGCTGTTCTCTCAAGGGCAGGCCTCCAAAGCTATCTCAGTCGCACCTACCCCACAGGCTGTCTGTTGTGGGGAGGGGAAGGGACTGTAAACCGCTCTGAGACTTCTTTGAGTAGTGGAGGGTGGAGTATAAATCCAATCTCTTCTCTTCTT
Organism: Lepidodactylus listeri; assembly: GCA_029233225.1. Classification (NCBI taxonomy): domain Eukaryota; kingdom Metazoa; phylum Chordata; class Lepidosauria; order Squamata; family Gekkonidae; genus Lepidodactylus; species Lepidodactylus listeri. The sequence continues at coordinate 6,373,396 of JARCFY010000002.1, forward strand.
CTTCTAATTTGTGTTATAGCCACTCTAGTGGAAGGCGCTTGCTGAACAGAATTCAGAACAAACTTACCCACAAGATCTTCAGCAGGAAGCTCTTGGGGTAAAAGAACTTCTTCCTCTGTGTCTGTAATGAAGGTATCTTTCTCAGTTCCTAGCACATCATCTTTAAAAAAAAAAAAAGTATCAGTTGCATTACAGTTAAGGCCCTTTGTAATCCCCTTTTCTGGCTACATTAAAATTCTAGTTGAAGTGATGCAGGCTTAACTAAAATGTATCAGAAGAACCTAATACAGGGGTCTCCCAACGTGGTCCCCGCACACCATGCCACCTGCCATTACCTTTCCCGGAGTCTGGCATGTGCTTTCAGAAAGTGGGTGGGCCAAGTAGGGCTTTTCTCCAGCAAGGCTTCTGATTGGATATGCAGATGAGAGCCAGTTTGGTGTAGTGGTTAAGTGCGCGGACTCTAATCTGGGAGAACCGGGTTTGATTCCCCACTCCTCCACTTGCAGCTGCTGGATGACCTCGGGCAAGCCATAGTGCTGTCAGAGCTGTTCTCTCAAGGGCAATTCTGGAAAGAGCTCTCTCAGCCCCACCTACCTCACAGGGCGTCTGTTGCGGGGAGGGGAGGGGAAAGGAGATTGTAAGCCCCCCTGAGACTCCAAGCGAAAGGCGGGGTATAAATCCAATCTCTTCTCTTCTCTTTTTTTCAGGTTTTTTAAAATGTTGCCTTGGCAGCAGCCTGCCACCACAACACAAGGATCTTCACCGGGTGACTGAAGGTAAGCCAGGGCAGCCATTTTGTGGCTGGCTCCACCTCCTGCAGCGGCCATTTTGTGGTGCCATTTCTGTGGCTGTGCACATCACCATGACATAGGGCTGCCAGGTCCCCCAGGGGTGCGAGCAGGGGTCATTTCGTAGAAAAAGAGGTGCAGGAGCTCATTAGCATCTCATTTGCATAACTCATTTGCATATGCCACACCCCCTAACATGCCGGAAGTGTGTCAGAAGGCAACACCCACCCCTCAGGCTCCACTCCACAGCTGAGTGAAACTGACCTGCTCTTCCTCCATTCCCTTCCCCATCCAATACTTTGTGCAAGAAAAATAAGCGTAAAGAACACACCCACATTCTCTTCCTGCTCCCTTGAAACCACCAGGTTTCAAGGAGACTTGAGATACCCAGGACATGTGCACCACCCATCCCTTCCCCTGCCCCTCCCCACAACAAGACACCCTGTGAGGTAGGTGGGGCTGAGAGAGGTCTTTTGAGAACTGCTCATGAGAGAACAGCTCCGAGAGGACTTGTGACTGGCCCAAGGTCACACCAGCAGCTGCATGTGGAGGAGTGGGGAATCAAACCCGGTTCTCCCAGATTAGAGTCCAACTCCTGACCACTACACCAAACTGATGGGGTGGAAGCTGCTGAAGGGTTGGTGAAATTTCTCCAGTACTTATGTGCCATGTGCCCAGATAAAAAATGGTCTACTTAGAAAATTTATATGCCACCTTGCGCAAGTCTCTGGAAAAGCAGCACACAGTCATAAAAGGAACAATGATAAAATTATCAATATTAAAACAAAACATTAAAATCAATAAAGACCCTAGCAGGGCTTTCCCCGGGGCGCTGCGCCTCTGCACTGCTGGGGGAAGCCGAGGAGGGGGCGGGGCTTGGCCATGTGCCCGCCCCCTGGGCTCCTCACTCCCGGAGCTGCGCTCCTGTGCGCTCCCGCTCCAACGGACCCCTGGGTGCGGGGGTTTCCCTGCTGAAAGGGCCCCCAATCCACTGGTCCCAATTTGGGCGGATGTGCCCGGTGCAATGACATCGACCCAGAGATGACATCAACATGCCGGGTACGTCGCCGGCTGACATTCTAGCAATCAGACTGAAAACAATATGGTGCCATAGAGTTTCCAGGCTGATTGCTAGAGCATCGGCCGGCGACACGCTCAATGTGATGACACCACTTCCAGCTGATGTTATTGCGCCGCGCGCACGCAAAGCACACGTGCAAATGTCCCAGAACAGGACCAACTCTCCCCCACTAAAAAAGGTAAGTGACTTGGCAACCCTATCATGACAAAATTCCAAAGGTGCCCACAGGCTCAAAAAGATTGGGGATCCCGGATCTTATGAATCACTAGCACATTAAAAAAGTTTATGCATGTCACACATCTAGGCAAGATCCTGTGCCTTAAGTATTTCAACCTGAAAAGCAAGTTCTCAGGCATCCCTGGGATTTCGAAGGATGTTGTGGCTTTCAGCTCGCAGGAAGATGAACCACAATAGGAAAGCAACGGTAAGTTGACGTTCAGCCCAGCTTTCAGGTATGCCAATGGCATTCATACAAAAATAAACGTATCTTTAAAATGAAAAGCCATTGAGTAAATCATTTTGACTCTGGTTAAGAGGCTCGACGTATGCATTTTTTAAAAGCACACCTCATGCCATTATGATTAATTATTTAGGAGGAATTCCGTAGCGACCTCAGTCCTGCAAAATTTGAAACACCTCCTGAGCAACCAATCCAAAAAGAAAAGGCTGTGATGACTGATGAGGACAATAAAATCAGGGGTCCGTTGGGGCCTGAGCAAGGTGGAGCAAAGCTCCGCCAGCTCAGGAGTGGCCACTAGGGCAGCCATGGGCCGAATCAGATTCTCTGATCTGATTCAGCCTGCTGCCGAATTGCCGCCGAAATTCGGCGGCAACTTTAAAAGCGACTGGAGGGGAGAGGGTTTGAGGGAGAGGCTCCAAACTTGCAGGGTAGCTGCTGGGACCTCTCCCCCAAATACCCACCAAGTTTCAAGAAGATTGGACCAGGGGGTCCAATTCTACGGGCCCCCAAACAGGTTGCCCCCATTCCCTCCATTGTTCTCTATGGTAGAAAAAAAGTAACATTTTTTCCCACCATAGAGAACAATGGAGGGAATGGGACAACCTGTTTGGGGGCCCATAGAATTGGACCCCGTGGTCCAATCTTCTTGAAACTTGGTGGGTATTTCAAGGAGAGGCTCCAGCAGCTACCCTGCAAGTTTGGAGCCTCTCCCTCAAATCCCCTTTCCTCCAGCCCCTCATATACCCTATGAGTTTTTTGACATTGATTTCAATGGCCCATAGGGTATAATGGGGCTGAAACGGACCTTCCCTTTCTGACACACTTCCGGTGATGTCAAGGGACGTGGCATATGCTAATGAGTTATGCTAATGAGTTATGCTAATTAGCTCCTTCAGCTCTTTTTCTACAAAAGGACCCCTGAATAAAATTATTCTGATTTTTTAAAAAAATTAAGGTACCACATTGCCTCAGCCAGTTTTATGAGTTCAGTAAATACGGATTTGAAAAAAAAGAAACGAAAAGCAGAGATGATTAAAAAAACGGGGGTGCAAGCACAAGTGATATGCAAAGAGCTACACAATACATTTTGCAAACGTGCCGGCTCAAATGTTCCTCCTCTCTTTTGCTGTTAAAATATTCTTGGTTTATCCATCCCCTCCCACTGACTCCGGTTTTGTAACCCATAATGATGAATTTGCATCACTGGAAACATAAAATGCATCTTTTAAAACTTAGCTTATAAATTGAGCTATGTGGCACAATTATGCAATTTAAAAGTATAAATGCTTCATTTTTCTATAAGCAAACCTGCAAATGTACCCAGTACTTGGGGGATAGGGGTGGGTGGGAAGAGAAAGGGCTGCAAACTAATGTACACCGTGGTAATTAAACATATTTTAGTTTTGGCTATCTATAGAAGTGGGGTTACCAGATGTCCTCTTTTTAGACGGCATGGGTTTTTTTGTGTATGCCCATCCTCTTTTGGGCTCTTTATAAAAAACTCATTAAAAATGTCCTCTTTTTGGGTTGGAAGACTGGGAATAATCCTAGTTAGTAGCAATTATCATAGCTTAAACAGTAGGGGTATTTAAAATGAGATTTGTCAAATTGGTCACTTATTTGAAGTAGTCAGTTGGGAAATATGTCCCCTTTCTGGCTTCTCAAAATATGGTAACCATCAGGGGTCATTTTGTAGAAAAAGAGGTGCAGGAGCTCATTAGCATAATTCACTAGCATAACTTGTTTGCATATGCTAAACCACCTGACATCACTGGAAGTATGTCAGAAGGCAAGAAAGAGAGGGAGGGAGGGGGGAGGAGAGAGAGGGAAAGAGAGAGAGAGAGAGAGAAAGGAAGGAAGGAAGGAAGGAAGGAAGGAAGGAAAGAAGAAAGAAAGAAAGAAAGAAAGAAAGAAAGAAAGAAAGAAAGAAAGAAAGAAAGAAAGAAAGAAAGAAAGAAAGGACAGTTACTAATCTAAGCCTCAGAAATACCACTATTCTGGGAGGATAGCTTCAGTGGTGGCTGAAGCCTTCAGAAGGCTGGTCGGAGGAACAAGGACCTTTCCAGGGGACGGGGTCCTTTTGCTGCAGCCATGACACAAGCAGGCTTCCCCCAAGGGGGGGGGGGCTGGCACCAACTCCCGGAGCTGAGCTCCCCCGAGCTCCTGCTCGAAATGACCCCTGGTAACCATAGTAGAAAAAGTAAAAATTGAAAATAGAAAACGCAAAACATATAGTAAAGAAAAGAAAATGTGTTATTTTTGGACAGAAACAGCCTCACTCAGTCATCAAAGAGATACAGAGGTAAACGTTACAACATTGTTGTTGGAAGTGAAAGACTATTTGCACTGTCTCTTGCGTCAGACTACAGAAGAAGAGTTCAGACAGATAGAGAGGCTAGGACAATAAACACCCTTTCCTTCTCTCTCTGATACTGTTCCTTTGTAGACTGCTACAAAGTGTCCTTACTTCTTGTCTAACAGGCTTTCTCCACACACAGTGGCATGGCTCTCCATCTTGGCAATAGGAGAGCTGGATGCTTGTCCTGCATTTTCATCCATCTAGCTTGTTAAATTAGAGAATCTACTTATCCACTTTCCTATCTAGAATGGAGCTCCTTAAATAAAAAGGACTCTCATTAGTTTGCAGATATAAAAAGGCGCCTGTGTAACTTTATTCTTGATTGCCTGCACACACACCGTCCGGATGGCTCCGCTCTGCTTATAAGACTTTCAGCACTCTGCTGCGGATACATAGTCCAAAAGTTGTACACGTTACAACACTGAAAACATCGAACTCTTCAACAGGGTATTATTATCAGACACATTACAGCTTCTTGAATGTGCACAACATTAATCACACTTAGAAAAACAAAACAACCCACAACATTTTTTCAAGCATATATGGTGTTTTCCACACAGTGGCAGGTCTTGTGCGATTTCCCGCACTGTTGTGGCCAGCAAAGTGTCCTGGTTTCTCTGCACTTTCCCTGCCCTAATCTCCATGCCAGTGAAGAGGATGTGAAAAGTCTGCTTTTTGCTTTACTCCAAACTTAGGGGTTCCCTGTCTTGAAAAAGGAGGATGATGGGTGGCATTCAAAACACTGCGTGACCAGTCTGCATGCCATATGGGCTTTGGGCTTGCATTCCTCAAAGAGCTGGAATATGGGAATTTTAAGATTATAGTATAGTCCCTTATGTTGCATTTAAATAATGATTTTAAAATATTAAAGATGTTTATAGCTTTTTGTGTGTGTGTGTGTGTAAAATGTACGGTGTTTTACTTTTACACATTTTGGGGGGGGTCTACTTTTATGCCGTAAACTCTCCTGAGACTTTGGGCTAATGGAGTAACAATCAGAAACAATCATTCTTTCAGCATACATTTGAGAAGCAGGTTTTTAAACTGCGGCTCTTGCATAATTCCATCCATTCCAGGAAGGTTATTTCGGGATAATCTCCCAGTAGCTTGTGGTCGCTGGATACGGTTGTCAGTCTCCGTATGGCACCTGGAGATCTCCTGTTATAACAGCTGATCTCCAGATGACCCAGTTCAGTTCCCCTGGCTGTTTCGGAGGGCGGACCTTACGGCATGATACTCTACTGGGGTCCCTCCCCTCCTCAAGCCCCGCCCTCCCCAGGGTCCACCCCTAAAACCTCCAGGTGTTTCCCAAACCAGATCTGGCAGCCCTACTGCTGAACAAGATCAACACTTACCAATCATGTCCCCTGCAAATCCTTCATCTCCAAAGCCGTCGCGCATTAAGGAATACGGACCGCCTTCATCGAATACAGTTTTGTCTCCAGTGTGATCAGCTAAAAGACTGCAGAAACTAGCTTGTAAGCTGTCATTAAGAGAGCTATGATGCCTGGGTATTTCAGGGTCCTCACCTGTGAAAATGCAATTGAAAAGCCCTTGTTAGTATGTACGCATGTAATGTATAGCAGTGAACGACGACGTTTCTTGCAGTGTAGCGGACAGCCCCGCAGCTAGGATTTTGTTTTTCGAGGGGCTTTTAAATTTTTGAGGGGGCAGGAATGAGGCAAGGCAAGGGAGGGAGGAACTGGCCTGCACCATGTGAGGCTCCCTTGGCTGGGAAAGTTGCAAAGGCAGGAAGTGGAAGAGGAAAACAAAGGCCCCAGCCACACGAGCAAGAGAAAGCGGGGGGGGGGGGGGGAGCTTTTTGCACCAGGGTACTTTGACCCACAGTTGCGCAATCACACATTTTAGCGAAGCTCCAGGTGCAACTCGCCACTGTGTGATCAGATGCAACTGCGGGCAAGTTGGGGTTTTTTTTTTTTTGTTTCATTCTGATTCGCTTAAACGGGGGATCGATGAATCGCATCCCCAACCTGAAGGCTTCCAATGACAGTATGCAATGAAGCGCATACTGAGAAGGGGAAACAAGCAATGGCATGGCGTCGGGATGGCCTGATCAGACGATCCCTGACGCCACGAGTGAGTGCTGGAGCGATCACACGGGGAAAGTCCGTCTGTGGCCCGCAGCTACCCGTTTGATACCAGGATTTTCCCTACTGTTTTTTTAATGCGCTTCTTCGGCAAAGAACAACGGCTTGCCGACGGGTGCGGGACGCTTCACGGATGTGCTCTTGCGATCGCGCCTGTAAAATCCGGTGGGGAGTCGTGCCTCTCACAAGGCTAATTCTGTGTGTGATCGGGGTCAAAGTCTGAAAGCCAGGAGGAAGGCAAGGGGAAGGGCTGCGAAAAAGGAGTCAGGGCTCAGGAAGAGGGAGCTGGGCGCGGATCCGAAGCAAGCCACTGGGGAGGCAGGAGGCGGTCGAAGGGCCCTGCACTCTGGAGGAGCTATTTCTCCCCTTCTGGCTTTGAGCTGTGCCTTCCACTAGCTGGGCGAGGAGGGCACTGGGGGGGGGAGCAGCTGGGTGCCCAGGGCCTGCCAGGGCCCACCGAGGGGTGCCGCGGCACTGGGATAGCCAGGCGCAGCTTGCCAGCAGCTCGGATCGGCCAGACGCGGGCACACGCCTGTAATAGAATTACACAGCAGCCAACCAGTTCCTCTGGACAGCCAATAACAGGGCATAGAGGCCGAGGCCTTCCCCTGATGTTGCCTCCTCCTGGCCCTGGGATTCAGAGTTTTAGTGCCTGATTGTGGAGGTTCCCCTCAGTCACCATGGCTAGTAGCCACTGATAGACTTATCTGTCCTCCATCAATTTCTCTAAAAGTTTTTCAAAGCTTTTTGTTCCTGTAGCCATCACTGCATCCTCTGGCAGCAAATTTCACATTTTAATTATTCTCTGTGTAAAGTAGTATTTCCTTTTGTCTGTCCTGAACCTACTGCCCGTCAACCTAATTGGATGCCCTCAAGTTCTAGTATTTGAGGAGAGGGAGGAAAATTTCTCTGTGTCCGCTCTCTCCACCTCATGCATAACTTTAGAAACCTCCATCATGTCCCCCTCCCCTTACTTGTGTCTTTTCTAAACTGAAAAGTACCATATCTTCAGCCTTTCCTCATAGGGGAAGGTCCTCCAACTCCCTCATCATCTTGGTTGCCTTCCTCTGTACTTTTTCCAGCTTTGCAATGTCCTTTTTGAGATACAGTGACCAGAACTCTACACAGTATTCCAAATGAGGCCACACCATAGATCTGTTACAGGGGCATTACAATATTGGCCTTCTATCTGGTATTGTATGATGGTGTACCCATTTCCACAGGCATGACATACCGTTAATAACAATTCCAACAAACTACTATTTAGGATCACTGGTCCAGGGCATGGGACAGTCCTGATCTCATTAGACAGTTGCATAGCAACACAAAATTTTGACACAAACACTCTGATATGGGCATGTTGAAAAATCAGTTCATCACTCTATATTATAAAGCTAATTTGGGGTGGCCACGTATGATGCGCTCCCTCAGCCGCAGGCTGAACGAGCCGCCACTCAGCCCGGGGACCCTGGCCACTGGCCGACGCGGTGCTGACCCAAACGTGCCCCGCGATTTGTCCATGTCGTTCCATAGTCCCGCCCACCCACCCACAGAACCGCGGCCCAGCCTCACTAGGCTGCGAGCCCATGGACAGGGTGCCCACTCTGCTGGCGGCTGAAAGGGGTGGCCTCCAATGCCTGGACATCACAGGACGACGGAGCTGGCCGGACCTCAGCTCACTCCTGCCGCCGCCTGCGGGGACCCACCAGCGAGCGCAGGCGGCTGCATGCAGGGCCTCAGGCCACTCCTGACGGCGCCGCGACCGACGCCCACGGGTACCCGAGTGGGCGGCGGCCAGCTGCAGGGGGCTCTGCAATGGGCCTTGCTCCTAGTTAAAAAATATTATAAATCCTTCAACATAAAATCCTTAGGATTTGAAGCACCATTCGTAATTTTAGTTATGAAGGAAAAGATGGCCACCTTACCAAAACCGTCACAATGGAAAAGTATGTCCTGCCTATAATCTTCTTCCAGCAAAGTGATTTCTTCAGCTCTGCTCTGGTTCAGTGTAAAATGCTGGGCAACGTCGATGGTGCTGAGGAGAAATAAGGTGACGATCTGGAACACACTGACAACGCTCAACTGGAACAAGTGCTCAGGCATGTAGCACGGTTTGGGTCCGTTTCACTTTGGCAGTAGCAGGAGCATTCCTGAAAATCAGTGGGGAGACCTTGCCCAAGTAGAGTCACATAAAAATAAATCAAGGAATGTATCAACCCGAAGGTAACTTTGAATCTGTGATTCCTACATAGGATTCGTTCCTGAGGAAAGATCAAAGCTCTGAAACCCTTAAATATCTGGAACAAGTGTTGAAAGAGAGATTGAATTTGAAGCAGATTGCTTTTGAGAACACAAGACTGTTAGTAGAATATTGACTTTAAGAATTTGGAGCAGACTGCTATGTGTAATTTGCTGTCCTTTGTATTTTTTTCTGTGAAGGAAGAAGTGGCTGTTTTTTACTACCTAGACACTAAACCACGGCTTTAATCTAGTCTCTTTTGTCATTGTATTATTCTGTGGGCTGTCATTGTATTATTCTGTATATATTTTTTTCATACTGTATGTGTAAATTATAGACACTGCTTCCTAAAGCCTGCTCCCTTGCGGCTTCTTTGAGATAAGGGTTTTAGAAAGTTATTGTTTTACGGCTGCTGCAGACATTTTGGTTGCTTTTCAGGTGGCAAGGGCACTTGTATAGAAGAGGAGGATACAGTATATAAATCCAGAAAGCTCCAGTATAGAAGGATACAGTATATAAATCCAGAAAACTCCTCCAGTTTTCTAAAAGTTAAGTCAGTTCTCAAGGGGTAGCCATTTTAAGTCTGTCCTCGCAAAATAAGAAGAAGAAGAAGAAGAGATTGGATTTATACCCCGCCCTCCACTCCCCAAATGAGTCTCAGAGCGGCTTACAAACTCCTTTTCCCTTCCCCTCCCCACAACAGACACCCTGTGAGGTGGGTGGGCTAAGAGAGCTCTTTCCCAAGCTGTCCTTGAGGGAACAGCTGGTACAGAGCTATGGCTTGCCCAAGGTCATCCAGCCAAGTGCAAGTGGAGGAGTGGGGAATCAAACCCGGTTCTCCCAGATTAGAGTCCGCGCACTTAACCACTACACCAGACTGGCTCTCACACCAGACTGGCTCTCAAAGTCCGGCGGCACCTTAATGACTGACAGCATTTATTCCAATAAATTTAGCGGGCTGCGACTCACGAAACCGCATACTGAAATAAATGTTAGTCTTCAAGGTGCGGCTGGAATTTTGTTCTAAATTTTCAGGAAAGGAAAGAAACACTCATTGTTCTGGGGCTGCTTTGGTAACTATTTTCACCCAGTTCTAGTGCAGTATACTACAACGTATTTTATTTTTATTTTATTTATTTTTTCACATTTTTATCCCGCCCTCCCCGCAAGCGGGCTCAGGGCGGCTTACATGGGCCTAATTACTACAATATCCCCATACGTATCCCCATAACAAAAATGGCATTATTGGATTGTGGTTGCTTCCACACACGGGTCCTTTTTAAGCTTTTGGAAGATTCCATAAATAGCTGGAAGTGGAATTACAACTGTGGTTTTATTTATTTATTTGATTTATACCCCGCCCTCCCTGCCAAAGCAGGCCCAGGGCAGCTTACAAGAAGAAGAAGAAGAAGAAGAAGAAGAGATTGGATTTATACCCTGTCCTTCGCTTGTAGTCTCAGAGTGGCTTACAAACTCCTTCCCCTTCCCCTCCCAACAACAGACACCCGGTGAGGTAGGTGGGGCTGAGAGAGCTCTTTCCCAAGCTGTCCGTGAGAGAACAGCTGATACAGAGCTATGGCTTGCCCAAGGTCATCCAGCCAGGTGCAAGTGGAGGAGTGGGGAATCAAACCCGGTTCTCCCAGATTAGAGTCCGCACACTTAACTACTACACCAAACTGGCACCAAACAAAAGTTGAAACACATAAAACAGCAATTGTAAAACAATCATAAGCAATCATTTGTAAAATCATTCTAAAGAAAGACTTGTACTTTCAAGGACTATTAGGACACTGTTCAACTGGTATAGATGTTATTTATGCATGGGGACAAAACCATTATTGTGTGTATTTTCTATAATTGTAATTAGAACTGTATAAGAAGACAGAAGTCTCTCGTGTAATTTGTGCAGCGTGACGGGTTATTCTGTTTATTCATTTGCATGACTGCTTTTGCTGTATTTCCATTTCTGTGTGGTCATCCACCTGAAGGCTGGCAACCCTACTCCCACAGCAGAGGCATCTCTTCAGAAAATGTACAGTTTTCAATGTTATTCTATGCCAATAAGTCAACACTATACACTGAGTATAAAAACATAAACACATGGTTTCACGCTGTAATGCAGTGCTACACTACCATTAGAATCCTGTGAGGCCATTCCTGCAAAGCTAGATTCTAAATATGTTTATTTTAAAAAACTGATTACTTTACTTTATAGTCTTTCTGGTTGCTGTTTCCCTGGGTTTTCTGAGAGCGCTTTTGTGCCAATTTTCCCCTTGTTTTGCTTCCAAGCCAAAGTTAATTCAAAAATACCCTTGGATTTCCCCCTGCCCCTTTGCTGCCCCTCATAGGTAACTGCCCCACCGACACTGAGGTCATTCTGCCCACTCTGTATCTTCTGCCATCCTCCCCCCCTTCATTGGTCCTGGCCCCACTGCTGGACCTCCTGAGGGCACCTGGTGTTTTTGGCCACTGTGTGACACAGAGTGTTGGACTGGAGGGGCCACTGGCCTGATCCAACCTTGGCTTCTCTTGTGTTCTTATGGTGTACAAGCTCCATTTCCCCCTCATTTTAATTTTTTTTTGACAAGCGGCATGAGTCTAGTGATATGAGAGTATCACTAGTCTTGGATCACTGAATAAAAACAAATTAAAACTATGGGGGAAAGTTTAAAAGGAGTTGTGTGAGGTTTAGTTCCCTGCTGGTAGTGACTTGAAAGGGGGATTGGAAAGTAACAAACAACAGCAACCCCAGTGCCAAAAAAAAAAAGGATTTCAGTTCTGCATGCAAACAAAATAAAGGGGGGGGGGAACCAGCAGCATGGAATGAAATTGATATGAGATGTAAAGAGAGAGAGAGAGAGACTGAGATGGGAAACCTAAAGCTTTGAAAACATTTCCCCCTTTAATGCTTTTAGTGAACAAAGTTGGGGGGGGGGGGAGCATTTTGGCAGTCTCCAGAAGCCTAAAACTAAAATGGTGAATCAGCCACGTGGACCTTCTGCAAACCGCCAACTTAAGAACCACTTGGGATCGATTCATTTGGAGGCCAGAGTGCAATCTACACAGGAAAGGCTCTAAAAAAACTGCTAAAATCACGACCAGTGTGCAGGATCAAGTTAGAGAATCACAAAGAGAAAACCATGCTAATGTGCAAAGAAGGGCAGGAAATTAGAAGAAGAAGAAGAGATTGGTTTTATACCCCGCCCTTCACTCACTTGGAGTCTCAGAGCGGCTTACAAACTCCTTTCCCTTCCCCTCCCCACAACAGGCACCCTGGGAGGCAGGTGGGGCTGAGAGAGCTCTGACAGAAACTGCTCTTTTTCAAGAACAGCTGTGCCAGAACTATGGCTTGCCCAAGGTCATCCAGCAGGTGCAAGTGGAGGAGTGGGGAATCAAACCTGGTTCTCCCAGATTAGAGTCCGTGCTCTTAACCACTACACCAAACTGACTCTCCAATTAGCGTTACTATGCAGCTGCGCTAGAACATCGGCGAAAATACCCTCCATTTTTTTTCAATTTAGTGGCACAAGACTAAAAAAAAGCTCTGCTGAGCTTCTGCCAGAGGACTCCTACCTCATACAAACTGCAGCCTTGTGCGAAGCGTGGGGGAGTCGCAGCCAACCTTTCACAGGTGCGCGCGCACACACACACGTTGCCAACGATCACAGCTTGCAATAAGAGTCAGTGGGTTCTGCCTTGCATTCTATATACTCAGCGTTTCCCCATATTATGAGATCATGTAACTCTTTCATGTTTTTCACAGTGACTGATAACACAGCAGAAAATCCCCAAGTGGTTCACAGTATGGAAAGTGGGGCTTTGCAGCAGCTTGTCAATATATAAAAAAGTCTGGTCAGTTTCAACATCGTGTTCCTCCCTTTGCCTGCTTTCCTTTGTTCCCCTTCATTCAGTGAACCAAGGCTAAAATGCATGCGCAAAACCTGAACCAAGAGGATTTAATTGGAAGGCACTTGCTGGATGCTACTTCACAGCTGTGATATGGCAATTGCGTAATTTAAAAAAAACACCTCTGGACAACCCCCCCACCCACACACACAAGCACACACATCACAAGTGATGCTCCACCCAGATTTGGAAAAGTGCATTTTTAGCTGCAGAGTAAATACTGCAGAGTAAATACACCAGCGGAAAAAGAATGGTGCATAAAATGGGCACAGAATCCAAAGTCAAGATTAAACAGGGGTCCTTTCGTAAAAAAAGAGGTGCAGGAGCTCATTAGCATAACTTATTTACATATGCCACACCCCCTGACGTCACCGGAAGTGTCATAAAGCCACACATCCCTGACGTCAGGTGTGTCAGAAGGCAACAAGGGAGGGAGGGAGGGGGAGGAAGGAAAGGAACAGGAAGGAAGGTAGGTAGGTGGGGGAGAGAGAGAGAAGAAAGAAAAAGGAAGGAAGGAGGGAAGGAAGGAAGGAAGAAAGAAAGAAAGGAACAATAAGGTAGGTAGGTAGGTGGGGGGGAGAGAGAGAAGGAAGGAAGGGGGGAGAGAGGGAGGAAGGAAGGAAGGGAGAGGGGAAGGACGGGGAAAGGAAGGAACAGGAAGATAGGTAGGTAGGTGGGGGAGAGAGAGAGAAGGAAGGAAGGAAGGAAGGAAGGGAGAGGGGAAGGAACAGGAAGGTAGGTAGGTAGGTGGGGAGAGAGAGAGAAGGAAGGAAGGAAGGGAGAGGGGAAAGAACAGGAAGGTAGGTAGGTAGGTAGGTGGGGACAGAGAGAGAGAAGGAAGGATGGAAGGAAGGAAAGAAGGAAGGAAGGAAAGAAGAAAGGAAGGGGGAAAGGAAGGAACAGGAAGGTAGGTAGGTAGGTGGGGGAGAGAGAGAGAAGGAAGGAAGGAAGGGAGAGGGGAAGGAACAGGAAGGTAGGTAGGTAGGTGGGGAGAGAGAGAGAAGGAAGGAAGGAAGGAAAGGAGAGGGGAAGGAACAGGAAGGTAGGTAGGTAGGTGGGGAGAGAGAGAGAGAAGGAAGGACGGAAGGAAGGAAAGAAGGAAGGAAGGGGGAAAGGAAGGAACAGGAAGGTAGGTAGGTGGGGGGGAGAGAGAGAAGGAAGGAAGGAAGGAAGGAAGGGGGGAGAGAGAGGAAGGAAGGAAGGGAGAGGGGAAGGACGGGGAAAAGAAGGAGCAGGGGGAGGGAGCAGTCGGAGGGGGGAGGCTTCTCCTTTCCGGGGCCGGCGGAGCGCCACCGGCCCCGGGACTATTGAGGGGGGGGGAGGACAGGAGCTTTTTGGGGCCGCGGTGCTCTGCCGCGGCCCCAGGAGCAGTGGGAGGGGGGAGGGACAGGCTTCTCCCCGGGGCCGGCGGAGCACCGCCGGCCCCGGGACTATTCATGGGCAGGGGGGGAGGAAAAGGGTTTCCTGGGGCCGTGGCGCTCTGCCGCGGCCCCAGGAGCAGTGGGAGGGGGGAGGGAAGGGCTTCTCCTTCCCGGGGCCGGCGGAGCGCTGCCAGCCCCGGGAAGCATTGACCGGGGGGGGAGGCCGGGGGGGCGGGGCTTTGTTATGCGCCCGCCCCCCCGCCTCCTCTCTCCCGGAGCGGCACTCCGGCGCGCCCCGGCCCCAACAGAGCCCTGAGATTAAAGGTTTACTGCTCTGAAAATCTGCAGTAAAACGTGCATAAATAACGGGCCAATATTAGTATAGTGAAAAACGGCCAGTCTAGAAAAAACTTACTTCATCTCTGGGAGCTGGGTGTCAAACTCATGAAATTCTTCAGGCAATGTGATAGTGTCATACTTGGCCTCAGAGCTCCCTTTTGGGAGATCGACAAGTCCTAAAAGGAAATTGGTAACATAGGATCAATTGTGGCACGCTCCAATGATCTAGATATCTCACAAAATAGAAATGTATGTATGTATGTATGTATTTACATTTTTAGATCGCCTAATCCCCACAGATGTGGGGCTCTAGGCGATGTACAAATTTAAAAACAAATTTAAATGCACTAGTCAACGTCTCAAGGCACCAAGCATAATAAAAAAAAACTAAGCTATACCATTGCAAAGAACATCCATCAAAGTTTACAAATAAATACATTTTACACACTACTGTTATTGTTACTGTCAAACCACATTAATATTTGTAGGCCAGTTCCTCTCCAAGATAATTCTTAACTAACTACTGAAAGATTGAAGGTCAAAGAAGAAGGGGGCGACAAAGGATGAGATGGTTAGACAGTGTTATCGATGCAATGAACATGAAGTTGAGCAAACTCTGGAGGACGATGGAGGACAGGAGTCCTGGCGTGATGTGGTTCATGGGTTGCGAAGAGTTGGACTTGACTGTGCGACTGAACAACAACAAGAAGAACAAAGGCTGCTGTTAAAGCTAATGGAGAAGCCCAGGGGAATGCTGGAGGTTGAGCCCACATCAAATCACTGGATTGGGAGTGAATATGTTAAATGTCAATAATTTCTGTCCTTTTTTGGGGGGAGGAGTGCTTTTAGTGCATTAAGCTGTCAATTGATCAACTATGTACTGAGATGCAGTCTCAGTCTACAACAACACAATTATTGTATTGCTGGGAATGGTTTCCTATTTTTTAGTTATCAATTAGGAGAACTTTAGAACAATTTTAAATGTATTTTAGACTACAATCTATGGATTAAGTTAAGCAGGATGGTATTCATTGACCATGACAAATACCCAAATGTGCCTGAAGGGTACATTGTATTAATCCTATTCTTTGATCTAAAATAATTATTCTTAAAAGTATCTTGAGAAGCAATTTCAGGAATTGGAAAAGTTAAAAGCAATTCACAACAGCATTTGTTCGCTTCTTTCCAACACGATAGGATTTTTAAAGCTCCTTTAAAATTTGTTTTTCAACCATGAGGACTAGAAACATACGTATTATTTTAATGAGAAATATCAGTTTCAGGATTCTGCTCTGAGGTCATATGCTTTATGGTATTATTTTTCATAGACAGGCATTAATTTTCCATTTTGTAAACGAAGTACTGAAAATGACTTGTTGACGCAAACCTAGACAGTGGAAATTTAAATGGTATCATCAGCATACGTTGCGTACTGGGTTCGACACATGAAGGAGCAGGACACAGCGTAGCGATCAGCTCATAGTTTACTGGTACACAACAACAACTAACCGGCCAAAGTGGCCAACTATATACAGCCCCCAGGGTCACACCCACAATCCCATTGGAGGATTTGAATTTCCCGCCAAAGTCCCTATTGGTGTGTAGTCCTGGAGATTCAGGATCCTTGGCCTCTATTGTTTCCAGGAGCCGCTGGCGCCTGGTGGTGGTCAGCAGACATCACACCATACAAGGTGCTTTGCACTCCCTCTTAACTGTGAATCTGTAACTATGGCTCCATTTGACATGTTTGTTAGGATTTCAGTGGCACACATCAACAGGAAAGGCCAAGTAAAGAACATATGTGAAAGCATACCTGGACGAAAGGCCGACTGCATTTTAAGGAGGGCTTCAGTGCAATCTGACAACAAATACTTGGCTTTTCTATGATAGATTCGCACCACTCCCAGTAACAGGTGTCCTGAGGTACGCAGGGCAATTTTAAACTTGGGGAAATCGTAAAAATATTGTATTAATGTTGTATTACATATTTATGGGAACACAACGCCTCTGCACGTAATTTCCAAAACAAAATGGTCTCCTGTACATCCATATGAAATAAATAAACATTCCACCCACAATGATAACTGTTGGACCTGGGGTCCCTAGCCTTTTTGAGCTGGAGGGCACCTTTGCAAGTCTGACACAGTGAGGTGGGCACAGCCACACAATGGCTGCTGCACTTGACTTTCATTCACACCGTGAAGATCCTTGTGCTGTGCTGGAGCTGGCAATAAACTTAGATGCCATATTAAAAAAAACCTTTCCCCAGGACCGCTACTCCGATCCAACTCAGATCCCCTCTGAACCTGATTTAAAATAAACAAAACAGGAGGGGGGGGGGAAGAAGTAAATGTGAAGGTTTCCCTTGATCGAAAGCTAGTCAAATCCCACTCTAGGGGGCGGTGTTCATCTCCGTTTCCAAGCCGAAGAGCCGGCACTGTTTGAAGACTCCTCCATGGTCATATGGCTGGCATGACTAGAAGCCGAGGCGCACAGAACGCTGTTAACCTTCCCACTGAAGCGGTACCTATTTATCTGCTTGCAATTTCTTGCCTTTAAACTGCTAGGTTGGCAGGAGCTGGGGCCAGAGACGGGAGCTCGCTCCGTCACCCGGCACTCGGGTCTCGATCTGCCGAGCTACCGATCTTCTGGTCTGCAGCTCAGCATCTTAACCTCTGAGCCACCACAGTACAAATGCAGAATTAACATACAGGCAGTGTTCCCTCTAAGCTGAGTTAGTGTAAGCTAGCTCACCGTTTTTTAGCCTCCGGCTCACACATTTTTGTCTTAGCTCAGGAAGGATGGCTCCAGAGCAAACTCATTTGTGCAGTAGCCCAATCGCTCACTCACAGCTTTCATGCCAGTAGCTCACAAAGTAGAATTTTTGCACACAAGACTCTACAGCTTAGAGGAACATTGCTTTCCAGTAATTCCCTTCTGCTCTTTATAAAATCTGCCAGCTGAAGGTAACGATTTGTGTCCTGACAAAGTGGACACTGGCTCATGAACACGTATGCCAGAATAAATGTCTTCGTTCTTAAAATGCCCCGTTTCTGAATTCTAGTCAGCCAAGAGTGGTTTGGGACATTCCCAGTCAACCACACGAACAGTTCCAAAATCACCTGCTTCAATGTATCTGAAGAAGTGTGCGTGCACACAAAAGCTTATACCCAGAATTAAACATTGTTATGGTCTTAAAGGTGCCGCTGGACTCAGACTTTGTTCTTTTAATTTTCAACTCAGGTCTCCCCAAGAGAACGATCTTCTCACCCCTTTAAATTGTTCTTGCATATGTGTATTAACTAGTACAGGGGTTCCCTAAAATTTTTGAGCCTGTGGGAACTTTTGGACTTGGATACAGGATGGTGGGTGCTGCCACAAAATGGCTGCTGCAGGAGGGAGAGCCAATAAAAACATGGCCGCCACAGGAGGCGGAGCCAGCCACAGAATGTTAAGCAGTGATATAATAATAGTACCTCTTCCACATTTTAGGCAGAAGATCTGCTTAACGAGATGACTTTTAAAATGAATATATTGTTTAAAATATTTCCTTGCGTACACACAGCTTCATTGAATAACTGAAGGTAAGAGGCTGATCCTGAAGAAACTTTTTTTAAAAACCCGCACAGCAAATCAGATCCCCCGTGGCCAAACAGAGGCCCAGCTGGGCAAAAAACCCACCTGAATCCCCCCCTTTTAAAAAACATTTTGGTGGGTGCCAGAAAGGTGGTGGCAGACACCACGGTGCCCTGAGCTAGTCGATGGACTTTCAGGGGCAGGACAGAAATGCAATAAAATACTCTCATATAGGGCTTTTTTTTTGTAGAAAAAGCCCAGCAGGAACTCATTAGCATAACAGGCCACACCCAACAGCAGAAACTCATTAGCATATTAGGCCGCAACCCTGACCGTGCCGCTCCCTCCTATGCGGCTTTTGGGGGGCGCATGGGGAACCAGAGGGAAGGAAGGCAATTTCTGGATCAGCTTCCCCAGATGCCCCACAGTGGGGGAGTCAGTTTAAATTGCCTTCCCTCCCTGGATTGGCTTGGCTTCCCCAAGTGCCCCGTGGCTTGCAAGGCGCCTGGGGAACCCGAGGAGGCTGTAGGCATGGCCAACTCGGAAGCCAGCCGGAACTCTGTTCCTGTGCGTTCCTGCCCCAAAACAGCCCTGCGTCTCATATATAGCCAACCCATTACATGCTAGATTGCATTTACTAGAAGGAGTAATTGGGATGGGGGGATTAAAGAGTGTGCCAGATTTTGAAAATAAAGCACACAGTAGTTTGTCTCATGCCTCTCAAAAAGTCAGTGGAGGATACAATCCCAGAGCCCAATGCGAATGATGCCCTGGTAAAGGCTTTGAGGAGATTTCTGTGACTGCATTTCAAGAGACATTTCTGCTACATTCATACTTTGGGTGAAAGCAACTTTTCCACGGTCATCTCTAAATTGCATTCAAATATATGAGCTTTGGTGACTTTCTTGTCCCAGTGAGCAGCCAACCATATTTTGGACAGGGACCCACGCTTGTTCATAAGCAGCTGCGCGAAGAACATTTTGCCGGCGTTGTGTTCTTCAAGCAGGCGAGCTAGAATTTAAAAAAAAAATGCAATCAATACGAAATAAGGCATAATTCCAAACACTGTATGTGTCATTTTTTTTGCATAATTTTCAAAGTAATTCGCTGAAAAATACCAGCCACGATTTGCAATAAGGGATTTGTAGGAGCGGGTTAAAGCTTTGGTTAGATTTCAAAGCTTTGCATGCTTACAAAGTGGTTTAAATAAATTACCTTTATTGTGCGTACACACTAGGAAACTTTGCATGAGAATAGGCCCCTCTAGTTACTTATATACTAAATCTTGGATGATATTAATGCAGTTCTGCAGGGCATCCAAAATGGAGCTGTTCCGCCAGGCCTATAGTTGAGGCTGTGGTAACCATCTGGACTGTATGTCGTCCCCGCCCTCAGTTTCTCCCTTCCTTGCCCGCTTGTCCTTCTCCTCTGTTATTTTTTAACATCTATTATTTTACTTCATGCAAAAAACCGGCTGGGGTGTATTAATCTGTTCTAATGTTTCAGCTGCCATCTGATACTGATGTTGGACAGTTCTTAATGCTAATTTGTATTTATTGTTTTTAGGGTTGACAGGTCCCCCCAGGGGATGGGGAAAGCCCCACTCGATGGGTCTGTTACCCAACGACCCCACCCCCAGATTGCTGGGATCGCAGAACATTGCTGGGGGACGACGACGCTCTATCGTTCAAGGGAGAACTCTACGGTTCTCCCTCGAATGATAGTGGTTCTGCCCCCAATGTGCCCGATGTGATGATGTCACTTCCGGGTGATGTCATCGTGGCACCCGTGAAGACCTCCAGGAGATGACCAGACCTCCCCTGCTGCAGCCCTAGGTAGGACATAAGAACATAAGAACTCAAGAGAAACCAATATTGGATCAGGCCAGTGGCCCATCCAGACCAACACTCTGTGTCACACAGTGGACAAAAACACCAGGTGCCCTCAGGAGGTCCCGCAGTGGGGCCAGGACACTAGAAGCCCTCCCACTGTTGCCCCCCCCACCAAGCACCAAGAATACAGAGCATTCCTTGCCCCAGACTGAGAGTTCCTCTCTATACCTTGTGGCTAATAGCCACTGATGGACCCTGCTCCATACGTTTATCCAGTCCCCTCTTGAAGCCGTCTGTGCTTGTAGCCGCCACCACCTCCTGCGGCAGTGAATTCCACGTGTTCATCACTCTTTGGGTGAAGGACTTCCTTTTATCTGTTCTAACTCAACTGCTCAGCGATTTCATGGAGTGCCCATGAGTTGTTGTATTGTGACTTGGCAACCCTAACTGTTTTAAGTGTTTTTATTGTTATTGCTATTGTTGTTACCCACCCTGAGCCTGCTTGCAGGAGTGGGCGGGTTAAATCAAATCAAATCTTACGTATACAATAAGAAACAAAACAACTATACTATGGAGCCCGGTCACATGAGCGAGATAATCCAGGGAGGGGGAGCGAGGCTTCTTGCGCTGGAGCAAAATGACGGTCACCCGAGGCTCTGTGCTCAGGCCATCAGCCGCTCATCGCACGGTGATGGTGAAGCATCGCAAAGTTCAGCAGTACCATGTCTGTGCACGTGCGCAGGTCCGCGTTTGTGCGCATACCCCGGAGGCTTAAAAAAACCCCATCCCATGTGAGACGGGACGCAGACGGGCACGGGATGCGACAGGATACCAGCGCTTCCGCGATCCGACGCCCGCCCGCGCCCCGTGTTTCCCAGAAAATATTGCATTTCCAGTGGTATCTTTAACTCCGCTTCTTTGGCAGGGCGATACGAACGGTGCAGGACGCTTGCCAGAGGTTTCTGTATGATTGCGCCTTTAAAATCTGGCTGGCATTTGTGCCTACTGTGCAGCTAATGCAGCATGTGATTGAACCCTATGGTTTGAAATATACAGCATAGTGTGAAACAGGGGTCATTTCATAGAAAAAGAGGTGCAGGAGCTCATTAGCATAACTCATTTGCATATGCCACACCCCCTAACATACCGGGAGTGTGTCAGAAGGCCACACCCACCCCTCAGGTGCCACTCCACAGGTGAGTGAAACTGACCTGCTCTTCCTCCATTCCCTTCCCCATCCAATACTTGGTGCAATAAAAATAAGCGTCAAGAACACACCCTCATTCTCTTCCTGCTCCACCCTCATTCTCTTCCTGCTCCACCAGGTTTCAAGTAGGCTTGAGATACCCAGGACATGTGCACCACCCATCCCTTCCCCTTCCCCTCCCCACAACAAGACACCCTGTGAGGTAGGTGGGGCTGAGAGAGGTCTTTGGAGAACTGCTCATGAGAGAACAGCTCTGAGAGAACTTGTGACTGGCCCAAGGTCACACCAGCAGCTGCATGTGGAGGAGTGGGGAATCAAACCCGGTTCTCCCAGATTACAGTCCAACTCCTGACCACTACACCAAACTGATGGGGTGGAAGCTGCTGAAGGGTTGGTGAAATTTCTCCAGTACTTATGTGCCATGTGCCCAGATAAAAAATGGGATACTTAGAAAATTTATATGCCACCTTGAGCAAGTCTCTGGAGAAGCAGCACACAGTCATAAAAGGAACAATGATAAAATTATCAATATTAAAACAAAACATTAAAAACAATAAAGACCCTAGCAGGGCTTTCCCCGGGGCGCTGCGCCTCTGCACTGCTCAGGGAAGCCAAGGAGGGGGCGGGGCTTGGTCATGTGCCCGCCCCCTGGGCTCTTCACTCCCGGAGCTGCGCTCCTGTGTGCTCCCGCTCCAACGGACCCCTGACATACTTACCTGGTTGTAGAAGGAGGAGAGGCAGAGGGGAAAGCCCAAGAAGCAAGCCTTCTCTTAAATGGGAGGGGAAGACTTTTTAAACACCTAGGGACAAGGAAAAATACTTCATGGGGGAGGCAAAAAGAAGTCGACATAATACTCCCCCCCCCCATTGTGGCACTCAGATTACTCAGTGCTGCAGATACTAAAAATATACTGCAGATACTGAAAATATCAACTGCAAACATAACAGTGAAGAAGGTAACTCTTGAGGATAAACGTAGCAGTGGGTTTTTGGGTTTTTTTGCAACTGAACGACATTTCATTATGGAAAAGAATGCGTAGAGAAGAAGACCGTTTTTTGTGGACACAGGGTAAGGCTGAAGAATAGCATGGATGGTCTGGAACAGCAAACGATTAAAATACAGTATTTACAGTCCATACTTGCCTAAGGCTCAGGTAGGGTTGCCAGCTTCCAAGAGGGGTTAGGGACCTCATTGAATTATGGCTCCTGATGTTTTTGGTCCCTATGTGACAGAGTGTTGGACTGGATGGGCCACTGGCCTGATCCAACATTGGCTTCTCTTATGTTCTTATGGCTCATCTCCCTACTGCAGAGATCATTTCCCCTGGAGAAAACAGATGCTCTGGAAGGTGGACTCTATGGCATTGTACCTAGGGATGCCAGCCTCCAGGTGGGACCTGGGGATCCCCCTGAATCTTCTGGGTGTGGAACAGCGGTCACTGCAGGTCTGGAGGGGGAGGTATTTGTGCATTTCCTGTATTGTGCAGGGGGTTGGACTAGAAGACCCTGGAGGTCCCTTCCAACTCTATGATTCTATGCTCTCATCTCCAGACAACAGAGATCAGTTCCCCTGGAGAAAACGGATGCTTTGGAGGGTGGACTCTGTCACATAGTACCCCACTGAGGTCCTGACCTTCCCCTACCTTCATCCCCAAATCTCCAGGAGTTTCCCAACCTGGATCTGGCAACACTGATTGTACCTCACTGAGGTCCCTGTCCTCCCCATTCGGAGCTAGCAACCCAAACCTTTTGCCCAGCACTGGTGGCCAGGATTGGACCTGGCACTCCTGATAGGATGGTAGTTAAACTCCAACTGATAAAACAAAAAAAAGGGGGGGATATTATGTGTTATGTATTGACCATGCGGTCGCCATGTGCTCCCATAATTGCAACCGCATGGCCAGAGCACATGGCCAGAGCATGGCCAGAGCACATGGCCAAGAAACTACCTGAGCTTCAGCCAGGTAGAACAAAGGCCGGGTGGATTCAAACCGGCCACCAATCACGTACCTAGGTTTCTCCCAGGGAACCTATGAAATGTAAATAGACTGATAAGAGCCTATCAGGCCAGTTGGGTGAGATCAGGGGATTGT
This sequence comes from Lepidodactylus listeri, assembly GCA_029233225.1. Classification (NCBI taxonomy): domain Eukaryota; kingdom Metazoa; phylum Chordata; class Lepidosauria; order Squamata; family Gekkonidae; genus Lepidodactylus; species Lepidodactylus listeri. The sequence continues at coordinate 6,396,745 of JARCFY010000002.1, forward strand.
CCCTGACCAGCATAAAAGGAGGGCTTCGAGCCCTGGGTTGTATGCTTCATCCGGACCAGCAATAAAGATCTAGCTGTTTCACTGTCCCATGGACTCCCGACTCCAATACTTATCATTATGATTACCTGTAAAAGTTCTTTTTAGTCTGCCGAAGATCCCAGAATAGACAATGCCTCCTATGGACCTCTGGAGAAGGACTTTTAAAGGTGGCTTTGGCCAGGAAGAATTACCCCTCCACTCCAAGCTGCACTAGAGAAGGAAGGGTGGACAAAAATGGATAAGAGTCTTAGCCCTCAAATTTAAAAGTGTAAATGCTGTACACATAATGATATCAAATGGCCTACAGCTTTCTGGTACAAACGCCCTATCTTCTCCCACCAACTAGGAGCTATGATTCTCTGTATGTTACTCAGAAGCAAGCAATGCTCCCTCTAAGCTGTGGAGTCTTGTGAGCAAAAATTCCGCTTTGTGAGCTACTGGGCATTAAAGTTGTGAGCGAGCAATTTGGCTCCTGCATATATTAGTTTGTTCTGGAGCCCTCCTTCCTGAGCTAAGACAAAAATGTGTGAGCCGGAGGCTAAAAACCTGTGAGCTGGCTCACACTAACTCAGCTTAGAGGGAACACTGGAAGCCAGTCACCCATGGGATTTACAGGGTCCTGATGAGAGCAAGAAAGTTGCAACCTTCTCTAAATGATGCATAAGGTGGAGCAAGTGGACAAACAGATTTTTATTTTTCTCCCTCTCCCAAAATACTCGAACTCAAGGGCGTCCAATGAAGGTGATGGGCAGTAGGTTCAGGACAGGAAAAAAGGAAATACCACTTTACACAGAGAGTGATTAAAATGTGGGATTCGCTGCCAGTGGATGTCGTGATGGCCACAGGAATAAACAGGTTTTAAAAGGGGGATTAGACAGATTCGTGGGGGACAAGTCTATCAACAGCTACTAGCCCTGGTGGCTGAGGCTCCATGTTCAGAGGCACTGAGCCTTCATGTTCAGAGGCACTGAGCCTCTGAATCCCAGAGCCAGGAGGCAACATCGGGGGAAGGTCTCAGCCTCTATGCCCTGTGGCTGGCCCTCTAGGGCAGTGGTGGCAAACCTATGGCACGTGTGCTGGGTGGGCACTCAGAGCCCTCTCTGTGGGCACGCGCACCATCGCCCCAGCACAGAGTTCGCCAGGGAGCAGCAAGCCGCATGTGCTGGCCGCCGTTGCTGCCGCCACCAGCCAGGGTAAGTTGGGGTGGTGGGGTGGGGGCTTGCTTGGGGAAGAGGCAGGAGGGTGCTCAGAGCCTCCTCGACCCACCCACTGCCACCACTCCAAGCCGATGCGGAAACTTTCCCGATGGGGAAATATGTGTTTTATGCAGGTGGCCCTGTGTATGGGAACAATGTCCATTGGTCAATGTTAATGTGTGAGTTGTTTCTTCTAAACTAAAACCTCAGTATTCAGGCTAAATTGCCGTGTTGGCACTTTGCGATAAATAAGTGGGTTTTGGGTTGCAGTTTCGGCACTTGGTCTCTAAAAGGTTTGCCATCACTGCTCTAGGGGAACTGGTTGGCCACTGTGTGGGACAGGATGCTAGACTAGATGGACCACTGGTCTGATCCAGCAGGGCTCTTCTGATGTTCTTATGAAGGCCTCGGCCTCTATGCCTTGTTGTTGGCCCTCCAGGGGAACTGGTTGGCCACTGTGTGGGACAGGATGCTAGACTAGATGGACCACTGGTCTGATCCAGCAGGGCTCTTCTGATGTTCTTATGAAGGCCTTGGCATCTCTGCCCTGTTGTTGGCCCTCCAGAAGAACTGGTTGGCCACTGTGTGAGATGGGATGCTGAGCTAGATGGACCACTGGTCTGCTCCAGCAGGGCTCTTCTGAGGCTCTTAAGTCCACTGAGGTCAGTAGGTTTAGAAGGATGTAACTCTGTGTAGGATCACACTGTAATAATGCAAACTAACAGAGTTACTGCAGTCTAAACCTACTGATTTCAGTGGGTTTATGCTGGAAGAATTCTGCACAGGGTTCTACTGTTATAGACTTCCCTCTGTTACAGACTACTGTTAGAGACTGCCCACAAGGATCTAAGGTTGGGTAACAAACATGGATTGTTATTTGGGTGTGTTTAACTTAAAAAGACCCACATGGTATGATCACCATTTCTCGGGACAGGGTTGCCAGGTCTTTCCTGGCCCCTGGTGGGGAATGGGGAGCTAGGGTTGCCAGCTCTAGGTGAGGAGACTCCTAGAGATTTGGGTGTGGAGCCTGGAGAGGACAGGGACCTTGGTGGGGTACAATACCACAGAGGTCGCCCTCCAAAGCAGCTATTTTCTCCAGGGGAATGGATCTCTGTAGTCTTGAGATGACCTGTAATTCTGGGGGATCTCCAGGTGCCACCTGGAGGCTGGCACCCCATCTGGGAAAGATATTCCTGATAAGCAGAAAGAGAGGATTACGTAAAAAAAGCCATGTTGGTTCAGGCTAATGGCCCATTCAGCCCAACACTCCGTGTCACACACAGTGGCCAAATTAATTTACTAATTTTGACATAAGAACATAAGAAAAGTCATGTTGGTTCAGGCCAATGGCCCATCCAGTCCAACACTCCGTGTCACACACAGTGGCCAAGTTCATTTACTAATTTTGACATAAGAACATAAGAAAAGTCATGTTGGTTCAGGCCAATGGCCCATCCAGTCCAACACTCCGTGTCACACACAGTGGCCAAGTTCATTTACTAATTTTGACATAAGAACATAAGAAAAGCCATATTGGTTCAGGCCAATGGCCCATCCAGTCCAACACTCCATGTCACACACAGTGGCCAAGTTCATTTACTAATTTTGACATAAGAACATAAGAAAAGCCATATTGGTTCAGGCCAATGGCCCATCCAGTCCAACACTCCATGTCACACACAGTGGCCAAGTTCATTTACTAATTTTGACATAAGAACATAAGAAAAGCCATATTGGTTCAGGCCAATGGCCCATCCAGTCCAACACTCCATGTCACACACAGTGGCCAAGTTCATTTACTAATTTTGACATAAGAACATAAGAAAAGCCATATTGGTTCAGGCCAATGGCCCATCCAGTCCAACACTCCGTGTCACACACAGTGGCCAAGTTCATTTACTAATCTTGACATAAGAACATAAGAAAAGTCATGTTGGTTCAGGCCAATGGTCCATCCAGTCCAACACTCCGTGTCACACACAGTGGCCAAGTTCATTTACTAATCTTGACATAAGAACATAAGAAAAGCCATATTGGTTCAGGCCAATGGTCCATCCAGTCCAACACTCCGTGTCACACACAGTGGCCAAATTCATTTACTAATCTTGACATAAGAACATAAGAAAAGTCATGTTGGTTCAGGCCAATGGCCCATCCAGTCCAACACTCCGTGTCACACACAGTGGCCAAGTTCATTTACTAATTTTGACATAAGAACATAAGAAAAGCCATATTGGTTCAGGCCAATGGTCCATCCAGTCCAACACTCCGTGTTACACACAGTGGCCAAGTTCATTTACTAATCTTGACATAAGAACATAAGAAAAGTCATGTTGGTTCAGGCCAATGGCCCATCCAGTCCAACACTCCGTGTCACACACAGTGGCCAAGTTCATTTACTAATTTTGACATAAGAACATAAGAAAAGCCATATTGGTTCAGGCCAATGGCCCATCCAGTCCAACACTCCGTGTCACACACAGTGGCCAAGTTCATTTACTAATCTTGACATAAGAACATAAGAAAAGCCATATTGGTTCAGGCCAATGGCCCATCCAGTCCAACACTCCGTGTCACACACAGTGGCCAAGTTCATTTACTAATTTTGACATAAGAACATAAGAAAAGCCATATTGGTTCAGGCCAATGGTCCATCCAGTCCAACACTCCGTGTTACACACAGTGGCCAAGTTCATTTACTAATCTTGACATAAGAACATAAGAAAAGTCATGTTGGTTCAGGCCAATGGCCCATCCAGTCCAACACTCCGTGTCACACACAGTGGCCAAGTTCATTTACTAATTTTGACATAAGAACATAAGAAAAGCCATATTGGTTCAGGCCAATGGCCCATCCAGTCCAACACTCCGTGTCACACACAGTGGCCAAGTTCATTTACTAATCTTGACATAAGAACATAAGAAAAGCCATATTGGTTCAGGCCAATGGCCCATCCAGTCCAACACTCCGTGTTACACACAGTGGCCAAGTTCATTTACTAATCTTGACATAAGAACATAAGAAAAGTCATGTTGGTTCAGGCCAATGGCCCATCCAGTCCAACACTCCGTGTCACACACAGTGGCCAAGTTCATTTACTAATCTTGACATAAGAACATAAGAAAAGCCATGCTGGTTCAGGCCAATGGCCCATCCAGTCCAACACTCCGTGTCACACACAGTGGCCAAGTTCATTTACTAATCTTGACATAAGAACATAAGAAAAGCCATGCTGGTTCAGGCCAATGGCCCATCCAGTCCAACACTCCGTGTCACACACAGTGGCCAAGTTCATTTACTAATCTTGACATAAGAACATAAGAAAAGCCATGTTGGTTCAGGCCAATGGCCCATCCAGTCCAACACTCCGTGTCACACACAGTGGCCAAGTTCATTTACTAATCTTGACATAAGAACATAAGAAAAGTCATGTTGGTTCAGGCCAATGGCCCATCCAGTCCAACACTCCGTGTCACACACAGTGGCCAAGTTCATTTACTAATCTTGACATAAGAACATAAGAAAAGCCATGTTGGTTCAGGCCAATGGCCCATCCAGTCCAACACTCCGTGTCACACACAGTGGCCAAGTTCATTTACTAATCTTGACATAAGAACATAAGAAAAGTCATGTTGGTTCAGGCCAATGGCCCATCCAGTCCAACACTCCGTGTCACACACAGTGGCCAAGTTCATTTACTAATTTTGACATAAGAACATAAGAAAAGCCATATTGGTTCAGGCCAATGGTCCATCCAGTCCAACACTCCGTGTTACACACAGTGGCCAAATTCATTTACTAATTTTGACATAAGAACATAAGAAAAGCCATATTGGTTCAGGCCAATGGCCCATTGTGTCCAACACTCTGTGTCACACAGTCGCCAAAACCCTGGTGCCCTCAGCTCCACCAGCAAAGCTTCATTTTTTAAAAAAATCCTGCCCTTCCTTGTAAGGAACTCAGGGGTTTTCTCTTCCCCACTTTATTTAATGTATTTATTTATTGCTCGGGGCCTAGCATATAGCCTAACATATAGGGTTTGCCCTGTCCCTTTCATAGTGATTTCCTGGGATGCCAGCTTGGCGATAACATTAACCCCGGGGCCCTGAAAAGCTTCAGCTGCCCCTTTCTACACACACGTTAAGCCTCCATTGAAGGGCCAGGGCATTTTCCTCCAGGGCTGTTGGCAACTCTGCCTATGAGGAAGGTTCCCGCTGAAAGTGACAGGGCCAAGGTCGCTCCATGAGCACTGTGGCAGAATACTTGAGAGGCAGGTCAGGAGGATTAAAAAGAAGTCTAAAAAAGGCAGGGGATCCCTGCTCCAGGGCAATGGCCTCTTTCGCCCCCTTTTATTGGGGCCACCTCCTCAGAGTCTCTGGGCTCCTGTCATGGTAGGCCATGAGGGAGACACACACAACAGCAGCAGCAGCCGCCCTCCCCAGCAACTGTGAATCTGAGGTAGACTGCGTCTGGACATGGAGGCTCCTTGACTCAGGGCCATAAAGTCCCCATGGGGGAGAACTGTGTGAGAGGGAACTACTATGAGAGGAACGGACCCCAGTGCTTTGTCTCGACTTTATAGGCGTCGTGTTGGTTTTGTGTGGAAAATTCCAGAAACGCTAACAGGCAAACGGGTTTGACATTATTGTGGCGATTGGGGCGTCCTGTGGGGGAGGGGCGAGTGGGCGGGCCTCCCGCCAAAAAGCGACGCACGCGCTCTCGGCAGCCGTCACGCGCTCCGCTCCACCCCTCCCCTCGGTTCTTTTCTCGCCTCAGAAGAGAACAAATCCCGGACAGTTGCACATGCGCGCTGCAAAGAAGGAGGACCCCCTTCGCCGGCGTGACGCGAGAGGAAAAGAAAACGAGGCGGGGCCAGGGACGTCTGTTAAGCGGAAGAGCGCGCGGACCTAAGCGCACGCGCCGTATCGGTCGGCGGGCGGGCGGGCGAGCGAGCGGCGAAGGACTGCGCATGCGGTTGTCTGGAAGGAAGGCGCACGCGCACAAACGCATTTTTTTTTAAAAGAAAGGAACGGGAGAGTCCAATGTTGGGAGAGTCCAATGTTTGGGGGGGGGGGGGGCAGAGAACGAACAAATCGAAGTGGGGAAAGACGTTGAGTTTGTCGCTGCCTAAACGTATTAGTGTTGTTGTTCTTGCAAATATTTGTTATTGCTGTGGTGGTTATTAGTGTTGTGGTGGTGGTTCTTATTGCAAAAGTCGTTATTGCAAAACTTTAAAAATTATTCCCCGTTCTCCAGGGAAAAAATGTTAAATAATGATTGGGGGGGGGGGGGATCTAAACAGTACAAAAAAGCTTTAAAAAAAACTATCTGACGAAGTGTGCTTGCACCAAGAAACTTATATCATGAATAAAGCTTTGTGGGTCCTAAAAGGTGCACTAGACCCAGATTTTGTTTGAAACACACACACACACACACACACACACACACACAATTAGAGCAGCCGAAAACAACTGCAAGACAACTTTGGAAGGAATGCTGGGATGCGGGTGGTTCCGAAGGTTGCCAATCTCCAGGTGGGGGCTGGACCGCTGCTGGAATTACAACTGATCTCCAGGTGATAGATAGGGTTGCCAAGTCCGGGTTGGAAAACACCTGGGGACTTTGGGGGTGGAGCCAGGAGAGGGCGGGGTTTAGGGAGGGGCCTCAGCATGGTGATATGGTGAACCTTTTAGAGACCGAATGCCCAAAGTGCAACCCAAAACCCACTTATTTATCGCAAAGTGCCAATGCAGCAATTTAACCTGAATACTGAGGTTTTCGTTTTAGAAAAAACAACTCATACATTAACATCTTTTGTCTTAAAAGAAGAACACAATAACAGAGCTTTCAATGATACAAACAACTTTTTATTGAAAGATAAAAGTTTGCATTTGGCATGCTTTTGAGCAATTAATGTGATTTTTGCTGTCCAATCTTGCAAACTCTATGCTGGGGCGATGCCGTGTGTGCCCACAGAGAGGGCTCTGAGTGCCACCTCTGGCACGTGTGCCATAGGTTTGCCACCACTGCCATAGAGGCCACCCTTCAAAGCAGCCATTTTCTCCAGGGGAACTGATCTCTGTCAGCTGGAGATCAGTTGTAAAAGCAGGGGATCCCCAGGCCCCACCTGGAGGTTGGCAACCCTAGTGATAGACCAGCTCTCCAGGAGAACAGAGCTGCTTTCTTTCTAAAATGGCCTGTATGACGCTGTACCCGAAGAAGTCCCTTCCCAAACTCTGCCCACCTCAGGCTCCATCCACCCTGCAAAAGCTCCAGGTATTTTCCCCAGAGCTCGCAGTCCTTCCTGATCTCCCTGGGGGAGCCTGGACGTCTCCGTACAGGCACAAAGTGCAAAGCAAGTTTTGCAATCTCACCATGTAGGACAAGGGGAAAAGAACGTGATATCGACAGCTGTCACTGTTCCTTCAAAAGTTTAATCATAACATATCCAGATCCTGGTCTGTCACTGAGAAGCTTCTGATTAGAGAAACTTATAGCAGAATGTATATATTTTGTAATTGCATTTTTTGGATAAGAAGCCATATTAAGCAAGAGTATTATTAAAAGCCTCTGTAGATGGAATCAGGATGCAGTAAGAGCGGAATGCTATTTAGAAGTTGCAAGGCCGCCGAGAGCGAAGTTTAATGTGATTCAGAACCGTTTATCAACAAGTTCTCCCCTCTGCAAGCCCAGGAAGTCACCCCGTGTTCTGAAGAGAAGACAAACAAGTGAAAGTACTGACATCTAGAGATATAAAATTTCTGGAAATTTTGAAGCTTGATAAACCCCCGTTTTTTCCCAGGAAAAACGGAAATTTTTGGAAAAATTGAAAAAAAAAATGCTACATTAGTCCTTCCTTTTTTCTTTTCCAGATTGAAAGTCATTCTGTTACTTTAGGAACATAAAATATGACTATGGACAATTTTACTTGGCATGAAATTATCACAACTAGCACGTTAAAAATATAGTGTATCCAAACAATTATTACCAACAGAATTTACTTTTTAAAATGATATTTATTTGTAATTGTAACAAATGGAGCAACAATCTCCTGAACTGTTTACTAGTTTATGTGGAACACCCAAAAAAACCTCCACAAAACAATTTTTAAAAATCCAGAAGTAACAAATATTCCTATTTCCTCTCCACAGTATTAAATAAAAATAAAAAACCCATTCTCATAAAAAGAATTGAAGAAGGGGGAAGTGTATGGAAGGGAGTGTGGGACTAAGTTTCAGTGAATGGGCATGAAATTTAATCAGAATCATTTTCTGAGCTGTAATGATCACTTTCAGTCTCTGCTTCTGCAGCTGCTCTGTTGTGTCTGTCATAATCACAGTTATGGACCTCTAGAAACTGAAGGTTTGCCTGGATTGAAACAGAAATTAGATTAATCTGATACCATACGTATTTTTTAGAAATGATCTGGAAAATATCTGAACACCTTGTCTTAAAATATTTTATTCATCATGTTAAAATAAAATGTTTCATAATCAGGGGTCCGTTGGAGCGGGAGCGCACAGGAGCGCAGCTCCGGGAGTGAGGAGCCCAGGGGGTGGGCACATGACCAAGCCCCGCCCCCTCCTCAGCTTCCCGGAGCAGTGCAGAGGCGCAGTGCCCCGGGGAAAGCCCTGCTAGGGTCTTTATTGATTTAAATGTTTTGTTTTAATATTGATAATTTTATCATTGTTTCTTTTATGACTGTGTGCTGCTTTTCCAGAGACTTGCTCAAGGTGGCATATACATTTTCTAAGTAGATCATTTTTTATCTGGGCACATGGCACATAAGTACTGGAGAAATTTCACCAACACTTCAGCAGCTTCCACCCCATTAGTTTGGTGTAGTGGTCAGGAGTTGGACTCTAATCTGGGAGAACCGGGTTTGATTCCCCACTCCTCCACATGCAGCTGCTGGTGTGACCTTGGGCCAGTCACAAGTTCTCTCAGAGCTGTTCTCTCATGAGCAGTTCTCAAAAGACCTCTCTCAGCCCCACCTACCTCACAGGGTGTCTTGTTGTGGGGAGGGGAAGGGAAAGGGATGGGCGATGCACATGTCCTGGGTATCTCAAGTCTACTTGAAACCTGGTGGTTTCAAGGGAGCAGGAAGAGAATGAGGGTGTGTTCTTTACGCTTCTTTTTATTGCACAAAGTATTGGCTGGGGAAGGGAATGGAGGAAGAGCAGGTCAGTTTCACTCACCTGTGGAGTGGCGCCTGAGGGGTGGGTGTGGCCTTCTGACACACTTCTGGTATGTTAAGGGGTGTGGCATATGCAAATGAGTTATGCTAATGAGTTATTCTAATGAGCTCCTGCACCTCTTTTTCTACGAAATGACCCCTGTTCATAATCAATTTCTTTTCTTTTCTTTTTTCAACTTTTCCAATTTTTCAGAAAAAAACAAAAAAGGCTTCAGGAAGAAACCGGGCCTTCACATTTTTATTGACACCCCTGAGAGATGCACCGAGTCAAATGACGCTTATATGATGTTAACTGCCTGGTCCCAGTTAGAGACCCTTCAATGTGTAAACTACATGTGATGTCATTTGGGGTCTAAAACCTTCTGCCCTTCCTGCTTATGACAGAATACAGCTTTGGAATTGGTGGAAGTGCTCAGGAAGTGCTCAGGCACTCATCAGCCCTGTATTCCCTGTTATGAATTCATTGAACAGATATTCGTCTAACTCATTGGACTCAGACTGTGTGATTCCAGTTCGGCCAAGGGGTCACGCAGGTCCAACATTGAGTTCAACACCCCTGACTTAAACAGTAGGGGTATTTAAAATGAGATTTGTCATAGCAATCACTTGTTTGAAGTAGTCACTCGGGAAATAGGTCCCCTTTTTTGCTTTTCAAAATATGGTAACCAGGGGTCTGTTGGAGCGGGAGCGCACAGGAGCGCAGCTCCGGGAGTGAGGAGCCCAGGGGGCGGGCACATGACCAAGCCCCGCCCCCTCCTCGGCTTCCCCCAAGCAGTGCAGAGGCGCAGCGCCCCGGGAAAAGCCCTGCTAGGGTCTTTATTGTTTTTAATGTTTTGTTTTAATAATGATAATTTTATCATTGTTCCTTTTATGACTGTGTGCTGCTTTTCCAGAGACTTGCTCAAGGTGGCATATAAATTTTCTAAGTAGACCATTTTTTATCTGGGCACATGGCACACAAGTACTGGAGAAATTTCACCAACCCTTCAACAGCTTCCACCTTATCAGTTTGGTGTAGCGGTCAGGAGTTGGACTCTAATCTGCGAGAACCGGGTTTGATTCCCCACTCCTCCACATGCAGCTGCTGGGGTGACCTTGGGCCAGTCACAAGTTCTCTCAGAGCTGTTCTCTCATGAGCAGTTCTCAAAAGACCTCTCTCAGCCCCACCTACCTCACAGGGTGTCTTGTTGTGGGGAGGGGAAGGGGAAGGGATGGGTGGTGCACATGTCCTGGGTATCTCAAGTCTACTTGAAACCTGGTGGTTTCAAGGGAGCCAGAAGAGAATGAGGGTGTGTTCTTGACGCTTATTTTTATTGCACAAAGTATTGGATGGGGAAGGGAACGGAGGAAGAGCAGGTCAGTTTCACTCCCCTGTGGAGTGGAGCCTGAGGGGTGGGTGTTGCCTTCTGACACACTTCCGGTACGTTGGGGGGATATGCAAATGAGTTATGCTAATGAGCTCCTGCACCTCTTTTTCTACGAAATGACCCCTGATGGTAACCAATGCTCCCTCTAAGCTGTGGAGTCTTATGAGCAAAAATCCTACTTTGTGAGCTCCTGGCATTAAAGTTGTGAGCGAGCGCTTTGGCTACTGCATCAATTGGTTTGCTCTGGAGCCCTCCTTCCTGAGCGAAGAAAAAATGTGCGAACCGGAAGCTAAAAAACTGTGAGCTAGCTCACGCTAACTCATCGGAGAGGGCGCACTGTTCGGGACATCTCTTTGCAAAATTCAAAATATATCCCGGATAACAACAACATCTGTTATTGATGATAACAACACAGTCTATTTGGTTGTGCCAAGCAATTGAATACCTAACTCAGCTTGGAGGGAACACTCCATATACACCATTAGGCCTCTCTCAGCTGTGCAGAGGACTAGGAACAGAGAAGGGCCTCTGTCAAAATAAATTGTGAGACCAGTGGCACTGTCAGGAATCCAGGGTCTGAGCCTTTTGTTGTACTCTGTGTGTGTGTGCGCACACACACCTGGAAGTCATGGCACCCTCTAGTGACTGCCTGGAGGATATCCAGAGAGGTGGCTGAATAAAGCCTGCCCCCACCTCCCGCCTCTGGTATTCCAAGGAGGCCTCCCATCCAAGTCCTTGCCAGAGTTGACCCTACTAAGCTCCTGAGATCTGACAAGATCAGGCTTGCCGGGGCTAACCAGGCCAGGACCGGTATCCAAGTCTTGCTTGGAGAGCCAGTTTGGTGTCGTGGTTAAGTGCGCGGACTCTAATCTGGGAGAACCGGGTTTGATTCCCCACTCCTCCACTTGCACCTGGCTGGATGACCTCGGGCAAGCCATAGCTCTGTACCAGCTGTTCCCTCAAGGACAGCTTGGGAAAGAGCTCTCTCAGCCCCACCTACCTCACAGGGTGTCTGTTGTGGGGAGGGGAAGGGAAAAGGAGTTTATAAGCCGCTCTGAGACTCCCTTGGGGAGGGGAGGGCGGGGTATAAATCCAATCTCTTCTTCTTCTTCTTCTTGCTGGCCCTATTAAGTACAGTGGGACTTACTCCTGAGTAAATATGAATCTCACTGGAGAAGACCCTGATGCTGGGAAAGATTGAAGGCGACAGCAACGGACGAGATGGTCAGACAGTGTCATCGATGCAACGCACATGAAGTTGAGCAAACTCCGGAGGACGACGGAGGACAGGAGGGTCTGGCGCGATGGGGTCCATGGGGTCGCGAAGAGCCGGACTCGACTGCGCCACTGAGCAACAACAACAAATACGCATAGCATCTGGTTACACCACATCTACTCCTCGGCTGAGACGGTGGGATCAAATTTTATTTATTCGGTTTAGAACGTTTCCGTGCCACCTTTCCATTCCAGTCCCCCCGGGTGGCAAACACAAAAGACGTTAAAACCGCCGAGACGTTAAAAAGCATTTAAAATACAAATATCGAGCGTATTTAAAATGTCACATGACACACAAAATTTATAAAGACCTAAAAATACACAAACCGGGAGGAGGCCTTCTAAGAGCTGGGTGCCACGACTGAGAAGGCCACGCATCAAGCCTCAGGTGGTAGGGGGCACCCAAAACCAGGCCTTCAAACATGAGTGGAGTGGACAGGAAAATTCAGTGGGGAGCCCACGGGGCTTTAAATACCAGCACCTTCAACTGGCCTGGAAGCAGCCAATATAGACGGCACAAAAGTGGGGTGATGCCCTCCCTTCAGTCCACTTCAGTCCGGTTTCTGGCTGCGGCATTCGGTACCAATTGTAGCTTCCAGACAGTCTTCAAGGGTAGCCGCACATGGAAAGTGCTGCGGTAGTCTAATCCAGAGCTTTGAGACACCCTTGTTGAATGTTCATCCTGTGCTTTGCATTTGAAGTCTATATGGCCAGCTGAAGGGAGGTACAACCCCCCCCCCCCCCCCCAGAAAGGCCAGAACCTAAAGATATCAAACTGCACCGAGGAGAGAGATAGAAGAAGAAGACGAAGAAGAAGAAGAGGAGGAGGAGATTGGATTTATTCCCCGCCCTTCACGACTCAAAGGAGTCTCGGGCCAGTTTACAATCTCCTTTCCTTTCCCCTCCCCTCAACAGACGCCCTGTGAGGTTGAGAGAACTCTTTCGAGGACTGCTCTTGAGGGAACAGCTCCGAGGCAACTTGTGATTGACCCAAGGTCACACCAGCAGCTGCAAGTGGAGGCGTGGGGAATCAAACCCGGCTCTCCCAGGTCAGAGTCCGTGCACTTAACTACTACACCAAACTTTTGTTGGTCCTAAAAGAGCCACTGGATTCCAACTCAGTTCTTCTTGCATTAGATAGATGCAACCATAGAAGCTGAACATACTATCCATCCATTAGAGAATTACGCAAACCCTTGATTTGCATTCTGGTTGCAGGACGTGGGTTACCTGGTCGCAGTATTCCGAGAAAGGACACAGTGTACACGCACCTTGGGGAGAGAGCCAGTTTGGCATAGTGGTGAAGTGTGCGGACTCTAATCTGGGAGAACCGGGTTTGATTCCCCACTCCTCCACGTGCACCTGGCTGGATGACCTTGGGCAAGCCATAGCTCTGTGCCAGCTGTTCCCTCAAGGACAGCTTGGGAAAGAGCTCTCTCAGCCCCACCTGCCTCACCGGGTGTCTGTTGTGGGGAAGGGAAGGGAAAGGAGTTTGTAAGCCGCTCTGAGACTCCAAGTGAGTGAAGGGCAGGATATAAATCCAATCTCTTCTCTTCTCTTCTGTTGGCTGGAAAGACCATCTACAAGTGCTTTAAATAACTCAGATGAAGAAATATAATGAGCCACCCCAAGGGGCTCGCTGTGCTAGGCAGCTGCAGGAAAAATGAGCAGAGATTCGGTGGTCCCTTGAAGACTGACCCCGGCACAAAGTGACGGACGGTGTTATTGGAACACAACTCAAGTTATTTAGATGAACGGATGACTTCCCCATAGACTCCCGGGATCCGTTACGGGAGGGAACTCCTCCGGCTCGCCCCACACGTCAAGGAGGGTAGGAGGGGAGCCCCCATGTCTTCCGAACTGGAGCGGGCTCTGGCGGCGAACCCATCGCGGCTCGGATCGGACCCCTCCCAGACGGCACACTCCACTTTCAGCTCCCGCAGGGCCGTATGGAGCTTCAACAGCTTCTCCAGCAGCTGCTGGTCTTGGCGCTGCATGTCCAACTGGAGGGAAGGGAAAAGGAGAAGGCCATCATCGCTTGTATCCCTGGAACCAATTTTGGCGGATGGTCTGCTGCCCGGCAGAATTCGATCTCAGGGCAGGCGAGGCAGCACTGTCACCGAGGGGGCTTCGGAGGAAGAAGGCAGCAGAGACCACCTCCTTTCTCGAGGAAGCAACGACCACTTAGCATCATATAATCATATTCGTTCGTTCGTTCATTCATTTATTGCTCGTGTTTCTACCCCGCCTTGCTGGACAATCTGGCTCAAGGCGGCTTCCAACAATTAAAATACCATAAAACAATGATTTACAGAATTTAAAACACAGCATAATTTAATAATAGAACCAAACAGATGGATGATGGCAGCATTCAGAGTCACAACGGTGAAGGGGGCAGCATCCGATCAAGCCGCCTCCAGCAGGGACTCGGCCAGCAAGTTCCAGGGGCGTCGTTGTCCTTAGTCCCCGGTGGCGGCTCCTAATCGAAAGCCTGGCAGAAGAGCTCCGTTTTACTGTAAGAGGTCCCGCAGGGCCCTGATGTCCTCCGGGAGCTCCTTCCACCAGTACGGAGCCACCACCGAGAAGGCCCTGCTTCTAGTACTGGCTAGCCGGGCTTCTTTCGGACCAGGGAGAGTCAAGCGGTGTTGTGAGCCTGACCTCAGTGCCCTCTGGGGCACGTATGGGGAAAGGCGGTCCCTCAAGTAGGCAGGCCCCAGACCATATAGGGCTTTAAAGGTCAACACCAGCACCTTGAACCGAATCCGGTATGCTACAGGCAGCCAGTGCAGAGATCTCAGCACAGGCCGGATGTGGTCCCGTATAGAGAGACCCATCAGCACCCTGGCCGCAGCATTCTGCACTAGCTGCAGCTTCCGGATTTGCGACAAGGGCAGCCCCATGTAGAGAGCTTTGCAGTAGTCTAACCTCGAGGTGACCATTGCATGGATCACTGTTGCTAAGTCATCGCGTTTGAGGAAGGGAACCAACCACCTAATCATAGAGCTTGAAGGGGCCATAGAGGTTATCAAGTCCAACCCCCTGCTCAAGTCGGCTTTCACCCTTGGCCCCTATCTAGTGGAATGAGCTCCCATATGGACCTGCAAGGCCTGCAAGATGGAGCTCTTCCGCTGGGCTTTCAGTTGAGGCAGCGGGGGTCCCCCCCTACTGATTGGCCTCCCATCAGTGTCCTGAATTCGGATCACCGTCTGGGAACTCTACCCTTGATTTTAGCTAGTGTTAGTAATTAGATTCTGCATGGTATTTTATGATTGCATGATTACTGTATTGTTTCAATACTGTTTAAACTTGGTTTTGTTATTCTATATTGTTTTAACATTGATAGGCGTCCGCGGAGGCTCAGAGGTTAAGACGCTGAGCTGCAGACCGGAAGATCAGTAGTTTGCCAGGTCGGGACCCGAGTGCCGCATGTCGGAGTGAGCTCCCGTCTCTGGCCCCAGCGCCTGCCAGCTTGGCAGTTCGAAAGCAAGAAACTGCAAGGAGATAAATAGGTACCGCTTCGGTGGGAAGGTGACAGCGTTCCGTGTGCCTCGGTGTCTAGTCATGCCGGCCACATGACCACGGAGAAGTCTTTGGACAGCGCTGGCTCTTCGGCTTGGAAACGGAGATGAGCATGAGCAAGGGAAACCTTTACCATTTACTTGAACATTGATGGAACCCGCCCTGAGCCTGCTTGAAGGGGAGGGGGGGATGCAAGTTTAATAAATGAATGAATGAATGAAGACTGCCAGGAAGGGGGAGCTCACCACCTCCCAAGGCAGCTGGTTCCACTGTGGCACAACTCTGACCGCCAAAAAGTTTCCCCTAAGATCCAGCCGGTACCTCCCTGCCCTGAATTGAAACCCATTCTTGCGAGTCCTCTCCTCTGCTGCCAACAGGAACAGCTCCCTGCCCTCCTCTGAGTGACACAGCCCTTCAGAGACTTCAAGAGAGCCATCCCGTCCCCCCTCCGCCTCCTCTTCTCCAGACTGAACCTTCCTAAGAAGTCCCTCGGCCTTTCCTCCCAGGGCTTCTTGGTCTCCAGGCCCCCGGATCATCCCCGTCGCTCTCCTCTGCACCCGCTCCATTCTGTCCACATCCTTTTTGGAAGTGAGGCCTCCAGAACTGGAAGTGAGGCCTCCAGAACTGCACACAAAACTCCAGGTGTGGCCTGACCAGGGGTCCGTTGGAGCGGGAGCGCACAGGAGCGCAGCTCCGGGAGTGAGGAGCCCAGGGGGCGGGCACATGACCAAGCCCCGCCCCCTCCTTGGCTTCCCCGAGCAGTGCAGAGGCGCAGCGCCCCGGGGAAAGCCCCGCTAGGGTCTTTATTGTTTTTAATGTTTTGTTTTAATATTGATAATTTCTATCGTTGTTCCTTTTATGACTGTGTGCTGCTTTTCCAGAGACTTGCTCAAGGTGGCATATAAATGTTCTAAGTATACCGTTTTTTATCTGGGCACATGGCACGTAAGTACTGGAGAAATTTCACCAACCCTTCAGCAGCTTCCACCCCATCAGTTTGGTGCAGTGGTCAGGAGTTGGACTCTAATCTGGGAGAACCGGGTTTGATCCCCCACTCCTCCACGTGCAGCTGCTGGTGTGACCTTGGGCCAGTCACAAGTTCTCTCAGAGCTGTTCTCTCATGAGCAGTTCTCAAAAGACCTCTCTCAGCCCCACCTGCCTCACAGGGTGTCTTGTTGTGGGGAGGGGAGGGGAAGGGATGGGTGGTGCACATGTCCTGGGTATCTCAAGTCTACTTGAAACCTGGTGGTTTCACCTGGTGGTTTCACCCCCACCTGGTGGTTTCAAGGGAGCAGGAAGAGAATGAGGGTGTGTTCTTTACGCTTATTTTTATTGCACAAAGTATTGGATGGGGAAGGGAGTGGAGGAAGAGCAGGTCAGTTTCACTCACCTGTGGAGTGGAGCCTGAGGGGTGGGTGTGGCCTTCTGACACACTTCTGGCATGGTAGGGGGTGGGGCATATGCAAATGACTTATGCAAATGAGTTATGCTAATGAGGTCCTGCACCTCTTTTTCTACGAAATGACCCCTGGGCCTGACCAACCGTAAAGGTAGTGGTAGTGAAGGGTGGGGTATAAACCCAATCTCTTCTTCTTCCTCACTGCTGATTTATGGGGACGCCATGGGGTTTTCAAGGCATTCGGAGCTGGTTTGCTCCTGCCTCCCTCTGGGTCATGACCCTGGACTTCCTTGGGAGGGCCTCCCATCGAAGAACTAGCTAGGGCCAACCCTGCTTAGCTTCCAGGATCTGACGAGATCGGGCTAGCTTGGGCGATCCAGGTTAGGGCAGGTGACTTTTACCCCTTGGTTTTCTTTAAAGCATGGCGGCAGTCAGGGGGCAATCAGTATCAGCTGTTAAAACCATGGGGGTGAGAGTCTGTTGTAGTGGTCAGAGTGCTGGACGAGAACTTGAGTTCAAATGCTGGCTTGCCACCAACGTTGCTTGGACTAGAGGGCCGCTATGGTCCCTTCCATCTCTGTGATTCTGTGGTTCTACCCGAAGGAGTCTCAGAGCAGCTCACAATCTCCTTTTTCTTCCCCTCCCCACAACAGACACCCTGTGAGGTAGGCGGGGCTGAGAGAGCTCTTTTGAGGACTGCTTGTGAGAGAACTGCTCTGAAATAACTAGTGACTGACCCAAGGTCACACCAGCAGCTGCATGTGGGGGAGATTGGATTTATACCCTGCCCTTCACTACCCGAAGGAGTCTCAGAGCGGTTTACAAACTCCTTTCCCTTCCCCTCCCCACAACAGACACCCTGAGAGGTAAGGGGGGCTGAAAGAGCTCTTTCGAAGACTGCCCATGAGAGAACAGCTCTGAAATAACTAGTGACTGACCCAAGGTCACACCAGCAGCTGCATGTGGAGGAGACTGGATTTATACCCCACCCTTCACTAACCGAAGGCGTCTCAGAGCAGCTTACAATCTCCTTTCCTTTCCTTTCCCTTCCCCTCCCCACAAGAGACACCCTGAGAGGTAAGGGGGGCTGAAAGAGCTCTTTCGAAGACTGCCCATGAGAGAACAGCTCTGAAATAACGTGTGACTGACCCAAGGTCACCCCAGCAGCTGCACATGGAGGCATGGGGAATCCAACCCGGTTCTCCCAGATTAGAGTCCGTGCTCCTAACCGCTACACCAAACTGTGAATTGATGGCACTTGCCACAACCAAAAGCCACTTGTCTATTTTGCTCTTGAAAGGGCTAAAAGATCACAGCCTCCGCCCCCACCCCCAGATGTCTATTTGCAAAACTAGGCAGGAGCGGGAGAGTGAAAACCCCTGAGTCTAGGCCCTAGACAAATGCTCCCTCTAAACTGCGGAGTCTTGTGAGCAAAAGTTCTACTCTGTGAGCTACTGGCATTAAAGTTGTGAGTGAGCGATCTGGCTACCACATACATTAGTTTGCTCTGGAGCCCTCCTTCCTGAGCTAAGACAAAAAGGTGTGAACCAGAGGCTAAAAAATGGTGAGCTCGCTCACACTCACTCAGTTTAGAAGAAGAAGAGATTGGATTTATACCCCGCCCTTCACTCACTTGGAGTCTCAGAGCGGCTTACAAACCCCTTTCCCTTCCCCTCCCCATAACAGACACCCTGTGAGGTAGGTGGGGCTGAGAGAGCTCTGAGACAACTGTCCTTGAGAGAACAGCTGGTACAGAGCTATGGCTTGCCCAAGGTCATCCAGCCGGCCCAAGTGGAGGAGTGGAGAATCAAACCCAGTTCTCCCAGCTTAGAGTCCGCGCACTTAACCACTGCACCAAACTGGCTCTCCAAACTGGCTTACGGGGAACACTGGTTATAGCTCATACCCACGCCCTTTGTCCTTTCGAGTTTGATACCCCCTTGCCCCCACCCAGGCGTGACGGCCGAGGACTCCTGAGTCGTGGTAACACCACTTATATCCATTGTGCACCTTTGCGCTCCCAAGCTGTCCACTAGCTGCACAAAACGGCCCCAATTCTGCCTCTCTCTGTTCAGTCATCCAGGGCGACCTCTGAGCCACCTTGAGCTGAGCCCGTCCTGGTGTTCAGGCTGCTGAGCAAATCTATGAATACTAAGGAGGAAGGAGGGAAATGTGACCCTCCCCGTCTTGGCTGGGCACAAGAGAGCCCTTCCGTTGGGCTGCAGCCCGGGAAACAGAGCTCTGGGGTCAGTGGAATGCCCCCACCGTGCTGATGCCCCCGCTCCTTTGGTATTCTCTACATTTCTGTTTTTCCTTCCCCATCGCCTTTTGAAACAAGCATCTTTCCCTCCATCATCCAGACCCCGGATCTGTTTTAGTCTTGTTATATCCCCTGAGTTTCTTTAGAACCACAGAATCCCAGAGCTGGAAGGGTCCTTAGAGGCCACCTAGTCCAACCCCCTGCTCAATGCAGGATCAGCCTAGAGCAGCGGTGGCCAAACTTGCTTCAGGCAAGAGCCACACGGAATAAACGCCAGACGTTTGAGAGCCGTGACGTGAACCAATGTCACACATGTTTTTACTGGAAAATATGCACGTTTGCTTTTTATTAACATGAAACGAGGCTGCCCAAAATAAAAACAGATATATCATTTGTGCAGTGATATTTATTTCTTTGCTAATGACATTTATGAGTCTAAGAGAGAGAGAGGGGTGGAATGAAAGAATGAAAGAGGCGGAAAGAAAGAGAGAGAGAGAAACAAAGCAAATCGATGGGGAAGGGATGAAGGAAGAGGGACAGAAAGAGAGAGAGAGAGTAAATAGATGGGAGCCGCACAACATGTGTGAAAGAGCCGCATGCGCCTCCCGAGCCACAGTTTGGCCACCCCTGGCCTAGAGCGTCCCTAACACGTGTTTGTCCAGCCGCTGCTTCAAGACTGCCAGGGAGGGGGAGCTCACCAACTCCCCAAGCAGCCGATTCCACCGCTGAACATTTCGGCTGCGGTCACACACACTAAATAATCCACTTTCAATCCACTTTCCAACTGGATTTTTACTGTGTGAACTTGCAAAATCCAGTTCGAAAGTGGACTGAAAGTGGATTCTGCAAACTATGCAAAACAGAATACGCATTTCTAGAAGGGCGATAGGGTTATATTAAAATCGTTCAGGATGGCACTCGCGTCAAATTGAGGCTGTGAACTACACCGGTGTGCAGGGGTCCGTTGGAGCAGGAGCGCACAGGAGCGCAGCTCCGGGAGTGAGGAGCCCAGGGGGCGGGCACATGACCAAGCCCCGCCCCCTCCTCGGCTTCCCCGAGCAGTGCAGAGGCGCAGCGCCCCGGGGAAAGCCCTGCTAGGGTCTTTATTGTTTTTAACGTTTTGTTTTAATATTGATAATTTTATCATTGTTCCTTTTATGTCTGTGTGCTGCTTTTCCAGAGACTTGCTCAAGGTGGCATGTAATTTTTCTAAGTATACCATTTTTTATCTGGGCATATGGCACATAAGTACTGGAGAAATTTCACCACCCCTTCAGCAGCTTCCACCCCATCAGTTTGGTGTAGTGGTCAGGAGTTGGACTCTAATCTGGGAGAACCGGGTTTGATTCCCCACTCCTCCACATGCAGCTGATGGTGTGACCTTGGGCCAGTCACAAGTTCTCTCAGAGCTGTTCTCTCATGAGCAGTTCTCAAAAGACCTCTCTCAGCCCCACCTACCTCATAGGGTGTCTTGTTGTGGGGAGGGGAAGGGGAAGGGATGGGTGGTGCACATGTCCTGGGTATCTCAAGTCTACTTGAAACCTGGTGGTTTCAAGGGAGCAGGAAGAGAATGAGGGTGTGTTTTTGACGCTTCTTTTTATTGCACAAAGTATTGGATGGGGAAGGGAATGGAGGAAGAGCAGGTCAGTTTCCCTCACCTGTGGAGTGGAGCCTGAGGGGTGGGTGTGGCCTTCCGACACACTTCCGGTATGTTAGGGGGGGTGGCATATGCAAATGAGTTATGCAAATGAGCTCCTGCACCTCTTTTTCTACGAAATGACCCCTGCTGGTGTGTATAAGTCTGTATTTCCTGTTAGCTTTGTGTTTTATCTTACTCTCACCGCTTAGGGTTTTTTTTAACTTACATAACACCATTTTTCCGCATCGTCTAACCTATTAAGCTTAGAACAAAGTTTGAGTCCAGCGGCACCTTTAAGAGCAACAAAGTTTAATTCTGAATATCAGCTTTCGTGCGCATGCAGACTTTGTCAGACGTCTCATGATATCTGCACTAAAGTACTGAAGCTCCTCCCCTGCCATAGATGTTAGTCTTTAAGGTGCTGCTGGACGTGGTTAAGTTCGCGGACTCTGATCTGGGAGAGCCGGGTTTGATTCCCCACTCCTCCACATGCAGCTGCTGGTGGGACCTTGGGTCAGTCACAAGTTCTCTCAGAGCTGTTCTCTCAGGAGTAGTTCTCGGGAGAGCTCTCTCAGCCCCACCTACCTCGCAGGGTGTCTGTTGTGGGGAGGGGAAAGGAAAGGGACTGTAAGCCACTCCGAGATTCCTTTGGGTAGTGAGGGGCAGGGTATAAATCCAAGCTCCCCCTCCTCCTCCTCCATGTTAAGTGGCAGAGAGCTTATGCAGGGGGCACACCATGAGATCGAATCCCCCTTCGTGCCACCGAAGCTCGCTGGGTGACCTTGGGGCCAGTCACCCTCTCTCAGTCTAACCTGCCTCGCAAGGTTGTTGTGAGGATAACACTGAGGCGAGGAGAACAATGTGAACTGCTTTGGGTCCCCGGGGCGGGGGAGGCAGGTGAGAGAGAAATAAGTAAAATAGTGTGGGGCGTGAGAAAGATGCAGTGGGGCAGGGAGAGAGGTCAGCGCCCCCAGACTGGAGTCAGTCCCCCCCCCCCCACTGGCTCAGGTCCTTTGGACAGGCAGAAACCCAGCCGCCGGGCGCTTTCCCCTCCTCCCCAGAAAAAAAAGCCTCACCGGTGGAACTTCTGCCTGCCCCGCCGCCTCCGCCAAGGAAGCCGCCCCCCAGAAAGGGCTCCCGGGGGGGGGGGGGTGGAGGGGGGGAGGTCCTTTGTCTTACCAGCTCCCTCCGCAGCCAGGCCAGCGCCTCTTCGAGCGGCGGCTTCGGCTCCTCCTCCGCCAGCTGCATGCTCACCCCGCCGGCGGCGGCGCCCGGAGGTGGCAGCCGACACACGGACCCCTGGGCGCTGCAGACCGACCGGCCGGCCTCGCCTAAGCCGCCGCCGCCGCCGCCTCTCGCGGCTCAGAGGTCTTTGCAAATTGCAGGCAGCTACGCAGTTTCCATTGCGCAGCGCCTGGCGGAGGCGAGAGAAGCAACTGGTGACCTGGAGGACGGCCGGCCGGCCTGCCTGCCTGGGGAGGGGGGGGGGATCTGGGGGGGGAGAGGACCGCTTTCCCTCGCTCTCTTTCCCGCCCGCCGGCCACCCCCGCCGCCCGCAGAGCAGGGCGAGGAGCCCGGGCGACACCTGATCCGGCGGGTGCCCTGCTGAGAGCTGGCGCGCAAAGCTGCCTCGCCTGGGTCAGACACAGCAGAAGCCCCGCCAGAAAGAGGGCAGACGCCGGAGCCGCCGGCTAGATGGAGAGAAGCTCCAGCCACTGGAAGGGGAGGGGGGAAGAGGAGGCGGCATGCGCGCATGGCGGTTGCCAACTCCCGGGAGGGGATTCCGGGAGAGTGGGGGGTGGAGACGGGAGGGGGGCTTAGGAGGGTTGGGATCCTATACCGACTGTCCTCCAAAGTGGTCGTTTTCTCCCAGGGAACTGACCCCTGTCGTCTGGAGCAGTTTCCCCTCCAAGCTGAGTGAGTGTGAGCTAGCTCACAGGGGTTCTTTTTAACCTCCGCCTCACACATTTTTGTCTCCGCTCGGGAGGGCTGGCTAATTGATGCGGCAGCCAAAGGGCTCGCTCACTGCTTGAAAGCCAGTAGCTCACAAAGGAGGATGTTTGCTCACAAGACTCCACAGCTGAGAGGGAGCATTGGTCTGGAGGTCGGCTGCCGCTCTGGGAGGTCTCCAGGACCCACCTGGAGGTTGGCCACCCAGGATAGATCCCATTCTCCAAAGATGGCCTTTTCGCTCAGGCCATTGATCCTTGTAGTCTCGGGAGAGCCTTTGTTATTCCAGAAAATCTCCAGGTCCTGCCTGGAGGTTGGCTAAACTATATAGATGCCACCGTCCAAAGGTGCCATTTTTTCCAGGGCAACTGATCCCTGTAGCCTTTGGATCCTCTGGCATTCTGGGAGATCTCCAGTCCCCACCGGGAGGTTGGCAACCCTAATAGATTTCACTCTCAGACCAGCCATTTCCTCCAGGGCAACCAGTCCCCGTAGCCTGGAGATCCTTTCATCCAGGGAGATCTCCAGGCCCCACCTGGGGGTTGGCAACCCATATCACCCCAAACAATTTCCCCAGAGCAACCAATCCCTGCAGTGTGAAGATCCTTTCCTACAGGGAGCTCGCCAGGCCATATCTGGAGGTTGGCAAGCTCAGTTGGTGGGCACATTTTCCAAGGCCAGAAAACGGGCGGGTTTTGGGAGCATCCTTGGCTGCTCCTGGGCTTCTGTTGTCAGACAGAAACTTGGACTGGGATGTGAAGAAGATAAGAGCAAAGACAGCCTTGTTGGAGCAAAAGAGAAAAGAGGCGTTGCCATCTGACCGGAGGAAAGACCGCTCCTGTTCTTTTGAAAGCTGTTTAATATGCAAAGCCCTTTCAGGGCATGGACATAAGCGGGACAGCCTCTCCGTGTCTGCCGACGAGGCCAGCGGTGAAACACATACCGATACAGTCAGCTTGGAAAGTTGGCAACTAACGCTACTGCCCCAATACTCCAGTTCTCCGTCTCTGCCGTGAACCAGAAAGCTCACAAGGAGGACTTTGTGAGAGAGATCATCCCTCTTGCTTACTCCTGGCACCTGGCACTCAGTGGTACACTGCCTCTGAGCATGGAGGCTCCATTAAGGATAATTAAGGATAATTGCTGGTGGCAGACAGACAGCCTGCCTGCCCGTTGGGTGTAGTGGTTAAGTGGGTGGGCTCTAATCTGGGAGAACCGGGTTTGATTCCCCACGCTTCCACTTGCAGCTGCTGGTGGGACCTTGGGCCAGTCACAAGTTCTCTCAGAGCTGTTGTCTCAAGGGCAGTCCTCGAAAGAGCTCACTCAGCCCCGCCTCCCTCACAGGCTGTCTGTTATGGAGAGGGGAGGGGGAAGGAGACCGTAAGCCGCTGTGAGACTCCTTCAGGTAGTAAACGGCGGGGTATAAATCCAATCTCTTCTCCTCCTCCTCCTTCTCTAGGTCTTTTAAAAATGTGCTTTTCTTCTTGTGAGCCCCAGCAGAGCCTTGGAACACTGAGTTGGCTGGGAGCCCAGTGAGAAGCAAAAACAAAGTTGAAAGGGAGAGACAGAAACTGGCGGCGGGGGCGGGCGGGGGGGAGCCCTGCCAGACAAGGCAGTTGAATGGTACCATGATGGCAGAACAGCTGATCCCATGACAATCAGATCTCCTCTTCCAGAATTTGTGGGATCTGACAGGCTCCATGGAACATGCCCAGATCACCTCTATTTTGAGCTCTAGCGATACGCACTTGGTGGAGCCACCCATTCCCGTATTGTCGACTCAGACTGACAGCTGCTCTCCACGATATCAGGCAGAGGTCTTTCATGTCACCTACTTGCCAGGGTTCTTCTGATGTTCTTCTGAAGGCCTCAGCCTCTCTGCCCTGTGTTGGCCCTCCAGAGGAACTGGTTGGCCACTGGGTGAGACAGGAGGCTGGACTGGATGGACCCTCACTGATCTGATCCAGCAGGGCTCTTCTGATGTTCTCAGGGGAAGGCCTTGGCCTCTCTGCCCTGTTGTTGGCTCTCCAGAGGAACTGGCTGGCCACTGTGTGAGACAGGAGGCTGGACTGGATGGACCCTCACTGGTCTGATCCAGCAGGGCTCTTCCAATGATCTTATGAAGGCCTCGGCCTCTGTGCCCTGTTGTTAGCTCGCCTCCAGAGGAATTGGTTGGCCCCTGTGTGAGACAGGATGCTGGACTACATGGACCACTGGTCTGATCCAGCAGGGCTCTTCTGATGTTCTTATGAAGGCTTCGGCCTCCATGCCAATATCTATCATCTGTCTAGTGTTGATCTATCATCATCTGTCTATCATCTATCTATCTAATGTTGATCTATTTATCTATCTATCATCTGTCTATCACCTGTAGTGTTGATCTATCATCTATCTAGTGTTGATCTATCAATCTATTGATCTATCTGTCTATCTATCTATCTATCTATCTATCTATCTATCTACCTACCATCCATCCATCCATCCATCCATCCATCCATCCATCCATCCATCCATCCATCCATCTAGTGTTGATCTATCATCATCATCTATCTATCTGTCTGTGTGCATGTGTGTCTATCTGTCTGCTTCTCATCTATCCTATTTGTTAGCCACCTTTCTCCCTGGTCATAGATCCAGAGGAGTCAGCCATGTTAGTCTGTTGCTGCAAAATTGTAAAAAGCCCAGTAGCACTGTTAAGACTAACAAACTTTATTGTAGCTAAGCTTTCAAGAAACACAGCTGTGTTTCTCAAAAGCTTATGCTACAATAAGGTTTGTTAGTCTTAAAGGTGCTACTGGGGCTTTTTACCATTTCTCCCTTGTGGCACTCAAGGCAGCCGAGCTTACGATATAAAATTGATTAAAAAACACACAATAAAACAATATGAATGAAACAACAATTATAAAAACACATAAAAGGTCACAATTTAAGGTCTCCAGTCTCGACGACCAGTAAATAAAACTGAACTAGTCAAATGAAGTCCTAAATAAAACTGTCTTCAACTACCTCCTTAAGATTGACAGAGAGGGGGCTAGATGCACCTCCCAGGTTGTTCTATAATTGTGGGGCTGCCACTGAAAAGGCCCTGTCTCTTGTATGCCCACAAAACACACAGGAACATTTTGCTGAACCAAATCCTCGGTCTCTCAAAGTCGGTATTGTCCACTCAGACTGGCAGCAGCTCTCTAGGGTCTCAGGTGGAGGTCTTTCCCATCACCTCCTGCCAGGTCCTTTCAACTGGAGATGCCGGGGATTGAACCTGGGACCTTCTGCATGCCAAGCAGAGGCTCTTCCCTTGAGTCGTAGCCCCTCCCTCTCTTCTTTGATTGGTGAGAGAGACAGGAGGGCGTCTCCCTGCGATCTTAGTTCTTGGGCAGGAACATATTTCTCTCTCTCTCCCTAAAATTAATACATGATCATGATGCAGGCCCATGTAGAACAAGAAACTGGACTTATACCCCGCCCTTCACTACCCAAAGGAGTTTCGGAGTGGCTTACAAACTCCTTTCCCTCCCCCTCCCCACAACAGACACCCTGTGAGGCAGGTGGGGCTGAGAGAGCTCTCTCAAGAACTGCTCCTGAGAGAACAGTTTTTAAAGAACTTGTGACTGTCCCAAGGTCACACCAGCAGCTGCCTATGGAGAAATGGGGAATCAAACCCGGTTCTCCCAGATTAGAGTCTGCGCTCCTAACCACGATGCCAAACGGTCTTTCTAATATAGTTTCCCATTTGGAATCCTTTCCATGTGCTTTTAACATCTTTTCTCATCTTGCTTTAAATGTATTCCCAAGAAAGTCCTTCATTTACAGCATAAGATGGTGTTTTGATAGCATACCTCTCCAGGCTGTATATGGACTCCCTTGCTCCCTGCTGTGTTGTTGAATAGTGTGCTGTACATTTCCAAAATCATAAACAAAACTCGTATTTCCACCCTAGTTCAGGGTACAAACTCTGCTCCGAGGGCCCAGCGTGAGCCTTGGAGATGCGTTGCCTAGGCGACGTCGCCATTATGGGGTTGTCATGATGTGCCGTGTGATGCCTTTCCATTGGTCTGCCAATGCACCTTTTCAAACTCTGCCTCTCGTTTTGTCGGGAGGAACAGCCAGTACGGCGTGTCTTTGAATGAAAGATGCTGGAATGAGCAAGAACACAGAAATCTGCTTCCAGGCCTTTGCAGCCGGGCTGGAAGGAGAGTCCTGCTGCATCTCTTAATCCCAGAGATGCTGAAAAATTAGGTTTAAAGCACAATAAGGCTTTTACGCGATAGAAGACTCCAGCCTTCTCTTTGGAGGCTTCAGATGGGGCTTTCATGAGCTCCTCTGTGTATTGCTGATGTTTTATTAGCTCGTTTTATGAGGCCTTCGTGTTATAACAGGATACCCAAACTATGGATAAGAACATAAGAGAAGCCAATGTTGGATCAGGCCAGTGGCCCATGCAGGCCAACACTCTGTGTCACACAGTGGCCAAAACCCAGGTGCCAGCAGAAGGTCCACCAGCAGGGCCAGAACCCCAGAAGCCCTCCCACATTTACCCCCTAAGCACCAAGAATACAGAGCATCACTGCCCCAGACATAAGAACATAAGAGAAGCCATGTTGGATCAGGCCAGTGGCCCCTCCAGTCCAACACTCTGTGTCACACAGTGGCCAAAAACACCAGCTGCCACCAGGAGGTCCACCAGCAGGGCCAGGAGTCCAGAAGCCCCCCACTGTTGCCCGCACAAGCACCAAGAAGACAGAGCATCACTGCCCCAGACATAGGAACCATAGGCGTCAACTTCAGCGGGGCTGGGGAGCTGGAGCCCCCCCACCCCCGAACTTTTCCAGAACATGCTGAGCCTCCCCCGGAGACAATGGCCTGTAATGTCTCTGGCCCAGCCCCAGCCCCAGCCCTGGGAAACTGGAAAGTCTATGCCCTTGAATTAGGAACATAACAGAAGCCGTGTTGGATCAGGCCAGCGGCCCATCCGGTCCAACACACTGAGTCACACAGTGGCCAAAACCCAGGTGCCACCAGGAGGTCCCCCAGCGGAACCAGGACACTAGAAGCCCTCCCACCAGCCAGTTTTCGGTGGAGGGGGACACTGGATGGAGGAGGGGCGGGGGAGCAAAAAGAATGGAGGCATCAAAACATCTACATATTTGCAGAAACCCTATAGGAATCTCCCCCCCTCCCCCAGTCTCGTTGTGTGCCACCCACCGGAGCCACCTAGGAAACCTGGAGCCCCTTCTCCCCTGCTCAGGTCAGAGGGGGTCTGCTGTCTGGGAAATGTGCGTGGGAGGAACAGGAAGAGGGAAAGTGAGGCAGGCCCAAGCAAAGGGGTCTGTCGGGTTGTGTGTGTTCCCTTTCAATCCCAGCTTCTCCCTCCAGCTGTACTGCTGTTGCAGCGGCCTTCCCCACCAAGCCACCCCCGACGCGTCGGCAGAGGCCCCTTGGAACTGAGAATGTGGAGAAGGGGGAGCAGGCCCAGCCCAAACAGAGTCTCTCTGCCCCCCTCCCCCAAACCTTGGGGCCCGATTAACGGCCATTCATGTGTTTCCTGTGGCTCCCTGCCTGCTTCGTCTGGCGCAGAGCAGGGCGGATTTGGGAGGGGGTGTTGCCTCGTACACCCCATGCTCGCTATGGCCCCTGCCTCCCTTTGTTGCCCCCCAAGCACCAAGAATACGGGAGCATCACTGTTCCGGAACCAATGAAGAAAAACCCGAGCGAGTCAAGAACAACCGTTTTGCTTGCACAAGTTGATAAGCAAATACAAGAAACAAACACTGTGACATGAATGACTTAGAACATTTTTTTGTTTTTAGATCAAACTTACAAGATCACAGGGAATGGTTCATTATACTCTCAATAAGAGTTTACAACATTACAAGGGAAGTCCATCATACTCAATGAGCACCCGGATAGAAGCTCATTTCATTCCCATCTTCCTCAGGAGCAGTCCTATTGTATGGAATTAGCCACTTGATACAGTTCAAAGTTTGTTAAGAGCAAACCAATGCTCAACTTCTTCTTTATTTTCTGCATTTTCTCCTGGAAGAAATCCATGGTATTTTAAGTGAAAGGCAACATGACTTATTCTTATTTGTTAAAAGATTTTGATAAATTCTGTTGGAAATGTAAACAAAAAGAAGGATCGTTTTATCATATGTGGTGGACTTGTGATAAAGCAAAAGGTTTTTGGTGTATGATACATGCTGAAATGGAGAAAATTTCGAAATATAAGCTTAAAAAATTGCTTGAAAGGTTGTTGCTTGGTCTTAGGTTAGAAGATGTAAGTATAAGTAAAAGGACATTGATATGGTATATGGTAACGACAGCAAGAATGGTATATGCGCAAAATTGGAAATCAGAGAAGACTCCAGAACTATGGGAATGGTTGAGAAAACTGCTATTTATGGCAGAAATGGATAAATGGACAAGAGAATTAAACAACCAAGACTCAGCGAAGTTTTTAGAAGACTGG
This sequence comes from Lepidodactylus listeri, assembly GCA_029233225.1. NCBI lineage: Eukaryota > Metazoa > Chordata > Lepidosauria > Squamata > Gekkonidae > Lepidodactylus > Lepidodactylus listeri. The sequence goes on from JARCFY010000002.1 coordinate 6,426,053, forward strand.
GAAGACTTGAAGGAATATATGGAGCAAGGTTGGAACATGAAGGACAATATTTTTACACTTTCTAACTATTGAAATGAGGGAATATAATTATAACATAAAAAATGAATCTGTACTTAGCCATTTGTAACCAACACTTTGATAATTAGTCTAAATGTATGAAAGTTATAATAGCTCAAAATGTTACCTTAAGAGACAAATATTTTTAAATATATGTTTACCAGTTGATATATGTGAAGGTGCAGGGGTGGGTGGGAAGTCATTTAATGATTATATATATTTTTAATTAAGTATGCAATTGTATAGAGAATGGAATATGTATAAAAGCTAATTATATTAGAAAATAATAGAAAAATAAAAATTTTATTGCAAAAAAAAAAGATTTTGATAAATTCGTAACTTAATTAATTTTTAAGAGTTTGTTAGAACTTACTTCCGGTTCCACTGCAAGTGTTGGTATTAGGAGCAAGCCAGTCTAGTCTCTCGGGTGTTAAAAGCCTCCTATATCGTGCTGGCCAAAACGCTCTCCATGAAACACTGTCACATTTTTTGTAGTAGCAAACCAGTCCCCTTTTATTTCCACCTGACTAAGAAGCCTTCTGATTTTGAACGTGGCTGGCAAAAGGCTTTCTACCAGAAGCTGGACTCCAGGCTCTAGAAAGAAACTATTCTAATTAATTCCATGCAGCTGCATGTTGGCCAGCTCTTTCTTAAAACTATAACATATTAATATTGTTAAAGGGCTGAACCTCTATATAATATTTCCACTTTTTTAAATTCACTTGTAAATTGAAGCAATAGCTTAAAGAGATGAACTGGGCTCATTTTTTTATACTTTGACTTTTTCTACTTTATACTTTGACTTAATTATTATGTTTTAAAATAGATGCAAAACCATCATCTTCAGTGCCCAGTCTTCCTCAGGAGTAGTTCGATTCCCCACTCCTCCACTTGCACCTGCTGGATGACCTTGGGCAAGCCATAGCTCTGTCCCAGCTGTTCTCTCAAGGAGAGTTGTCTCAGAGCTCTCTCGGCCCCACCTGCCTCCCAGGGTGTCTGCTGTGGGGAGGGGAAGGGAAAGGAGTTTGTAAGCCGCTCTGAGACTCCCAGTGAAGGGCGGGGTATAAATCTAATCTCCTCCTCCTCCTCTGAAAAGAGCAAGAGTCCAGTAGACCTTTCTGAAGAAGTGAGCAGCGACTCACGAAAGCTCCTGCCCTGCCACAAATTTGGTTCGTCTTTCAGATGTCCCTGGGCTCTTGCTGTCTTCTGGGGCTACGGACAGACTGCCACGGCTGTCCATCTTGATCGGTCTGAAGAAGTGAGCGGTGGCTCAGGAAAGCTCCTCCCCTGCCATTCATTGTGTTCGCCTTGAAGGGGCTCCTGGCCTCTGGCTCTTTGCTCCCGATACAGACAGACTGACAGGGCTCCCCGTCTCGGTCTCTCTTCTTTTGAGACAGCTGGGGGGGTCTCAGGGAGCACCAGTCCCACGCCTTGAGAATTTCGGGTGGAGAAAGCTACCACTCCCCTTCATGGCTCTGGGTCTTTCTTGGCAAGCCCCCCTCCTCGGACAGGAGCCCCCCCTTGCTCCACCACCGGACCGGCCCCCGTCCTCCACCCCTTGATAGCTGGCCATTCTGCAGCCCCCCCCCCCGCTCCCCCCACGGCCAGGTACAGCGGCGACGCGCTTTCAGTGGCCCCTTTCAGACCCTCTGGGCGCCTTCCTCGACCTGGGGAGGGGGACGCCGGTCCAGCAGCCCCTTTCCACGCTGAGAGAGGAGCGGAGGGAGGCGGAGTGGAGGCGACCCCGCCTTCGCCTGCAGCTGGCGCGCAGGATCGCCAGGGGAGAGGTAAGCAGCCAGCCGCGTCGCCTCCGCCTCGCCTCCTCGGGGGACCGCCGGCGGGGAGCAGTTCCGCCCCCCTCCCTCCCTGGTTCCTCCCCCCCCCCTCCCCGCCGGTCGCCTCTGGGGCAGGCAGTGGGGCGGACGGAGCAGCAGGTGGATTAGCCGCTCCACTGCGCGATTGCACATTCGCGCCGCAGCCCGGAGGGGGGGGGCGGGAAAGGGGGGGGGGGCGCAAGCAGAGCGCGGGGTGTGTGTGTGTGGGGGTAGAGGGTTCCCCGCCTCCCAGAGAAGGAGGCTGAATATCCAAAAGGGCCCAGAAGAAAGATCTTGATGGCAGAGGAGGAAGGAGAAATAGAGGGACAGGGGCATTCCTGACCAGCCCCCCGCCTCCCCAGGTCTGGCTTTCCTTCTAAACACCCCCTTTTCCCCGCGCCCTACAGCGCGCCGCGCCGCCCGCCCGCCCCGCCGTGCCGTGGTGCTGAACGGACAGCTCCCGCTGGCCCCGCCTCGCCGCGATCCGCCGGCCCGCCTGCCATCCTCGAGGCAGCCGCCAGGGGCGCGGCGGAGCGCTCTACCTTTGCCGCCGCCAGCAGCCGCCGCCGCCGCCGCCCCCCAGCTCCGCCTATCCCGCCCCCCTCCACCCCTCCCCAGGCCGCCCCAGCCGTGACCATCGCGGGAGGAGGAGGAGGAGGAGGAGGAGGAGCCCGCGACGGAGCATCCATGGTGGCTGGCGGCGGGGAGCCCAGGCTAGGAGGACCCGCTGGATGTACCCCCCGAGGCAGCATGCGCCCCGCGGCATCCAGGCAGGAGGGACGGGCCAAGACAGGTACGGATGGACCCCCCACCCCCACCCCCCAGCCCCGCTCCAGCCGCCCCCTGGCCCTCTGCAGCGGCGGGGAGGGAGCCAAAGGGGAGGGGGAGGCTACTGGGGAGGGTCTCACGCCGCCAAGCGGTCGTCCTGGGGCTGGTGAATGGGGGGGGGGGGAGGAAAGGGGGGGTGGAGAGACAGAGGGATGCGGAGCCCTCCTGCAAAACACGCGGGAGCGGGGTTCGCGGGCGCGCGGGGGTGATGCAACAGCCCAGGGATGCGTTGTGCGGGGAGACAGGTTGTCGGAGAGGGAGTCGCCCCCCCTGGGAGTCGCTGGCGTTCAAGGGCGGTGCGAGGCAGTCGCGTGTGGGCTGGGAGGGGAGCCTTGCCCCCCCGATTGCTAGGTGGCATCAGTCGGGCGGAGAGGGCACCCGTGTGGGTGCCAAGCTTCTCCTGCCCCACCTTTGGAGAGCTTCGGATCGGATTCTGCTCCGCCCGGGCTCTCCGCGCATTGGGGGCGGGCAGGGGTTGCTAAAGACTGAGAAAGGGAAACCCGGGAGATCTCTTTGCTTAGTGCAACGTCGCCTGCTGGTAGCACTTGCCACAGTATTTTTGCACCTGGTGTTTTGGGCCCCTGTGTGACACAGAGTGTCGGACTGGAGGGGCCACTGGCCTGATCCGACACTGGCTTCTCTGATGTTCTTATACGGAGCAGAGGTCCATCAGTGGCTATGAGCCACAAGGTGTAGAGGGGACAGTCTGTCTGGGGCAAGTGATGCTCTGTATTCTTGGTGCTTGGGAGGGGGGCAACAGTGGGAGGGCTTCTAGTGTCCTGGCCCCACTGCTGGAACTCCTGAGGGCGCCTGGTGTTTTTGGCCCCTGTGTGACACAGAGTTTTGGACTGGATGGGCCACTGGCCTGATCCAACATTGGCTTCTCTTATGTTCTTACGTTAGTGGTAAAGGGTGCAGGACTTGAACTCGGCCCAGGGGATCCAGGATCTGGGGGGGGGGGGGGAGGTCTGATCACCTGGAATTATAGGGATCGGTTCCCCCAGAAGACATTGGGGAGGGGACGCTATGGCATCACATCCCTGCTGATATCCTTACTTCAGACTCTTCCCTCTCCAGGACCCACCCCCAAATCTCCAGGAATCTCCCAACCCAGAGCCGAGGACCCTAAATCTGGCCAGTATCTGGCAAAACTCAAGTCACGCCACTGGGTCTCAGCCGATTGCTTCAAAGGGGGCCAACACCAAAAGCCTCTTTATCCAGAAGCCCAGTTGAGTTCACTCCCAAGCAAGCGTACTCAAGTCTGTCCATTTGGTAACTAAGTGTTGCTGAACTCTGCCCGGCAACTATCAGCATGCTCTGTGTTGGATGACCCAGGCTAGCCCAGTCTCATTGGATCTCGGGAAAGCTAAGCAGGGTTGGCCCAGGTTAGTGACTTGGATGGGAGACCGCCAAGGAAGTCTGGGGCTGCCACGCAGAGGCAGGCAATGGCAAACCATTGGATTTAGTTATTTAGCTAAAAACCCTCCGCTCTCTTCCAGGAGCCAGCCCTGACCTGGATAGCCCAGGCTAGCCTGATTGCATCAGATCTCAGAAACGGATCAAGGCCAACCTTGGTTAAGAGACCGCTGCGGAAGCCCAGGGTCGTTATGCAGAGGCAGGCAACAGCAAAGCACCTCTCTTTGTTTGTCTGCCCTGACCTGGACGGCTTAGGCAAGCCCTGTCTCATCAGGTCTCAGAAGCTAAGCAGAGTCAGCCTGGGTTAGGAGCTGGATGGGAGACCATCAAGGAAGAAGAAGAGATTGGATTTATATCCCGCCCTTCACTCAGAGTCTCAGAGCGGCTTACAAACTCCTTTTCCCTTCCCCTCCTCACAACAGACACCCTGTGAGGTAGGTGGGGCTGAGAGAACTCTTTCCCAAGCTGTCCATGAGGGAACAGCTGGTACCGAGCTATGGCTTGCCCAAGGTCATCCAGCAGGTGCAAGTGGAGGAGTGGGGAATCAAACCCGGTTCTCCCAGATTAGAGTCCGTGCACTTCGCCACTACACCAGACTGGCTCTCCAGGGAAATCCAGGGTTGCCACGCAGAGGCAGGCAACGGCAGACCACCTCGATTAATCTCTTGCCTCGACTTTGCTGGCCTAGGCTAGCCCAGTTGCCTCAGATCTTGGAAGCTAAGCAGAGGCATAAGAACATAAGAGAAGCCGATGCTGGATCAGGCCAGCGGCCCCTCCAGTCCAACACTCTGCGTCACACAGTGGCCAAAAACACCGAGTGCCCTCAGGAGGTCCAGCAGTGGGGCCAGGACACTAGAAGCCCTCCCACTGTTGCCCCCCCCCCCAAGCACCAAGAAGACAGAGCATCCCTTGCCCCAGACCGAGAGTTCTTATCTATTGTTGTTCAGTCGCACAGTCGAGTCCGACTCTTTGCGACCCCACGGACCACCTCACGCCAGGCCCTCCTGTCTTCCGTCGTGTTCCAGAGTTTGCTTGATTTCATGTCCATTGCATTGATGACACTGTCTAACCATCTCATCCTTTGCCAACCCCTTCTTCTTTGAGCATCAATCTTTCCCAGCATCAGGGTCTTCTCCCGCGAGTGCTCCCTTCTCATTGGGTGGCCAAAGTATTTGAGCTTCAGCTTCAGGATCTGGCCTTCCAGGGAACAGTCAGGGTTGATTTCTTTAAGGATTGCCTGATTTGATCTCCTTGCAGTCCATCTATAGTCACTGATGGATCTCCACTTATCCAATTTCCTCTTGGAGCTGTCCATGCTTGTAACCGCCACCACCTCCTGTGGCAGTGAATCCCGTGTGTTCATCACTCTTTGGGTGAAGAAGGACTTCCTTTCATCCATTCTAACCCTGTTCTCCGTTCTAGCTCTGGTTAGTACTTGGATGGTAGACCGCCAAGGAAGTCCAGGGTTGCTGCGCAGAGGCAGGCAAGGGCAAACCGCCTCTGTTCATCTCTTACTTTGAAAACCCTACAGGGTAGCCGTAAGTCAGCTGCTACTTGAAAATACTTTCCACCACCTATTCTAGAGCTCCAGCCTGGATGGCCCCCAAACCTGGATCATCAGATCTTGGAAGCTGAGCAGGGCTGGCCATGGTTAGTACCTGGGTGGGAGACCACCAAGGAAGTCGTGGGTCGGTATGCAGAGGCAGGCAATGGCAAACCAACTCTGTTCTTCTCTTGCCTTGAAAACCCTCTGGGGTTCCTTAAGTGGGCTGCAGCTTGATGGCCCTTTCCACACCCAGTATTGGCCGGTCTATTTGATCAAGAGACCAGCCATATTGCAGGGGCTAGCCTAGCTCCCCCTCCCTTTATTTGTAGCACCCATAGCTGAGTTCTGCAATACACCCAGCCAGGTAGTCTTCATACAACCTCCTTAGACCAGTCTTAGAAACATAGTATCATAGAGTTGGAAGGGACTTCCAGGGTCATCTAGTCCAACCCCCGCATAATGCAGGAAGTTCACAAATACCCCCCCCACACACACACACACAGTGACCGCTGCTCCGTGCCCAGAAGATGACAAAAAAACCCTCCAGGAACTCCAGCCAAACTGGCCTGGAGAAAAATGGCTTCCTGACCCCAAAGTGGCGATCGGCATTTCCCTGGCTGTGTAAGAAAGGGCCACGAGAACTAAGCACTGAGGCAACCCTTCCTGCCCTCCCTCTCCTGATCTGCCCTCAAGTTCACAGAATCAGCAGTGCTGTCAGATGGCCATCGAGCCTTTGCTTAAAAACCTCCAAAGAAGGAGAGCCCACCACCAGCTGGTTTGGTGTAGTCGTTAAGGAGCGCGGACTCTAATCTGGGAGAACTGGGTTTGATTCCCTACTCCTCCACGTGCAGCTGCTGGTGTGACCTTGGGTCAGTCACAAGTTCTCCGAGCTGTTATCTCAAGGGCAGTCCTCGAGAGCGCTCTCTCAGTCCCACCTACCTCCCAGGGTGTCTGTTGTGGGGAGGGGAAGGGGAAGGAGATGGTAAGCCGCTCTGAGACTACTTCGGGTAGTGAAAGGCAGGGTATAAATCCAATCTCTTCTCTTCTTCTTGGATGAGAGCCAGTCTGGTGTAGTGGTCAGAAGCACAGACTCTAATCTGGGAGAACCAGCTTTGATTCCCCACTTCTCCACATGCAGCTGCTGGAGTGACCCTGGGTCAGTCACAAGTTCTCTCAGAACTGTCCTCTCATGAGCAGTCCTCGAAAGAAGTCTCTCAGCCCCGCCTACCTCTCAGGGTGTCTGCTGTGGGGAGGGGAAGGGAAAGGAGATGGTAAGCTGCTCTGAGACGCCAAGTGAAAGGCAGAGTATAAATCCAATCTCTTCTTCTTCACCTCCCGAGGAAGCCTGTTCTGCTGAGGAACCACTGAGGAGATGTATATTAGTCAGCCTGTGGGACACAGCCTGCGCACACAAGAATGGCTTTCTCCCACCCCTCCCTGTCTGATGACCTTTACATTGCAGCACCCTTTGCAAGAGGTGTTTATGCAGCTGCTTTCTTCAAAACATTTTATTTTAACCCCTCCCCCCCCCCAAGGATCTGGCGCCAGGCAGAGGCTCTGCCCTGCTGGCAGACCGGAGAAAGAGGCAAGCAGGAGTCATGGAATCCTCACCATAGTTCAGACAGGTGGTGCGGGGTTCCTGGGGGCAGAGCTCGGCCCTTCCAGCCAGGGTCAGTGGCCACAGGAAAACCTTTGTTCTCAGGCCTGCAAAAATCACCATGATTGCTCTCTTTGAGTATTTGAAGGGCCCTTACTTAGAGGAGGGCAGGGAGCTGTTCCTGTTGGCAGCAGAGAAGAGGACTCGCAAGAATGGGTTTAAATGAAGAGTGGTGAGGGACCAGCTGGATATTAGGAAAAACTTTTCTACAGTCAGAGTTGTGCAACAGTGGAATCAGCTGCCCGGGGAGGTGGTGAGCTCCCCCTCCCTGGCAGTCTTCAAGCAGCGGCTGGACAAACCCTTGTCAGAGATGCTCTAGGCAAGGGGTCTCAAACATGTGACCCGGGGGCCAGATCGGGCCCCCAGAGGGCTTCTATCAGGCCCACCCTGGAACTGGCCATCTCCTGCTTCCAGTTCCGTTGCTGCTGCTGCATCATCGCTTGCTTCGCCAGACTCTCTCAATCGCTCAGCCATTTCATGTTTCCCCCTGGGTCCTAGACTCAGAACTCTGAGCATGGGATTTCTGTGGTGAAGGTCAATAAATCAAAAGTAGGTTTGGAGCTTCCAGAGACATACCTGAACAGCACCCTCAGGATTGCAACAGCGCAGACATTTTGATGCAATAATTCAGAGGAAGGGGTGTCAGTTATCAGATATGGTTAAATAAACAAAATATCGCAAGAGGGCTGATGTTTCAAGCCTGCTTTTATTTTAAGTAAAAAAAATAATCTTTGTGTCCTTTATAAAGTTTATATCTCTGCTACCTGGCATGACATGTTATGACACACGTGGTCCGGCCCAACAAGGCCTCATTTACGTCAGTTCCGGACCTCGTAGCAAATGAGATCCACACCCCTGCTCTAGGCTGATCCTGTATTGAGCAGGGGGTTGGACTAGATGGCTTGTAGGGCCCAGCTCTGCGATTCTATGATCACCTGCTATCTAACTTTCTTTTTACCTGGACCTTCTGCACGTCAAGCAGGTGGAGGTCTTCCGTATCATCCGATGTGGAGGTCTTTCACGTCACCTGAGCATTTTAACTGGAGATGCCAGGGATTGAACCCGGGACCACTGAGCCACAGCCCCTCCTCCCCATTATCATCTGATTTTGCCGGCATCCTCTGTGAAATACATGCAGGGAAAATAATTTGATTGTGGTCCTAATGTTAGGTTACCGCACATGGGGAATGCAAAAGGCAGCACAAGGCTAGACAGATCCGGTAGGTAGGTACCTAGAGAGATTCATGGTCTATCAGTGGCTACTAGCCATGGTGACTAAAGGGAACCTCCACATTCAGAGGCAGTCAACCTCTGAATCCCAGTGCCAGGAGGCAACATCAGGGATAAGCCTCAGCCTCTGAGCCCTGTTGTTGGCCCTCCAGACGAACTGGTTGGCCACTGTGTGAGACAGGAGGCTGGACTAGATGGACCACTGGGCTGATCCAGCATGTTCTTATGAAGGCCTCGGCCTCTCTGCCCTGTTGTTGGCCCTCCAGAGGAACTGGTTGGCCACTGTGTGAGACAGGAGGCTGGACTAGATGGACCCTCACTGGTCTGATTCAGCAGGGCTCTTCTGATGTTCTTATGAAGGCCTCGGCTTCTCTGCCCTGTTGTGGTCCATGCAGAGGAACTGGTTGGCCACTGTATGAGACAGGAGGCTGGACTAGATGGACCCTCACTGGTCTGATCCAGCATGTTCTTATGTTCTTATGAAGGCCTCGGCTTCCGTGCCCTGTTCTTGGCCCTCCAGAGGAACTGGCTGGCCCCTGTGTGAGACGGGATGCTGGACTAGATGGACCCTCACTGGTCTGACCCAGCAGGGCTCTTCTCAGGTTCTTCTCAGGGGAAGGCCTCGGCCTCTCTGCCCTGTTGTTGTCCCTCCAGAGGAACTGGTTGGCCACTGTGTGAGACAGGAGGCTGGACTAGATGGACCACTGAAGTGATCCAGCAGGGGTCTTCTGATGTTCTTACATTGTTAGCTAGGTTTGTTTTTCATTCACTCCGTGACTCTTTGCTGATTTGTCCCCAGCAGATGAAGTGCTAACAGGAATGATCCAGGGGACCGTATCGCAATGGCATCCTCGCACTCCCTGGAACTGACCGTCTTGGGGAATGGATCGGGGCCCAGCCGGAGAGCCCCACAAGGGGGACCTTCAGCACCATGGAGAGCTCCCATTGCGGGCATTGAGAATATCTCCTACGAGGGGGAGGAGGAGGAGGAAGAAGAGGAAGCAGAAACGTCCTTCCCTAATGGCCGAGGTGCCGCTGGCAGTCCCCGGGAACCTCCAGCGGCCCCCAGAGGAGACCTTTCCCCCAGATCAGAGGATGGCCACCTGTCAGACGCGGCTGGGAATTCCGTGGACTATGGCTTCGTTTCGGCTCTGGTCTTCTTAGTGGGTGGGATTCTGCTGGTGATCATCGCTTACAGCATCCCGCGGGAGGCGAGGGTCGACCCGGACACCGTGTCTGCCCGGGAGATGGAGCGGCTGGAGATGTATTACGCCCACCTGGGCTCCCAGTTGGACAAGTGTATCATTGCTGGCTTGGGCTTCTTGACCTTGGGGGGTATGCTGCTGTCTATACTCCTGATGGTCTCCATCTATAAAGGGGAGCTCTATCGGAGAAGGACTTTCCCCGCTTCCAGGGGCCCCAGGAAGACCTACGGATCTATAAACCTGAGGATGAGGCAGCTGAACGGAGAAGGGGGGCAAACGTTGGTGGAGAACGAGGTCGTTCAGGTGACGGAAGCGGCACCCGTCAACCAGAATTGCTGATGTCCCGACCCTAGAGAACGCTTTTGGGGTTGAATTTTTAAAAAAAGGTTCAATGTAACACATTTAACAATAACTTTGTACCTCAAAGAGGATCAGGAAAAAAACAAGCTGACCAACAAACTGGGATTTCACCTCTTGCCAAGAAAGACACGCTCTTTCGAAGTACAACCTCAGGCATAAATTCAGATTTGCCGCCTTGGCCAGCGTTCAGAGGAAATCCCTTTCTGCTCCATGGGTGCTGTCCAAAAGGACCCAGACTAGATTTCAAAGAAAAATTCTGAGTTCTGGAAAGTTTTTCATGCCAGCTGCAGTTATGGGATAGCCCCCCATCTCCCCAATGCTGCCCTTTCACTGTTGTACAACCAAATAGCCTAGGCCGATAAAACACAGCCAAAGCGATACGTTGGAGATCCTCTAAGGAGGATGGTCCTGTACAGTGAGAGGCCTGTCCTTGGGAGGTAAGTCACTATGTTTTTCTGTAGCAATAGTTCAACGTATCAGACACGGAAGGCTGACTCGCAGCCGACGCCCCTCCCAGCAAAAGGCCAGCAGACATCCAAACGCGGTCCGGTTTTGTCTGCGTTTCCTGAGACTCGAGATTCTATCGCCTTCTTCACGACGTCTGCCTTTTTAAACACGTCCTGGAAGCAAAGCCAGGGTGGAAGAACCCAGAGATGGACTCACAGACTTGGCCGTTGCGCCAGCACACCTTGATCCACCCACCGCACATACGACACACACGGATTCACTGAAACGAGAAAGCCCCCTTGCAGAATGTTTATTGCTCCATGAAGAAACGCATCAGAATTTCAGCCATTTCAGACACTCTCCAGCACCCAGGTTTCTTCGGCTATTCAGCGCCTCGTTCCCACTCGGCCTTCTGCCTTCGACGTCAAATCTATTTGCTGCAATTAGGAGATAAAATTACCTCTGGGGCCCCGCGCATGAAACATTAATGAAGGCCAGCGTGCAGCCGGTAGAGAAGGAAGTCTGTCAGCAGGAAGTATAAAAATGGAAATAATTCAGACACCACGCTAGAGGTGACCTCTGCGAGGGATGAATGCCGGTAAAAAGCAAATGCGCTGCTCTCGAGCCTCATTTGTGTGGCTGCGTCCCGGGAAAGAAACGACACATATTGTGCAGTATCCGAGATTGCAATGAACCAAAGGGAAGGATGGGTCAACTTGTGCATACGCTCATTCCAGATTGATTGGCCTGGAAATCTTGATATATTGGAGGAGGTTTTTCTTGGGGGAGGGTGCTATAATTGGGGGTGGGGGGGAGACCGTGATTGAAACACAATTTGAAAAACGCCAGAAAAGTCATTTATCGTTAGCCCGGTGGTTTATCTGACCTAGAGCTTGGTCAACACGCCCAGCAAAAGGAGGCGGCAGGGTGAACTGTTCCATTTCAGACTGGGAGATAACAATGGTTGAGCACCTCTCCATAGTCAAAAAAGAAAGAAAAAGTCCCTGCAAATGGAAAACTAGCACCTCAAGGTGCCAGCCCAACTTTCTTTGTGCTAGATTTCAGCTTGCCAAGGGTTGTTTTTTTTTAATCCTGGAAGATTTTTAAAATGTGATTTCCTGCCAGCAGGCTAATCTGGTTCTCCCTATGTCATCTCCCAGTCCCTCGTTGATCCTTCTAATATTTTATTGAGATTACATTCTTTCCAACAACATATACGTAATTTCTCTCCATGTCCCTCCAAGATGAACTTTAAGAATCAAAATTGGAGGCTCTACATGTGGCTATAAGGGGGTAAATTGTGAACAGTCGGGTTTAAAAGACCTTGAAATGCAAGAGCTCTAGTTTGGGACCAATGCTCCCTCTAAGCTGTGGAGTCTTGTGAGCAAAAACTCCTACTTTGTGAGCTACTGGCATTAAAGTTGTGTGCGAGCGATTTGGCTGCTGCATCAATTAGTTTGCTCTGGAGCCCACCTTCCCGAGCAGAGACAAAAATGTGTGTGAGCTGGAGGCTAAAAAACTGTGAGCTAGCTCATGCTAACTCAGCTTAGAGGGAACGCCGTTCGGGACATTTCTTTGCAAAATTCAAAATATATTCCAGATAACAACAGCACCTATAATTGATGATAAAAACACAGTCTACTTGGTTGTGCCAAGCAATTGATTACCTGGAGTGTCTGAGAAGGGAGTTGTCACTGTTGAAGCCCTGGTTAATCCAATTAAACACACCGATACATCCCGAATTTCGCAGTTTCGTACTGGAATCTCCCTCCGCTGTTGAACAGTGCTGGCAAAATTCCTTTTGCTTTTGTCGCAGCATATCAACACACACAATCTGAGGTTAGAAGAATGGAGTTCATATTGTAGGTAGGCAGAATTCATGTTTCTAAATGCGCTGCGCCAATGCTCCCTCTAAGCTGGGGAGTCCTATGAGCAAAAAGCCTACTTTGTGAGCTACTGGGCACTGAAGTTGTGAGCTGGCGATTTGGCTGTTGCATGAATTAGTTTGCTCGGGAGCCCTCCTTCCTGAGCGAAGACAACAATGTAAGAGCCGGAGGCTAAAAAACTGTGAGCTAGCTCACCCTAACTCAGCTTAGAGGGAGCACTGTAAACTGGGACATCTCTTTGCAAAATTCAAAATATACTCCAGATAAGAACAACACCTGCAAGCAACTGAATTCCTGGAGCGCCCGAGAAAGGCATTGTCACTGTTGAAGCTCTGGTTAATCCAATTAAACACACTGATACAGCCCGAATTTCGCAGTTTCGTACTGGAATCTCCCTTCTTTGTACAACAGCCCTGGCAAAGTTCCTTTGCTATTGTGGCAGCGTATTAACACATGTGATTTGAGGTTAGGAGAATGGGGCCAGTTTGGTGTAGGGGTTAAGAGCGGGAACTTAAATCTGGGAGAACTGGGTTTGATTCCCCACTCCTCCACTTGCAGCTGCTGGATGACCGTGGGCAAGCCATAGCTCTGGCACAGCTGTTCTCTCAAGAGCAGTCCTCGAAAGAGCTCTCTCGGCCCCACCTACCTCACAGGGTGTCTGTTGTGGGGAGGGGAAGGGAAAGGACTTTGTAAGCCGCTCTGAGACTCCAACTGAGTGAAGGGCGGGGTATAAATCCAATCTCTTCTTCTTCTTCTTCTTCTTCATATTTCAGGTAGGCAGAATTCATGTTTCTGAATGCACTGCAACTACTTTTGTAATCAAGAGGTATTTGGGTCAGTCCAGGGATTTTGAGCCTGTGGGCACCTTTGGAATTCTGATATAGCATGGCGGGCGCAGCCACAAAACGGCGGCCACACAATGGCCGCTACAGGAGGCGGAGCCAGCCACGAAACGCCTGCCGCAGCTGACCTTTGCCGCACAGCCAAGACCCTTGTGCGGCAGTTGCCACTGCTGCCGACGCCAAGATCTGCACAGCCAATCAACTCTCCACTAGTTAAACAGAAGCCACGCTGGGCAGAAGCTCCGCCCTCGGTTAGCCTGTGGCATCAGAATCCAAACAGGACCCCGTGGCACTGTGCCGTCGGATGGAATTTTCATCCCAGCAAAAGCTTTTGTGTTAATTTCTTCCAGTGCGCGAATTCCACTTCCTGGAATTCACCCTGATGTGGGATATTTAAGACATGCAAAGATTTCTACCAAGTGCAGATCTCCTTTCCAAAATGCCACAGAATCCCAGAAGGAATAACCCATTTTCATGGCCCCAGACATAAGAAAATCAGAGAAGCCAGTGTTGGATTAGACCAGTGGCCCATCCAGTCGAACACGCGGGGTCACACAGTGGCCAAAAACACCAGGGGCCCTCAGGAGGTCCAGCAGTGGGGCCAGGACACTAGAAGACCTCCCACTGTTGCCCCCCCAAGCACCAAGAATACAGAGCATCACTGCCCCAGACATAAGAACATAAGAGAAGCCAATGTTGGATCAGGCCAATGGCCCTTCCAGTCCAACACTCTGTGTCACGCAGTGGCCAAAAACACCAGGTGCCCTCAGGAGGTCCAGCAGTGGGGCCAGGACACTAGAAGCCCTCCCACTGGAGCCCCCCAAGCACCAAGAATACAGAGCATCACTTACCCCAGACCGAGAGTCCCTATCTATACCTTGTGGCTCATAGCCACTGATGAACCTCCGCTCCATCTCTCAGTTGCTGCAAGTGAGTGCATTGGCAAAGAGATGCCTTCCCCATTCATCTTAACAGAGTTATTGGGATTCTGATAGCACGTTAATTCGACCGGGGCCGGTTTAGACTCCCGGACATGTCTGAGGCTCAGCCGAGAGTGAGAATGGTGTAGCCAGCAGTTAGAGTGTGGGGGCTAGGATCTGGGAGAACCAGGTTTGACTCCCCACTTCTGCTATGGAAACTCGCCGGGGGACCTTGGGCCAGTCACACGCTCTCACCTCCCTCACACAGCTGTTGCCAGGGTGAAATGGAGGAGAATGATGTAAGCTACTTTGAGACCCTAACTGGGGAGAAAGATAAGGTAAAGGTAAAGGCTTTCCTTGCTCGAAAGCCCGTTGAATATGACTCTAGGGATGTGGTGCTCATCGCTGTTTCCAAGCCAAAGAGCCAGCACTGTCCGAAGACGTATCCATGGTCATGTGGCCAGCATGACTAGACGCCGAGGCGCACGGAACACTGTTACCTTCCCGCCAAAGCGGTACCTGTTTATCTACTTGCAATTTCTTGCTTTCAAACTGCTAGGTTGGCAGGAGCTGGGGCCAGAGACGGGAGCTCACTCCGTCACGCGGCACTCGGGGCTCGAGCTACCAACCTTCCGGTCTGCAGCTCAGCGTCTTTAGCCACTTGAGCCACTGCAGCCCTTGGGAGAAAGGCAGGGTATAAAACAAAGCGAATAAAGCCAACAGTGAAACTGTTGTACTGGCCAGGAGGACTGAGCTGGCTGCAGGCAGAATGCCACATCAGAGCAGTGGATATGCCCGGATTCCAGGACTGCCACTTGCAAGCCCAGGGACTTAGTTTGTGCAGGGGGAGAAAGAACGTAGCGTCCTGAGAACCAGTTTGGTGTAGGGATGAGGAGCGCGGACTCTAATCTGGGAGAACCGGGTTTGACTCCCCACGCCTCCACATGCAGCCAACTGGGTGACCTTGGGTCAGTCACAAGCTCTCTCAGAGCTGTCCTCTCGAGAGCAGTTCTCCAAAGAGCTCTCTCAACCCCTGTAGATAAGGATGCGGGGAAAGCAGACACAGGGCTTTTCCGCATTGCCGTTTAACTTACAAGTAAGTTCCTGTTTCTTTGGGTCCCATCCCCCCCCCCATTCTGCACTTGTTTTGCTCCCTCCATATCACACAGGTTTATGTCTACGGTAGCTCCCTGTGGATTTAAACTGCAGGTTTTATGCCGAACATATATCGGTGTGTTATTGAATTGACCACTAGAGGGAGCAAAACATGTCTGGAACCCCCCCCCCCCCAAAGAAATGGGAACTTAACAGGGAGAAAAACAGGAATGCAGGAAAGCCGGGGGCCCCCACTTCATACCCACTTTACACTGTGCATTTCATCACTCTGGCTTAGACTTGTCAACCTCCAGGTGAGCCCTGGAGTTCTTCAGAAATTAGCTACTGATTCCCAGACGACACAGTCCCCCTGGAGGAAACAGCAGCTCTGGAGGGCGGATTCGAATGCCAAGTCTTCTCCGCCGAGGTCCCTCCCTTCCTCAAACTCCACCCTCCCCAGTCTTCACCCACAAATCGCCAGAAATCTCCCAACCTGGAGTTGGCAAGCCTGCTCAGAATCTTATGATTAGAACAGACTGCCATCGACACACGCCTGCTTGCTGTTCTCATGTGCAGTTTGTCTGTCGTGATTTGAATCTTGGTTGTGTCTTGTTGCCAGCTCTGGGTTGGGAAATACCTGGAGACTTTGGGGGCGGATCCGGGAGAGGGCGGGGTTTGGGGAGGGGGAGGGGCCTCAGCGTGGCAGCGCCCCAGAGTCCGCCCTTCGAAGCTGCCATTTTGTGTGTCAGCAGGAGACCAGTCGTGAAAGCAGGAGATCTCCAGGCCCCACCAGAAGGCTGGCTACCCCATGGCTGTGGGGCCCAAGGCTGTAATCAGAGACGCTTGAAAAGAATGCCCACCTCTTGGCACATCCGATCGGCAGCTTTCCAAAGGGCAATGAGAGAGAGACAGAGAGAAAGAGAGAAGACACGCACCAACCTGCGAAGCGAACATCAATTGCTTTCACTTTCAATAAAATGAAATGCCTTTTAAAGGTGCGCAGGCTGTTAAAAGAAATTAGATCTGCCGAGGGCCCTGGTCGATGGGCGCCTGAGATGCTCTTGACTTTGTAGCGGAACGGCAGGCTCTTCAGAGCGAGAGTTTAATGGGATCTGCTTGGAGATGCTCCGTGGCCGTCTCGCTGTGTTAGCCCTTCAGGAGGGCTTGAAGACTGAAAACAGATCCGCCAGTATCAGAAAGCCCCCGTATAAATCGATGGTGCGACCTCATTTGGCGTACTGTGGACAGGTCTGGTCGCCACACCTCAAAAAAGATATCATAGCACTGGGAAACGTGCAGAAAAAGGCCAACCAGAATGATCACAGGGTTGGAACACTTTCCCTATGAAGGAAGGTTGAGGCGCTTGGGGCTCTTTAGCTTGGAGAGACGACGGCTGAGGGGGGACATGATCGAGGTTTACAAGATGATGCGTGGGATACAGCGGGTAGAGAAAGAAGTCCTTTTCTCCCTTTCTTACAATACAAGAACGCGTGGGCACTCCATGAAATTGCTGAGCAGTCGGGTTAGAACAGATAAAAGGAAGTCCTTCTTCACCCAAAGAGTGATGAACACGTGGAATTCACTGCCAAAGGAGGTGATGGCGGCTACAAGAATGTATGGTTTCAAGAGGGAATTAGATAGAACATCTGGAGCAGAGGTCTATCAGTGGCTGTTAGCCACAAGGTATAGACAGGAACTCTCAGTCTGGGGCAAGTGATGCTCTGTCTTCTTGGTGCTTGAAAGGGGGGAGGGGGGAAGAGGGCAACAGTGGGAGGGCTTCGAGTGTCCTGGCCCCACTGCTGGACCTCCTGAGGGCACCTGGCGTTTTTGGCTCCACTGTGTGACACAGAGTGTTGGACTGGAGGGGCCACTAAATCGGCTTCTCTGATGTTCTTATTGTGCAGAAGGGAGGGTCTGCCCTGGGTCTGACACTGAAACGTGTAGCCCTAGTGCAAACAGAATTAGGAATAAATTCCTGGATGTTGCCTTTTTTATCATGGATTTAGTTATTTAGCTAAAAACCCTCCGCTCTCTTCCAGGAGCCAGCCCTGACCTGGATAGCCCAGGCTAGCCTGATTGCATCAGATCTCAGAAACGGATCAAGGCCAGCCTTGGTTAAGAGACCGCTGTGGAAGCCCAGGGTCGTTATGCAGAGGCAGGCAACAGCAAAGCACCTCTCTTTGTTTGTCTGCCCTGACCTGGACGGCTTAGGCAAGCCCTGTCTCATCAGGTCTCAGAAGCTAAGCAGGGTCAGCCTGGGTTAGGAGCTGGATGGGAGACCATCAAGGAAGAAGAAGAGATTGGATTTATATCCCGCCCTTCACTCAGAGTCTCAGAGCGGCTTACAAACTCCTTTTCCCTTCCCCTCCTCACAACAGACACCCTGTGAGGTAGGTGGGGCTGAGAGAACTCTTTCCCAAGCTGTCCATGAGGGAACAGCTGGTACAGAGCTATGGCTTGCCCAAGGTCATCCAGCAGGTGCAAGTGGAGGAGTGGGGAATCAAACCCGGTTCTCCCAGATTAGAGTCTGTGCACTTCGCCACTACACCAGACTGGCTCTCCAGGGAAATCCAGGGTTGCCACGCAGAGGCAGGCAACGGCAGACCACTTCTTTTCGTCTGCCCTGACCTGGATGGCCCAGGCTAGCCTGATCTCATCAGCTCTTGGAAGCTCGGCGCGATGGGCCCTGGTTACTCCTTGGGTGGGAGACCACCGAGGAAATGATAGCTGTGCCAGGATTGCTGCGCAGAGGCAGGCAAATGGCAGACTACCTCTGTTTCATGTCCTGACCTGGTTGGCCCAGGCGAGAACGTTTTCATCCGATCTCGGAAGCTGAGCAGGGTCGGCCCTGGTCAGTACTTGGAGGGGGGACCGCCAAGGAAGTCCAGGGTTGCTATGCAGAGGCAGGCAGTGGCAAACCACCTCTGTTCATCTGCCCTGACCTAGATGGCCCAGGCTTGGCCAATGTTATGTAGAGCTTGGAAGATAAGCGGGGTCCACCCTGGTTAGTCCTTGGACGGGAGACCGCCAAGGAAGTCCAGGGTTGCTATGCAGAGGCAGGCCATGGCAAACCACCTCTGTTCAACTGCCCTGACCTAGATGGCCCAGGCTTGGCCAATGTTATGTAGAGCTTGGAAGATAAGCAGGGTCCACCCTGGTTAGTCCTTGGACGGGAGACCGCCAAGGAAGTCCAGGGTTGCTATGCAGAGGCAGGCAGTGGCAAACCACCTCTGTTCATCTGCCCTGACCTAGATGGCCCAGGCTTGGCCAATGTTATGTAGAGCTTGGAAGATAAGCAGGGTCCACCCTGGTTAGTCCTTGGACGGGAGACCGCCAAGGAAGTCCAGGGTTGCTATGCAGAGGCAGGCAGTGGCCAAACCACCTCTGTTCATCTGCCCTGACCTAGATGGCCGAGGCTAGCCCGATCTCATAAGCTACGCAGGGTGAGCTCTGGTTGGGACTTGGATGAGAGGTCACCAAGGAAGTCCAGGGTCGTTAGGCAATGGCCAAGCACCTCTGTTCGTCTCACTCGCCTGGGAAACCTTGCAGGGTTGCCATGAGTCGGCTGCAACTAGACAGTACGTTTCTCCACCGCCCCCTTCCAGGAAAACCGCCCAAGGCGGAATAAAATAACAAAAACATTAAAAGATACCAAAGCCCGGCGTTAAAAACCCAACCAGAGTCAAACCTTAGGGCATAAAACACAGGTCACGGAGCAGCTTAGAACAAGAGTCTCCTGACGGAAAACACACCCAGACAGAACCAGTGCGGTATAGTGGTTAAAATACTGGACTAGTGGGGCGTAGTGGTTCAGAGTGACGGACTCTAATCTGGAGAACCGGGTGTGATCCTGCAGTCCTCCATACGAAGCCAGCCGGGGGACCTCGGGTCAGTCACGACTCTGAGTGCTCTCCGCTCAGAAAAGTCTAGCTCCCCGTCTAGTGGCGCGTAACGCTAAAAAAGCTAGAACTTCAAGCTGCCAGACAATCCTGGGATCTCCTGGCTATACGACAGCCAATGACATACGCTAATTATTACTGCCGGACTAAGATCTGGGAGACCCCCGTTCCAATCCTGCCCCCCCCCGCCATGGAAGCCCTGCTGGGTGACCTGGGGCCAATCACAGGCTCTCAGCCTAGCTGAGCTCGCACGGTTGTCATGAGGATAAAATGGAGTTATGTCAGCAGCGTTGGGGCGAAAGGTGGGATGGTGAACTGTGGCAAGGCCACACGGGCAGCCCCAAAATACTACTACTAGTAGTACGGGGAGGGCAGGGTGCAAATTTGAATAAATAAATCAGGGGTCATTTCGTAGAAAAAGAGGTGCAGGAGCTCATTAGCATAACTCATTTGCATAACATTTGCGTATGCCACCCCCCCCCCCCCCCTAACATACCGGAAGTGTGTCAGAAGGCCACACCCACCCCTCAGGCTCCACTCCACAGGTGAGTGAAACTGACCTGCTCTTCCTCCATTCCCTTCCCCATCCAATACTTGGTGCAATAAAAATAAGCGTCAAGAACACACCCTCATTCTCTTCCTGCTCCCTTGTAACCACCAGGTTTCAAGTAGACTTGAGAGACCCAGGACATGTGCACCACCCATCCCTTCCCCTTCCCCTCCCCACAACAAGACACCCTGTGAGGTAGGTGGGGCTGAGAGAGGTCTTTTGAGAACTGCTCATGAGAGAACAGCTCTGAGAGAACTTGGGACTGGCCCAAGGTCACACCAGCAGCTGCATGTGGAGGAGTGGGGAATCAAACCCGGTTCTCCCAGATTAGAGTCCAACTCCTGACCACGACACCAAACTGATGGGGTGGAAGCTGCTGAAGGGTTGGTGAAATTTCTCCAGTACTTATGTGCCATGTGCCCAGATAAAAAATGGTCTACTTAGAAAATTTATATGCCACCTTGAGCAAGTCTCTGGAAAAGCAGCACACAGTCATAAAAGGAACAATGATAAAATTATCACTATTAAAACAAAACATTAAAAACAACAAAGACCCTAGCAGGGCTTTCCCCGGGGCGCTGCGCCTCTGCACCGCTCAGGGAAGCCGAGGAGGGGGTGGGGCTTGGTCATGTGCCCACCCCCTGGGCGCCTCACTCCTGGAGCTGCGCTCCTGTGCGCTCCCGCTCCAACAGACCCCTGGTTACCATATTTTGAAAAGCAAAAAAGGGGACCTATTTCCCGAGTGACTACTTCAAACAAGTGATTGCTATGACAAATCTCATTTTAAATACCCCTACTGTTTAAGTCAGGGGTGTTGAACTCATTTGTTATGAGGGCCGGATCTGACATAAATGGGCCCGGCCACGTGTCATAAAATGCAATGCCAGGTAGTGAAGATATAAACTTTATAAAGGACACACACACAAAGATTTTTTTTTTACTGTATCTAATAGCCAAGCCGCTCCCTACGTGTGGGTATCTAAATCCGCACATTGGGGGCATCTAGGGAGCAGAGAGATTTTCCTGCACGCTTGGGGGACTCCCCAGGTGTGCAGAAAAATCCGAAAAGTATCGCGGGTCCCCACTTCTTGTGAGTAAATATCTTGACTTGATGCTTCCTCCTCTCTTAACGAGATCCGAATGCAGTTTTAGGCCGCACCCCCTGGACAGTCCCCGTGAGCCCCTGTGAAATGGGAGGGGTGTGTGTGTGCGTGGAACATTCCTTCGGGCTAGTTCAGAGGGAAACCAGTTCAACAGGAAAAGAGGCCGTGCCGGTTCTTTTGAAAAGAAGCTTTTAATGAATTAACCAGCCTTGTGTATTCGCTGCTTGGAGAGATCGAGCAGGCACACGCGCTTCCCGGTCGTTACGTTTCAGCCCAAGGGAGGAATGCCAATCGCACCTGCGTATATTTGAAAGCCCGCTTTCCCCACCTCTGGGATTCGCGAAGGGGGCATGGGGGAGATCCTCGGATCAGTGGTGCTCCCAGTGCTGATGTGTGTGTGTGGGGGGTGTCCACGCCTTTGCAGTATCGCTAACGCCCCCAATCCAGCGCCTCTGGCTGATCCACAGAACCCTAGCCCTCTCTTCCGCCAAGCTCCTCTAGCAAACGCGACTGTACGATGCTGTTCCCCGTTGCCACCTCCGGCCGCAACTGGTCTCCGAAGTTTCCCCGAGGGCCAGAGAGGCCGGGCGTCGGCATGAGCGACGGCATTCGTCGGAGCAGCCGCCCCCCTGGGAGAACGCATCAAAAGCGATCCCACGACACAAATATTTGGTCGTCTTGAGATAGCGACCAGCCGGGCAGGGAAACAAAAATCCCAAACGGACCTGCCTCGCCCTAGGAGAGGGGGTGCAACTAGGAGATCTGTTTCTTTGCAATGCGCCTGTTTCTCTATTAGCAGCCCTGCACCCAGAAACCTAGCAAAGGAAGCGTTTCCAACCCGAAAATCTCCCCCTGCTCGATTTCTGCATGGCGGGGATGTCGTTAACAACGCGCGAGGGCGGAGGCAGCGAGAAAGGTGGCTACCCTGCCTTGCAAGAGGAACAGTCCGCTCGGAACACGGAGGGGGGCGCCCGGCACTCGGGCCGGCCATTTCCGAAGCAGTTCTACGGAACCAAAGCCAACAGCCGAGCGAGGGCATGTTGGCAGCGGGGCAGAGGACCTGCCGAGGCGCCCGCCGTACTGCCCGTTCCATCTACCAGTCTGTTCTCAGCTTCCCAGCTGGTTCCAAGGCCATTAAGAGCTCGGACTCAAGGGAAAGGGGGGGAATTCAGGGATTCACCCAGCAGACGGCCATTCGTACTTATGCATCACTTCGGCCTCTGGAGTTCTGGAGGCAGCCTGAAAGGGAGGCCCAACAGGGACTTGGGTTTGGTTGGGAGGAGGGACCGAAGCCAGCGCTTGCCATTGGTCCACTCGCCCCCATGCCCTGCAGGCTGAGCCAATGGTCAGCTGAGTTCCGACCACTGTCATCAACACAGAAGACAGGAAAGGAAGGATTCGGCTCTCACGCCATCGCGCCCTTTGGAAAGAAAGCCGCCTTTCCCACAGCCCAGCTCCCGTTAGTTTAAAAGGCACACTGCAGACTCAAAATGCTGGGGGTGGTGTGGTGGAGGGAGTCGAAATAACACCTCGCAAGGGAAGAGGGTGGGAAATATCTTTATGCACACAGCGTCCTCTTCTGGTTCATCCACCGAGAGACAGAAGCCGGCTGTTGAGGACCCGGGAAAGGAAACGGAAGCCCGGATCCCGAGCGTGGGCCGGGAGGCGGAAGGCAAGAAGCGATCACAGCTCCCCCCGGAGGCTGGGAGGGGAATCTTCCGCCGTCCTCACATAAACATGTCGTCATAGTTTGGAGGCGGGAGGTGGTCGGGGTTCGGCCTGGAAGGGGGAAAAGAAAACGGCTGAGTATCCCTCCCCGAGGCCTTTGAGAATCCAGCCCACTGGCCCCTGAGTTGGGACCAACGCTCCCTCTAAGCTGTGGAATCTTGTGAGCAAAAATCCTACTTTGTGAGCGACTGGCATTAAAGTTGCGAGCGAGCGATTTGGCTGCTGCATAAATTAGTGTGCTCTGGAGCCCTCCTTCCTGAGCGGAGACAGAAAGGTGTGAGCCGGAGGCTAAAAAACTGTGAGCTAGCTCACACGAACTCAGCTGAGAGGGAACACTGGTTGGGACCCTCCAGCGGGCCACGCGGCTGCTACAGAGTGGACCTTTTTTTTGCTGCTGTGGGGGAGATGCTCTGCGGGTGCTCACGGGCAGAGGTCACGGGAACAACGCCGCCTACCTCTCCGGTGTACGTACAGAAAGGACAGAGGGAGAGGGAGGCATGGACCCTCGGTGATGGAGGCGGTTCCCTTTTAGTACCGAGAACCAATCTGGCCTGGTCTCACACGTTGGCCTTCCGGTGTTCAAGCGCTGGAATAACCACAGACGCCACCGCTGGCTTTTGAAACTGAAGCCCGCCTGGATGGCCGTGGCTAGCCCGATCTCAGAAGCGAAGCAGGGCCAGCCCTGTCGGTCCTTGGATGGGAGACCGCCAATGCAGTCCAGGGTTGCTATGCAGAGGCAGGCAAGGGCAAAACACCTCTGTTTGTCTGCCTTGACCTGGATGACCCAGGCGAGCCCTGTTTCATCCATCACAGAAGACAATTCCTCAAACTGTTGGACAGGAGACTGTTAAGACGTCGCTGGGTTTCAGATTTCTTCAGGCTAGTCTGGTTTTGTCAGATCTCGGAAGCTAAGCGGGGTTGGCCCTGCTTAGTAATGGGATGGGAGACCACTAAGGAAGTCCAGGGTTGCTACGCAGAGGGAGGCAAGGGCTAACCACCTGTATTTAACTCTGCCCTGACCTGAATGGCCCAAGGCTAGCCCAACCTCATCAGATCTCGGAAGCTAAGAAGGGCCAGCCCTGGTTAGTACTTGGATGGGAGACCACCAAGGAAGTCCGGGGTTGCCACGCAGAGGCAGGCAACGGCAAACCACTTGGATATGCCTTTTGCCGTGACCTGGAGGGCCCAGGCTAGCCTGATCTCAGAGGAACCAAGCAGGGTTAGTCTTCATTAGTACTTACTACGCTCCTCTAAGCTGTGGAGTCTTGTGAGCAAAAATCCTCCTTTGTGGGCTACTGGCATTAAAGTTGTGAGCAAGCGATTTGGCTGCTGCACAAATGAGTTTCCGGTGGAGCCCTCCTTCCTGAGCTAAGACAAAACTGTGTGAGCCAGAGGCTAAAAAACTGTGAGCTAGCTCACACTAACTCAGCTTAGAGGGAACACTCTGTCTTGTGAGCAAAAATTCTACTTCGTGAGCTACTGGCATTAAAGTTGTGAGCGAGCAATTTGGCTGCCGCACAAATTAGTTTGCTCCGGAGCCATCCTTCCTGAGCTAAGACAGAAATCTGTGAGCTGGAGGCTAAAAAACTGTGAGCTAACTCACACTCACTCAGCTTAGAGGGAACACTGGAGGCCACCAGGGAAGCCCAGTGTTGTCCTGAGTCACTGAAGCCTGGTTCACTGGGTGTCCCGAGCCAAGGGAAGTTCATCCAGATTAGCCCTTCCTCTTCCCAGCCAAGGGAGCAGGACAAGGCAGCAGCGTGGGAGCGAAGTTACACAATGAAGCTTCTCATAGTCCATGCTAATTAAAGGGATGGGCGTGAACCAGCTCACGAGCCAAAGTTCACCAAGAATTTTGGCCGGTTCACGGTTCGTGAAGCGATGTTTGCGAACAGAAGCGCCACCACGAACTTCCACGAACTTTAATGCCGTTCATGGCAGCTAATGAAGAGCAGAAAGCAGGGGTTTAATGGCGCCCAGCCATTTCACCACCAGCTTTCTGCTCCCCGCGGCTTTTTGGCAGCAAGCACAGAAGCCGGGGGTGAAACGGCTGGGAGGCATTTCACTCCCAGCATTCTGCTCACTGACAAAAAATGCGGTGAACAAAAGGCTAGGGGTGAAATGGCTTGGTGTCATTTAAACCCCTGCTTTCTGCTCCCCACAGCTTTTTGTGGAGAGCAGAAAGCAGGGTTTTAAACTTTGAATGGCTCACCAACCGACGCAAACTGGCCTATTGGCCTATTTGTGGTTTAGCCACGAACTACTAACCGAACTGCAGAAATATGGATTGTGCACATCCCTATGAGTGTAAAGAGAGAATCTGGACTTTCCAGCTCAGGCGCCGAGATTTCTGCCCCCAGTTCCATCTCCAAAGAGAATCCAACCTGCAAATGCAAGTCTTCTGTACTCACCCAGCACGGCCAGTCCCAGGGGGCCCGAAAGGATCAAATCTGGCTCCAGGAGGAACAGCTCCGGGAGGAAGTCTGTGGGGCAGTCCAGCGGAAGGGTCAGCAATTGGGTTTGGAAATCCTGATCGGAATGGATCAGAGATCATCCCTCCTCTTCGGCCCCTGAGGAAGAGAGACATAACAGAAAAGAAGAGGAACCAATCAGGCCAGCGGCCCATCCAGCCCAACACTCTGTGTCACAAAGTGGCCAAAAACACCCGGTGCCCTCAGGAGGTCCAGCAGTGGGGCCAGGATACCAGAAGCCCTCCCACTCGGACAAGAGACAAGGGAAAATATCTTGGGGTCATAGTGGATGGCTCAGTGAAAATGTCCACCCAGTAGGTAAACTCTGCGTTCTGGATTATTAGGAAAGGGACTGAGAATACAACGGACAATATTGTAATGCCCCTGAACAGATCTATGGTGTGGCCTCATTTGGAAGACTGTGTAGAGTTCTGGTCACCGTATCTCAACAAGGACATTGCAGAGCTGGGAAAAAGTCCAGAGGAGGGCGACCGAGATGGTCAGGGGGTTGGAGCACCTTCCCTAGAAGGAAAGGCTGAAGAGTCTGGGACTTTTCAATTTACAAAAGAGACGACTAAGCGGGGACATGAGAGAGGTTTATAAGATTATGCACGAGGTGGAGAGAGTTGACAAAGAGAAAAGTTTTCTCCCCCTCCTCAAATACTAGAACTTGAGGGGATCTCATGAAGGTGATGGGCAGCAGATTCAGGACAGACAAAAGGAAATACTACTTTACATAAAGAGTGATTGAAATGTGGAATTCGCTGCCAGAGGATGTCGTGATGGCCACAGGAATAAACAGCTTTAAAAGGGGATTAGATGGATTCGTGGAGAAGTCTATCAGTGGGTACTACTAGCCACGGTGGCTGAGGGGAACCTCCACGTTCCGAGGCACTAAGCCTCTGAATCCCAGAGCCAGAAGGCAACATCAGGTGAAGGCCTCGGCCTCCATGCCCTGTTGTTGGACCTCCAGAGGAACTGGTTGGCCACTGCGTGAGACAGGATGCTAGACTAGAGGGACCCTCACTGGTCTGATCCAGCAGGGCTCTTCTTCAGTTCTTATGAAGGCCTCGGCCTCTATGCCCTGTTGTTGGACCTCCAGAGGAACTGGTTGGCCACTATGTAAGACAGGATGCTGGGCTGGATGGACCACTGGCCTGATCCAGCAGGGCTCTTCTGATGTTCTTATGAAGGCCTCGGCCTCTCTGCCCTGTTGTTGGACCTCCAGAGGAACTGGTTGGCCACTGCGTGAGACAGGATGCTGGGCTAGATGGACCCTCACTGGTCTGATCCAGCAGGGCTCTTCTTCAGTTCTTATGAAGGCCTCGGCCTCTATGCCCTGTTGTTGGCCCTCCAGAGGAACTGGTTGGCCACTATGTAAGACAGGATGCTGGGCTGGATGGACCACTGGTCTGACCCAGCGGGGCTCTTCTGATGTCCTTATGAAGGCCTCGGCCTCTCTGCCCTGTTGTTGGCCCTGCAGAGGAACTGGTTGGCCACTATATGAGGCAGGGTGCTGGACTAGATGGATCACTGGTCTGGTCTAGCAGGGCTCTTCTGATGTCCTTATGAAGGCCCTGGCCTCTCTGCCCTGTTGTTGGCCCTCCAGGGGAACTGGCTGGCCACTGTGTGAGACAGGATGCTAGACTAGAGGGACCACTGGTCTGATCCAGCAGGGCTCTTCTGATGGTCTTATGAAGGCCTCGGCCTCCATGCCCTGTTGTTGGCCCTCCAGAGGAACTGGTTGGCCACTGCGTGAGACAGGATGCTGGACTAGATGGACCCTCACTGGTCTGATCCAGCAGGGTTCTTCTTAAGTTCTTATGAAGGCCTCGGCCTCTATGCCCTGTTGTTGGCCCTCCAGAGGAACTGGTTGGCCACTATGTGAGACAGGATGCTGGATTGGATGGACCACTGGCCTAATCCAGCGGGGCTCTCCTGATGGTCTTATGAAGGCCTCGGCCTCTCTGCCCTGTTGCTGACCCTCCAGAGGAACTGGTTGGCCACTGGGTGAGACAGGAAGCTGGACTAGATGGACCCTCACTGGTCTGATCCAGCAGGGCTCTTCTGATGTTCTTATGAAGGCCTCGGCCTCTCTGCCCTGTTGTTGGCCCTCCAGAGGAACTGGTTGGCCCCTGTGTGAGACGGGATGCTGGACTAGATGGACCACTGGTCTGATCCAGCAGGGCTCTTCTGATGTTCTTATGAAGGCCTCAGCCTCTTTGGTCAGTAGTTTGCCCTCCAGAAGAACTGGTTGGCTACTGTGTGAGACAGGATGTTGGACTAAATGGACCACTGGTCTGATCCAGCAGGGCTCTTCTGGTGTTCTTAAGGTAGATTTAGAACCAGGGGCTCACCCAAGCTTGATTATCACTAGTTATGTCTCGGTAGCTTTGTTATTCAGACTTCAAGCAGAAAAGCAATTTGTTATCTTTATTTTAAAAATGCAAAACTTCTGTGACACCCCCCCCCCCAACTGCAACAGTTCACCAATGAGGAAGGGACGGTGGGAATACATCGCCTAGCATTCACAGCAGGTGAGGACTGGAGGAAACTTGGTCTGATCTGGCAAAGCTACTCTTAAGGGACCTCAAGGCTGCAATGCAAAAGACTCTAACTTGGGTGCAAGTCCCGCTTAGAGACAACTTTTTCTCCCAGAGCTGGATTTGAGTCCAGCAGCACCTTAAGAGACCAGCAAGATTTTCAGGGAATACAACACTGTATCGGCCAAAGGGAACGGTGACTCTTCAAAGCTTACACCCGGAAGATCTTGCTGGTCTAAGGTGCTGCCGGACTCAAAGCCAGCTGTCCTATTCCTATTTGTATCTGACGAGGTGAGCTTTGACTCTCCCAACGCTTCTGCCCCCAAAATCTTGTTGGACTTTAAGGTGCGACTGGACTCGAGGCTAGCTCTTCTTATGCAAACCAGCATGGCTTCTGGGATCCTGGAGGTTTTTTGTCACCTTCTGGGAATGGAGCAAGGGGTCACTGTGGGTGTGGAGGGGAGGTATTTGTGAATTTCCTGCATTGTGCAGGGGGTTGGACTAGATGACCCTGGAGGTCCCTCCCAACTCTATGATTTTATGGCTGCCCTCTTTAAAAAATCCAGAAACTTTGAAGCTATGGGGAAAAGCTGGGGGTTTTTTGAGAAGGAGAAGAAGAGATTGGATTTATACCCCGCCCATCACTCCCCAAGGGAGTCTCAGACTGGCTTACAAACTCCTTTCCCTTCCCCTCCCCACAACAGACACCCTGTGAGGTAGGTGGGGCTGAGAGAGCTCTGACGGAAACTGCTCTTTTTCAAGGACAGCTGTGCCAGAACTAGAAGAAGAAGAAGAAAAAGAAGAAGAGATTAGATTTATACCCCGCTTGGGAGCTCACTTGGAAGTCTCAAAGAGGCTTACAAACTCCTCTCCCTTCCCCTCCCCGCAACAGACACCCTGTGAGGTAGGTGGGGCTGAGAGACCTCTGACGGAAACTGCTCTTTTTCAAGAACAGCTGTGCCAGAACTACGGCTTGCCCAAGGTCATCCAACAGGTGCAAGTGGAGGAGCGGGGAATCAAACCCAGTTCTCCCAGATTAGAGTCCGCGCACTTAACCACTACACTGAAGAAGAAGAGATTAGATTTATACCCCGCCCTTCACTTGGGAGTCTCAGAGCGGCTTACAATCTCCTTTCCCTTCCCCTCCCCACAACAGACACCCTGTGAGGTAGGTGGGGCTGAGAGAGCTCTGACAGAAGCTGCTCTTTTTCAGGAACAGCTGTGCCAGAACTATGGCTTGCCCAAGGTCATCCAGCCAGGTGCAAGTGGAGGAGTGGGGAATCAAACCCAGTTCTCCCAGATCAGAGTCCACACAACCACTACACCAAACTGACTCTCCAGGGGGAATTGGGGGAGAGGCGATTAAAACATATCCAGAAAACAAAACAAAACCCTGGGAGTCCCGGGTTTGAATCCCTCCCCTGCCTCGGAAGCTGGCTGGGTGTACTGGGCCAGTCACACACTTGTAGCCTGACCTTCCTCACAGGGTTGCTGTGAGGATAAAATGGAGGAGAGGGGGATGTAAGCTGTTTTGGGTATCCACTGAGCAGAAAAATGGGGGATAAATGAAGGACTGTGGCCAAAGGGATCTCCAAAGTGCCTTCTGTGAGCGCTTTCAGACGCTGCTACGAGAAAGAGACCGGAGAAGAGATCGACACGAAGAGATCGACTTACCCAAAGGGGTCCAGATCTTCCCCACCGACTGCAAAAGGATCCAGGGGGGCTGGCCTGAAAGGAAAAGGGGATCAGTTCAGGGCCAGGAACATGTGACCAATGCCTCCTCTAAGCTGTGGAGTCTTGTGAGCAAAAATGCTACTCTGTGAGCTACTGGCATTAAAGCTGTGTGAGTGATTTGGCTAATACATAAATTAGCTTGCTCTGGAGCTAAGACAAAAATGTGTGAGCCGGAGCGAAGACAAAAATGTGTGAGCCGGAGGCTAAAAAACTGTGAGCTAGCTCACACTAACTCAGCTTAGAGGGAACACTGCATGTGACCCTTGACATCCCCACCCCCCACCCCCAGCAGGCCCAAGAGGCCCGGAATCACAGCCCAGGCCAAGCTCTCCTTCTGCTATCTTGGGGGGAAAAGAGACTCACCAGTGGGGCTGCCGGCTGCCCTGTGGGTGTCGGGGAGGGATCCACAGTGGGTCGTGGTCCGGGGGGTTGGGTGGGGAGGGGTTCTTCTCACGTCTCGGAGCCTCCTTGGTGCTGGCCCGCTCTTTGGTCATGTCGAATGGGGAGATGATGTGATGAACGACCTGGGACTGAAGCTCTTCTGTGTTCTTGTACACCCTGGGGAGGGACAGGAAGGGAGGCAGCTACTGAAACGCTCGAGCGGAGCTCTAGCCAGCCAGTGCAGCCTTGAGAGGGCCGGAAACGTGGGGTTTTCCTTTATACCCTCATTTTCTCCCCCGTGGGTATCCAAAGTCCCCAAGGAGGTCTTTAACATCACTTTCTACCTGGTCCTTTTCAGCTGGAGATGCTGGGGATTGAACCTGGGACCTTCTGCATGCCAAGCAGAGGCTCTACCACTAAGCCACAGCCCCTCTTTACAGCTCTCCAGAGTCTCAGGTGGAGGACTTTCCCATCCCCTCCTGCCTGGTCCTTTTAACTGGAGATGCCACCGGGGATTGAACCTGGGACCATCTGCATGCCAAGCAGAGGCTCTACCACTGAGCCACGGCCCCTTGTTACAGCTCTCCAGGGTCTCAGGCGGAGGTCTCTCCCACCACCTCCTGCCTGATCCTTTCAACTGGAGATGCCGGGGATTGAACCTGGGACCTTCTGCATGCCAAGCAGAGGCTCAACCACTGAGCCATGGCCCCTCTTTACAGCTCTCCAGGGTCTCAGGCGGAGGTCTTTCCCACCACCTCCTGCCTGGTCTTTTTAACTGGGGATGCCTGGGATTGAACCTGGGACCTTCTGCATGCCAAGCAGAGGCTCTGCCACTGAGCCACAGCCCCTCTTTACAGCTCTCCAGGGTCTCAGGCGGAGGTCTTTCCCATCACCTCCTGCCTGGTCCTTTCAACTGGAGATGCCGGGAATTGAACCAGGGATCTTCTGCATGCCAAGCAGAGACTCTTCCACTGAGCCACAGCCCCTCTTTACAGCTCTCCAGGGTCTCAGGCGGAGGTCTTTCCCATCACCTCCCGCCTGGTCCTTTTAACTGGAGATGCTGGGGATTGAACCTGGGACCTCCTGCATGCCAAGCAGAGGCTCTCCCACTGAGCCACAGCCCCTCTTTACAGCTCTCCGGGGTCTCAGGCGGAGGTCTTTCCCATCACCTCCTGCCTGGTCCTTTTAACTGGAGATGCCAGGGATTGAACCAGGGATCTTCTGCATGCCAAGCAGAGGCTCCACCACTGAGCCACAGCCCCTCTTTACAGCTCTCCAGGGTCTCAGGCGGAGGTCTTTCCCATCACCTCCTGCCTGGTCCTTTCAACTGGAGATGCCGGGAATTGAACCAGGGATCTTCTGCATGCCAAGCAGAGGCTCTGCCACTGAGCCACGGCCCCTCTTTACAGCTCTCCAGGGTCTCAGGCGGAGGTCTTTCCCATCACCTCCTGCCTGGTCCTTTTAACTGGAGATGCCGGGGATTGAACCTGGGACCTTCTGCATGCCAAGTGGAGGCTCTATTACCAAGTCATGGCCTCTTTCTCCTAGAGCATGGAGCCCAGACTACAGTGGGGGGACGTAAAATTCCACCCCCTGGCTGAAGCTTGGGAGAGCTGGTCACAGCTGGACCAGGAGACTTCTTGGCATAACACCCAAATCGCAAGATGTCCTAGTCCCACTGTTCACTGCATTGGTCAGGCCTCACCTGGAGTCTTGTGGGCCGTTCTGGAGGCCGCACTTAAAAAAGGATGTGGACAGAATGCAGAG
Organism: Lepidodactylus listeri; assembly: GCA_029233225.1. Taxonomy (NCBI): domain Eukaryota; kingdom Metazoa; phylum Chordata; class Lepidosauria; order Squamata; family Gekkonidae; genus Lepidodactylus; species Lepidodactylus listeri. The sequence continues at coordinate 6,457,532 of JARCFY010000002.1, forward strand.
GAGAGCGATGGGAATGATCCGGGGGCCTGGAGACCAAGAAGCCCTACGAGGAAAGGCTGAGGGACCTGGGAAGGTTCCGTTTGGAGAAGAGGAGGTTGAGGGGGGACAGGATGGCTCTCTTGGAGTCTCGGAAGGGCTGTCACTCAGAGGAGGGCAGGGAGCTGTTCCTGTTGGCAGCAGAGGAGAGGACTCGCAAGAAAGGCATTTAAATTAAGGGCGGGAAGGGACTGGCTGGATATTAGGGAAACACTTTTTTACCCTGGATGTTAGGAGAAACTTTTTTACAGTCAGAGCTGTGCAACGGTGGAATGCACTGCCCTAGGGGGGTGGTGAGCTCCCCCTCAATACTGGCAGTCTTCAAGCAGCGGCTGGACAAACCCTTGTCAGGGATGCTTTAGGCCAGGGGTGGGCAAACTCGCTCAGCGTAAGAGCCACCTAGAACAGGGGTGGCCAAACTTGCTTAACGTCAGAGCCGCACAGAATAAACATCAGATGTTTGAGAGCCACAAGACATGAACAAATATTACCTGCTTTTATTGGAAGATAAGCAAATTTGCTTTTTATTAACATTAAATGGGACTGCCAAAAATAATAACAAAAGGGGTAAAAGCACATATTGATAATGATCTTGATTTGTCCAATGATATTTCGCTTCCCCAGCCGCCCTGCCGGGAGCCACATGATATCTGTGAAAGAGCCGCATGCGGCTCCCGAGCCACAGTTTGCCCACCCCTGCTCTAGGCTGATCCTGCACTGAGCAGGGGGTGGGACTAGATGGCCTGTAGGGCCCCTTCCGACTCTGTGACTCCATGATTCTAAACCCACGTAAGCCACACAGAGCCCGACGAAAGGAGAAAAGTGGGACAGGAAGGCAACGAAATAAAGGAATTATACTTTCACCCTCTTCCTCGGGAAGAGCAACCCTCCCCGCACCAGGAAATGAAAGAAATGCAGTTACTTGTCGAAAGCCGCCAGGTGTTCAGGATTGATGTAGTCGTTCACCTTCACTGTCAAATCGGCTACTTTCTTTGTCTCGGGATCCTGGGGGAGGAAGAGGAGAGTCGGTGCAGAGTACGGGACCGTGTGAAGTTCAGAGGTTCCCTACACGGGGAGGCACCACACCGGGAGCCAAGGATGAAGCATTAGTCCCCTAATCACTATCTGACATGCCTTTCGCGGCCGCACACAGGCAGGGCAAGGTATCCTGCACAGGATCAGAGGGTTTCTTTTCGGCAGTTATTGTCACACTGCAGGTCTGGTCCAAGTCATTTCCGAGGCACTGAGCCACCCGGATCCATACTACAGTAACATCGAGACTAGACTACTGTCATGCAATCGACGTGGGTCGGCCCTTGAAGTCAGCACGGTGACTCCAGTCGATACAGAACACCACCGCTCGGTTGTTATTGGGAGCTAGGAGGGCATGCATATTACTCCCATCCAATGCTCCCTCTAAGCTGTGGAGTCATGTGAGCAAAAACTCTACTTTGTGAGCTACTGGTGTTAAAGCTGTGAGCGCGCGGTTTGGCTGCTGCATAAACTAGTTTGCTCTGGAACCCTCCTTCCTGAGCTGAGACAAAATCTATAAACCAGAGGCTAAAAATCTGTGAGCTAGCTCACACTAATTCAGCTTAGAGGGAACACTGTTGCATCCAATGCTCCCTCTAAGCTGTGGAGTCATGTGAGAAAACTCTACTTTGTGAGCTACTGGTGTTAAAGTTGTGAGCAAGTGGTTTGGCTGCTGCATAAACTAGTTTGCTCTGGAGCCTTCCTTCCTGAGCTGAGACAAAAATCTATGAGCCAGAGGCTAAAAATCTGTGAGCTAGCTCACACTAATTCAGCTTAGAGGGAACACTGTTGCATCCAATGCTCCCTCTAAGCTGTGGAGTCATATGAGCAAAAACTCTACTCTGTGAGCTACTGGTGTTAAAATTGTGAGCGAGCGGTTTGGCTGCTGCATGAACCAGTTTGCTCTGGAGCCCTCCTTCCTGAGCTGAGACAAAATCTATAAACCAGAGGCTAAAAATCTGTGAGCTAGCTCACACTAATTCAGCTTAGAGGGAACACTGTTGCATCCAATGCTCCCTCTAAGCTGTGGAGTCATGTGAGCAAAAACTCTACTTTGTGAGCGACTGGTGTTAAAGCTGTGAGCGAGTGGTTTGGCTGCTGCATAAACCAGTTTGCTCTGGAGTCCTCCTTCCTGAGCTGAGACAAAAATCTATGAGCCAGAGGCTAAAAATCTGTGAGCTAACTCACACTAATTCAGCTTAGAGGGAACACTGCTCCCATCTTGTTGCGACTCCACTGGCTGCCCACTGGTTACTGGGCACAATTTAAGCTACTTGGCTGTCACAGACAGAGCCCTTTGCGGCCTCGGTCCCTCATATCTGTGGGACCGCCTCTCCTTTTCTCTATTGCTCTGCCTCAGCAGCTTCGCTCATCTGAGCAGGGCCTTCAAAGAGTCTAGAAATGTGAAGGCCCAGGAAAAAACCGGGAAAAAAACCGTTTTTCCCTGAAGCCGTTCCCTCCCCCCCAAAATTGGAAACATTGAAAAAAAGAAAAGAATTTGTTTTGATTATGGAACATTTTATTTTAACATGACGAATAAAATATTTCAAGACAAGGTGTTCAAATATTTTCCAGATCATTTCTAAAAAATATGTATGGTATCAGATTAACCTAACTTCTGTGCACTGAGGACAGGCAAGCCCTAGGCAAACCTTCAGTTTGTAGAGGCACATAATAACCGTAATCATGACAGACACAACAGAGTAGCTGCAGAAGCAGAGACTGAAACTGATACTGATAATTACAGCTCAGAAAACGATTCTGATTAAGTTTCAAGCCCATTCACTGAAACTTAGTCCCACACTCCCTTCCATACACTTCCCCCCTCTTCAGTTCTTTTTATGAGAATGGGTTTTTAAAATTTTTATTTAATACTGTGGACAGGAAATATGAATAACTGTTTTTGTGGAGGGGTTTTTTTTGTCTCTTCCACATAAACTAGTTAACAGTTCAGGAGATTGTTGCTCCATTTGTTACAATTACAAATAAATATTATTAAAAAAGTAAATTCTGTTTGTAATAATTGTTTGGATACACTATATTTTTAACCCGCCAGTTGTGATAATTTCATGCCAAGTAAAATTGTTCACAGTTATATTTTATGTTCCTAAAGTAACAAAATGACTTTCAATCTGGGAAAGAAAAAAGAAGTGCTAATGTAGCAATTTTTTCCAACTTTTCCAAACATTTCCATTTTCCCGAAAAAAAACCAGGTTTTTTTCTGAGCTTCAAGATTTCCAGAAATTTTACATCTCTACAAGTGACACTCTGAAAATGGGCAAAGTCACCCACTGCTCACGCTTGTGCCCAGGGCTCATTTCGTAGCAGGAGCTCCTTTGCATATTAGGCCACACCCCCTAATGTAGCCAATCCTCCAAGTGCTGACAGAGCTGTTCTTACAGGGGCTACTGTAAGCTCTTGGAGGATTGGCTACATCAGGGGTGTGTGGCCTAATATGCAAAGGAGTTCCTCCTAGAAAAAGAGCCCTGATAATAACAGTGAATCAGTTAATAAAGTAGAACTGGTGGTCACCATTCAAAAACACGAATAACAATTGAATACTAAATCTGACAAGAATAGGTATAACAATTAAATAGACAAGAGAAAAAAAAAATCTAGCAGTAGATTCCTGTCAGAGTCCCGCAGCACTCAGTCCCAGCACTCAGTCTTAACTAGGAAGCTGTTTATTAGGAATCAATAAAGGCAGGTCACCTTGAGCACCCTTCGTGTCAGTAATGCTTCTCCAGACGGGAGTTGGGAATTTATACATAATTGTGTTAGAATCAGGGCTCATTTCGTAGCAGGAGCTCCTCTGCATATTAGGCCATGCACGCCTGATGTAGCCGATCCTCCAAGAGCTTACAGAGCTCTTCTTACAGGGGCTACTGTAAGCTCTTGGAGGACTGGCTACATCCAGGGTGTGTGGCCTAATACGCAAAGGAGCTCCTGCTACAAAATGAGCCCTGCTTGTGCCTGCTCTGGGGTGCCCCACCTTATGGAACAGCCCCCACCCTCCTGGCTTTCCGCAAACTCTGCAAAGCTGAATTATTCAGGAGGGCTTTCTTACACAGGCAGTTAGGGCTGTACTATAACCAATGGTTCAACGCCACAACCCTGGTAATCCCTGGAGGTCTCCCATCCAAATACTAGCCAGGACCGACCTCGCTTGGCTTGCTGTTGGGTTAACTTGGGCTCCCCGGGTCAGGGTGCTGGAGGAGCCTGACATCAAAACAAACAGACAAAATCAATCGATCGCCTCACCAGGACGTTAAGAATCATACTTCCGTCCATCATGATGCCCTTCACCAGCAGTTGGTGGGCATCGTCCTTCAACGCGTAGCGCAGGGTGTAGAGGTCTTTGTCTGCGTTCCACCCGGCAGGGAGCATTTCCGACTTCTTATCATCAGGGCCCGGCTGCATTGCGAGGCCCCAGGAGAGAGAGAGATAAGGAAAAGGCAGCTCAGATCAAGGCTGTGGACACGTCGGTGCTACAAGCACAGAGATGTTGCTGTAGAAACACTGGTCTGCCCCCAAGAAGGTGCTCCAAACAGTGCCTTGAATCCAACCATGCAGTTCCGAACGGCGCTCCCATCTCTGGGAGGCAATTTCCACCAATCCCTCCTCCCCTCTGTTCCTCCCTCTGCCCTAAGTTTGCTCCCCGGCAGGGGTCCATTGGAGTGGGAGCGCACAGGAGCGCAGCTCCGGGAGTGAGGAGTCCAGGGGGTGGGCACATGACCAAGCCCCGCCCCCTCCACGGCTTCCCCGAGCAGTGCAGAGGCGCAGCGCCCCGGGGAAAGCCCTGCTAGGGTCTTTATTGTTTTTAATGTCGTGTTTTAATATTGATAATTTTATCATTGTTCCTTTTATGACTGTGTGCTGCTTTTCCAGAGACTTGCTCAAGGTGGCATATAAATTTTCTAAGTATACCATTTTTTATCTGGGCACATGGCACATAAGTACTGGAGAAATTTCACCAACCCTTCAGCAGCTTCCACCCCATCAGTTTGGTATAGTGGTCAGGAGTTGGACTCTAATCTGGGAGAACTGGGTTTGATTCCCCACTCCTCCACATGCAGCTGCTGGTGTGACCTTGGGCCAATCACAAGTTCTCTCAGAGCTGTTCTCTCATGAGCAGTTCTCTCTCAGCCCCACCTACCTCCCAGGGTGTCTTGTTGTGGGGAGGGGAAGGGGAAGGGATGGGCGGTGCACATGTCCTGGGTATCTCAAGTCTACTTGAAACCTGGTGGTTTCAAGGGAGCAGGAAGAAAATGAGGGTGTGTTCTTGACGCTTATTTTTATTGCACCAAGTATTGGATGGGGAAGGGAATGGAGGAAGAGCAGGTCAGTTTCACTCACCTGTGGAGTGGAGCCTGAGGGGTGGGTGTTGCCTTCTGACACACTTCCGGTATGTTAGGGGGTGTGGCATATGCAAATGAGTTATGAAAATGAGTTATGCTAATGAGCTCCTGCACCTCTTTTTCTACGAAATGACCCCCGCTCCCCGGCATCTGCTGACCTCCAAGCACGAGGCCTGTTCCATGATACAGAACAGCTCCTGTGCTAGAGATTCTCTGCTGGTGGTGGAAAGTTGCAGCCTTCTTTTTTTTCCCCCCCAAACAGGTTTATTTATCAGTTTCCTTACATTAAACACTCCAGCGTATACATTACATTATAGCATAAAGGTGAGTCTACAGTTCCTTTTTTTGATCTAACCATAAATAGAATCGGTTCCCTCTTTTTGTCTGTAACTCTTGATCTTTTCCCTGTAAAAATATAGTTAATTTATCCATTTCTGCCACCTCAAATATTTTCTGTATTACTTCTTCTCTCATCGGCAATTTATCTAATTTCCAGCCTTTTGCTACTGAGATTCTAGCTGCTGTTAACATATATGTAATAAGACACTTGTCACTTCTCTTGTAACTACCTGAGAGCATATATTTAATAAAAATATTTCTGGCCTTAATGGAACATCTATATTTGTTATTTCTTGTATAGTTCTGTGTATTTTATGTCAATATCTTTGGATCTTGCTAAACCTCCACCACATATGACAGAATGTCCCCACATTGCTTTTACATTTCCAGCAAGTGTTGGAGGTGTTTGTGTAACACTTTGCTAATCCATCTGGCATCCAATACCATCAATGAAACATCTTATACATGTTCTCCTTATATGGGACTGCTCTCATAAATTTTACAGCTTTCCATTATGTCCCAGATCCTTCGTCCATGTAGCCATTGATATTTTTACATATTCAAGTCGCAGCCTTCGAGGCAAGAGACAAACAGAGGTGGTTTGCCAAAGGAAGCCCAGGGTTGCCTGCCTCTGCATAGCAACCCTGGACTTCCTTGGCGGTCTCCCGTCCAAGGACTAACTAGGGCTGACCCTGCTTAGCTTCTGAGGTCTGATGAGACAGGGCTAGCCTGGGCCTTCTGCAAAGGAAACACCAATTCTCAGGGTCCTTTGGGCAAGAGGGAATAAAACTATTCATATTTTAGAACTGCCACATCCAAAAGGGCAATATCCTGACTTTGGAAAAGCAGGTGCGCATACCTACGGTGGGGCATTTTGGGGCCACGCCCCTCGCTGATTTTGACTCCATTCTTTCTGAAGCACACTTGGCTTAGCTTTAGAAGGAGGCACTTGTTCAAGTGTACCGGAACTGGAGGGCATCTAGTGAAGCTGATGGGCAGTAGGTTCAGGGAATGCTACTTTACACTGCGAGTGATTAAAATGTGGAATTTGCTGCCAGAGGATGTAGTGATGGCCACAGGAATAAATGGCTTTAAACGGGGATTGGAGAAATTCGTGGAAGATAAGTCGATCAATAAATCAAGATATGCAGTCATGATAGTTGATCTGTAGCAGCAGATTTTTTTTTGTTAGTCTTTAAGGTGTTATTGGACCCTTGCTCTTTTCTAAGTCTATCAGAAGATACTAGACAGGGTGACTGGGGAACCTTCAGGTTCGAAGGCACTAATTCTCTGAATCCCAGGGCCAGAAGGCAACAGCAGGGGAAGACCTCGGCCTTTTCACCCAAAGAGTGATTAACACGTGGAATTCACTGCCACAGGAGGTGGCGGCGCCTACAAGCATGGACGGCTTCAAGAGGGAGTTGGATAAACATCTGGAGCAGAGGTCCATCAATGGCTCTTAGCCACAAGGTATGGATAGGAACTCTGGGTCTGGGGCCAGTGATGCTCTCTGTATTCTTGGTGCTTGACGGGGGGGGGGGGGGGGGGGGCAACAGTGGGAGGGCTTCTAGTGTCCTGGCCCCACTGCTGGACCTCCTGAGGGCACCTGGTGTTTTTGGCCACTGTGTGACAGAGTGTTGGGCTGGATGGGTCACTGGCCTGATCGTTGGCCCTGTTGTTGGCTGTCCAGAGGAACTGGTTGGCCACTGTGTGAGACAGGATGCTGGATTGGATGGACCCTCACTGGTCTGACCCAGCAGGGCTCTTCTGATGCTCCTATGAAGGCCTCGGCCTCCCTGCCCTTTTGCTGGCCCTCCAGAGGAACTGGTTGGCCACTGTGTGAGACAGGAGGCTGGACTAGATGGACCTTCACTGGTCTGACCCAGCAGGGCTCTCCTGATGTCCCTATGAAGGCCTCGGCCTCTCTGCCCTGTTGTTGGCCCTCCAGAGGAACTTGCTGGCCCCTGTGTGAGTCAGGATGCTGGATTCGATGGACCCTCACTGGTCTGATCCAGCAGGGATTTTCTGATGTTCTTATGAAGGCCTCGGCCTCTCTGCCCTGCTATTGGCCCTCCAGAGGAACTGGCTGGCCACTGTGTGAGACGGAAGGCTGGACTAGATGGACCCTCACTGGTCTAACCCAGCAGGGCTCTTCTGATGCTCCTATGAAGGCCTCGGCCTCCCTGCCCTTTTGCTGGCCCTCCAGAGGAACAGACAAGAATCTGCCCAGCAAACCAGCCACTGGGGGGGCTGGTCTCGGTGGTTTGGCAACCAGGCGTCCTCTCAGGAGCGCTCCAGCCGCCCCCTGGAGGCTGGCAACCCCCCCCCCCGTCGCGCTGTTCCCGGGGAAGGCGAGCGGAGGGGACCCCACCTCCTCCACCCGCCGGGGGGGGGGGGGGGGAGCTGACCTGTTCGCCGGCGCCGAGGCAGCGGTAGCGGTGGGCGATGAGGCTCCAGTGCAGGTAGCAGACGAGGGCGTCCTGCGGGCAGGTGAGGTCCGGCGCCACCGAGTGGAAGAGGAGCTCCAGACCGGCCATGCCTGCAGCCGCGGGGGGGAGAGGAGAGGAGAGGACGGACAGGCGCCGCTTGCAACGGAGTGGGAATCGAAACCCAGCAGCGGCAGGAAGGGGGAGCCGCACCGCCCTGGCAGGACACGCCTCCGTGCGCGTCGGAAAGCGCACCGCCCGGGCTCTTTGGTTCCGAGGACGGAGCGGGACGCCACCCGCCACCCCTTTGCAGGCCGCAAGGCCGGGGCGGGCAAGAAGCAAAAGGAATCTCCAGCAATGCAATGCAATGCAATGCAATGCAAAGAAATCCGGTCGCGCTGGGAGGCTGGGAGTCTTGCACGGATCTTGCAGCAGCCGCGACCTCCGGCGTGGCAAGCGGGGGCAAGAGAGAGCCGGGGAACGTGTGCCGCCCTCGGCAACGCTCCCCCCCTACGCTGAGTGAGTGTGAGCCAGCTCGCCGTTTTTTAGCCTCCGGCTCACAGATTTTTTTTTGGTCAGGAAGGAGGTGGCTCCAGAGCAAACTGATTGATGCAACTAAAAGGATTAAGGGTGCTGGCCAGGGTTGCCAGTCCCCAGGTGGGGCCTGGGGATCTCCCGCTTTTACAACCGATCTCCAGCTGACAGAGTTCAGCTCCCCTGGAGAAAATGGCTGCTTCGGAGGGCGGCCTCTGTGGCGCTGGACCCTGCTGAGGCCCCTCCCCTCCCCAAACCCCGCCCTCTCTTGGCTCCACCCCCAAAGTCTCCAGATATTTTCCAACCCAGACTTGGCAACCCTAGTGCTGGCGGGGAGGGGGGGGGAGTGGAAGGGCTTCTGGAGTTTTGGCCCCGCTGGTGGACCTCCTGAGGGCACCTGGTTTTTTTGCCCACTGTGTGACAGAGTGTTGGACTGGAGGGGCCACTGGCCTGATCCAACATTGGTTTCTCTGATGTTCTTATAGGAGCTCTCGGTCTGGGGCAAGTGATGCTCTGTATTCTTGGTGCGTGGAGGGTGGGGACAAGAGTGGGAGGGCTTCTAGTGTCCTGGCCCCACTGCTGGACCTCCTGAGGGCACCTGGTATTTTTGGCCACTGTGTGACACAGAGTGTTGGACTGGATGGACCACTGGCCTGATCCAACATTGGCTTCTTTTATGTTCTTATGTCTGGGTCAAGTGATGCTCTGTATTCTTGGTGTTTGGGGGGATGCAGCAGTGGGAGGGCTTCTAGTGTCCTGGCCCCGCTGCTGGACCTCCTGAGGGCACCTGGTGTTTTTGTCCACTGTGTGACACAGAGTGCTGGACTGGAGGGGCCACTGGCCTGATCCAACAGGGCTTCTCTTATGTTCTTATGTCTGGGGAAGTGATGCTCTGTATTCTTGGTGCTGGAGGGGGGAGGGTCAAGAGTGGGAGGGCTTCCGGAGTTCTGGCCCCACTGCTGGACCTCCTGATGGCCCCTGGGTTTTGTCCACTGTGTGACACAGAGTGCTGGACTGGAGGGGCCACTGGCCTGATCCAGCATTGGCTTCTCTTGTGTTCTTATGTCTGGGGCAGTGATGCCCTGTCTTCTTGGTGCTTGGGGGGCAAGAGTGGGAGGGCTTCTGGAGTTCCGGCCCTGCTAGAGGGCCTCCTGGGGGCACCTGGGTTTTGGCCACGGAGTGTTGGGCTGGATGGGTCATTGGTCTGATCCAACATGGCTTCCCCTGATGTTCTCATTTGTAGTCTGCATGACATGGTTTTGTGTAGACCTCCCCCTGTTCCATTCTCCTGACCCCACTTCCTCCCTCCAAGAAGGATACTGACCGTGGCCTTTCCGGGGATGTGCCTCCATGGCTACTGTGATCCACCTCACATGGTCAAGGGGGATGAAGACAGGAGGGACGGGACCCAGGGCAGATGTTCGCCCTGGCCTCCTCCGTGCCAGCAATTTCTCCGTTGCCCTGGCAGCAATGCTTCAGGGTTCCGTGTTCTATGTGCAAGGATATTTCCAGAACTCATAAGAACATCCAAAGAGCCCTGCTGGATCAGACCAGTGAGGGTCCCTCTAGTCTAGCATCCTGTCTCACACAGTGGTCAGCCAGTTCCTCTGGAGGGCCAACAACAGGGCACAGAGGCTGAGGCCTTCCTGAGAACATCAGAAGAGCCCTGTTGGATCAGAGAAGTGGGCCCTCTAGTCCAGCATCCTGTCTCACCCAGTGGCCAACCAGCTCCTCTGGAGGCCTTCATAAGAACATCAGAAGAGCCTTGCTGGGTCAGACCAGTGAGGGTCCATCTGTTACGTGTGAAGGGCCACACTTACGTGTCAAGGAGACAATTTACACGGAGGTTCAATCAGAATATAGCTTTTATTATCGTAGTTTGCAAAGCACGGAGAACGAAGGGGGAGGCAGTCTCCACCAACGCTCTGAATACTCAAGCTGCGCAGCAGCTTATATACCCTCCCTGGCTGGAACTGTCAATTGACCTTTCCCCTCACAATCTAACTATGGAATGTGTTGTTCCCTTTTCCTATCTTTATCCTATCTTGCAATAACTATTAAACAAAATATATGTGCCCAGCTCCATCCCCTGGATATTTGATTTTACTTTGATCGTAGTCATCTACCCTTGTCGGTTATACATTATCTACCTCCTACCTACTGATTAAAATAAACATTTCGTTCCTTGATTCCTTATCTTAGTTACTTTTTCAATTATTCCTTTAAGCTTTGTTAGTTCTGGTATTCAACATGCCTCCGCATATTTTTCCCTCAGGGTTCTGAACTTTCCTTCCCCTTTCACATCTAGTCCAGCATCCTGTCTCACATAGTGGCCAACCAGTTCCTCTGGAGTGGCTAGCCAGTTCCTCTGGAGGGTCAACAACACACAGTGGCCAGCCAGTTCCTCTGGAGGGTCAACAACAGGGCATAGAGGCTGAGGCCTTCATAAGAACTTCAGAAGAGCCCTGCTGGATCAGAGAAGTGGTCCCTCTAGTCCAGCATCCTGTCTCACCCAATGGCCAACCAGTTCCTCTGGAGAGCCAACAACAAGGCACAGCGGCTGAGGCCTTCCCCTGATGTTGCCTCCTGGCTCTGGGATTCAGAGGCTTAGTGCCTCTGACTGTGGTTTCCCCTCAGCCACCATGGCTAGCAGCCACTGATATACTCATCCTCCATGAATCTTATCTAATCCCCTTTTAAAGCTTTTTATCCCTGTGGCCATCACTACATCCTCTGGCAGGGAATTCAACATTTGACACACTCTCTTTGTAAAGCAGACATTTTGACTGGGGTTGAAAGGAAGAATCCATCACTTAGCTGTGCGCGGACGTGAAACGTTGCGGCCAGGTTAAAGTTTGAGGCTGCCTAGCCCCTCTCGTGGCCTAACACCTTGTGGTATGTCTGTCCCCCAATCTGTCCCATGCTCTGATTTTTTAAGGGAGCTACTGATGCTGCAGTCCCGCAGCTGTGAGTAGGTGCCCTTTCGTCATAGAGCACGGAAGCCAGATGAGGGCATGAGTAGGTGCTGGGAGCTAGAAGGTGATTTCCTTTTAACTGACCCATTTAAGACGGTGGAAGAACACGCAACCTTTTTTAGTCGATATATTTCATTTTATAGTTATATATACAGTTATACACAATAAATAAGGGGGGGGAGCATGCACTTTACATTATTTTGCCAAATTACTATATACTAGAGCAGGGGTGGGCAATTGTTTTGGCTCGGGGGCCACTTTGTGGGAGCGGAGGGTTAGCGGAGGGCCGCACCTTTTAAAATGATTGCATTCATTAGTTAACTTTGCATTTCAGAAAAGGTATACATTGTATCCTAAAAATCCATAAATATAAGTTAAATAAAATAGTGGTCGTTTGATTCAATTTATTTATTGTGCTGATTTCATATTCTCTATACCTGCAAGCGCATTTAATTTTAGAATCAGTTTAATGAGACAAATGTACCCTATCACACTTTTCTACAATTTTTTTGAAATCAGGTGGGAGATTGCTTGTTGAGATTCTCATCACAGCCTGCACGTTCATGTCTGTCAAAGAGCATCTATATTTACTCTTGTTGATCTTCATGCAAGAAAAACTTTGCTCACAAATATATGTAGACCCAAATATAGAGAACATTTCCCCAGCAAATTTCTTCATACGTGGACATTTTTTCCGCAGACAAAGATTTGTAAAAGTCAACTAATGTCACAGCATTAAACGTTTCTTTCACAGTGTGATCTGACTGCATGTCAATAAGTTCAAGCAGCAGCTCCTCAGGCGCTGTATCAATATCAGCAGTGATGGGATAAGAGAGCAAATTGAATTTAGGCTCAGTTTTCTTGAAGTCCTGAAATCTTCTTGGCGGGCCACAAAAAACTCTGTGGTGGGCCACATGTGGCCCCCGGGCCACAATTTGCCCACCCCTGTACTAGAGAAATCTCCATTCTTTTGCAGAGCAGATAATTTAATATTTCAATGAAAAGCCTTAACTTTGTCCTGAACTTTAAGAACGGGCGGTCTTGGGAGTGCCAATGGAGTCTCCAACTAATCTTGTAACGACTCTGTTAATCTAGCTCTGACCCGGATAGCCCTGGCTATCCCGATCCCGTCAGATCTCAGAAGCTAAGATGGGTCGGCCCTGCCTAGTATTTGGATGGGTGGCCTCCAAGGAATACCGGGGGCGTGACGCAGAGGCAGGCGATGGCAAAACCACTTCTGAAATGTCTTGTGCCTTAAAAACAAGTCTAGCTCGCCACCTAGTGGTGCATAATGTTAAAAGAGCTAGAACTTCTGGCTGCCAGACAATCTTAGGATCTTTTGGGTATTCTATACACACTGCCATGCAATACTTAAATTCTGTTAATCTTTCTGCTGCGGGGGAAAACCTATCCCTGTTTAGTACTTTGTAGCTTCCTCTCTTCCTCATTTTCATCGTGTTCTTAGTTGGCTTTGGAGCCTTTGATTGTTTTAATAAAATATTTGATTGTTTCAATGAAACGTTTTAATTAAAATAATAATAATAAAAAATTTCTACTAAACTCTTGAGGGTTTTTTTTTTTTTTGGTCTCCCCTTATTCCAAACAGTTTACGGCAGTCTACGTACTTCTCCTCTCCTCCATTCTTATCTTCAAAACAGCCCTGTGAGGTCGGTTATGTTGAGAAAGAGAGAGGGGGAGAGACTAACCCAGGGTCATTCAGAAAGCTTGTGGCAGAGCGGGGAATTCAACTCAGGTCTCCTAGCTCCCAGACAGCACTTCCCCGAGTTACACGGCACTAGTTGTCTTTCGTAATGTTGGTTTTGGCTGGTTTCATTCTGATTCGCTGCTTGAGAGAGGGGGCGTGGCCCCAGATCACCAAGCAAGCTTTGTCACCGAGGTGGAATTTGAACCCAGGACTCTTAGATCGTAGTCTGGCTACTCTGATCGCACCAGCGTGCAGCAGTCATAGCATGCTCATCTGCGTCGCTTTGGGGTTCCTGCCATAAAAAGTTTCACGTGACCGGAACGGTAAGGAAACACTGCTGCACATCTTTGTTGGAGTATTCCACCTTCTAATGTATTCCTGTAGTTCTTTGCAGTTCTGCCACGTCATGTACCACGCAGGGGTTCTGCATTTTAATGCTATAGCCAGTTTGGTGTAGTGGTGTAATGCTATAGCCAGTTTGGTGTGGTGGTTAAGTGCGCGGACTCTAATCTGGGAGAACCGGGTTTGATTTCCCACTCCTCCACTTGCACCTGGCTGGATGACCTTGGGCAAGCCATAGCTCTGTCCCAGCTGTTCCCTCAAGGACAGCTTGAAAAAAAGGTCTCAGCCCCACCTACCTCACAGGGTGTCTGTTGTGGGGAGGGGAAGGGAAAAGGAGTTTGTAAGCTGCTCTGAGACTCCCTTGGGGAGTGGAGGGCGGGGTATAAATCCAATCTCCTCCTCTCCTCCTCCTCCTATATAACGGACATCTGCTTGCAATCCGGAACGCTTGGCGTGCCGGCTTTGCCTCTTTCATTTGTCTCCCAGCGCCCATCAAATTCCTCTAAATGCTTTTCAAATGTACATTTGGGGGTGATCTTGGAACGCCCACGAGGGGGCGACCTCCCCCTGCTAAATATTCTGCGAGTGCCATTGACTTGCCTTGTTTCTTGGGAAAACAGGAGACTAGTAAAGATTGACTGAAAGCTTTGATCTCACTAGAGTTTTAGAGCCCCCTTCCTTGGATGCATGAAGTGAAACCTTCGGCAGACAAATATATATGCAGCAGAGGAAAGATCAGCACCCCTGTAGAAAAAGTGGCTGCTTTGGAGGGTGTGTTTCTTACAGTAACCAATAATAACAGGAGCTGTATGCCGTAGAAGTATTACAGAACTCTTCCATTCATGTAGTCTTTAAGTGTGAGGATTCTTTGATAAAGCTAAAGAAACGGGCAGAAAGTAAACCGGGAGCCCATCAGAAGCTTTCACAAGCTGTACTAAGCCAAAGTATATATTGTAAAATCGTTCACAAAGTTGTATGGAACAAAAGTACATGCTGTGGTTTGTTATTATTAGTTATTGTGAGAAATAGACTATGTTGTAATTTGTTGTATTGATACAAACAACAAGGATCATGTAAGTTACATTGAGCACCAGTGTGTTCACTGCCACAGGAGGTGGCGGCGGCTACAAGCCCCTGTATAAATCGATGGTGCGACTGGTCGCCACACCTCAAAAAAGATATTATAGCATTGGAAAAAGTGCAGAGGAGGGCCACTAGGATGATAAAAGGGTTGAAGCGCTTGGGGTTCTTTAGCTTGGAGAAACGACGGGTGAGCAGGTCGAGAAAGAGGTATTTTCCTCCCTTTCTCACAAAACAAGAACTCTTGGGCACTCAGTGAATTGCTGAGCAGTCGGGTTAAGAAGAGAAGAAGAAGAGATTGGATTTATACCCCGCCCTCCACTCCCCAAGGGAGTCTCAGAGCGGCTTACAAACTCCTTTTCCCTTCCCCTCCCCACAACAGACACCCTGTGAGGTAGGTGGGGCTGAGAGAGCTCTTTCCCAAGCTGCCCTTGAGAGAACAGCTGGTACAGAGCTATGGCTTGCCCAAGGTCATCCAGCCAGGTGCAAGTGGAGGAGTGGGGAATCAAACCCGGTTCTCCCAGATTAGAGTCCGCGCACTTAACCACTACACCAGACTGGCTCACAGAACGGATAAAAGGAAGTCCTTCTTCACCCAAAGAGTGATTGTAACACATGGAATTCACTGCCACAAGAGGTGGTGGCGGCTACAAGCATGGAGGGCTTCAAGAAGGAATTAGATAAACTTCTGGAGCAGAGGTCCATCAGTGGCTCTTAGCCACAAGGTAGAGATAGGGACTCTCGGTCTGGGGCAAGTGATGCTCTGTATTCTTGATGCTTGGTGGGGGGGGGGCAACAGTGGGAGGGGCTTCTAGTGTCCTGGCCCCACTGCTGGACCTCCTGAGGGCACCTGGTGTTTTTGGCCGCTGTGTGACACAGAGTGTTGGGCTGGAGGGGCCACTGGCCTGATCCAACACTGGCTTCTCTTGTGTTCTTATTATTCATTAGTCACTTTAAAGAAGAGTCTGTTTATATTGGTTGCCATCTCATGGTATACATTGTGTTTGTATTGGGTTAACTGTCCATGAGCATGTAATCTGAAGTGCTTTGGAGGGTGGACTCCAAGGTATTATACCCCAGTGAAGCCCCTCCCCAAACCCCACTCTCCTCAGGCTCCACCTCCAAAATCTCCAGGTATTTCCCAACCCAGAGCTGGCAACCCTGCCCTTTAAAGTGCCCTCTTCCTTTTCCTTATCATTTTTTTTAAAAATTCTTTATTACATTTACATTAACAATAAACCACATTCAATACAGTTATTTAATTAGATCATTTACAATACAAATATTATTGTGAGGATTGTGAGGCACTCCAAAGGGATCTGTTGAGGATGGGTGAGTGGGTATAGATAGGAACTCTCCGTCTGGGGCAAGTGATGCTCTGTATTCTTGGTGCTTGACGGGGGGGGGGGGCAACAGTGGGAGGGCTTCTAGTGTCCTGGCCCCACTGCTGGACCTCCTAATGGCCCCTGGTATTTTTTGGCCACTGTGTGACACAGAGTGTTGGACTGGATGGGCCTCCAGACCATCCCGAAAGGCCACCATTAAAAAAAACAACTCTTAGCGATATGCGCATACCCGCTGAAACACGCGACGTCCCCAGAGCTCCGCTCCGCTTTAATGTTTCTGATGGTCCCCTGAACTTTATCAACTTTATAAACTGAAAGGGTAACTAGAGGAAGGTACCGCTGGTGGCACTTTTACCATTTTAGTCCGTGAATGCGCAGAAAAACAAGTAGATGGTGAGGCGCATATGCAGATGAAGAAGAAGAGAAGAGATTGGATTTATATCCTGCCCTTCACTCACTTGGAGTCTCAGAGCGGCTTACAAACTCCTCTCCCTTCCCCTCCCCACAACAGGCACCCTGTGAGGTAGGTGGGGCTGAGAGAACTCTGACAGAAACTGCTCTTTTTCAAGAACAGCTGTGCCAGAACTATGGCTTGCCCAAGGTCATCCAGCAGCTGCAAGTGGAGGAGTGGGGAATCAAACCCGGTTCTCCCAGATTAGAGTCCGCGCACTTAACCACTACACCAAACTGGCTCTCCATGCGCAAACAGGATATTTTTTTTTTAAAAAAAGCAGACTGCATGGCTCCTTATGCCATCTAGACTAGGGGTGTCGAACTCATTTGTTACGAGGGCCAGATCTGATATAATTGAGACCTTGTTGGGCTGGACCATGTGTGTGATAAAATGTAATGCCAGGTAGTGGAGATATAAAATTTATAGAGGACACAAACACAAAGATTTTTTTCCCTTATAAGACTCACCAAAATGAGGGCCAGGGCTTTTTCGGTGGCGGCTCCCATCTGGTGGAACGAGCTCCCAGAGGAGATCAGGGCCCTGCGGGACCTTGTGCAGTTCCGCAGGGCCTGCAAGACGGAGCTCTTCCGCCAGGCTTTCAAATAGGAGCCGCCACCGATGATTCCATCCATCAGGTATATCATCTTTGATGTAACCTGGCCCGAATCAACGCTGGCGGGTGGCAGGGAGGATAAGGAGTCCTACCACTGAGCCGCCGCTTTGATAATCTGATAACATGTTATAGGAAGCTGTTTGTAATCTTGTTAGTTCTAGGAATTTATTTTAAATGTCTACATTGTTTTAACTGTTTTTAGCCATTTTAATGTAGTATTTTTTGGCCTATGGGCCTATGTAAGCCGCCCTGAGCCCGTTCGCAGGGAGGGAGGGGTATAAATCGAATTAATTAATTGATTGATTAATTAATTAATTTAAAAAACATGCTTAAAAGATTAGCCCTCTTGCAATATTTGTTTATTGAACAGTCTCTGATAACTGAGCCCTCTTGCTCTGAATTACTGCATCAAAATGTCTGTGCTGTTGCAATCTTGAGGATGCTGTTCAAATGTGTCTCTGGAAGCTGCAAACCTACTTTTGATTGACTGACATTCACCACAGAGGTCTCATGCTCAGAGTTCTGAGTCTGGGACCCAGGAGGAAACATGAAATGGCTGAGCGATTGAGTGACTCTGGAGAAGCAAGCTATATGATGCAGCAGCAGCAACAGAACTGGAAGCAGGAGATGGCCAGTTCCAGTGCGGGCCTGATAGAAGCCCTCCGGGGGCCTGATCTGAGAAGAGAAGAGATTGGATTTATACCCCGCCCTTCACTCACTTGGAGTCTCAGAGCGGTTTACAAACGCCTTCCCCTTCCCCTCCCCACAACAGACACTCTGTGAGGTAGGTGGGGCTGAGAGAGCTCTGAGACAACTGTCCTTGAGAGAACAGCTGTGCCAGAGCTATGGTTTGCCCAAGGTCATCCAGCCAGGTGCAAGTGGAGGAGTGGGGGAATCAAACCCGGTTCTCCCAGATTAGAGTCCGCGCACTTAACCACGACACCAAACTGGCTCTCTGCCCTCGGGCCGCATGTGTGGCACCCCTGATTTAGACGATCCACCGCGGGAGTCACGCGCGGTGAAGCGCTTCACGGGGGAGCTGTCTGGTCGTGCAACGCCGGATCAAAAAGATCTAGCTCAAATTACAGCCGGGCCAGTGGCGGGATTAGCTGCCCGTCTGGATGCACCCTGGGAGAAAAAGGAAGTCCTCGCGTGACGTCATCTCTGCACTTGGCTTCCTCCCCCCCTCCAGCCCCCAGGAATTCCCCAAGTCAGAGCTGACAACGTGGATGCAACTGGGGACAGTGTGGGGGGTACATTCTCCCCAAACAGACCGGGACCCCTCTGGGAGCCTCCTCTGACTCAGGGGCTGCGGCTGCTTTGTGAGGGGGAAGCTGCCAGCCACATCAGAGGACCGCGCGGCTCTCTCGTCTCTGTGGTTTGTGCAGCGTCCTGGGAGGGAATGATCAATAAAGGATCCGGCGGGCTGCCGAAATGAAGTCGTTAATTAGCCGGGGAAGGGTGTTTACGACTGCACAAAAAGAAGTCTTTTGGCGTGAACTGTGGGTCCCCCGGAGAATGGGGAGTCTCCAGGCCTCAAAAAAGGAGGCAGAGACATTCAGAAAAACAAAAAAGACCGAGGAAAGAGAATCAAGAGGGCAGGGCTGCCAGTCTCCAGGAGGGGACTGGAGATCTCCCAGAATTACAACTGGTCTCAAGAAGAAGAAGAAGAAGAAGAAGAGATTGGATTTATACCCCACACTTTACTTGGAGTCCCAGAGCGGCTCACAAACTCCTTTCCCTTCCCCTCCCCACAGCAGACACCCTGTGAGCAATGTTCCTTCTAAGCTGTGGAGTCCTGTGAGCAAAAATTCTACTTTGGGAGCTGCTGGCATTAAAGTTGTGAGCGAGCGGTTTGGCTGCTGCAAAAATCCGTTTGCTCCGGAGCCGTCCTTCCTGAGCTAAGATAAAAATGTGTGAGTCAGAAGCTAAAAAGCTGTGAGCTAGCTTACGCCAACTCAGCTTAGAGGGAACACTGCCTGTGAGGTAGGTGGGGGCTGAGAGAGCTCTGAGACAAGTGTCCTTGAGAGAACAGCTGGTACAGAGCTACGGCTTGCTCAAGGTCATCCAGCAGCTGCAAGTGGAGGAGTGGGGGATCAAACCCGGTTCTCTCAGATCAGAGTCCGCGTACTTAACCACTACACCAAGACCGACATCCGTTCTCCTGCGGGAAATGGCAGCTTTGGGGGTGGGCGCTATGGCATTATATGCCCCACTGAAGCCCTGCCCATTCCCAAGCCCCCCCCCCCAGGCTCCACCCCCCCCCCCCCCTAATCTGTAAGAATTTCCCAACACAGCATTGGCAATCCTAATTCACTGTGCATGGGAGCAACCACACTTCGGTGGGCTGGAGAAGTTCATTGTGGCAAAGGTTGCCAGTCTCCAGGTGGGGCCTGGAGATCTACTGCCATTACAACTAATCTCCAGATGTCAGGGACCAGTTACCCTGGAGAAAATGGCTGCTTTGGAGGCTCTATGGCATCGGACCTGCTGAGGACCCTTCCCAGGCTCCACCCCCTGAGTGGGTGGGTGTGAACAGGATGTAATTTAACAAGGATAAGGGCCGAGTTCTACATCTGGGTAACAAAAACGAGGAACACACATACTGCGTGAGGGACACACACCTGAGTAGCAGTGTGTGTGAACATGGTCTTGGGGTACGGGTGGACCGAAAGTTAAATAAGAGCAGCCAGTGTGATGCAGCGACAAAAAAGGCTAATGTGATCTTGGGTTTATCAACAGAGGCATCACATCCAGTATCGCAACATGTCATAGTCTTGCTGTACACTGCATCAGCCAGGCTGCCCCTGAAGTATTGTGTGCAGTTCTGGAGGCCTCAGTTGAAAAAGGATGTGGACAGAACGGAGCGGGTGCAGAGGAGAGCGACGGGGATGATCGGGGGCCTGGAGACCAAGAAGCCCTTTGAGGAGCGGCTGAGGGACTTGGGAAGGTTCCGTCTGGAGAAGAGGAGGTTGAGGGGGGGAGAGGATGGCTCTCTTGAAGCCTCGGAAGGGCTGTGTCACTTGGAGGAGGGCAGGGAGCTGTTCCTGTTGGCGGCAGAGGAGAAGACCCACAAGACTGGGTTTAAATTAAGGGTGGTGTTATGTATTGACCATGCGGTCGCCATGTGCTCCCTTAATTGCGACCGCATGGCCAGAGCACATGGCCAGAGCATGGCCAGAGCACATGGCCAAGAAACTACCTGAGCTTCAGCCAGGTAGAACAAAGGCCAGGTGGATCCGAACTGGCCACCAATCCTGTACCTAGGTTTCTCCCAGGGAACCTCTGAGATGTAAATAGACTGATAAGAGCCTATCAGGCCAGTTGGGTGAGATCAGGGGATTGTCCCTGACCAGCATAAAAGGAGGGCTCGGAGCCCTGGGATGGATGCTTCATCCGGACCAACAATAAAGATCTAGCTGTTTCACTATTCCACGGACTCCCGGCTCCAGTAATTATCAGGTGGGAAGGGACCGGATGGATCTTAGGAAAAAGATTTTTACAGTCAGAGTAGTTCAGCAGTGGAATGGGCTCCCCCTCGCTGGCAGTCTTCAAGCAGCGGCTGGACAAACACTTGTCAGGGATGCTCTAGGCCAGTGGTGGCAAACCTATGGCACGCGTGCCAGAGGCGGCACTCAGAGCCCTCTCTGTGGGCACGCACGCAGTTTGGGCACTCAGTCTCTAAAAGGAAAAAGACGACACAGACTCGGAGGCTGGGCTGCTCTCAAACTTACAAAGCATGAGCCAAGGTTAGACAAATTATCAGCGTGCATACAACAGCAAAAATCACATTAATTGTTCAAAAGCATGCCAAATGCAAACTTGTACCTTTGAATAAAAAGTTGCTTGTATAATTGAAGGCTCTGTTATTGTGTTTTTCTTTTAAGGCAAAAGATGTTAATGTATGAGTTCTTTTTTCTAAACTAAAACCTCAGTATTCAGGTTAAATTGCCGTGCTGGCACTTTGCGATAAATAAGTGGGTTTTGGGTTGCAGTTTGGGCACTCGGTCTCTAAACGGTTTGCCATCACTGCTCTAGTCTGATCCTGCACTGGGCAGGGGGTTGGACTAGATGGCCTGTTAAACCCCTGCCAGCTCTGTGATTCTAGGATTCTAAGAGCTCCAGGAATTTCCCAGCTTGGAGCTGGCAACCCAACGACACGGAATGGGGAACAGATTGCTGGCCTGACTTGGCAGGGGGAGGAACGTGGGGGCAGAGAAGGGGAGGCGGAAAGATCAGCGTTGACTTCACTAGCTCAGGTGGCCAGTTTCAGGTAGGGAAATTCCTGGAGCTTTGTGGGGTGGAGCCGCAGGTGAGGGATTTCAGTGGGATATAATGCCATAGAGTTTGTGCTTCCAGGTCTTCCCTGGCCACTGGTGGGGGATGGGGGGATAGGGCCGCCAGATCCAGGCTGAGAAACTCCAGGAGATTTGGGGGTGCAGTCTGGGGAGGACAGGGACCTCAGTGGGGTACAGTGCCATAGAGTCCACCCTCCAGAGCGTCCATTTGATCCAGACTGGCAACTGCAGTGCGTAACTTGGCCGAAGTGCGTCCTCCAAGCTGGCCTTTTGTCGCTCACCGCAGACGTGGAAGGACGTGGCACACTGAAAGCGCCAGAAGGTTGTGGACTCTCTGGTGGATATCCAAAACCGAAAGGACATTATCCCGTCCTCCCGTCTTCTAACAAGCTTCGAGGGATTCACAGTAATAAAAAGTTTCAGAGAATAATAAAGTCCTAGAACTGCAGCGTGCGCCAAAATCGGAGACGTTACAAAACAACCACACGAATGCAGAGGACGCTTTCATGACCAGGGCCGACAAATCCACAACAGGAATTCTTCACCCCCAAGTCCAACAACATTCCTGCGTGTGTGTTTTTTTTTTAACAGCCCTTGCAAAAGGTCAGTGCTTGGCTTCGCCCATGTCCTCATCAGCTTTCCTGGCAGGGCACTTTCCCAGATATTAATCGCGGGGAAATCGACAGAGTCAGAGAGATATTCCCAGCTTAATCTTAAGGAATATATGACGTCACACCTGAACGCTGTGGTCTTCTTCGGGGGCCGTGCTTTTGTGTATCCCCCACCTTCTGAGACTAGTCAGGTGGTAACTAGGGTTGCCAGCCTCCAGGTGGGGCCTGGAGAAATTGGATACGTTCCAAGATAATTGAATAAGTTTCAAGGTAATTGGATAAGTTCCAAGATAATTGGATAAGTTTCCAGGTAATTGGATAAGTTTCCCTCCAGAGGCTATCATGGGACTATCTGAATATCCCAAACCTCTGATAGGGGGACAATGAGGATCCTAGTGCACTATTGTTCTCTGGCCCCAAGCTCAGGGCTTAACTGGGCCATGTGCTCTGCGGGGGCCAGGTGGCTGCCCCCATTACATATATTACGTCCTGGAATCACAACTGGTCTGGATACAATGGCAGCTTCCAAGGGCAACCTCTATGGTATACCATAGATTTTAGGTGAAATGGCTCCCCAGATATTCCCCTGCACCTGCACCACTCCCAAATCTCCAGGAATTTCTCAGGCTGGGGTTGGCAACACTGTTATGTAGTTAAGCGCCAGGGTAGGTGTTCTACCCCCATCAAGCACGGCTGGGCCACTGGTCTCATGCAAGGAGTGACCGCAACAGCCTGCAAAGCCAGTGCTAGGGATGCCAATCTCCAGGTGGGACTGGGGATTCCCCGGAATTACAGCTCATCTCCAAACTACCGAGAGCAGTTCCCCGGGATAAAAGGGATGCTTTGGAGGGTGGACTCGGGGGGATGGTAACACCAGTGTTCCCTCTAAGCTGAGTTAGTGTTAGCTAGCTCACAGTTTCTTAGCCTCCGGCTCACACATTTCTGTCTTAGAGAGCCAGTTTGGTGTAGTGGTTAAGTGCGCGGACTCTAATCTGGGAGAACCGGGTTTGATTCCCCGCTCCTCCACCTACACCTGCTGGATGACCTTGGGCAAGCCATAGCTCTGGCACAGCTGTTCTCTCAAGGACAGTTGTCTCAGCGCTCTCTCAGCCCCACCTACCTCACAGGGGAAGGAGTTTGTAAGCTGCTCTGAGGCTCCCATTGAGTGAAGGGTGGGATATAAATCCAATCTCTTCTTCTTCTTCTTAGCTCAGGAAGGATGGCTCCAGAGCAGTGTTCCCTCTAAGCTGAGTTAGTGTGAGCTGGCTCATGATTTTTTAACCTCTGGTTCACACATTTTTGTCTTAGCTCAGGAGGGATGGTCCCAGAGCAAAGTAATTTATGCACTTGCCAAACCGCTCGCTCACAACTTTAAAGCTAGTAGCTCACAAAGTAGAATTTTTGCTCACAAGACTCCAGAGCTTAGAGGGAACATTGCTCCAGAGCAAACTGATTTAGGCAGCAGCCAAATTGCTCGCACACAACTTTAATGCCAGTAGCTCACAAAGCAGAATTTTTGCTCACAGGACTCCACGGCGTAGAGGGAGCTTTGGATGGTACCCCACGGAGGTCCCTGTCCTCCCCAGACTCCATCTCCAAATCTCCAGGAGTTTCCCAGCCTGGATCTGGCGTCCCCAGCCGGTGCTCCTGCCGAGCACCGCAGCATGAAGCAAACCGAGGGACGCGTCAGCAGCCGCAGAATGTTCCGTCACCCAAACCACAGGTCTGCTTGGCCTTCATAGTCCCCCCCCCCCCCCCCGGCTCATAGCTCCTGGTGCACAGGCCCCGGAGTCATTTCTGGCACGCACGAGGAGATGAGCCACAAGAGATTTCCCAACCCGCTGATCAGCCGGTGGTGGATCCGCAATAAGAAGCAGCTGCCGGTTGCGGAAACACCGAGCACAGCTGCTGCCCGCCTGGGGATGGGCGGAAGAGGGTGAAATGTGAAAGCGATTCTGCCGTTCCCGTGACGTCCTTCTGCTGTGGGAGCCTGGCCAACATTCCAGATCGGAAAGTAATCTGGAGGAAGGACCCAGGTTTTTTTTTGTGTGTGTGTGGTGGGAAATGGTCGAAGCGAGCGACTCAGCATTGGGGGGTGCTACATCACTCTTTAAGTGTGTCTAGGTGTTATCTCCTTGAATGGGATGCCTCTCTCCAGGGGTCATTTCGTAGAAAAAGAGGTGCAGGAGCTCATTAGCACAACTCATTTGCATAACTCATTTGCATACACCACACCCCCTAACATACCGGAAGTGTGTCAGAAGGCAACACCCACCCCTCAGGCTCCACTCCACAGCTGAGTGAAACTGACCTGCTCTTCCTCCATTCCCTTCCCCATCCAATACTTTGTGCAATAAAAATAAGCGCAAAGAACACACCCACATTCTCTTCCTGCTCCCTTGAAACCAACAGGTTTCAAGTCGACTTGAGATACCCAGGACATGTGCACTACCCATCCCTTCCCCTTCCCCTCCCCACAACAAGACACCCTGTGAGGTAGGTGGGGCTGAGAGAGGTCTTTTGAGAACTGCTCATGAGAGAACAGCTCTGAGAGGACTTGTGACTGGCCCAAGGGCACACCAGCAGCTGCATGGGGAGGAGTGGGGAATCAAACCCGGTTCTCCCAGATTAGAGTCCAACTCCTGACCACGACACCAAACTGATGGGGTGGAAGCTGCTGAAGGGTTGGTGAAATTTCTCCAGTACTTATGTGCCATGTGCCCAGATAAAAAATGATATACTTAGAAAATTTATATGCCACCTTGAGCAAGTCTCTGGAAAAGCAGCACACAGTCATAAAAGGAACAATGATAAAAATTATCAATATTAAAACAAAACATTAAAAACAATAAAGACCCTAGCAGGGCTTTCCCCGGGGCGCTGCGCCTCTGCACTGCTCGGGGAAGCCGAGGAGGGGGCGGGGCTTGGGCATGTGCCCGCCCCCTGGGCGCCTCACTCCTGGAGCTGCGCTCCTGTGCGCTCCCGCTCCAGCGGACCCCTGCCTCTCTCTGTTTTAACCTAGGATCTGCCCTCTGTCCTCTCCTCTCTTTTTGTCCTCTCCCTCTCTGCACATGGCCTTCCATGGAGACACAGGTCTCTGCAGGTCTCTTCTGTAGAGCTAATGCCCTCATATTCCCACACACATGATGCCGGACAAGCTGGCCATTTGTGACAGGGAAAGTCAAGAAGAAGAAGAAGATGAGGAGGAGGAAGAAGAGGAGGAGGAGGAGAAGATTGGATTTATACCCCACCTTTCAGTCAGAGTCTTAGAGTGGCTTACAATCTCCTTTCCCTTCCCCTCCCCACAACAGGCACCCTGTAAGGTAGGTGGGGCTGAGAGAGCTCTTTCGAGGACTGCTCTTTCAAGAACAGCTGGTACAGAGCTATGGCTTGCCCAAGGTCATCCAGCAGGTGCGAGTGGAGGAGTGGGGAATCAAACCCGGTTCTCCCAGATTAGAGTCCGCGTACCTCACCACCACACCAAACCGGCTCTTTCTCCCCTTTCGACTGCAACCTGAATGTGAACTGGATCTACTTGAATAAACGTAAGGTTACCTTTTCTGCAAGATACTTCTTGGGAGATTTCTTGACTGCACTCAGGATCACGCTTCTGTGACTGGGCAAACTCCGCTATATTGACTAAATATCCCAATAGAAACAAGGGTCCTGACCCTTCAAAGAGATAGTTTCCAAGGGTAGCGATGCTGGTCGGCGACAGAAGAGCTAGATTCAAGCAGCACCTTAGAAACCAGGTCTTTGGATTTGACAAAGGCAGCTTTGAGTCATGCGCTGGAAGTCTTGTTCATCTCTAGGGTGCGACTGGAACATGAATCGGGCCGATCCTGCAAAGTGATCCAACCAACGTAATCTGAGTGTCTCATCGGCCCACGAAGCTCATTTAGTGGGTGCACGAGAGATGGCCTTTTTGGTGGCAGACGCATGATTATGGGACAACCTCCTCGGGGAGGTGTGCCTGGCCCTCTTTCACTGGGTCTTTAGGAAGAAGTTGAAGGGTGAGCTAAGAACAAAACATCAGAGGAGCCAATGTTGGATCAGGCCAGTGGCCCATCCAGTCCAACACTCTGTCACACAGTGGCCAAAAACACCAGGTACCTTCAGGAGGTCCAGCAGTGGGGGCAGGAAGCCCTCCCAATGTTGCCTCCCCCAAACACCAAGAATACAGAGCTTCACTTGCCCCAGACTGAGTTCAGATGAGCAGCTAATCCCAATATTGGCCTGGCTGCAATTTGAGCTCGATCTTTTTGATCCAGCGTTGCACGACCAGACAGCTCCCCCATGAATCGCTTTACCGCACGTGACTCCGCGGTGGATTGTCTAGACCAGGGGTATCAAATATGCAGCCCGGGGCTGGATCAGGCCCCCGGAGGGCTTCTCTCAGGCCCGCCCTGGAACTGGCCATCTCTTGCTTCCAGTTCTGTTGCTGCTGCTGCATCATCGCTTGTTTCGCCAGACTCTCTCAATCACTCAGCCATTTCATGTTTCCCCCTGGGTCCTAAGAACTCTGAGCATGGGATTTCTGTGGTGAATGTCAGTAAATCAAAAGTAGGCTTGCAGCTTACAAAGACACACCTGAACAGCATCCTCAAGTTTGCAACAGCACAGAAATTTTGATGCAGTAATTCAGAGCAAGAGGTGTCAGTTATCAGACACTGTTCAACAAACAAAATATTGCAAGAGTGCTAATGTTTTAAAGCATGTTTTTATTTTAAGTTAAAAAGAATCTTTGTGTTTGTGTCCTTTATAAAGTTTATTTCTCAGCTACCTGGCATTATATTTTATGAAACACATGGCCCAGCCCAACAAGGGCTCAGTTATGTCAGATCCGGCCCTCGTAACAAATGAGTTCAACACCCCTGGTCTAGACAGCATCCACCATAAGGAGCCGTGTGGTCGGCTTTTTAAAAAACAAAATCCTGTTTGCGCATGCGCATATGTGCCTCACCAGCTACTTGTTTTCCCGTGCATGCGCGGACTAAAATGGTAAAAGCACCGCCAGCAGTACCTTCCTCTAGGTACCATTTCAGTTAACAAAGTGCATAAATATCATGGGACTTTCAGAAACATTGAATTGTTCGGATCGTTTGAGCGGAGCTCTGCGGACGTCGCATGTTTAAGCGGTTATGCACGCATCGCTAAGACTTTTTCAAAATGGCGCCCGTTCGGGATGGTCTGGAGACCATCCCTATGGGCTGATTGTATGCTGGTGGAACGACCAGACGGGGGAAAGTCCGACATTGGCTCGTCGGCCAGCTTAGGACCAGACTTTAACCACTATCTTTTAAGTATGGATCCCCGATGGGGATTGACGGGCTGATCATGGAAGTGGCAAGTTTCCCAGATGTTGTCTGGACATGCTCTTTAAATCCAGCAGGCCCTCATGCCTGGCGTGGCTCAAAAGAGCTGTCTGAACGCGACCAAAGGCAGTTTTATTTCGGACTGCCTCGCCAGTGTATCCTGTAGCATTCAGACTTCATGCAAGACCCTCTGAGTGTGCGCCTAACTGTGTTTCCGTTCCTTCTGCTTCTTTGGATAACCTAAACGAATGGCTCGGGCTGGATGTACTTGGATGAGAGACCACCAAGGATGTCCGGGGTCATGACCCAGAGGCAGGCAATGGCAAACCACCTCTGAACAAGCGCAGAGAGATTCAAGAAGGAATTAGATAAACATCTGGAGCAGAGGTCCATCAGTGGCTGTTAGCTGCAAGGTATAGATAGGAACTCTCAGTCTGGGGCAAGTGATGCTCTGTCTTCTCGGTGCTTGAGGGGGGCAACTGTGGGAGGGCTTCTGGAGTTCTGGCCCTGCTGGTGGACCTACTGATGGCACCTGGTATTTTTGGCCACTGAGTGACACAGAGTGTTGGACCGGCCTGATCCAAAATGCCTCCTCTTATGTTCTTATATGGAGCAGAAGTCCATCAGTGGTTATTAGCCATAAAGTATAGATAGAACACTCTGTCTGGGGCAGTGATGCTCTGTCTTCTTGGTGCTTGGGGGGTCAGTGGTGGGAGGGCCTCTGGAGCTCAGGCCCCGCTGGTGGACCTTCTGATGTCACCTGGGTTTTGGCCACTGTGTGACTCAGAGTGTTGGACAGCATGGGTCTTTGGCCTGATCTAACAGGGTTTCTCTTCTGTTCTTATATGGGGCAGAAGTCCATCAATGGCTATTAACCACAAGGTCTAGATGGAACGCCCTGTCTGGGCTGTATTCTTGGAGCTGGGGGGGGGGGTCGCAGTGGGAGGGCTTCTGGAGGTCTAGCTCTACTGTTGGATCTCCTGGTGGCAGCTGGGTTTTGGCCACTGTGGCATAGACTGTTGGACTGGATGGACCACTGGCCTGATCCAACATGGCTTCTCTTATGTTCTTATGTCTGGGGGTAGTGAATGTTCCGTATTCTTGGTGCTTGGGGGGCAACAGTGGGAGGGCTTCTGGAGTTCTGGCCCCACTGGTGGACCTCCTGATGGCACCTGGGTTTGGGCCACTGTGTGACATAGAGTGTGGGACTGGGTGGGCTACTGGCCTGATCCAACATGGCTTCTCTTATGTTCTTATGGTGGAGTGGTACGATGGGTTGGCTGGCCTAAGATGCCAAGAGCCATTGGGTTGGCTCTGCTTCTACAGACAAGCAGCTGCTTTCTACTGAGTCAGACCTTTGTTCCATCAAGGTTAGCACAGACTGGCAGCTGCTCTCTAGGGTCTCAGGCAGAGAAAGTTCTTTCCCTTTGCCTCCTGCCTGGTCCTTTTAAGTGGTGATGCCGGGGATTGAACCTGGGACCTTCTGCATGCCAAACAGAGGTTCTTTCACTGAGCCACGGCCCCTCTGCACGAAGCTGCTTCCTACTCAATCAGACCCTGGGGATATCCTGGAATTACAACCCAGGGGTCCGTTGGAGCAGGAGTGCACAGGAGCGCAGCTCCGGGAGTAAGGAGCCCAGGGGGCGGGCATATGACCAAGCCCCACCCCCTCCTCGGCTTCTCCGAGCAGTGCAGAGGCGCAGCGCTCCGGGGAAAGCCCTGCTGGGGTCTTTACTGTTTTTAATGTTTTGTTTTAATATTGATAATTTTATCATTGTTCCTTTTATGTCTGTGTGCTGCTTTTCCAGAGACTTGCTCAAGGTGGCATATAAATTTTCTAAGTATACTATTTTTTATCTGGGCACATGGCACATAAGTACTGGAGAAATTCCACCAACCCTTCAGCAGCTTCCACCCCATCAGTTTGGTGTAGTGGTCAGGAGTTGGACTCTAATCTGGGAGAACCGGGTTTGATTCCCCACGCCTCCACATGCAGCTGCTGGTGTGACCTTGGGCCAGTCACAAGTTCTCTCAGAGCTGTTCTCTCATGAGCAGTTCTCAAAAGACCTCTCTCAGCCCCACCTACCTCCCAGGGTGTCTTGTTGTGGGGAGGGGAAGGGGAAGGGATGGGTGGTGCACATGTCCTGGGTATCTCAAGTCTACTTGAAACCTGGTGGTTTCAAGGGAGCAGGAAGAGAATGAGGGTGTGTTCTTGATGCTTATTTTTATTGCACCAAGTCTTGGCTGGGGAAGGGAAGGGAGGAAGAGCAGGTCAGTTTCACTCACCTGTGGAGTGGAGCCTGAGGGGTGGGTGTGGCCTTCTGACACACTTCCGGTATGTCAGGGGGTGTGGCATATGCAAATGAGTTATGCTAATGAGCTCCTGCATCTCTTTTTCTACGAAATGACCCCTGATTACACCTCATCTCTAGACAACAAAGATCAGTTACCCATGAAAAATTAGATGCTTTGGAGGGCAAGGCTCTGTGGCATTGTAATCCTAGCCCCACTGAAGTCTCTTGTTTCCCCAGGTTCCCCCCTCAAATCTCCAGGATTTTCTCAGCCCGGAGCTGGCAACCTTAACACCTCCGTGGGTGGCTGGGGGGAACCTGGGAACCGTAGGCGATCCCCTCCCCCTGAAAAGCACTCAAACTGTTTCCCTTCTGCTGTGTACGTCCGTGCTGAAAAAGAATCTAGGAGCCAAAATTGCCCCTCTCCTCTCAGTGGGCCAATAAGGTCTCTGTCTGAGATCTGGAAGACGCAACAACCTGGAAGACACAGGGTCGTACTCATAAAACGGCATATTAACATCCCAGCCTTCCGCTCGTTAAATACTTGTCATTTTATAGGCGTTTCGTTGCAGTGGCAGCGTCAGTTGGAATGGAATGTATCTAAACCGGTCACAAAACCGTTTTAAAAGTCACATGGCTGAATTGGAAGCATATCACTGAGTTTAAAAAAACAACAACATTGATCGATTGACTTGCCAACCTCCAGGTGGGGCCTGGGGATCTCCCGCTATTACAAATGATCTCCAAACAGTCGAAATCGGTTCCCTTGGAGAAAGTGGCTGCTTTGGAGGGTGGACTCTATGGCAGGGGTGGGCAATTGTTTCGGCTCGGGGGCCACTTTGTGGGAGCGGAGGTTAACGGAGGGCCGCACCTTTTTAAATGATTGCATTCATTAGTTAACTTTGCATTTCAGAAAAGGTATAAATTGTATCCTAAAAATCCATAAATATAAATTAAATAAAATAGTGGTAGTTTTATTCAATTTATTTGTTGTGCTAATTTCATATCATCTATAGCTGCAAGCACATTTATTTTTAGAATCAGTTTAATGAGACAAATGTACCCTATCACACTTTTCTACAATTCTACGAGAGACAGACTCAGACTGTCTTGGCGGGCCGCAAAAAACTCTGTGGTGGGCCGCATGTGGCCCGCGGGCCGCAATTTGCCCACCCCTGCTCTATGGTATTATACCCCGCCGTGGTCCCTCCCGTCCTCAAACTCCACCCTCTCCAGGCTCCACCCCCTAATCTTCAGAATCTTCCCAACCCAGAGCTGGCAACCCTGAGTACACTGGACCAAATTTTTGATTCCTGGCTTTGATTGGATCCTGCAAGAGCCAGTTTGGTGTAGTGATTGGGAGCGCGGACTCTAATCTGGGAGTACTGGGTTTGATTCCCGACTCCTCCATATGCAGCTGCTGGCATGTCCTTAGGTCAGTCACAAGTTCTCTCAGAGCTGTTCTCTCAGGAACAGTCCCCGAGAGAGCTCTCTCAGCCCCACCTCCCTCACAGGGTGTCTGTTGTGGGGAGGGGAAGGGGAAGGAGATTGTAAACCGCTCCAAGTCTCCTTTAGGTAGTGAAGGGCGGGGTATCAATCCAATATCTTCTTCTTCTTCTTCTTCCAGTTGTATATTAAAAAAAATCAAACTGTGTGTTGAAACCTTCAAACAGCCTTTACACTGCGTTATTTTTTCGTGGATCTCCTTACTCTGATTAGTTCTCACATTGGATTCTCTTAAACTAGTCTACGTCTTACTAATATTTATTCCTCTGTTTTAAGCCCCAGAACTATCAATTGTTGGGTCATAGTCTTCTTAAGACACTTGTCAAAATGTTTAGAGTGGTTATTACCTTATTACAGGCACATTTTATAATGTCTGATCTGTTATCGTTATGGGAATTTTTGTTCTTTAAGATGCAATACACTAAAAACCAAAAACTTTCTGGCTCTAATGTTATCTTAATTCGCACTGTATGTTCTCTACTGTATGCCTGTTCCAATTTTCTTCCTGTTGTATTAATGTTGATATGCTCAATAAAGTTACAAATAATTTAAAAAAGATCCCAGTTTTCAGAGACCAACGTGAGCGTTTCATTCCAAAGAGCCACAATTTGTTTGGTCAAGGCAGTGGCTGGCACATCTGGGACTCTTCCATGGCCCCCAGGTTTAGGGGGAGGGGCTGTGGCTCAGTGGTAGAGCATCTGCTTGGCATGCAGAAGGTCCCCGGTTCAATCCCCGGCATCTCCAGTTAAAAGGACCAGGCAGGAGGTGATGGGAAAGACCTTTCCCTGCCTGAGACCCTGGAGAGCTGTAAAGAGGGGCTGTGGCTCAGTGGAAGAGCATCTGCTTGGCATGCAGGAGGTCCCAGGTTCAGTCCCCGGCATCTCCAGTTGAAAGGACCAGGCAGGAGGTGATGGGAAATACCTCCTCCTGAGACCCTGGGGAGCTGTAAAGAGGGGCGGTGGCTCAGTGGAAGAGCCTCTGCTTGGCATGCAGAAGGTCCCAGGTTCAGTCCCCGGCATCTCCAGTTAAAAGGACCAGGCAGGAGGTGATGGAAAAGATCTCCACCTGAGACTCTGGAGAGCTGTAAAGAGGGCTGTGGCTCAGTGGCAGAGCATCTGCTTGGCATGCAGAAGGTCCCAGGTTCAATCTCTGCCATCTCCAGTTAAAAGGACCAGGCAGGAGGTGATGGGAAAGATCTCAGCCTGAGACCCAGGAGAGCTGTAAAGAGTGGAAGAGCCTCTGCTTGGCATGCAGAAGGTCCCTGGTTCAATCCCCGGCATCTCCAATTGAAAGGACCAGGCAGTGGGTGATGTGAAAGATCTCCACCTGAGACCCTGGAGAGCTGTAAAGAGGGGCCGTGGCTCAGTGATAGAGCCTCTGCTTGGCAGGCAGAAGGTCCCCGGTTCAATCCCCGGCATCTTCAGTTGAAAGGACCAGGCAGGAGGTGATGGGAAAGACCTCTGCCTGAGACCCTGGAGAGCTGTAAAGAGGGGCTGTGGCTCAGTGGAAGAGCCTCAGCTTGGCATGCAGAAGGTCCCAGGTTCAATCCCTGGCATCTCCAGTTAAAAGGACCAGGCAGGAGGTGATGGGAAAGACCTTTTCCTGCCTGAGACTCTGGAGAGCAGCTGCCGGTCTGAGTAGACAAGAGTGACTTGGATGGATGGACAGAGGGTCTGGTTCAGTATAGGACAGCTTCACATGTTCATGTGTTCACACTTGCTGTTAGGGTTGCAAGCTCTGGGTTATTATATTTCCCTAATTGTGTATATGATTTATTATTTACTATCCGGAGATTTGGGGGGGGGGTGGAGCCTGAAGAGGGAGGGCTTTAGGGGAAGGGAGGGACTTCAGTGCCACAGAGTCCACCTGACACAGCATCTGTTTTCTCCAGGTGAGCTGATCTCCTTCGCCAGGAGATCAGTCGTAACAGCAGAAGATCTCCAGCCACTACCTGGAGGTTGGAGGGCTTGCTGTGCAAAGCCCTCAGGTTGTTAACTTTAGTGGGTGTCCAGGGTCCGAAGAAGCAGCTAATGAGAACCCTAGTCTTTTATTCTTTCAAAAAAGAAGAGGAGGAGGAGGAGGAGCCCCTGTTCTGGAGCCCATCCTTCCCGAGCTGAGACAAAAATGTGTGAGCTGGCAGCTCGCACTAGCTCAGCTTAGAGGGAACACTGCCTGTGTGGTAGGCGGGGCTGAGAGAGCTCTTTCGAGGACCGCTATTGAGAGAACATGCTCCAAGAGAACTTGGGACCGACCCAATGACACACCAGCAGCTGCATGTGGAGGAGTGGGGAATCAGACCCGCTTCTCCCAGATTAGAGTCTGCTCTCCTAACCGCTACACCAAACTACACCAGAAAACATAAGAACATAAGAGAAGCCAATGTTGGATTAGGCCAATGGCCCATCAAGTCCAACACTATGTCACACAGTGGCCAAAAATACCAGGTGCCCTCAGAAGGTCCAGCAGTGGGGCCAGGACACTAGAAGCCCTCCCACTGTTGCCCCCCCAAGCACCAAGAATACAGAGCATCACTTGCCCCAGACCGAGAGTTCCTATCTATACCTTGTGGATAACAGCCACTGATGGACCTCTGCTCCAGATGTTTATCCAATTTCCTCTTGAAGCCCTCCATGCTTGTAGCTGCCTCTGCCACCTCCTGTGGCAGTGAATTCCACATGCTGATCACTCTTTGGGTGAAGAAGGACTCCCTTTTATCTGTTCTAACCCGACTGCTCAGCAATTTCATGGAGTGCCCCCGAGTTCTTGCATTGTGAGAAAGGGAGAAAAGGACTTCTTTCTCGACCTGCTCTATCCCATGCATCATCTTATAAACCTCAATCATGTCCCCCCTCAGCCGTCATTTCTCCAAGCTAAAGACCCCTAAGTGCTCCAACCTTTCTTCATAGGGAAAGTGCTCCACCCCTTTATAAATCCAATATAAATATAAATCCAATCTCTTCTTCTTCTCTTCTTCTTCTTCTTCTTTTACCATTCTAGTTGCCCTTTTCTGCACTTTTTCCAATGCTATCTTTTTTGAGGTGTGGCGACCAGAACTGTACACAGTACTCCATATGCAGTTGCACCATTTATTTATACAGAGGCATTCTGACACTGGCTGATTTGGTTTCAGTTCCCTTCCTAATAACCCCCAGCATAGCATTGGCCTTTTTTCATTGCAGTCGCACACTGTCTCTACATTTTCATTGAGTTATCTACTACAACTCCAAGATCTCTCTCTTGGTCAGTCTCTGCCAGTTCGAATCCCATCAACGTGTATTTATAGTTAGGATTTTTGGCTCCAATGTGCATCACTTGGCCACATTAAACCCCATTTGCCATATTGATTCCCACTCGCCCATCTTTGGCAGATCCCTTTGGAGTGCCTCACAGCCCTCCCTGGTTCTCACCACCCTGAACAACTTCGTGTCATCTGCAGATTTAGCCACTTCACTGCTTACTCCCGACTCCAAATCATTAATGAAAAGCGAATCATTCCTGGATGCCGCTATTGGATGAGACATGGAACAGCTCTGGGCAGTGCAGACTAGACCACAGGCTTAAGACTCTATGCTGAGAAAGAGCGGAGGTTGGAGAGAAATGGAGGATCCGGCTTATGCCAGCGTTGTTTTCCAAAGCTTGCTGGCAACCCAAGCTGGAGCAGCCTTTTCTGTTTGCTTCAGATCTTTAATTTAAGCATGCTGGGGTTTGAGAAGTGCTAATTGCCTTTGCTTTTAACATTTCTGATGAAAGATATGCGGCTTTGTCTGAAATGGTTCTTCCGGCTCCCTCCTGCTACTGTGTCTTCGAATGTGGTTTGGATTTGGCCTGAAGGAGCATTCTTCCCCACCCCTGCTTCAGCACACTGTGAGTTTCGTTGGCATCCACTTTTCTGAAGAGTCAAATGGGAAGGAAATTGATAGACAAGGATGGATAGAGAGGGGGGAGGGACCAGCCATCGTCAACACGATCCCTTGTCCTTTGCCCGCGTCCCTCTTCCCTGCCACCCCCAAGAAGCTAGAATTGTTGGGTGTTTCATTAGAAAATGAAATGACAAAGATAACATAAGAACGTAAGAGAAGCCGATGTTGGATCAGGCCAATGGCCCATCCAGTCCAACACTCTGTGTCACACAGTGGCCGAAAACACCAGGTGCCCTCAGGAGGTCCAGCAGTGGGGGCAGGACACTAGAAGCCCTCCCAGTGTTGCCCCCCCAAGCACCAAGAATACAGAGCATGCGTTTAGGCTAGCCTGGGGCATGCAGGTGAGGGCAGACAAACACAATTGGATTGTTATCGCCTGCCTCTGCATGGCGACCCCAGATTTCCTTGGTGGTCTCCCATCCAAATACTAACCAGGGCTGACCCTGCTTAACGTCTGAAATCTGATGAGATTGGGCTATCCTGGGCCATACAGCTCAGGGCAGGTGAGCAGAGAACAGATAAACACAGATGGTTTGCCCTGGCTTGTCTCTGCGTAGCGACCCTGGACTTCCTTGGCGGTCTCCCATCCAAATACTAACCCGGGCCGACCCTGCTTAGCTTCCAGGATATGACAAGATCGGGCTAGTTTGGACCATCCAGGTGAGGGCCAAAAAATAAATCAATGAAGTAAAAAACAGTGTTCCCTCTAAGCTGTGTGAGCTAGCTCATTTTTTTAGCCTCTAGCTCACACGTTTTTGTCTCAGCTCCGGAAGGGAGGGCTCCAGGGCAGACTGATTTCTGCAGCAGCCAAATCGCTCACTCAGAACTTTAATGCCAGAAGCTCACAAAGTAGAGTTTTTTGCTCACAAGGGTCCACAGCTTAGAAGGAGCGTTATGGAATAAGAAATGGAGTAAAATTAGCTGCGTGAAATGCCATCCTCATGGGTTTGGGGAAACGCAACTCGTTGCCTCCTTCCCGGAAAACAAAGCTCTCCCATAACCCCCAATCCTTGCAGATCCCCTGGAGGAGAAGAGACATCAAGGAGACAAAATCACAGCGCCGGATTTTTATTCCAAAAACTAACTTAAAACAGGATCCGAAAGGACCAATATTACTGGCCTTTATCAAAGGGGTATTTATCTACCAGCATAATTGCACCGTAGCTGGTCTTTGGAACAGTTTGGGAGTTCAGTTCCACCACCACCACCACCATGCAATTTGAGGTGGGTAACAATCAGCGTGTTTTCCCAGCTCACTAATCAAGCCTCTTGCTGGATACATAACGGAGGAGATGGAAGGGATTATTAAGGCGAACATAAGAACAGTCCTGCTGGATCGGGTCCATCTCGGCCAGAGTCCCTTTTCCCAGAGCGGCAAGCCAGAGGCCTCCAAGAAGCCAAAGAGCTGGGCAGGGAGGCAAGAGCCTTTCCGTGTTGATGTTACCCCGCAATGGGGATTCAAGCCACCCTGCCCCTGAACATGGAGGTTCCATTTAGCTACCCTGGCTAAATGGGAGAGTCGAGGGGACTTGACTGGAAGAACTGGCAAAACGGGAGCTTTGACTCACAAAAGATAATGCCCCCCCCAAATCTCGTTGGCCTCTAAGGCACTAGTAGATTTGAATCCAGCAATTTGGGGCTGGATCAACAGAAGGGTCGCGTGCTTTACTCTGCTCTGGTTAGATCTCACCTCGAGTGTTGTATAGAGCATTGTGTTCAGTTTTGGGCCACCACGATTTAAGGAGGATATAGACGAGCTGGAACATGTCCGGAGGAGGGCAAGGAAGATGGTGAGGGGGTCCGGAGACCAAGTCCTGTGAGGGGAGGTTGAAGGAGCTCTGGGTCTGTTTAGCCTGGAGAGGAGACGACTGAGAGGGGATAGGAGAACCATCTTCAAGTACTTGAAGGGCTGTCTTATAGAGCATGGGGCGGAGTTATTTTCCGTTGCCCCAGACAGTCGGACCAGAACCAACGGGTTGAAGCTGAATCAGAAGAGTTTTCTGCTAAACATCAGGAAGATCTTCCTGGCAGTTAGAGCGGTTCCTCAGTGGAACAGGCTTCCTTGGGAGGTGGTGGGCTCTCCTTCTTCGGAGGTTTTTACACAGAGGGTAGGTTAGGGTTGCCAAGACTTACCAAAGCTTTAGCGGGGGAGTCCTGGCCCCGTCCTGGAGATCTTTGGAGTGTGCACTTTGCTCGTGTGCCATGATGATGTCGCCCGGAAGTGACGTCATCATGTTGGCCACGTTGGGGGCGGGACCACTGCCATTCAAGGGGGAACTATAGAGTTTTCCCTTGAATGATAGAGCATCCCCCCCCCCCCCCCGCAATGTGCCTGTCGTGATGACGTCACCTCCAGGCGATGTCATCACACCGGGCACATTTCCGTGATCCCGGCATTTTGGGGCTCCCCTTGGCAGCCTGATCCAGGCTGGCAGGGAACGGACCCACTGAGCGGGGGTTTCCCCGTCCCCCCAGGGGAGCCTGGCAATCCTAGGCTGTCAGAAATGCGGATTCTGCAACCTTGGACAGATCGTGAAAAGGGAGGGCAGGAAGGGTTGCCTCGGTGCTTAGTTCTCGTGGCCCTTTCTGACACAGCCAGGGAAATGCCGATCACCACTTTGGGGTCAGGAAGCCATTTTTCTCCAGGCCAGTTTGGCCAGAGATCATGGAGGTTTTTTGCCCTCTTCTGGGAATGTAACAGGGGTCATTGGGTGTGTGTGTGTGTGTGTGGGGGAGGTATTTGTGAATTTTTTGCATGGTGCGGGGGGTTGGACTAGATGACCAAGGAGGTTCCTTCCAACTCTGTGATTCTATGATTCTCTTCTAAGGTACTACTAGACTTGAATCTAGCTGTTCTACTGTAGACTGACACGGCTACCCGCCTGAAACAGCCCAAGTGTTTTCCTTCACTGCATTTCTGGGCCCAGATGTACTTTATCTGCCAAATTTCTGTTTGTCATTAAATCATCCATAGTCCGTATAAACACTCACAAAGCTGCCTAATGCTGAATCAGACCCTTGGTCCATCAGCCTCAGTATTGTCTGCTCTGACTGGCAGCAGCTCTCCAGGGTCTCAGGCGGAGGTCTTTCCCATCACCTCCTGCCCGGTCCTTTTCAACTGGAGATGCCGGGGATTGAACCTGGGACCTTCTGTACGCCAAGCCAATGCTCTGACACTGAGCCCACAGCCCCTCTTTACAGCTCTCTAGGGTCTCAGGTGGAGCTCTTTCTCATCACCTCCTTTCTGGTCCTTTGAACTAGAGATGTCGGGAATTGAACCTGGGACCTTCTGCATGCCAAGCAGAGGCTCTGCCACTGAGCCACAGCCCCTCTTGACAGCTCTCCAGGGTCTCAGGTGGAGGTCTTTCCCATCACCTCCTGCCTGGTCCTTTTAACTGGAGATGCCGGGGATTGAACCTGGGACCTTCTGCATGCCAAGCTGATGCTCTTCCACTGAGCCACAGCCCCTCTTTACAGCTCTCCAGGGTCTCAGGTGGAGGTCTTTCCCATCACCTCCTGCCTGGTCCTTTTAACTGGAGATGCCTGGGATTGAACCTGGGACCTTCTGCATGCCAAGCTGATGCTCTTCCACTGAGCCACAGCCCCTCTTGACAGCTCTCCTGGGTCTCAGGCGAAGGTCTTTCCCATCACCTCCTGCCTGGTCCTTTTAACTGGAGATGCCTGGGATTGAACCTGGGACCTTCTGCATGCCAAGCAGAGGCTCTGCCACTGAGCCACTGTCCCTCTTGACAGCTCTCCTGGGTCTCAGGCGGAGGTCTTTCCCATCACCTCCTGTTTGGTCCTTTTAACTGGAGATGCCTGGGATTGAACCGGGGAACTTCTGCATGCCAAGCAGAGGCTCTGCCACTGAGCCACAGCCCCTCTTGACAGCTCTCCTGGGTCTCAGGCGAAGGTCTTTCCCATCACCTCCTGCCTGGTCCTTTTAACTGGAGATGCCTGGGATTGAACCGGGGAACTTCTGCATGCCAAGCAGAGGCTCTGCCACTGAGCCACAGCCCCTCTTTACAGCTCTCCAGGGTCTCAGGAGGAGGTCTTTCCCACCACCTCCTGCCTGGTCCTTTTAACTGGAGATGCCGGGGATTGAACCTGGGACCTTCTGCATGCCAAGCAGAGGCTCTGCCACTGAGCCACAGCCCCTCTTGACAGCTCTCCAGGGTCTCAGGAGGAGGTCTTTCCCATCACCTCCTGCCTGGTCCTTTTAACTGGAGATGCCGGGGATTGAACCTGGGACCTTCTGCATGCCAAGCAAAGGCTCTTCCACTGAGCCACAGCCCCTCTTTACAGCTCTCCTGGGTCTCAGGAGGAGGTCTTTCCCACCACCTCCTGCCTGGTCCTTTTAACTGGAGATGGTGGGGATTGAACCTGGGACCTTCTGCATGCCAAGCAGAGGCTCTTCCACTGAGCCACGGCCCCTCTTTACAGCTCTCCAGGGTCTCAGGCGGAGGTCTTTCCCATCCCCTCCTGCCTGGTCCTTTTAACTGGAGATGCCGGGGATTGAACCTGGGACCTTCTGCCTGCCAAGCAGAGGCTCTGCCACTGAGCCATGGCCCCCTCCCAAACATGTCAGCATGAGAAACACAAAGTCCGAAGGAGCCACAACTACAAACGTCATGGTGGAAGTAATCAGCCTCCCTTTCCTTGCAAAACAAATGGAATGTCTTCCAGGAGAATCCAGAAATGCAGGGCACATCCAGAAGTCCACATCAGGAGATTCCCCACTTGCTTTGGGTTTATCCTGAAAAACACGAAGAAGAAGTAGAAGAGATTGGATTTATACCACGCCCTTCACTACCCAAAGGAGTCTCAGAGCGGCTTACGATCTCCTTTCCCTTCCTCTCCCCACAACAGACGCCCTGGGAGGTAGGTGGGGCCGAGAGAGCTCTCCTGAGGACTGCCCTTGAGAGAACAGCTCTGAGAGAACTTGTGACTGGCCCAAGGTCACGCCAGCAGCTGCATGTGGAGGAGTGGGGAATCAAACTCGGCTCTCCCAGATTAGAGTCCGCACTCTAAACCGCTACACCAAACTGGCTCTCTAACTAGAAGTGATCCCCTTCTGGGTTACTTCATTTATACCCCACCGTGGGACCCAAAACACTTTCTCTCCTCTCCTCCATTTTATCCTTACTAACAACACTGTGAGGTAGGCTAGGCGGCGGCTGTGTGACTGCCCAAAGGACACCGAGCTAGCTTCCATGGCAGAGGGGTTTTTTGAACCTGGGTCCGGCCCGCTAACCATTACATTATGCAGCCTCCTCTGGTTGTGGAGTACAAGGGCTTTTTCTGCATTCTCATCTTCCTTGCTTTGAGAGCCAGTTTGGTGTAGTGGTTAAGTGCGCGGACTCTAATCTGGGAGAACTG
Source organism: Lepidodactylus listeri (assembly GCA_029233225.1). NCBI lineage: Eukaryota > Metazoa > Chordata > Lepidosauria > Squamata > Gekkonidae > Lepidodactylus > Lepidodactylus listeri. The sequence continues at coordinate 6,498,092 of JARCFY010000002.1, forward strand.
GGTTTGATTCTCCACTCCTCCACTTGCACCTGCTGGGTGACCTTGGGCAAGCCATAGCTCTGTACCAGCTGTTCTCTCAAGGACAGCTTGGGAAAGAGTTCTCTCAGCCCCACCTACCTCACAGGGTGTCTGTTGTGGGGAGGGGAAGGGAAAGGAGTTTGTAAGCCGCTCTGAGACTCTTAAGTGAGTGAAGGGCGGGGTATAAATCCAATCTCTTCTTCTTCTTTAATTCCTGTTGCTTTAGGTTTTTTTCCTGTTCTGCATGACCCTCCAGTGGTCAATTCAATATTACGTTACTTTATGTCCAACACAGAAACCTCCAGTTTAAATCTACAGGAAGATATGCTGGACATAAACTGATGTAATATCGAATCGACCACTAGAAAGACCCAAAGACGTGCAAAACAGACCCCCTCTGAAGTAACGGTAACTCACGAACGAGGAAAATGGGAATGAAGGAAAGCCCCTAGTTTGCCTAAGTTTAAGAAAAAAATGAGGCATCACTGGAAGGACGTTAGCAAATGACAAAACATACATACGACAGGGGTCGTTTCGTAGAAAAAGAGGTGCAGGAGCTCATTAGCATACCTATTAGCATAACTCATTAGCATAACCGGCCGAATGTCAGTTTCAGCCCTATTATACCCTATGGGCCATTGAAGTCAATGGCAAAAACTCACAGGGTATATGAGGGGCCGGAGGAGAGGAGATTTGAGGGAGAGATTCCAAACTTGCAGGGTAGCTGCTGGGGCCTCTCCTCGAAATGCCCACCAAGTTTCAAGAAGATTGGACCAGGGGGTCCAATTCTACGGGGCCTCAAACAGGTTGTCCCATCCGCTCCATTGTTCTCTACGGTGGGAAAAAACGTTACTTTTTTCCCACCATAGAGAAAAATGGAGGGAATTGGGGCAACCTGTTTGGGGTCATGTAGAATTGGACCCCCTGGTCCAATCTTCTTGAAACTTGGTAGGTATTTGGAGGAGAGGTTCCAGAAGCTACCCTGCAAGTTTAGAGCCTCTCCCTCAAACCCCCTCCCCTACAGCCGCTTTTAAAGTCGCCGCTGAATTTCGGCGGCAATTTGGTGACGAGTCGAATCAGATCAGAGAATCTGATTCAGCCCTTGGCTGCCCTACTGCCCACTCCTGGGCTGGCGGAGTGGCGCTCCACCTCGCTCCGGCCCCAAAGGACCCCTGCATACCGTAACTCAGCCCCACTCAGAAAGACTCCAACCCCCTCTGATCGCTCAGAAGGGGGGGGGGGAGGAATATGCTTATGCACTGATCAAGCCAACAGCTTTATTTATTTAACTTCATTCAGTTATACCCAGGGTTTGTTGGTTTTTTGTTTGGTTTTATTTTATTTTTTTTTGAAAAAGTGGAGCCAGAATTCTCAAGAGGGAAATGAAGTTTTCAGTCTTCATACTGAAAACTCATGAACTTTTAAACATGTTAAAAATAATTTTGTTGAAGAGGTTCCGGAACTCCATTCCAGCGCATTCTCCCGGAAAAAAAACGCCCTGTTTCTACCCCACCTTTCTCCCTAAAGAAACTTGAGAGCCAGTTTGGTGTAGTGGTTAAGTGAGCGGACTCTAATCTGGGAGAACCGGGTTTGATTCCCCACTCCTCCACTTGCAGCTGCTCAAGGGCGTAGACTTTCCAATTTCCCGGGGGGGGGGGGGGCTGGGCCAGAGACATCACAGGCCATTGTCTCCGGGGGAGGCTCAGCACTTCCTGGAAAAGTTTTGGGGGGGCCTCAAACTCCCCAGCCCCCCTGAAGTTGATGCCTATGCACCTGCTGGATGACCTTGGGCAAGCCATAGTTCTGGCACAGCTGCTCTTGAAAAAGAGCAGTTTCTATCAGAGCTCTCTCAGCCCCACCTACCTCACAGGTGTCTGATGTGGAGAGGGGAAGGGAAAAAGTTTGCAAGCCGCTCTGAGACTCCTTTGGGTAGGGAAGGGCGGGGTATAAATCCAATCTCTTCTCTTCTTCTCCATAGACTCCAGGTGAAATCCCTCCCCAAATTACCTCATGTATGGGCCCTCCCCACCAATGCTCCCTCTAAACTGTGGAGTCTTGTGAGCAAAATTTCTACTTTGTGAGCCACTGGCATTGAAGTTGTGAGCGAGCAATTTGGCTGCTGCATCAATGAGTTTGCCCTGGAGCCCTCCTTCCTGAGCGGAGACGAAAAGGTGTGAGCTGGAGGCTAAAAAACTGTGAGCTAGCTCACACTCACTCAGCTTAGAGGGAAAACTGCAGTCCCCACCAATCTCCGGGAATTTGCCAGGCTGGAGTTGGCAACCCTGTGGGGAGTGCAAGCAGCGCGTGGCACAGAAGAGGGAAAGTCGATGGTCTGGGGGAAGCAAGCCCTCCAACCCTCCGCCACCCTCCTCTTCAAGTAGCCGGCTTGTTAAAGTGGGTGGGGAAATGGCAGAGCGCTGGAGCCACATGTAAGCCATTAGGTCCTGCCGACAAACCCTTTATTGTCCCGCTTTGTTCTTTATTTCCTACAAATTAGATTTACTGAGGGAATATGTTTTGATTGGGAAATTATTTTGAAAATAGCTCTTTGGGGTTTTTTAATTTCCTTTGTGTTATAGGTTTCCAGCCTTGAAAAGGCGGCCGCGAACAAAAGGGGAGAGAGGGGGAGAGAAAGGGGGGGGGGGCCACGTGGCTCGAGGAGAGGATCCCATTGGCTTTTCAGGGAAAGGAGACTGCAGGAGGCGCTCCGGGGGGGGGGGGGAAGCAGGAACCCTGCAGAGCGGATCAGGAGCCGATTCCCAAACTTGCCCAGAGCCAATGGTGTAGACTTTCCAATTTCCCGGGGGGGGGGGGACGAAGGAGGAAAAAAGAGAGAGAGTTGCCAAGTCCTACCGTGTAGAGGAGTTCCTTGCGTGCGCGCGCGAAGTGCACACGTCCCGGGATCATGTCACCACCTCTGCCTGGCTCCCCCGCACCCCTCTCCCCACCCACTCCTCCCTCCCTCCCTCCCTCCCTCTCTCTCTGGGCGACTGCCCAGAGTGATGACGTCACCCGGAAGTGATGTCATCCCGCTGGGCATGTTGCTGGGGCGATGCTCTAGCAATCGCCCTGAAACTCTATGGTGCCCAGAGAGAGAGGGAGAGAAGGAGGGAGGAGTGGGTGCAGGGGAGCCAGGCGGCAGGGGGGGAGGCTCTTCTGGTGACGGCTTCGTGGAGGACTGGAGGGTGGGGAGGTGTAGGTGGGGAGGCGGCAGCTTCTTGGAGGGTGGGGAGGCGTGGCAGTGGGCGGGTGCTCCATTTCGCCCGGGGGGCTCATTCCCCCCTGGAAAATTCTAGGGGTGGCCTGGGCCCCCAAGCCCCCACGTAGTTGACGCCGGTGCCCAGAGCCTTTCTGCAGCTCTCTTAGGACAGCTGCTATTGCCTTTTCTGCAAAGAGCGCAGAGTGATGGAGTTCCAAATAGGGTCACTCACTCTGGGTTTGGAAATTCCTGGAGATATGGGGAGGGACCTTAACAGGGTATAATGACATAAAGTCCACCCTCCAAAGCAGCCATTTTCTCCAGGGGAATTAGGTCTCTGTCTTCTGGAGATCAGCTGTAATCCCAGGAGATCTCCAGCTACCACCTGGAGTTTATGTGGGTGTGGGTGGGTGTTAAATTAGGTCAGGTCCACTGTTCCCTATAAGCTGAGTTAGTGTGAGCTAGCTCACGGTTTTTTAGCCTCTGGCTCACATGTTTTTGTCTTAGCTCAGGAAGGATGGCTCCAGAACAGAGTAATTTATGCAGGAGCCAAATCTCTCGCTCACAACTTTAATGCCAGTAGCTCACAAAGCAGGATTTTTGCTCACAAGACTTCACAGCTTAGAGGGAGCATTGGTCAGGTCCTTTCCAATTTATGGCAATTCTATGAATGAATAACCTTCAAAACCTCCTATTGTTAACTGCCCTGCTCGGGTCTGGCAAACTGAGGGCCGTGGCTTCCTTTACGGTGTCAATCCGTCTCAGTAGCAGTTCTCTGACAAAGGGATTTCAAAGGGAGATTAGAGAGACTGCTGAATTGCAACTGATAATGAAGCTCAAGTCAATGCATCCTCCTGGACTGAATCGAGACCTAGGCTTCCTGTCTCCTTACCAATGCTGATTTCGCCTCACTTGCTACCCCTCAGCATATCACACCAAATCCAGGTCAGGGCAGAAGACCACCAAGGAGAAACATCAAAATGACAGTTGATGACAAAGAGATCAAATGTGTAGAAGAATTCACTTTCTTAGAATCACAGATCAACCAAAATGGCAAATGCAGTCCGGAAATAGAATATCGAATCACCCTGGGTCACACAGCAATGATGAGCATGAATTGACTATGGAAGAGAACATAAGAACATAAGAGAAGCAAATGTTGGATCAGGCCAGTGGCCCATCCAGTCCAACACTCTGTCACACGGTGGCCAAAAACACCAGGTGCCCTCAGGATGTCCAGCAGTGGGGCCAGGACACTAGAAGCCCCCCCCACTGTTGCCCCTTCCCCCAAGCACCAAGAATGCAGAGCATCACTTGCCCCAGACTGAGAGTTCCTATCTATACCTTGTGGCTAATATCCACTGATGGACCTCTGCTCCATATGTTTATCTAATTCCCTCTTGTAGCTGCCACCACCTCCTGTGGCAGTGAGTGCCCACGAGAAAGGGAGAAAAGGACTTCTTTCTCTACCTGCTCTGTCCCATGCATAATCTTGTAAACCTCAGTCATGTTACCCCTCAGCCATCATCTCTCTGAAGCTAAAGAGCCCCAAGCGTGTAGTGTTTAAGTGTAGTGGTTAAGTGTGCGGACTCTAATCTGGGGCAAGCCATAGTTCTGGCACAGCTGTTCTTGAAAAAGAGCAGTTTTTGTCAGAGCTCTCTCAGCCCCACCTACCTCCCAGCGTGTCTGTTGTGGGGAGGGGAAGGGAAAGGAGTTCGTAAGCCACTCTGAGACTCCTTTGGGTAGTGAAGGGCGGGGTATAAATCCAATCTCCTCCTCCTCCTCCTCCTCCTCCTCTTCTTCTTCTGGAAAGCGTTCCAACCCTTTTATCATTCTAGTTGCCCTTTTCTGTACTTTTTCCAATGCAAAACCTGGTTTAACCCTTGCAGAGCTGCAGACCCAGGAAAGAGGCTTCCTGCCCTTCCCAGGCTGTTCAGCCCTCTCAGAAAATGGGATGGTTGAGCCGAGCCCCCCCGGATGAATCCCTGTGGGGCTGTCCCTTTAAGAAGGGGGGCAGAGCCCCGAATAGCCCCGCCATAGCTATGAGCCTGCCCCCTCTCCACATTACTTCTAGTTTCCATTTCCCTTTTCCTTTTTCAAAGGGTGTTTGCCCAGCAATTTCTCCAACGCTGACCTTTGTTTGCACAACTCATTCCTGAGCACGACGAACAGACGCTAGATGACCGAGTGAACCAAGGCAAAGCAAGACCGGAGTTGCGTGGCACAGGGCGCCCAACTCGCCTTTTGTTTTCCAGTTGGGAGAACTGTTTGTTCTCAAAGTTTTAAGTCAACCCAGCTACACATTTGCATATCCAGAATCCCTTCTGCGAGCATGGAAATCCCCACACCAGTTCTTCCAGGATCCAGAACGGCTAAGCAGTGAGAGACACAAGTGACCCAGTCTAAACTTTAGGGTAACCGAAGGGGCGGCGTAATTTCCACCAATCTGTTCACGCTTCAGATATCTGGTTTGCCTCTCGTGTTGTTCCTGAGAGTCCTGTGCCCCCCAGGAGAAGCGTTTTTTGGGGGTTTAGATTGTTGTAGTGAGATGGGGAGGGAGGCAGGAATGGTCTCTTCCACTGACAGAAATGCCTTGCAGGAGTAGAAAAATTTAGTCTGGAGTTACAATGGAAGAGCACTCCTAGGTATCTGAAAGTTTTAACTTGCTCAATGTGATACCCCCTTATAATCCACTTAGATCAGGGGTGGGCAATAGTTTTGGCTCGGGGGCCATTTTGTGGGAGCGGAGGTTAGCAGAGGGTTGCACCTTTTAAAATGATTGCATTCATTAGTTAACTTTGCATTTCAGAAAAGATATAAATTGTATCATAAAAATCAAAAAATATAAATTAAATAAAATAGTGGTAGTTTTATTCAATTTATTTATTATGCTAATTTCATATCATCTATAGCTGCAAGCACTTTTAATTTTAGAATCAGTTTAATGAGACAAATGTACCCTATCACACCACGTGGCCGACTGTCTTGGTGGGCCGCAAAAAACTCTGTGGCGGGCCGCATGTGGCCCCTGGGCCGCAATTTGCCCACTCCTGACTTAGAGGGTTTCCAAGATTTCCCAAAAACAATAATTTTGGACTTCTGGAAATTTAGAGTCAATGAGTTTAACTCAGACTGATTTCATACACGATTCCCCCCTGCAGCTTTCAGTGATCCTGTTTTTTTGAGGAAACCGGGAGGAAACCGGGCGAAGCTGCGGGTCAAAATGCGCCCCGCGGCAAATAGTGAGAAATCGAAGCACGCGATCAGGGGAAAGGGAAGACTGACAGCGAAGGAGCGCCTGGTGTGAAATCGGTCTCACAATAATCCATAAAACAATACAGCAGCCTTTTCAAACCTATATGCGAAAGGGAAAGTAACACAGCATCATCAGCGTATAGCAAGACAGGGACATGTAACGCACCAAGTTTGGGGCTCTGGTGTTCAGAAAAGGAGCCAGATCGTTAATAAAAAGGTTGAACAAAGAAGGTGCCAAGATACATCCTTGTTTAACGCCTAAGCTAACTGGAATCTTATGGGTCAAGTCACCCTCCCATCGAATTTGGCAGGTTATATTAGTATGGAATTTTTTAATTAAAAGGAGGAGTCTCACATCCATCCCTTGATCTTGAAGTTTCTTCCAAAGTAGGTCTCTCGGTACCGAATCAAAGGCAACTCTAAGATCCAAGAAAGCTGCAAACAACTTAGGGCCCTTCCCTTCCCTATATTTCTCCACTAAGAGCCAGTCTGGTGTCGTGGTTAAGTGCGCGGACTCTAATCTGAGAGAACCGGGTTTGATTCCCCACTCCTCCACTTGCACCTGCTGGATGATCTTGGGCAAGCCAAGGTGCTGGTGTTAACCTTTAAAGCTCTATATGGTCAGGGGCCTGCCTACTTGAGGGACCGCCTTTCCCCATATAGGCCCCAGAGGGCACTGAGGTCAGGCACTCAACATTGTCTGACTCTTCCTGGTCTGAAAGACGCTCGGTTGGCCTGTACCAGGGCCAGGGCTTTCTCAGTGGCGGCTCCTTACTGGTGGAACAAGCTCCCGGAGGACATCAGGGCCCTGCGGGACCTATTGCAGTTCCGCAGGGCCTGCAAGACGGAGCTCTTCTGCCAGGCTTTCAACTAGGAGCCGCCACCGGGGGGAGGAACTGGTTTGGTAACATCGCCCTGGTCCTGTCGGCTGCACCCCCTCGCTGCCTTGTTCACCATGAGAACTCTGCATAATCGAAGCCGCCATCAGTTGTGGTATATTGTGTAGGATACGGTATTAGTTTTAATTGTCTGTTTTTATATTGTAAACCTTTGAGGGTATTTTTATGCGTGTTAGCCACCTTGAGCCGGTTCGCTGGCAAGGCGGGATATAAATATAATAAATAAATAAATAAATAAATAGTTCTGTCAGAGCTGTTCTCTCAAGGACAGTTGACTCAGAGCTCTCTCAGCCCCACCTACCTCACAGGGTGTCTTTTGTGGGGAGGGGAAAGGAAAGGAGTTTGTATGCTGCTCTGAGACTCCAAGTGAGGGAAGGGTGGGGTATAAATCTAATCTCTTCTTCTTCTTCTCTCCTTCTTAACACTACACAATGGTCGAGGGTCAGTTTTCCTCTACAGAAACCAATTTGCTCTATACCCAAAATTAGTCTCGATACGACTCTAGGTCCGGCAGGTGGGCCCCTCCCCACTTGCTCACTGTTCTCCAAAAATTGTCAGCCTTTTGGTGGTGGTGGGAAAGTGCTGTCAAGTTACAGCTGACTTAGAAGAAGAAGAAGAGATTGGATTTATACCCCGCCCTTCACTTGTAGTCTCAGAGCGGCTTACAAACTCCTTTTCCCTTCCCCTCCCCACAACAGGCACCCTGTGAGGTAGGTGGGGCTGAGAGAGCTCTTCCGAGAACTGCCCTTTCTAGGACAGCTCTTGTCAGAGCTATGGCTTGCCCAAGGTCATCCAACTGGCTGCAAGTGGAGGAGTGGGGAATCAAACCCGGTTCTCCCAGATTAGAGTCCGCGCACTTAACCACTACACCAAACTGGCTCTGACTTATGGAAACTCCGTAGGGTTTTCAAGGCAAGAGACATTCAGAGTTGGTTTGCCATTGCCTACTTCCACATCATGACCCTGGTATTCCTTGCAGGTCGCCCTTCCAAATACTAGACAGGGCCGATTCTGCTTAGCTTCTGAGATCTGATGTCAGGCTACCCGGGGCGATCAAGGTCAGGACAAAATAGGTTGAGAATAGGTTCTTGCTTGCTTTCTTCCACTTGAGGAGGAGGAGGACTGACAACGTACAATAACAAACTTTTCAAGATGACGGTATTAATGTGTCTTTTATGTTACCATTTTTATTTTGCCTGTTACCCGAAAGCAGAGGTGGGCAATTGTTTTGGCTCGGGGGCCACTTTGTGGGAACAGAGGTTAGTGGAGGGCCGCACCTTTTAAAATGATTGCATTCATTAGTTAACTTTGCATTTCAGAAAAGGTATAAATTGTATCATAAAAATCAATAAATATAAATTAAATAAAATAGTGGTAGTTTTATTCAATTTATTTATTGTGCTAATTTCATATCATCTATAGCTGCAAGCACATTTAATTTTAGAATCAGTTTAATGAGACAAATGTACCCTATCACACTTTTCTACAATTTTTTTGAAATCAGGAGTGAGATTGCTTGTTGAGATTCTCATCACAGCCTGCAAGTTAATGTCTGTCAAATGTCTGTTAATGTCTATATTTACTCTTGTTGATCTTCATGCAAGAAAAACTTTGCTCACAAATATATGTAGACCCAAATACAGAGAACATTTTCCCAGCAAATTTCTTCATACATGGAAACTTTTAAGCAGAAAAAGATTTGTAAAAGTCAACTAATGTCACAGCATTAAACATTTCTTTCACAGTGTGATCTAACTGCATGTCAATAAGTTCAAGCTGCAGCTCCTCAGGTGCTGACAGTGGCCAACTGTCTTGGCAGGCCGCAAAAAACTCTGTGGCAGGCCGCATGTGGCCCCTGGGCCGCCATTTGCCCACCCCTGCCCTAAAGCAATGCTCCCTCTAAACTGTGGAGTCTTGTGAGCAAAAATTCTACATTGTGAGCTGCTGGCAGTAAAGTTGTGAGCGAGCCATTTGGCTGCTGCATAAATTAGTTCGCTCTGGAGCCACTCTACCTGAGCCGAGACAAAAATGTCTGAGCCAGAGGCTAAAAAACTGTGAGCCAGCTCACACTAACACAGCTTAGAGGGAACTCTGCTTGCAGGGCAAAAGCCCCATCTGGCCGCACACACTTTCTAAAAACACTTGGTGGACGCCAGAATGCTGGGGTCCCCTGCACTAGACTCTAGCAGTGTGTATGCAGGCGTGCTGAAAACGAAACCCCAGCCTTTCTCAAATTAAGCAAGTTATGAATGCGAAGAGATGTTTGAAAATATGTCAGCTTAATAAGATTTCCAACTGTCTCCTCACTCACTCTTCCATGACTTGAAGCACTGGGATAGATTATGCAAAAGGACAGATAGGATGCAGATTCTCTCGATTTGCATAATGTCTGCATGTTAGAGAATCCAGCTGTTCTGGGGGAGGGGGAGACGCAGAATTTTAACTCATTCTGGCAGGGGCCTCTGAGCAACCCACAGCATGGCCTCTGCCCTGCATGGCAGACTTGGCATTAGAAAACAAACTTAGCTGGGCGAAACTGATCCCATTAGGGTTTCTGCTGACTGCTGATATTTAAAGAACATCAGAAGAGCCCTGCTGGCTCAGACCAGCTGTCCATCTAGCCTAGCATTCTCCTGTCTCACACAGCGGCCAACCAGTTCCTCTGGAAGGCCAACAACATGGCATGGAGGCTGAGGCCTTCATAAGAACATCAGAAGAGCCCTGCTGAGTCAAACCAGTGGTCCATGTAGTCCAGCCTTTTCCTGTCTCACACAATGGCCGGCCAGTTCCTCTGGAAGGCCAACAACAGGGCATGGAGGCCGAGGCCTTCATAAGAACACCAGAAGAGCTCTGCTGGGTCAGACCAGTGGTCCATCTAGTCCAGCATTCTCCTGTCTCGCACAGTGGCCGACCAGTTCCTCTGGAGGGCCAGCAACAGGGCATAGATGCTGAGGCCTTCATAAGAACCTAAGATGAGCCCTGCTAGGTGAGGCCAGTGAGGGTCCATCTAGTCCAGCATCCTGTCTCACACAGTGGCCAGCCAGTTCCTCTGGAGGGCCAACAACAGGGCATAGATGCTGAGGCCTTCCTAAGAACATCAGAAGAGCCCTGCTGGATCAGACCAGTGAGGGTCCATCTAGTCCAGCATCCTGTTTCACATGTTGGCCAACCAGTTCCTCTGGAGGGCCTACAAGAGAGGATAGAGGCCCAGGTCTTCCCTTGAAGTTGCCTCCTGGCTCTGGGTTTCAAAGGATTAATGCCTCTGAATATGGAGGTTCCCCTCAGCCACCAGGGCTAGTAGCCTTTGACAGATTTATCATCCATGAATCTCTCTAATCCCCTTTTTTGCTGTTTATTCCCATGGCCATCACAACATCCTCTGGAAGCGAATTCCGCATTTGGACCACTCTCTGTGGAAAGTAGTATTTCCTTTTGTCCACCCTGAACCTTCTGCTAATCAACTTCACAAGATGCCCTCGAGTTCAAGTTTTTTTTTGGGGGGGGGATAAAAAGTTCCCTTTGTCGTCTCTCTCCATCCCATGCATAATTTTATAAACAAGGGAGGTGGTGACCTCCCCCTCAATACTGGCAGTCTTCAAGCAGCGGCTGGACAAACACTTATCAGGGATGCTCTAAGCTGATCCTGCATTGAGCACGGGGGTTGGACTAGATGGCTCATATTGCCCCGTCCCACTCTGTGATTCTATGATTCTATGAACCTCTCTCATGCTCCCCCCCCAAATTGTCTCTTTTCTAAACTGAAAAGTCTCAGAGTCTTCAGCCTTTCCTCCCAGGGACGGGGCACCAACCCCCTCGATCATCTTGGTTGCCCTCCTCTGTACATTTTCCAACTCTGTAGTCGGGGTCATTTCGTAGAAAGAGAGGTGCAGGAGCTCATTAGCATAATTCGATAGCATAACTTATTTGCATATGCCACCCCCCCTGACATCACCGGAAGTATGTCAGAAGGCAAGAAAGAAAGAAGAGAGAGACAGAGAAAGAGAGAGAAAGAGAAAAAAGAGAGAGAGCGAAAGAAAGAAAGAAAGAAAGAAAAGGAGAGAGAGAGGAAGGAAGGAAGGAAGGAAGGAAGGAAGAAAGAAAGAAAGAAAGAAAGGAAGGAAGGAAGGAAGGAAGAAAGAAAGAAAGAAAGAAAGAAAGAAAAGGAGAGAGAGAGAGGAAGGAAGGAAGAAAGAAAGAAAGAAAGAAAGAAAAAGAGAGAGAGAGGAAGGAAGGAAGAAAGGAAGGAAGAAAGAAAGAAAAGGAGAGAGAGAGAGGAAGGAAGGAAGGAAGGAAGGAAGGAAGAAAGGAAGAAAGAAAGAAAGAAAGAAAGAGGACAGCTACTAGTCCAAGCCTCAGAAATACCACTATTCTGGGAGGATAGCTTCAGTGGTGGCTGAAGCCTTCAGAGGGCTGGTCGGAGGAACAAGGGACCTTTCCAGGGGACGGGGTCCTTTTGCTGCAGCCATGACACAAGCAGGCATTCCCCCGCGGGGGGGGGGGGGGCTGGCACCAACTTCCAGAGCTGCGCTCCCCCAAGCTCCTGCTCGAAATGACCCCTGTCTGTAGTGTTGATGGCTGACAGCTGTCGTATCTTCTGCTTTTGCTGCTGCCTGTTTTTGCTCCTTTTAGTGTTTAAGCGACGTTTTTTCTTTTTGAGACTTTCTCTGTCCTGGCATGCCGTTTTAGTAGAAGGGTGGGATTTTGTTTGTGGGATCTGAGCCTAGCAGGCAAGAGCTGGGATGGAAGAACTGGTCTGCTGGATGAGAACGGCCGGCAAGGGCGTGGGGGGGGTTATCTAACGCAGCATCCTGCACTCACCAGCAATGAGCCAGATGCCTTTAAGAAGCCCACCAGAGCATCTGAAGGTAACACATCTCTCCACACATGCAGCAAGCGTGCAAGGCCTGAAGGACAATCGTAGACAGTTCTGCAGGGCAGGTGAGGCAGGCGGTAGAGATTAGCAAGGAGGTCCGTGTACTTCACCCTCCTCCCTAACCAATGCTGTTACATTTTGCTGAGCAGTCGAACGGATAAGAGGAAGTCCTTCTTCACCTGGAGAGTGATTAACACATGGAATTCGCTGTTACAGGAGGTGGCGGGGGCTACAAGCATGGACGGCTTCAAGAGGGAATTGGAGAAACATCTGGAGCAGACGTCCATCAGTGTCTATTAGCCACAAGATACAGATAGGATCTCTCAGGCTGCGGTCACACGACCCCTTTAAATCCAGGAGCACTCCCGGATTTAAAGGGGCCACATTTTTCTACCGCGGGTTGGGATGTCTACACATCCCAACCCCTGTGGTGGCAGAAGCAGCGGCGGCAGCCGTGGAAGAGGCAGCTGCAGAAGAGGGGGCGAAGGAGGCGGCCACGGCCGCGGCAGAAGCGGTGGCGGCAGAAGCCGCAGAAGAGGCGACCGTGGCGGCAGCAGAAGCAGTGGCGGCGGCGGCGGAAGAGGCGACCGCACCGGCGGCAGAAATGGTGGCAAAGGACCCGCCAGCCACCTGGTAAGTTTGGGGTTCCCCCCCCTTTTACACTTGGGTGCTTGAGTGGCCAAGCGCCCAAGTGTAAAAGGGGGGGAAAATGGCTGGCGAGACCATATGGACAGCCCTGCTCTCGCAATGATTGCGAGAGAGGGCTGTCCAGATACCTTAAATGCGGGTTCCTCCCGCGACTCCCGGGAAAACTGTCAATTTTCCCGGGGTCGGAAAATGCGGGAGGAACCCGCATTTGAGCCTGCTTCGGCGCGGGACTTTCTGCGGCCGTTGTAGACAGCCCCTTTAAATGCGGGAGGAAATAGCCCTTCCTCCCGCATTTAAGGGCCATGTGACCGCAGCCTCAGTCTGGGGCAAGTGTTGTTCTGTCTTCTTGGTGTTTGGGGAGGGGGGGGGTGACAATGGGAGGGCTGCTAGTGTCCTGACCCCACTGCTGGACCTCCTGACCGGCACCTGGGTTTTGGCCACTGTGTTGGACTGGATGGGCTACTGGCCTGATCCAACATGGGATTCTCTTGTGTTCTCATGTTATGTTTTGTAGTTTTTTTAGCTCCAACCTGAATAACCCAGAATAGCCCAATCTTGTCAGATCTCAGAAGATAAGGAGGGTCAGCCTTGGTTAATATTTGGATGGGAGACCACCAAGGGAGTCCAGGTTGCTACAGAGAGGCAGGCAACGGCAAAACATTTCTTTTTTTTCTGCCCTGACCTAAATGGCCCAGGCTAGTCCAATCTCATCAGATCTTGGAAGCTAAACAGGGTCGACCCTGGTTAGTATTTGGATGGGAGACCTCCAAGGAATAACAGGGTTGGGACGCAGAGGCAGGCAATGGCAAACCACTCCTGGATGTTTCTTTCCTTGAAAACCCCACAAAGGGTCGCCATTAGTCAGCTGTGAACTGATGGGGGAAAAAAAAGCCTTTCAACTCTGTTTTGTACGTGTCTTAACTCTTATAAAAATCGTTTTAACGGTGTACGTTTTTGAGGGTAGACCTCAATGGTTTCAAAATGGGGTTTTATCTGTTTTAAATTGTTAGCCACTTCGGTGGTGGCCCCTTGAAAGGGCAGAGAGCTGGGGGAATGGGCATATCCTTCTTTCTCAGGATAACATAGGTGGGAGAAGTCTCATGTTATCCTCAGAACCATCTTGCGAGCTAGGCCAAGCCAAGAGAATGGCTGGCCTGAAGTTGCCCAGTGGGCATCCTGGCCAGCCAAGGGGTTGAGTTGGAGAGAACGCCATTCCCAGATTTTTCAGAACGACTGCTAATTGCTACCCGCCACCATCGCCACCAGGCTGAAGTCAGTAGCTTAGACCCCAAGAAAATCTCCCTGGATGGAAGGGAATTCTGTCAGCGAAAGGGACTCCCGCGTCTCTCCCCTCCTGCTGCAGCCTCAAATGATTCCCAAAACGCTACCCCCCCCCCCCCCGGAGAACAGAGGACTTCTCCAAGACCTGAATTGTCTGCCTGTCCTTTGCCAACTCCCGTGAGGAAAATACCTGGAGATTTGGGGCGGAGCCTGGGGGAAGGTGGGGTTTAAAGAGGGGAAGGAACTCAGCAAAGTGATTGCCACTTTGGGGTCAGGAAGCTAGTTTTCTCCAGGCCAATTTGGCCGGGGATCCTGGAGGTTTTCTGCCATCTTTTGGGCGTGGAACAGGGGTCACTGCCAATGCTCCCTCTAAGCTGTGGAGCCTTGTGAGCAAAAATTCTATTTTGTGAGCTACTGGCATTAAAGTTGTGAGCAGGTGATTTGACTACTGCGTGAAGTAATTTGCTCTGAAGCCATCGATCCTGAGATAAGTCAAAAATGTGTGAGCCGGAGGCTAAAAAACGGTGAGCTAGCTCACACTAACTCAGCTTAGAGGGAACACTGGACTGTGGAGGGGGAGGGGGAGGTATTTGTGAATTTCCTGTATTGTGCAGTGGATTGGACTAGATGGCCCTGGTGCGCCCTTCCAACTCTATGATTCTAGGGTAAAATGGCATCGAACCCACCCTCTAAAGCCACCGTTTTCTCCAGGGGATCGGATCTCTGTAGTCCGGGGATTAGTTCTAATTCCAGGAGATCTCCAGGCCCGTCCCGGAGGTGGCAGCCCTACCTGAAGTGGATAGCCTTTCTCCATTTTCATATCTTGAAAGGTTGCGCTTCAAGTCCAATCATCCTCCCTCAGCAGCCCCCTTCATGCGCTGCCCACTCACAGAGGGCTCAAAAGCACCGACATCAACCCACAGTAATTTTCTCTTGCTGACATGAAAAAAGAGAGAGAGAGAGAGAGAGAGAGAGCCGTTTGGTAAACAAAGGCCACCGGCCAGCATCTCTGCAGCCACCCATCCCGTAAACAATTTCCCGGTGGTCATCTTTGAAAATTACTCTCCCGCGTGGATAGAAACCGCTGCGCGGAACAGAGCTCTGCCCCCCAGATAGAACCAGCACATCTTGGACGCATTAAGCACCCTTTCGTCTGGGGACATCAGAGCCAGACCATGTTTCGGCCAGCGCTCTCTCCCTTTCCCAGCGTTGCCCGTCATGAGTCATCAGTACTTTAGTGTGTTCGTGCTTCAGATTTTAATGTGGTTCTGAGGCAGCTGGCCAGGCACGGGTGGGGTTGCCAACCTCCAGGAGGTGGCGGCGGCCCCAGACCAAAAGCTCCTATCTATACCTTGTGGCTAATAGCCACTGATTGTGAGGCTTCTGCACTTAGCAGCAAAAAGATCAGACCTTTGTTGATGAAACAGAGTTCTTTATTTCTTAGTACTGCATGACAGGTTCTCGGATGTTTGTTAGAGATACCATACAAAGAACAGTCAGAGTTAATATACCCTCCAGTACAGTTTGAACCCCCGACATTTGACCAATCACAGAAGGGGGAGAAAAGCGCGGTTAAAAGTTCTGAGCCGTTTTACTTCCCACCGGAAAAGGTGAAGTGTGAAAGTTGTAAAAATTCCCTTCTTGAACTAGGCGCCCCAGATGTGCCAGGCATATACATAACAAAGTGGCCTCCGCGGCCTTTCAAGGACTTCTCACAGCGATAAGACAGTTCTGTGTCTCCGATGGCAGGAGGAGGAGGGAATGCATGGGAGGGGAGGCCATTTGTTCTCGGTGACGTGTGAGTATGCGAGGTCGCCACTCTCCCGGATGAAATGGTTACATTGACCAGACCTTCAAAGAGCAATACAACTCAGAGCAATAAACAGAGGGGAGGAAACCAGAGACAGTTTGAAAGAGATAGCAAACGGTTACAACTTTGTCTGAGCATAGTAAGTTACAGAAATGCACAATGAAAGCCTTGTTAGGATCCTAGGATCCTGACACCGATGGACCTCTGCTCCATATGTTTATCCAATTCCCTCTTGAAGCTGTCCATGCTTGTAGCCGCTGCCACCTCCTGTGGCAGTGAATTCCACGTGTTCATCACTCTTTGGGGGAAGAAATACTTTCTTTTATCCGTTCTAACCCAACTGCTCAGCAATTTCATGGAGTGCCCACGGGTTCTTGTCTTGTGAGAAAGGGAGAAAAGTACCTCTTTCTCTGCCTGCTCTATCCCGTGCATAATCTTATAAACCTCGATCATGTCACCCCTCAGCTGTCGTTTCTCCAAGCGAAAGAGCCCCAAGCACTTTAACCTTTCTTCACAGGGAAAGTGTTCCAACCCTTTTACCATTCTAGTGGCCCTTTTCTGCTCTTTTTCCAGTGCTATAATATCCTTTTTGAGGTGTGGCGACCAGAACTGTACACAGTACTCCAAATGAGGCCGCAGCATCGATTTATACAGGGGCATTCTGATACTGGATGATTTGTTTTTAATTCCCTTCCTAATAACCCCCAGCATAGTGTCGGCTTTTTTCATTGCAGTCGCACACTGTCTCGACATTTGAGCCCCTTTGATGGAAGAGACACACATCCAGACACATTGGATATTTTTTACCAGAAGAATTTGGAGCGCCTGTGCAGTTACCACGAGAGATTATCCATGCCCCACTGTGTAAACTTTTAGCAATTGCACCTCATATGAGGAAGCAGCACCTGGCTCTAAAGAAAATCTTCTTTCATATATTTATTTCTGGAGGTGTATTTTTTACAATAATAATATTGACCACTGAGGAAGGCCTTAAGGGGCCAAAACGCATATGGTCTACTGGTCTTTTACTAATGTGTACACCATAATGTATATTTGTATTTTTATAATAACTTATTTGGATAGCTTGACCCTCATATATCACAGCCATGTCTTGGGTTGAGTCCCCCCTCCCCCCCCCCCTCATTTTTTTGTCAGACTTGGGAGAGCTCCCAAAATTACAATTGATCTCCAGATGACAGGGATCAGTTCCCTTGGAGAAAATGGCTGCTTTGGAGGGTGGTATCTGTGGCATTGTACCCTGCTAAGGATGCTCCTTTTCCCAAACCCCGCCCTCCCCAGGTTCCACCCTCAAATCTCCAGGAATTTCCCAACCTAGAGTTGGCAACCCTAGGCATGGGTGTCAAAGTGTGCATCCATATCTGCTGTTGTAATCAGCAGAGGTTTCTCCCTCTTAAAGGCTAAAAAGGTAAAGGTTCCCTTTGCTCGAAAGCCAGTCGAATACGACTCTAGGGATGCGGTGCTCATCTTTGTTTCCAAGCCAAAGAGCCAGCACTGTCTGAAGACTTTTTCCACAGTCATGGAGCTGGCATGACTAGACGCTGAGGTACACGGAATGCTGTTACCTTCCCACCAAACTGGTACCTATTTATCTACTTGCAGTTTCTTGCTCTCGAACTGCTAGGTTGGCAGGAGCTGGGGCCAGAGACGGGAGCTCACTCCGTCACGCGACACTCAGGTCTCGAACTGCCGGACTACAGACCTTCGAACTGCCGGACTACAGACCTTCAGGTCTCGAACTGCCGGACTACAGACCTTCCGGTCTGCAGCTTCAGCGTCTTAACCTCTGAGCCACCGCGGCCCAGTCTTAAAGGCTACCTTTGGATAAGTTCCACTGCCACTGTTCCAGCTGATAAGATCAGACTAGCCTGGGCCACCCAGACCAGGGCAAAGAGTCTTCTTTGAGGCCCTGTTCAGGACAGTGGACAAAAAAAGTTTTCTTCCCTACACCCACGGGTGCTCTGTCTTCCTCAGAGAAACGGCAGGCAGTTGTACCAAGAGTCCATGTGGCAAACAGGTTCAGGGAAGCGAAACCCGGGTCCAAATCCCTGCTACACCATCAAGATCACGGGGTGATTTGGGTTAGTGACTCTGTTCCTTCCTCGCCAGGTTTCTTGTGTGTGAAGTGCTGTGAAGTCGCTTCTAACATACGGCAACCGGTGCTACCTCTGAGTTGGGGGGGTCTTGTGAGCAAGAATTCTACTTTGTGAGCTACTGGAAGAAGAAGAAGAGGAGGAGGAGGAGGAGATTGAATTTATACCTCGCCTTTCACTCAGAGCGGCTTACAAACTCCTTTCCCTCCCCCTCCCCACCACAGACACCCTGTGAGCAATGCTCCCTCTAAGCTGTGGAGTCCTGTGAGCAAAAATTCAACTTTGGGAGCTCCTGACATTAAAGTTGTGAGCAGGGGATTTGGCTACGGCATAAATCAGTTTGCTCTGGAGCCCTCCTTCCTGAGCGAAGACGAAAATGTGTGAGCCGGAGGCTAAAAAGCTGTGGGCTGGCTCAC
Organism: Lepidodactylus listeri; assembly: GCA_029233225.1. NCBI lineage: Eukaryota > Metazoa > Chordata > Lepidosauria > Squamata > Gekkonidae > Lepidodactylus > Lepidodactylus listeri. The sequence continues at coordinate 6,516,602 of JARCFY010000002.1, forward strand.
AATAACTCAGCTTAGAGGGCACACTGCCTGTGAGGTAGGTGGGGCTGAGAGAGCTCTCAGAGAACTGCCATTTCAAGGACAGCTCTTGTCAGAACTATGGCTTGCCCAAGGTCATCCAGCCAGGTGCTTGTGGAGGAGAGGGGGATCAAACCCGGTTCTCCCAGATTAGAGTCCGCGCACTTAACCACTACACCAAACATCATTGACTAGCAAAATAAGCAAGTAAGTCAAATCGCACAAGGTGTCAACAGCTATTCTCGGAGGTGAAACTGCTGCCGATGAATGCACTTGAGTGTCCTGGAGTCCCTGCATATTTTGGGGGGGAGGGGGGTGTCTTGAAGGTTCAACAGCTCTTTCTTCCTCCTTTGCAGGGGCGTAGAGTTTTGGAAATCCCAGGGGGGGCGGGGCTCCTTAGCGCACGCGATGATGTCCTTCCCCCCCCTCCGGGAAACCGCCCCGGCTCCCCGGGCCCTTCTGAGGCCCACCAGCCGCTGCTGCCGGTGCCTCTCCCCCCCCCGCCACTCCTTCCCTCTCCAGCAGCGGCCGCCAGGCCTCGGAAGGACCCGGGGAGGCGCGGAGGCAGGCACTCCGTTTTCCCGGGGGTGGCTCAAGCCCTCGAGCCCCCCCGTACTCCACGCCTATGCTCCTTTGAGTCTACCCAACCATGAAATGTTGTCCCCATAGCATCAAGGGGATAATATCTTTTCCATCTGGCGTTTCAAGGGCCAAATTAGATTCATTACAAAAAAATCCAGATGAAAGGGCCTCTGTTTATTTGGAACATATTTGACTGGGGGGGGGGGAGGGAGGGAAACCCAAGAAGGTATAAAGATCTTGTTTCCACCAGTATCCTGACAGTCCTTTGTCTTGGATCGCCAAACTGGGGCGAGAAAATTTGAACTCCGTCCAAACATCCGAGTTGAAAACTTTGGCTGGGCAAGAACCGCTGAACATTATAAACGAATGCGCCACCTGTCTGCTCCACCCTGTCTTGTTCTACCCAGACGAACCCTGTGAGAAGCTGAGGGCAGAATTACTTGGTTGCAAACTTCGCTGTCATGGCCCAAATCAGGCGTGTTCCTAAGCTAGTTCCTTGGGGAATGGGTTTGCTTGGTGGTCTCCTATCCAAGTATTGACCCCACAGCTTCTGAGATCTGGCGTGATGAGGCAACAGAAGTATAGTGATGGTACCGCTTTACTCTGCTCTGGTTAGACCTCACCTAGAGTACTGTGTTCAGTTTTGGGCACCACAGTTTAAGGGGGATAGAGACGAACTGGGACGTGTCCAGAAGAGACCAACGAAGATGGTGAGAAGTCTGGAGACGAAGTCCTGTGAGGAAAGGTTGAAGGAGCTGGGTACGTTTAGCCTCGAGAGGAGACAACGGAGAGGTGATATGATCAGGGGTCATTTCGTAGGAAAAGAGGTGCAGGAGCTCATTAGCATAACTCATTAGCATACCTCATTTGCATATGCCACACCCCCTAACATACCAGAAGTGTGTCAGAAGGCCACACCCACCCCTCAGGCTCCACTCCACAGGTGAGTGAAACTGACCTGCTCTTCCGCCGTTCCCTTCCCCATCCAATACTTGGTGCAATAAAAATAAGCGTCAAGAACACACCCTCATTCTCTTCCTGCTCCCTTGAAACCACCAGGTTTCAAGTAGACTTGAGATACCCAGGACATGTGCACCACCCGTCCCTTTCCCTTCCCCTCCCCACAACAAGACACCCTGTGAGGTAGGTGGGGCTGAGAGAGGTCTTTTGAGAACTGCTCCTGAGAGAACAGCTCTGAGAGAACTTGTGAATGGCCCAAGGTCACACCAGCAGCTGCATGTGGAGGAGTGGGGAATCAAACCCGGTTCTCCCAGATTAGAGTCCAACTCCTGACCACTACACCAAACTGACGGGGTGGAAGCTGCTGAAGGGTTGGTGAAATTTCTCCAGGACTTATGTGCCATGTGCCCAGATAAAAAATGGTATACTTAGAAAATTTATATGCCACCTTGAGCAAGTCTCTGGAAAAGCAGCACCCAGTCATAAAAGGAACAAGGATAAAATTATCAATAGTAAAACAAAACATTAAAAACAATGAAGACCCCAGCAGGGCTTTCCCCGGGGCGCTGCGCCTCTGCACTGCTCGGGGAAGCCGAGGAGGGGGCGGGGCTTGGTCATGTGCCCGCCCCCTGGGCTCCTCACTCCCGGAGCTGCACTCCTGTGCGCTCCCGCTCCAACGGACCCCTGGATACGATAATTGTTATGTACTGAGCCTAAGCCTTTTCTCAAGCTGTAACTAGAATGGGCAGAGCTTGCTTCTCTAGGAACTAACCTATAGGCAAGCAGTGTACTATAAATAGCCTTTCACTGAGAGTGGGTGTGGGTTGGGTGGGGTGTAAACTGGCTGAGCTTGTTCCACCAGAACAATAGCTGGCCAGGATCCTGGAATGGACCTATAGTGTAGTAGCTGTAATGTAAAGAGCCAGTTGCTGGTGGTGGGGTGTGCTGGGGTGTGGTCTTTGCATGCTTTATAAACAGGGCAGCAAGGCCAGGTTTCCAGTCTTGCAGTTTGCTGAAATCACCGAATACACTAGAGCTGATCACGGCAAGGCATCTAGAAGCTAGTATTTTACGATAACCATCTTCGAATACTTGAAGGGCTGTCATATAGAGGATGGTGCAGAGTTGTTCTCCGTTGCCGCAGAGGGTCGGACCAGAACCAACGGGTTGAAATTAAATCAGAAGAGTTTTCGGCTAAACATGAGGAAGAACTTCCTGGCAGTTAGAGCGGGTTCCTCAGTGGAACAGGCTTCCTCGGGAGGTGGTGGGCTCTCCTTCTGTGGAGGTTTTCAAGCAGAGGCCAGGTGGCCATCGGACAGCAATGTGGATTCTGTGAACTCAGAGAGATCATGAGAGGGAGGGCAGGAAGGGGTTGCGTCAGCTCTCGTGGCCCTTTCTTACACGCCCGGAGAAATACTGATCGCCACTTTGGGGTCAGGAAGCTATTCTTCTCCAGGCCAGTTTGGCCAGGGATCCTGGGGGGCTTTTTGGTCGTCTTCTGGGTGTGGGTCACCGGGGGTGTGGGTATTTATGTATTTCCTGCATTGTGCAGAAATACATTGTGGAGGTTGGACTAGATGACCCTGGAGGTAACTTCCAGCTCTATGATTCTCTGTTTCTGTGACTCCCCATTCTTCACAGTGTAGTACCTACCAATTGATGATGAGAATAATAATTGTGTGTCAAGAAGTCACAACTTCCTCATGTCAGCCTCAGGGCCCTGGGGGTTTTCAAGGCAAGAGATGCCATTTCTCTCTTTTGCACCAACCCTGGACTTCCTTGGTGGTCTGCCATCTAAATATTAATCATGTCGGACCCTGCTTAGGTTCCAAGATCTGACAAGATTGGGCTAGTCTGGGCTATCCGTTACTGGGGGTAAGTAACCGGAGGAGGCGGATGGATCTTGATCAGTGCCAAAATCTGATTGGCTACCGGGTAACACAATATCATCACATGTGCCGTGTGATTCCCTTACTGGCTAGGATCATACAGGGGGAAAGAGGCACTTCAGATGTTTAAAAGGCACTTCAGATGTTTAAAAGACCTGAGGGACCGCCTTTCCCCACATGTTCCCCAGAGAGCACTGAGGTCGGGGGTCACAGAATCGCCTGGCCCTCCCTGGGCCAAAAGATGCTCGACTGGCCTCTACCAGGGCCTTTTCAGTGGTGGCTCCACACTGGTGGAATGAGCTCCCAGAAGACATCAGGGCCCTGCGGGACCTCTTACAGTTCCGCAGGGCCTGTGAAACAGAGCTCTTCCACCAGGCCTTTGATTAGGAGCCATCGCCGATAATATCAATACCATAGTAACATTAATAACAACTAAGGCTTGTGATATGTTGAACGTTACCTACGGTTGCCCTTTATGATTATACAATCTGTAGGGTTGCCAAGTCTTACTTTGAAAATAGCACGGGAATCCCGTTTTTTCTCCGGTAGCCCCCCACGTGAGCAAAGCGTACGCGCACCGAAATGGCATCACCCGAAAGTGACGTCATCACGCTGGGCCCGTTGCCGGGATGACGCTCTGGTAATCACCCTAAAACTCTATGGTACCATAGAGTTTTCAGGGCGATTGCTAGAGCATCACCCCGGCAATGGGCCCAGCGTGATGACCTCACTTCCGGGTGACGTCATCATGCTGGGCACGTTGGCCTAATCGGGCCACTTTGGGGGTGGGGCTCCCCCCACTGGCCGGATCTGGACCGGCGTATTGGGGACCTATTTAGCGGGGGAATCCCCGCCCCCCGGGGGGACTTGGCAGCTCTATACCATCATGGTCTAGCAAGATATATTTGTTGCCAGCACTTTATCAGGTTTTCATTTAGGATTATGAACTGTTACTGTTATGAGTTTTATTGAATAATTATTCGGTTTTAACGTATGAGTTTTATTGATTAATATTCTGTTTTAATGGATTTATTGTCTGATGTAAGCTGCCCTGAGCTTGCCTCTGCGGGGAGGGCAGGATAGAAGCCAAATAAGCAAACAAACAAACAAAAGATTTAAAAATGGTGTCAAAGCTGCAGCAGAGCTAGTGAAGAATAGCCTAAAAAATATTATGAAAGGGTGGAAGACGGCAGCGTATGCAGACCCTTGGGCCTCTCCTGAGATGCCCTTGTTTGCAAAAAACAAACCCCCCAAAATCAGCTCTCCCAAATTCAGCCGAACAAGGGGTTTAAGAGGCCCGCTCTCCCAACACTCAGCTACTTGTGGAAATACGACTTCATGCAGAGAGTGATTAAAACGTGGAGTTCGCTGCTTGGTTTCAATCTGGGCAATTTCTTTTGCAGCACCTTGAGACTCTTCATCTCGGCAGGAACAGATGCTGGTCCTGTTAACGCCTTGTAAATCTGACACACAATAAACAGCGGCAGGTGCGGAGGGAACTCAGCAGGGCGGTAATGGAGGTTCCCTGCCTAATTACAGGAACGGTTGACAGATGGTGGTAACTCTGGGTGGTTGGGAGGATGAAGTGTGCTCTCTCTCTCTCTCTGACTGATTTCCCACGAGGCGCTGCTCCGGCGTCGTTCTTCCCTTTGCCCCGATTGCGTACTTAAATTTTCCACTATTTGCCTTGTGCCGCATTTTGACCCGCGGCTTCGCCCGAATTCCCCTGCGGCTTCAGTGATCCTCAAAAAACAGGATAATTGAAGCCGCGGGGGGAATTCAGGCGAAGCTGCGGGTCAAAATGCGGCACGGGGCAAATAGTGGAAAATTCAAGCACGCAATCGGGGCAAAGGGAAGAACGATGCCGGAGCAGCGCCTCGTGGGAAATCGGTCTCTCTCTCTGTGAAGAAGAAGAAGAATGGATTTAGTCTCTGCCCTTCACTTGGAGTCTCAGAGTGGCTTACAAACTCCTTTCCCTTCCCCTCCCCACAACAGACACCCTGGGAGGTAGGTGGGGCTGAGAGAGCTCTGAGGCAAGTGTCCTTGAGAGAACAGCTGGGACAGAGCTATGGCTTGCCCAAGGTCATCCAGCCAGGTGCAAGTGGAGGAGTGGGGAATCAAACCCGGTTCTCCCAGATTAGAGTCCGCGCACTTAACCACCACCCCAAACTGGCTCCTAGCGTTATTCTGCCAGTGAGCTAGGGTTGCCAACTCCAAGTTGAGGAAATCCCTGGAGATTTGGGAGTGGAGGGTGGGGTTTAGGGGAAGGAGGGACCTAAGCAAGACATAATGCCATGGACTCCACTTCCCAAAGCAGCCGTTGGCCTGATCTCTGTAGCTTGGAGCTCAGTTGTAATTCCAAGAGATCGCCAGACCCCACCTGTAGGTTGGCAACCCTAAAAAATCATATTCAGCATACTAGTTCTGCAGGAAGGCAAGCTGATTTCCTTGGGAACCTAACCTTTAGGAATTGATTCCAATCCAGTGTGGGAATAATTGTTGGACATAAGATATTGGTTCAGGCAAGATTTTGTACAGATGGGACAGAAAATGTTTTAATTGGTTTTGTCAAAACTGTTTTGACAACAAGGTAAACAGAATAAGAAGCAAAAGGTGGCTGTGGCTGGATGACCCCACTTCTGGGAACATCGGGTGTGGCCTAATATGTTAATGAGCTGTGCTGTTCGGGGTGTGGCCTCATATGCTAATGAGTTCCTGCTGGGCTTTTTCTACAAAAAGAGCACTGGCTGATACCATATATCCCAGTCCACACCTGAAGCTGCCTTCTACCGAATCAGACTCTCGGTCCATCAACATCACTCTTGTCTACTCAAACTGGCAGGGGCTCTCCAGGGTCTCAAGTTCCTCCCCATCACCTGATCCCTTTAACTGGAGATTCCCAGGATTGAACTTGGGTCCTTCTGCAAGTACTCACTCTTCCTTCGAGTACAACCTGAACTAGACCCCCTTGAATAAATTTAAGTTTCGCCTTTTGCAAAATAATTCTTGGGAGATTTCATTTACTGCCCTCCGAATCACACTGCTATGACTGGGCAAAACTCTGATGTATTGACCAAATAGCCCAAGGCAGATCGCCTCGTGGGACTGCTGTTGGCTCCTCTGTAAAACTCTGGTGTGGCCACATAAGCCATGTGATTTTTACAAGGGGGCCAGTAGCAGCTCCGGTAGCGGAAGTTTGTAGATGCGAAAGGAGCACGGGGAATTTGCAGGTGTGCAAGCATCACGCAGGCTTATCCACCCCACTTCCGCTAACAACAGGACGTGACATCACAGACGGATGGGCTAAGGTTTCCAAAACTCTTGTGGTTTTGTTGTATCTGTAGTTAAGGTTGCCAGCTCTAGGTTGAGAAATACATGGAGATATTGGGGGTGGAGCCTGAGGAGGGTGGGGTTTGGGGAGGGGAGGGGAGGGACTTCAGTGGGGTATAATGCCATAGAGTCCGCCTTAGAAAGCGGCCATTTTCTCCAGCTGAACCGATGCTCGTAGGGTGGCCAGGTCTGGGTTGGACAATACCTGGAGACTTTGGGGGTGGAGCCAGGAGAGGGCGGGGTTTGGGGACGGGAGGGGCCTCAGCATGGTACTGTTGTACGTGCAGTTTATGAAACACTGTTATACGCTCTGTATTTTGCCACTGACTTAGCAGGTTGGCTTTGGTGAGCACATTTGTCATCTTTCTGACATACATAGATATATAGATACGCTAAGTGCCATCGATGACCCTAATCACAGAAACAGAAATCAATCATGAATACATATCCAGGATATTCACTTTGGTTCATTGCTGAAATGCATCCTGGGAAGCGGCTGAATGCGGACAGGCTGCTATGCTGTTAAAAGGTTTGTGGCCTTGCTCTGGCCAGCCACAACGGCGCATGTTTCTGGTGCCAGTTAGCCTAGTTAAAGGAAGGACACCAGCACTCTGTGCCTACATCAGCTACAAGGGATACTTTTTAGAGCTTCATAGCCTGGGGAGAGGAAGCCCCATTGTTTAGCTGAAAAAGAAACATCTTTCCTTGAGAAAGCCCAGCCCTCAGGTCTGAGCCCAATCAGAAAGTTATGACGGAAGTCTGACAGAGTTTGTTGGAACCAATAGCTTTGCCTTGTTTGTGTGATGTCGTAGTGGGTATAAAATCCTATGTCCCCCATTGTAACTTCGGGAGAGCCGGTGGGCATTCCAGGGTCCAAAGCCCTGTGGTACCTGTGCGTCCCCCTTTATTAACAACGTTCTTGGGATATTTCTCTTCTACAGGACTGTGCCGTGTGATTTCTCAAATTGGGCTGGGGATACACAACCAAGAGACAGCATTTCTGTCTTCCGGTACAATGCCACAGAGTCCACCCTCCAAAGCAGCCCTTTAGAACAGAGGAGCTGATCTCTGTCAGCTGGAGATCAGTTGTAAAAGTGGGAGATCCCCAGGCCCCACCTGGAGGCTGGCAACCCTAGATGCCTGTCACCTGGAGATCAGCTGCAGTCCCAGGAGATCTCCAGACACCACCTGGAGTAAGGTTGCCAAGTACTCACCGGGTGCTGGCAGGGGGGAGTCCTCCTTAGTCCGGGAGCTTCCTGTCACCGGAAGTGACATCATCAAGTTGGGGATGTTGCCCGGGTGACACTCTGGCAATCACCCCAAAACTCTATGGTACTATAGAGTTTTTTTTGTTAGAGCGTCGCCCTGGCAACGTCCCCAACGTGATAACATCACTTCTGGTGACATCATCACGCTGGGGCAGTCGTCCTGACCGGACGACTTCGGGGGTGGGGTTCCCCCCGCTAGCTGAATCCGGGCCGGCGGTTTGGGGACCCATGTAGTGGGGGATGCCTCGCCCCCTTGGTGGACTTGGCAGCCCTAACCTGGAGGTTGTCTAGCCTATCTATACTCTGGAGTTCAGCTGTAATCCCAGGTTTCCAGGCCCCCTCTGGAAGTTGGCAACTGCCATAGCTCCAGCCCCAGTGAAGGAGGCGCGAATGGTGCCCGAGGCGGGGGGAGTACGGCAGTGGAGGGCATTCTTAGCAGCCTCGGAAAACTACAATTCCCAGAGTGCCTCAGGGGAAGCAAGGGACATTAGAACCGTTCCAGTGTTAACAGGCGGCAGCAGAAACACACAGCTGCGAGGCCTGGAAAATGTGCAGATAGCCTCTTCTCAATGAGTACTTAGTGTTCTAATTAGGACTGTGTTGAAACGGCTTCCATTGTCTTGTTTTCCCTTTAAAGAGAAAAAAAACCCTGGCACAAAATACCATTGTGATGTTTTCCTTCTCTATTTCCATAAATGTTTGGCAGTCCTAAAGGAGACTGGGGAGCCCTGGTCTTTCCTAGTGAAAGTTTGTACGAACCAGCAGCACATGATGGGTTTCGTAGTTTTGGTGAAGAGAGGTTTATTTATTGTTGTTTATTTATTTGATTTATAATACCGCCTTTCCCGGACGGGCTCAGGGCTGTGTACAACAATTAAAATACTACAATTAGAACAATGTTAAAAACAACAGTCTGCACAGAACAGTATCATGAAATACCACGTAAAAGCAGAGAGATCAGATGCTGGATCAAATCCGGTGTCTAATCAGATGTCTAATCTGATCCAGGCCACTGGTGGATGATTGGCCAAAAGCTGGGGCAGGGGGGCGGGGATGTCCGCTGCCTCAACCAAATGCCCGATGGAAGAGCTCCGTCTTGCAGGCCCCGCGGAACTGCAAGAAGTCCCGTTCTACCAGGCGGGGGCCAGGGCTGAAAAGACCCTGCCCCTGGCTGGGGCTAGACCAGGGGACCAACAAGGGGACCACCAAGAGATGTTGATTTGTGGACTTCAGTGCGCTCCAGGGCTCATACAGGGACAGGCGGTCTCGTAGGCAGGGGTCCGTTGGAGCGGGAGCGCACAGGAGCGCAGCTCTGGGAGTGAGGAGCCCAGGGGGCGGGCACATGACCAAGCCCCACCCCCTCCTCGGCTTCCCCGAGCAGTGCAGAGGCGCAGCGCCCCGGGGAAAGCCCAGCTAGGGTCTCTATTGTTTTTAATGTTTTGTTTTAATATTGATGATTTTATCCTTGTTCCTTTTATGACTGTGTGCTGCTTTTCCAGAGACTTGCTCAAGGTGGCATTTAAATTTTCTAAATATACCATTTTTTATCTGGGCACATGGCACATAAGTACTGGAGAAATTTCACCAACCCTTCAGCAGCTTCCACTCCATCAGTTTGGTGTAGTGGTCAGGAGTTGGACTCTAGTCTGGGAGAACCGGGTTTGATTCCCCACTCCTCCACATGCAGCTGCTGGTGTGACCTTGGGCCAGTCACAAGTTCTCTCATGAGCAGTTCTCCAAAGACCTCTCTCAGCCCCACCTGCCTCACAGGGTGTCTTGTTGTGGGGAGGGGAAGGGGAAGGGATGGGTGGTGCACATGTCCTGGGTATCTCAAGTCTACTTGAAACCTGGTGGTTTCAAGGGAGCAGGAAGAGAATGAGGGTGTGTTCTTGATGCTTATTTTGATTGCACCAAGTATTGGATGGGGAAGGGACTGGAGGAAGAGCAGGTCAGTTTCCCTCACCTGTGGAAGAAGAAGAAGAAGAAGAAGAAGAGATTGGATTTATACCCCGCCCTACACTCCCCAAGGGAGTCTCAGAGCGGCTTACAAACTCCTTTTCCTTCCCCTCCCCACAACAGACACCCTGTGCGGTAGGTGGGGCTGAGAGAGCTCTTTCCCAAGCTGTCCTTGAGGGAACAGCTGGTCCAGAGCTATGGCTTGCCCAAGGTCATCCAGCCAGGTGCAAGTGGAGGAGGGGGGAATCAAACCCGGTTCTCCCAGATTAGAGTCCGCGCATTTACCCACTACACCAAACTGGTTAGGGGGTGTGGCATATGCCAATGAGTTATGCCAATGAGTTATGCTAATGAGCTCCTGCACCTCTTTTTCTACTAAATGACCCCTGCTAACGGGTGGGAATGAAATCAGAAGAGTTTTCGCCTCAGCATGGGGAAGACATTTCTGATAGAGTGGTTCCTCAGTGGGACAGGCTTCCTCAGGAGGTGGTGGGCTCTCCTTCTTGGAAGGTTTTCGAACAGAGGTTAGATGGCCATCTGACAGCAATACTGATTCTTTGAACTTAGGCAGATTATGAGAGGGAGGGCAGGAAGGGTTACATCCATGCTTAGTTCTTGTGGCCCTTTCTTACACCCCCAGGGAAATGCCAATCACCCCTTTGGGGTCAGGAAGCAATTTTTCTCCAGGCCAGTTTGGCCGGGGATCCTGGAGGTTTTTTTGCCCTCTTCTGGGCATGGAGCAGCGGTCATTGTATGTTTTTTTGGGGGGGGAGGTACTTGTGAATTTCCTGCATTGTGCAGGGGGTTGGACTAGATGATCCTGGAGGTCCCTCCCAACCCTATGAGTCTCTGATTGATAACTGGGGAGAATTCCTTCCAGCTATGAAGTAGTTCAGTCAACCTGTCATGTGACTCCCTGGTGGCCCAAGTTCGCCAGGGCTCAGGGATGCAGATCAGCAATGCCCGCTCTAAGCCGTGGAGTCTTGTGAGCAAAAATTCTACTTTGGGAGCTACTGGCATTAAAGCTGCGAGCGAGCGGTTTGGCTGCTGCATGAATGAGTTTGCTCTGGAGCCCTCCTTCCTGAGCGAAGACAAAAATGTGTGAGCCGGAGGCTTAAAAACTGTGAGTTAGCTCGCACTAACGCAGCTTAGAGGGAACACTGGAGCTCAGTCAGGGTCATGGGGGTGGGCGGGCGGGCATTGTTCTTCCCGACCCTGCCAGTGTCGAATCTTCCGTGGGCGTGAGAGAACTGGCAGAGAGACCCCTGTAAGAGTGAGAGAACTGGCGAGGGACCATGATGGATCAGACTCTAGAGGGTAGCACACAGATCGTACATCAACGCCCAATTGGTTCTCTAGCTCGGGAAGGGCCTCCAGGACAGCTCTGTGCAAATGCAGGAAATGCATTGAGTTGCAGCTTCATGCAAGACAGGTCCAACTGCTGCATCCCCCTTTTGTGTAAACAGATATTAGTGGCGATCCCACGGCTGCTACTGTAGGATCCAGTCTACCGTATCTATCCAAAGGTGCTTGCGATTGTCAGGCTGGTCACAGTGGCCAAAATCCAACTTTCCCTCCCTCTGATGTTCAGTCTCTCTCTCTCTCTCTCTGCCAGTTTGATTCTGGACAGTATTTTTTTCCTACTGGAACCCATTAGCTGCGAGTGGAATGTGATGTTCACAGAGATTAAACTACCCAGGATCCCCTTTAATGAGAAACAGTGACATTACCATGGGGGGGGGGGAGAAACAAAAATATGCAAAATTGGCAAAGGAGTTTCCTTCTCCGAGCGAGGCAAAGACAGTAGGGATGTTACAGGCAAAAGGCAGCATCTTTATCCTATTAATTTGGGAGACAAAAGACGCACCGGAGCCCTACGGGGATGAAATGGAAGTGACTCCAGAGTTCGGATTGCATGTGACGGAAAGGTGAGAGAAGGAAGGCACCACCGGAGGGCAACCCGCCACCCGCCCCAGCATGGGTGAAGAGGCAGATGAAGTCAGACAGGTGCATTTGGTTTTGGTGTGCTGAGTCTTAGCATTGAGAGTCCCGAATACACAAATTCCACTAGTGGAAAACACCATCAAAGATTGCCAAAACAATGTATTAAACCATTATAAAGTTGGTGATGTCACAACCTCCCACAGTTCCGCTGGGCCGTGAAGACGGAGCTTTTCCGGCAGGCATTCCAATTGGAGCTGCATCTTATCAGCCACTGCCCTGTGTGGACCTAAAGTTAGAAGTTACCAGAGTGGTAGCACCGCTGAATGTGTTCTTAAATGCACTTTATTATATGGCACTGCCATCGTTATATCAGCTGTTAAATCAACTGTTTTAAATTGCCCTTTATGGATTTATTATAGCATTGCGAAAAGTGCAGAAAAGGGCAACTTGAACGATCAAAGAGATGGAACACTTTCCCTATGAAGAAAAGTTGAAGCGCTTGGGGCTCTTTAGCTTGGAGGAACAACGGCTGAGGGGGGGCATGATCGAGGTCATCTCTCGCTGCAGTCGTCTCTGGATCGTATCGAACCTCCGATCCATTTGCGCCCACATCTCGGCTACCTGGGAGTCGTCTGCGGCTCTCCGGTCTGCCCCTCGGGCCGCCGACTGCCGGGTCCCGCCTTCCTGTCGTGGGGACCAGGTTTTGGTAGTACGGGGTCCAAACTGAGCCCAGGATTGGGCCCCTCCACTCCATCTGGAATGGATAGTCACCCCGCTAGTGCTGGCAGGGCGCACTGGCACCTCTTCGGTGGCGACCGGTATCTCCGGTTCAGTCGTAGGGATCTCAGCGCCATCGTCATCCATAGCGGGTACGATGAACTGGCCCCAGTGAGGATTACTAACAGTCGGTGAGACTGGGCCAATAGATATAGTCCACAACAGGTCTCCTTACCTGTTATGGGTGACTGTCTTGCCATGATCAATAAGGTTGCTGAATGTATTACTTGTATTAATGCTTGCGGTTTTCCCATCCGGTTTGATGATCTATTAATATTGCTTTGTGTTCCAAGGTTTCTTTCGACCCCTTTAGGTCCCGCTCGGGAGATGGCATCGGTGACCCGACTCCCACCTTTGGAATGTGCGCTTTGCTTGCCTGCTTCGCTGTGCGCATGCTAGTCATTACTCATTTGCTTCTCCTCTCCTCTTATCTCTAGCTGGCTATTCCTTGGCTAACGACTTTGAACAGAAAAGCCTCCTGTTATGTGTTACAAGAACCACAGGTTTTATATGTTTCTTTGCCTAGTTTCCTATGGGAACATCTTCTTCAAAAACCTTCAACTGTGTTTTCCCCTGAGACCTATTTTGCCGCGCTTTCCTTGGGAACTGTGGGCCAGTATATTTGGGCACCAATAATTTTCACTATTGATTGGTAAATGGTAGATGCGCCATATTTCATATCAAGCATAATTGTAATTGCATTTCTAAGCTTGGGCATTACTAACAGAAAAAATGTTTGACCAGCATGATCTTTTCTACAAATAAAGGACTTTCTACTTAAGGAGACCTGTTGTGGACTATATCTGTTGGCCCAATCTCACAAGAAAGGGGCCAAATCTCCAGGGATTTCCCAAGCAGGAGGTGGCAACCCTCTCTGACAGGACAGACTCCCAACAGGACAAGACCCCTTCCCCCCAGACAGGGAGCGGGAGTGGGCTTGCTGGCAGGCTGGTTTGGAGAAACAGAGAAGGGGGTACGGGAACAGACATTTCCATGCAATCCTAAAATGGCTTGAAGCTCCATCAGGATTGTGCATACTGCAACTATAATAAGGCATATGATACAATATTTCCTTCTTTGAAGATAAGACATACGACATGAGCCCGTTTGCAGGGAGGGCGGGGTATAAATTTGAAAAATAAAACAGGAGGCTCATGGGGAGCCCTGCTCCGGTTGGCTGAAGGGGAGGGGGCTGGAGTTTGCCTCCATCTCCTTCTTCCCCCCACTTCCCACTCAATTGCTCCATTTGCTGAGATGGCTAAACATCTTGGGATGCCCCATGCAGAGTAACTCGCGAGCAGCCCCGTCAAGCTGTATTATAAGCTGAGGAAAGAGAGCGAACTGCTTCCTAGAGAGGCCGAGCAAGGCAGGGGAAGGGGAAGGAAAGAAAAAAAGGTCTTTTCCGGGAGAGGCTCGGCTATTGAATGGCCAAAGAGGTCGGGGGGGGGGGGGGGGGGGGGGCTTCAGATCTGCAAAAGCCGGCAAAAGCCTTGCAGCCGGATCCCAGGAAGGTTTACTCCCAAATAAGTAATGGGTGTGGGAGTGAAATCAGCTTTTCAATAATGGAAGAGAAAACTGCGGCTCTCCAGTGTTTTTGACGTGATGTTTGTATTGCATTTAAAATGTAACACACGGTTTTAAATAATGCCCCGCTGATCCTCCTCCCACCCACCCACCAGTGCAAGCGGCGGCCCGCCAAGCCTTCTCCCTCCCCCCCCACCGCCGAGGCGAGGCCTGAGCGGTTCACAGTCGCCAGGTCTGCTGAGCCTCCCCCTCAATGGCCAGAGCGTTCCCTGCACATGCATTTAAATATCCCCCGAATATTTTAAAAAACTTTTTATATTTTTCTGCAAACATGGAGAATCCCCCACGTGTGCAAAAAAACCCTCCCCCCCAAGTGCCCTCCCCGCACGGATTTAGATATCCGCAGGCAGGGGGCCACTTGGGAATTAGATATATAGATAAATAAATAACGATAACAATTGTGCATACTGCAACTATAATAAGGCATATGATACAATATTTCCTTCTTTGAAGATAAGACATGAGACATGAGCCCGTTTGCGGGGAGGGCGGGGTATAAATTTGAAAAATAAAACAAACAAACAAACAAATAAAGTCCATGTAATCAGTGTAACATAGGTCCTATGATTTGAAGAAGAAGAAGAAGAGATTGGATTTATATCCCGCCCTTCACTCACTTAAGAGTCTCAGAGCGGCTTACAAACTCCTTTTCCCTTCCCCTCCCCACAACAGACACCCTGGGAGGTAGGTGAAGAAGAAGAAGAGATTGGATTTATATCCCGCCCTTCACTCACTTAAGAGTCTCAGAGCGGCTTACAAACTCCTTTTCCCTTCCCCTCCCCACAACAGACACCCTGGGAGGTAGGTGGGGCTGAGAGAGCTTTTTCCCAAGCTGTCCTTTTTTTTTTTTTGATAAATAAACTTTATTGATATTTATATAACATACAGCATAGGTGGTTGTTTACATAGCTGTTACCATGTTCAAAAATAGTTGACATCTAAAATAAAGCATTTAACAATTTACCAATAAACAGTTTCCTATGCCTATTTCTATTTTCTTATACTAACTTTTGGTTATTCCTATATATATAGTAGTTGTATTTCTAGTATTTTTAACATTGAATTTGGTTGTTCACTATTGAGTGTTGTATAGTGCGCAAGTGTTTCTTGTAAGGAGTAAAGATTTAGTGTATTACATTAGTATTAGATTGTTTTGTGGCAGTATTTCGTGTTTGACAGCATAGTCATAGAAAGAATACCATTTTTCTATGAAGTTTGTAGTTTTCGGGTAAATTTCTGTTTGATGTAGTCGGTATGTTATTTTTTCCATTAGAAACTGATCCCATACTTTTTTCATCCAGAGGTTTCTTTCAATCTTTTGTGTGGATTTCCAGGTTTGCGCTATTGTTGTTTTTGCTGCTGTTAATAAACTACTGATCAGGTCTCTCGTTGATTTAGAGATAGTGTCTTCGGGGAACAGCTGGTATAGAGCTATGGCTTGCCCAAGGTCATCCAGCCAGGTGCAAGTGGAGGAGTGGGGAATCAAACCCGGTTCTCCCAGATTAGAGTCCGCGCACTTCACCACGACACCAGACTGGTAATTTGTTTCTTACACTATGAGCCTTGTGGTCTGTTGAAATCAGGTTCCGCTTACACAGCTGGCAAACTGAAGAAGTCGAAGGAAACACATTTTCTAAGTATCTAGAATGGGTGCAAAGGCTATTTGGAAAATGTTAGGACTTTATGGACTTCTATCATTACACTGATTACACGGACTACTTCTTATCTTCAAAAGAGGAAAATCGTATCTTATGCCTTATTATAGTCACAGTATGCACAATTGTTGTAGTTGTGACACCACCAACTATATGATTGTTTTAACACATTGGAATGGTAGATGAGGTTCTAAACTTCTAGACAGGGATTTAATGGCAAATTAACATGTAACATGATAATGTTTAAGTTATGCAAAGTGAAAAGCTAAATAACACGCTACGGTTATGAGGTCAACAGCTGTAAAGCAATAAATATGTCAGAATAAGCAGATAAATGTCTAAAGATGTTTTTGTCTTTCTTTTTTTTTTTCCAGGAGAATAATTAGAGCCACACCAAGCTTGCATTTATGCAAGTCAAAAAGCTTCGAACGCCATTTACTGCCCGTAAAGGCGTTATCAAAAGCAAGCAAGGGAAAGAATTGTCCAATCAACAAGATGTCAAAAGCAGATGGCGAGAATACACAGGAGGACTTCATAAATTAAAAACTGGCTAATTAAAAGGAAACGGAGAGTCAGTATAAATGAGTATAAATGGGCAATTTTCTCAGTGGAGGGAGGTAAGCAGTGGGGTACCGCAGGGACCAGTACTCGGTCTGATGCTTTTCAACTTGTTCATTAACGATTTGGAGTTGGGAGTAAGCAGTGAAGTGGCTAAATTTGCAGATGACACGAAGTTGTTCAGGGTGGTGAGAGCCAGGGAGGATTGTGAGGCACTCCAAAGGGCTCTGTCGAGGATGGGCGAGTGGGCATATGTCCTTAAGGACTGTACACTAATAGCAAAGAAGCCCATCCTCAGGCTACCAAGGAAAGGGGAGTTGAGAACGAACCAGCCATCCTTGAAGAGGAGATCATGAAGGCAATGAGCCAGCTACCGAACAACAAGGCTTCAGGGGTCGACATCGTCTCCGCAGCATCGCTGAGGCCTGTACCACCTGCAGTCATCGGAGACCCGTGTCAGGAAATGTGGGGAACCGACACATGGCCAAGGGACTGGAAACGCTCAGTCTTCATTCCACTACCAAACAAGGGAGACGCCAAAGACTGCTCCAATTATCGCACAGTCGCTTTCATCCCTCACATTAGCAAAATTCTGCTTAAAATTATACAGCAATGCCTGGCACCAACCACTGACAGGGAATTACCAGATGTCCAAGCCTGCTTCTGAAGGGGGCGAGGCACTTGCGGCCATACAGCAAATCTGCATTGGGATACAGAGGACTCTCATGAGTGTCAAAAGATTATCTACTTACACTTCATCAGTTACGAGAAAGCCTTTGACTGCGTCGATCGTGACAAACTGGAGAGCCCTAGAAGACCTGGGGGTGCCAGAACATCTGGTCAGGTTGATACAATCATTGTACACAAACCGGGAAGCCACTGTGCGAACACCATATGGAGATACTGATTGGTTCAAGATAGAAAAAGGAGTACGGCAAGGTTGCATTCTTTAACCTTTCCTATTCAACCTGTATGCTGAAACAATCATGAAGAAGTTAGAGCTGGAAGAGTCAACAATTGGGGTAAAGACTGGAGGAAGGAATAGCAACAGTCTTTGATACACTGACGACACAACCCTCCTCTCGGAAACTAAAGAAGGCCTAGAATAGAAGAAGAAGAGAAGAGATTGGATTTATATCCAGCCCTCCATTACCTGAAGGAGTCTCAGAGTGGCTTACAAACTCCTTTTCCCTTCCCCTCCCCACAACAGACACCCTGTGAGGTAGGTGGGGCTGAGAGAGCTCTGACAGAAACAACTCTTTTTCAAGGACAACTGTGCCAGAGCTATGGCTTGTCCAAGGTCATCCAGCAGCTGCAAGTGGAGGAGTGGGGGATCAAACCCGGTTCTCCCAGATTAGAGTCCGCGCACTTAACCACTAAACCAAACTGGCTCTCCTGATCAAGAAAATCAACGAGGAAAGTGAGAAGTTTGGCCTCTTCCTGAACATCCCAAAGACCAAGTTCATGATCACCGAGAAATAGAGAAACATCAAAATAACAGTTGACGATGAAGAGATCAAATTTGTGGAAGAATTCACTTTCTTAGGATTATGGATCAACCAAAATGGCGAATGCAGTCTGGAAATAAAATGTCGAATCACACTGGGTCGCACAGCAATGATGAGCATGAAATCAAATATGGAAGAGCAAGGACATCAGCCTAGCAACCAAACACAGATTAGTCTGCGCTAGTGCGTTCCCCACAGCAACCTATGGCAGTGAAAGCTGGAGCATAAAGAAGTAAGACAGGAGGAAAATCGACACATTTGAGCAGTGGAACAAATTTAGAGTCCAACAGCACCTTTAAGGCCAACAAAGGTTTATTCAAGGTATGAGCTTTCGTCAGGGGTCCTTTCGTAGAAAAAGAGGTGCAGGAGCTCATTAGCATAACTCATTAGCATAACACATTAGCATATGATACGCCCCCTGACATCACCAGAAGTGTGTCAGAAAGGGAATGTCAGTTTCAGCCCCATTACACCCTATCGGCCATTGAAATCAATGGCAAAAACTCATAGGGTATATGAGGGGCTGGAGGAAAGGGGGTTTGAGGCAGAGGCTCCAAACTTGCAGGGTAGCTGCTGAGGCTTCTCCTCGAAATACCCACCAAGTTTCAAGAAGATTGGACCACAGGGTCCAATTCTATGGGCCCACAAACAGATTGTCCCATCCCCTCCATTGTTCTCTACGGAGGGAAAAAATGTTAACTTTTTTCCTACCATAGAGAACAATGGAGGGAATGGGGGCAACCTGTTTGGGGGCCCGTAGAATTGGACCCCCTGGTCCAATCTTCTTGAAACATGGTGGGCATTTCGAGGGGAGGCCCCAGCAGCTACCCTGCAAGTTTGGAGTCTCTCCCTCAAACCCCCTCCCCTCCAGTGGCTTTTAAAGTTGCCGCCGAATTTCGGTGGCAATTTGGTGGCGACCCGAATCAGATTAGAGAATCTGATTCAGCCCGTGGCTGCCCTACTGGCCAGTCCTGAGCTGGTGGAGCTTCGCTCCGCCTCGCTCCGGCCCCAACGGACCCCTGGCTTTCATTCACACGAAAGCTCACACCTTGAATAAACCTTTGTTGGTCTTAAAGGTGCCGTTGGACTCTGAATTTGTTCGACTGCTTCAGACCAACATGGCTGACCAACTGGATCTATTTTCATTCAAGCTGTGGTGCCATGGATGGCTCCTGAGCATTCCTTGGCCAGCAAAGGCGACAAACAAGCAAGTATGGGAGCGCATAAAACCAGACATGTCATTGGAAGGAAAAATCACAAAACTGCGATTGACTTATTTCGGCCATGTCATGGGGAAGAACTCCCTGGAAAAAGTGCTTATGCTTGGATTGGTTAGCTGCAAAAGGAAACTGGGATGCCGAAGAACATGGTGGCCAGATACCATAAAAGTCGACACCAGCCTGAGAATGAAGCAACTCAAGGAAACAGTACAAGACTGGAAAAAGTGCAGAGAGCTGGCCTATAGAATCACCAAGGCTGCGGTCACACGGCCCCTTTAAATCCGGGAGCACTCCCGGATTTAAAGGGGCCGCATTTTTCTACCGTGGGTTGGGATGTCTACACATCCCAACCCCTGCAGCGGCAGAATCAGCGGCCACGGAAGAGGCAGCCGCAGAAGAGGCGGTGAAGGAGGTGGCTGCTGCGGCGGCAGAAGCAGCAGCAGCGGCCACAGAAGAGGTGGTTGCGGCGGCGGCAGAAGCAGCAGTGGTGGCTGCGGAAGAGACGGCGGCGGCAGAAGTGGCGGCAAAGGACCCGCGAGCCGCCTGGTAAGTTTGGGTTTTTTTTTTAACCCTTTTACATTTCGGCGCTTGACTGCCCAAGCGCCCAAGTGAAAAGGGGAGGAAAAAAATGGCCGACGGGACCATCTGGACAGCCCTGCTCTCGCAATGATTGCGAGAAAGGGCTGTCCAGATACCTCAAATGCAAGTTCCTCCTGTGACTCCCGGGAAAACTGTCGATTTTCCCAGGGTCGGAAAATGCGGGAGGAACCCGCATTTGAGCCTGCTTCGGCGCGGGACTTTCTGCGGCCGTTGTAGACGGCCCCTTTAAATGCGGGAGGAAATAGCCCTTCCTCCCACATTTCAGGGCTGTGTGATTGCAGCCCAAGAGTCAGACACAACTGAATAGCTAACAACAACAGCAGCAGCACCTTCAAGACAACCAGATTTTCAGGGCATAAGCTTTTGAAAATCAAAGCTCTCTTCATCAGACACGAATGATTTCAGTTAGATCAGGATGGATAGCTATGTTAGTCCGTCTGTAGTAGTAGAAAAGAGCAAGACTCCAGGAGCACCTGAAAGACGAACAGCCATCTACCAGAGGCCCATGCAGCCTGGTGGAGGGGGCACCTATATATTGGGAGTGAATCAAACCTGATTGACTCACCCTAGAGACTGGCTGAGCTTGGAGCACAAGAACAATAGCCGACCAGGACTCTGGAGTAAACCAGTCAAGTAGTAATGTTTTGTAAATAGCCTGTCACGGGGAGTGTGTGTGTGTGTGTGGGGTGGTGGAGGAGTGTTTTGCATGCATATAAGCAGGGCTTCGGCCCTGCTAGTGTTGTCTTATTCTGGCTTAACTCACTTGATAAACTAGGAGCTGATCACCCTGCGTGTCTGAACCCTGTATATTTCAGCACCAAAGGCTGACACAAGTAGAGCTGCCAGCTCTGGGTTGGGAAATTCCAGTAGACTTGGGGGTAAAGCCTGGGGAGGACAGAGTTTTTTGGGGGGAGAGACTTCAGAGGCGTGTAACACCCTAGAGTCCACTCTCTAAAGCTGCCATTTTCTGTAGGGGAACTAATCTCTGTAGTCTGGACTATGTTCTATTTCCAGCTGCCAGTCTGCGAAAGCAAAGCTGTCTTGATGAGGTAGAATCATAGAATCACAGAGTTGGGGAGGGGCACACAGGCCATCTAGTCCACCCCCCTGCTCAATGCAGGATCTGCCTAGAGCATCCCTGACGAGGGTTTGTCCAGCCGCCGCTTGAAGACTGCCAGTCAGGGGGAGCTCACCACCTCCCCAGGCTGCTGATTCCACTCTCGCACAACTCTTACTGTGAAAAAGTGTTCCCTAATGTCCAGCCAGTCCCTTCCCACCCTTCATTTAAACCCATTCTTGTGAGTCCTCTCCTCCGCTGCCACCAGGAACAGCTCCCTGCCCTCATCTAAGTGACACAGCCCTTTCAATGCTTCAAGAAAGCAACCGTGTCCCCCCTCCACCTCCTCTTCTCCAGACTGAACATTTCCAAGTCCCTCAGGTCTGGAGTCAAGGTAAATAACAAAGCCAAAGGTTGGACAGCCAGGAAGTCAGTTCAAGGTTGCGGGTTTCAAGGACAAGGAGCGGCTGCTACACACACAGAAACAGGTCTGGATATGCAGAGTTGCTGCCATGCTGAGGCAGGTGCATGGAGTGTTTTTGAGCAGGTCCTCCCTTCCCTTGGAGGTGAGTCTGCAAAGGCTTGCAGCTCCTCCCATTGCCTTTGCAGGAACTGCAGTCTGGCACTCCTTCTTCACTCCTGCATAGTCAACCTCTGGTGTGCCCTACGTCTGGGGCACTCAGGAGAACTAGGTGGGGAGTCTAGCCTCGGGGCGCCAGCAACTGGGGGTGCTGGGCCAGGCTCCGGATCGGTCTCTCCTTCTAGCTGTACCTCCTGTGCCACTGCTGGGGACTCTTCCTCCTCAGGTACTGTTGAGGGTTCTCCTTCTGGGCTGACTCCCGAGGAGGCTGGGTTGCTCCCTGCCTCTTCCTCATCTGAGGAGTAGTCAGCCTCAGCAGGACCAGTACCCACGACAGGGCTCTAATCTGGGAGAACCGGGTTTGATTCCCCACTCCTCCACACGCAGCCAGCAGGGAGACCTTGGGTCAGTCACAAGTTCTCACAGAGCTGTTCTCTCAAGAGCAGTCCTCGAAAGAGCTCTCTCAGCCCCACCTACCTCACCGGATATCTGTTGTGGGGAGGAGAAGGGAAGATTGTAAGCCCCTCTGAGACTCCGAGTAAAGGGTGGGGTATAAATCCAATTTCCTCCTCCTCCTCTTCTTTTTCTTCTTCCTCCTCCTCCTCACAAGAGTTCATTTCTGCATTTTTCTTAGTGGGTTATTTCCCTTAAAGAACGGCCCCTCATCCTCTTGGTAGGAATGAAATGCCCCAGCGCCCTTGACTTTGCTTCGCCTTGTTTTGCAGCTGACCTTTTCTCGAAACGCTCCGCTCTTCTTAATATTAATAATAAATCCAGTGGCGTAATTATTTTCCACATTAGTCGTCGCTGGTCCACACTCCCATCTGGTTGGAATTTGACTCCATTAGCCATATGCCCACCAGGAGAAAGGGGGGGGAAATAGAAACCAAAAAGCATTCCCAGTTGTTTCAAAATCCAAACCTGCTGTCCAGAAGCACCAGAAGACGCTTTCTTTCTTTCTTCCTATCTGGAAAATCCACGGTCACTGAAACTCGTTCACACTAGTGGGCTGAGTCAAATTAGGGATCCGTGGAAGCCTGGCCCCTATTTTTCAGAGTTACCAATCCCCCCCCCCCCCAAACTGGATTACTTTGTAGAGCAGAGGTGAATGTAGCAGGTACATTCCGTTGTAGACCACAGCCAAAAGTTCAGATATGGTGCACCCCGAATACACCTCATCCAGCTCAATGCCCTCGAATGACCTTTCAGATCAACCACTTGAATGATTCCACCCAAGTGACATCAGATGCAAAGGATATATCAAGCGATGTTCCCAATTCCTCCCACAGAGGAGCTCCATAAAACAAGCATTTTAAAACGTAGCAGAAAAGAGCAATAGTCCAGTAAGATGAACAAAAATTTGTGGCAGGGTATGAACTCTCGTGAGTCACGGCTCTATATCTGAACCAGCGAACAGTGACTCACGAAAGCTCACGAGAGCTTTCGGGTGCTGCCGGACACTTGCTCTTTTCGGCTGCTACAGACAGACTAACACGGCGACCCACCTCGATCAGTTTTAAAATGTAGTAGTTCTTTCAACTGGTAGTAGTTCTTTCCCACTTTGTGGGAGCGGAGGTTAGCGGAGGGCCGCACCTTTTAAAATGATTGCATTCGTTAGTTAACTCTGTATTTCAGAAAAAGTATAACTTGTATCATAAAAATCAATAAATATAAATTAAATAAAATAGTGGTAGTTTTATTCCATTTATTTATTGTGCTAATTTCATATCATCTATAGCTGCAAGCACATTTAATTTTAGAATCAGCTTAATGAGAGAATTGCACCCTATCACACTTTTCTACAGTTTTTTAAAATCAGGAGTGAGATTGCTTGTTGAGAAACCACGTGGCCGACTGTCTTGGCGGGCCGCAAAAAACTCTGTGGCGGGCTGCATGTGGCCCCCGGGCCGCAATTTGCCCACCCCTGGTATAGTGAGTAGAAAGTTTATTTGGTTCAATTTTTAAACTGCCCTTTTAAACTGATTTTTTAAAAGCCTTGTTTACAAGGATTCTCATGTGGCACTGCTCAAAACTCCATCAGTGGCTATCAGCCACAAGGCATAGATAGGAACTCTCAGTCTGGGGCAAGTGATGCTCTGTATTCTTGGTGCTTGGGGCGGGGGGGCAACAGTGGGAGGGCCTCTAGTGTCCTGGCCCCACTGCTGGACCTCCTGAGGGCACCTGGTGTTTTTGGCCACTGTGTGACATAGAGTGTTGGACTGGATGGGCCACTGGCCTGATCCAGCATTGGCTTCTCTTATGTTCTTATGTACAGGTTAAATGCGTAGAACAAAGTGTGAGTCCAGGGGTATCTTTAAGACCAAAAAAGTCTTAATTCTGGGTATAAGAATGCATGCACACTTCTTTGTATCTGAAGAAGTGAGCGTGCACACAAAAGCTTTTACCCAGAATAAAACTTTGCTGGTCTTAAAGTTGCCCCTGGACTCACACTTTGTTCTGTTGCTTCAGACCAACATGGCTACCCACCTGAATCAATGTTAAATGAGTACTCTTGTTTAAGGAAGGAAGGAAGTTCTTTCGATTTCACAGGTTCTGATGGATTTGGCTCAGTGGTAGGGTATCTGCCATGCACGCAGAAGACAGGCAGACTGGAATGGGCAAATGGCCCTGGAAAAAGCCCCACTCTTTGGTACAGTGATTAAGAGTGGCGGACTCTAATCTGGTGAACCACAGGAGGTGGTGGCGGCTACAAGCATGGACGACTTCAAGAGGGAATTGGATAAACATATGGAGCAGAGGTCCCTCAGTGGCTATTCCCAAATGGCTGCCATTTTAAAAAAGTCTTAGCGATGCGCGCATAACCGCATAAACATGCGACGTCCGCAGAGCTCTGCTCAAACGATCCGAACAATTTAATGTTTCTGAAGGCCCCGTGATATTTATGCACTTTGTTAACTTGGATGGTACCTAGAGGAAGGTACTGCTGGTGGTGCTTTTAAAATTTTAGTCCGCGCATGCGCGGGGAAACAAGTAGATGGTGAGGCACATATGCGCATGCGCAAACAGTATTTTTTTTTTTTTAAAAACCCACAGCCAACCGCATGGCTCTTTACGGTGGATGCCATCTAGACAATCCACCATGGAGACATGTGCGGTAAAGTGATTCACAGGGGAGCTGTCTGGTTGTGCAATGCTGGATTAAAAAGATCTAGGTCAAATTAAAGCCAGGATTAGCTGCCCATCTGAATGCATCCTCTGTCTGGGGCAAGTGATGCTCGGTATTCTTGGTGCTTGGGGGGTGGCAACAGTGGGAGGGCTTCTAGTGTCCTGGCCCCACTGGTGGACCTCCTGAGGGCACCTGGTGTTTTTGGCCACTGTGTGACATAGAGTGTTGGGCTGGAGGGGCCACTGGCCTGATCCAGAATTGGCTTCTCTGATATTCTTATGTCACCGGGTGTGATTCCCAACTCCTCCTCTGCATGAAGCCTGATGGGTGACCTTGGGCCAGTCACGGTCCTCTCAGAACTCTCTCAGCCCCACAGCCTCCCAGGATCCCTCTTGTGGGGAAAGGAAGGCTTTCTTTGAGACTCGAGGTAGGAAAAGTGGGGTATAAGAACAGTCTCTTCTTCTCAGTCTGGGCTCAATGTGAGTAGTTTATTAATGGCACATTATCAGTGCTCACAATGAGTATGATTTTTTAAAAATCAAAAATAACAGGAAAAACCTGTGTGGGGGAAATGAGTGGGCGGGAGGATAGATCTGTTTGTGATTAGCAGCTAGGTTTTCAATATCATCAAGGAATGTATTGGGATGTGATCGGCCTAAGTCGTTGCCTCCCTTCCTTTCTTCTAGGAAGAGCGATATCTCCCCTTCTGGGCTCAAGCTTTTTAAAAACACATATCCTGTTTATACCACTAATAAACGGATTTTTCAGGAGTTGGAATAAGAAACAATGGCCAAGGATAGACTGGCAATGTGGAGCGGGAGGAATGCGAACTGTTGTGGGGGGAAAACTCCCCGGGGCTGGCCGTTCACACCGGCCAGCGTAGTGCGCAGCGGTGCCGATACGGAGCGTACAGACTGTCGCGGAGCCGGCTCCGCAGCTCGCGTGGGTCCGTTGCACTGGTGGCGCATATGCGCACATGCGCATATGTGCATATGCGAAACGGCAAGAGATGGGGACAATGGGCTGGACAGCACCCTTTGGCAGAGCAGGACACCTACAGTGAGGGAGCTCCCTCCCCCCTCTCCTTTTTTCTATTTGTTCCCTTTCATCTGTGTTTCGTATATGCGCACATGCGCAAAACTCAGTTCCGGCGCGTTCACACTGCCACCTCCGGATGCCTCCCGCTTCTTCCGGTTCAGACTGCTTGGAAGCGGGAGGCATGCGGAAGACGGCCCCTGGACACCGGTTTCTCCCGGTGTCCTGTTAAAGCGGATGGAAAACAGCTTGAAGACGGGTAAGTGCGAAACGGAGCCGACGGACAGATGCGCATGTCTGAACCGGCTCCCTTCTTCCACTTCCGAAGCGGGGCTGTCCCGCTCCACATTGCCAGTCTGTCCTCGGCCAATGTTTGCTCTAACATGTTAGTGAGTGATGGTTTTGGGGGGCTCCTGAATTTTGTTGTAAAGTGATTTCTTCTGGGGGAAGTTAGGTATGATCTGTCAAAATGTAGATATTTATAAGTTTGGGATGGAGCGGGTGAACATATAGTGTTTGAGAATATACCTTTGGAGCAGGAGGCCATCAATGGGGTACTTCTGGTCTGGTTCTGCATTCAGATGGGCAGTCTAAACCAGGATGGAAAGAGCAAGAGACCAGCAGCGCCGTAAAGATTAACGTTTTGCTAGTCTCTAAGGTGCTGCCGAACTCTTCCTCTTTTCTACTGCTACAGCCAGACTAACATGGCGACCTGTCTTGATCTAAACCAGGATGGTTCACAAAATTTGGTGCAAAATCAGAGTCACAATTCCCAATGGCCCATCCAGTCCAACACTCTGTCACACAGTGGCTACAAATACCAGGTGCCACCAGGAGGTCCAGCAGTGGGGCCAGGACACTAGAAGCCCTCCCACTGTTGCACCCCCCCCCCCAAGAATACAGAGCATCACTTGCCCCAGACTGAGAGTTCCTATCTATACCTTGTGGCTAATAGACCCTGATGGACCTCTGCTCCAGATGTTTAACCAATTCCCTCTTGAAGCTGTCCATGCTTGTAGCCGCCACCACCTCCTGTGGCTGTGAGTCAACTACCCAAAGAGAACCAACATCTAAACCTCTCATGGATGCCATGTGCTACCTAGGATTGGTCTGGAGAAGTAAAGCGGATGAATGGAGGAGAAGTAGAGTAGATGAATGCCTGTCTTTATGGGACATGATGATTTTGTGCAGTCTGTGAGTCACAAAGATGCAGCATCGCTTTCTTGAAAAGGCCAAGAGCCCAGAGCGCTGCTGTTGAGAATCCAAGGGGATTGGTTGAGAAAGAGCTGACGGAGAATCTTGATGTGGCCAAGTCTATGCAGTCCAGGAAACACACTTCAGAGAAACTTTGGCTCCTCACACGCTACAAGATGTCAAAAAGAGAAACTTAAAACTGCCTGGTCAGTGGTCGTCTCCTCCACTTGGGTTGGTTGCTGCCAGAACAATAGTGTCTTTGTGAACCCAAAGTTTGTGTGTGTGTAGGAAACTGCATTAATTCCCACCGTTAAGAATTTGTGGCACCACATTTTCATTAAATGCCAAATTGCAAGAACATGCAATCAGCCAAAAAGAAGGGGGGAGGGTTCCAGACACAGCCGACAATGTCGGACTTCTTTATTAAACCCAGTGGTCACCAGAGTCGATGGTTTTAAAATGGAAAAAAAATTGCCAAATAAACAGAAAAGGCTTGTGATGTATATTTGCTCCTTCGAGCATCTTCCGCCAGGAAAAAAAAAAATCTCACAGCTTTTCAAAAGCATTATTATTAAAACAAACATCTTCACAGTTGCAACTTCTACTTGGGTTAACAGGGTTGGGTTTCCTTCTTTCTATAATTCTCTCGGATTCTTCCAAAATCCATGCCGATTTTATAGTGCGCCTTGACGTCAGCAGTCCGATGAGACAATTTCCAATTTGTTGGGTCATAACAATTTGATGGGATTTCAACTGTATGTGTAATTATCACCTTGCTTTTGCTGGTGATACGGAGCTATTTCCCCTTTCATGGATTCTAAGGCAAATACGAGCAAGGGGATTTTATTGAACTTGTCTGCACGCAATGTCTCTTCCTCATCCCCAGCCACACCAAAGGAGAATGTGCGCACGGTTTCCACTGTCTGCCTCCGACTATGCTTCTATCCACTGATAGCACAGGAATCCTGCCCATCTTTATGGACGTTCCCGTGAATCTGGTAATCGGCACCATCTATGGGTTGTTTCCAATGCTCCCTCGAAGTGGTGGAGTCTTATGAGCAAAAACTCTACTTTGTGAGCTACTGGCATTGAAGCTGTGATCAACCGATTCGGCTACTGAATAAATTAGTTTGCTTTGGAGCCGTCCTTCCTGAGCGAAGACAAAAATGGGTGAGCCAGAAGGTAAAAAACTGTGAGCTAGCTCACACTCACTCAGCTTAGAGGGAACACTGGTTGTTTCCCCCAAAACTTTATCCAAAATCAGAAGCAGTTGCAGTGGCAGCACTGGAGGCGGCCAACGTTACCCCAGATCTGTTACCTGAGGCCACTGTCTCTGTCGGCCTCACTGTAGAGCTCTACATCATAGAGATGGTTCCCAAATGCTGATAGAAGAGAGAGAACAAGTTAACTCTTTGTCTGCACTGATAGTTTTATGAGTCTCTATCAAGTCCCTGCATGTGGCTTGTCTTTTTTTTTTTCTAAACTAAAACACCCCAAACTCTTTGGCCTTCCTGGGAGATAAGATGCTTTGGAACCGGACGAGTACTGGACTCGGGAGACCAGGAACGGTGAAATCATGAAGCCTTTATTGAGTGATTCAGCATGTCCAGTAGATGGTCAGATCAAGCATGCTTCCAGAGCTCCAGGGCCCTCATTATATGCTGGCCGGAGCCAGACCTCCAGCCGCACCCAAAAGACCTGATAGGGGCTTAACATATGCGCATGTTTGTCATAGGTTCCCTGGAGGAGCCTTTGAGTGCATTGGCTCCCCAGGGAGAACCTAGGTCCCACATTGGTGGAGGTTTTCAATCCGGACATCTATTGTTCCTCCAGATTCAAGCTCCCCTCTCTGCCTGTCCATGTGCTCTGGCCTTGCGGCGGGCGCCATTACCTGGGAGCACATGGCAGGCTGGTTGCTACACAGAGCATACTATATTACATTTTCTTTTAACCATCACCGGAGACACTCAGCACCACCCTGGAGCACACAAAATGTTGCCAGCTCCAAGTTAAGAAATTGCTGGAGATCTGGGGGTAGAACCCAGGGAGACTGAGAGAAGAAGAAGAAGAAGAAGAAGAAGAAGAAGAAGAGATTAGATTTATACCCCGCCCTTCACTCACTTGGAGTCTCAGAGCGGCTTACAAACTCCTTTCCCTTCCCCTCCCCACAACAGACACCCTGGGAGGTAGGTGGGGCTGAGAGAGCTCTTTCCCAAGCTGTCCTTGAGGGAACAGCTGGTACAGAGCTATGGCTTGCCCAAGGTCATCCAGCCAGGTGCAAGTGGAGGAGTGGGGAATCAAACCTGGTTCTCCCAGATTAGAGTCCGCACACTTAACCACTACACCAAACTGGCGGAGGAGGAGGAGGAGGAGCAGGAGATGGGATTCACACACTACCCTTCACTTGAAGACTCAGAGCGGCCTACAATCTCCTTTCCCTTCCCCTCCCCACAACTGGCACCCTGGGAGGTAGATGGGGCTGAGAGAGCTGACTGAGAACTGCTCTTGAGAAAACAGCTCTGAGAGAACTGTGGGGAGTGGAAGGACCTCAGTGGTATACAGTGCTATAAAGTCCATTCTCCAAAACCACCATTTCTTCAGGGGAAGGGGCTGTGGCTCCATGATTTAATCCCCAGTATTTCCAGTTAAAAGGATCTGGCAGGACGTGATGTGAGAGACCTCTGCCTGAGATCTTGGAGAGCTGCTGCCAGTCTGAGTAGACAACACTGACTTTGACGGAGCAAAGGTCTGATTCAGTATAGGGCAGGTTCATGTGGAGATCTCCTGGAATTATAACTGACCAGTTGTTATCACTTCCCCTGGCGGGTGGACTGTATGGCAATATGACCCATAGAGGTCCCTCCACCCCCAAACCTTCAGGTACTTCCATACCCTGAGCTGGCAACCTTAGTTCAAAGGCTGAGAGCAGAGAGAAAATGTAGCTTATTTACAGTACTGGATATTCATTTGATGGACTAGGCCAGGGGTAGGCAAATTGCGGCCCGGGGGCCACATGCGGCCCGCCACAGAGTTTTTTGCGGCCCGCCAAGAGGATTTCAGGACTTCAAGAAAAGTGAGCCTAAATTCAATTTGCTCTCTTATCCCATCACTGCTGGTATTCATACAGCATCTGAGGAGCTGCAGCTTGAACTTATTGACATGCCGTCAGATCCCACTGTGAAAGAAATGTTTAATGCTGTGACATTAGTTGACTTTTACAAATCTTTGTCTGCTGAAAAAATTTCCATGTGTGAAGAAATTTGCTGGGGAAATGTTCTCTCTATTTGGGTCTACATATATTTGTGAGCAAAGTTCTTCTTGCATGAAGATCAACAAGAGGAAATATAGATGCTCTTTGACAGACATTAACTTGCAGGCGGTGATGAGAATCTCAACAAGCAATCTCACTCCTGATTTCAAAAAAATTGTAGAAAAGTGTGATAGGGTACATTTGTCTCATTAAACTGATTCTGAAATTAAATGTGCTTGCAGCTACAGACGATATGAAATCAGCACAATAAATAAATTGAATAAAACTACCACTATTTTATTTAATTTATATTTATGGATTTTTAGGATACAATTTATACTTTTTCTGAAATGCAAAGTTAACTAATGAATGCACTCATTTTAAAAGGTGCGGCCCTCCGCTAAGCTCCGCTCCCACAAAGTGGCCCCCGAGCCAAAACAATTGCCCACCCCTGCTCTAGGCAAATAGATAGCAGCCCAGGCTATCCTGATCTCGTCAGAACTCAGACGCTAAGCAGGGTTCAATTCTGGTTAGTACTTGGATGGGAGACCACCAAGGAAGTCCGAGGATGCTAGGCAGAGGACGGCGATGGAAAACCACCTCTGCTTATTTCTTTCTTTGACTTGGATGGCTGGCCCGATCTCATCAGTTCTTGGAAGCTAAGCAGGGTCAGCCCTGGCTAGTACTTGGATGGGAGACCGACAAGGAACAGTGGGGCTGTTGTGCAGAGGAAGGTAATGGCAAATCACTTCTTCTCATCTCTTGCCCTGAACACCTCAGAGTCAGCTGCAACTTGATGCCACGCGGAAGAGATTGGATATATACCCCGCCCTTCACGACCCGAAGGAGTCTCAGAGCGGCTTACAATCTCCTTTCCTTTCCCCTCCCCACAACAGACACCCTGGGAGGTAGGTGGGGCTGAGAACTGCCTTTGAGAGAACAGCTCTGAGAGAGGATGGTCGACGCCCAGAATTGGAAATGTGAGAGAACCCCTGACCTATGGGAATGGTTGAGAAAATGGCTATTTATGGCAGAAATGGATAAATGGACAAGAAAATTGAACAATCAAGACTCAGAGATGTTTTCAGAAGAATGGAAAGACTTGAAAGAATATTTAGAGCAATATTGGGATATGAAAAATAATATTTTTACACTGTCTAATTACTGATTATGGATGTTTAAAATAATATTAAGAAAAGAAGAAATAGGTTTTTTTTAATGAAAATATATTGAACGTTTGATGTGACAAGAATGGAAGCTAGATTACATGTAACCGATATTTAGATAATATTTTTAAACGTTTAAAATTTTTAATAACCAAATATGTTACCTGTAAGAGATAATATTTCTAAATCTTTATAATTGTTGTTATATACATAATGGTGTAGGTGAGGTGGGAAGTCATAAAGAGTTTGAATTGTAATCGGAATACACAGTTATATAGAAAATATGATAGTGATGAAAATATTCTGAAGGTAATTGTGTAAAGTTTTGGATAAGAAAAAAAATAAAATTTGTTTTCAAAAAAAAAAGAAGAGAGAACAGCTCTGAGAGAACTTATGAATGACGCAAGGTCCCACCAGCAGCTGCATGTGGAGGAGTGGGTAGGTACCGTTTTTGTAGAAATGACTGTCATTGTTGGAGTAGCCTAAATTGAGACTTTTCCTGTGTGATGGTACAGGTCATTTCTACAAAAACGGTATTCCTGGTATTTTTTTGATGATTTTTTAAAAATGTTTTTATGTCTTCGTTAATATTGTACCGTTAATATGCTGTTAGAACTATGTATTTTAAATAGAACTGATGGTCCCAACCTGAAGAAGATTCATAGAAACGGAAATGAAAACTGGATATTTCGTTGTGTATGAAATGGACCTTTATTAGCACTACATTTATATATTTTATACACATTTTTGTATTAGTAAAAAATCGACGCTGTTATATATTTCCTTCATGTGCATTCAGCTGTAAGTCCTTTGTAGGTCTCCCAGGGGGGCGGAGTTTTCCCCACCAAAACGGCCCCCAATCCACCTGTCCGGATCAGGCCGGTGGGGGGAATCCCGCCCCCAAAGTGCCCAGTTCGGGCTGACATGCCTGGCGTGATGATATCACCCGGATGTGACGTCATCGTGCCGGGCACGTTGCCGGCTTACACTCTAGCAATCAGCCTGAAAACTCTATGGTACCATAGAGTTTCCAGGCTGATTGCTAGAGCGTCGGCTGGCGGCATGCCCAACGTGATGATGTCACTTCCAGGTGACGTCATCACGCCGTGGGTGTACTTCATGCATGTGCGAATGTCCTGGAATGGGACCAACTCTCCCCTGCGCTAAACGTGAGTGACTTGGCAACCCTAGGAGTGGAGAATCGAACTCGGTTATCCACAGATTAGAGTCCGCGCTCCTAACCACTGCACTCTTATGTATTGAGCCTGAACTGACTTGTGAAAGGACTTCGCTCGGGACGCATAACAATAGATCGCTAGGATCCTAGAATGGGCCAGTAGGGAGACAGGGATCCTAGAGGAAACCAATCGGGAAACAATAGAGTGTAAATAGCCTATCGTTGGGAGTGGGGTGTGTTTGGGGTGTGATCCCTTTCAGGCATAAATACTGGGCTTCGGCCAGGGATAGCCAGTCTTCTTTTCTCCTTGCTGTAATCACTAATAAACTATGAGCTGATCATTCTACGCATCAGAACCCAGTATATTTCATGCACCGAACTGGCTCTTGACTTAAGCAAAGAGTCCCTGAAGTAGTGGTCCCTGGTGTACGGCCAGAGGTGCTCCACGCGCGTGTTTGTTTTTATAGGATGAAATGTTGGCAAGCGCATTTCTGGCCCAGCACCATGTGGCTCAGTGGCAGAGCACACCCCTATGTCACGAAAATCTTTGCCTGCCATTAGAAAGTGGTGGTTAAAAGCAACGGGCGGACATGTCATCCCCACTGGAAAGAGAAAAGGCCAAGGGTTTTAATGGCAAGCTGGCCTTAAGGTCTTCCCGGTGCAAAGGGGGAAGCCGCTGACGAGCAGATGGAAGCCAAGTTTCTCCATCCCAGATTGTTCAAACAGAGCGGGAGCCTTCCCCATAAAGAGCAGCACATGCCACAGAGGTCTTGTCAGTGTACTCCAGATGTGGCTGCAGAGGATTTTAATTATTAGTGAAATGCCACAGGAAAAGAGGCCACAGCTGGCCAGCCCGTGACTCGTCCCTTGTTGTCCCCCTTCCCCCCCAAAAAACCAGAACAAGATGTTTCCACATTATTGAGACACTCGATCAAGGTCCTGTTTGGACACCATCAGCAAATCTTCGCCTGCCAGGGGGAAACTGTGTCAAATTAAACATCTCCGCCGCAAGGAAAAGGTTTGCTTTATGCTGGTGACTTCTGCAGAATATGGTTTTGGGGGTTATCTGGAACTCCGGCAGGATGTCCAGACTCTTGAGGGCAGCCAATGAATGCTGAACATGGATTAATTATACGAAGCCACTGATGTAATTTCTTCAATTTGGATAGATTTAAAAACTAACAAACAAACTTGTGTATCTGCAAGAAGGCTAAAGTACCCTGGAAGCCAGGGCTCACAACCCAAGCAAGACTTCCAAATGGAATAATCGTTTCTCTTTAACGGGTTGATTTTGTTTAAACAAAGGTGCAGACAGGCACCTCGAAGGGAGCAGGAGCTAGCCGTGTGCATGCATGTTATCGGCCACTAACTCATTTCCAGCAACCCTGTGGATTAATTGTTGGGATATTTGGTTAACAGGGCAAAGTTTTGCCCAGTCACAGAAGCGGGATGCTGAGTGTGGTAAAGAAATCTCCCAAGAAGTATATTGCAAAACCAAGTACTTTATGCAGAACAAGAAATGACTGAACATACACATTTCCCCCTAGAATCTCTACAAAGAAGAATCTATTGATGTTAGTAGAGGCAACAAATGAAGAGCAAGAAGAGATACAGAAGATAACAGAATGTACTGTTACCAAAAAAACCCCAATAAAACATTTGGGCATTTATGTAACAGCACAAGGTGTTTATTTAAAGACAACCAGGGGTCATTTGGGCCCGGAGCACACTGGAGCACTGCTCTGGGAGCTCAGGAGCAGGCACAAATGGCGGCCCCACCCCAAGCTCCCCACCCCCAAGCTCCTTCTCTCTATGGCCCCATAGAATAGAACGGAGAGATCATGCCGCTGCTATGGTGAGACTCTAGAGAAAAGCCCACCAAAGCCCCCCCCCCCCGTGCCCTGCCTAGCTCGCCTGCCAAGGCAGGCGAGCCAGGGAGGGAGAAGGAAGGCATGGGGAGACATTTAAATGTCTCCCCGGGGCTTCTCTGGCTGCGCGCTGAGGTCAGCTGGGGAAGGAAGGGGAGGCTTTTGAAGATGCCCCCCCTTTTGCTTCCCCTTCTGATATCACTTTCGGTGATGTCAGGGGGCATGGCATATGTTAATGAGCTATTGTGCTAATAGCTTATTAGGTATGCTAATGAGCTCCTGCAGCTCTTTTTCTGTGAAATGACCCCTGAAGACAACTATTAAAAAGTCTGGGTGAGTATTATTTAGGACTTGCAAAGATGGGAAAGACTGAAAGACTTTCTTCCTATTCCTCTTCCTGAATGATGAAGAGATCTGTGGACCTTGGAAATCTCTGGGCATCATTTTGAAATCTTTGGGTTGTCCTTAAAAAAAAAAAAGCATTATTGCTCTAAACGAAAACTGTGACTATAGGGTGATCCTGGGACCGTCTGCAGTCTGAGGTGAATTGGCTGCTGGATGGATGGGGGAGACCCCACCACCGAGAAAAAATTCATCTATTTATTTAGATATTTTATAAACCGTCTTTTGTCGCAATGGGGGTCCAAGTTGGCTAACATCATTCTCCTTTGTTTTATCCTAACTGCAACAACCATGTTGGGTAGGGTTAAACTGAGAGTGTATGACTGTCCCAAACGTTCCCAGCAAACTTCCATTACAGAACGGAATTTGAACCTGGATCTCCCAGACCCTAGTCCAGTCCAGTGGAGACTGCTTGAAGGAAGGCCAGCTGCCTAAACCCACAACCATTGCTGAAATGTCCATGTCTCGGTTACTGTTAGTCAAAATGGGGGAAGGGGAGGCAAAGACTGGAAAAAGGTAAAAAAATGGGAGGGTGGGAAGAAGGTAAAACTGAAGGGGGAGAACAGAAAATAAGTAGGAGGGAGGGACAAAATTGTATTTATCTTTCCCCCAAAAAATGTATACCCTGTTTTTCTGCCCTCGTGAGGGTCCTCAGAGAGAGGCTGCAGGGGGGTGCCAGGGGGAGGAAAGAGAAAATAGCATAGGGAGGGGATACAGGGGAAAATGAGATCCTTCTGTGAGTCCTCACAGGCTCCCGCTTGCTTGAAATAATGCGGAACAGTAGGGTAGTGGTTAGAGCATCATACTTTGACTGAGAGGGGAGCCCAGGGTCATATTCAGCTCAGCCACTGGGCCACCTATCCAATGTCTGGATCACTTTTCACCTTATAAACCTTGATCATATTCTCTCCGAAGCAGGCACATGGCTCTTGTAAACTTTAAAGAATCATTGTACATGTCTCAGTGCCTGCAGGTAAATGCTGCATTGGAAGAATTTCAGAACTAGGTTTGGACAACTGTAGGAAACAACTGCTCAACATTTGGGGCAATGAAGAAGAAGAAGAAGAAGAAGATGAAGAAGAAGAAGAAGAAGAAGAGGAGGAGATTGGATTTATACCCCGCCCTTCACTCCCCAAGGGAGTCTCAGAGCGGTTTACAAACTCCTTTCCTTTCCCTTCCCCACAACAGCCACCCTGGGAGGTAGGTGGGGCTGAGAGAGCTCTGAGACAACTGTCCTTGAGGGAACAGCTGGTACAGAGCTATGGCTTGCCCAAGGTCATCCAGCAGCTGCAAGTAGAGGAGTGGGGAACCAAACCCGGTTCTCTCAGATTAGAGTCCGCACACTTAACCACCACACCAAACTGGCTCTCAAAATGAGTTTACATTATTGTCATAATTCTTTTAAGAGTTGAAATAAATCTGTAACTGAAGGGCAGGAAGTTTGATTGTTTTTTTTTAAAAAAAGACTTATGTCATGTTTGCAGTTACTACACCTTGGGGACCTACTACTTTCTGCTGCCCACTGTGCCTACCAGTAAGCTCACAAAGCCCTAGTTCCACCTGGCTCAGGAGGACTGTCTTCTACACATACAACATGAACCCTGCCACTGAGCTAGGGTGCCTTCCCTGCTCATGTGAAGGAGTGTTGAAACTGACTTACCATATTTTTCGCTCCATAAGACGCACCTGATCATAAGACGCACCTTGTTTTTAGAGGAGGAAAACAGGAAAAAATGAAACAGAAAGAAAGAGAGAGAGAAAGGAAGGAAGGAAGGAGGAGGAGAGAAAGAGAGAAAGAGAAAGGAAGAAAGAAAGGTGGGGACAGAGAGAGAGACAGACAGACAGAAAAAAGGAAAGGAAGGAAGGAAGAAAGATAAAGAAAGGAAAGAAGAGAGACGTCGGCATGCCACGCAAAGCCAGGCCTTTCTGTGCAAAGTAGCCACGGAGCTTAATCTGTGGGCGGGGCTTTCTGCTGCTGGCTGTCTTAAAGGGGAAAAGCACTTAAAGGGAAAGAGTACTTAGCCTGGTGGGGGTTTTCCTGCCGTTTCCCTTTTAAGTCTTAACAGCTCAGGCCCAGCAGGGAGGGGCGGGGAAGGCTGGGATGCCAGCCTGAATGGCATTCCCCTGCATTCCTGCTGAAGAAAGAGCCCTGTTACAGGTAAGAAAAGCTCCATATTCGCTCCATAAGACGCACACACTTCCCCCCCCCACTTTTTTAGGGAGGAAAAGTGCATCTTATGGAGCGAAAAATACGGTACCTGTCAGGTAGGGTTGCCAGCTCAAGGTGGAGACTGGACATCTCTTGGAATTACGACTGATCTCCAGACTAGATATCAGTTCCCCTGGAGAAAATGGCTGCTTTGGAAGGTGGACTCTACAGCATTATACCCAGTTTGGTGTAGTGGTTAAGTGCACGGACTCTAATCTGGGAGAACCGGGTTTGATTCCCCACTCCTCTACATGCAGCTGCTGGTTAAAAGTGTGGACTCTAATCTGGGAGAACCAGGTTTGATTCCCCACTCCTCCACATGCAGCTGCTGGTGTGACCTTGGGTCAGTCACAAGTTATTTTAGAGCTCTTCTCAGTCAATCAATCAATCAATCATCAATCAATCAATCTAATTTATTACAGCAAGAGCCAGTAAAATAGTACAATTCTGATATAAGAGAGATTAAAACAGTAATAGTATAAAAACATTAACAGAATGAAATTAATAAAATTAGTAAAATAAAATAAGATTAAGGGAATCATACATTTTCCCCAGCTAAAGTAAATTTATGTTTCTTAATAGCTTAGAAACATAATTTCGCCACAGCATAAGTCACTGAACTCTGAGCGTCTTCTAGGAGGAATTTGCGCAGGACTTCTGGCCTAAAATCAAGATAAGACTGCAGAGGGTTAATTAGAACTGTTCTCTCAAGAGCAGTCCTCGAGAGAGCTCTCTCAGCCCCATCTACCTCCCAGGATGTCTGTTGTAGGGAGGGGAAGGGGACTGTAAGCCCCTCTGAGACTCCGAGTGAAAGGTGGGGCATAAATCCAATCTCTTCTCTCTTCCTTTGAGGTCTCCCCCCTTCCCAAACTGTGCCTGTTCCAGGCTCCACCCCCCCTAGGGCTATTTTGGGGCAGGAACGCACAGGAACGGAGTTCTGGCTGGCTCCTGAGCTGGCCACACCCAGCAGGAACTCATTAGCATAATAGGCCACACCCAAAAGCAGAAACTCATTAGGATTGGCTACACATGGGGTATGTGGCCTAACATGCAAATTAATTCCTGCTACAAAAAAAGCCCTGGGTTTTGACAACAAACAAGGTAAACAGAATAAGAAGCAAAAGGTGGGTGTGGCTAGATGACCACTCTTCTGGTAACACAGGGGTGTGGCCTAATATGCTAATAAGCTGTGCTGTCAGGGGTGTGGCCTAATATGCTAATGAATTCCTGCTGTTGGGTGTGGCCTATTATGCTAATAATACAAAAAAAGCCCTGCACCCCCCAAACTGCCAAAAACTACCTAACCTGGAGTTAGCAACCCAAAAGGACAAGTTGAAACCTGTGGTGGAAGTTTGTCTCTGTTGATGGGGACAAGAGAATTACAGGTAGAAGATGCAGCTCTGTTGGCCTAGCAAGGCAGAAGACCTGGTTCTCAGTAGGTAGATCAAAACGGACCAATCTGGGTACCCAGGGTTGCCAGATCTTCTATTATATCCTGAGACGGAGGCAGCGTCTCAAGCAATGATTTCTTTATTCAGCTCAGAACATAACAACCAATACACAGAATGTTGTGTACTAGAACCACGATCGCATGGTCTCCCGTAATGGCGACCGCCACGTGGTCAGCGCACATGGTCAGAATCTACCTGAGCTTCAGCCAGGTAGAACAATAGCCAGTTGGATCCTGAGTGACCACCAATGACGAGCTTAGGTCTCCCGCTGGGGGACCTATGAACTACAACCACGGACTTAAGGTCCTATCAGGACCTGGGGGCGAGGTCGGGGCATTGTCTCCGGCCGGCATAAAAGAGGGCTCTGAGCCCGGGGTTCCCCATGTTCCATCTGACCCTCAATAAAGAGCTGTACTATGAAATCACTACTACTTGCCTCCCGACTCCAATACTTTCCACAGAACAAGCCAGCTTATATACAGTCTGAGCCAGGCAAACCACACCTCCAGAAACAGTAACGTCCAATCACCAAACAGCGCTTGGGACCAATGGGAACGGTTCCCGCCGAAAGTCTAAGTCTCTCCGGATTGGTCTGTTTGCAACAGTGACCAATCCGGTTGTGTATTTTAGGATACTGGGGCCTCTATGGAGCTGTACTCCAAGCTCACATCTAATAACACAGTAACTGCATACAGATCATCTTCCCAGGCTGCTGGTGGAGAAGGGGGGGGGGAAAGTAGGATTGCCAGATTCTGGCTGGGAAAATAAGGGTTGCCAAGTGACTTACGAGGAAGAGTGGGGGAGTCCTGCTCCTGGTCCGGGACCCTCTGGGATCACTTTGGGCACATTGCCGGCGTGATGCTCTAGTAATCGCCCTAAAACTCTATTGTACCATAGAGTTTTCAGGGCGATTACTAGAGCATCGCCCTGCGATGTGCCCGGCATGATGACGTCACTTCTGGGCAACGTCATCGCGCCGGGCACGTTGGCCTGATGTGGCCATTTCGGGGGGTGGGGTTCCCCCCGCTGGCTGAATCCAGACGGGGGATTGGGGACCTATTTAGTGGGGGAATCCCCACCCAACGAGGGGACTTGGCAGCCCTACAGGGAAACTCCTAGAGATTTGGGGATGGAGCCTTGGGCAGACAGAGAAATCAGTGGGGCACAATGCCACAGAATCTATCCTCCAAAGCATCATTTCCCCCCCGGGGGAAAGTGATCTCTGTAGTCTGGAGATGAGCTGTAGCTCTGGGATGATCCCCAGGTCCCACCTGGAGGCTGGCATCCCTAAGGGACTTCATAATGCCCACCAGACTAAGAAGGCCATGTTCTCATGTCTATTTCCGTCTGTGCCTGGAATGTCGGGTTGCCAGCTCTGGGTTGGAAAACACCTGGAGACTTTGAGGGTGGATCCAGGAGACGGGGTTTGGAGGGGCCTCAGTATGGTACAATGCCATACCCTTCGAAGCAGCCATTTTCTCCAGGGGAGCTGATCTCTATCAGCTGTGAAAGCGGGAGATCTCCAGGCCCCATCTGGAGGTTGGCAGCCCTACTGGAACGGGTTCTTAGGCCAGAGGACAAGAAGTCCTAGGAAGCTCCCTAGAATAATCCCAAAACTGTGAAGCTCCTGTTTTTAACCGCAGAAAACCTAAAACTATATTTTAGCAAGCCATCATCACGTCCATGAATCCAATTACTTGCCCTACATGCTGAGAGCTGAGGCCCTGTGTGTGGAATATGAAAAAAATTGTCATTGAATTTCCATGATCTAGAAATAATTTATAGACTCGTACCAGCTGCCTGAGACAGGTTAAGCACTGGCTTAGATTCCCCCCCCCCCCCCCCCCAATATCTCCTTGCAGTCCGGACATGTGTTTCGCATCTTGGGAGTTCATGAAACACATCGGATCAAAGATCTGACCACATCGATGCCCATAAATACGGGGGGAGGGGAATTCTCCCTGGATGGCTGGACAACACAAAAGAGTAACCTAGTTAGCTTTTCGTCTGACTGAGGGGGGGGGATCACCCACCCCTTCCCCACCCAAGTGAACGAGCAAGGGAAAAAAATTACTTTGCTTACCGCAAGCAATCGACAAAATGCTGTGTTTACTGTTCGTGAAACCATTTCATCATCTTATTTCCCTGATAAGTATATGTTAGGGGAAATGAGACAGGCAAGCAACTAAATATATATATATATATGTATAGAAAGATCCTTTCTTATTACAGTAAGAGCGGGAAGCGAGTGAAATGCTATATTTGCGAGGGTCTAAGAACTGATGTGAGTCATCAGAGCCTCTTTCTGTTTGTGAAAAATAACGATGGCACTTTCCTACGTAGGGTTCATACAAAACAGGATCTTCTTCTTACATGTGAATGCATCCTTAGGGTGGACATATTAATGAGGCTTTCTCCACAGTGTGGAGCCAGTCTGGTGTAGTGGTTAAGAGCAGCACACTCTAATCTAAAGAACCAGGTTTGATTCCCCACTGCTCCACATGAAGCCTATTCTTCTGGAAAAAGTGCAGAAGAGGGCAACTAGAATGATAAAAGGGTTGGAACACTTCCCCTATGAAGAAAGGTTAAAGCGCTTGGGGCTCTTTAAGTTGCAGAAACGACGGCTGAGGGGTGACATGATCGAGGTTTACAAGATTATGCATGGGATAGAGCAGGTCGAGAAAGAGGTCCCTTTTTCACAATACAAGAACTCGGGGGCACTCCATGAAATTGCTGAGCAGTCGGGTTAGAACTGATAAAAGGAAGCCCTTCTTCACCCTAAGAGTGATTAACACGTGGAATTCACTGCCACAGGAGGTGGCAGCAGCTACAAGCATGGACGGCTTCAAGAGGGAATTGGAGAAACCTATGGAGAAGAGGTCCATCAGTGGCTATCAGCCACAAGGTATAGATAGGAACTCTCAGTCTGGGGCAAGGGATGCTCTGTATTCTTGGTGCTTGGGGGGGGGGGGCAACAGTGGGAGGGCTTCTGGTGTCCTGGCCCCACTGCTGGATCTCCTGAGGGCACCTGGTGTTTCTGGCCACTGTGTGACACAGAGTGTTGGACTGGATGGGCCATTGGCCTGATCCAGCATGGGCTTCTCTTACGTTCTTATGTACTCAGTGGCCTTGGGCCAATCAGTTCTCCCAGAATTCTCTCAGCCCCACCTACCTCACGAGGCGCTTCTTGTGGAGAGAGGAGGGGAAGAAGACTGGAAGCCACTTTGCGAGACCTTAGAATAGAGGAAAGTGGGGTACAAAAGCGTACTCTTCGTCTCCAGGTTTTGGAGTTCTGAATGATTTGGCCTCATTTTCAAAGTGGGATTAGGAATCCTCCATTGTCTCAGGTTGTTCCTGCCTGGGAATTCGGATCACAGGGAGTGGCCCTCCTGACCATCTCGTCAATCTGAGAAGCTTGTTTGGTGGGGTACAAAAGAGGGCCTTTTCAGTGGCAGCCCCACATTTATGGAACAAACTCCCCAGGGAGGTGCACCCGGACCCCTCACTTTCAATCTTTAGGAGGCAGCTGAAGATGCTTTTATTTAGGACTGCATTTGATTAAAGCGGTCCTAAACTGTGATTTTAAAATGTTGGCTTTATTATATTTTATTAATATCGTAAGCTGCCCTGATCACTGTAAGGAAGAAAGGCAGCTAATAAGCATCTTAAATACATAAATATCTGAAAACTAGACGGAGCATCCCCTAGGAATTTCCTACCATCGAGGTGACAATCCTATGTACACGTGATACAAACCCTACATTTATCCAGGTACTGATTGCCACTTCCAGTCATAAACTGTGTACATGTTGGCTCTTATTTAATTTTATTTAAGATCAACACAGTTTTATTCTGGATATTGTTTATTTATTTTATAAGCTTTTGTGTGCGGCCACATTTGGAATCCTGTGTACACTTCTGGTCACCACATCCCCAAAAGGACATTGCAGAGCTGGAAAAAGTACAGAGGAGGGCAACCAAGATGCAACCAAGATGACCAGGGGGTTGGAGCGCCTTCCCTCGGTGGAAAGGCTGAAGAGTCTGGGACTTTTCAGTTTAGAAAAGAGACGATTGAGGGGGACATGATACAGGTTGAGAAAACTATCCATGGGTTGGAGAGAGCTGACAAAGAGAAATTTCTCTCCTTCTCCCAAAATACTAGAACTCGAGGGCAACTAGGGCTGCCAAGTCCAACTTGGGAAATATCTGGGGACTTTGGGGGTGGAGCCAGGAGACTTTGGGGGTGGAGCCAGGAGAAAGGAAGTGACATCATTTTGTGATGTCACATCCTGTGATGTTGCTTCCACATGCTTCCACATGAACTCATGAAGTTTCCTAATACTGAATCAGGCCATTGGTCCATCAAGGTCAGTATTGACTACTCAGACTGGTAGTGGCTCTCCAGGGTCTCAGGCTGAGATCTTTAATGTCACCTATTACCTGATCCTTTTTTAGCTGAAGAAGCTGATACCTCCTGCATGTCAAGCAGATGCTCTATCACTGAGCAACGGCCCTACTGAATCCTTCCTCATCTCGGCAGACTATGAAGCACTAAGTGCTACACAAGTGCTAAATATGATTTTCATATCAGAAGAACAGGAGAGAAGCCACAGTGGATCGGCCCATCCAGTACAGCCCATCCAGTACAACACTCTGTGTCACAACAGTGGCCAAAAATACCAGGTGCCCTCAGGAGGTCCAGCAGTGGGGCCAGAACTCCAGAAGTCCTCCCACTGTTGCCCCCCCCAAACACCAAGAATGCAGAGCATCACTGCCCCAGACAAAGGGTTCCATTTAGACCTTGTGGCTAATAATAGCCACTGATAGACCTCTGCTGGATGGGGACAGAGAGAGAGACAGACAGACAGACAGACGGACAGAA
Organism: Lepidodactylus listeri; assembly: GCA_029233225.1. NCBI lineage: Eukaryota > Metazoa > Chordata > Lepidosauria > Squamata > Gekkonidae > Lepidodactylus > Lepidodactylus listeri. Next base: position 6,559,846 of record JARCFY010000002.1, read on the forward strand.
AAAAGAAAGAACGAGGGAGAGAGAAGGAAAAGAGCTGGAAGAGAAACTTACCTTGCAAGCCACATGCAAAAGCAGCCCCTGCAGTCCCTCCTTAATCTCTGGGCGGACCTCTCTTGCTGTGGAAGCTCTCTTGCTGACTTCTTAAAGGGGAAATGTCTGGTGAGGCTTTTTACTGCAGGGCAGGCTCTCTGCAGACATTTCCCTTTTAAGGCAGGGCAGGGCAGACTCCGACGTTCCCCTGCGTTCCTGCTGGCAGCCATTTTGTCCCCCGGGGGCCAATTTTGAAAAAGCGGGGGTAAGCAGTAAAAACCAGTGTTTCCCCCGCCCTACCGGGGGACTTGGCAGCCCTAAGGGCATCCAATGAAGCTAACTGGCAGTCGGTCCAGGGCTATGGTTGCCAGCTTCCAAGCAATGCTCCCTCCAAGTTGTGGAGTCTTATGAGCAAAAATTCTGAATGTGGAGGTTTCCCTCAGTCACCGTGGCTAGTAGCCACTGATAGACTAAAACTGTTTTCTGCTGCTTCAGACTAACACGGCTACCCACTTGAACTAATTTTATTTAAAAACTCTCTCTGGTTTCGCACCTTCCAAAGTGCTGACATTCTCACTGGAATGGTTCGTGTCCAAACTGCGTCTATCTGTGAAAGGATTTCCCCAGTCCAAAGAAAGACGCTGCACTGTGGAGTCTGCACTGAAGAGTTATTTCACTGGTCTCCGTTTAGAGCGGATTTTTTTTAAAAGAAACCGAAACGATGGCAAGACACGGTGCCCAGTTCGGGGAATCCTCTCTTCATTCAAATTACGAAGCCCAACAGCCATTGTTTCACACGTATCAAAATATTCACCAACCGCACCATAAACCACGGAATATAAATACGGCGGTCGTTCAAAAAGGTTCTTGATTCTTTCCCCGCAGGAAAGAAACCGTAGGCTAATTTTAGGCCTTCAGAATAAAGGTGGGAATACAGCTATTATTAAATATATATATATATAAAGGGCCTCCGATGAAATATTTCCATGAGGTTTTTTCCCCCTTAAAGATCCCTTTGCGGACCATTTTTAATTAAACTTTCCTTTGTTAACTTGGCAGACCGAACAACGCTGGGAAGGAAAAAGTGGGTTTATGCAGAATGTCTGTAAACAAAAATGAAATGGATGTCTTTGGTTTTCGGCAGGCTGAAGAAATGCAGAGTTAATTTAATAGCAGAAATAACAAACAGGCTTCAGATCTAGATTTATGGCGCTGTCAGAGGGTTAAGTTCGCTTGCCCTAGGTCTTCCACCGCTCTGAGCCGGCAGCGACATTCCAGGCTGTTCCTAGTTCTGCTACTGGAGGTCCTTGAACTGAAGAGAGCCGTGGAGGCACCTGGACTTTGTGTATGATGTATCCCCACTACTGACCTATGCCCTGACCTGGGTGGACCAGGATAGCCTGATGTCATCAGATCTCAGAAGCTAAGCTGGGTCAGAACTAATTAGTACTTGGACGGGAGACCTCCAAGGAAGTCTAGGGTTTGCACTGCGGAGGCAGGCGATGGCAAACCACCTTTGAGTGTCTCTTGCCTTGAAAACCCCATGAGGCATCAACATAAGTCGGCTGCGACTCGGCAGCATTTTCCACCACCCCCACTAAGCCACAGTCTTTCTCCCCGAAGCTGGTCGTCTGGCCAAGCCACCCAAGCAACTGCTTGGGGTGTTGCACAATGAGGAGGTAGCGATGTCTCGCCGGAGCACAGCTTGTTCCAGCCCTCCACAGCAAGGGAGGAGTCTGGTATTCTGTCTTCAGTCCAGGGGTCATTTTGTAGAAAAAGAGGTGCAGGAGCTCATTAGCATAACTCATTTGCATATGCCACACCCCTTAACATACCGGAAGTGTGTCAGAAGGCCACACCCACCCCTCAGGCTCCACTCCACAGGTGAGTGAAACTGACCTGCTCTTCCTCCATTCCCTTCCCCATCCAATACTTGGTGCAATAAAAATAAGCGTCAAGAACACACCCGCATTCTCTTCCTGCTCCCTTGAAACCACCAGGTTTCAAGTAGACTTGAGATACCCAGGACATGTGCACCACCCATCCCTTCCCCTTCCCCTCCCCACAACAAGACACCCTGTGAGGTAGGTGGGGCTGAGAGAAGTCTTTTGAGAACTGCTCATGAGAGAACAGCTCTGAGAGGACTTGTGACTGGCCCAAGGTCACACCAGCAGCTGCATGTGGAGGAGTGGGAAATCAAACCCGGTTCTCCCAGATTAGAGTCCAACTCCTGACCACTACACCAAACTGATGGGGGGCTGCTGAAGGGTTGGTGAAATTTCTCCTGTACTTATGTGCCATGTATACTTAGAAAATTGATTTGCCACCTGGAGCAAGTCTCTGGAAAAGCAGCACACAGTCATAAAAGGAACAATGATAAAATCATCAATATTAAAACAAAACATCAAAAACAATAAAGACCCTAGCAGGGCTTTCCCTGGGGCGCTGCGCCTCTGCACTGTTCGGGGAAGCTGAGGAGGGGGCGGGGCTTGGTCATGTGCCGGCTCCCTGGGCTCCTCACTCCCGGAGCTGCGCTCCTGTGCGCTCCCCCTCCAACGGACCCCTGCTTCAGTCCATCCCACCACCGGTGGGGCACCGGATCCAACCAAGCTTGGCTTGGGCTCAGCTGCCTGCTTTATATACCTCAAAGGTCCCAGCTTCCACCTCTGATCAAAGGCTCTTGGGTGCCAGGTGTGCGGAAAGACCTTTCTCTGCCTGGGATCCTGGAGTTCCTTTGCCATTCAAGTAGACAACAGGGAACCAGGTAGGCCAATGGCCTGACCCAGTTTAAGGCTGCTTTATTGGTGAAGGGAATAGCTCCTTGGTAGACCACCTGCTTTGCATGCAGACAATTCCAGGTTCGTTCTCTGGTGAAAGGGTAGCAGGCATTAGAAAAGAAAGATCCTTCTTATTCGGAGACCCTGGAGAGCTCTTGCCGGCCAAAGAAGACGCTGCGGATCGAGCTGGACCGCTGGGCTGATGTCACCTAATTTCCCATTTCCTGTAAAAGGGAACATCACCTAATCTCGCATTTCTGTGATCAAAGAAGAATGGTGGCAGGTTTTCCAAAAGACCATGAGAATGTAAGAGCCCTGCTGGATCAGACCAGTGATCCATCTGTTCTGGCATCCTGTCTCACGTTGTGGCCAACCGGTTCCTCTGGAGGGCCAGCAACAGGGCACAGAGGCCGAGGCCTTCATAAGAATGTCAGAAGAGCCCTGCTGGGTCAGACCAGTGGTCCATCTAGTCCAGCCTCCTGTCTCACACAGTGGCCAACCAGTTGCTCTGGAGGACCAGCAACAGGGCAGAGAGGCCGAGGCCTTCATAAGAACATCAGAAGAGCCCTGCTGGCTGAGACCAGTGGTCCATCTAGTCCAGCATCCCGTCTCACGTAGTGGCCAACCAGTTCCTCTGGAGGACCAGCAACAGGGCAGAGAGGCCGAGGCCTTCATAAGAACATCAGAAGAGCCCTGCTGGGTCAGACCAGTGAGGGTCCATCTAGTCCAGCCTTCTGTCTCACACAGTGGCCAAGCAATTCTTCTGGAGGGCCAACAACAGGGCAGAGAGGCTGAGGCCTTCCTAAGAACGTCAGAAGAGCCCTGCTGGATCAGACCAGTGAGGGTCCATCCAGTCCAGCATCCCGTCTCACATAGTGGCCAACCAGTTCCTCTGGAGGACCAGCAACAGGGCAGAGAGGCCGAGGCCTTCATAAGAACGTCAGAAGAGCCCTGCTGGATCAGACCAGTGGTCCATCTAGTCCAGCATCCTGTCTCACACAGTGGCCAACCAGTTCCTCTGGAGGACCAGCAACAGGGCAGAGAGGCTGAGGCCTTCATAAGAACGTCAGAAGAGCCCTGCTGGATCAGACCAGTGGTCCATCTAGTCCAGCATCCCGTCTCACACAGTGGCCAACCAGTTCCTCTGGAGGACCAGCAACAGGGCAGAGAGGCCGAGGCCTTCCCCTGATGTTGCCTCCTGGCTCTGGGGTTCAGAGGTTTAGTATCTCTGCATGTGGAAGTTTCCTTTAGTCGCCATGGCTAGTAGCCACTGATAGACCTCTCCTCCACGGATCTGTCCAATCCCCTCTTAAAACCATCTGTGCCTGTCGTCATCATTACTTCCTCTGGTAGTAAATACCACATTTTAATCACGGGTGAAAAGAAATATTTCTCTTTCTCCGTCCTGAACCTACTCATCAGCTTGACTGGATGCGCATCTTTTTCTTATAAGCTTTGGATTTCGCTGCTTAAACCAACTGAACATTCAGCGGGTACACAACAGTTGCCTTCTCCAGATGTTCTCAGATCCCCCCCCCCTTTTACGCAACCTGTGGGAAAGGCGATAGGAAAAAAAGAAATAAGCAAATTTTTTTCCTTTGTAATGGCAACCACCAGGTCGGCTAGAGTCGGCCTATCTTTGGAAACATCCGTTAATTCACAAATCAGAGTCTCTCTTTTGATGGGAGAGAATCTTTGACCTCATTCCTCTTTTTATTTGCTTTCTCTGCTTTGTGAAATATTGGGTTGCAGCTGCAGATAATTAAGCACAAGCAGTGTGCTACCCACCAACAATGGTGTCTGGTATAAAGGGATGCATTTAAAGGGTGGCAGATTGGAGATGGTGAGACAGCCCGGGACTGAGCCACGCCAGCGGTGCTGGCCATGGGGAGGAGCTGTGGCTTAGTGGCAGAACATCTGCTTGTCATGCAGAAGGTCCTAGGTTCAATCCCCGGCACCTCTGTTTTAAGAATCTGGCAGGAAAGTTTTCCCTTGCCCGAGAGCCAGTCAAATCCAACTCTAGGGTTGCGTTGCTCAGGGGTCCTTTCGAGCAGGAGCTCGGGGGAGCGCAGCTCCGGGAGTTGGTGCCAGCCCCCCCCCCCCGCAGGGGAGTGCCTGCTTGTGTCCTGGCTGCAGCAAAATGACCCCGTCCCCTGGAAAGGTCCTTGTTCCTCCGCCCAGCCTTCTGAAGGCTTCAGCCACCACTGAAGCGATCCTCCCAGAACAGGGGTATTTCTGAGGCTTGGATTAGTTGCTGTCCCCTCTCTGCCAGCTCTTTCTTTCTTTCTTTCTTTCTTTCTTTCTTTCTTTCTTTCTTTCTTTCTTTCTTTCTTTCTTTCTTTCTTTCTTTCTTTCTTTCTCTCTTTCTTTCTCTCTCTCTCTCTCTTTCTTTCTTTCTTTCTCTCTCTCTCTCTTTCTTTCTCTCTCTCTCTCTCTCTTTCTTTCTTTCTTGCTTTCTTTCTCTCTCTCTCTCTCTTTCTTTCTTTCTTGCTTTCTTGCTTTCTTTCTCTCTCTCTCCTTTCTCTCTCTCTCTCTCTCTTTCTTTCTTTCTTTCTCTCTCTCTCTCTCTTTCTTTCTTGCTTTCTTTCTCTCTCTCTCTCTTTCTTTCTTTCTTTTTTCTTTCTCTCTCTCTCTCTCTCTTTTCTCTCTGTCTCTCTTTCTTTCTTTCTTTCTCTCTCTCTCTCTTTCTTTCTTTCTTGCTTTCTTTCTCTCTCTCTCTCTCTCTCTTTCTTTCTTTCTTGCTTTCTTTCTTGCTTGCTTTCTTTCTCTCTCTCTCTCTCTCTCCTTTCTTTCTTGCCTTCTGACATACTTCTGGTGATGTCAGGTGGTGTAGCATATGCAAATAAGTAATGCTAATGAGTTATGCTAATGAGCTCCTGCACCTCTTTTTCGACAAAAGGACTCCTGGTGGTGCTCATCTCCGTTTCCAGGCCAAAGAGCCAGTGCCATCTGAAGAATACTCCATGGTCATGTGGGCCGGCATGACTAGACACCGAGGCGCACGGAGCACTGTTCCCTTCCCACCAAAGCGGTACCTGTTTATCTACTTGCAATGTCCTGCTTTCGAACTGCTAGGTTGGCAGGAGCTGGGGCCAGAGATGGGAACTCACTCCGTCACGCAGCACTTGGGTCTCGAACCCAGCGTCTTATCCTCTGAGCCACCGTGGCCCCTTTAATCTGGCCGTAGGTGATGTGAAAGGCCTCTGCCTATGAGTCCGGAGAGGCCCTGCCAGTTTGAGGAGATAATACTGGCCTCGAAGGACCAATGGGTCTGATTCAGTAGAAGGCACCCCTTTGGGTGTCTCTGCAGTCTGGTGATCAGTTGTAATTCTGGGAGATCTCCAAATCAAAAAGGACCAGTGATGTGAAAGATTTCGGCCTGAGAGCCTGGAATGCTTCTGCCAGTCTAAGCAGACAATATGGACTTTGACAGAGCAAAGGCCTGACTCAGTATGAGGCAGCTCCATGTCGGGAGGGGCCCAGTGAGCAGCTGCAGTGATGATGAGCACAGGAAGGAGGGCTAGCCAAAAGCCATCACGGTGGCCACTGGCTGGGTCCGTCTCTGAATAGTCCCACTGGCACTTGGCTCAACTTGTCCAAGGCCCATCAGGAGCTTTCCCAGTAGGCTGATGAGCCAATACACCACTGATATCAAGGATGGGCGGGGGCAGGGGGAGCCAGTTTGGTGTTGTGGTTGAGTGCGTGGACTGTAATCTGAGAGAACCGGGTTTGATCCCCCACTCCTCCACTTGCTCCTGCTGGATGACCTTGGGCAAGCCATAGCTCTGTCAGAGCTGTCCTTGAAAGGGCAGTTCTCAAAAGAGCTCTCTCAGCCCCACCTACCTCACAGGGTGTCTGTTGTGGGGAGGGGAAGGGGAAGGCGTTTGTAAGCCCTCTGAGACTCTGAGTGAAGGGCAGGGTATAAATCCAATCTCCTCCTTTTTAAGTATTGGGCGGGAGGCGATGAATCAAACAAACAGGCTTTTATTCAAACACATTGCTTCAGCTCAAAGACAGCTCTATGAGAGCGGCACCTTAATTTATACTGTTTCCAACTCATAACTTCAAACAATGTAACTATGTACAAACAATCCTATTGGACCTAAGCGAGGCTCAGCAATTGGTTACCTAGAGTGGCTTAAGGACCAATGAGAGTCTTTATTTGTTAGCCAATCAGAAAGGGCCTTTTGCATCCCAAAGTCTCTGCAAGCTGTGGCTGTAAAATAATAAGAATACAACACTCCTCCTCCTCCTCTTCTTCTGTCTCTCTGGCTCTTTCTTCTTCTTCTTCTCTCCGGCTCCTCTTCCTGTCTCTTCTCCTCCTCCTCCTCTTCCTCCTCCTCCTCCTTCTGTCTCTCTGGCTCTTTCTCCCCTTAGACCAGGGGTCCTCAAACTTTTTAAACAGGGGGCCAGTTCACTGTCCCTCAGACCGTTGGAGGGCCGGACGGTAGTTTAAAAAAAATAACTATGAACAAATTCCTATGCACACTGCACACATTTTATTTTGAAGTAAAAAAACAAAATGGGAACAAATACAATATTTAAAAGGAAGAACAAGTAAAGTTAAATCAACAAACTTACCAGTATTTCAATGGGAACTATGGGCCTGCTTTTGGCTAATCAGATGGTCAATGTCCGGTTCCATATTTGTCCCTGCTAGTCGTAACAAGGGATGCAAGTGTGCATCAGTTAGTCAGTTAGGTTGGAGATTTCAGATGTTATTTGCGGGTAGGGAAGGCGCACCGGGGGGGGGGGGGGTGCGCGCGCAAGCAAGGCACCCTTGACGGGGCTGTTTTCTTTCCCTCTCCGAAGAAACAAAGAACTCGGCATCCTCACAAACTTTTTAAGGCAGCAAGCCCCCAGCTGCTCCTCCCTGAAACTCCACTACTGCAGGCATCATGATGGGAAAGAGAAACCTCTCTCTCTCTCCCCCTCCGATTCCCAGCAGCACAAAAAGCCTCGAAAAAGACCCCCGCCCGGCTCTTGGGACTGGCGCAGGTCTCCTAGCCGGCTGAGAGGCCTCTCAGCCGGCTAGGAGACTTGGGGCCAGCCGGAGCGCCTGCCACCCCGCACTTACCCTCTTCCAGTCTTCCTTTTGCCTCCTCCGGGCTGACTGGAAGCGGGGGGGGGGGGGCTTTGTCATATGGCCCGGGACGAGTCGGCTGCAATTTTTCCGCTGCTTTGTGTGCTGCTGGGAATTGGAGGACAGGCAGCGGCACACCCGGCGGGCCAGAAAAATGCCCTCGGCGGGCCGCATGTGGCCCCCGGGCCGTAGTTTGAGGACCCCTGCCTTAGACTGTTGTGGCATTTAGGTTGATTCACATCACTGTGTTTACCAGATGGAGGTGCAGAAAAGCCAAATCAACTTTTTAAAACGACTCAGTTCAAGCGGTCCAACATATCTGTCCTGTACTGATAACGAGGTCTTGATTCATTGACTTCGGCCTTCCCCTGCTTTTTAACAGTCGTCTAGGAGATACCCAGACATAATTTTCACACCTCTCGTAAGTCAGTCCAAAAAGGTACTAAAAAAAATAGACCCTCGTGAAATTTCATACTAAAACAGATTTTTTTAAATTAGACCAACCTCTTTCTTATTAATATTGTATGCATATTTATTCCGAACTTACCATACCAGCAACTTCTGGCTTCAGTTACAGGCAGCCAGATGTTTGGGGCATACAATTCACGCGCTGCCTCATGGGTTCTGGAGTTTATAACTTTGTGTATGCAAAGCAGTTCAATGTCTTCAATAATGAAAATATACAGGAGCTTGCAAAGGCAAGGAGAAACCCATCAAGTTTCCCCCCAGTTTCTGAACACTGTTTCCGAACAACAGGAGCGAAAGGTTTAGACCGAATTCCATTTTAGATTGTTTTTCGGAGGAACTCTTGCTTGACGTCTCACTCCCAAGCCAGTAAGTGTGATCCCTGTGCGGATTTGTTGAAAGGATGGAAGGGTTTTTGTTTGTTTGTTTCGAAAGTAGTGAAACCACAATATTATACCAAATTCTGCTCTTTCCGCTAAAATTTTTTGGCAGTGGAGCATGGTTAGATGGGTCCTTTTCCAGTTGCATAACGTGATGGTTCTCTTGTGTCAGCAGAGAGTTGGAATCATAATTCAAACAGATGTGAACTGCTCCAGCCCAATTTTCTGAGGACTCTTCTGCCACATCTAAGGGGAAGCGAATGCTTGAAATACAAGCGAAGGCTCCCCCCCCTCCCGCCGCCGCCCCAAAGAAGGGGAAACAGGTATTTTGTCTGCGGTGCCCCGGAACATCTGCACTAGTTGGGGAAGATCAGAATGGTTTACAAAAGTTCTTCCTCGGGTCATTGCTAGGTGGCAAAAGATCAGAGGCTTGTGTTCCTCTGACATTTCCCCCCCCCCCCCCCCTTCATTGTCCGTGGATACCAGAAGCCACGTTAGGTTTGTGCTATTCAAAAACTTTCAGGCTCCGGCCCAGTCTGCCTGGAAAAATTGACACTTTGCAACCTTTGGATACCAGCAAGTATGTACATGCCAAGCCGTTGAGAGACTGCGGTGCAATCAGCAAGTTATTTATGTCAAATTCTCTCTTTTATGTTTATCTGATTTTCGCTTGCAAAGAAATGTCTTGTTTTCATTATTTCTTCCTTCATCCTAGGCTGTTTTGACTGTACTCTGGCTCAGAAACCCGCAAAATCTCACTTTTTACCAATAAGCTTCCGTGCTGTAGTAAAATATACTTTTGAACGTGGGTGGAGAACAGGCTTGGAACAGATGCCTGAGTTAAGTTGGGGAAGGGGGGGATTTATTGTAGCGAAAGAGTCACTTTTCCATTTAACACAGACCTCCGAAGTGGCTTGTGGCAAATATTAATGCGTTATATAACTAATGTAATCGATTGCAATAAAGCAGAAACGTGGAGCCAGCCATTTTAAAAAGCCATTAAAATTAGCCGATCGGGTGCCATCGACCTGTGTGAATTTTTTAAAGTGTTGCCCAAAAGTGATCAAATAAGGTGCCTCGCAAGTGTCACATTTTCCAAATCGCTCCGTTTCTGGTTAGGGCTGCCGACCTACGGTTGGTGGCTGGAGAGTTCCTGGAATTACAACTGAACCTGAACTGAACGACTGAACCTGGAGAAAATGGCTGCTTTGGAGAGGGGGATTTTATGGCATTAATAAAGTAGAGTCTAGAGACGCGTCGTAGTGAAATCAGCTCGTGGGTTTCATGGCGGGTTCAGGAACACATGGTCTAAACGGGACTCGGGGGGTCTGCTTAAATGCACACCTAAACTGCGCCCCCAGCCTTGCCCAAACATCCCGATAGGGTTACTCGAGAGTTAACCCTAAACTATTGGTCCCCTGTTGAATCCTGGCTGGCCGATAGGTCTATTTTATGATCCAGCCAGGCTATTGTTTCCCGGAGCAAAGCTCAGTGTTTCGCCCAACCACACAACAGGCATTATGTCCTGCCCCTAAACCCCGCTCTCCCCAGGTTCCACCTCTGAAACCTCCAGGAATTTCCCAACCTGGGATAGGCAATCCTATTTCTGGTATTCATCCACTTCACGTTTGAAGGGGTGGGGGTTGCTCAGAGCAGCATCTCAAGATGGAAGACATAGTTATAGCTTCTTATATATTCACTGCCTGGCTTAAAATGTACAGTAGCTCCCCGGGCTGTGAAATACCACTGTAAAAATTGGAGATGACTTCAAGGCCAGTTTAAGTCTCTTCCAAACTGTGCTAGAGGTGAAAGAATCAAGTTAGCCTCATTCAGGACAGCTGATTCCGCAACCATCTGCTATAAGGACCAGAAACACGATGAGATGTTTGTCTGATGCTGGTTTTTTTATGACCTTGTTTGCTTTCAATGGCTTGTTTGGTGTAGAGGTTAAGTGCGTGGACTCTAATCTGGGAGAACCGGGTTTGATTCCCCACTCCTCCACTTGCACCTGCTGGATGACCTTGGGCAAGCCGTAGCTCTGGCACAGCTGTTCTGGAAAAAGAGCAGTTTCTGTCAGAGCTCTCTCCGCCCCATCTGCCTCACAGGGTGTTTGTTGTGGGGAGAGGAATGGAAAGGAGTTTGTAAGCAGCTCTGAGACGCCAAGTGAGTGAAGGGCAAGGTATAAATCCAATCTCTTCTTCTTCTTCTGTTTGGATTTTTGTTGTATTTTTTACTAGTAAGTTGCCTCAAGTGCGTCTCTAGAGAGGCTCTATACACATTCTCTAAACCAACAAACTGTGGATCGAACTGGGCATAATGTTGAGAGCTGCGACCAGAGCTTCTATTTCTCATATGACAACAGCATGGGTTCCCCAGTCCATGCTCTCCACCAATGTTCCCTCTAAGCTGAGTTAGTTTGAGCTAGCTCACAGTTATTTATCCTCTGGCTTACACTTTTTTTTTTATCGTAGCTCCGGAAGGGTGGCTCCAGAGTAAACTGATTGATGCAGTCGCCGAAACACTCGCTCACATCTTTAATGCCAGGGGCTCACAAGGTAGAATTTTTGCTCACAAGACTCCACAGCTTAGAGGGAGCGTTGCCAGATGGAGGAAGGTCTTCCCCAACACCTTTATAAGTGAACCGCAAACCTCTCAGGTGCAAGACAGGTAATCTCTGTGTGTGTATGAATTGCTGTCAAGTCACAGCTGACTTATGTCAGGAACTGACAATAGCCTCTCTGTAACTTGCTTTCGATTTCTTTGTTCTTGTGGATTCCTCGCTTGTACCCCTTATCTGTTCCAACCCCCTTCTCCTATGCAGCTGCAAATGTCACTTTGATGTATATTGGTTGCCCTGGTTAATGTTACCTTTTCTAGACGGGAGAATGGCGACCCAAATTCCCGCACGTCACTGAAAACAAATGGTCTTCACTCCCATGCATCCCTCCTCCCTCTTTCGGGGCCAGAGTGTGTTATCTTGTTGTGAAAACCTTGGAAGCTCCTTTATGGCTGTCAGCCCGGAATTGTTGTGCCTAGCTTCACACATGTGGGTCACTCAGATCAAGAAGGGAATTTTTATAACTTTCTCACCTAGTGTGGGAACCCCAACGGTCCTCTCCTTTTTCCCGCGTTCACCTATTGATTCTGATTGGTTTAATGCTCGTGTTCAATTGTGGCTGTGGAGTATATTAACCACGACTGTCTTTCATTATCCATCTCTAACAAACATTGAGAACCTGTTTGCAGTATTAGACAATAAAGAACTTTGATTCAACGCAAAGGTCTGATCTCTTGCTGTATACTCAGAAGCCTCACAACTTATGGTGACCCCATAGGGTTTTCAAAGCAAAAGATGAATGGAGGTGTTTGGCCGTCGCCTGCTTCTGCGTAGCGACCCTGGAATTCCTTGGTGGTTTCCCATTCAAATACTAACTAGGGCCGCCCTCTTTAGCTTCCAAGATCTGACAAGATCAGGCTAGCCTAAGACATCTAGGTCCGGGTGCAGGTGACCTACTAGAGAGCTATGGGCCTTCCCCACAATAATCTCTGGTCAAAAGGAGCCAGCCATGCTAGGAATGATCTCTGCCCCAAACCCTGCCGAGTCACAGCTAGCCAGGAGATATCATAACTGGGCTTAAGAACATAAGAGCCAAGCTGGATCAGACAAAAGCCCCATCGAGTCCAGCATTCTGTCCAGAGAGTGGCCAACCAGCCACCTCTAGGATGCCCATAAACAGGATGAATGCAACAGCATCCTCCCACTCATGCTCCCCGACCAACTGATGTGAAGAGGCAGACTGCCTCTGGGCCTGGAGAGAGTAGATATAGAATCATAGAACGTTAGAGTTGGAAGGGACCCTGCAGGTCAGCTAGTCCAGCCCCCTGCACTCTGCAGCAGCAGAGCCGAAAGAGAGCCCTACAACATACCCGAAAGACAGTCGTCCAACCTCCGCTTGAAAACGTCCAGCGAAGGAGCATCCACTACGTCCCGAGGCAGGCCGTTCCACTGCTCAACCACTCTTGCAGTTAGGAAGTTTCTCCTGATTTTTAGCCAGCATCGACTCCCTTGTAATTTCCGCCCATTAGATCTAGTCTTGAAATCCAGAGCAAGAGAGAATAGATTTGCTCCATCTTCTACATGACAGTCCTTCAAATATTTGAAGACTGCAATCATGTCCCCTCCAAGCCTTCTCCTTCCTGGGGTAAACATACTGTTGTGTACTAGGACCACGATCGCATGGTCTCCCGTAATGGTGACCGCCACATGGTCAGCGCACATGGTCAGAATCTACCTGAGCTTCAGCCAGGTAGAACAATAGCCAGTTGGATCCTGAGTAACCACCAATTACGAGCCTAGGTCTCTCGCTGGGGGACCTATGAACTACAACCACGGACTTAAGATAGTGGTGAAAGTCTGGTCCAAAGCTTGCCGACAGGCCAATGGCGGACTTTCCCCGTCTGGTCGTTCCACCAGCGCACAATCAGCCCGTAGGCCGCCATTTAAAAAAGTCTCAGTGATGCGCGCATAACCACTTAAACATGCGATGTCCACAGAGCTCCACTGAAACAATCCAGACAATTTTATGTTTCTGATGGTCCCATGAACTTTATCAACTTTATTAACTGAAATGGTACCTAGAGGAAGGTACTGCTGGTGGTGCTTTTACCATTTAAGTCTATGCATGTGCAGAAAAACAAGTTCACGGTAAGACACACATGCACCTATGCAAACAGGTTTTTTGTTTTTGTTTTTTAAAAGCCAACCGCATGGCTCCTTAAGGTGGATGCCATCTAGACAATCCACCGCGGAGTCACGTGTGGTAAAGTGCTTCACGGGTTGTGCAACACTGGGTTTGGTTGTGCAACACTGGATCAAAAAGATCTAGATCAAATTTGAAGAAGAAGAAGAAGAAGGAGATTGGATTTGTATCCTGCCCTTCACTCACTTGGAGTCTCAGAGCGGCTTACAAACTCCTTTCCCTTCCCCTCCCCACAACAGACACCCTGGGAGGTAGGTGGGGCTGAGAGAGCTCTTTCCCAAGCTGTCCTTGAGGGAACAGCTGGTACAGAGCTATGGCTTGCCCAAGGTCATCCAGCCAGGTGCAAGTGGAGGAGTGGGGAATCAAACCCGGTTCTACCAGATTAGAGTCCCAGATTTGAGCAGAGCCATTGGTGGGATTAGCTGCCCATTTGAACGCACCCTTAGTGGATTTACTTACTCTTCTTTTAAAATCTTCCAAGGTGGTAGCCGTCACCATATCCTCTGGCAGCGAGTTCCACAGTTTTACTCTGTGCTGTGTGAAAAAGCACTTCCTTCCATCTGTTCTGAATCTGACTTTACTACAAGGCACCTTCTTGAGCTTCGGGACAAAGATGCTTAGGTCAGATGTCTGTCAGCAGAAGATAGGTCTCGACAGCCCTTTGAGTTCTGTTACCAATGAGCCCATGAATGCTGTTGCTGAGTCCCATGCTTTCAAAAGCCCAGCCTGGTTCTAATTTGATAATGGCTGTCAATCTAGTTTCCTGTTTCATGGTCTTCAAGGGTGCACCGTGACCTCAGAGGTCATGAGCCGCTGGGCTCGTCCTAGAACTTGACACACAAACACATATCTTTCTTTTGGTGCTTAAAATTGCACACCCTCGACCGGAACTCCCTGCACAGCAGAACGACAAAGTAATTGACAACGGCCAGCCGAGCTTGAGGTCCCGACCCTTAGGAGCAGATGCTGGCTTTCTTATTTTGACAGCTGCATGGAAAATGAAGAGATGGTGCCTACTGATGTGTCGCAAATTCTCCCCACGTCAGTCAGCGCCTGGGGGTATTTCTGCCCCGGTCGCCTCTAGGAGCTCCAAAGCTGCTAACTGGCGCTATAAAAGTCAAACCATTTTGCTGTATTCTCTCCATAAAGGATGAACCAAAGAAGATGAAATATATAAATGAAAACCCTTGGGAAGTCTGCTTAGCTGGTCGGGATTTGGACCACCTTCTGTTTTGCTCTCTCTTTCATTCCGCCTCAGCAAGTGACATAAAAGAGCTAAGTGGTCCTCCAAGATCATAGACGGAAGCCAGAACAAGGATCCCAGCGTGCCCGTAAACAGAGAATCAAGATTTTCACTATCTCAATTTAACAGCAGCAATGGCTTGCTTCTGCTTCTTCCCATTTTCTCTCCCAAGAGATTTTACGCAGGCCGTGTTGTGGCTGAGACGGAGATGTTTAAGGACTGTTCTTTTTATGTATTTCCAGAAAGCGCATGTCTTTTCGTGAGCTGTTTTATTTCCACAGAGGCCCGTTGTAACTTAATAGCTTGCCATTTTTTGGTACCTAATTAGGTGCCTCCTCTAATTCCCTTCCCCTGTTTTGTGATTAATTTTTTTAAAAAAAAACCCTGCACAAGATAGCTTAGCAAACACATGATTTGGCCCAGCACCATTTTTGATGGGTAGCTTTCTCTTTCCTGAACACTTATTTTGACAGAGAGAATTTTGTGGGCCTCAAAAGCTGGCATCCTGTCCTTATTCTGGGAACTGGTTGTTCCAGAGTTTACCTCACTTTCTCTGCATCATGCTGAAAGTTATTTGGAAGGGACTTTACTGTGGATTTAATACTACTCATTAAGGAAAACGTGATCTGTAGAAATTCAAATATTAACGTTATTTACTTTGGCTTTTTTCAAAATGTGTCATGTCGCGGCTATGAGGACCAGAGCTATCTGGGATCTTAGCAATGGAACCGTCAAATGTAAACCATTAAGGTGTAGCGGACTCTGTCCTCCAATTGCATGTGGGAATCACGGAAGTAACCTGCCTCACAGGAATAGGGCTGCCAACCTCCAGACGAGGCCTGGAGACATCCTAGAATTACAACTGATCTCCAGATGACAGAGATCAGCTCTCTATGAGGAAATGACTACTTAGGAGGGTGAACTCTATGGCATTGTTCCCCACTGAAGTCTCGACCCCTCCGACTCCCACCGTTCCCAGGCTCCACCCCCCTAAATCTCCAGGAATTTCTCAACCTAGAGTTGGCAACCCTAGGGATGTTGTCAGGGCTCATTTAGTAGCAGGAGCTCCTTCGCATATTAGGCCACACACCCCTAACGTAGCCAATCCTCCAAGAGCTTACAGAGCTCTTCTTACAGGGGCTACCGTAAGCTCTTGGAGGATTGGCTATGTCAGGGGTGTGTGGCCTAGTATGCAAAGGAGCTCCCACTATGAAATGAGCTCTGGATGTTGTAAGGATGTACTAAACCAGACGTGAGCTTATAGTTCTGTGTTTGGAATTCTCAAAGATTTTTAAAATTTATTTTCTGGTGTGTAGGGGTCTAATTCAGCAAAAAAACAAAGGGCAGGTCACAGGTATCCATAAGAAAATACAACAAACATCATGTACAAAATACATCAAGAGGTATCAACCTCTTGATGCAGTTCAATGTTTGTTAAAAGCAAACCAATGCTTAAACTTCTTCTTTACTTTCTGCATTTTAACCTGGAAGAAATCCATGGTATTTAAAATACCTTTCCACACAACAGGACTACTCCTGAGGAAGATGTGGATGAAATGAGCTTATATCCGGGTGCTCACTGAGTATGGACTTTCCTTGTAGTAAACTTTTATTGAGAGTATATTCTTGTAATCTTGTAAGTTTGATAAAAAGTAATATTGATAAAAATAATATATAAATATAGATAAAAATTATATAAATATCTATGTCACAGTGGTTTGTTTGGGGTCTGTTTCAGGCCAGGGCAAATAGGGTAGGGACTTCAAGCCCTCCCTTCTGCATTGTTTTCCTCACCTGAAACTTTTGGTCCCTTTCAGACTGTGCCACAGTCGGAGGAGTGATTCCCCATGGCCAGTTTATAATGAGAAAATGGTGTGAGATGGAAAGCTGATGCCCCCAAAGTTCTGAACACCACCCCCAAACACACAGTGTGTAGATGGCTGCTGTTAAGAATCACTGCTGCAGAGGTTGTTTGATACCTGAGCATTCTAAGGTGTTCGTTAATCTGGGAGAACCGGGTTTGATTCTCCACTCCTCCACTTGCACCTGCTGGATGACCTTGGGCAAGCCGTAGTTCTGGCACAGCTGTTCTTGAAAAAGAGCAGTTTCTGTCAGAGCTCTCTCAGCCCCGCCTACCTCCCAGGGAGTCTGTTGTGGGGAGGGGAAGGGAAAAGCTGCTCTGAGACTCCCTTGGGTAGTGAAGGGCGGGGTATAAATCCAATCTCTTCTTATTCTCTTCTTAGTACCTATGATCCACAGCAGCTCACTAGCCAGCTTCTGGTTCATGCCACGTCCAAACAACTATGGTTGCCAACTCCATCATGGGAAATTCTGCGTGATTTGGGGCAGTGCTCGTGGAGAGTGGAATTTGGGGAGGGGAGGGTGATCAGCAGGGATGTGATGCCATAGAGTCAGCCCTCCACAGCTGCCATTTTCTCCAGGGAAATTGGTCTCGTTGCCTCGAGCTAACCTGCGATTCTGAGAGAACGTCAGGCCCCACCTTGAGGATGGCCAAAGACCCGCAAAACCTCAGCTTTGTTCCTGCTTCTGGAGCTTTTCCAGCGTTTTGGTGTGAGAACGGTGAGTTTCAGTCCCAGATGCGCGCCCCATGAGGGGCAGCCCAAGGCCTTTCGGCAGATGGACAATTCCGCCCGGGTGGGTCTGTGGCTTTTTGGGACACCTGGTTGCCAGGTGTACGTCTGCTTCTGATTACCTCTGGGTTTTGTTGGTCTGCAGCCCTGGGAGTCCATCAGGATCTCGCTGTCCTGATCCCCAGGTGTTACCAATCCCCTGCTGTCTTCACATAAGCAGCCAGCTTGGGCACATCTTCTACGGGAAGAGATGGAGGGAGTCTAATTCATTTGTTGCGGTGCCAGCGAGTCAAAATAAATCTTTGAGGAAAACAACGGCAAGAAAATACCTCCAGGTTTCCTGGAGGAGGCCTTACAGCAACCCACGGCCTCTTACGCTAGCGACTTGGGGCTGGTTCACACACGCAAGAATGTCTCTCGATCCAGTCTTTGTCATCTGGCAACAGATGGAAGAACACTGGTCCAATGTTCATGGAAGGGCTATCAGAATTCGGCTATGGTGTATGTGCTTTGGCTGGTATGTAAACGACTACTGGAAAATCTTCCGAGGTTCATTCTGGCTAGGCCAAGACTGGCTCCAGGTTTTGTGGGGCTTTGGACAAGCTACCTTCAGGGAGCACATCCTACAAATATGTGCCCCCATTGGGTGCAGAGAGGAATCAAATCCAGGGCCTGTGGCTTGCTAGTTTGTGCACTGTCTGAGCCACCGATCTTTAGCCCAGTGCCTCATGAACCACAATGCACTGCTCAAGGGGGTCACCAGAGGAAGCCAGGAAAAGGTGTAGGGAACAGGTGACTGAAGAGTAAAATCAGACCTAGCCTGAAGGTATAATCTTCTTTTTTTTGATAATAAAGTTTTATTAAGTTTCATATAATACACAAACAGTATATATATATATATATATCATCAACAACTCAAATATAACAGCGAATAAAGACTCATAACCAGTAATGAGGAGTCTAAAACAACAGTGTGATGAAAGTTATCGCTTAAGCATTAAGATACTTCATGGAAATGAAGTGAGATAAAACAACATGTAATTAGAGTTTACAGTATATGAAAACTTTGTAAGTAGTAAGCCATCTACCATAACCATAGATCATTCATTACAGAAGGAGTGTCTTGTCTTGTGGCCAGATACTGTAAGATAGGAAACCAAGTTGAGGTGAAATTAGAAGTGCTAGGACATGAGTCAATACGCGTAAGATTGTCCGAGAGTTTAGCCATAATGTATAAATCCCACAACTTTTCACGCCATTTAGAAAGAGTGGGTGTCATTGCCGTTTTCCAGTTTTTGGCGATGACCGATTTAGCCGCGAAAAGCATAATTGCGACTCGTTCTTTAATGGAGACACTACCACAATCTGCAGCTCAACTGTTCAAAAATAAATGCTCTTGGTGTTAGATTGATGTCAAAAGTTGTGAATGTTGTAATTTGATTTAACATCTCTTTCCAGAAGGGTAAAATTTTGGGGCAGGAAACCCAGCAATGAATATAGTCAAGGTATAAGCTTTTTGAGACTGTGGGCACTTTTGCCATTCTATCAAGGGTGACGATTGCAGCCACAGAATGGCCGAGGACAGACTGGCAGTTTGGCCCGATATAGGTCTGCTTTTCAAGCAGGTGAAGAGAGCCCATTCAGACTGCTGCAGCTGACTGGCGTTGCAGTGCCACGCTCACCCGGTCCTGAAGCGCTTTCATTGCGCTTCAAAAAGGTACCTGGGGAAATTGGTGTCAAGCCGTCTGGGTGCGCGTTCATCCTGCTTCCTGGCAGTGTGGACGCAAATTAGCTGTATATCAAGCGGCACTGGTAATGTGAACCTGCTGATCCGGCTGCTGCGCCCATGTGCCTACGCACCCATGCACAGGTTGGCAAAATGGACCAAAGCCATGTGCCACTGCAGTGGGGCCACCAGGGGCTGCCCCACAGTTTGAACGCTCCGTTCTGTCTCCTCCCTGGTATGGTCCCAAATCAGTCTATGCAGTGCGAATGGAAAGCCCTGCGACAACTCGGCCCGGGTCTTTTTGCCCCGCTTCCCTTGCGATTCATTTTGCCAGTCTGTCCTCAGCCAGTGTCAGGGAATCAGGTTATGTGTATAACTAATTTTAACTAACATTTCAGGCAAAAGCACTTTTTAACCGAATGCCTTTTAATCTGCACAGCCAACCAGAAGCCTTGCTTACATCCACCTGCTACTTTCTGAAAGCACTTGGTGGGCATCCGGAAAGGTGTCAGAGGGTGCCATGGTGCCCGTGGGCACCGCAATGGGGACCCCGGAATAAAGCTTCAGCCTCCAACCTGAAGCCCTTGCCTGCCTGTTTCTTGCCTGAATGAGGAAAGAACAATTGTGGTGGAGGGGAAGGACGCCATGTTGTCAGGGTGGGATTGTGAAGAATGAGCTAACTTGGGTTGATCCTCTTTTCACCCAAGCTCTCTTGGTAGATCCCAGTACCACTGAATTTTTAGCATGCCCTTCCTCCCAGGAGCGCATGGTTCCCTCCCACAATTTGGCCTCATAACAACTTTGGCTGCGGTCACATGCGCCAGTTGAAGCGGAGGGGAAGAGAGGCTATTTCCTTCGGAGGAATATGACTCGCAGTTGTGAGATCACACAGCCCTTTGAAGCTGCGGGGGCTAGCCCGTCACTGTGTGATCAGACACAATTGCAGGTGAGTCCGAGGGTTTTTTTTGCCATTTGTTTCCTTTGCGCATAAACGAGGAATCAAGGAGTTGCACCTCTGTGCTGAGGGCCCTCTATGGTGTATGCAATGATGTGCATACTACGAAGGGAGGGGGGAATATGGCACAGAGTCGGGATGGCATGATCACACCATCCGGATGGCATGAGAGCGTGCTTGAGCAATCAGACAGGGGAGAGTCCATCTGTGGCCCGTTGGCAAGCCTTAGGACCAGACTTTCCTTGGTGTCTTTTAACTCTGCTTCTGTGGCGAAGCAGCACAAGTTGCCGACGACTGGGGGATGCTTCCCAGATGTTGCTATCTGATTGCTCCCTTTAGAAGAAGAAGAAGAAGAGATTGGATTTATACCCCGCCCTTCACTCACTTGGAGTCTCAGAGCGGCTTACAAACTCCTTTCCCTTCCCCTCCCCACAACAGACACCCTGTGAGGTAGGTGGGGCTGAGAGAGCTCTGAGACAACTGTCCTTGAGAGAACAGCTGGTACAGAGCTATGGCTTGCCCAAGGTCATCCAGCCAGGTGCAAGTGGAGGAGTGGGGAATCAAACCCGGTTCTCCCAGATTAGAGTCCGCGCACTTAACCACTACACCAAACTGGCTCTCCAGGCATTCGCATGTCGGATCTAAAGGAGTGTGGGACTGCAACCTTTGTGAGTTAAGTTAGGCTGAGAGAGAGACTGACTGGCCCAAAGTCATCCTGTGAATCTTGTGGTCAACCATCAAATCACAACACTGGTGATTTGGACTGCTTGGACCTTGTGGGTTCTGAGCACAGGTCTGCCAAGTCTTGGACTCCCTCCTCCCATGGGATTGACCCTGATGCTGCTTCCGCAGTGCCTTCTGGACTTGTCGCTGGCTTCTGACTTTCTTGGTACCAGACTTCAGATGCCTGATCCACTACCTCCATCATGCCATTCTTCCCCTTCATTCTGACAGGAGCAAAAAAAAAGGCAGGGAGAGTTGATGCAGCTCCGTCACCTGGCAAAGGTGTGGCAACAGCTGTCAAGAGAGGCAGCGGTCACCAAGCAGAGAGAGGGAATGGGTAAGGGAGAGGCATCGGCTACTGAACTTTCTCCAAGCTGCTGTTAAGAACATAAGAGAAGCCGATGTTGGATCAGGCCAGTGGCCCATCCAGTCCAACGCTCTGTCACACAGTGGCCAAAAATACCAGGTGCCAGGGGTCATTTTGTAGAAAAAGAGGTGCAGGAGCTTATTAGCATAACTCATTAGCATAACTTATTTGCATATGCTACACCACCTGACATCACCGGAAGTATGTCAGAAAAAAAGAAAGAAAGAAAGAAAGAAAGAAAGAGAGAGAGAGAGAGAGAGAGAGAGAGAGAGAAAGAAAGAAAGAAAGAAAGAAAGAAAGAAAGAAAGAAAAAGAAAGAAAGAAAGAAAGAGAGGGGACAGCTACTAATCCAAGCCTCAGAAATCCCACTATTCTGGGAGGATAGCTTCAGTGGTGGCTGAAGCCTTCAGAAGGCTGGTTGGAGGAACAAGGACCTTTCCACGGGATGGGATGGGGTCATTTTGCTGCAGCCAGGACACAAGCAGGCATTCCCCCGTGGGGGGGGGGGTGGCACCAACTCCTGGAGCTGAGCTCCCTTGAGCTCCTGCTCGAAATGACCCCTGCCAGGTGCCCTCAGGAGGTCCAGCAGTGGGGCCAGGACATCAGAAGCCCTCCCACTGTTGCCCCTCCCCCAAGCACCAAGATGACAGAGCATCACTTGCCCCAGACTGAGAGTTCCTATCTATACCTTGTGGCTCATAGCCACTGATGGACCTCTGCTCCATATGTTGATCCAATTCCCTCTTTTTTTTTAATGTAACAATTTTTATTGAAATATATACCATTTAACATTTTTACAACATTCTTTTTCCTTTTTCCAATACAATACTAAACAGAAAGCATTTGCTACGGTAAGTATTTTTCAACGACTGTAACAGATATATAAAACTTGCTAACATTGTTCAGGTAAACAAAGCTATTTTTTCTTTTCTCTTTGCTCTCTGCTCAGTGGTGATCATGGACTGCAGTCCTGCAATTTTCGCAGCGAGATAGTTTGGGGGTAAGTGTTACCATTACTTCTAAGTGCTTATATCTGTATTTCAGGCGTTCCGCTGTATTTGCAATTTCTACTTTCTAGGAGTATTTAGAAGTGAAGCCACTTTACGTACTCAGAGTTAGCCGGTATAATATTATGTTCTGCCATATAAGTAATAAATGAAAACCATTTGCGTATGAAAGCTAGATGTCTTTTTGTGGATTTGGACGTTTGCCCTTCAGCAATGTCCGCTAATTTGTCCGTGATGAAGTGGTCCCAGCATTTATTCCTCCAGTCTGATGTGCTTGGGCTTGTGGGTGCTTTCCAAGATGCTGCAATGGTTAGGCGAGCAGTTGCAAGCAGTGTGGAAGTTAACGTGGTTATTTCCATCTCAGGATCAATACCTTCTTCTAAGCTGAGGACCAAAGCTGCTGGGTCGAACGGTAAAGGTTGTGATGTGATATTTTCAATTTCTATTATTATGTGTTTCCAAAATGTTTGGATAACTGTACATGTCCGCCAGCAGTGGAAAAAAGTCACCAGGTTCTCCACATCTCTTCCAACACTGAGAGCTGTGATTCTGAAACAGATGCTGGAGACGTTTTGGGGAGAGGTGCCACCTTGTTTGGATTTTAAAGAATTGCAGGCGTATTGGAAAAATTCGTGATTTGCATGCATGGGAGTTCCATATATTCCCCCATTGTTCCGCTGTTAATTCTTTCTTTTGTTCCATGCTGCTTTATTTTTAGAGTTATGTTCTTTTTCAGAAGATGCCAGTATCCTATTCCCTCTTGAAGCCGTCCATGCCACCACCTCCTGTGGCCGTGAATTCCATATGTTAATCGCTCTTTGGGTGAAGAAGTCCTTCCTTTTATCTGTTCTAACCCGACTGCTCAGCAATTTCCTGGAGTGCCCACGAGTTCTTGTATTGTGAGAAAGGGAGAAAAGTACCTCTTTCTCTACCCGCTCTATCCCATGCATAGAGTGGTGTTCACCACTTGCTGAGCCCCAAGTGGGCTTCAAGGGGTCCAGTCTTTCTACCACGACACAGTGCAATAGGGCAGGCAATGGTGGTTGATGTTACGCCACAGTTGGTCTGTGTGGGCCCTCCTGAGGCTCTTTCGTCCAGGTAGCTGGCAAATCATTCTGACCCAAGGAAGAGCTGTGGCGGGAGCTGCCGTCCTTGAGGACTGGACACTCGAAACTGAAACTCGAATATCTCATTAAAGTTGGGATTATCGCCATAGCGGGAACGGGGACAAAGCAGGACATGGTTTTTTATTGTACCCTTCGGTCATTCAAGCAGGACATGGTTTTTTATTGTACCCTTCGGTCATTCAAGAGCACGCAGCTGAGAGGCAAGTTCGGAGATGCCATATGAAAATGTAGCATGCCTAGAAACACTTAAAAGGGGAGGCTCCGGAAGCCAATGATGGTGACTTTCCATTGCTGCAGAGAAAAGGACTGGGACCATCCACGCATCTGGCCTTCTTGGAATGGAAGAATGCCGGCTATTTTTCATTCTGATCCTCTACCAGCCACTCAAATCCTCCAATGATCAAACCCACATTTGTTGTTCTGGATGTAGCCGACTTCCTGTTCTTGGAACTTTCTTGTGGTCAAGCCCATAGTCATTCTGAGTTGTACAGACAACTTCCTGCTTCATCTCAGGACTGTCCAGGATGCACCACTCAGCCTGCCTTTCCAGTTCCTGGATTAGACTGGCCTGACCCGGTGAGGTCTTGAAAGCTGACATCAGGAAAGACGGTCACCTTAATTCAGCAGGAAAAAGGGAACTGCCTAGTCCAGAAGACTAACCCTTCTGATCTCACTGAACAGTGCCTGGAGAGTTCTTTGCTTTCGGTTTGGTGCAAGAAACTCGGGGCCTCACAGAAGCTTAGAAAAGTAGAGCAACAGGCGTAAACAGTGCCGCAATATTAAATCGAGACAGTTTTAGGATTACTGGCCAAATTAAAAAAAAAAAAATAAGATTCTAGGCCAAATGGCGTATGCCCAAAGGCGTTTTAAAAACTCAGATGTGAAATTGTTGTTGTGCTAACCAGCATATTTAACTTGTCATTCCGATCAGCCTCTGTTCTGGAGGACTAGAAAGTAGCAAATGTTACACTGATGTTTAAGAAAGGGTTCAAAGCAGACCTAGGAAATCAGAGACCAGTTTGTCTGTTCTGGATAGACTGGCAGAAGCTGTTATTAAAGAGAGGATTATTAAACATATTGAAGAATAACAGCAAGAGTCCAGTAGCACTGCAGCCAGTTTGGTGTAGTGGTTAAGAGTGTGGACTCTAATCTGGGAGAACCAGGTTTGATTCCCTGCTCCTCCACAAGCAGCTGCTGGTGTGACCTTGGGTCAGTCACAAGTTCTCTCAGAGCTGTTCTGTCAAGAACATTCCTCAAAAGAGCTCTCTCAGCCCCACCTACCTCACAGGGTGTCTGTTATGGGGCGGGGAAGGGAAAGGGATTGTAAGCCACTCTGAGACTCCTTTGGATAGTGAAGGGCGGGGTATAAATCCAATCTCTTCTTAAAAATTAAGAAAATTTGCGGCAGGGGGTGAGTCACTGCCAGTGCTCTAAGACTTTAAGTTGTTGAGTCTCGAGAGCAAAAATTTTACTTTGAGAGCAACTGGCATTAAAGTTGTGACCAAGCGATTTGCCGACTTTGCGGGAAGAGCGGGGTATAAATCAATCAATAAATCAAACAAACAATACTGCATAAATTAGTTTGCTCTGGAGCCATCCTCCCTGAGCTAAGACAAAAATGTGTGAGCTGGAGGTTAAAAAACTGTGAGCTAGCTCACACATACTCAGTTTAGAAGAAGAAGAGAAGAAGAAGAGATTGGCTTTATACCCCACCCTTCACTACCCAAGGGAGTCTCAGAGCGGCTTACAATCTCCTTTCCCTTCCCCTGCCCACAACAGACACCCTGTGAGCAATGTTCCCTCTAAGCTGTGGAGTCTTGTGAGCTAAAATTCTACTTTGTGAGCTACTGGCATTCAAGTTGTGAGAGAGCGATTTGGCTACTACATAAATGAGTTTGCTCTGGAGCCATCCTTCCTGAGCTAAGACAAAAATGTGTGAGCCAGAGGCTAAAAAGCTGTGAGCTAGCTCACACTAACTCAGCTTAGAGGGAACACTGCCTGTGAGGTAGGTGGGGCGGAGAGAGCTCTGAGACAACTGTCCTTGAGAGAACAGCTGTGCCAGAGCTATGGCTTGCCCAAGGTCATCCAGCAGGTGCAAGTGGAGGAGTGGGGAATCAAACCCGGTTCTCCCAGGTTAGAGTCCACGCACTTAACCACTACACCAAACTGGCTCTTTAGAGGGAACTCTGGTCACTGCTCACTCCTTCAGATAGTGAGCAGTAAAGGGGACTGAAATGAGCTCCTGTGCCACAGATTTCCACGGAAGCTCCTCCCGTGCCACAGATTTCTGCTGCGGTCACACAAGCAGTTTGTTGCGGCATACTAGCGTTACCTGTGTGGATTTAAAGGGCTCCATCAGATGACGACGTCTGCCTTCCATGGCCCAGTCATCGGCAGCTCGTCCCGCTCCATGTTAGAACCCAAGTAATCAGGCACCAAGGAAAGTCCGGTAGTAAAGGATGGTAGCGCTTCCACTCCATTTTGTCCGACACCTGAACTCTCCTGGCACGAAAGGAACCTGGAAGGGAAGTGTGAACAGGCATTTCAGTCTCATTCGTAGGATGTGGAGTTAGCTAATGGAAACAGTTGTTCAGTTATGCGCACATGCAATGGTGATTTTTTTCAAACACTCCCACCGGCACAGCACGTTCCATGGCTGACACGCAACACTACTGTGGATGCTTTACCACAGGATGGCCGCGCATGTAACCCACAGCAGGGTGTGCTGTCTGGTTGGTATGCCCTGCAACACTTTAAGCCGGTGCAATTAGAGGTGCTGCCATATCGCGCCAAGCCACCAGAGAGACCGCAGATTTTGTTAGTTTTTAAGGTGCTCTTTTCTGCTGCTCAAGGTCTCCCTTGCTCGAAAGCCAGTTGAATCCAGCTCTAGGGGAAATGCTCATTTCCGTTTCCAAGCCGAAGAGCCAGCGCTGTCCGAGGACTTTTCCCTGGTCATGTGGCCGGCATGACTAGACATCGAGGCGCACGGAATGCTGTTACCTTCCCACCAAAGTGTTACCTATTTATCTACTAGCAATTTCTTGCTTTCGAACTGCTCGGTTGGCAGGAGCTGGGACCTGAGACGGGGGCTCACTCTGTCATGCGGCACTCGGGTCTCGAACTGCTGAGCTACCGACCTTCTGGTCTGCAGCTCAGCGTCTTTACCTCTGAGCCACAACGGACAGACTAACATGGGAAACCATCCTGAGAGTACTAAAATCAGTATCCTTCACCAAAAATGAACATGTATTTAATTTTAAAATTTATATCCTGCTTTTCTTCCTCATTGGAGACCCAGAGTGCGTTCAGACGGCTCTTTTGTCCTGGGGCAAACTGGCCTGGTGGATTTAAAGTGCACGTCCAGACCTCAACATCTGGGATTCGTGACGCTTTCATTAGTAGCCCATCAATCCCCGTCAGGAATCCATACCTAAAAGATACTAGTTAAAGTCCGGTCTAAAGCTGGCCGACGGGCCAGTGCCGGACTTTCCACCATCAGGTCGTACCTCCAGCACACAATCAGACCGTAGGGATGGTCTACAGACCATCCCGAATGGCCGCCATTTAAAAAAACTCTTAGCGATGCACGCATAACCGCTTAAACAAACAACGTCCCCAGAGCTCTGCTCAAGCAATCCAAACAATGTTATGTTTCTGACGGTCCCCTGAACTTTAGCAACTTTATTAAGCAAAACGGTACCTAGAGGAAGGTACTGGCTGCGTTTTTACCATTTTTAGTACGCGCATGCATGGAGAAACAAGTATATGCTGAGGCGTCTGTGCGCATGGGCAGACAGGATTTCTTTTTTTAAAGCTGACCACATGGCTCCTCCCAATGGATGCCATCTAGACAATCCACCGCAGGAGTTACGCACGGTGAAGCGCTTCACAGGCCGGCTGTCTGGTTGTGCAATGCTGGATCAAAAAGATCTAGCTCAAATTACAGTTGGGCCAATGGCGGGATTAGCTGCCCGTCTGAACACACTCCCAGAGTAGCTTTTCAACAACAATCTTGTGAGGGTATTTAAGACTGAGAGATTACCGTGGGCCCAAGATCACTTGCCAGGCTTCCATGGTTCAGCAAGGAATTTGTACCTAGTTGTCCCAGGTCCTAGTCTGAAACTAGGGAAGGGGCCATAGCTCAGTGATAAGAGCATCTGCTCGGCATTCGGAAGGTCCCAGGTTCAATCCCCAGCATCTCCCGTTAAAGGGATCAAGTCGAAGATGATGTGAATGACCTCTACCTGAGACCCTGAAAAGCCGCTGCTAGTCTGAGCAGACAATACTGACCCTGATGGGCCAAGGTTCAGATTCGGTATAAGGCAGTTTCATGTGCGAAACTCTAGCCACGATACCATACTAGCCCTATACAGATAATGCTGACCTGGTAGACATTATATATTTTACATTTCAAAAGGCATTTGACAAGGTACCTCATCAGTTTGGAGTAGCGGTTAAGTGCGCGGACTCTAATCTGGGAGAACCGGGTTTGATTCCCCACTCCTCCACATGCAGCTGCTGGATGACCCTGGACAAGCCATAGTTCTGTCAGTGCTGTTCTTGAAAAAGAGCAGTTTCTGTCAGAGCTCTCTCAGCCCCACCGACCTCACAGGGTGTCTGTTGTGGGGAGGGGAAGGGGAAGGAGTTTGTAAGCCGCTCTAAGACTCCGAGTGAAGGGCGGGGTATAAATCCAATCTCTTCCTCTTCTCATTAAAACCTCCTGAATAAGCTTAGCAACTGCCATGAAAAGGGGTGAAGCTACAGCAAGTGTTGTTGGGGACAGTGAACTCCTTCCAAGAAGCTCTCCATCCCTTGCCAACTCCAAGCTGGGGAATTCTTGGAGATAAGGTGGTAGAGCCTTGGAAGAGCAGGGTTTCGGGAGGGCAGGGACCTCATCAGGGATGTAATGCCTTAAGAGTCCATTCTCCAAAGCGGCCATTTTCTCTAGGGGAGCTGATTGCTGTAGTAGCTAGTTGTAATTCCAGGCGATCTCCAGGCCCCACCTGGAGCTTGGCAACTCTAATTCCCCACATTCCCACTCCTTCCCCTTTCAGTCCCAGAACAGGCAAGGACCTTGGCTAGGCCAGAGCTCCCACTCTGACCCCCCTGCAGTTCTCCCTCCACTTGGGCCATACCCCGTTGCAAGGCAGCGTATGAGGCGTGACGGGTCCAAGTATAGGGTTGCCAACTCCAGACTGAGAAATTCCTGGAGATTAAGGGATGGAACCTGGGGAGGGTGGCGTTTGGGAAGGGACGTTAGCAGGACATCATTCCATACCGTTCGTCTTCCAAACTAGCCGTTCCCTCCAAGGGAACTGATCCCTGTCATCTGGAAATCAGTCATGATTCCAGATCGCTAGGCAACACTACCCAGGCAGCGGGGATAGAGAATGATAAACGTATTAACCAAATACGCTAACAATTGACAATGAAAATGGAAAAGAATTAACACAAGGAATTCTATAAATACCCAAGGCTAAACTAGGATTGCCAACTCCAAGGCTGAGGACAGACTGGCAAAATGAAGCAGGGCAAAAAGACCCGGGCCGAGTTGTCGCGGGGCTTTCCATTTGCACGGTGTAGACTGACGCGAGACCATACCGGGGAGGAGGCGGAACGGAGCATTCGCACTGTGGGGCGGCCCCTGGCGGCGCTGCTGCAGTGGTGTGCGGCTTTAATCCATGTTGCCAACCTGCGCATAGGCGCATGGGCACAGCAGCCGGATCAGCGGGTTCACATTACCAGCGCCGCTTGATGCGCGGCTTATTTGCGTCCACCCTGCCAGGAAACAGGATGAACGCGCACCCAGACGGCTTGACACCGGTTTCCCCAGGGACCTTTTTGAAGCGCAATGAATGCGCTTCAGGACCGGGTGAGTGCGGCACAGCAACGCCAGGCAGCTGCGGCTGTCTGAATGGGCTCTCTTCATCCGCTTGAAAAGCGGACCAAGCGCGGGCCAACCTGCCAGTCTGAACTCGGCCCTAGTTGGGAAATTTGTGGGGATGGAAGCTGGACAGAGTTTGGAGAGAGGAAGGATAGAAGTAATGCCATGTTCTCTGGGGGAACCGATATCTGTAATTTGGAGATCAGATGTAATTCCAGGGGTGGGTGGGTCTCCAGGTTCTGCCTGGAGGTTGGCAACCCTACGGGTGTGCAGGAACTCAAGTCAAATTCCAGTAGAGCTGTAGGGAAGCCCGGAAGATTCCTCCTCAGGGATGCCAGTTCTGGCTTGGGAGATCCCTGGAGATCTGGGCGCGTGGGGGGGGGGGGGAGATCATCATCGAGTTTTAATGCCATAGGGTCCACCTTCCAAAGCAGCCAGTTTTCTCCAGGGGAACTGATCTTTGCAATCTGGAGATAAGCTGTAATCCCAGGAGATCGCCAGGTCCCATCTGGAGGTTGGCAACCCTAACTCTCACAAGGAAAGCCACCCCCTCCAAAACAGAAAAGTCCCCTAAGGTGACTGTATTACCAGACTTCGAAGTCTGTTTCAATTACCTGATCCGTTTTAAGGCAATCGCACCGTCCCACCTCTCACAGCCTCTCATAAGAACATAAGAGGAGCCAATGTTGGATCGGGCCAGTAGCCCATCCAGTCCAACACTCTGGTCACACGGTGGCCAAAAACACCAGGTGCCACCAGGAGGTCCAGCAGAGGGGCCAGGACACTAGAAGCCCTCCCACTGTTGCGCCCCCCAAGCACCAAGAATACAGAGCATCACTTGCCCCATAGTTCCTATCTATCCTTTGCGGCCAATAGCCACCGATGTTCCTCTGCTCCAGATGTTTATCTAATTCCCTCTTGAAGCCGTCCATGCTTGTAGCTGCCGCCACCTCCTGTGGCAGTGAATTCCACGTGTGAATCACTCTTTGGGTGAAGAAGGACTTCCTTTTATCCATGCTAACCCGACTGCTCAGCAATTTCATGGAGTGCCCTTTCTCTATCAGCTCTATCCCATCTTGTAAACCTCAATCATATCATAAGAACATAAGAGAAGCCAATGTTGGATCCAGCCAGTGGCCCATCCAGTCCAACACTCTGTGTCACACAGTGGCCAAAAACACCAGGTGCCCTCAGGAGGTCCAGCAGAGGTGCCAGGACACTAGAAGCCCTCCCACTGTTGCGCCCCCCAAGCACCAAGAATGCAGAGCATCACTTGCCCCATAGTTCCTATCTATCCTTTGCGGCCAATAGCCACCGATGTTCCTCTGCTCCAGATGTTTATCTAATTCCCTCTTGAAGCCGTCCATGCTTGTAGCCGCCGCCACCTCCTGTGGCAGTGAATTCCACGTGTGAATCCCTCTTTGGGTGAAGAAGGACTTCCTTTTATCCATGCTAACCCGACTGCTCAGCAATTTCATGGAGTGCCCTTTCTCTATCAGCTCTATCCCATCTTGTGAACCTCAATCATATCATAAGAACATAAGAGAAGCCAATGTTGGATCCAGCCAGTGGCCCATCCAGTCCAACACTCTGTGTCACACAGTGGCCAAAAACACCAGGTGCCCTCAGGAGGTCCAGCAGTGGGGCCAGGACCTCACCCGTCAGCCAGGATGTCCCCCCTCAGTCATCCTTTCTCCAAGCTAAAGAGCCCCAAGCGCTTCAGCCTTTCTTCATAGGGAAAGTGTCATCCTTTTATCATCCTAGCTGCCCTTTTCTGCACTTTTCCCAGTGCTATAATTTCCTTTTCTGAGGTGCGGTGACCAGAATTGCACCCAGTACTCCAAATGAGGTCGCACCATCTATTTACACAGGGGCATGATGATACCGGCTGCAGCTCCTGCAAAAGAACAGCCTCCCGCCCTCTGCAGGGCCTTATATATGCCCTCTCTCCAGGCTCCGCCTCCTCAACAACGATTGGTTCCCGTTTTCCCTCCATTTTCACCAGGCCCAATCCTGAGGCTCGTAGGGCACCTGGGAAATGTCGGCCTGCAGGGAAAGGGGGCGGCCAGGCCTGAGGGCCGCCTGTGAGGGAAAGGCTGCGCTGAGGCCTGTAGGCCGCAGCTCCTTCTGCAGTTGCCATTTTCTCCAGGGGAACCGATCTTGTCCCCCGGAGAGCAGTTGTCATCCCAGGAGTAGGGTTGCCAGCCTCCAGGTCCTGGCTGGAGATCTTCCTCTCTTGCAACCAGTGTTCTCTCTAAGCTGAGTCTGTGTGAGCTAGCTCCCCGTTTTTTTTTAGCCTCCAGCTTACACGTTTTTGTCTCCGCTCAGGAAGGAGGGCCCCAGAGCAAACTGATTTTGCAGCAGCCAGATCGCTCGCCCACAACTTTAACGCCAAGTAGCTCCCAAAGCAGAATTTTTGCTCACAGGACTCCACCGCTTAGAGGGAGCATTGGATGCAACAGTGTTCCCTCTAAGCTGAGTCAGTGTGAGCTAGCTCACAGTTGTTTTTAGCCCCCGGCTCACACATTTTTGTCTCCACTCAGGAAGGAGGGCTCCAGAGCAAACTAACTTATGCAGCAGCCAAATCGCTCGCCTACAACTTTCATGCCAAGTAGCTCACAAGGCAGAATTTTTGCTCACAGGATTCCACAGCTTAGAGGGAGCACAGTTCCCCTGGAGAAAATGTTTTATATTGTGTTTTACATTGGTGTTTTAATGTGGTTTTAATTGTGAATCTATATTGTTGGAACCTGCCCTGAGCCCGTCAAGGGGAGGGCGGGATATAAATCCAAATAAACATAAAAGGGTGGCTGCAGAATTACAGAATCATGGAGCTGGAAGGGATCTCCAGGGTCATCTAGTCCAACCCCCTGCACAATGCAGGGAATTCACAAATACCTCCCCCCCAGTTCTGGGTTGCCAGCTCTGGGTGGGAAATACCTGGAGGTTTTGTGGATGGATCTTGGAAAGGGCGGGGTTTGGGGAGGGGAGGGGCCTCAGTGGGGTATAATGCCACACCGTCCACCTACCAAAGCAGGCATTTTCTCCGGAAGAACTGATCTTGGTTCTCTGGAGATCAATTGTTATGGCAGGAGGTCTCCAGATGCCACCTGGAAGTTGGAAACCCTACCCCTGTTCCATGCCCAGAAGATGGCAAAAAAACCCCTCCAGGATCCTTGGCCAAACCGGCCTGGAGAAAAATGGCTTCCTGACCCCAAAGTGGCGATCAGCATTCCCCTGGGCATGTAAGGAAGGGCCACGAGAACTGAGCACTGACGCAACCCCCTCCTGCCCTCCGTCTCATGATTTCGGGTTGAAATTAAAAGAGTTTTCAGCTAAACCTTAGGAAGAACTTTCTGACCGTCAGAGTGGTTCCTCAGTGGAACAGGCTTCCTCGGGAGGTGGTGGGCTCTCCTTCTTGGGAGGGTTTCAAACAGAGGCTGGATGGCCATCTGACAGCAATGCCGATTCTGTGAACCTGGGCCGATCAGGAGAAGGGAGGGCTGCTTTCAAGGCTGAACTGTATGGCATAATACCCTTCCAAAGTCCCTCCCCACCCTCCGCCTTGCCCTCCTCAAGCTCGACCCACTAAATCTCCAGGAATTTCCCAGCCCAGAGTTGGCAACCCTGGGGGTACCCCTTCCCTGCAGATCTTTGTGGCCTCTTGCCTGTAACATATAATATCGATAATAAGTTTTTAAAAGAACTAACGGTAGCAGCTCAGTTGATCCCACTGGACATTCCTCCTTATGCAGAACCACTGTACCCAGATGTCAAGAGTGAGGGGGAAAGCATGCTGTAAGTACTGGAATATTTGTTCAATATAGCAGGGTTGGCCCGGTCATAGAAGTGTGATCCTGAGTGCAGTAAATAAATCTCCCAAGAAGTATATTACAAAAAAAAAAAAAGGTAAACTTACATCTATGCAACTAGATCCAGTTCACATTCAGGTTGCAGTCGAAAGGAGAGAGAAGAAGAGATTGGATTTATATCCCGCCCTTCACTCACTTGGAGTCTCAGAGCGGCTTACAAACTCCTTTCCCTTCCCCTCCCCACAACAGACACCCTGTGAGGTAGGTGGGGCTGACAGAGCTCTGAGACAACTGTCCTTGAGAGAACAGCTGGTACAGAGCTATGGCTTGCCCAAGGTCATCCAGCCAGGTGCAAGTGGAGGAGTGGGGAATCAAACCTGGTTCTCCCAGATTAGAAGCTGCGCACTTAACCACTACACCAAAGTGGCTCTCTAATGTAAAGCCTAATGTAAAGAGTACTTTGCCTGTCATAAATGACCAGCGTGTCTGACATTATGTGGGAATATGAGGGCATTGGCTCTACAGGAGAGACCTGCAAAGACCTGTGTCTCCATGGAAGGCCATGTGCAGCCAGGGAGAGGACAAAGAGAGAAGGGGTCAGAGGGCAGCTTCCAGGTTAAGACAAAGAGAGGCACCCCATTCAAGGAGAAAACACCTATATGCCTTTAGTGTGATGTAGCACCCCACAATGTCCAGGCATGCTGAGTCACCCACTCCAAAAATAAGCAGACCGGAACAGACTGCCTTGGGAGGTGGTGGAGGCTCCTTTGTTGGACGTTTTCAGGCGGAGGCCGGACGACCATCTTTCATGTATGTTATAGGGCTAGGGGTCATTTCGTAGAAAAAGAGGTGCAGGAACTTATTAGCATAACACATTAGCATAACTTATTTACATATGCCACACACCCTGACATCACTGGGAGTGCGTCAGAAGGCAACACCCACCGCTCAGGCTCCGTACCCAAAATCTCCAGGGATTTCCCAAGCTGGCAAGCCAGCTTAACACTTTGGCCATTTTGGTGTAGTGGTTAAGTGCGCGGACTCTAATCTGGGAGAACCGGGTTTGATTCCCCACTTCTCCACTTGCACCTGCTGGATGACCTGGGGCAAGCCATAGCTCTGTACCAGCTGTTCTCTCAAGGACAGTTGTCTCTGAGCTCTCTCAGCCCCACCTACCTCACAGGGTGTCTGTTGTGGGGAGGGGAAGGGAGAGGGGTTTATAAGCCGCTCTGAGACTCCCTTGCTTAGTGAAGGGCGGGGTATAAATCCAATCTCCTCCTCCTCCTCCTCTTCTTCTGACACTGTGGGTTTCCTTTGCTCTTGCAGGGAAGCTACCCTACAACAAGCATGAAAATACAGATCGAGTTAGTATGCTTTTGCTTTTTTCCACAGCACATCACCACATGTGCCCGCTCCTGGGCTTGTTACTCCCGGAACGGCGCTCCTGCGTGTTCCTGCTCGAAATGACCCCTGGTTCGGCTCTGCTCCTGCAGAGTGCAGGGGGTTGGACTAGATGACCTGCAAGATCCCTTCAAACTCTAACATTCTATGATTCTATGCTTCTAAGCACCTTTCCTGTGGTGCTTTTTCCACTGGAAGAAACAGAGGCCTACACTCCAATGGTGTTTTGCTGAATGCGAGGGGTCCCACTGTGTCTGGCCTCGAGTGACCTTCTGTCGGCGAAAGAGAAGGCGCATTTACCCTTCTTGTTTTTCAGGCATCTGTTGTCAGTTTGAATTAGAGTGACAAAAGACACAGATGTGTGTGTGGGAAGCATGATAAAGGCTTTCTCAGGGCTTAGGATTGTCAAAGGCACGTTATTTACTGGGGAACTTTATGAGCCGTCAGAGCGAGCGCCAGAACTCTTAAGTGTCCCGAGAGCGGTTCCGTTGAACAGCCTGCAGGGCTTCCAATCTCAGATCGGGCCAAGCCGGGGCCACAGGATGCAATAAACGACTCACACAACTCGCTTTAAGCCATCCATGTCAAGGCTGACTGATTGGATTCGCACTCAGACCTCTGTTTCGTGCCGCTGGTTGACCTGGCACCAGAGGGAAGTAGCGGAGGGGTGCACTTAATTTGCTAAAAGGTAGCTGAGTCGAGACACTCTCTTTTCTCTACTGGCAGAAATAAATCCATAAATAAAGTTGAGAACACAAAATGTTCTGTAGTGTCTGTGAACACAAAGCGTTCTGTAGAGTCTGGGACAAAATTGTGGTCCGTCCTTT
Source organism: Lepidodactylus listeri (assembly GCA_029233225.1). NCBI lineage: Eukaryota > Metazoa > Chordata > Lepidosauria > Squamata > Gekkonidae > Lepidodactylus > Lepidodactylus listeri. Next base: position 6,595,004 of record JARCFY010000002.1, read on the forward strand.
ATGCCCAGTGTCACATCCCTGACAATTCCCAGACTCAGAATGTTTAACAGCACAGGCTACAACAAATCGGTCACATTTCGTCGTCTCTTTTCTGTATCCTCTTCACCAGCAACCCTGTAAAGTAGGCCAGGCTGAGAGAGGGTTCCTGGCTCAAGGACAGGCCACTGAGTCAGCTTCATAACTGAGTACACATTTGAACCTGGATCTAGAATAATGATAAAAGGGTTGGAACACTTTCCCTGTGAAGAAAAGTTAGAACACAGGAAGGAAGGCTCCAGAGCAAACTAATTTATGCAGCAGCCAAATCGCTCGCTTACAACCAGGGGTCCGTTGGAGCGGGAGCGCACAGGAGCGCAGCTCTGGGAGTGAGGAGCCCAGGGGGCGGACACATGACCAAGCCCCGCCCCCTCCTCGGCTTCCCCGAGCAGTGCAGAGGCGCAGCGCCCTGGGGAAAGCCCTGCTAGGGTCTTTATTGTTTTTAATGTTTTGTTTTAATATTGATAATTTTATCATTGTTCCTTTTATGACTGTGTGCTGCTTTTCCAGAGACTTGCTCAAGGTGGCATATAAATTTTCTAAGTATACCATTTTTTATCTGGGCACATGGCACATAAGTACTGGAGAAATTTCACCAACCCTTCAGCAGCTTCCACCCCATCAGCTGGGTGTAGTGGCCAGGAGTTGGACTCTAATCTGGGAGAACCGGGTTTGATTCCCCACTCCTCCACATGCAGCTGCTGGTGTGACCTTGGGCCAGTCACAAGTTCTCTCAGAGCTGTTCTCTCATGAGCAGTTCCCAAAAGACCTCTCTCAGCCCCACCTACCTCACAGGGTGTCTTGTTGTGGGGAGGGGAAGGGGAAGGGATGGGTGGTGCACATGTCCTGGGTATCTCAAGTCTACTTGAAACCTGGTGGTTTCAAGGGAGCAGGAAGAGAATGAGGGTGTGTTCTTTACGCTTATTTTTATTGCACGAAGTATTGGATGGGGAAGGGACTGGAGGAAGAGCAGGTCAGTTTCACTCACCTGTGGAGTGGAGCCTGAGGGGTGGGTGTTGCCTTCTGACACACTTCCGGTATGTTAGGGGGTGTGGCATATGCAAATGAGTTATGCTAATGCGTTATGCTAATGAGTTCCTGCACCTCTTTTTCTATGAAATGACCCCTGGGTAGTGTTATGTATTGAGCCTGAACTGGCTTGCAAAAGGACTTAGCTTGGGATGCATAACAATAGATCGCTAGGCTCCTAGAATGGGCCAGTAGAGAGATAGGGATCCTAGAGGAAACCAATCGGAAAACAATAGAGTTGTAAATAGCCTATCGTGGGGAGTGTTTGGGGTGTAATCCTTTTCAGGCATAAATACCGGGCTTCGGCCAGGGATAGCCAGTCTTCCTTCTCCTTGCTGTAATCACTAATAAACCATGAGCAGATCCTTCTAGGCGTTGGAACCCAGTGTATTTCAGGTAGCATATCTTGTAAAGGTATTGGTGCATGCTGAAGGCCACTCAGGCCAGCAATTTCCCCCCCCCCCCCCCGGCTCCAAGGTCCGAGCGGCCAAGAGCCGCTCGGGCCCGCAGATCTTCCCTCCTACCCCCCCCCCCAGCTCTGGAGGCAAGGCTTAGATGCCTTCCAACCGCTGGGCCGCCGCAGAGTTCCGGGAGTGTCCAGGGATTTAAATATCCTCCCAAAAGTTTTTTTTACTTTTAGGATTTTTCTGCACATGTGAGGAGTCCCCCAAGTGTGCAGAAAAATCTCCCTGCCCCCCAAGTGCCCCCCCCGGCGTGTATTTAGATATCCACACCCAGGGGGCTCCTTCGCTGTTAATGTATAGACAAGTGGAGACCTGCAAGAAACTTGCAGGATAGTTATCCCATTCCTCACACCTTTGCTTCCTCCCTTCTCCCCCTACCTCTCTCACACTCTGTCTCCCTTCTGCCCCCCCTTTCTTACTCTCTCGCTCTCCTCCATGTATGTTACTTCCTCTCTCTTTCTGACCTGTCATCATTCCCTTTGTTTTTCTGTCTCCCACCTCAAATCCCACCCTCCCCAGGCTCCACCTCTCAAATGTCTGGGAATTTCCCAACCTGGAGTTGGCAACCCTATTTCCTTCCCACCCAACAGCCAACCTACCTTTATCTGTCGTCAGCTTTCTATCTCCACCCCCCTCCCCTGCAGCCTCTACCTAGGAAAATTACAGTCTTTCTCCACAGTGGGGACTAAAGCAGCTTACATTATTATTTCCTCTTTGTTATCTGCACAACAACCCTGTGAGGTTGGTTAGGCTGAAAGTATGTGACTGGTCCAAAATCTCCCAGTCAGCTTCCACTGCAAGATGGGGATCTGAACCTGGATCTCGCAGATCCCAGTCTGAAGCTCGAACTATTGCACCACAATGGCTTTCATACAGTGGCTGCTGATGAACTGTAGCAAAACAGCTGGGCCTAATTGTCATGCAAATCAGGTGGTATCAAGTCACACAGAGGGGGCTGCCTAGGGATGCCAGCCTCCAGATGGGACCTGGGGATCCCCTGGAGTTACTGCTCATCTCCAGACTACAGAGATAACTTTCCATGGAGAAAATGGATGCTTTGGAGGGGGGAGTTTATGGCATTGTACCTCACTGAGGTCCCTGTCCTCCCCAGGCTCCACTAGGGCTGCCAAGTCCAACTTGGGAAATAGCTGAGGACTTTGGGGGTGGAGCCAGGAGACTTTGGGGGTGGAGCCAGGAGAAAGGAAGTGACATCATTTTGTGATGTCACATCCTGTGATGTTGCTGCCACATGCTGGCACATGAACTCATGAAGTTTCCTAATACTGAGCTTCTGCTGCTGCCTTGAGCTTTATAGGCTTGCAAGCAGCATTACCCAGACTGTGACTTTTATGCCACTGTTTTTTGTCGCTGAACAAGAGTCAGTGTTACGTAGCAGTCAGTTTGTTTGGCTGGGATCTGGGAGAGCCTGGCTCAAAACCCTGCAGTGCCATGGAATCATTTTATTTAATACTGAATCAGGCCATTGGTCCATCAAGGTCAGTATTGACTACTCAGACTGGTAGTGGCTCTCCAGGGTCTCAGGCTGAGATCTTTAATGTCACCTATGACCTGATCCTTTTTTAGCTGAAGAGGCTGATACCTCCTGCATGTCAAGCAGATGCTCTATCACTGAGCAATGGCCCTACTGAATCCTTCCTCATCTCGGCAGAATATGAAGCCCTAAGTGCTACACAAGTGCTAAATATGATTTTCATATCATAAGAACAGGAGAGAAGCCACAGTGGATCAGGCCAACAGCCCGTCCAGTACAACACTCTGTGTCACACAGTGGCCAAAAATACCAGGTGCCCTGAGGAGGTCCAGCAGCGGGGCCAGAACTCCAGAAGCCCTCCCACTGTTGCCCCCCAAGCACCAAGAATGCAGAGCATCACTGCCCCAGACAAAGGGCTCCATTTAGACCTTGTGGCTATAATAGCCACTGATAGACCTCTGCTGGATGAGGACAGAGAGAGAGACAGACAGACAGACAGACAGAAAAAAGAAAGAAAGGGGGAGGGGGAGAGAGAGAGAAGGAAAAGAGCAGGCAGACCCCAGCAGCTTACCCCCAGCAGCTTACTCCAGCAGCAGGCCACATGCAAAAGCAGGCCCTTCAGCAGAAAGAGCCTCTCTGGGCGGGACTCTCTTCCTCTCTCTTAAAGGGGAAATGTCTGTTGAGGCTTTTTACTGCAGGGCAGGATCTCTGCAGACATTTCCCTTTTAAGAGGCCAGGGCAGGCTCCGACGTTTCCCTGCTGGCAGCCATTGCCTCCCCCGGTGGCCAATTCTGAAAAAGCGGGGGAAAGCTTTAAAAATCGGTGCTTCCCCCGCCCTACCCGGGGACTTGGCAGCCCTAGGCTCCACCCCCAAATCTCCAGGAGTTTCCTAGCCTGGATCTGGATCTGCTGCTGGTGGCTGGGGGGATACTTGGCAACCCTAGACTGCTGCCAGTAAAATCCCTGCCTTTGACTGACAGAAACAGTTGGAACCTCCCCCCCTCCCCCAAACATTCTAATTCTAATCTCCTCACAGTTGACGCCTGGAGTTGAGGCCATTTCAAAAGGTACTTTGGGGGATTCTATGGTCCCTGAAGGGTTTTTTTAACTTTTCGGATTTTTCTGCACATGGTGGGAGTGCCCCCTGTGTGTAGGAAAACCTCTCCCCCCCCCAAGGGCCCCCTAGCTCGGATTTAGATATCCGCACAGGGGGGCCCCCCTTCGCTATTAGATATATAGATTGCACAATGAACTAGAAATCTAAAGTCATTACATGTTTTTAAAAAATCCAAACAAGACTTCTAAACGGCAAGATATTTATGTAAAAATCGTTTTCCTGGCATATGACTAACACACCCCTTTATTTCACCTCCCCAGCTGAAAAGTCGGCTCACCCCCGAATAGAATCTTCTAGAACTGATTCAGATGCTTACAAAGAGAGGATTGGAAAGTCCTCAGGAGTCAGTTTGGTGTAGTGGTTTAGCGCGTGGACTCTAATCTGGGAGAACCGGGTTTGATTCCCCACTCCTCCACTTGCACTTGCTGGATGACCTTGGGCAAACCGTAGCTCTGTACCAGCTGTTCTCTCAAGGACAGCTTGGGAAAAAGCTCTCTCAGCGCCACCTACTTCCCAGGGTGTCTGTTGTGGGGAGGGGAAGGGAAAGGAGTTTGTAAGCCGCTCTGAGACTCCCTTGGGGAGTGGAGGGTGGGGTACAAATCCAATCTCTTCTCTTCTTCTTCTTCTCATGATATCATACCAAGTGAAAATACAGGTAGTGTCCAATGTTCCCTCTAATCCCCCCTAGGGTTGCCAGCCTCCAGGTGGGGCCTGGGGATCTCCCGCTTTTACAACCTATCTCCAGCTGACAGAGATCAGCTCCCCTGGAGAAAATGGCTGCTTTGAAAGGTGGACTCTATGGTATTGTACCATGCTGAGGCCCCTCTCCTCCGCAAACCCTACCTTCTCCCGGCTCCACCCCCAAAGTCCCCAGGTATTTTCCAACCTGGACTTGGCAACCCTATCCCCCCCCCCACACACACACACACTGAGTGGAGCAGTTCACGTCCTGACCAGAATGTAATTGCTGTAATCTTAAATCTGAATAAAAGTGTGTGTATGAATGCGAAGGCATCTCATAGTGCACATCGTGGCTAAATATATTGACAACTAGACCTGAGGAGTCCAGGCTAGCCCAGTTGTATCAAATGCTGGAAGCTAAAGAGGGTCAGCCTGGTTAGTACTGGGATGGGAGAGCTAGTTTGGTGTCGTGGTTAAGTGCGCGGACTCTAATCTGGGAGAACTGGGTTTGATTCCCCACTCCTCCACTTGCACCTGCTGGATGACCTTGGGCAAGCCATAGCTCTGGCACAGCTGTTCTTGGAAAAGAGCAGTTTCTGTCTGAGCTCTCTCAGCCCCACCGACCTCACAGGGTGCCTGTTGTGGGGAGGGGATGGGGAAGCAGTTTGTAAGCCACTCTGAGACTCCCTTGGGTAGTGAAGGGCGGGGTATAAATCCAATCTCTTCTCTTCTCAAGGAAGCTCCAGGGTTGGTACGCAGAGGCAGGCCATGGCAGTATTACCTCTGAAGGTTCCTTGCCTCAAAAACCCTGTGGGGTCACCATAAGCTGGCTGCAACTTAAACTTTAACCCAAAGGAAAAAGCTGTTCTGGCTTTTAAAGCAATGGTGTACAATGCAGAATAAGTGAACACAGCATTCAGGATGTGTTGTTGCAAACATGTCTCTCTTTCATCCGTGGAATGGTGTGCAGGGTTCTTGAATCACCTTTCAGCAGGGCTTTTTTTGTAGAGAAATCCCACAAGAACTCATTACCCACACCCAACAGCAGAGACTCGTTAGCATATTGGGCCACACCCCTGACAACGCAGCTCCCTCCCAGGATTGGCTTCCCCAGGTGCTCCTCTGGCTCACGGGGCACCTGGGAACCCGAGGGAAGCGAGGCAGTTTGTGGATCGGCTTCCCCAGGCGCCCCGTGGCTTGCGAGGCGCCTGGGGAACCCGAGGTGGGGGGAGGCTGTTTAAACTGCCTTCCATCCCTGGACTGGCTTGGCTTCCCCAGGCACCCCACGGCTTGCGAGGTGCCTGGGGAACAGGGGTGGGGGGAGGCTGTAGGCGTGGCCAACTCGGAAGCCAGCCGGAACTCCGTTCCTGTGCGTTCCTGCCCCAAAATAGCCCTGCCTTTCGGACAGGCTCCTTAACTTAGATCTGGGCAAATGATGACTCTTTGGTGCCACGTTGATTCTGCCCTATTTCAGAACCCTGGCCTGAACCCTTCCGTAGAATGTGCCCCAGGACTCTATCCCAACTCTGATCCTTATTCTGCTGTAGGTCCTACTTTTTAGCCCCTCTTTGATATGCTTGGCTAAGTGCATTCCCTGCAGAGCCTAGACTAAAATGAGGCCGTGCAAATAGACATGTGAATTTCAGGCTAACCACCCCCGCAAGGATTGTGAAGGAAATCAGAAGTTCTCTGAGCGAAATTAATTCATTACACTCCGGGTTTTTATCAGTCTTGTTGCTCCATTATGTTTTGTGACTCAAGGTCAAACTAGCTGTGATGTGAGAGAGACCCATAGTTAGGATCAGGGGTCCATTGGAGCGGGAGCGCACAGGAGCGCAGCTCCGGGAGTGAGGAGCCCAGGGGTGGGCACATGACCAAGCCCCGCCCCCTCCTCGGCTTCCCCGAGCAGTGCAGAGGCGCAGCGCCCCGAGGAAAGCCCTGCTAGGGTCTTTATTGTTTTTAATGTTTTGTTTTAATATTGATAATTTATCACTGTTCCTTTTATGACTGTGTGCTGCTTTTCCAGAGACTTGCTCAAGGTAGCATATACATTTTCTAAGTGAACCATTTTTTATCTGGGCACATGGCACATAAGTACTGGAGAAATTTCACCAACCCTTCAGCAGCTTCCACCCCATCTGTTTGGTGTAGTGGTCAGGAGTCAGACTCTAATCTGGGAGAACCGGGTTTGATTCCCTACTCCTCCACATGCAGCTGCTGGTGTGACCTTGGGCCAGTCACAAGTTCTCTCAGAGCTGTTCTCTCATGAGCAGTTCTCAAAAGACCTCTCTCAGCCCCACCCACCTCACAGGGTGTCTTGTTGTGGGAAGGGGAAGGGATGGGTGGTGCACATGTCCTGGGTATCTCAAGTCTACTTGAAACCTGGTGGTTTCAAGGGAGCAAGAAGAGAATGTGGGTGTGTTCTTGACGCTTATTTTTATTGCACAAAGTATTGGATGGGGAAGGGAACGGAGGAAGAGCAGGTCAGTTTCACCCACCTCTGGAGTGGAGCCTGAGGGGTGGGTGTTCCCTTCTGACACACTTCCGGTATGTTAGGGGGTGTGGCGTATGCAAATGAGTTATGCTAATGAGTTATGCTAATGAGCTCCTGCACCTCTTTTTCTACGAAATGACCCCTGGTGGTTCTTAATGGTGCCACTGGACTCGAACTTTGTTCTCGTGAAGATTGGGTCACGGTAGGAGAGGGTCTTTAGCCCTGTTCTCCCAAATATCTTCCACAACTTGCATATCTCTGAGAAGCATTCTCTGAGAGGAAGGAGGGAGCCAAGGTAGAGGGGAGGGGCTGTGGCTCAGTGGTAGAGCATCTGCTTGGCCTGCAGAAGGTCCCAGGTTCAATCCATACCATCTCCAGTTGAAAAGAGTAGGTAGTAGGCGTTGCAAAAGAGCTCGGCCCGAGACCCTGGAGAGCTGCTGCCAGTCCGTGCGGGCAACACTGACCTTGATGGATCAATGATCTGATTCAGTACAAAGCAATTCCATGGGTTTGTGTGGAATTGCACGCCCATTAGATGAATTCAGTCCAGTCATGCAGATATGCCCACCGTCCCCTCTCTTTCTTCTCTTTCTTCTCCGGGGTTTATCTCCGGCCATCTTCTTTCTTTTTAAAAAAAATTCTGTTCTATTGTCGTTTCCAACTTTTAAAGCTGTACAAAAATTAACCGGCTGCCTTCTTTCTGTCCACCCCCTTCCTCCCGGTCTCTGCCTTCCCGAAGAGACAAAAAGGAATCCCCGCACAAAGAGTTAATTTTTTTTTTTTTTTGCCACGGCTAAAGGAAAGCATTTTGTGGGAGCCTTTCTCTCCCCCACCCAAGAAGTAACAATGGCTGGGGGAATATTTCTGTTTTAATGCCGAAGCAAAATAAATTGAAAAATTACCCATAAACGGTAGGTTTTCATCATCCGGCTCTCCCTGTTCTTTCCGTAAACAAACCCGCTGGAATAAAAACCCTCAATTGTCTTAATCTTCTAATTCTAATTCAGGGGTTACCAAATTACTTTGCCAAGGCCCCTCTCAAAGAACGAGACCCCCCTGCGGGGTTCCCTTTTCCTCACTGCTCAACAGCCCACCCACTCAGGTTCAGCTCAGGTCCTTTGCTCGAGAATTCGGGGCACTCCCTCGGTTTACAGTGTTGGGGGACGAACATGCTTCCTGTATTCCACCAGGGGGGGGGGGATAGGCCAAAACAACACTCCGAGGGTTCTATCTTTCAACTGGTAACCTTCATATGGATCAACAATGTCTTTCAGAATTTGGGCGTGCCTTCACTGTATTGTCCTGCCAAGCAAGACATTGCAAGGCGATAAATAGGTACCACTTCGGTGGGAAGGTAACAGCATTCCGTGCGCTTCGGCGTCTAGTCACGCCGGCCACATGACCACTGAAACATCTTCAGACAACGCTGGCTCCTCGGCTTGGAAACGGAGAGGAGAACCGCATCCCTAGAGTCGTATTCGACTGGCTTTCAAGCAAGGGAAACCTTTACCTTTACCCCACTGTATTTTGTTAAATTAAAATAATATTTATTACAAGATTAAATAAGTTGTACATTGATAACAAAACTCTTGCTGACTGAGTGCAAGTAGCCAACATAAAACATTGAACGTCGACTAATGCCAGGGGTCATTTCGAGCAGGAGCTTGGGGAGCTCAGCTCCGGGAGTTGGTGACAGCCCCCCCATCACCACAGGGGAATGCCTGCTTGTGTCATGGCTGCAGCAAAATGACCCCGTCCCCTGGAAAGGTCCTTGTTCCTTCAACCAGCCATCTGGAGTCTTCAGCCACCACTGAAGCTATCCTCCCAGAATAGTGGTATTTCTGAGGCTTGGATTAGTGGCTGTCCTCTCTCTCTCTCTCTCTCTTGCCTTCTGACATACGTCCGGTGATGTCAGGTGGTTTAGGATATGCAAATAAGTTATGCTAATGAGTTATGCTAACGAGCTCCTGCACCTCTTTTTCTACAAAATGACCCCTGACTAATGCAATTATAATACAGTAGTATAGTAGAGTCTTATACTAAAGTTTCAAAAAGATAATAGGTTTTGGTAATATCTGCTGGTAGGTATGAAACCATCTCGAGATAGGTAATCAGCGACAGGAGACCAAACAGTTTGAAATGAACGCACACTATTATTTGTATGAAGAACTATATTCTGTGAAGTGATTTTCCCTAACAGAAAGTGCTCCCAGATTTTGTTTTCCAAGTATCTGAAGATGGAGCGTCTTTATCTTTCCAGTGCTGTGTGATTGAAATTCTTGCAATTGCCAGTAAGGTAGCAATTGTAACACCTTTACCTCACTGTATTGAGGTTAACTGGTGTGGTTAGTTCAGTCCCCATCAGGGGCGTTGACTTTCTAAATCCCCGGGGGGGGCAGGGGCTCTCCCGTGCGCGCGCGCGAAGCGCGCGCGCGTGCACGGGACCATGTCTCTGTCACTCCCTCCCCCCCCCGGCCCAGGGAGGCAGACCCGCGGCGGCAGCCAGCTGGCCGGGACTGCCGCCCGCGCGAAGCGCGCGGGCGACTATGTCCCCGCCGCCTCTCTCCCCCCCCCGCCTCAGGGAGGCAGGGCAGGCCGGGGGTGAAGGAGAGGCGGCGACGGCCGGCTGGGCGAGCATTTTGCCGGGGGTGGCTGAGCCCCCCCCGGGAAATTTCGGGGGAGGCTCGAGCCCTCGAGCCCCCCCGTAGTTGACGCCCATGGTCCCCATTAATTAGCAGAGTGCTTAAATAAAGCTACAAACGCAGAAGCGTCACTTTACCAGGTTACTCAGCTTACAAAGCTACACAGAGCCACGTTGCGAGGTCTGAAGAGAAATACTTCTCCCTGTATTTGAGAAGAGAGATTTGGATAGGAAAGAGTAGAAACATGATAGGGTACTAACTTACTAGCTGAAAGATGGAAGCAGACGGCAAGAGGCCCATCTGCCTCACGGTGCCGAGAGAGGACTGCTTCTCTCTCTCTTGGTGCCTGCAGGAAGAGAGCTCGTCTTCAAGAGGGTGGGAGAGAAGAAGGAAGGGGAAATGGTCCCTGAGAACACAATCTGCATTTCAAAGGGGGCAGTGGCAGAAGAGCAGAGACAGCAAGAAAGGTCGGTGTGCCTATCTAGCTATCTAGCCTCTCTTGCCACTCAGTCTGGAGGTTTGAGACAGGGGACGCAGCAGCTGGAACTTCCAAAACGCTGCAGATTGAAACCAGCTTCAAACCCAGGGGTCCGGAGCGAGGCAGAGCGAAGCTCCGCCAGCTCAGGAGTGGCCATTAGGGCAGCCACGGGCTGAATCAGATTCTCTAATCAGATTCAGCCCGCTGCCGAATTGCCGCTGAAATTCGGCGGCAACTTTAAAAGCAACTGGAGGGGAGGGGATTTGAGGAAGAGGCTCCAAACTTGCAGGGTAGCTGCTGGGGCCTCTTCTCGAAATACCCACCAAGTTACAAGAAGACTGGACCAGGGGGTCCAATTCTACGGGCCCCCAAACAGGTTGCCCCCATTCCCTCCATTGTTCTCTGTGGGAGGAAAAAAGTTAACATTTTTTCCCACCCTAGAGAACAATGGAGGGGATGGGACAACCTGTTTGGGGGCCTGTAGAATTGGACCCCGTGGTCGAGTCTTCTTGAAACTTGGTGGGTATTTCGAGGAGAGGCCCCAGCAGCTACCCTGCAAGTTTGGAGCCTCTCCCTCAAACCCCCTTTCCTCCAGCCCCTCATATACCCTATGAGTTTTTGCCATTGATATCAATGGCCCATAGGGTATAATGGGGCTGAAACTGACCTTCCCTTTCTGACACACTTCTGGTGATGTCAGGGGACGTGGCATATGCTAATGAGGTATGCTAATGAGTTCTGCTAATGAGCTCCTGCACCTCTTTTTCTACAAAAGGACTCCTGTTCAAACCTATCGAGATTCTCCACCAAGGAATCTTGGAAAGAACATTCAGCCTTTCCTCGTAGGACTTGGTCTCGAGACCCCTCACCGTCTTCATCGCCCTCCGCCTCACTATAAATTTTCTCCCTGATGAGAATGGGGCTCAGTCATTGAGCATCTGCTTTGCATGAGAAGACCCTATGATCAGTCCTTGAAAGGTTCTGTTAAGAGGGTCAGGTAGCAGGTGATGTGAAAGACCTCGGAGAATTGCTGCCGGTCAGACTACATGAGACCGACGGTGGTCTGTCTCAGAATAAGGTTCTTTTGTGAGTACCTCAGCATGACTTCCTTGCAGGAAAGGATGGGAACTGTAGTATTTGCAGCCTTCAGAACTGAATGTGTCATCTATACTGCCATGGAGAATTGGGGGGGTGGGGGCACCTCTGGTATTCTAAGTTTCGATTCTCCTGCATCCTGTTTTGACAAGGGCTGACCTTGGAGACTTGTTCACCGTTTTCCTGCTGGGAACTGAAAGCTGTTAGTTTAAGCGGGAATGTAACCTGCTGCTTATTGGCTTGTATCCATCAGAAGACCCTCGTCTGAACCTGGTATATCTACCCCTTCCCGCCCTTGTAAAGTAGTCTTAACACGAAAAAGTGTTTAGAGCAGTGCAGTATACGGAATCAATAAACTGATCCTGTTTAAGGAACATTGTTGGTTACTGATAACTGGGGACTCTGACAATCAGCCTTCAGAACCGAATCAGAGCAAGCGGCACTTCCCACCAGCTTCAGCCATCTAAGGACTTCTGAGCATGTGCAAATTTCGTCTACCAGAGTGGCCACCTAGCGAAATTCTGAGGCTCTGGGGCTTACTGAAAGATCCTCTGTGTTGCATGCAGAAGGTCCGGGGTTCAATTCCCAGCGCCTCCAATTAAAAGGACCAGGTGGTAGGCAACATGAAAGACCTCGGCTTGAGATCTTGGAGAGCTGCAGCCAGTCCGTGTAGACAATATTGACCTTGGTGGACTGGTTGTCTGATTAGTATAAGGTAGCTTTGTGTGTGTTCATGTGTGTTTGGGCAGATGTAAGATCAGCATGTATTGGCCAAATATGGTTCTGCTGAATAAGTGGTACCTGGTATTGGAAAAACCTTTAAAGAACGTAGATTCCCCGTATTCCTTTAGCAATCATCGTTATTTCAAATTTATTTTGTTAATGTAACAATCAAGTTTTGTGTAAGGTAGTATTGAAGTCTGCCTTGTAGTATAGATGTTTCAACTCTGTTGTTGATGGTTTGTTGATATTCTGTTGCTGGCTGATGTTTTGTCACTGATCAATGTTATTTTTGAATATTTTTCTTAATAATTTTTTTTTAAAAAATATGGTTCTGCTCACTTTACATTTTGAACATGGCCACAGTTTGGTGTGGTGGTTAAGTGCACGGACTCTAATCTGGGAGAACCGGGTTTGATTCCCCACTCCTCCACTTGCACCTGCTGGATGACCTTGGGCAAGCCATAGTTCTGTCAGAGCTGTTCTCGAAAAAGAGCAGTTTCTGTCAGAGCTCTCTCAGCCCCACCTGCCTCACAGGGTCTGTCTGTTGTGGGGAGGGGAAGGGAAAGGAATTTGTAAGCCACTCTGAGACTCCCTTGGGTAGCAAAGGGCAGGGTATAAAACCAATCTCTTCTTCTTCATCTTCTTCTTCTTCATCATCACATGATCTCATGGTGGGCTCAACTTCAGTGGAGAACAGGCTCCAGGAGTCGGAAAGGTTCAGTCGATGAGCACATGGTTTACAATAACTGAAGTGTCACTCACGGAAAAGAGGAACTGGCGTTCGAAGGAAAACAGGAAGTGGACCTTGGAGGATGAGAAAAACCAAACTGTGCTTCAAAGGGACGCCTAGGAACAGCCTAGTAGCCGCAGAGTGACCAAGCGTGTGTGGACCTGCTGAATCCAATTTGCTAGCTCCGAAAGGCGCACGAGCCAGATGTGAAGAAGTCGTGCGCTGGTGACTAAGCGCTCGTCTCCTGCTCAAGGCACTGGTGCGGCCTGTTCTTCGGCTCTATCTTGCCTTTGGCACGTCGGACATTTACGGGCAAACGTTGTCATCGCTGCGCGTTAGCAAATGTGAGCGGAGATCCCAGTAAAGTGATGAGTGCTGGCCATTAGACCTGTCATTCCCTTGCTCGCTCCTGATATTGGACGCCCGTCAGCCAAGGGAAAGTACAGCATGTCCCCCAGGCCCGAGTGGATGTTCCGCACGTCCCCATAAATTCTGTTTGGCCAAATGCAAACAAATCTGTGTCAATTAGCCAGGGCCCTCCTGCCTGTGGTATGACGCCGGGTGCCAAACAAGCTCTCCCTAAAGATGTGGGTTAAGTCTCCAGCTGGTACTGCTGCGCAGACGTGTGCCACAGAGAGAGGGGGAAGAGGCTGCCTCTTCGGGAGCCAAGTTTTGCTCCTGAGAGAGTGCAGAGTCTTTCAGGTTACACACACAGAGGCTTGGAATCTCTGCAGCGGGACTGGGGTGATGTGGCATAAATGGCGAATTCCCTGCCTCCCCAAACAGTGGTTTGATTCAGTATAGGGCAGCTCTCTGTATTCAAATGAAAACAGTTGTAAGGGGGCGGGCCCGGGTGGGGCTTTTGCCCAGCGGGGCTTCTGATTGGCCATTGGAGATTTTATTGGTTGTGTAATTTTTTTTAAAAAAATTGTTTTGGCAGCAGCTGCCACCACAACATCAGGATCTTCAATATGTGATTGAAGGTAAGCCGTGGCAGCCATTTTGTGGCTGTCTCCGCCTCCTGCGGCAGCCATTTTGGGGCTGCACCCACCGTGCTGTGTCAGAATTCCAAAGGTGCCCGCAGTAGTTTGGTGTAGCAGTTAAGAGTGTGGACTGTAATCTGGGAGAACCGGGTTTGATACCCCACTCTTCTACGTGCAGCTGCTGGTGTGACCTCGGCTCAGTCACCAGTTCTCTCAGAGCTGTTCTCTCAGGAGCAGTCCTCGAAAGGGTGCTCTCAGCCCCACGTACCTCACAGGGTGTCTGTTGTGGGGAGGGGAAGGGAAAAGAGATTATAAGCAGCTCTGAGAGTCTTCCGGGTAGTGAAGGGTGGGGTATAAATACAATCTCCTCCTCCTCTTCTTTTTCTTCTTCTGGGTGGGTGCAGAGTCTAGCCATTAAATTTATTTATTTATTTCATATGACTTAAATCCCGCCCTCCCCGCCAATGGCGAGCTCAGGGCAGCTAACAACACATAAATAATACATACAATATCAAATTAAAAATCATTAAACTTACATCACAAGATCAGCGGCATACAGTTACAATTTCCTTCATAGGTGTATCTACACAGCACTCAGATGTACTCCTTCTATACATTCCCACAGGCTGGCAAATAGAATAAAATTGGGCCAGGGCCAAGATGTATACATTAGGCGGCCCCTACTTAAAAGCCTGGCGAAAGAGCTCCGTCTTGCAGGCCCTGCGGAACTGTAGCAAATCCCGCAGGGCCCTGATGTTCTCCGGGAGCTCGTTCCACCAGTATGGGGCCGCCACTGAAAAAGCCCTGGCCCTGGTACCCACCAGCCGCGCCTCCTTCAACCCTGGCAGGACCAACCGGTTTTGGGATCCAGACCGCAGCGCTCGCTGGGGAACATATGGAGAGAGCAAGTTTTAAAGCAAGTTTTGCCTCTTTTTGCCAACCTACTTCTGGTGGGTGGGAGTAGCAGTTACGAGTGGAGACAGAAATCAGGACGCTGCCCTAAATAGCCCAGTCGCATCGGATCTCAGAAGCTAAGCGGGGTCAGCCCTGATGGTGAGCCCTTGGATGGGAAGCCACCACCAAGGAAGTCCTGGGTGGCTATGCAGAGGCAGGCAATGGCAAGCCACCGCAGTTTGTCTACCGTGACCTGTATGGTCCAGGCTAGCCCGATCTCATCAGCTCTTGGGAATTAACCGGGGTCAGCCCTGGCGAGCACTTGGACAGGAGACCACCAAGGAAGTCCAGGGTTGCTACGCAGAGGCAAGAAAACCGCCTCCGATCGTCCCTTGCCTTGAAAACCCCAAGGGGCTGCCAGTCGGCTGCAACTTGACGTCAGAAAAAAATTGAGAAAGAGGTCAGGGGCTCCCATTTTATTGGGATTTTTCTCCGTCCCCACCCCGGAGGGAACTGGGCTTCTCACCTCCCTTTTAGGAGCCTCTGTTTCCTGCACTAGTCATGCAAGGGAATAGCAGAGGAGGGAAATGGCTGTGTGAAAACATCCCCAAATATGGATGAGGAGCCTGGGAGGGGGGGAACTGACACATCCCCAGTTCTCTGCAAGACCCTCCACGTCTGCGAAGGAAGAAACAATCCGTGCTAATTGATGTTAAGTTTGCACCCCCGGAGGGTGTTAAGAGAAGAACATAAATCAGGCCAAGTGCTTTTCAACCAGTCCTCGCCTCGGGGAACAATGCCAGAGGGGCAGACCCTTGGGCTTTTTTTAATCTCTTGGGTACTTCTGATTTTATAGATTTCTGGGGTTTCTCTCGGGTTTGGGGGGGGGCAGCGGCGGTGGAACTCGAACAAGGACCAACCAGCATCTGCTGCAATGCAAAACCTTTGAGCAAATGTGTACGACAGATCAGAGAAAGCCGTTTCCCTTTGACAGCGGCTGAGTGTATGACACATACTTATCCAATGAAGGGGGGGGGTTTGCTTTCATTCATATTTTCTGAATTTCATTTATAAATGCCTGTGGTTGTTACATGTGGTGTATTTCCACTGTCTCTTTCCCAAGAACCAGGGGGACTGATGCTATTAAATAGCTTGGCTCCAGATGCATGCAGAGTTTGGTTCAGCTGCACCGTAAGCCTGTTCGTGAGTCAGTTAAGAAGCCCTCCTGGATCCGGCCTCCCTCTCCCTATTCAACCTCCAACAGGAGTTCTGAGTCACCTGGAAGGCTAGGACGGCGAGGCTGCTACTCCTGGCTGGCACTCAACTGTCGTATTTCCCTCGGCCGCCTCCATCTGCGAAACAGTCACACGGCCCTCCCTTATGAAATCCTTGGTAATCGCAGATTCCTTCGGAAGGACACTGCCGGCGCAAACATCTGGTGGAAGCCCAGTAAATGTCACGTTATTAATGGCAACCAGAAGAAAGAATTCGGTATTGCACACAAAAAAGGGAGATTTGACATTATTTTCAAGGCAAGCCGAAAGGGTTTCGGTGCAGCAGCTCTTCTTGATTTATGCAACTGTTCCTTCTGGGCTTTGTGGAAGACATGTTGCTGGGGGCCAGGGGGAGAGATGGCAGCATCAGGCCGAGCTCGGTTGACCTTTTTTGAACGAGTTGTTCCATAAGAGTGCTAATGTAATGGTTGAATGTTACAGGATATGTCTGTCCTGGCCCCCTGGGACGGGAAGGCCGTTCATCAAAACATATGGTATGGATGTAAGAAATTATTCTGGTGTAGGTTTGGATGGCATGCGCATGCACCACCCCAGTCTTGCTGCTGACTTTTACAATCACCAATGGCTTGGAATCTAGTAGAACAAGATTCTACTAAAGGGATCTTGTGCATGGATGTATTCCATTGTTACAGTGCTTGGGGGATTCTGTGATATTGATAATAGGTAAAGGCAGGGGTCCGTTGGAGCAGGAGCGCACAGGAGCGCAGCTCCGGGAGTGAGGAGCCCAGGGGGTGGGCACATGACCAAGCCCCGCCCCCTCCTCGGCTTCCCCGAGCAGTGCAGAGGCGCAGCGCACCGGGGAAAGCCCTGCTAGGGTCTTTATTGTTTTTAATGTTTTGTTTTAATATTGATAATTTTATCATTGTTCCTTTTATGACTGTGTGCTGCTTTTCCAGAGACTTGCTCAAGGTGGCATATAAATTTTCTGAGTATACCATTTTTTATCTGGGCACATGGCACATAAGTACTGGAGAAATTTCACCAACCCTTCAGCAGCTTCCACCCCATCAGTTTGGTGTAGTGGTCAGGAGTCGGACTCTAATCTGGGAGAACCGGGTTTGATTCCCCACTCCTCCACATACAGCTTTACGCTTATTTTTGTTTCACAAAGTATTGGATGGGGAAGGGAACAGAGGAAGAGCAGGTCAGTTTCACTCACCTGTGGAGTGGAGCCTGAGGGGTGGGTGTTGCTTTCTGACACACTTCCGGTATGTTAGGGAGTGTGGCATATGCAAATGAGTTATGCAAATGAGTTATGGTAATGAGCTCCTGCACCTCTTTTTCTACGAAATGACTCCTAGGTAAAGGTAAAGGTTTCCCTTGCTCGAAAGCCAGTCGAATACGACTCTAGGGATGCGGTACTCATCTCCGTTTTCAAGCCGAAGAGCCAGCGCCATCAAAGACGTTTCCGTGGCCATGTGGCCGGCATGACTGGACGCTGAGGCGCACGGAATGCTGTCACCTTCCCACCGAAGTGGTACCTACTTATCTACTTGCAATTTCTTGCTTTCGAACCACTAGGTTGTCAGGAACTGGGGCCGGAGACGGGAGCTCACTCCGTCATGCAGCACTCGGGTCTTGAACTGCCGAACGGCCGACCTTCCGGTCGGCAGTTCAGCGTCTTAACCACTTGAGCCACAGCAGCTGCTGATATTGATAACAGTAGCTTCCAAAATCCCATATAAGGAAACACCAACATGGTTGGGGCTTTTCAGCTGAGTCTCCAGGTGGGCAAGCAAGCAGGGAAAAGGTTGCTAGTAATGAGATCAACCAAACACAGAAAAGCAACCTTGAAAAGTGTAAATTAAATCTGGTTTTTGCAAAAAAAAAATATTTGAGATAGCCGCTACTTCACGCTCGTCATTAGGGACGCTGGCTGTCATGCACTTGTGAATTTTTGGAAGCTGGTGGAAGTCCCACAAGCCTTATGAAGACTTAACAGCTTGATAAAGATATCGATTCGGAACAGGCCTGTCGACCTTGAAGTCTTCATGCCATGAGGGACTTATCTTTTTACTTATCTTTCTGTTACTTATCTTTGGCTGTTGAAGTGAATGGTTTCCCCTGTCCTTACAGCAAAGAAAATGGCTCGGTCCCTTGTAAGATTATTTCAGCAAGGTTTATGTCTAGTGTCCTGGCCCCACTGCTGGACCTCCTGAGGGCCCCTGGTGTTTTTGGCCACTGTGTGACACAGAGTGTTGGACTGGATGGGCCATTGGCCTGATCCGACATTGGCTTCTCTTATGTTCTTATGACAAAGATTAGTTCCCCTGGAGAAAAGGGATGCTTTGGAGGGTGGACTCGATGGCATCATACCCACTGAGGTCCCTCTCCTTTCCAGTCTCCATCCCCAAATCTCCAGGAGTTTCCCAGCCTGGAGTTGGCAACACTACCTCCCATCCTCTGCTGGTGGCCATCGGTGTGGGGGGGGCCCAACCCTATTTTTAAATCAGGAAAAAATGATTGGAGGGGGCATAGTATCAGTATATTTGGATCAGGGAGATCTGTCTCTTATTTCATAGTGGTAAAAGAGTCTTGAGGTCAGCTGATGGAGTTGGTTACCAGTGGGGGTCAGGACAGATAGCAGATCCGTTACACTAGCTTAGGCATCTTCACAGAAGGATTTGTGAAATTCATAAAGGATGGGCCTATCAGTGGCTGTTAGTCATGACAAATGGGAGACATTCCCGCTCCCCTTGATTCTCCTCAGGAGCCAGTTTATCGTAATGGTTAAGTGTGCGGACTCTAATCTGGGAGAACCGGGTTTGATTCCCCACTCCTCCACTTGCACCTGGCTGGATGACCTTGGGCAAGCCATAGCTCTGTACCAGCTGTTCCCTCAAGGACAGCTTGGGAAAGAGCTCTCTCAGCCCCACCTACCTCACAGGGTGTCTGTTGTGAGGAGGGGAAGGGAAAGGAGTTTGTAAGCCGCTCTGAGACTCCAAGTGAGTGAAGGGCGGGATATAAATCCAATCTCTTCTTCTTCTTCTTCTTCTTTTTCTCCTCCTCCTCCTCTTTACCTCCCACTGCCAGTGCCTGCTGTTCCTCCCCTTTCAATATGTATAACGTGGAAAGCTCTGCTATCAATATTTGATAACAATTAGCTAATTTCAGTAGATCATAAGATTCTTAGGCTGTGTTCACACGGTCATTTTGATCGGGTTCCACCCCTGTTCCCTCTCGCATTTAAAATTGCTGATCGGACGCCAGTATCCGTCTCCCACACCGAAGTGGGCTCACTCGCGCAATCCTCCCGGCTGCCTAGCGAGTTTTCCAGCACCTGAAAAATCAAGTACTTTCTGGATATTTGCACTTTGAATCCGTGATTCCGCCGATCTGAACAGCCGTCTCTCGCAATGATCGCGGTTAGGTTGTCTGAACATCCTCCTCACAATGTTTTCCCCCACCCCTAAGCTTCTGCCATGGTGTGTATGAGCAATACTGCATTGAATAAATTCAACATATAAACATTCAAGTGCACATATAGACTCCAGTGCTCGGTTGTATGCAGCCGGTTAATTTTGTTCGCTGTTTGGGGGGGGGGGAGGGAACCTGCAAAAAAAAAAGGTAGTACGGCGAGTCCCAACAGGAGCAGTGATTTGGTCATGTGCATATGCGCAAAGCCATAAAAAAACCCAAGCTGCTCCACCACTTGGGCAGCGCAGCTATCTGGACAGCACCTGGAGCCCCGTCGCACGATGCAAGCGCTTCGAGGAGGGATGTGTGATCATCCCAACCCAGAAAAAAATATTCCCAATCATATCTATAGCAAGAACAAATCAGGATAAGCTTCCCGTGTGGCCACACCCTTAATGCACCCTTAGATTGTCCCAATGAACAGTTTCTGGGTACAGAATAGCCTTAAAGTATTTGGCCGCCTTTAATGGACACAGGACATTAAGGGATGACAGTTGAAGCAGACTTCACATACACTGAATAAAGCACTTCCAATCCACTTCCAGTCCACTTTGCAACCAGATCTGACTGTGTGAAACGGGGAAATCCACTTGCAAATGATTGCCAAAGCGCATTGAAAACTGACTGAGCCTGCATTATTCAGGTTGCGCGAAAGTACCCTTGGTCACATCCCATCAGGCAGTTCTTGTGTCTTCTCCTTTGCCTGATAAGGGAGTTCTCTCAAATTCTTACCACTGCGGCAATGACTGTTAGATATCACATTTGTGTGTAACAGAAGAGGGGAAACCGGTGTTTATAAATCCACCCGGAGTGGCTTTATATATAATCCCGTAATGGGTTTGAGTAACATTTTGTTGACGACTGGTTCCTTTATATGTAGAAATATTTCATCTGTCTTCAACAAGCCTTTTTGTTAACTCTTCACAATCCTTGCTGTGGGTTGAACCCACAGACCTCCAGTACAATACTGTTCTTTGGAGGTACCAGTCAGACCGGGGGGGGGGGGGAGGTCTTCCAAACTTCTTGAGCCCATGGATGCTTTTGGAATTCTGAGAAAGGTTGGTGGGTGAGAAGAAGAAGAAGAAGAAGAAGAAGAAGAAGAAGAGATTGGATTTATACCCTGCCCTTCACTCAGAGTGGTTTACAAACTCCGTTCCCTTACCCTCCCCACAACAGACGCCCTGGTCGGCGGGGCTGAAAGAGCTCTTTCAAGAGAACTGCTCCTGAGAGAACAGCTCAAAGAGAACTCGTGACTGACCCAAGGTCACCCCAGCAGCTGCATGTGGAGGAGTGGGGAATCAAACCCGGCTCTCCGAGACTAGAGTCTGCACACTTAACCACTACACCAAACTGGCTCCCACTACACGAAATGGCTGCCAGGAGAGGGGCATCACAGAACATTGGGAAGTTCCAATCCAAGCATCATCCTCTGATGGGGACAAATGTTTCCAAATGGATGCTCCCTAGAGAGCATAAAACGACATCTCCCGGGCTTGTCTGGATTTCCTCCTGCTCCAGCGAGGATTACCAAAGAAACCCATTCCCCTGGAGAAAATTACTACCTTGGGTGGGGAGGCCCTGTGGCATTACACCCCACTGAGGTCCCACCCCTCCTTCCCCAGGCTCCACCCCCTCCCCAAATTCTCCAGGGATTTCCCAACCTGGAACTGGCGATACTGAGCTAGCCAGAACAATGGGCAAGACTCCATATCAGGCAGTTTCCTGTGTGCTCATAAAAGTGTTCTGAAGATGATTAAAGATCAGACGAAGAGTCCTTAAAGAAAGGCCGGAGGGGGACTGATTATGATTATGTAATTAAGGGGTGGGGGGAAATAGGCCTGAGCTGGAAAGGATTTCAGATTCTTAGGCCTCATAAACTTTTGGGGAGCCATTGTCAGATTAATAGGTATCTGTAGCTGGCCCTTCCCCCCCCCCCCCCTGCCATATGTTGGTGGTTTTCAGATAGCTGGAGGGATAAGGAGAAACTGCAAATTTAAAATCTGGGAGAGCTGGCGTTAAATGCTGGGGGAAGGGGGCGAGCATCCCTGATCTTAAACCAGCCAGATGGCTGAGAATCGCAGCCTCCATTGGGCACTGAAGGTCAACGAGAGAATTTGAAATCCGACAACAATGGAATTCCGACGGAGAGCAGTTGTGGAAGCAAATGCAAAGAAGCCCAAAGCTGTGATGTTTCTTAGAGCCCAACGGCAGGAAGCGTGTGAAGTGCTTCCCAATGTTATATTGTAAATTTCAAGTAGCCGCAGGACTCCACCAGAGCAGTGGTGGGAGGGTGCTTAACCCTTCCCCTGCCCAAGAAAAATAGCTTATTTCCCTGCAAAGATGCGTTTTCCTGGCGCAGATGATAGACCTGCCTAATTTACATCCTGTCTCGTTGGTTGTATATTTAGAGTAAACATTTTAAAAATATATTTCCCTGCATGGACTCAAACAGCTGGGCTGGTTGAGAGGAAAGACGGCCAGTAGGTGAGTTTTAAGCACCCCTCTCCCTGTCGCTGTTTCATAAAATATTGACCCCCTCCCCTCGCCCCAACATTAAATTAACAAAATCCCCCTTGTCATGTCCAGCTGGGACCTTAACTCTTCTAATTTCTAAACCTGAACATCAAAATATCCAACGGTTGATTCAAGATTTCATATTTGAGCTTAATAAATCCAGAGTGAATTCCAGAATGCTCTTCTGATTGGTTTAGAAGTTGCAGATTTAGGGTTTGCTTGGGTACAGTTATTTTCCCCGCATTTATTTTGTGCTGAAATGGAAACTTCACGGCTGTGCGATTCCCCTTCTCCCTTGCCTGCTGACTGAACATAATCATAAGGGTCGCAAGGTTAAGGATCCTGAGATGAGTTAAGACAGGACACTTGACTGCATTTGTTCATTTAGGTTGTGTTCAGACAGCTATTTTGAGCCGCGCCAGGCACAAGTGCCTGGTGGGTTTGAAGTGCACGTCCCGACAACAACATCTGGGAATCGGGCCGCTTCCGTGATCAGCCCGTCGATCCCCGTTGGGGATCCATACTTAAAAAATAGTGGTGAAAGTCCAGTTCTATGCTTGCCGACGGGCCAATGGCGGACTTTCCCCCATCTAGTTGTTTCACCAGGGCGCAATCAGCCCGGACGGCCACCATTTTAAAAAAAGTCTTAATGATGCGCACATAACCACTTAAACATGTGACATCCTCAGAGCTCCGCTCAAATGATCCAAACAATTTAATGTTTCGGAAGGTCCCATGGAATTTATGTACTTTGTTAACTGAAATGGTACCTAGAGGAAGATACCGTTGGCGGCATAGGCGTAGAGTACGGGGGGGGGCTTGAGGGCTCGAGCCACCCCCAAAATTTCCCGGGGGGGCTCAGCCACCCCCAGCAAAATGGAGTGCCTGCCGCTGCGCCTCCCCGGGTCTTTCCGAGGCCCGGCCGCCGCTGCTGGAGAAGGAGAGGGAAGGGGTGGCCAGGGTGGGGGGAGAGAGAGGCACTGGCAGCAGTGGCTGGTGGGCCTCTGAAGGGCCCGGGGAGGCACGGCGGTTACCCTTACCCCCCCCCGGAATTTCCAAAAGTCTACGCCCCTGGTTGGTGGTGCTTTTACCATTTTAGTCCGCGCATGCACAGAAAAACAAGTAAATGGTGAGGCACAAATACACATGTGCAAACAGGATTTTTTAAAAAAAAAACAGCCGACAGCACGGCTTCTTACAGTGGATGCCGTCTAGATAATTCACCGCGGAGTCATGCGTGGTAAAGCGCTTCACGGGGGAGCTGTCTGGTCATGCAGCGCTGGATCAAAAAGATCTAGATCAAATTACAGCCAGGCCAATCGCGGGATTAGCTGCCCATCTGAACGCACCCTTAGACAACAAGGTAACAATCCAAAGAATCGTTCAATTCGATCTGTGTGTCCAAAGTGGTTTCATGGTTGTGTTTCTTAAACATCAGGCGTACAGCTAGCAAGGCACACTTCTTGGGTAACTGTGGGGAGTCTTGTTTAAGGAGAAAATGTCACAAAAGATCTCCCAAGACTATGTTGTGAAATATCAGCAGCCGTTTGGGGGATGCCCCCGCCCGGTGGATGCTGAGTAGGTGGTGAGTAACATGCCTGCTAGCTTAAAAACAAAAAATGGCAAAGCTTACAATATTATAACAAAGATATTAATAACGGGAGGCTTTTCTAGCGATTCAGTCAGGAGCCGTTTCTAATGAATGGACCCATTTCATTTATAGCCGTCCCTTTACCCTTTTGGATGAATCCAGCTCAATTCCTGTACAATTTGGCGTCGCTTTCAAAAATCTGGGTTCCTGTCGGGACTGTTTCCAGTCTGAGGGCAGCGCATATTTTTGGAATGAATTCTTTCTAAATTAAATTTGGATCAATCGTGCTTCTTTTATTAAAACATGCTTTTTTTGTTGTTGTTTTTTTCTGTGAGGGCCCTCGCAAAATGGTGGAGAAAAGAAACAAAGTCAAACGAAAGAAGACGAGATTGGATTTATACCCCACCCTTCACAACCCGAAGGAGTCTCAGAAAGACTTGCAAACTCCTTCCCCTTCCCCTCCCCACAACTGACACCCTGGGAGGTAGGTGGCGCTGAGAGAGCTCTCTCGAGGACTGCTCCTGAGAGAACAGCTCTGAGACAACTTGTGACTGACCCAAGGTCACGCCAGCAGCTGCATGTGGAGGAGTGGGGAATCAAACCTGGCTCTCCCAAATTAGAGTCCGTGCTCCTAACCGCGACACCAAAGTGGTGCAAACAAACAAAAAGTGCTGCAGCAAAAGTGACTGGCTGATGGGGTTAGCAAGTCTGATCAATTAGCCGATATGCTAAGCCACAAACAAAAGCGAAGTCCCACAGTATGGATCCACTGCATCACTGGTTCAGGGAAAGAAAATGTCCTGATTTAAGCCAAGAAGTCACCGTCAAAATGCTGATTTCACCTGCAGTCCTCTATCCCATCGTGCAGTTCTTTGGGACCCCTGGAAAGATTGTCCCTGGGTTCATGGGATCCATGTGGATGAGTAGTCATGTAGACTGGGGGAGCTGAAGTGGAGAGGAGGAAGACAGTGAAATCTCCACAGGCAGTAAATCTCTGAATCCCAGAGCCAGGAGGCAACATCAGGGGAAGGCCTCGGCCTCTCTGCCCTGTTGCTGGCCCTCCACAGGAACTGGCGGGCCGCTGTGTGAGACAGGAGGCTGGACTAGATGGACCCTCACTGGTCTGATCCAGCAGGGCTCTTCTGATGTTCTT
The DNA here is from genome assembly GCA_029233225.1 of Lepidodactylus listeri. NCBI lineage: Eukaryota > Metazoa > Chordata > Lepidosauria > Squamata > Gekkonidae > Lepidodactylus > Lepidodactylus listeri. Next base: position 6,619,832 of record JARCFY010000002.1, read on the forward strand.
GTGAAGGCCTCGGCCTCTCTGCCCTGTTGCTGGCCCTCCAGAGGGACTGGTTGGCCACTGGGTGAGACAGGAGGCTGGACTAGATGGACCACTGGTCTGATCCAGCAGGGCTCTTCTGATGTTCTTAGGAAGGCCTCGGCCTCTCTGCCCTGTTGTTCCCCCTCCAGAGGAACTGGTTGGCCACTGGGTGAGACAGGAGGCTGGACTAGATGGACCATTGGTCTGATCCAGCAGGGCTCTTCTGATGTTCTTATGAAGGCCTCGGCCTCTCTGCCCTGTTGTTCCCCCTCCAGAGGAACTGGTTGGCCACTGGGTGAGACAGGATGCTGGACTAGATGGACTACTGGTCTAACCAAAAGGGCTCTTTTTATGTTCTTAGCAGGGGAGGTGGCTCCTCAGTGGACCCTTGGGAGGTGATGACTCTCCTTTGGAGGTTTTCAAGCAGAGGCTCGATGGCCATCTGACAGCAATGCTGACTCTGTGAACTTAGGGCAGATCATGAGCGGGAGGGCAGGGAGGGTTGCCTCAGTGCTTAGTTCTCGTGGCTCTTCCTTACATGCCCAGGGAAAGGCCGATCGCCACTTTGGGGTCAGGAAGCACTTTTTCTCCAGGCCGGTTTGCCCAGGGATCTTGGAAGTTTTTTGCCCCCTTCTGGGCATGGAGTATGGGTCCCTGCGGGTGTGGAGGGGGAGGTATTTGTGAATTTCCTGCCTTGTGCTGGGGTTTGGACTAGATGACCTTGGAGACTCTAATCTGGGAGAACCGGGTTTGATTCCCCGCTCCTCGACATGCAGCTGCTGGTGTGACCTGGGATCAGTCACAAGTTCTCTCAGAGCTGTCTTATCAAGGGAAGTCCTCGAAAGAGCTCTCTCAGCCCCACCTACCTCACAGGGCATCTGTTGTGGGGTGGGGAAGGGAAAGGAAGTCGTATGAGACTCCCAGTGGAGGGTGGGGTATAAATCCAATCTCTTCTCTCTTCTTCTCTTCTTCTGCCGTAGACTAAAGGTGGAAGGGGTGTTGCAGAGAAGGAAATCAGGATGCAGAGGTACAATGCAGGGTGTATATGGCACGGGCTAAAGGCCAAGATATTTTCATGGAAGATGTTAGGGACTGCAGACATTTTTATAGATGCACGGATGGTCGTGAGCCTAGGAAGGCATGGAAGCCCTGTGTAGACTGCATTTTTGACTGTGTGGCCTGTCTGAGGTTTGGCTGACTTTTCTGTCTCCAGTTTTCTGTTTCGGTCCCATTCTGCATTTTGAGATGGGCACCGGATTGCGTTATACAGGGGTCATTTTGTAGAAAAAGAGGTGCAGGAGCTCATTAGCATAACTCATTTGCATATGCCACACCCCCTAACATACCGGAAGTGTGTCAGAAGGCCACACCCACCCCTCAGGCTCCACTTCAGAGGTGAGTGAAACTGACCTGCTCTTCCTCCGTTCCCTTCCCCATCCAATACTTGGTGCAATAAAAATAAGCGTAAAGAACACACCCTCATTCTCTTCCTGCTCCCTTGAAACCACCAGGTTTCAAGTAGACTTGAGATACCCAGGACATGTGCACCACCCATCCCTTCCCCTTCCCCTCCCCACAACAAAACACCCTGTGAGGTAGGCGGGGCTGAGAGAGGTCTTTTGAGAACCGCTCATGAGAGAACAGCTCTGAGAGAACTTGTGAGTGGCCCAAGGTCACACCAGCAGCTGCATGTGGAGGCGTGGGGAATCAAACCCGGTTCTCCCAGATTAGAGTCCAACTCCTGACCACTACACCAAACTGATGGGGTGGAAGCTGCTGAAGGGTTGGTGAAATTTCTCCAGTACTTATGTGCCATGTGCCCAGATTAAAAATGCTATACTTAGAAAATTTGTATGCCACCTTGAGCAAGTCTCTGGAAAAGCAGCACACAGTCATAAAAGGAACAATGATAAAATTATCAATATTAAAACAAAACATTAAAAACAATAAAGACCCTAGCAGGGCTTTCCCCGGGGCGCTGCGCCTCTGCACTGCTCGGGGAAGCCGAGGAGGGGGCGGGGCTTGGTCATGTGCCCGCCCCCTGGGCTCCTCACTCCCGGAGCTACGCTCCTGTGCGCTCCTGCTCCAACGGACCCCTGGCATTATATGTAATCTGGCGTCATTTTCTGTGGGTTGTGTCCCCTGATCTCAGCAGAGAGCCAGTTTGGTGTTGTGGTTAAGAGCGGCAGACTCTAATCTGGAGAACCGGGTTTGATTCCCCACTTCTCCACATGCAGCCAGCTGGGTGACCTTAGATCAGTCCCAGTTCTCTCTGAGCTGTTCTCTCAAAAGCAGTTCTCTCAGAGCTCTCTCAGGCCCACCTACCTCAGGTCCAGCCAGTTTGGTGTAGTGGTTAAGTGCGCGGACCCTAATCTGGGAGAACCGGGTTTGATTCCCCACTCCTCCACTTGCACCTGCTGGATGACCTTGGGCAAGCCGTAGTTCTGGCACAGCTGTTCTTGAAAAAGAGCAGTTTCTGTCAGAGCTCTTTCAGCCCCACCTGCCTCACAGGGTCTGTCTGTTGTGGGGAGGGGAAGGGAAAGGAGTTTGTAAGCCGCTCTGAGACTCTGAGTGAAGGGCAGAGTATAAATCCAACTCTTCTTCTTCTTCTTGTCACAATATCACTGGGACCTCTGTAAATCTAGTGTCCTGCCCCATCCCCTTCTCTGCCCCACACTATGGAAGATTTAGAGCTGGAAGCACTGTGGCAAAATTAGCCACAGAAACCAAATTTTATGCCATGTGAAAAATTCATTAGGAATTCAGTCCACAGTGAGTTTGTGGAAATGTCTGTTAAGGTGCATGGAATTCACCACATGGGTGAGGCTCAAAGCTTTATTTCAGGTCCACGCAAGAACTTTATTTCAGCCAGGGTTAATTTAATCAATGAGGATCAAGGCTGAAATTCTAAATCTCCGTGACCATGTGGATTTGTAAAGATTAGCAAATCAGACTTTTGTATCTAAGAGGCTCGATAACAAATTCGGGTTGGTCTCAGCCGAAAGTTCAAAGTGGCCACGAAAGTTCAACTGGCCGTTCAATACTGCTGTAAATTGATACATGCTACAGATGAAAAATAAATTTAAACCCATTCGGCATTCAATATTGTGAGATTCCTATATTTTATTTGGGGAGGGAGAATGTACGGTGGTGTTACTTTTTGGGCCCCCAAACATGCTTCCCCCCCCCCCTTTCAAAAAAGTCTGAGAATCACTCATTTAGCCCTTATTTAGATTTCCCCCCCAGAAGCTTTATGGGCAAATTTTGCAAATGTTTAAAACTTGTCCAACGCTCTCCCATTCCCCCCTGAAATATTATTAAGTGGCGTTCCCGTCCAAATACAGGCAGTATTGCCCACTATCCAAACTGATCCTATTCATTCTGACAGATTCGAGTCCAGTTGTACCATAGAGACGAACAAAAGGTTCTGGTTATGAGCATTCGAAAGTCAACGCTCCCTTTGTCGGAGAGCTTTGAGTCTCGAAAACTCACACCCTGAAAATTGTGTTGGTCTCTAAGGGTCATTTTACACCTCCCCTCTAAAGTAGTTTGACTGCTGTCTTTTCCTGTGCTGATTTCACAGTGGTGTGAAATTTCACTCCAGGGGGTCTAAGTGCACTAATCAACAGCAATTGTTTAAAGCAGAATCAAGCCGGTTGAATACTAGCTTGACCACAGGAGGGCAATTAGTAGATGTGGACATTTCAGTAGCAGCACGGTTTCACACCACAGAGAGGTGTGGGCAGGTTTTTTTGGAACTAGAATGATTCCAGCGGGAAAGTCAGATGTAAAAACAGCCTAAGATTCTTTGGGACTCGAATCCGGCTCTTCTGCTGGATAACAGCATGGCTGCCCTCTGAAGCTTCTCATTCTGATGGGTCCTTTCATTAGATTAGAGTTCTCCAGGTGGTACTGTAATTGTTTTCCCCCAGCAACTTTTATTTTAACTTAATGCAGCTGTGGAGGCCGTGATTTGTGGGGGAGGGACTGGGGTGTCTAGGGAGAGATGCTATTTCACATTAACACTTCTTTTTTGTGGGTAAAATAGTAAAAAGTTGAGTGGCACCTTTAAGACAAACAAACTTTATTGTAGCACAAGCGTTCGAGAAACACAGCTCTCTTCGTCAGATGCCTCTGACGAAGAGAGCTGTGTTTCTCAAAAGCTTATGCTACAATAAAGTTTGTTTGTCTTAAAGGAGCTACCGGGCTTTTTACTGTTTTGCAGCAACAGACTAACACGGCTAACTCCTCTGGATCTTTGTGGGTCAGCGCCGCTCGGAGATGGTGCTTTTTGGCGAGAAAATTCCCAACGAATCAATAGTTCCTCTTCCCTCCCTGTCGCTCTCCCCTTTTAAATCGCAGCCTTCCACCCCAAATACATTTCTGTTAAAAAAATCATTGTTGGGAACATGACCATATGGCTATACGAAAGATGTACCCTTGGTTCGTTTTCAGCTCTGGAACGAAAATCAGCAACAGACTTCTGCCTTATTCGTTCTAATTATTTTTTCTCTCTCCCGATTTCAGATTGTTCTCCCGTTCCTGCGAACACGGCTCAGTTGTTTTTCAACGGCGATGGAGAATATCCAGTTTTGCCAGCAGTTTGTGGAAAACAAACGGAAGGCCGAACAGAACCGTGAGACAGCGCAACAAGACCACGGATCGGCTGATGTTTTCCTTGTTGGGGTTGGGGGGGGGGGCACGCACACTTCTGTTCTGCAGAGATTAAAAAAAAGTTTGGAAAGAAACAGCCCAGGTCAGTAGCTCTCTGACAAAAATTTATTAGTTGCCGTCCAAAAAGGAAAAGGGCACGGCTCTTTGGATTCTCTCGCCCCCCGCCCCCTTTGCTCTCGCCAAGAGACACTGAGTTTTGTCATATGGAATACGTCTGAGTAAATTGAAGTGATTAAATTTCTCCCCCTGTTTCTGAAATAAAGTCCCGAGGAGAGTCTCGCGTTTGTGTTGGACTAATCCAGAAAGTCTGTCGGAGGGTTTTTACAGGGGGCCGACGGTGACTCGGGGGCAAGGGTGAAAGAACGTCTCGTCAGCAGGGACACGGTTAAATCCCTGACTCCACCCCGATAATTTGGGAAGGCTTTCCATCAAACCTGATTCCCTAGCCATGGCAGAAGTTCAGACCGAGCTACGACGCAATGCAGCCGGGCAGCTCCCGGCAGAGGTCGAACCCGGCAGAGGTTAAACCTGAAGCTTTCCTAAGTAGGAGAGGCTGTTCCGTTTGTTCTTCGGCACGGGGTCTTCTCGAAGTTGGCGGGGAAGGGGCCCTCCACCGTTAAAATCGCTCTCCGGGTCTGCCTTCGATGTTGCTCCAACGGCATGGTGCAGACTTCAGGCTGAACACCTTCGGCGCCGCCTTAGAGGCTGTGTTTTGTGCCAAGAACCAACTCTTGGGAGATGCAGTGAACATTTCTCTCTCTCTTTCTCCCTCTCTTTTATTATTTGCGCAAGAGCTGTTTCCTCCCCATCGCTTCCCCGGCGTTTGGCAAGAGGGGGCACCGCAGGCCGTTTGGATGATCTGAGGCTTCCCTGGCCCCCAGTTATTCTTGGCCAGATGCAGTGGATACTTTTGCTGTTGCTGTTATTTGTAAACGCCATGGAAATGCTCACTCAAGCCAGGAGGAAGAAACGAGGTATGTGCCGGGGTGGGCATGCGTGCTGTTTTGCACTGACAGCGGCGAACCGGTTTGCACGGCTGCTTTTCAGGGGGGCAGCAAACCTGGCGGCGTCTCTCCCTTTTGCTTCGCCAGCACGTCTGATGGGTCGAACCGGTCTTGGGAACCAGGGGTGGCTTGGCCCTTTGGCGTAGCGGGGAAGTTCCAAGCGGACCATTGCCTTGGAGGGTGACCAGCTGCCAGCAGCTGCTGAGCCGAATGGCTCTGTAATGGTCACAGCCCCACAGGTGGGCTTCTCGGCTTGGACCCGGTCTGTGATGATGGCGATGATGCCCGGTGAGCCTACACCCGTTGTTCTCGCCTCTCTGCAGCTGGGGTTCAAGCCAAGTAGTCTAGGGGTTGTGGCTCGCTGGCAGAGCCTCTGCTTGGCATGCAGGAGGTCCCAGGTTCAATCCCCGGCATCTCCAGTTAAAAGGACCAGGCAGGAGGTGATGGAAAAGATCTCCACCTGAGACTCTGGAGAGCTGTAAAGAGGGGCTGTGGCTCAGTGGGAGAGCCTCTGCTTGGCATGCAGGAGGTCCCAGGTTCAGTCCCTGGCACCCCCAGTTAAAAGGACCAGGCAGGAGGTGATGGGAAAGACCTCCACCTGAGACCCTGGAGAGCTGTAAAGAGGGGCTGTGGCTCAGTGGGAGAGCCTCTGCTTGGCATGCAGAAGGTCCCAGGTTCAATCCCCGGCATCTCCAGTTAAAAGGACCAGGCAGGAGGTGATGGGAAAGACCTCAGCCTGAGACCCTGGAGAGCTGTAAAGAGGGGCTGTGGCTCAGTGGGAGAGCATCTGCTTGGCATGCAGAAGGTCCCAGGTTTATTTCCCAGCATCTCCAGTTAAAAAGGACAAGGCAGGAGGTGATGGGAAAGACCTCAGCCTGAGACCCTGGAGAGCTGTAAAGAGGGGCTGTGGCTCAGTGGAAGAGCCTCTGCTTGGCATGCAGAAGGTCCCAGGTTCATTTCCCAGCATCTCCAGTTAAAAAGGACAAGGCAGGAGGTGATGGGAAAGACCTCCGCCTGAGACCCTGGAGAGCTGTAAAGAGGGGCTGCGGCTCAGTGGAAGAGCATCTGCTTGGCATGCAGAAGGTCCCAGGTTCAATCCCCGGCATCTCCAGTTGAAAGGACCAGGCAGGAGGTGATGGGAGAGACGTCCGCCTGAGACCCTGGAGAGCTGTAAAGAGGGGCTGCGGCTCAGTGGGAGAGCCTCTGCTTGGCACGCAGAAGGTCCCAGGTTCAATCCCCGGCATCTCCAGTTAAAAGGACCAGGCAGGAGGGGATGGGAAAGACCTCCGCCTGAGACCCTGGAGAGCTGTAAAGAGGGGCTGTGGCTCAGTGGGAGAGCCTCTGCTTGGCACGCAGAAGGTCCCAGGTTCAGTCCCCGGCACCTCCAGTTAAAAGGATCAGGCAGGAGGTGATGGGAAAGACCTCCGCCTGAGACCCTGGAGAGCTGTTGCCGGTCTGAGTAGACCAGCTTCATGCCTCCATGTTTCCCAGGTTCTGTTGTTGGCTTCTACAGTTGAAAAGGATTAGGAAGTAAGGGATGTGAGAGGCTCTTGCCTGCAGGGCGGCTGCCAGTCTGAGTAGGCAATACTGACCCTGACAGACCAATGGTCTGATTCAGGATACGGCAGATTAAGATGGGCAGCCCTATTAGTCTGTTTGTGGCAGGAGAGAAGAGGATGAGTCCAGAAAAGGGCAAGAGTCCAGTAGCACCTTAAAAGACTAACAAACCTCGCGGCAGGGGCTGAGCCTTCGTGAGTCGCTGCTCAATTCTTCAGGCAGCTTCGTGTGTTTGTGTGTTTTAAACGTCCGTATTCACAACTTCCGTAAGTGCTCAGATAGGGGTCCACCTTGCAACTCCGCGGGCTGTGTCTCAAAGCATTCTGGAAAGATTTTCCAGGAGGCTCTGACTTTTGGTGTTACAGTGAAGCTTCCGATGTCCCTTTGTTGTTGCCAAAACTTCGCATGAAACCGACCCTCTCTGCACTGTGGAGTGAGATGATGCGTCTTCAGACTGTACGGTTGCAAGAGGGATGGGGCAAACAGAGCAGGACGCATAGAAAAGGGTGCGAAAAGGAGTAGAGAAAAGTAAACAGCACGATTGAGGGGTTGGAGCGCTTTTGTACGAGAAGCGGCAAAACGGTTTACTTCTTAATTTGGGAAAAAAGGTCACCGAGGGGGAACATGATAGGGATTTTTTTGAAATTATGCAGGATGTAGAGGAAGTGGATAGAGAGGGTTTTTTTTTCTTTGATAATACCACATTTTTAAGACATGAGAAGCTAAATGAAGCCACGTTGGATCAGGCCGGTGGCCCATCCAGTCCAACACTCTGTGTCAAACAGTGGCCAAAACCCAGGTCTTATCAGGAGGTCCACCAGTGGGGTTAGAACTCCAGTAGCCTTCCCACTGTTGCCCCCCCAAGCACCAAGAAGACAGAGCATCACTTGCCCCAGACCGAGAGTTCCTATCTATACCTTGTGGCTAAGAGACACTGATGGATCTCGGCTCCATATAAAAATTTAAGAGAAACCATGTTGGATCAAGCCAATGGCACATCCAGTCCAATGCTCTGTGTCACACAGGGGCCAAAAACACCAGGGGCCCTCAGGAGGTCCAGCAGTGGGGCCAGGACACTAGAAGCCCTCCCACTGTTGCCCCCTAAGCACCAAGAATACAGAGCATCACTATCTCTGACATAAGAACATAAGAAAAGCCATGTTGGATCAGGCCAGTGGCCGTTCTAGTCCAACGCTCTGTGTCACACAGTGGCCAAAACCCAGGTGTCATCAGGAGGTCCACCAGCGGGGCCAGAATTCCAGTAGCCCTCCCATTGTTGCCCCCCAAGCACCAAGAATACAGAGCATCACTGCCCCAGAAAGAGTGTTCCATCTATAGGTAAAGGTAAAGGTTTTCCTTGCTTGAAAGCCAGTCGAATCTGACTCTAGGGGGCATCGCTCATTTCCGTTTCCATGCCGAAGAGCCAGCACTGTCCAAAGACTTTTCAGTGGTCATGTGGCCGGCACGACTAAACGCCAAGGTGCATGGGACACTGTTACCTTCCCACCGAAGCGTTACCTATTTATCTACTTGCAATTCTTTTGCTTTCGAACTGCTGGGTTGGCAGGAGCTGGGGCCAGAGACAGGAGCTCACTCCGTCACGCGGCACTCGGGTCTCGAACTGCCGAGCGACCAACCTTCCGGTCTGCAGTTCAGCATCTTAACCTGTGCCTTGTGGTTAATAGCCGCAGACGGACCTCTGCTCCACGTGTTTATCCTCTCTTGAAGCTGTCTATGCTTGTAGCCGCCACCGCTTCCTGAAGAAGCGCATAAACCACTCAATTAAACTGATGGGCCGACGCTTCAGGAAAGACCGAGGAAAATGCTTCTTCATGCAGTGGAACACTGACTTGCAGAATTTGTTGCCACGAGACTTGATGTAGCCCGCTCACCCAGGTGGCTTTAAAAGGGAACTTACCAAGTTTATGATGGACAGGTGGGTCCTTTAACAACAGTTAGCCGTGATGGTGACGTAGAACCTCTGTACACAGAGGCAGTGTAGCAAAGAAGGGTTGATGCTCCCCTCCCCTCCTTGTGGAATACCCAGGAGTGTGTCGGTGCCTCTGGTGGGCAATGCTCCCTCTAAGCTGTGGAGTCTTGTGAGCAAAAATTCTGCCTTGTGAGCTACTGGCCTTAAAGCTGTGAGTGAGTGATTCGGCTGCTGCGTAAATTAGTCTGCTCTGGAGCCTCATCCTCCCTGAGCTAAAGACAAAAATGTGTGCGCCGGAGGCTAAAAAACGGTGAGCTGGCTCACATGAACTCAGCTTACAGGGAACAGTGCTGGCGGGTGTCAGAACTGCTCGGCTATCACAGCCTGGTTGGGAGAAAGGTATTTTATGTTAACTTTCCACGTGTTCTGTGGCTGGAGATGACTGCAGCCCATGCTGCTAAGTACCGAAGAGTTTGGACTTCTGCAGAAGTCCTTTGGCGTTAAATTGGGCCTGAGGTGGTTCTGAAAAACAGGAATAGGGCCACCATTAAGGGGAGTATGTATTTCTCTGCCCCTGGATAGAAAGCCTGGCTAGGGCCACGCCGAATTTGATAAACAGAGACATAAATTTGACGAAGTAAAATTCCGTGTGGTTCCTTAGCGTTCCGGCTCACTCCCTGCCTTTGATTTCTTTAAAATCTTTACCATCCCATCGTCTTAGCCCGTTTCCTCCCGCAGCGGCTTCTAGCAATAAGCCGTAAAAACAATATTCAGTCAATAAAAACAAAAGTAATTAATAACGCAATGAATCCGGCTATTAAACCATCCATAAAACCAGCAGGATTCCGTGTAAAATAAAGAGCCACGCGGGTGGAAGAGGAAAATCAACGAGAGGAATCAACAATGAGCTCTCGGAATTTAACATCCCGCCCCCGCCCCTCTGCTGCCGAGAGCGCAGTATGCTTGACGCCTGCTGGCTGTGCACTCAGAAAGGAATTACATAGCAGAGGAGCCACAGCAGATAAGGTCCCGTCCGTCCAGTCTCGTCCAGTGTTCCCTCTAAGCTGAGTGAGCGTGAGCTCGCTCACAGTTCTTTAGCCTCCGGCGCACACGTTTTTGTCTCCACTCAGGAAGGAGGGCCCCAGAGCCAACTGATTTATGCAGCAGCCAAATCGCTCGCTCACAACTTCAGTGCCGGTAGCTCAGAAAGTAGAATTTTTGCTCATAGCTTAGAGGGAGCATTGACTGCTTACCATTCCAGTGTATTAGAAAAAGTGTTGCATGCAACTTCGGCTTTGTGAGCTATTGGCATCAAAGTTGTGAGCGAGCGATTTGGCTGCTGCATGGATTAGTTTGCTCTGGAGCCCTCCTTCCTGAGCGGAGACGAAAAAAATGTGTGAGCCAGAGGCTAAAAAACTGGGAGCTAGCTCACACTAACTCAGCTTAGAGGGAACACTGAACACAGGATAAGGAGGGAACACTAAAGTGGCTCAGCCTGGCCAGGGGCGCAGGCTAGCTTGATCACATCAGGTTTCAAAAGCTAAGCAAGCTCGGCTCTGGTTAATATTTGGATGGGAAACCACCAAAGAAGTCCAGGGTTGCTACGCAGAGGCAAGCGATGGCAAACCGCCCCTATTCGTCTCTTGCCTTCAAAACCCTACGGGGTTTGCCATAAGTTGGCTGTGACCACAGCACTCCTCCCTCTAAGCTGTGGAGTCTTGTGAGCAAATATTCTAGAAGAAGAAGAAGAAGAAGAAGAGATTGGATTTATATCCCGCCCTTCACTCACTTGGAGTCTCAGAGCAGCTTACAAACTCCTTTCCCTTCCCCTCCCCACAACAGACACCCTGTGAGGTAGGTGGGGCTGAGAGAGCTCTTTCCCAAGCTGTCCTTGAGAGAACAGCTGGTACAGAGCTATGGCTTGCCCAAGGTCATCCAGCCAGGTGCAAGTGGAGGAGTGGGGAATCAAACCCGGTTCTCCCAGATTAGAGTCCGCGCACTTAACCACTACACCAAACTGCTCTCTACTTGGTGAGCTGCTGGCATTAAAGTTGTGAGTGGGTGATTTGGCTGCTGCATCGCTTAGTTTGCTCCGGAGCCATCCTTCCTGAGTTAGGACAAAAAGGTGTGAGCCAGAGGCTAAAAAACAGTGAGCTAGCTCACACTAACTCAACTTAGAGGGAACATTGGTTGCCACCAATGCTCCCTCTAAGCTGTGGAGTCTTGTGAGCAAAATTTCTACTTTGTGAGCTGCTGGCATTAAAAGTTGTGGGTGAGTGATCTGGCTGCTGCATCCGTTAGTTTGCTCTGGAGCCCTCCTTCCCGAGCAAAGACAAAAATGTGTGAGCCGGAGGCTAAAAAACTGTGAGCTAGCTCACGCTCACTCTGCTTAGAGGGAACACTGGTCGACAGCCTTTTCCACCACATCCAGGCTCAAACGGATGCTTCTCATTCTGTCTATAAAAGGCAAGTTGCAGGCTTGGGCGGCCTCGGTGTGCCTTGGGGTCATCCAGGAAAGGGAGCGGGTGTTAAACTTGACGTTCCCCATTCTTTCCGTGTTTGAAAACTGGGCTCTTTTTTATTGGCATCCTTGAAAAAGAAATCTTTAAAAAAATATTTTATTTTTTACGTCTTTGTTTTTCTTGCTTTTTTAATTAGCGTCCTTTAAAAACATCCCCTTTGTCTCTTGAAAACGCTACTGGCTTAACAGGGAGTCTGGTTTTCAAGTAGAAAAGCCAAGGGGAGGTTGCAGGATGAAGCGGCCTCTCTTTTCCCTGCACGGGCCCAAGGCAAACTGAGGTCTTGTGGGCCATGATCTGTTTGGTGCAGTGGTTAAGTGCGCGGACTCTAATCTGGGAGAACCGGGTTTGATTCCCCACTCCTCCACTTGCACCTGGCTGGATGACCTTGGGCAAGCCATAGCTCTGTACCAGCTGTTCCCTCAAGGGCAGTCCTCTAGAGAACTTTCTCAGCCCCACCTACCTCCCAGGGTGTCTGTTGTGGGGAGGGGAAAGGAAAGGAGTTTGTAAGGCACTCTGAGACTCCCTTGGGTAGTGAAGGGCAGGGTATAAATCCAATCTCTTCTTCTTCTTCACCTACCTCACAGGGTGCCTGTTGTGGGGAGGGGAAGGGAAAGGAGTTTGTAAGCCGCTCTGAGACTCCAAGTGAGTGAAGGGCGGGGTATAAATCCAATCTCTTCTTCTTCTTCTTCTTCTTCTTATTTTATTATCTTCATTTCATCTGTCAGAACACTTACAGCAGGGCTAGGGATTTGTGTGGATGAAAAGGAATTGAAACACTTAGGAAAGAACTGGCACCCAGACGAATTAATTTTATCACACCCTACCTCTAGGGAACTTGGAGCGATGTGCGGTGTTCCCCCTTCCCCCTTCTGTCATCACAGCAGCCCTACGAGGTGGGATTTGGCCGAGTTAAAATGACCCACCCAAGGGTGCCCAGTGAGCTTCATTGCAGAGTGAGAATTCGAACCTAGATCTCTCCAGTCTTGGACCAGGACACTTACCGCTATACCACGCTGGGTCCCTGCCTCTGGGAAAGGGAAGTTCAAACACATTAATGGCATTTGGAGAAACAGACATCTTAATCTGCTTCATGTGCCTCGGCTGAGGATTCTGGTATTGCTGTCACGCTGGTACATCTGTACCGGGACCTCTGGCTGGTCTGATCCTCTGATTTATTCACCACGGAGGAAAAATAACGATGGGGAAGTAAGTCAGAAGATTGTTGGAAGGGGGGAAACTGAGTTGAAGAGGAAGAGATTGGATTTATACCCCGCCCTTCACTACTCGGAGTCTCAGAGCGGCTTACAATCTCCTTTCCCTTCCCCTCCCCACAACAGACACCCCGTGAGGTAGGTGGGACTGAGAGAGCGCTCTCGAGGACTGCCCTTGAGATAACAGCTCTGAGAGAACTTGTGACTGACCCAAGGTCACACCAGCAGCTGCATGTCGAGGAGTGGGGAATCAAACCCGGTTCTCCCAGATTAGAGTCCTAACACTCCTAACCGCTACACCAAAGTGGCTTTCCAGTTTGGTAGAGTGGTAGAAATCAAGGTGGAATGCGCATCAGAAGACCACACCTCAGAACGGGCATCCAAAATTCAGATGTCCGTCATGACTTCGTTGCGATCTGTCTGTCACATCTCACAATCTACAGACAGTGCAGCTAGGATACATGCCTGACCTGCTGGCGAAACAGACACCAGTTTATGCGGCTGTTTTTACACGCTCCCTCGTCCGCCAAGCGCTGAAATTGTTCAGAGAAGCAAGGATATCCCAGGCCCTTCCCAAGAACGTGGGAAGGAAACTCTGTGGCATCAAAGGGACAGCTTCCACATTATTTTGACCTGTAGACGCTCCCTTTTTGAGAGCCAGTTTGGTGTAGCGGACTCTAATCTGGGAGAACCGGGTTTGATTCCCCACTCCTCCACTTGCAGCTGCTGGGGTGACCTTGGGTCAGTCACAAAGAGTCAAGCACCGGACCTAACAGGTACCGTTATATGTCCTGTAGCACATAGGAAGTGTCCGTGCTCTTTTTATCTTCTTGGGAGGGCTGCTCCATCGCTGTGTTCCCACGACCAAAGAGATCTTGCTAGAAAGTAAAGGGGAGCGGACTGATCTAAGACGGAACTGTAAGGAGGGGGTCATCTGAAGAGCGCAATCCTTATGTATGTTAAGCGCTATCTATGAATGGATGCCTCTGTTCTCTTGTTAACAGCCTTGCTCAGGTTTTGCAAACCTAGAGCCTTGGCTTCCTCGAGTCTCTTCTTCTCGTGACGCGAACAAAGTACGATAGCCTCAGTTGATAGATCCAAGGAGACAGCCCTGTTGGTCTGAAGCAGTGGAACAAGAGCTCGTACCTTGAATAAACCTTTGTTGGTCTTAAAGGTGCCGCTGGACTCTAAATTTGTTCTACAGCCTGAGCTGAGTCCTTTTAGCTTCGAGGGAGATTTCAGGTTTGAATGGCGCACGGGATTATTTATTTAGCCCACTTTTCTGTGAGACTCTAGGCAGATTGCAAGGGGGGGGGGGAAGCAATCATAGAGTGCAAGACAATGCTCCCTCTAAGCTGTGGAGTCCTGTGAGCAAAAATTCTACTTTGTGAGCCCCTAGCATTAAAGTTGCGAGGGAGCGATTTGGCTGCTGCATACATTAGTTTGCTCTGGAGCCATCCCTTTCCTGAGCTAAGGCAAAAATGTGTGAGCCAGGACACTTGGCTATTAGTATATAGATATTGTATATATATTATATATCGTATTTTTCGCTCCATAAGACGCACCTGATCATAAGACGCACCTGGTTTTTAGAGGAGGAAAACAGGAAAAAATGAAACAGAAGGAAAGAAAGAGAGAGAGAGATAAAGGAAGGAAGGAAGGAGGAGGAGAGAGAGAGAGAAAGAGAAAGGAAGAAAGAAAGGTGGGGACAGAGAGAGAGACAGAAAGACAGACAGACAGACAGAAAAAAGGAAAGGAAGGAAGGAAGGTAGAGGAAGGAAAGAAGAGAGAGGTCGGCATGCCATGCAAAGCCAGGCCTTTCTGGGCAAAGTAGCCACGGAGCTTAATCTGTGGGCGGGGCTTTCTGCTGCTGGCTGTCTTAAAGGGGAAAAGCACTTAAAGGGAAAGAGTACTTAGCCTGGTGGGGTTTTTCCTGCCGTTTCTCTTTTAAGTCTTAACAGCTCAGGCCCAGCAGGGAGGGGCGGGGAAGGCTGGGATGCCCGCCTGAATGGCGTTCCCCTGCGTTCCTGCTGAAGAAAGAGCCCTGTTACAGGTAAGAAAAGCTTCCTATTCGCTCCATAAGACGCACACACTCCCCCCCCCCCACTTTTTGGGGGGAGGAAAAGTGCGTCTTATGGAGCGAAAGATACGGTATTAGTATATATTAGTATATATATATAGTGTTGTCGATGCGACAAACATGAAATTAAGCAAGCTCCGGAGCATGACAGAAGACAGGTGGGCCTGGCGTGAGGTGGTCCGTGGGGTCGCGAAGAGTTGGACTTTATGACTGAACAACAACTATATATATATATATATACACACACACACACACACGTATGTATGTATGTATATCAGCAATTAGTTGGATAAACGTTTATATATGCCATTGGGTTATAACCACTAACCCATCAATGAATGTAATATATAGTCTGAATCACATATAGTTTTGTTCATTGTTGATGGTCTTCCCTTGGTGAACAGAACATCATAAGAGAAGCCAGTGTTGGATCAGGCCAGTGGCCCCTCCAGTCCAACACTCTGTGTCACACAGTGGCCAGAAACACCAGGTGCCCTCAGGAGGTCCAGCAGCGGGGCCAGGACACTAGAAGCCCTCCCACTGTTGCCGCTCCCAAGCACCAGGAATACAGAGAATCACTTGCCCCAGACTGAGAGTTCCTGTCTATACCTTATGGCTAACATAAGCACATAAGAGAAGTCAATGTTCGATCAGGCCAGTGGCCCCTCCAGTCCAACACTCTGTGTCACACAGTGGCCAGAAACACCAGGTGCCCTCAGGAGGTCCAGCAGCGGGGCCAGGACACTAGAAGCCCTCCCACTGTTGCCGCTCCCAAGCACCAGGAATACAGAGGGGGTGTTATTTGTGGTTATACTCATGCGCTAAGGGTTCCCTGTGTCTTTGGCCTGATGACTGTAGTTGGCACTCAGGGAAATATGGAAGGAGACAGTCCCCTTGAGTTCCACAGCCTTGTATGTCCGACATTCTTGCAAAAGAGGGTGGCCCTAGCCAATATAAATAATGCTTAAAATATGCCAGCTTCATCTTTGCTTAGAAACCCCCTTACTTATGCATTCCCATCCACCCCCCCCCCCAATAAACTGTATAAACTGTGGGGGATGCTGGAGCCAGGTGTCTGTCAACAACTGGGTTTCCAAAGCACCGGGAAATGTTATCAAAGTGATAGCTGCAGCATTGCGCAGTCTTAAATTCTGTTGGATTGTGGCTAATTGTGGGGGGGAAGCCCCTGGGCTGATAGATTGTGTTGCCCACGGGAGAGTAAACAGAATTTTTAAAATGACGTAGCAGAAAAAAACTGGGGGTGGGGGGAAGGACAGGCTTGATGGATTTTCTAAACAGAGGGTGGATTTGGTGCCATTCTCGAAGGTTTGAGCAATACTTGGCATTCTGCGCGTGGAAAAAAAATCGCACCGCTCGTTACTCATGATGGTTTTGTTGACACAATCTTGCGCCGTGCGGAGGGCAGGAGAGGAGCTAGCTAAATACCAAGCGGTGCGATTCATTTATCTGAAGGGAAGCATGCGATCCGGGAGTGGCGTTTGCCTGCCAGCCAGAGCTCTCCTCCGCCTCCACCGTTGCATGAAGCAAAATGCAGATATTCCTGGCGAAAAACTGATCTAATGCAAAGCGAAAAATAAAAAATAAAGATGCCAGTCATATATAAGGTTCGGCCGATTTCTACCAATTCTCCCCCTCAGGACCATGCTCCCTCTAAGCTGTAGCCTTGTGAGCAAACATCCTACTTTGTGAGCTCCCGGCATTAAAGTTGCGAGCGAGCGATTTGGTGACTGTATCAATTAGTTTGCTCTGGAGCCCTCCTTCCTGAGCGGAGACAAAAATGCATGCGCCGGAGGCTAAAAAACTGTGAGCTAGCTCACACTCACTCCGCTTAGAGGGAACGCCGCACAGGTTGCAAATCATGCGAAGACAATGAAAATGGCAAGCATCCTAAAGCAAAGGTATGATGTGAGCGATGCAGAGCGTGGGATTACAAGGTGTAAGACAGCTGGAACTGAGTTCTCGAGCACCTTAGATACCAGCAAGATTCTCAGGGGATAAAATTCTGAGAGTCAGTGCTCCCAAGAGTCACTGCACTGATCCGTGGAAGCTCACACCCGGAAAATCTTGCTGTTCTCTGAAGGTGCTACTGGGCTCAAATCTAGTTTTACTACAGAGTACAGACCAACACAGAGGCTGCAGTGGCTCAAGTGGGTAAGACGCTGAGCTGTGGACCGGAAGGTCGGTAGCTCAGCAGTTCGAGACCCGAGTGCCGTGTGACGGAGTGAGCTCCCGTCTCTGGCCCCAGCTCCTGCCAACTGAGCAGTCCGAAAGCACGAAATTGCAAGTAGATAAATAGGTACCGCTTTGGTGGGAAGGTAACAGCATTCCGTGTGCCTCGGCGTTTAGTCATGCTGGCCATGTGACCACGGAGAAGTCTAGCTGGCTAGACATACTGAGCAGAGGTCCATCAGTGGCTATTAGCCACAGCGTATAGACAGAGCACAATGTCTGGGGTGGTGATCAGGGGTCCGTTGGAGCGGGAGCGCACAGGAGCGCAGCTCCGGGAGTGAGGAGCCCAGGGGGCGGACACATGACCAAGCCCCGCCCCCCTCCTCGGCTTCCCCCAGCAGTGCAGAGGCGCAGCGCCCCGGGGAAAGCCCTGCTAGGGTCTTTATTGTTTTTAATGTTTTGTTTTAATATTGATAATTTTATCATTGTTCCTTTTATGACTGTGTGCTGCTTTTCCAGAGACTTGCTCAAGGTGGCATATAAATTTTCTAAGTATACCATTTTTTATCTGGGCACATGGCACATAAGTACTGGAGAAATTTCACCAACCCTTCAGCAGCTTCCACCCCATCAGTTTGGTGTAGTGGACAGGAGCTGGACTCTAATCTGGGAGAACCGGGTTTGATTCCCCACTCCTCCACGTGCAGCTGCTGGTGTGACCTTGGGCCAGTCACAAGTTCTCTCAGAGCAGTTCTCTCATGAGCCGTTCTCGAAAGACCTCTCTTAGCCCCACCTACCTCACAGGGTGTCTTGTTGTGGGGAGGGGAAGGGAAGGGGAAGGGATGGGTGGTGCACATGTCCTGGGTATCTCAAGTCTACTTGAAACCTGGTGGTTTCAAGGGAGCAGGAAGAGAATGAGGGTGTGTTCTTTACGCTTATTTTTATTGCACAAAGTATTGGATGGGGAAGGGAATGGAGGAAGAGCAGGTCAGTTTCACTCACCTGTGGAGTGGAGCCTGAGGGGTGGGTGTTGCCTTCTGACACACTTCCGGTATGTTAGGGGGTGTGGCATATGCAAATGAGTTATGCAAATGAGTTATGCTAATGAGCTTCTGCACCTCTTTTTCCTACTAAATGACCCCTGGTGGTGATGCTCTGTCTTCTTGGTACTTGGGGGGCCGCAGTGGGAGGGCTTCTGGAGTTCTGGCCCTGCTGGCAGACCTCCTGATGGCACCTGGGTTTTGGCCCCTGTGTGATGCAGTGTTGGATGGGGCACTGGCCTGATCCAACATGGCTTCTCTAATGTTCTTATATGGAGCAGAGGTCCTTCAGTGGCTATTAGCCACAAGGCCTAGAGAAAGAACACGCTGTCTGGGGCAGTGATACTCTGTATTCTTGGTGCTTGGGCGGCAACAGTGCGAGGGCTTCTAAAGTTCTGGCCCCTCTTGGTGGACCTCCTTATGGCACCTGGGTTTTGGCCACTGTGTGACACAGAGCGTTGGACTGGATGGGCCATTGGTTTGATCCAGCATGGCTTCTCTTATGTTCTTATGTCTGGGGCGGTGATGCTCTGTATTCTTGGTGCTTGGAGGGCAAGAGTAGGAGGGCTTCTGGAGTTCTGGCCCCACTGGTGGACCTCCTGATGGCCCCTGGGTTTTGTCTACTGTATGGCACAGAGTTTTGGACTGGAGGAGCGATCGGCCTCAGCCAGCACAGCTTCTCTTACGTCCTTAATTAAGTCCAGTGGCAACCCTTGTCATTGTGAGGCGAACCTTTCTACACAGCCATCGGCAAATACTCTTCAATTTGGCCATTACACAGATGGTGAGCAGAGGCGAGGACTTTCCCTAAAGGGAAGCTTCTGAAATTCTCCCTGTCCAAATTTCTCCCAGATTGTGTTTTTCGATGGACGAGACCTCGTGTCTGAAGTGGAACTGATGCGTTCAACATGCTCCCTTCTCTCTTTAAAAAAAATTGTTTCCAAGTTTAGAGCAGAGCGAAGGCATGCATGGCTTTGCTGCAGCACCAGTAAGGTTGCCAACTCTGGGTCGGGAAACTCCTGGAGATTTGGGGATGGAGCCTGGGGAGGACAAGGACCTCAGTGGGGTCCAGTGCCACAGAGTCCACCCTCTAAAGCATCCATTTTCTCCAAGGGAACAGATCTCTGTGTCCTGGAGTCCGGTTGTAATTCTAGGAGCTCTCCAGGCCCCACCTGGAGGTTGGTAACCATACACAGCAGTCAGGTTCTTTGTATCTTGTTCCTGTCTCTCCCATGCTGACACATACATTTGCATCAATGAAAGGTTGGATTCGGTGGAGCCTTTCTACGAACAGGAATGCCTTTCTCTGGTGCAAAGGGCACTAAGCCTCTGAATCCCAGAGCCAGGAGGCAACATCAGGGGAAGGCCTCGGCTTCTCTGCCCTGTTGTTGGCTCTCCAGAGGAACTGGTTGGCCACTGTGTGAGACAGGAGGCTGGATTAGATGGACCACTGGTCTGATCCAGCAGGGCTCTCCTGATGTTCTTATGAAGGCCTCGGCCTCTATGCCCTCCAGAGGAATCGGTTGGCCACTGCGTGAGACGGGATGCTGGACTAGATGGACCCCTGGTCTGATCCAGCAGGGCTCTTCTGAAGTTCTTATGGAGCCTCGGCCTCTCTGCCCTGTTGTTGGCCCTCCAGAGGAACTGGTTGGCCACTGGGTGAGACAGGATGCTGGACTAGATGGACCCCTGGTCTGATCCAGCAGGGCTCTTCTGATGTTCTTATGAAGGCCTCGGCCTCTATGCCCTCCAGAGGAGCTGGTTGGCCGCTGTGTGAGATGGGATGCTGGACGGGATGGACCACTGGTCTGATCCAGCAGGGCTCTTCTGATGTTCTTATGAAGGCCTCGGCCTCTATGCCCTCCAGAGGAACTGGTTAGCCCCTGTGTGAGACAGGATGCTGGACTAGATGGACCCTCCCTGGTCTGATCCAGCAGGGCTCTTCTGATGTTCTTATGAAGGCCTCGGCCTCTGTGCCCTCCAGAGGAGCTGGTTGGCCGCTGTTTGAGATGGGATGCTGGACGGGATGGACCACTGGTCTGATCCAGCAGGGCTCTTCTGATGTTCTTATGAAGGCCTCGGCCTCTATGCTCTCCAGAGGAACTGGTTGGCCACTGTGTGAGATGGGATGCTGGACTAGATGGACCCCTGGTCTGATCCAGCAGGGCTCTTCTGATGTTCTTATGAAGGCCTCGGCCTCTATGCCCTCCAGAGGAGCTGGTTGGCCGCTGTGTGAGAGAGGAGGCTGGACAAGATGGACCCTCACTGGTCTGATCCAGCAGGGCTCTTCTTATGTTCTTAGGAAGGCCTCGGCCTATCTGCCCTGTTGTTGGCCCTCCAGAGGAACTGGTTGGCATATTCATGAGATGGGATGGTGGACTAGATGGACCCTCACTGGTCCGATCCAGCAGGGTGCTCTTATATTCTTATGAAGGCCTCGGCCTCTCTGCCCTGTTGTTGGACCACTGGTGTGATCCACCAGGCCTCTCCTTATGTTCTTGATGCCAGGTGTGTATATGAGTATGTGCGTCTTTGTGTTCTCAGCCCACCTAGAAGGAGAAAATGCCAGCCAACTGGACAGTCCAGCAAAATACACATGCCCCAATTTGAGAAGGAATTTTAGAAATTCTGCTAGTTAAACTGGATTTAAGCGGAAAGCAGTGTAGTGTGAGCTTGACACCAATGAAGGAACGGGCCCTTTCCCCACACAGGTTTTTTGGTCGGTTTTTGCCTGTGTTGTGGTGTATTCATGCAGCTCCTGAGTTTTTGCAGGGCTTTTAAAACTTTGTGATTGGGAAAGGTCACAGGAACACTCAGATGGCTGCCATGTGGGCAGGAAAATGTTTTTCCCCACATGGGTTGCATGGTTTACACCGCTGCTGTGGCTGCTGATATAACACAGCAGAAATGCGGCTTCCATGTGGGTGCAGGTTTTTCCACATTTTCTTCTGCCTTTTTAAAAAACTGTCAACTGCATACCATTATAGCGCTATAACATTACAACGATCTGTGTATCAAGTGCTCTGAATTCCTCCCTCCCTCCCTTCCATTAAAAATAAGTCTCTGGCCCCTTTGATTGTGAAGGTATGCCTTTGCCCTTGTATCTTCACAACAAAAAGGGCTAGAAACATTTTTCTTTTTTTTAAAAAAAGAAAATTTGGAATCCATAGAACCTGAGGTGCAGGTTGTTACAACAGTTTAAGAACATTTGAGTGCTGTTTTTTTAAAAAAAAAACTGTATCAAGCCAAATTGCCTAAATTCATCACGGATTCACTTTAACACATTTTACCTGACGGGAGGAACAGTTCTGTACTTTGCATGGATTGGATTTAGAAGAAGAAGAAGAAGAAGAAGAAGAAGAAGAGATTAGATTTATACCCCGCCCTTCGCTCACTTGGCGTCTCAGTGCGGCTTACAGACTCCTTTCCCTTCCCCTCCCCACAACAGACACCCTGTGAGGTAGGTGGGGCTGAGAGAGCTTTTTCCCGAGCTGTCCTTGAGAGAACAGCTGGGACAGAGCTATGGCTTGCCCAAGGTCATCCAGCCAGGTGCAAGTGGAGGAGTGGGGAATCAAACCCGGTTCTCCCAGATTAGAGTCCGTGCACTTCACCACTACACTGAAGAGTTGGTTTTATTCTCTGCCCTTCACTACCTAAAGGAGTCTCAGTGCGGCTTGCAATCTCCTTCCCCTTCCCCTCCCCACAACAGACACCCTGTGAGGTAGGTGGGGCTGAGAGAGCTCTGAGACAACGGTCCTTGAGAGAACAGCTGGTACAGAGCTATGGCTTGCCCAAGGCCATCCAGCAGGTGCAAGTGGAGGAGTGGGGAATCAAACCCGGTTCTCCCAGATGAGAGTCCGCGCACTTCACCACGACACCAAACTGGCTCTCACACCAAACTGGCTCTCGCAACAGATTCTTACGAAGCAACAGATTTTGAATCTGATCAACAAGACATCAGGATCTTAAGCTCACGATTCAACCGTTTGGTCGGCAACAACCCCAGGTACAAATATTTCAGTCAAAGCTCCGCTTTGGCAAATTCCAGCTCTTTCTTTCTTGGGGTGAAAGACAAGATGGGCAGGCAGACTTCCGGCATGGAGAGCATGTTGTCGGCCAGAAGGCCCCATCTGGGCTTTGCCCTGCTCCAGTTGCAAACCAAACACACCTGTGGTAAGGAGCAGGCCCTGCTGTGGAAGCAGTCTCCCATTCTGGCACAAGGCCTTGGCACAAGCTTTTGGCAGATCTTCTGGGGCCAAGAACTTCTGGCAGAGTCAAGCTACAATCTTTGGACCTTGGGTGCTGAACCCAGTACCTTACTGGATCTTGTTGACAGAGTGTAATGTCTTTAACAACAATAACAATACCTTTATTGGCATAAAAACGATACAATGCACCCGGCGATATACCACAAAATAGCCAGGTAAAGCAAGGTTTCCAGTCCAACCTAATGCAAGGCTCTCCTCCTAGAGACCTCATATAAAAAAACTTGCTACAGTCTCAAGAATCTCAGCTCTCTGAGAGGACAACAAGGTATCAATAATGAACTCCTCGGATTGATCCCGGAGGGGGGCGATCACCACTTCAATATAAGCGAAACGAATATCGTTATGAAAACTACAGTGTAAAAGCACATGACCGATAGATTCGATTTCCCCCATCCCACATGGGCAAAATCTCTCTCTGTAGGGGATTTTTTTGAATCTTCCCGAAAGTACAGTCAAACCGAGCTAGCATAAAAGCCCTACGGAGGTGGGGCTGAAACAAGGTAGTCAGGTAACCTGTAGAGATGTGACTAAAGGAAAGTCCCAAACTCAAAGGGGAACAATGTCTATGCGCAAGCCTTCTCAGCTCTTGCCCCTCTATCTCCAGGAGTCTTTGTTTAAGTAAATAGAAAGCTTTCTGCTCAGGCAAGGGTAACAGATCATCAAACTTGCAGCCCATTGCAGAGATTTTTTTCTCTATGTTGGTAATGTCTTTAAGTGAAATAAGTTTCTAGATCCGAGGGAGGGAGGGAGGGAAGGAAGAAGAAGGGAAGAAGAGGAGAAAGGATTTATACCCCGCCCTTCATTACCCAAAGGAGTCTCAGAGCGGCTGACAATCTCCTTTCCCTTCCCCTCCCCACAACAGACACCCTGTTAGGTAGGTGGGGCTGAGAGAGCTCTCTCAAGAACTGCCCTTGAGAGAACAGCTCTGAGAGATCTTGTAACTGACCCAAGGTCACACTAGCAGCTGCCAGTGGAGGAGTGGGTAATCAAACCCTGTTGTCCCAGATTAGAATCCACGCTTTTAACCACTACATCAAACTGGGTCTCTGGAAGAAGGGAGGGAGAGAGGGAAGGAGGGAGGGAGGGGAAGACAGGAAGGAAGGAAGACAGATATACAGAAAGAAAATGACAGCTAGTGGTTTGCCTTTGGTGACCCTGGGAATCCCTCCCGCTTAGCAAAGCCAACCTCGTAAGATTGTTGGGAGGATAAAATGGAGGAGAGGAGAACCGTGTATGCCACCACTCTGAGCTCCTTCCAGAAAAGGTTGGGATTTTTAAAAAATGGTAGAAATTTATTCATGTTCTCCAGGGGGTCATTTCTTAGAAAAAAAAGGTGCAGGAGCTAATTAACATATGCCACGCCCCCTGACATCACCGGAAGTGTGTCAGAAGGGGAAGCAAAAGCCTCCCCTCCCCTTCCCCCAGCTGGCCTGCCAAGGGGGGGGGGGAGTGAAGAGAGAAGGGGTTTAACGTTTAAACCCCTTCTCTCTAGAGTCGGGCCAGCAGCGGTGGCATGATCTTTCCATTGTATTCTATGGCCCCATAGAATACAATGGAAAGATCACGCCGCCGCTGCCGGCGTGACTCTAGAGAGAAGGGGTTTAAAGTTTAAACCCCTTCTTGCTTTGCTTCCCCCCACCCCGCCTGCCCGCCTGCCCTGGCAGTCCGGCTAGGGAAAGGAAGGGAAAAGGCGGCTTGCACCCCACCAGCCCGGGAGCGAGCACAAATGGCGGTGGCAGCAAGCCCCACCCCAGCTCCCAGTGGGCCTGCGGAGGAAGCAAAGCCGCCACTGCCAGCACGACTCTTGAGAGAAGGGGTTAAAATGGCCTTAAATGACTCCTGACGTTTTCCTGCCCATTGCCCAACAGTGCAGAGGCTGTCCAAATATAATCCTTCTCAAAGAGGTTCTGGGTCGAGTTTGCAGTGGAACGGCATTCCACATGGACGCCTGACGTTGCCTTATACTGAGCCAGACTCTTGGCCCGTTAAAGTCAGTATTGTCTGCTCAGGCTGGCAGTCTCAGTCTCAGGCAGAGGTCTTTCGTGTCACTTGCTGCCTGGACCTTGTTGGCAGAGTAATTAGCACAGCGATGGTGCACGACCTGATTCAGGAGCAGACAAAGGTTTGTTTAGGAACTAACATACTTGACAGGAAAGAGGAGAGATAGAGGCAGGTTCCTGACTACATCTCTAGCTGAAAGAGAGAGAGTGAGACTTGAATGTGGCACTTCCGAGAAGAAGGGGGGAATTGCCCCGAGAGCAGCAGTCCGGAGACAGACAAGGAGTGATCCTTGAGAGGAGAGAAGGGGCTGAACTCACTGTGCTTCCTAATTGTGTCTTTGCTGCCCCTTGCAGGGCCTTTAAAAAAAATCTTTTATTATAAGGGATGCAGAAAAAAAAGAAGGAATAGGGAAAGACAGAGACCGATTTCCCACAAGGCGCTGCTCCGGCGTCGTTCTTCCCTTTGCCCCAATTGCATGCTTGAATTTCCCACTATTTGCCCCACGCCACATTTTGACCCGCGGCTTCACCCGGATTCCCCCGTGGCTTCAGTGATCCTGTTTTTTGAGGATCACTGAAGCCGCGGGGGAATTCGGGTGAAGCCGTGGGTCAAAATGCGGCAGTGGCAAATAGTGGGGAATTCAAGCACGCGATCGGGGCAAAGGGAAAAATGACGCCGGAGCAGCGCCTTGTGGGGAAACCGGTCAGATAGAAAACTTTGTTTGGAAAACAATTTTTTTTAAATTAAAAAAGAGAAAAAAGAAAACGTAATTATCAAAAAACCTAGTGTGAGGGCAATTTTACGGAAATTAAGGACCTTCCCTTTTCAAAATTTATACGTATATGTAACAGAGTATATGATATAATAGCTTAACAAATGTTTAACAAGATATATATGGTGTGATGGCATAATAATATAGCTTAAAATATATAGAGAGAGCCAGTTTGGTGTAGTGGTTAAGTGCGCGGACTCTAATCTGGGAGAACCGGGTTTGATTCCCCACTCCTCCACTTGCACCTGGCTGGATGACCTTGGGCAAGCCATAGCTCTGTACCAGCTGTTCCCTCAAGGACAGCTTGGGAAAGACCTCTGTCAGCCCCACCTACCTCACCGGGTGTCTGTTGTGGGGAGGGGAAGGGAAAAGGAGTTTGTAAGCCGCTCTGAGACTCCCTTGGGGAGTGGAGGGCGGGGTATAAATCCAATCTCTTCTTCTTCTTCTTCTTCTTCTTCTTCTTCTTCTTCTTCTTCTTCTTCTTCTTCTTCTCCTATACGACTCATTAACTTAAAAAATCTGTGTAATGACCTACTCATTCTACCAATTTCTCATGTTATATTTTCAATTTTATCTTGTCTTATCAATCTTATCTATTATATGGTATAACATAGAAACCAGCACAGATATTTTTATAAGATTTCACACAACAGTGTGAAAAGGCACTATTTTCTTTTCATATTAAAACTGTCTTATAGTATTACTAGGAGCAAGGCCCATTGTACAGAAATATAACGGGCTCTAGCAACAGTCTGGCCTCGTGATGCCCCAACCAGTGGAGCACCTGCTGGTGTCAGGTGTGGCGTTGTCAGGAGTGGGCTCAGGCCCCACATCTGTCGTCTGCACCTGCCAGAGGTTCCCCCGCAGCCGGCCACCCGGGTACCTGCAGGCAGTTGCCACAGTGCCACCAGGAGCAGGCTCAGGTCTGGTGTCCAGCCGCCTCTGTTATCCTGCTGTGTGTTTGCCGGGCGCATGGCGACCTCCAGGCATCCACGGCCGCTCCTGTTCACGCACCACCGCACTGTGCGCCCCGTCCATCACCTTGCTGCCTACTGAGGCTGGGTGCCGGTTCTGTGGGCAGGCGGGTGGAGACTAAGGTGAATAGCGAGGCATCTTTGGGCCAGCTCTGGCTCTGTGGGCAGGCATCCGAGAACGCAGCCAGTGGCCAGGGTCCCCATTCAGAGTATCAGCTCTTGCAGCTAACTGATTAGGGAGTGCATCCAAAAAACTTTATAGTATAGAGAGATCATTTACTATTAAACCTTTCAGGTATATAACTAAAGAGAATCATTATAATAGTCACAGAAAACTCTCCAGTTCTTTTCGAATTTATCTTTCGAATTTGTCTGGTTAATGCAGTTTGTCAGTTTTGCCATAACTGTGTATTCTTGCGTCTTGTCTGCCCTGTTCTCAAAAGTTGGGCAACCATCAGTTTTCCACTTAGCTGCAAATGCCCTGCAGGGACTTCTTCTCTTTTCTTTGTACACCTGACATTGCCTTTTCCAACAGTTCTTTCAACTGGAGGTGCCAGGGATTGAACCTGGGACCTTCTGCATGCCAAGCAGATGCTCTACCACAGCCCCTCCCCATTCCATGACATCAAGAAATCTCAGCAATCTAAGAACATAAGAGAAGCCAATGTTGGATCCAGTCCAACACTCTGTGTCACACAGTGGCCAAAAATACCAGGTGCCATCAGGAGGTCCAGCAGTGAGGCGAGGACACCAGAAGCCCTCCCACTGTTGCCCCCCCAAGCACCAAGAATACAGAGCATCGCTTGCCCCAGACTGAAAGTTCCTATCTATACTTTGTGGCTAATAGCCACTGATGGACCTCTGCTTCATAAGTCCATCCAATTCCCTCTTGAAGCCATCCATGCTTGTAGCTGCCACCACCTCCTGTGGCAGTGAAATCCATGTGTTAATCACTCTTTGGGTGAAGAAGTACTTCCTTTTCTCTGTTCTAACCTGACTGCTCAGCAATTTCATTGGGTGCCTATGAGTTCTTGTATTGTGAGAAAGGGAGAAAAGTACTTCTCTATCCCATGCATAATCTTATAAACCTCGATCATGTCACCCTTCAGCCATCGTTTCTCCAAGCTAAAGATCCCCAAGCGCTTCAGCCTTTCTTCATAGGGAAAGTGTTCCAACCCTTTGATCATTCTAGTTGCCCTTTTCTGCACTTTTCCCAATGCTACAATATCTTTTCTGAGGTGTGGTGACCAGAACTGTACACAATTCTCCAAATGAGGTCGCACCATCGATTTATACAGGGGCATTATGATACTGGCTGATCTGTTTTCAATTCTGTTCCTAATAATCCCCAGCATAACATGGGCATTTTTTATCGCAGTTGCACACTGTTTAAACATTTTCAGTGAGTTGTCTACTCCGATTCCAAGATCTCTCTCTTGATCAGTCTCTGCCAGTTCGGACCCCATCAATGTATATTTATAGTTAGGATTTTTAGCCCCAATGTGCATCACTTTGCACTTGGCCAGATTAAACCTCAGTTGCCACGCTGATGCCCACTCGCCCATCCTCGACAGATCCCTTTGGAGTGCCTCACAATCCTCCCTGGTTCTCACCACCCTGAACAACTTTGTGTCATCTGCAAATTTAGCCACTTCACATCTTACTCCCAACTCCAAATCATTAATAAACAAGTTAAAAAGCATCGGACCGAGTACTGATCCCTGCGGTACCCCACTGCTTACCTCCCTCCACTCAGAAAATTGCCCATTTATACTCACTCTCTGTTTCCTTTTAA
The DNA here is from genome assembly GCA_029233225.1 of Lepidodactylus listeri. Classification (NCBI taxonomy): domain Eukaryota; kingdom Metazoa; phylum Chordata; class Lepidosauria; order Squamata; family Gekkonidae; genus Lepidodactylus; species Lepidodactylus listeri. Next base: position 6,647,868 of record JARCFY010000002.1, read on the forward strand.
TTAGCCAGTTTTTGATCCACAAAAGGACTTGTCCTTTTATCCCATGACTATTGAGCTTACTTAGGAGCCTTTGATGAGGAACTTTATCAAAAGCTTTCTGGAAGTCAAGGTAAACAACATCTATTGGGTCCCCCTTGTACACATGTTTGTTCACTCCCTCAAAGAACACTAACAGGTTAGTGAGACAAGATCTTCCCTTACCGGACCCATGCTGAGTCTTCCTCAATAGATTTTGTTCATCAATGTGCCTCCTAATTCTTTCCTTAATAACAGTCTCTACCAACTTACCCGACTGGCCTGTTATTTCCCAGATCTCCTCTGGAACCACTTTTAAAAATGGGAGTGACATTCGCTACCTTCCAGTCCTCAGGAATGAAGGCAGATTTTAATGAAAGATTACTTATTTTTGTCAGGAGATCCACAAGTTCACATTTGAGTTCCTTCAGAACTCTCGGATATATGCCTGGTGATTTGTTTTTAAGTTGCCTATCAGTCATAGGACCTCCTCTCTTGTCACCTCAATCTGACCCAAGTCTTTCAACCCCCCTCCTGAAATCAGTGGTTCTGGAATGGGCAAGCACTTCTCATCTTCCACAGTGAAGACAGAGGCAAAAAATGCATTCAGCTTCTCAGCCATTTCCCTATCATCCTTCAGTACTCCTTTTACCCCTTGGTCATCCAAGGGCCCCACCGCTTCCCTGGCTGGTTTCCTATTTCTAATGTATTTGAAGAAAGTTTTATTGTTGGGCTTTATGTTTTTTGCGATATGCTCCTCATATTCCCTTTTTGCCTGCCTGATCACAGACTTGCATTTTATTTGCCACAGCCTGTGTTCCCTTTTATCAGCCTCCCTGAGACTAGCTTTCCACCGCTTAAAGGAATCCTTCTTATCTTTTACAGCTTTCATTACTTTGTTTGTTAACCATGCAGGCGTTTTTCTATACCTATTTGTGCCTTTCCTAACCTGCGGTATATATTTCTTTCTGAGCTGCTAGGATTGTAGTTTTAAATAGTCTCCAAGCTTCCCCAGTGGTTTTGACCCTTTCTACTTTTCCTTTCAGTTTCCTCCTCACATGTCCCTTTATTTCAGAGAAGTTACCCCTTTTTAAAGTTAAAAGTGGTTGTCTCTGCCTTTTTGGGCAACTCTCTGTTTAAATATACGTTGAACTCAATAAGATTATGGTCACTGTTCCCAAGCGGTGACACTTTTACATCTCTCACCAGGACTTGGGCGTTACTTAGGACCAAACTGAGGATCCCTTCTCCCCGGTAGGTTCTAATTCAGCAGCCTTCCACGACATTCAATGAATGCCCTTAAAGTATCTCTTTTATTACAAAGGAACTTCAGGAACAGAATGGAAAGGGAGATTGCTGAATTAGAAGCTATTACAACACTTGGAACAAAAACCTCCCCAGGACTCAACAAGGATATTGGTTTCTTCTTATCTCATTACATATGCTAACCCAGGGGTGGGCAAACTTGCTCAGTGTAAGAGCCACCTAGAACAGGGGTGACCAGACTTGCTTAACGTCAGAGCCGCATAGAATAAACATCAGATGTTTGAGAACCACAAGACATGAACAAATATTACCTGCTTTTATTGGAAAAGAAGCAAATTTGCTTTTTATTAACATTAAATGAGACTGCCAAAAACAATAACAAAAGGGGTAAAAGCAGATATTGATAATGATATTAATTGGTCCAATGATATTTGTTTGCTAATGGTATTTAGCTTCCCCAGCCGCCCGGCTGGGAGCCACATAATATATATGAAAGAGCCGCATGCGGCTCCCGAGCCACAGTTTGCCCACCCCTATGCTAACCCATTCAGCCCTCACATACGTATTCTCAGCAAGGACTATATATCCTCGGTATTTTAGTGTATTTCTTTTTCAGAATAGTATTTTATTTATTATTTATTCATTAGTTTTGATTTATATCCCGCCTTGCCTGCGCAGCGTACTGAATGTAATGCAAGGAATAATGGAATGTTTTGCTGTTAAGTGACCTCCACGCCTGAGAGGAGACGAATGGTAATTCTCCGTTTACTTCCCGCAATTAGAAAAGACGCCCGTCTCACATTTATCCCCTATTTTGATGTATTTATTACTTTGCTGTCCTTTCCGTCTCTTAATTAAATCAAAACAACTGTTGACCTTATAACTTCAGCTTGTCATTTGGGCTGCAGTCACACACAGTAAATAATCCACTCACGTTCCACTTTCCAGCTGGATTTTGACAGTTCACACAGTAAAATCCAGTTGGAAAGTGCTTGGAAAGTGCTTTGAAAGTGGATTATTTACCGTGTGTGATCGCAGCCAACGTTTCACTTTGAATATCTTAAAGCATAGGCATCATTTTACATGTTAATTGGCTGTTCAGCCTGTTATCTGTAAGTTTGAACTCTAGCTTCCTTTCCAATGTATTTGACAAACTGTGCGTGCAGATGAAAGCCCATGCCTTGAATAAACCTTTGTTGTTCTTAAAGGCGCCACTGGACTCTAAATATGTAAAGTCAGGGCTTCTTTTGTAGAAAAAGCCCAGCAGGAACTCATTAGCATAATAGGCCACACCCAACAGCAGAAACTCATTAACATATTCGGCCACACCACTGACAGCACAGCTCATTAGCCTATTAGGCCACACCCCCATGTTACCAGAAGAGTGGTCATCCAGCCACACCCACCTTTTGCTTCGTATCCTGTTTACCTTGTTTGTTGTCAAAACCCAGCGCTTTTTTTGTAGCAGGAATTAATTTGAATGTGAGGCCACACACCCCTAATGTAGCCAGTCCTAATGAGTTCCTGCTGTTGGGTGTGGCCTGTTATGCTAATGAGTCCCTGCTGGGTGTGGCCAACTCAGGAGCCAGCCGGAACGCCGTTCCTGTGCGTTCCTGCCCCAAAATAGCCCTGTGTAAAGTAGTATCAGTAAACACCATGGCACCCTGGATTAGGGTCCTTACTGGAAAGAAGACCAGAGCTGTCTGGGTGGTTGTGCCTTGACAGAGAGAAAGCAAAACTTGTGCTTTAGAGGTTATGTCCATATGACTCTTTTGAGCTGTGGCAGGCACAAGTGCCTCGTGGATTTAAAGTGCATGTCCAGATAATAATATCTGGGAATTGTGCCGCTTCCATGATTAGCCTGTCGATCCCCGTCGGGGATCTATACTTAAAAGATAGTGGTGAAAGTCCAGTCCTAAACTGGCCCATGGGCCAAAGCCAGACTTTTCCCCGTCTAGTTGTTCCACCATCGTGCAATCAGCCTGTAGGCTGCCATTTTAAAAAAATCTTAGCGATGAGTACGTAACTGCTTAAACATGCGACGTCCCCAGAGCTCTGCTCAAATGATCCAAACAATTTTATGTTTCTGACGATCCTGTGAACTTGTTGGCCAGCAAGGCACTGCTAGTGCTCTTATGGATTTTAAGATTCATAAGCTTGAACTTGGGTTGCTAGCGTTGGAAGGGCCACGTGCATTCTCCATTGCTGGGGAAAGCTCCAGCCCATGCCAGGAGACTGGCACCCAATCTCATCTTCTTCTTCTTCTTCTACCCAAGGGAGTCTCAGAGCAGCTTACAATCTCCTTTCCCTTCCCCTCCCCACAACAGACACCCTGTGAGGTAGGTGGGGCTGAGAGAGCTCTGACAGAAACTGCTCTTTTGCAAGGACAGCTGTGCCAGAGCTATGGCTTGCCCAAGATCATCCAGCAGGTGCCAGTGGAGGAGTGGGGAATCAAACCCGGTTCTCCCAGATTAGAGTCTGCGCATTTAACCCCTCCACCAAAACTGGCTCTAGAGGAAGGTACCGCTGGCGGTGCTTTTACCATTTTAGTCCGCGCATGCGTGGAAAAACAAGTATATGGTGAGGCACATATGCACATGCGCAGACAGGACTTTTTAAAAAAATAAACTGACTGCATGGCTCCTTACGGTGGATGCCATCTAGACAATCCATCGCGGAGTCACATGCAGTAAAGCGATTCACAGGGGAGCTGTCTGGTCATGCAACACTGGATCAAAAAGATCTATCTTAAATTACAGCTGGGCCAATGGCGGGATTAGCTGCCCGTCTGAATGCACTCAGAACTCCTGGCCACTGAAGTGGGTGTTTCAGGTTATTCAGTACAACAGCTAGAGATTTTGGGAGTTTATTGCTGACGTGAGTCTTTTGTTCTAAACTTTAGTTTATTGCTGTCGGCTCTGGCATATTTCATCGGAAGCTGTCTGGAGCCTTGGAGAGGAGGGACAGAAATATTGGAAGGAAACAAACATTCAAAAACAACAGTGTTGGGGAGGAAAAAGGACAAGTCTGGCCAGCGTCAGGGATTTGTTTTCTTAGGGGTTTGCCCACCTAGGGCTGCCAATCTCCAGGTGTGGCCTGGAGCAATGTTCTCTCTAATCCCTCCCCCCTCCAGTTCACATCCTGAGCAGAATATAACTGCTGTAATCTTAAAAAGGGCAATGGGCAGTGCAAGACCCTGCGTGGATCCCGATGGCTTCTGTAGGGCAAGGGAAAAGGAATGTGATTTTTAAACGTGATTTCTGACACTTTCTCCTTGATACATAGGTATATATTGACAGCTGTCACTGTGTCTTCAAAAGTTTAATCCTGGTATGTAACCGAGAAGCTTCTGATTAGAGAAACTTATAGCAGAACATATGTATATATTATAATTGCACCTTTTGTATAGGAAGCCTCCATAGAAGGAATTAGGATGCAATAAGAATGGAATGCTATTTAGAAGTTGCAAGGCCGCCGAGAGCGAAGTTTGATGTGATTCATAACCCCTTATCGGCTAGCCCTCCATATCCAGGTCAGAAAGGAACCCACTGTTCTCTAAGGTTCCCATTGTCCTGGAAACCAGATAAGTGAATGCAACCACTGACATAACTGACCAGTATAAGGAGAGACCAATAATAAGGCTTAAAGTCAAATGATGCTTGCAGGATGTTAACTGCCTGGGCCCAGTTAGAGACTCTTTAATGCAAAAATTGTATGTTATGTCATTTGGGGTATAAGACCTTCTGCCCTTCCTGGTTATGGCAGAATACAGCTTTGGAATTGCTGGAAGTGTTCAGGCACTCCTCAGCTCTGTATTCCCAGTTATGAATTCATTAAACAGGTATTCGTCGATCTCGTTGGGACTCAGACTGTGTGATTCCAATTTGGCCAAGGGGGTCACATAGGGCACAGATTTGTGCATCACTTCTGAGCAGGGCTTCCTCAGAGGGAACACTGGGATCTCCTGGAATCTCCTGATCTTTAGACCACAGCGACCAGATTTAGCTAACAGTTCAAGCTGTGTTGTGCCTCAACAGTTCCAGAAGATTAGCAGGTATTTTAAAAATGAGGGTGGTTATGAAGACTTGGTGTTACCTGTATCAGTGCCTAGTTCTTGTGGCCCTTTCTTACACGCCCAGGGAAATGCTGTTCACCACTTTGGGATCAGGAAGCAATTTTTCTCCAGGCCAGTTTGGCTGGGGATCTTGGAGGTTTTTTTGTCATCTTCTGGGCATGGAACAGCGGTAACTCGGGGGGTGGAGGGGGAGGCATTTGTGAATCTCCAGCATTGTGCACGGGGTTGGACTAGATGACTCTGGAGGTCCCTTCCAACTCTTTAATTCTATCTGAAAATAATACGTTTTGGGGTCTGAGCACTTCTCGTTGGTAGATCCATTTGCACAACTGTAGTGAGCTGGCATGTGGATTTCACTTTATCCCGCCACGCTTGTTGTTTCATGAAAAGGATGACCCGCACTTGGGGAGGCTGTGGCTTGGTGGTAGAGTATCTTTTGCTTGCAGGAGGTCCCAGGTTCAATCCCCGGCATCTCCAGGTGACAGGAAGGACCTTGGCCTGAGACCTTGGAGAGCCACTGCCGGTCTGAGTAGACAATACTGATTTTGATGGAGCAAAGGTCTGATCCAGTATAAGGCAGCTTCATCTGAGTATCTGAGAGATCCGTTCCCCTGGAGAGGGGGAATGGCTGCTTTGGAAAGTGGGCTGTATGGCATTGTTCTCCATGAAGGCCCCTCCTAACCTCACCCATCCCAAGCTCCATCCCCAAATCTCCAGGAATTCACCAACCTGTTGGTAGCCCTGGCTATACCCACCACTTTTTACATGAGTTCTAAGAAAATAACTCCATGTTACATTCTTTCTTAATTTAATTATTTATTAGATTTATACTCTGCCCTCCCCGCCAAGGCAGGCTCGGATTCGGTAGATTTCATTTCCTACCACTGCGGTTTGCAGAGGAAGGCCTGAGGTGGAGTGAGGGCCTTTCAAGCCTTACTCTGCGCAGCCCCCTCCCCACCAGAGAGCCAGCTTGGTGTAGTGGTTAGGAGCGCAAACTCTAATCTGGGAAAACCGGGTTTGATTCCCCACTCTTCCACATGCAGCTGCTGGAGTGACCACGTAAACCGCCCTGAGCCTGCTTTAGCGGGGAGAGCGGGGTATAAATTAAATAAATAAGTAAGATGTATGGGCCCCTCCAGCACAGCTGGTGCAGCGTGTTCATAGCCGCAGAAGGGGGAGATCTATGCATACAGGAGCACCATGTCCATGCTTTCCCCCCGGTAGTCCATTATGTTGGCAAAGATCATTGCTCAGTCCTGAAATGACATCCTCCTCAAAGTAGTTTGTGGACGCTGGCAGGCAGGCAGGGTCTGTAGCTACTCAGAGGGAAAACTATTCTGGTTTTCACTGCTATTCTAATAACATGTTCTTCTTTTATACGAAGGGGCCAAAAAGGGAAAGAAAGTGTGTGTGTGCGTGTGTTAAGTGCCATCAAGTCACTTCTGACTTATGGTGACCCTATGAATTAGAGACCTCCGAAACGTCTTATTGTCAGCAGCCTTGCTCAGGGTTCCAGTCACACGAGCGAGATAATCCGGGGGTGGTGGTGGTTTGAGGCGATTTGCTCTGGAGTAATTTAACCCGCAGTTGCGCGATCACACAGTTCTGTGAAGCTGCGGGCACAGCCCACCACTGTGTGATCAGACGCAATCGTGGGTGAGTCGGAGGGTTTTTTGCTGTTTTCTCCCGGTGCTCTTAAACGGGGGATCGATGAATCGCATCTCCGCCCTGAGGGCTTCCTATGGCAGTATGCGATGATGCGCATACTGAGAAGGGGAAAAAACTATCCCCGGCGCTATGAGTGCATGCTGGAGCGATCACATGGGGAAAGTCCATCTGTGGCCTGTAGCAAACCTGTTTGATACTGGACTTTGCCCAGTATCTTTTAACTCCGCTTCATCGGTGGAGAGAAACGGGTTGCCGATGGGTGTGGGATGCTTGCCAGATGTTCTGGTGTGATCGTGCCCTTAAAATCCACGTGGCATTCATACCTACTGCGCGGCTAATTCTGCGTGTGGTCGAGGCCCAGGTCTTGCAAACTGAGGTTGTGGTTTCCTTGATTGAGTCAATCCCATCTCCAGTTGGGCCTCCTGCTTTTCCTGCTGCCTCCCACTTTCTCCAGCGTTGTTGTCTTTGCCAGTGCGCCTTGTCTTCTTATAATGTGAACTAATGATATTCCTGGAGATTTGAAGGCGGAAAGTTGGGAGGGGAGGGCTTGGGCAGGGGGGATGGAGTGCCAAAGAGTCCACTCTCATAAACTGCCATCTCCCTGTAGCATGGATGAGAATACGTAACGATTTTTGCAATTCAGATTACTCGTATTCTTATATCTCTCTGGTTTCCTTGTGGATTTTTATATTCGGATTTTATGAGGATTTAGTCAAGGTCTATTAAATGGTAAAGCCTCCTTTTTGTAGGCTGAAGTGCCTTTCTAGCTGATGCCACCAGACAAGGAGCAGCATTCTTTTCTCGTTTGGATGAAATAGCGATCTAGCTGTTTTCTATGGAGGTAGTCGCTTGAAGTACAGAGCTCATGGGTTTAGTTGTTTGGGGTGAAACTCTGCAGTGTCTGGGTCAAGAAGGGCTTTTAGCTTCATATCAGAAAACAACAACTTTTTGTTTGGGTGAGAAAGATCCTTGAGTATGATTATTAAGATGAGGTCACGTAAACGTTTAAGATATTGGGTAGTCACACCTTTTTCTGTAACCGACCAATAAATGTATGGTTGCTCAGATGATACTCTATGCCTTTGTGAGCAATTATGATCTCTGGACCTTATCCCTCTGAGTATGTCATTTTCGGTATAAAACTTCATGTACTTCCTGGTATTGGGCAGGAAGCAGTCAATTTTTGAAAAGCTGATTTGGCCTAACCGTTTTTCTAGTATTTCTTGCATTAAATATTAAGGCCGATTCCGCACTAGTAGTTACCCCGCACTCAATCTCCGCTAAAATCCGGGGCAGAGCAACAGTTCCGCACTGAAGTTGGCCCGAATGTAATACTCTTTTCCTGCGGATCTTCCGTCTTCGGAATTTTCAAGTTCTTTTTTTTGACACGGTAGCAAAGTCGGGGCATTCTAGTGTGGAACTCCGAAATCGGGTTTTCACGCTCCACCCTTTTCCCGCCCCTTTCCTCTCTCCTTCCCTCCCCTTTCCCGCCCTGCCGTGAGTGTTTTTTTTTTTTTTTTGGTTCCCCACTTTGTTTCGTTACAACAACACAACATGACATTGAACCATCGTTGACTGGCTCTTAAATGTTTTTTTTAAAAACGTACTTTTGTTGTCGATGTCTCCAAATTTCTGTGTTGCTTATTTTGCACAAACGTCGTGAGTGACTTATGCCACTTTAAAAAAATGTATTGGTTCCTTTGAGGCGCAGCGCAAGTGTCCCCCCCCCCCCCCCAGTCATCGCATCACGACAACACAACGAGACATTTTTTCGTTGACATTTGTGCGGGTGTAATGTGTTGCGGGTGGCGTGGGGTTTGGACACAATATCTTCCGGGGTTACATGTGTTCTTGCTGCCAGATCAGGAGGAGGAAAGCCAGCCAGGACAAAGAGAAGAGAGGGAGGCTGGCTAGAGTGAGGCGAGCGCCTGAGCCCAGGCAGCGGCAGCGGCGGGAGCGGTGGCGATGGCGGCAGGAGCCGGGCCACCTCACCGCACTTAGCAATAATAAAAAAGAGGGGTGGGGAAGGGGCAGTTGCAAGATGCACTTTCCCGGGAATTTTTGAAAACGGCCAATCATGTCTTTGTATCGTCATGACGTTATAACGAAACTCCACCTACTTTTTTTTTTTAAATGGTGGGCGGGGGATCAAGATTTGGGGCAGGGACAGATGTGGAAATGAAGACCCGGCATCAACCCAGGTCAGATGCATGTAATGCGGAAACACTCAGACTGATTCGGAGCAATTAAACCCGGGAGGAAAGGGAAGCAAAGCACTAGTGTGGAACCGGCCTAAATGAACCTTCCTCCTCATTGTGACTTCGGTTTAATTCTGGCTTGGAAATTTTATGTGTTAACATCCCCAAGGAAACTGATCTCTGTAGTCCGAAAGTCAGTTGTGACGGGTGATCTCCAAGCCCCACCTGGAGGCTGGCAACCCTATCTGAAAGAGACAATTTGGTGTAGAGCCAGTTTGGTGTAGTGGTTAAGTGCACGGACTCTAATCTGGGAGAACCGGATTTGATTCCCCACTCCTCCACTTGCACCTGCTGGATGACCTTGGGCAAGCCATAGTTCTGGCACAGCTGTTCTTGAAAAAGAGCAGTTTCTGTCAGAGCTCTCTCAGCCCCACCCACTTCACAGGGTGTCTGTTGTGGGGAGGGGAAGGGAAAGAAGTTTGTAAGCCGCTCTGAGACTCCCTTGGGTAGTGAAGGGCGGGGTATAAATCCAATCTCCTCCTCCTCCTCCTCCTCTTCTTCTAGACAAGATTTGAATCCTAAGCCTTACATGGATTGAAGTCTGTTGAGACTGTAAGCCGCGAGTCTGACCCAGCCGTCACAAACTCTATGACTCTATTTTAACTGGGAGGGAGGATGCAACTCAAACCCCAGCCCACTCCGACTCAGGCAAAGGACCTCCGTCTTCATTGGATTCTGAAGGGACTCCTCTTTCAGCTGCCTCACACAATACTTTTCTGCATGGCCCAAGAATCAGTCACACAGCGTCTTGATTCGCACAACAGGCAAACCACGTGGTCCACAGCCGCTTGTCTGTTTCAATTTCCCGTCTCCTCAGCGTTCCCGTTCATACGCTTTGCTTTGCTAATTGAGAAATCGTGCTGAACTTTCCAAACGGAGCTTGTCACAATGTCTGAATTGACCCTGAAATACAAACACTTCACGACGGGAAGCTGTGTGAGTCCGTCTGTAGCAGCAGAAAAGAGCAAGAGTCCGGCAGCACCACATGGATGAACAAAATTTGGGGCAGGGTTAGGAGATTTCACGAGACACTGCTCATGAAAACCGGTTTGGTGTAGTGGTTAAGACCGGCGGACTCTAATCTGGAGAACTTGGTTTGATTCCCCATTCCTCCACAAAAAGCCAGCTGGGTGACCTTGGGTCAGTCACAAGTTGTCTCAGAGTTCTGTCAGCCCCACCCAAACAGACACCCTGTGAGGTAGGTGGGACTGACAGAGCTCTGAGACAACTTGTGGGGAGAGTGGGGAGAGAGCTCTGAGACAACTTGCGGGGAAAGTGGGGAGAGAAATGGAAGGTGATTGTTAGCTGCTTTCAGACGCCTTTCGGTAGAGAAAAGTGAGGTATAAAACCTCCTCCTCTTCTTCCTCTTCTTCTCCTTCTCCTTGTGCTTCGTTCTCCGTTCTCTTTTCTCCTTTGCTTCAGATACAGCTAGAAAGTGAGTCCACCTGTCCACTCTCCAAGATATAAGGAGAGACAGATTCACATTCTAGCTGTATCTGAAGAAGTGAGCCGTGACTCATGAACGCTCCTACCCTGCCATAAATTTTGTTAGTGTTTAAGGGGCTCTTGGACTCTTCCTCTTTTGGTGTAGTGGTTAAGTGTGCGGACCCTAATCTGGGAGGACCGGGTTTGATTCCCCACTACTCCACCTGCAGCTGCTGGATGACCTTGGGCAAGCCACAGTTCTGCCAGAGCTGTTCTCTCACAGACAATTCTGGAAAGAACTCTCTCGGCCCCATCTACGCCACAGGGTGTCTTTTGTGGGGAGGGGAAGGGACAGGAGTTTGTAAGCCGCTCTGAGACTCCTTCAGGTAGAGAAGGGCGGGGTATAAATCCAATCTCTTCTTCTTCTTCTTCTTCTTCTTGTGATATAAGCACTTGATGCTGTCTTCTACTGAGTCACATGGGTGGAAAGGTACCAGCCGGATATTAGGATTTTATTTTTTTTTACAGTCAGAGTAGTTTAGCAGTGGAATGGGCTCCGTGGGGAGGTGGTGAGCTCCCCCTCCCTGGCAGTCTTGAAGCAGCGGCTGGACAAACCCTTGTCAGGGATGCTCTAGGCTGATCCTGCACTGAGCAGGGGGGCTGGACTAGGTGGCCTCTACGGCCCCCGCCAGCTCTGATTCTAAGATCAGTCTTATCCCCTCTGACGGGAAGCAACTCTCCGCAGTCTCGTGCAAAGGTCTTTAACATCATCTGCGGTCTGATTCTTTTCGCTGGAGGCGCCAGCGGGAATTGAACCTGGGACCTTCTGCATGCAGAGCTGACGCTTTCCCCCCGGGACAGCCCCGCTGCCATGAATGTGTCACTGCTAACTGCCCTGTGAGTCCCTGGAGCCAGCTACTGTGTTTGGTCTCTCTGAAGCTACCCAAATTGGCCCTCCCCCTATCCCACTGACATTTAGACAGGCATCCAGTAATCCGTCCAGGCTGTGCAAATTCCATTTGGAACTGCCAGCTGGGGCCTTGATTTATCACCCCTCGAAATAATTGCTGCTTCTTATTAAGTGGCAGAAGCCACCTCCCGCATGAGATGTCGGCTTTTTTTGAGAGCAGGGAATAGGGAATGGTTCTCAATAAGAACATAAGAGAACATAAGAACATAAGAGAAGCCATGTTGGATCGGGCCAGTGGCCCATCCAGTCCAACACTCTGTGTCACACAGTGGTAGGGCTGCCAAGTCAGCCTGGGGGGCGGGGGATCCCCCGCTAAAGGGGTTCCCGATCCGCCGGCCAGCTTTTGGCCGGCAGGGGGAACCCCACCCCCGAAGTCGTCCAGCGAGGACGATGTAATGACGTCGCCGGAAGTGACGTCAGCACGTTGGGGGCGTTGCCAGGGCGACGCTCTGGCAATCGCCCCAAAACTCTATGATACCATAGAGTGTTGGGGCGATTGCCAGAGCGTCGCCCCGGCAACGCCCCCAACGTGCTGACGTCACTTCCGGTGACGTCACCGGGCGCGCACGCTTTGCGTGCGTACTGAGGACGCTCCCGGCGGACGGAAAACTCCCCCCCGCCGGTGAGTAATACAGACTTGGCAACCCTACCCTGGAGTCTTGTGTGCCGTTCGGGAGGCTTCACTCGGAAAAGGATGTAGACAGAATGGAGTGGGTGCAGAGCTGAGTGACGGGGATGGTCAGGGGGCCGGGAGACCAAGAAGCCCTGTGAGGAAAGGCCGAGGGACTTCTTGGGAAGGTTCTCTCTGGAGAAGAGGAGGTACGGGGTGGGGGACGACAGGATTGCTCTAAGTATCAGAAGGGCTGCCACTTGGAGGAGGGCAGGGAGCTGTCCCTGTTGGTAGCAGAGGAGAGGACTCGCAAGAATGGGTTGAAATGAAGGGCGGGAAGGGACCGGCTGGATCTTAGGAAAACCTTTTTTGCAGTCAGAGTTGTGCAGCAGTGGAATCAGCGGCCCAGGGAGGTGGTGAGCTCCCCCTCCCTGGCAGTCTTGAAGCAGCGGCTGGACAAACCCTCGTCAGGGATGCCCTAGCTAGGCCGATCCCGCACTGAGCAGGGGGTTGGACGAGATGGCCTGCAGGGCTCCTTCCGACTCTGTGTGATTCTATGATTCTGTGACCCTTTTATTTCATGTACTCTGGTTGCTGCTCGCCGTTGGCGCACATCTGCACCCGATTGCAACCAGGGGACTGGTAAAATTCTCGGCGCCGCTGGGGGAAATTGCACGACAACCTCCGCTTAATTGGGTTGTCCGCACCCACTGTGATGGATGGATGGATGTCCGTCCGCCTTTTACCCTCTTTTCTTTCTGCCGCTGGGAGAGAACGCAAGACAGGCCTGCTCTCTTCCCCCCACCAGTGGGTACGCACAGCAGCGCTCTCTTCCTGCTGCTGGTAATGCCGTGTACAGTTGCCAATCTCCAGGTAGGGCCTAGAGGTACCAACCCCCAGGTGAGACCTGGAGATCTCCTGCTATTACAACTGTTCTCCAGACTGCGGAGACCAGTTCCCTTGGAGAAAACAGCTGCTTTGGAAGACGGACGCTGTGGCATTATACCCTCCACGCCGTCTTTCCCCTCCCCAGATCCCACCCTCATCAGCCCCTTCCCAATTTCCAGGAATTTCCTCGCCCAGAGTTGGTGACCCTGACTGCCATGTAACTTGGGAAGGGGAGGTGGGGTTGGCTGCAGTCACAGCAGGGGGGATGACCAGGGAGAGCCAGTTCAGTGTAATGGTTTAAGTGTTGGCCTAGTATCTGGGAGACACAGGTTCGAATCCCCACTCGTGCCGTGGAACCTTGTTGGGTGACCTTGGGCCAATCGCACGCTCTCGGCCCAACCTACCTCACAATGCCTTCCCTCTCCTGAAAATAATGGAGGATGGGGGCACCTTTTTTGGGGGCTCATAGAATTGGACCCCCTGGTCCAATATTTTTAGAACCTGGGTTTTTTTGGGGGTTTTTTGAGGAGAGACACCAGATGCTATGCTAAAAAATTGGTGCCTCTACCTAAAGAAACCTCCTCATAGTTCCAGATACCCACAGATCGATTCTCCTTTATTCCCTATGGGGACTGGTCTCCATAGGGCAGAATGGAGTGCCCAGCAGACATTTCCCCCCTCCTTTGGCTTTTTGATAACCCTGAAGTGGGGGGAGGGCCTCCAAACCAGGGATCCCCTGCCCCCAAGTTAGGGCTGCCAAGTCCTACCGTAGCTGCGGTGGGGGAAGTCCTGCCGTCTCTGGGAGTTCATCGGTGCGCACGCACAAAGCGTGCATGCCCCGTGATGATGTCACCCGGAAGTGATGTCATCACATCGGGCACGTTGGGGGGGGGCCACTATCATTCGAGGGGAAAACAGAGAGTTTTCCCTCGAATGATAGAACGTCCTTCCGAAACGTGCCAGACGCGATGACGCCACCTCCGGGTGATGTCATCACACCCGGTACATCTCCGCGGTCCCGGCAATTTGGGGGTGGGGTTTCTTTGCACAGGATCCCTGCAGGTGAACTTTCATTTCCTCACACCTTCCTTCCTTCCTTCCTTCCTTCCTTCCTTCCTTCCTTCCTTCCTTCCTTCCTTCCCTCCCTCTCTCCCTCCCTTCCTTTTTCCTTCCTTCCTTCCTTCCTTCCTTCCTTCCTTCCTTCCTTCCTTCCCTCCCTCTCTCCCTCCCTTCCTTTTTCCTTCCTTCCTTCCTTCCTTCCTTCCTTTTTCTTTCTTTCTTTCTTTCTTTCTTTCTTTCTTTCTTTCTTTCTTCCTTCCTTCCTTCCTTCCTTCCTTCCTTCCTTCCCTTTTCCTTTCTTTTTTTTCTTTCTTTCTCTTTCTTTCTTTCTTTCTTTCTTTCTTTCTTTCTTTCTTTCTTTCTTTCTTTCTTTCTCTTCCTTCCTTCCTTCCTTCCCTCTCTCCCTTCCTTCCCTTCCTTCCTCCTCCTCCCTCCCTTCCTTCCTTCCTTCCTTCCTTCCTTCCTTTCTTCCTTTCTTCCTTCCTTCCTTTTTCTTTTCTTTCTTTTCTTTTCTTTCTTTTCTTTTCTTTCGATTTATACCCTGCCCTCCCCGCCAAAGCTGGCTCAGGGCACCTACTTTCTTCTTTCAGTTGGTGCAGGACTGATGGTCATGTCTTCCAGCCCTCATGGGCATTAGAACAAAACCATTTCCCAGGCAAGCTGTTTCAGGCCAAGCCTTTTTCATTATATATAATTTTTTATTTAAAAGAAAAAACAAGGTAATGATATATGAGGGATACCAAAGGAAAGGAAAGTTATTCTATAATAATATATAAGGAGTTCAAAAAGATACGTTACGGGGTATATAAAACAGAAAACATTTCTCCCCTGACTCCCTTTCATTACAATTTTTAAGACGTTTTAAACATTTTGCATTCCAGACTGCATAACCAATCTATTTTACAACCATATTATTGATTTCATCCTTGCTACATGTTCTGTGTTAAACTTTTCATCATTTCTACTTATTTATTATTGCTTTTAATATACCAAAGTTTAAAGGGAAAATCTACTATATCTCTTATAGTAAAGACTATATCTCACAATAGAGAATTACCTTACCGTAAAGTATAGAGGGTATTTTTGTTCAAAGGTCAGTTCCTGTGAGAGTCCAGCAGAGTCAATCAGCAACCAGAGTCCTTAAACAAGAAAACTTTTATTGAAGATAGTTCTGAATGGTCATCCACACTTCTTGTGTTAGTAATGGCATACTATCAGTAAGGTAGAGCAGATATACAATATTCAGAGATTGTTACCAAGTGACACCACCAATCCTAGGTCAGATAAAAGGCGCCTAAAAATACTGGCTAAGTGTTCCCAGAGAATAACGCGGGAACAAAAGCGGTTTGCACCTGAAAAGAAACAGCAGCTGAAAGTACAGACAGTCAAGGTCAGCAAAGCAGGCAAAGCGATAAGCACTCCTGGGAAGGAGGCAGAGACACATTCCACAGACAAGAGGTCTCCCGAGACAGGAACCACCTCCCGCCAGAGGGATGGCAGCACTAGCTTGGTTTCATATTCAAAGCTTTTCCCCATTCTGCTTCTATATCTGCATTCATGAAAACAAAATAATCAGTTAGCAAATGCTCTCCAAATCCTCTCAATCTGTTAACATCATGGACGTTTTTTAAAAAGATGTCACACCAATAGTATTTGAACACCTTGGTGTCTGCTAAGTCCGGTCAAGTGGCCTCTTACACCTTACGGCACTTCTATGAATCAGTAACCTCCAAAACATTCTGTGTTTATCAGGGTCTAATGAGGGTGAATTTAGATTGCTTCTTGAAAGCATTTGGTGAATCTTAAGATATACCAGTAAGTGTTGTAAATGATTCCGTCACGAGGCTTCTTCTGTGTGGTGTACTAAGTGCATGGAGAGCTAGTTTGGTGTAGTGGTTAAGTGCGCAGACTCGAATCTGGGAGAACCGGGTTTGATTCCCCACTCCTCCCCTTGCACCTGCTGGATGACCTTGGGCAAGCCATAGCTCTGCGCCAGCTGTTCTCTCAAGGACAGTTCTCTCAGAGTTCTCTCAGCCCCACCTACCTCACAGGGTGCCTGTTGTGGGGAGGGAAAGGGAAAGGTGTTTGTAAGCCGCTCTGAGACTCCAAGTGAAGGGCGGGATATAAATCCAATCTCTTCTCTTCTTCTCAAATGGGGCAGTTAGGTGCCATCGTGTTGCTTCCGATTTATTGGTGACCCTATGAATTAATGAAGGAAATCAACCCTGACTGTTCCCTGGAAGGCCAGATCCTGAAGCTGAAGCTCAAACACTTTGGCCACCAAAGGAGAAGGGAGCACTCCCTGGAGAAGACCCTGATGCCCGGAAAGAGTTAAGGTCAAAGAAGAAGGGGACGGCAAAGGAGGAGATGGTTAGACAGTGTCATCGATGCAATGAGCATGGAGTTGAGCAAGCCCCAGAGGACAGTGGAGGACAGGAGGGTCTGGTGTGATGTGGTCCAGGGGGTCACGAAGAGTAGGACTTGACTGTACGGCTGAACAATAACAATGAATCAATGACCTCCAAAACATCCTTTCCTTAACAGCCTTGGTCAAGTTTTGCCAACCGAGAGCCATGGCTTCCTTGGTGGAGTCAATCCAACTCCTTTTGGGACACCATTGGTCCCTGCGCCGGTGGTTAGGAGTTTGGGAGGGCTCCTGGAACCCTCCTTAGCAATGGAGGCCCAGGTAGCAGCCACGGCTAAGTCGGCCTTTTACCATCTTCGGCTGGTTCAGCAGTTGGCCCCCTTCCTGGATCGCGACGACCTGGCTACAGTGATCCCTGCCATGGTCCCCTCGAGATTAGACTACTGTAACACTCTCTACATGGGGCTGCCCTTGTCACAAATCCGGAAGCTGCAGCTGGTGCAGAATGCCGCGGCTTGGCTATTGATGTGTCTCCCTAGATGGGAGCACATCCGACCGGCACTGAAGGCACTGCACTGGCTGCCAATAGCATATCGAATCCGCTTCAAGGTGCTGGTACTTACCTTTAAAGCCCTAAATGGCCAGGGTCCAACACACCTGAGGGACCGCCTTTCCCCATATATACCCCAGAGGGCACTACGGTCAGGGGCGCAACACTGCCTCGTGGTCCCAAGCCCCAGGGAGGCCAGGCTCACTGCCACCAGGGCCTTTTCGGTGGCGGCTCCTTACCGGTGAAATGAGCTCCCGGAGGAGATCAGGGCCCTGCGGGACCTTATGCAGTTCCACCAGGCCTTCAACTAGGAGCCTCCCCCCCCCCCCCCGCCATCAATGACTACTGTGAGCAAGTAATACCATCTGCAGAATGGGAGACTGCTGAGTACGTAGACGCCATCTTGTCTTGTCAACCAGGAAGAGCACTTTAATTGGAAATTGTTGACCGTTGATGGCTGATTGTTGATCTTTTAATTGATTTTCAATGTCTTGTCGGAACCTTGGCACACTGGCCAAGCTTTCTGAGCTGCTCTGAGCCCGCTGGCAGGGAGAGCGGCTGATAAATATAACAGACAAATAAGTAAATGACTCTTTTCCTGCTCCCTCCGACTTTCCCTTAGCAATATTATTGTCTTTTCCAGTGAGTCTTTGTCTTCTCATGATATGACCAGAGTCCAATAGCCTCAGTTTAGTCATGTCAGGTTCTGGGGAGAATTCAGGCTTGATTTGATCTGGAGCCCATCTTGGAAACTCTTTACAATATATATCTTTGGAGCACGCAGGGGTCCATTGGAGCAGAAGCGCACAGGAGCGCAGCTCCGGGAGTGAGAAGCCCAGGGGGCGGGCACATGACCAAGCCCCGCCCCCTCCTTGGCTTCCCCGAACAGTGCAGAGGCGCAGCGCCCCGGGGGAAGCCCTGCTAGGGTCTTTATTGTTTTTAATGTTTTATTTTAATAATGATAATTTTATCATTGTTCCTTTTATGACTGTGTGCTGCTTTTCCAGAGACTTGCTCATGGTGGCATATAAATTTTCTAAGTATACCATTTTTTATCTGGGCACATGGCACATAAGTACTGGAGAAATTTCACCAACCCTTCAGCAGCTTCCACCCCATCAATTTGGTGTAGTGGTCAGGAGTTGGACTCTAATCTGGGAGAACCAGGTTTGATTCCCCACTCCTCCACATGCAGCTGCTGGTGTGACCTCGGGCCAGTCACAAGTTCTCTCAGAGCTGTTCTCTCATGAGCAGTTCTCAAAAGACCTCTCTCAGCCCCACCTACCTCACAGGGTGTCTTGTTGTGGGGAGGGGAAGGGGAAGGGATGGGTGATGCACATGTCCTGGGTATCTCAAGTCTACTTGAACCCTGGTGGTTTCAAGGGAGCAGGAAGAGAATGAGGGTGTGTTCTTGACACTTATTTTTATTGCACAAAGTGTTGGATGGGGAAGGGAATGGAGGAAGAGCAGGTCAGTTTCCCTCACCTGTGGAGTGGAGCCTGAGGGGTGGGTGTGGCCTTCTGACACACTTCCGGTATGTTAGGGGGTGTGGCATATGCAAATGAGTTATGCTAATGAGCTCCTGCACCTCTTTTTCTACGAAATGACCCCTGGGAGCACGTAAACATTGCCTGCAAAGGGAGACTCACAGATGGGAAGTGGTGTTAAGCACAGAGCTTTTTCTTTTCAAAAGAGGGGCCAGAACTCTCAAGAAGGAAATGAAATAGGAAGAGGGATGCCAAGTACTTACCTTGTACTGGTGCGGGGGGGGGAGAGTCCTCTTCACCCCGGGAGTTCTTTGGCATGCACTATGGTACCATAGAGTTTTGGGGACGATTGCTAGAGCGTCGCCCCGGCAACGTCCCCAATGTGATGATGTCACTTCCACTGACACCATCACGCTGGGGCAGTCGTCCTGACCAAACGACTTTGGGGGTGAGGTTCCCCCTGTAAGCCAGCAAGGCATATTATATGCTCTTATGAACTGTTAAAATCATAAGTTTGAACTTTGGGGTTGTTATCTTGCAAAGGGCGAAATGCCCTCTCTATTGCAGTGAGAGGCTCCAGCCCACAGCAGGAGACTTCCTTCAGAGTTCACACCTACATGGAGACCAGGACTCCGTTTCAAAGAGTCTTTATCTCCTTAGAGCTGGCCTCTTCACACCTTCCCCCAGAGTTCCTGTAAGAGATTATGTTAAGTGACGTTGCTTAGCAACTAATCGTCGACCATCGAGTGACCTGGCCGAAGCCATCACGAGACCAAGGATTGGCGCCAAGAATGCGACCATCTGGCCCAGGTGTTAGTTCCTGATTAGCACCTAGATTTGCAATATTGACCACTCCTTCCTACCTCCTCCTCTTTATGACATGGACCAATAGTAAGGCTAGTGGGGACGGACCAACTAGTAGGTGTGACAAGGGGATGTGGTCAGCACAGCCCGCCCCAGTGCTACCTGATAAAAGATCTTGCACAACAGAAACCCATTGCTAGCCACCTTCGACCCCTATCTTCTTACCAACCTCTCACGTCCAGCTTTCTATACCCAACACCTTACCTCCATCTTGAATCCCTGGTTTGCGCAGCCAGGATGAGGCGTGTATCTGCAGGTTCAGATCACGTCCCCCATTTTTCCTTTTCACCTCCCCTCAATCTTCTCGTGGAAGTAGACCACCCATCTCCAGGACAGGTAACTGTATCACCCCTCAACGAAACTCCTGCTAATGCAACAGTGCTATTTTCTATCTGATTTTCTTAGATCTTGTGTGTATGTGTGTGCGATTCCGTTTTTGTATGCTTGAACAACATTTTATAGTAAACATCATTCAAAGAAATCGCTCAGCCTCGTCGCCTACTTTCTGGGAACTCCTGGAGGGAGCGGGACCTTGGTATAGCTGGCAAGGACCCGGTATTCTGCCAGTTGCTAAGTTTAAATTAAAGCAATTCGGCTAACACCCCCACCGGCCGAATCCGGGCCGGCGGATTGGGGACCCCTGTAGCGGGGGATCCCCTGCCCCCCAGGTGGACTTGGCAGCCCTAAGTAGAAAAGTTCTGATTCTTCAGCGAGTAACAGGTCCGAGGGAGAAGACTCGGACACAGAAAAAGGAGCAGCCACTCCAAAACCCCGGAAAGTCAAATAAAACTTTGTTAAAAGAAGTGAAAAGAAAAGAAGAAAAAATAACCACTGTTAACTGGAAAGTCTGATTTTTGTTTTTTGTATTCACTTCTTTTGAAAGCAGTTATTTATGCAACCTAAACTTGTAGGGTTGTTAGCTAATAGAAAGCTAACGATGCCTTGATATATTAATCATTAATCAGGAACCCGCTATAGGGGTTCCTGATCCGCCGGCCAGCATTCGGCCGGTGGGGGGAACCCCACCCCCGAAGTTGTCCAGCCAGGACGACTTCCCCAATGTAATGACGTCACCCGGAAGTGACGTCATCACGTTGGGGGCGTTGCCAGGGCGACACTCTGGCAATCACCCCAAAACTCTATGATACCATAGAGTTTTGGGGCGATTGCCAGAGCGTTGCCCTGGCAACGTCCCCAACGTGCTGACATCACTTCCGGGTGATGTCAGCGGGCGCGCGTGCGGGAAGCTCCCGGAGGATGGACGACTCCCCCCCGCCGGTAAGTAAAGAAGACTTGGCAACCCTATTAGTACAGCTTGGTCTCTGTATACCTAGGGGTCGTTTAGTGGTTTTAGTTTAGATTGTTTTGTGTCGTGTGTAGAAAATAAAATTTTAAAAATCAAAAGAAGAAGAAGGAGGAAGTGAAGTTTTCAATCTGTATACTGAAAAAAGCACAAACTTCTAAACAGGTTTAAAGCAGGGGTGGGCAAATGGCGGCCCGGGGGCCACATGCGGCCCGCCACAGAGTTTTTTGCGGCCTGCCAAGACAGTTGGCCACTGTCAGCACCTGAGGAGCTGCAGCTTGAACTTACTGACATGCAGTCAGATCCCACTGTGAAAGAAATGTTTAATGCTGTGACATTAGTTGACTTTTACAAATCTTTGTCTGCTGAAAAGTTTCCATGTATGAAGAAATTTGCTGGGAAAATGTTCTCTCTATTTGGGTCTACATATATTTGCGAGCAAAGTTTTTCTTGCATGAAGATCAACAAGAGTAAATATAGACATTAACAGACATTTGACAGACATTAACTTGCAGGCTGTGATGAGAATCTCAACAAGCAATCTCACTCCTGATTTCAAAAAAATTGTAGAAAAGTGTGATAGGGTACACTTGTCTCATTAAACTGATTCTAAAATTAAATGTGCTTGCAGCTATAGATGATATGAAATTAGCACAATAAATAAATTGAATAAAACTACCACTATTTTATTTAAGTTATATTTATGGATTTTGATGATACAATTTATACCTTTTCTGAAATGCAAAGTTAAGTAATGAATGCAATCATTTTAAAAGGTGCGGCCCTCCACTAACCTCCGCTCCCACAAAGTGGCCCCCGAGCCAAAACAATTGCCCACCCCTGGTTTAAAGGAATTTTGTCGAAGAGGTTCTGGAACTCCGTTCTGACGTGTTCCCTCCGGGGGGGGGGGGGGGGAAGAGCCCCGGTTTGAGGCTGACGCCTGTCCTCTCTTTCTCTTGCAGTAAGTGTCGCCTTGTTTGAGAACTGCACAGGGTGTGTGATGTGCTCAGAGGACAACGGCTGCACCGCCTGCCAACAGAGGTTGTTCCTGCTAATCTGGAGGGACGGGATCCGCCAGTACGGCGCGTGCGTCCACGCCTGCCCACCGGGGTACTTTGGACTGCGAGGCCAAGAACTCAACAGATGCAGCAGTAGGTGTCCGGCTGCGGACGAGGAGCTGGTTTTGTCTACCCATTCTTTTGCAATAAAAGTTTTTATTTTTTTCTTCCATTATTCTTAAATGCAATTGGCTTTTATACATATTCCATTCTCTATAAAATTGCATAGTTAGCCAGAAAGATATAATCATTAAATGACTTCCCACCCCACCTGCACCTTCATATATATCAAGTGGTAAACATGTATTTAAAAGTATTTGCCTCCTAAGGTAACATTTTGAGCTATTATTACTTTTATACATTTAAAAATTATATTAGTTAAAAAAGAGAAAAGGGTTAATTTCGCGGCTAACTAAAAATTTATTTTTATGTTATAGTTCTGTCCCTCATTTCAGTAGTTAGAAAGTGTAAAAATGTTGTCTTTCATGTTCCAACCTTGCTCCATATATTCCTCCAAGTCTTTCCAATCTTCTGAGAACTTCGCTGAGTCTTGATTGTTTAGTTTTCTTGTCCATTTGTCCATTTCTGCCATATATAGCAGTTTTCTCAACCATTCGCATAGCTCTGGAGTTTTCTCCGATTTCCAACTTTGTGCGTATACCATTCTTGCTGTCGTTACCATATACCAAATCAATGTTCTTTTACTTCTGTTTACATCCTCTAACTTGTCTGCCCATTCTCTGACAGTTGCGGCAGACTCCAGCTTGTAACGCAGAAGAACATGGTGGGAGAGGGTTGCCAACTCCAGGCTGGGAAATCCCTCCTAAGTGGCCATTTCCTCCAGGGGAAACTGATCTCTGCGGTCTGGAGATCGGGTGTAATTCCAGGAGAAATTTAGTCCCCGTCTGGTGGTTGGCAACTGTACTGGCATAGTGGCTAAGTGTATAAGAGAACATAAGAATATTAGAGAAGTCAATGTTGGATCAGGCCAGTGACCCATCCAGTCCAACACTCTGGGTCACACAATGGCCAAAACCCAGGTGCCATCAGGAGGTCCCCGAATGGGGCCAGAACTCCAGAAGCCCTCCCACTGTTGCCCCCCCCCCCCCAAGGACCAAGAAGACAGAGCATCGCTGTCCCAGTGGAATATGATGCCACAGAGTCCACCCTCCAAAACATCCATTTTCTCCCGGGGAACTGATCTGTGTAGTCTGGAGAGGAGCTGTAATCCCTAATTCCAACTGATCTCCAGGTGACAGAGATCAGTTCACCTGGAGAAAATGGCAGCTTTGGAAATTGGACTCCACTCTCCTCAGGCTCTGCCTTCAAAACATCCAGGTATTTCCTAACCTGGAGCTGGCAGCCCTAACACCGCCACACACCCCACAACAACTATCACCAGACTTTTGTGGCTTGTGGGGCAAATCTTTTTTTCTGATGGGGCGGAAGTTCTCAGGGCAGAAAGAAAAGCCATTTAGCCAATAGAAAGCTGTGACCAGGATAGCTGTCTAAACGGCAAGCTGTAACCACTGTAGATGGCAGTTCTCAGCTGCTGCAAGTTAATCGCTCCTGCCAGCCTAATGTGAGACTTCTGATGAGATCCAATAAGCCAGGCCTTGTATTTCAAATCAAAGTCTTTATTCTTAATGGTCTTTCAGGAAACGCTTGCGTTGTTAGGGATACCAGATACAGAAGAGGAGGAATCGATATAGAGAATTCAAACTAGAGGAAAAGCGCGGGTACCAATGGAAAAAGAATAAACAAGCGCCAAAATGTACTACCGTTACTTTCTCAGGAAAAAAGGCGCGTAAGCAGAGCTACGTTCCCATCCCCGGCCCTGTGATTTCCCTACATGCAATCCCCCGCAAAAGACACCTGGGAAAGCGGAGGCCCAGTTGCCCAAGGTTACAAGTGCAGCAACAGAGATAACATGAGTCTAGCAAAACACCCGAGCTCATTCCAGTGAAGGAGGGGTGAGGAGGGGAGGGGGGGAAGGAACCGTCAGAGCGGAAGCTGATGCCGATCTCCCGCCGGGACCTGCAACCGGGATAAACATAGAAAAGCAAAACATGACAGGGAACCTGACACCTAAGCAGCAATCCTGATAACACACTGGTAGGTGGGGGGTGATGACTTCTAGAGTCAAGAAGGCTAACACTTTGGCAGAAAAACTCTCTTAAAGGAGACCAGTTTCTTCACCCAGAGTTAGAAGGGATCCTAGAGGTCACCCACTCCAACCCTCTTGCTCAGTGCAGGGATTAGTCAACTACAACACCCCACTCTGCTTAAAATGTTTTAAAACAATTGACAAAAGCATTTACAGGAGAAATCCTTGTGGGGCCATGCCTTTAAGAAAGGGGGCAGAGCCCCCAAAAGCCCCACCGTAGGTATGAGCCTGATTAGTACAGTTGCTAGCTTCAGGGTGGGAAATTCCTGGAGATTTAGGGGAGGCACCAAGGGAAGGGAAAAGCTGGGGAGCCTTTCCCTGGTTATTTTATGCTGTTAGCTATTTGTGCACATCTGCACCCAATTGGAACCTGGAGGGAGCTCCGCAGGGAAGTGGTGCCATAGAGACATCCCCCCCCCCCTCCCGGCAACTGCTGCAATACCAGGAAATCTGCAGGTCCCACCTGGAGGCTGGCAACCTTAGCACCGAGAGCCTACTTTCCCATAAGCTCAAATTGGCTTATAAAAACTCAAAAAGAATCTGACTCATAAAATTGGGATATTGAAAAAAGATATGAAAATCAGCTCTGGCTAAGAGCAGCTTTCATTACCAGTTCTGTCCGTATATATTTTTCCTTGCCCTTCCTCCAGGATGCAAAGCGCAGCACATACAGCCTCCGTTTTATACTCAAGACAACCCTGTGAAAGAGGTTTGTTTGAGAGAGAGAGAGAGAGAGAGAGAGAGAGAGACCGACCAGCCAAATATCATCCAGTGAGCTTTGTGGCGGAGTGAGATGTTGGTCTCCCCAAGCTAACACCAGTACCACATTGGTTTTACATAGCAAAACCTAACCAGAAAAGCCACAAATCTCAGAAAAATCCCGCAGGCTTTCTTAAATGTCACTTGGGAGCAGGGGTCCGTTGGAGCGGGAGCGCACAGGAGTGCAGCTCCGGGAGTGAGGAGCCCAGGGGGCGGGCACATGACCAAGCCCCACCCCCTCCTCAGCTTCCCCGAGCAGTGCAGAGGCGCAGCGCCCTGGGGAAAGCCCTGCTAGGGTCTTCATTGTTTTTAACGTTTTGTTTTAATATTGATAATTTTATCATTGTTCCTTTTATGACTGTGTGCTGCTTTTCCAGAGACTTGCTCAAGGTGGCATATACATTTTCTAAGTATACCATTTTTTATCTGGGCACATGGCACATAAGTACTGGAGAAATCTCACCAACCCTTCAGCAGCTTCCACCCCATCAGTTGGGTGTAGTGGTCAGGAGTTGGACTCTAATCTGGGAGAACCGGGTTTGATTCCCCACTCCTCCACATGCAGCTGCTGGTGCGACCTTGGGCCAGTCACAAGTTCTCTCAGAGCTGTTCTCTCACGAGCAGTTCTCAAAAGACCTCTCTCAGCCCCTCCTACCTCACAGGGTGTCTTGTTGTGGGGAGGGGAAGGGGAAGGGATGGGTGGTGCACATGTCCTGGGTATCTCAAGTCTCCTTGAAACCTGATGGTTTCAAGGGAGCAGGAAGAGAATGAGGGTGTGTTCTTGACGCTTATTTTTATTGCACAAAGTATTGGATGGGGAAGGTAATGGAGGAAGAGCTGGTCAGTTTCACTCAGCTGTGGAGTGGAGCCTGAGGGGTGGGTGTCGCCTTCTGACGCACTTCCGGTATGTTAGGGGGTGTGGCATATGCAAATGAGTTATGCAAATGAGTTATGCTAATGAGCGCCTGCACCTCTTTTTCTACGAAATGACCCCTGCTTGGGAGTTTGAATCTCCTACCATTCCCAGTGCTGCGCTATGATTTTTGTGAGCCCTGGGGACTTTGGCATTTGTTTGGCAAGTTTGGTGTAGTGGTTAGGAGCATGTCCTCTAATCTGGGAGAACTGGGTTTCCTTCCCTGCTTCTCCCCGTGCAGCTGCTGGGGTGACCTTGGGTCAGTCTCGAGTTCTCTCAGAGCTGTTCTCTCAAGAGCCGTTTTCAGAGAGCTCTCTCAACCCCACCTTTTTCACAGGGTATCTGTTGTGGGGAGAGGAAGCTTATACCCAGAATTAAACTTTCTTGGTCTTAAAGGTGCCCCTGGACTCAAACTTTGTTATATAGGGGTGTGTGTGTGTGTGTGTGGGGGGGGGGTTAGTTGCCAGGCAAAGCTAATTAGAGTCAAGATGGACAAGTAACTGAGCAATAAATACAGCTCAGGTTGGAATAACACAGTTTGTACGACCTGTGAATGGCAGACGATTAGCATACAGATAATAAAAGCAGGGTTCATGTCGTAGAAGGAGCTCCTTTGTATATTAGGCCACCCCTCCATCCCAATATAGCCAAACCTCCAAGAGCTTACAGAACTCTTCTTACAGGGGCTACTGTAAGCTCTTGGAGCAGGGGTGGGCAAACTTGCTCAGCGTAAGAGCCACCTAGAACAGGGGTGGGCAAACTTGCTTAACGTAAGAGCCGCATAGAATAAACACCAGATGTTTGAGAGCCACAAGACATGAACAAAGATGACCTGCTTTTATTGGAAAACAAGCAGATTTGCTTTTTATTAACATTAAATGAGACTGCCAAAAATAATAACAAAAGGGGTAAAAGCAGATATTGATAATGATATTAATTTGTCCAATGATACTTGTTTGCTGATGATATTTAGCTTCCCCGGCCGCCTTGCCGGGAGCCACATAATATATGTGAAAGGGCCGCATGTGGCTCCTGAGCCACAGTTTGCCCACCTCTGTCTTGGAGGATTGGCTATATCGGGGGGGGTATGGCCTAATATGCAAAGGAGCTCCTGCTACGAAATGAGCCCTGAATAAAAGAGGGAGCAGAGGAGACTGGGTCAGGCGATCTCTCTCTAGAAGCCAAGTTTCTGCTTGCAAAACATCAGTGACGGTCACTTCTCATTGTCTCCCCCCCTCCCTGTGCAGAGTGCCGGTCCCCCAGCTGCGAGAGCTGCTTCAGCAAAGACTTCTGCATGAAATGCAAAGAGCATTTCTTCCTGCACAAAGGGAAATGCTTCCGTGCGTGCCCGCCGGAGACCCTGCCCCGGTCCAGCACCCGAGAATGCCAAGGTAAGCCACATCTGCCCCTTGGGGAAACAGAGCCAATGTTCCCCAATCCACCATAGACCCCTGCTCCTTCTCAAGGGAGAGGGACCAGGAGGGGTTTGTACCTGAACGCCAAGTAAGAACCGGACAGACTTTGCTGGATTGGGAGGGCGCAGTCTGACTACATAGGATGCCCTTTATCGCAGGGGTTCACAATATGGTGCCCCCGGGTGCCATGGTGCCTCCCCACACCTTTCCTGGCACCCTCCAAGTATTTTTAGAAAGTGGGCAGGGCCATATGGGGTTTTCGCTTCTGATTGGCCGCTGCAGTCCTGATTCAGTCACTTCAGCAGCCGCTGCCACCACAGCACAAGGATCTTCCCAGTCTGAGTGAAGGAAAACTCTGCGTAAGCCGGAAAGTATTTGAAATAACGTGTTCATTGTAAAAGGTGTCTTGTTAATCAGATCTTCTCCCTGCATCGCTGCAGAGTTACTGCTAAAGTTATGCATGACCCCACGCCAGGGCTGCAGTCCCACACACTAAGGCTGTGGTCACACTCCCAGTTTGTGGCGCTATAGCACCATTACCTGGGCAGATTAAATGGACCCCTCAGATTAAATGGACCCCTCCTCCCTGTGACACAGTTGTCGGCAGCCTTTGTCTTTCCACAATGGAAGTGGAATCAACAGATATCCGGGGAAAGTCTGGTATTAACGGGTTGTTTGCGGTTCGCGGTTTTCTGACATCTGAACTCTCTTGCAGTGAAAGGAACCTGGAAGGGACATCTGAACCTGCAGATCCATTTCTGTCTCTGTTTTTTTTTAGTTATTGCCTATGTGCACATAAGCGCATATGTGCACGCATCCAACTGCATTTTTTAAAAAACGATTGGTCAGCACGCACCGTGGCTGAGGCACTGCAGTAATGTGGATGCCTGACCACGGGACAGCCACATGGATAACCTAGGATGTGCTGTCTGGATGATATTCCCCACAACGCTTTAAACCGGTGCAATTCGGAGCGCCACCATACTGTGCCAAGCTGCCAGTGTGACCACAGCCAATATAATCCACTTTCAATCCACCTTCGATGCACTTTCCAACTGGATTTTACTGTGCGAACTGGCAAAATCCAGTTGGAAAGTGGATTATTTAGTGTGTGTGATCGCAGCCCAGGACATTTTGCCGCTGGCTCCATCTCTTGTGGCGGCCATGACGTGCCCACCACCCTGCGTCAGAATTCCAAAGGTGCCCACAGGCTCAAAAAGATTAGGGACCTCTGACTGGGGACCCCCTATTAACCAGGACAATCCCTTCTGCTCTAGGTGCTATCTCTGATCAACCTTGGGGAATGCTTTGTTAGCGTGAGTTGCTCGAGGTTACGTATTTACAAAAATTAGGCGCCAGCTTCAATTACTGCCATTCCCTGGGGCAGAACTCCCTCCCCAAGATGAGCAGAAAGATTGATGGATGGGGGCATTCTGTCTGTAGCACACAGGCGTGTTTACACAGAACAGCGGTATGCCGTCTGGCCAGCCCAGGTTGAAGCACCTGCCCTGCAAGGGAAGGCTTTTTGACTTTGAGTGACATGCTAGAGCTATAAAGTTATGCATGATGCAGAGAAAACGGAGAGAGATGAACTTTTCTCCCTCTCCCATCACACTAGAATTTAGGATTACCCCATGAGTAGGGTTGCCAGCTCTGGGTTGAGAAATTCCTGGAGATTTGCAGGGTGGAGCCTGGGGAGGGCGGGGCTTGGGGAGGGGAGGGACAAGGTATAATGGCGTAGAGTTCATTGGAAATGTATGAGTTGCAAGGTCCAGATTCCAGTCATTATAGGGTTCATTTGTTTACCTTCAGTGCTATTGTTTAGACTGACCTGGAAGGAAACCTAGCAGACAGCCAATGCAAGAAAAGCCTGTGAATGTAAAGGAGCAGGGCTATTTTGGGGCAGGAATGCACAGGAACGGAGTTCCGGCTGCCTTTTGAGTTGGCTACACCTACAGCCTCCCCCCCCCCCAGGTTTCCCAGACACCTTGCAAGCTGCGGGGCACCTGGGGAAACCAAGCTGATCCAGGGAGGGAAGGCAGTTTAAACTGCCTCCCCTCCTCGGGTTCCCCAGGCACCCCACAGCTGCGGGGCCCCTGGGGAAGCCAATCCAGAAACTCCCTTCCTTCCCTCGGGTTCCCCATGCACCCTACAAGCCACAGGGCACCTAGGGAAGCCGATCCTGGGAAGGAGCTGTGTTGTCGGGGTGTGTGGCCTAATATGCTAATGAGTTTCTGCTGTTGGGTGTGGCCTATTATGCTAATGAGTTCCTGCTGGGCTTTTTCTGCAAAGAAAGCCCTGTAAAGGCGTATGGATTGGTTAATGTATTCAGGTGATTTCCTTCTAGGGGTCAAGAAGAAGCAGATTCTCCATTGCTGTTGTGTGACTATGTGTCTCTAGCAGTAGCAAGCAAGATGTAGCTCAGATATGTTTGTTTGTCTGTAGCTTTCCTATGTACCCTTTACCCTTAGAAATAAAGCATTTTTTTAAACAGAAAGAAATGTCTCATCTCCAGTGAAGCAAAGATCCATTGCAAACTCTGAATATTTAAGTGTTTTTGACTATTTTCCCCCCCAACAGAGTTCGCCTTCCAAAGCAGCCATTTTCTCCAGGTGAACTGATCCCTGTCACCTGGAGATCAATTCTAATCATGGGAGATCTCCAGGTGACAGAGTGGGAAGTTGGCAACCTTACCTAGAAACTGATTGGCAAAGAGAGACAGTATGATGCATCGCTTCACATACTGGGTCATTGAGTCGTGTCCAATGCTCCCTCTAAGATGTGGAGTCTTGCGAGTAAAAATTCTACTTTGTGAGCTGCTGGCATTAAAGTTGTGAGTGAGCGATTTGGCTGCTGCATCAATTAGTCAGCTCTGGAGCCATCCTTCCTGAGCTGAGACAAAAATGTGTGAGCTGGAGGCTAAAGAACTGTGAGCTAGCTCACACTAACTCAGCTTAGAGGGAACACTGGACTCGTGTCCCGCTACCACAAGATGTGGTGAGGGCTACTGGGGTTAGATCTAGACTAGGTTCACTTCTTTAAAGAGTTGGGTCCAGGCTCCTAAGATACGGCTTGGGTTCCCCACAGCCACACAACAGCTGTAGGGAATTTATCTATTCCTCTAAAACCTTTATTGGCTGCCTTTCTTCCTTATGGAGCTCGAGGTAATTTACAAACATATAAAAAGCCACAAATGAAATATATTAAAAAACATAAAACCCACATTTAAAATCACTACTCAGGACTGCTACTAAACTTAACCAAAAGCAGTCCTAAATAAAAACTGTCTTCAGCTGCCTTCTAAAGACTGAAAGGGAATATGCCACATGCACCACCTTGGAGAGGTTATTCCATAATCATGGCGCTACCACTGAAAAGGCCCTCTCTCATGTTCCCACCAAACAAGCTTCAATTGATGAGACTGTCAGGACGGCCTCCCTCCATGAATGTAATTCCCAGACGGGAACATATGGGCAAAAGCAGTACTTCAGATAACTCAGTCCCAATCCATGTAGCCAGAAGAAGAAGAAGAAGAGATTGGATTTACACCACGCCCTTCACTCAGAATCTCAGAGTGGCTTACAAACTCTTTCCCCTTCCCCTCCCCACAACAGACACCCTGTGAGGTAGGTGGGGCTGAGAAAGCTCTTTTGAGAACTGCTCTTGAGCGAATACAGTTCTGAGAGAACTTGTGACTGGCCCCAGGTCATCCCAGCAGCTGCATGTGGAGGAGTGGGGAATCAAACCCGGTTCTCCCAGATTAGAGTCTGCGCACTAACCACTACACCAAACTGGCTCTCGGTTCAAATCCATCACCTTCAGTTGGGCTTGGCAGCGGATTGGCAGCCAGTGTAATTGCTATAATACCAAGGTTGCGTGCGCCCGATAGCTGGTCCCAACAAGAGGTCTAGCCGGAGCGTTCTGCACTAGCTGCAGCCTCTGAACACTCTTCAAGGGTAAGCCCAAGTAGAGCACATTTCAGTAGTCTAGTCTAGATGTAACTACCGTGGCTGGATCTGACTGAGCCACGAATGGATGCAGCTGGCACACCAGCCAAACCTGGGGAGAAGCACTCCAACTCACTACATAGACCTGGTTTCCTAAGGTGACTGCTGTGTTGAGCGGCACTCCCGAACTGTGAACCAGGCTTTTCAAGGGGAGTGTAACACCACCCAAGACAGGAGAATCTCAAGTCCCAGGTCTGCTTGCTCTTGGGCTATTTTAGCAAAACTGCCTTACACTGAATCAGGCCCTTCGTCCATCAGGGTCAGTATTGTCTACTCAAACTGGCAGCAGCCCTCCTGGGTCTCTGGCTGCGGTCT
This sequence comes from Lepidodactylus listeri, assembly GCA_029233225.1. Lineage (NCBI taxonomy): Eukaryota > Metazoa > Chordata > Lepidosauria > Squamata > Gekkonidae > Lepidodactylus > Lepidodactylus listeri. The sequence goes on from JARCFY010000002.1 coordinate 6,679,305, forward strand.
TTCACATCACCTCCTACCTCGTTCTTTCAGTGGGAGATGCTGGGGATTGAACCTGGGACCTTCTGTATGTCAAGCAGAGGCTCCACCACTGAGCCACATGTCTCCCTGTTGTGACCACAGTTCCCTCTAAGCAGTGCTATGGGGCGCTGGTGCACAACATTTCAGAGGCCAGCTCAGAGGATTTCTGCTTCAGCTCACAACCAAGCTTCCATAGGAAACCATGGAGGATTGGGGGGGGGGGGCACCTCCTTCTGGGGCCCATAAAATTGGACCCCCTTGTCCAATCTTTTTGCAACTTGAGTTTTTTTGGGGGGGAGAGGAACCAGCTGCTATGCTGCAAATTTGGTGCCTCTTCCTCAAAAAAAGCCCCCCCCCCCCCGAGTCCCAGATAGCCCTGGATTGATTCTCCATTATAGCCTATGGGGCCCATCAACTATAATGGTCCCCATAGGCTATAATTGAGCCAGAAACTTTTTTTGCATACCCCCGTTATGCTTTTCAATACAATTTGTAAGCTGCCTTGAGTCACAGAAACCATCTGTGAGGCTTCTGAGTCGAATCAATAAGCCAGGCTCTAGATGAAGCAAAAAATCCTTTTATTCTTAATGATGGTTCAGGTACTCAGTGTTTGTTAGAGATACTTGGTTACAGGCAACAGGGATTAATATACCCAACACAGTCAGGTAAGAGCAGGCAAAGGGCCAATCAGAACAAATACAAAAAAGCGCGACAACCCCCAACCGTTGGTTCTCACAAAAACGGCGCAAAAGCACTAAAAATCCCCCCCCATGCTCCTTAGTGACCTCTGCTTGCAATTCACAGGCCAGGCACCTGGCTAGAAACAGTTCAACAGTTCTCCAAGGTTACAAAAGCAAGATAAAACATTCTAGGCTCCAGGGAGAAAAAGGGAGGTGATGAGGAGAGATAGCCAGACTGTTTATGTGACGTGGTGGAATGCGGCAAGCCATCCTCCCGGGAAGGAAAAAGACACATTAAGCAGAACATGCAATAAACCCCAAGGCCAGTCATAAATTACTGATAGAGACCCCAGGCCAGAACAATTAATGGCAGAGATTCTGACAAAAAGTGGGATAAAAATATCTGAATAAATAAGTAGTTTGGGCAGATTGATAACATTTAAGAAACATCTTAGGTTAGGCAGTTTCTTAGGTTAGGCAGGGTTCTGATAGTGATTGTTCCACCTCTGTTTTAGTTGACCTGTAATGCTGGTTGTCATATTTCACTGAAAAAACCAAAGTCGACTTCAAGTTCTGGTATGTTTTTCTAAGGGTCAGCGCAGGGCTACTGTCCAAGGCCATGTCTACCAATATAGTGTACTGGGACAGGTAGACCTGTTCTTCAGGGGTCAGGTCTATCAATATAGTGGAAAGGGGCGGGTAGACCTATAGGGGTAGACCTCCAGAGGCCTGGTCTACCCCTACAGAAGACAACATTTTGTGTAATGAAATTTGTCCTGATTGTGTTTTCTCTTATAATGTTAATTTATTCTTAAAATATAGTTTAAGTGTAGTTCAAAAGCATTCATTCTGAGATTTTTTTTTACAAAATCATGGAAATAATCTTCTAAAAAAAACAATTTACACAATAGTCAAATGTAGACTTGTTCACAACTTTAATGCTACTACTACCTTTTTTTTGCTCATGAGGTGGAATTTCTGCTCACCACACTATGGAGCTCAGAGGGAACGCTGGTTGTGACCAGCGTCCCCGCTAAGATGAGTTAGTGTGAGCCAGCTCACAGTTTTTTAGCCTCCGGCTCGCACGTTTTTTGTCTTTGCTCCGGGAGGAGGGCGCCAGAGGCAAACTAATTTGGGCAGCAGCCAAATCGCTCGCTCACAACTTTAATGCCAGCGGCTCACCAAGCAGAATTTTTGCTCACGAGACTCCTCAGTTTAGAGGGAGCATTGCTTGGGACCCAGTCTACCCCTTGCTGAGGGTATGGTTAGCATGGCCCGTCTGATTATGACTGCAAGTCATTGAGCAAGCCACGTTTGGGGACATTCGTCAGTCCAGAGGGGCCAAAATATGGCCAAGCCAACCACTCAAAATCTGGTTAGGAGCGCCAGGGCCAGTTTGGTCTTGCCTAAGGGATTGTCTTCTTCTCTTGTCCCTCACAGAAAAGTGCGAGACGGGTCCCTGGGGCAACTGGAGCCCCTGCACAAACCAGGGCAGGACCTGTGGCTACAAATGGGGCATGATGACAAGGGTCCGCGAGGTCGTCAGGAGTAGCAAGGAGGAGTCCGCCATGTGCCCGACGCTGTCGGATTCCAGGGAGTGCCGAATGAAGAAACACTGCGGTGGAGGTGAGGCTCGGAGGGAAGGGAGATGGGAAGGAGGGCAGGGGAATCAATGGCTACTAATCATGATGGGTATCTTAACACCTCCAGTACTAGAGCCAGCTTGGTGTAGTGGTGAAGTGCGCAGACTCTAATCTGGGAGAACCGGGTTTTGATTCCCCACTCCTTGCACCTGCTGGATGACCTTGGGCAAGCCGTAGTTCTGGCACAGCTGTTCTCTCAAGGACAGTTGTCTCAGAGCTCTCTCAGCCCCACCCACCTCACAGGGTGTCTGTTGTGGGGAGGGGAAAGGAAAGGAGATTGTAAGCCGCTCTGAGACGCCTTCAGGTAGCGAAGGGCGGGGTATAAATCCAATATCATCATCTTCTTCTTCTAGAGTATGCCTTTTTAAGTCAGTCGCTAAGGAGCATGGGCAGGAGGATGCTGTTTCTGTCTTCCTGTTTATGGGCTTTCTAGACGAGTCCCCCACAGAGACTTGCAACTATAATATAGCTGCTAGTTCCTGGCGTCAGCTTGTGAATCGATGCACAGCAGGGGCCAGTTCAGGTTGAGACCACTGTGCAAGAGAAGGAGGAATTCCTGCCTTCCCGCCTGTGCTGTTTTTGGTGGCTGAAACAGCCTGGGGGGCCATGGGATGCGGAGCAATTAGTTTCATTGGGAATCAGCACATGAGCAGACTAGATGGGCCTTTGGGCTGACCCAGCATGGCTCTTCTTATGTCCTTAAGTAATATCCCTTGCCTGGGAGACTGACTAGACTTTACCAGCTATATGAGTTCCCCACAGAGACTTGCAGCTATACTTTAGCTGCTAGTTCATGGTGGCAACTTGTGACTAAAGGTGCAGCAGGGCCCAGTTCAGGTTGGGACCATGGTGCGGGATAAGGAGGAATTCCTGCCTTCCCCCCTGTGCTGTTTTCGGTGGCTGAAACAGCCTGGTTGTCATGGGATGGGGAGTGAGTAGCTTCACTGGGAATCAGCACATGCATGGAATGCTCATGTTAGCTCCCCACAGAGAAAATAACACTCCCACCTGTGCCCCCCCCAGGCTGTTTCAGTAATCAAAAACAGCATAGGGGTGAAAGCAGGAGTTTCCCTTCTCCTGCACAGTGGTCTGAATCAAAATTGGGCCCTGTTGTTCATTAGTTGCCACCAAGAAGCAGCAGCTTGCAGTATAGCTGCAAGTCCCTGTGGAGAACTCGTGCAGTTTGCAATGTTTAGTTAGGCTTTGAGCCACCCTGTTGAAGTTTACAAAGAAGCTCAAGGCAGCATGCACGGTTCTCCACACCCTTGTTGATTCTCACAGCAACCCTGTAAGATAGACTGGGCTGAGAAAGAGTTACAGGACAATGATCAATCATTTCTCTCCATTCTAAAAATGTAAGCTACTGACTTGTGCTCCCTCAATTTGCCTTGGGCTGTGCAGGAAAGGGACAGTTGGAGTTAACCCTTCAGTGTTCACTCAGTTCCACTGTTAAACCCCCTCCTCTATAAAGTAAGCATCTGCTCTTTTTAAATGCTAATGGCAGAGCCACTCTTAAATACTAAAAACCCAGTGAGGGTTGAAGGGTTAAATCTTCTTTTCCTTCTTTTCCCCAAGGCAAACCAAGGCTGCAGGGACCTGTGGGTTTGATGTTATCTGACAGAATGAGAGGTATGATCTTTGTATCCACTCTCCAATGGGATTCAGGGCTGAGTTGGTATTTAACCCTTGGTCTCCTGGTCCAGACCCCTATCCACTGAACCATATGGGCCTTCTGCTGAGTAATCCTGTGCAGTTTGCCCCCCGTCTTTTGCCGCACGCTGCATTCCTGCATGAGTCTGGAATGTCCTCACCATCACATTCTGCTTGCAAATCTCTTCAAAGCAGCCTGCCTGGGTCCTGTCAGAAGGCACCGGGTTTGAATTAGCTCAACCATTCAAGTTCCTCATGGGACAGGTGGACCTGGGGAGTCGTAGACTCTCCCGCACAAGTCTGCAAATTGGGATCCGATAGGCATCCGCTTTGTTTAGGAAGTCTTGCGTGGCAGGGTGTTGGAACGAGGGATGTGCGTTCGGTTTGGATGAACCAAACCCCCCCCCCCCAATAGTGCCTATTCAGCATTATTCGGCGTGCCGAAAGCCGAATCAGATTCTCTCATCTGATTCGGCTGGCCGAACAGGGATTCCCCGAATGGATACCGTGTATTCGGCATCCATTCGGGGAATCCCTTTGCTGGGCAAGGGGAAGGCACGGGGAGGCATTTAAATGCCTCCCCACAAGCTGAATGTGGTTCGGCCGGCCGAATGCCACCCCAATCAATCGGCTTGCATTGCCGAAAGTGGCATCCGGGGGTCATTTGGCTGGCCGAATTTTTGGGGGGGGGGGCACATGCCCGGTTGGAACAGAACAGAGGAGCCCGGTGGTCTGTTTCAGCTCTGCGACTGCAACGGAAGATGAGACCCATACCGTGCAGTCGTAAGCAGAGTTCCGCCCTCCGAAGTCCAAGGGGGTGACTCCGCCTAGGACCGCACAGTTAGAACCCTTAAAGACCACTCAGATGGGGGAGCAAGCGTCCTGCCGAGTGTGAGGAGCAGACAGCCCCAAAGACGCCTGATCCGGCCGGTCCCCTCAGCCACCGCATGTTCTCCATCAATCTCCAGCACACATCCTGGCAACCGCCCCAGCCAGCGAGCCTATTGTGGATCCCTTTCTGCGCGCTTCACCTCTCCCCCATCCCATTCCGTTCTCACAGCAGGCAGCTGGCTGTTCATCTCAGCTGGATCTCATTTATTCGTTTGGAGGATTTCTCTCTTGCTGGCTCTCGGGTACAGCTCCTGAGATGGGGGACAGCAAACGTTAGGACGCTTTATTAGTAAAAGAAAACTCGCTCGATAAGGGTAACATCCACGGCAAAGATGCCTAGGTGCCACATTCATCCGCAGACACATTCCGGAGAACCAAAACTCATGTAACGCCTTCGTTACCCGCTCCCATAACACTAGAACCCGGGGTCATCCGCTGAAGCTGAAGGGAAGGAGATTCAGGACACAAAAAGAGGAAGTACTTAAGAAGCCATGTTGGATCGGGCCAATGGCCCATCCATTCCAGCGCTCTGTGTCGTACGGTGGCCAAAATCCAGGTTCCATCAGGAGGTCCACCAGCAGGGCCAGAACTCCAGAAGCCCCCCCCACTGTGCCCCCCCCAAACACCAAGAAGACCGAGCATCACTTGCCCCAGACAGGGTTCCATCTATACCTTGTGGCTAATAGCCACTGATGGACCTCTGCTCCATATAAGAATATAAGAGAAGCCATGTTGGATCAGGCCAATGGCCCATCCGTCCAACACTCTGTGTCACACAGGGGCCAAAATCCAGGTTCCATCAGGAGGTCCACCAGCGGGGCCAGAACTCCAGAAGCCCTCCCACTTTCCTCCCCCCAAGCACCAAGAAGGCAGAGCATCACTTGCCCCAGACTGAGGGTTCCATCTATACCTTGTGGCCAATGCTCCCTCTAAGCTGTGGAGTCTTGTGAGCAAAAATTCTACTTTGCGAGCTACTTGAACTAAAGTTGTGAGCGAGCCATTTGGCTACTGCATAAATTAGTTTGCTCTGGAGCCATCCTTCCTGAGCCAAGGCAAAAACCTGTGAGCCGGAGGCTAAAAAACTGTGAGCTAGCTCACACTAACTCAGCTTAGAGGGAACACTGCTTGTGGCTAATAGCCACTGATGGACCTCTGCTCCATATAAGAATATAAGAGAAGCCAGTGTTGGATCAGGCCAATGGCCCATCCAGTCCAACACTCTGTGTCACACAGGGGCCAAAATCCAGGTTCCATCAGGAGGTCCACCAGCAGGGCAAGAACTCCAGAAGCCCCCCCCCACACTGTTGCCCCCTGCCCCCAAGCACCAAGAAGACAGAGCATCACTTGCCCCAGACAGAGTGTTCCATCTATACCTTGTGGCTAATAGTGCGTAGTTAAATTGTGGAACTTGCTGCCACAGTATGTGGTGAAGGCCGCTGTGTTAGAACAGGCTCACTCCAGCCTGCGGGCCCTGTTCCACCTTGCCCTCCACGGTTTATCAAATGGATCCTTATATCTTAGGTTCTGACACTTATCTCCCATCATTCTACTGGGCTAGCTGTTAAAAAAAAAAAAGCATTTGCCATGGGAGCACAGAAGCTTTTTCGCAGGATCCCTGATTCTCCGTCTTGCCCGGTTAAGGAAAAAATGCTGCTAAAAAAATTTACAAAGGTGATCTGACTCCAGTGGTTACCAGAGAAAGAAATTTTACTCACAAAATTAGAAGCGCGTTTGACACGACGTATTCATGTAGGTACATTTAACTCATTGTGAACAGATTGACTTCAGGAGGGTTAATTTGCTCGAGCTCCAAGCCCAGGTAAGAGAGAGAAGAAGAGAGGCCCCATTTAAGATGAAAAACAGAAGGCAAGCAAGGGCTAAAGAAGCTCAACAACTAACCAAAGGGAGGGTGGGACCAACTGACAGGTGCACCCCGGTGAGAGAATTCTCTTAACCCTTTCCCCGCCAGATCCTCTTGCATGGAGAGCCAGTTTGGTGTAGTGGTTAGGTGCGCGGACTCTAATCTGGGAGAACTGGGTTTGATTCCCCACTCCTCCACTTGCACCTGGCTGGATGACCTTGGGCAAGCCATAGCTCTGTACCAGCTGTTCTCTCAAGGACACTTGTCTCAGAGCTCTCTCAGCCCCACCTACCTCACAGGGTGTCTGTTGTGGGGAGGGGAAGGGAAAGGAGTTTGTAAGCCGCTCTGAGACTCTTAACTGAGTGAAGGGCGGGATATAAATCCAATCTCCTCCTCCTCCTCCATGCAGAGTTACAATATCCATCACATTTTCTATGATGGCTCTCAAGCTGGTTTCCAGAAGGCTCCCCAGGGGTCTCCTAGCCAGCTTCTGAGCAGACCCAGGCCTGATAGTTTCACCCATTTACGTTTTCCTGTCCCCTGGCTGAAATAATTTTACAGGGGGCATTCGATAGATCCAGGGTTGACCTGATTCTGCTATTGCCTTTTAGAAAAGAACGAGAAGAAGAAAAAAGGGAGACGGGAGAAGAAAGAGAAGAAGAGGAAGAATAAGATGGACTCTCTGATGGCCACTTAATCAGCTTTGGAGTGAGCCGTATGTTGTGGCGGAGAGCAACATGGGGAGCCATCCAGTGGGGGGCGCCATCTTGGACAAAAGAGAACTTCCTCTCTCTTCCTCTCTCTCTCTCTCTGCCTCAGCAATGATGTCTCCTCCACAGTTTTTTTTAAATTTTCTCCACCCAGATGATGTGGAACCATTCCCTCTCCCCCCCACCCCCCCGCCTTGTCCCCAGTATGCTCAGACGGAGAAAGACGGAAGAAGGAGAAAGCAGGACTGGCGAAATGTCCCCTAATTTGTAGCATCCCCCACAAGGATTTCCAACTTCTCTCTGTGGCCCTGGTTTGTCTGTCACGCTGAGAAGTTGTGCAAACAGAACAACGCCGAAGGAAACTCCAGGGCTGTTAACAGCGGGCGTCGCCTCCCGGGGCCTTTATTGAAACGGGAGACATCCCAGTTGGATTCGCAGAGAAAACGGAGGTCTATCAGTGGGCTGTGGTCAGAACGATGCTTTGACTCAGCTGTGGGAAAGAGACAGCGGGACGTCTGAACTCTGCTGGGGATTGGAAACATCTTGTAGACCCAAGACTGCCTTCCCGCTGCAGTGTATGTCTTTTCCCAAGGCCATATCGGAAACGGACCGCTCAAGGTGTTTTGCTCGCTACTCATCAGCTAATTTTGCCAGCTACCATAGCTGGATGCTGCCTGGACTTTCCCAAATGGACGGACCTGCTTAGTTCTCTACATCGTTTGTTCAGGGACAGACAATATTGTCTAAGACAAACGGCTTTTCTCCAGGAGGGAAGCACCTGATGGGGACTTAAGCAGACACCTGACACATTTCTTGTCCAGGAAGAGGACGGAGGAGCAGTTTGGGTAGTTATTAGACAACCATCCAGTCTTTCCTCCCATCTCCATTGGGACTGGTCGAAACAGGAGCTTAGCTTACATAGCACGCAGGGGTCATTTTGAGCCGGAACGCGCAGGAGCGCCGTTCCGGGAGTAACAAGCCCAGGAGCAGGCACATATGGCGATGCGCTGTGGGAAAAAGCGAAAGCATACTAACTTGATCTGTATTTTCATGCTTGTTGTAGGGTAGCTTCCCTGCAAGAGCGAAGGAAACCTAAAGTGTCTTTAGCCAAAGTGTCAAGCTCTGAGTTGGGAAAGACCTGGAGATTTTTGGGGTGGAGCCTGAGCGGTGGGTATTGCCTTCGGACACACTTCCGGCGATGTCAGGGGCTGTGGCATATGCAAATGAGTTATGCTAATGAGTTATGCTGATGAACCCCTGTGCCTCTTTTTTTTACGAAACGACCCCTGCATAGCAGAGATACCAAATTCATTTGAGGGTTATCTCTTGGTCTCTAATGAGGATAACTTGGGGGTGTGGGTGCGGGTGCCGGTCTTCATGGCCCACCTGGCTTAATCCCGATCTTCCGCTGTGGGGACATCACGAGGGACAGTCTCATGGTAAGGTCAAAGGGAAACTTGTGCTGTGTGCATTTCCGGGGGCCACGCCTCACCCCTCCCTTTTCAGCCTCCTCCTCCTTATTTCAGCAGCTCCCGCTCCTTCGTCTGGTCATTAGTCCATGCACCCAAAGAGCAGTCGAGGACTTACTCGTGAGCAGCCACCTCAGACACCTGGCTTGTTCCGGTGTCAGTCCTCAGTGGGCAGGAGCCTCAACCCTCCCCTTGACACAGCACTTACTTGCATATAGCCCCCAGCAATGCTCCCTCTAAGGTGTGAAGTCTTGCAAGCAAAAATTCTACTTTGTGAGTTGCTGGCCCTAAAGTTGTGAACGAACAATTTGGCTGCTGCATCAATTAGTTTGCTCTGGAGCAGTGTTCCCTCTAAGCTGAGTTAGTGTGAGCTAGCTCACAGTTTCTTAGCCTCCGGCTCATGCATTTTTGTCTCAGCTCATGACGGATGGCTACAGAGCAAACTAATTTATGCAGGAGCCAAATGGTTCAGTCACAACTTTAATGCCAGTAGCTCACAAAGTAGGATTTCTGCTCACAAGTCTCCACAGCTTAGAGGGAGCATTGCTCTGGAGCCCTCCTTCCCGAGCTAAGACAAAAATGTGTGTAAGCCAGAGGCTAAAAAACTGTGAGCTAGCTCACACTAACTCAGCTTAGAGGGAACACTGGCCTCCACCTTCCCCTCATCAGCTGAATCCAGGGTAGATTACACATGGTGGCAGTGGAGTTCCTGAGTTTGGGATTCCAGATTTATTATTTCAGAGTGTAGCCATGTTTGGTCTGCAGTAGTACAGATGGGTTGGAGTCCAGTAGCACCTCAAGGGACCAAAAAGATTTTTTTGGGGGTGTGTGTGTGTGTGACCTTTTGAGAGTCAAATCTGGGAAGCCCGGATTCGAGTCAGAGGGCAACCAGGGTGGTAGATTGGTTAAAGCGTTATGGCAAAATTGCTTTGTTTAGTTCATTTGTACCCCACCGTTCTCCCAAACAAGGACCCAAGGTGGCTCACTTCCTTCTCCTGTCCTCCATTTTATCCTCTCACAACAACCCTGTGAGGTAGCCCAGGCTGAGAGAGTGTGACTGGGCTCAAGGTCACCCGGAGAGTTTCCATGTAGGGATCTGAACCCTGCCAGTCTGATTCTCTTGAGGACCCAGGAGGGGGTAACTCTGCATAGAATGGCAAAATATCTCGTCTCTGTCCCCTGGCTACATTTCTTTCCAGCATGCTAAACAAGTTGCTAATTACACATAGCCTTCTGTGATTATGGATTTTGGTTGGTTTTTTTTTTTTAAATGGCATTTAAATGTTTTTAAATGACCTTTTAATTCTATAAATAGTAAATATATATATATATATATAAATAAAATATAGAGAATTTATTTCTAGAGCATCAGTGTATTTAAAAAAGGTCCTTCACTAAATACATATGTGTTTTGTAAACATTTTGTTTTTAAAAAATTGAGATAACTTGTAAGTAGTTATCCCTTCCAAACCTTGGTGAGATCTCGATTGGAAAATGCAAAAATCCGAGCGGGAAGACAAGGCCTGAGGACTCCGTTCCTTAAGTTTTCATCTCAGTAAATCAAACGGTGATTCTGCACAGGCTTTTCTCGCCATTGTTATACCAAACCCACAGTGGAACAGAAATCCCCCTCTGCATTGCATGCCGCTTTCACTTTCTTTGATCAACTGATTTTATGGTACCCTCTGCACTGCGTGCCGCTTTCACTTTCTTTGCTCATCGGATTTTATGGTACCCTCTGCACTGCGTGCTGCTTTCACTTTCTTGGATCCTCGGGTTTTATGGTACCTTCTGCGTAGATTTATGGCCATTCACGGGTGAGTTCACAGTCAGTACCGCATTTTCCCAGGGTATTTGAATGTGGTTTTGAGCTGCGCCTTTTCTGTTCTAACACGGGTTTGGTAAAACAACGCAGGGAAAAGCCGATGCAGAATCAGACAGTCGCTTGCAAACCCAATCTTCCGAGCACAATGTCGTTTTTATCGGTGACCACATGGGGGCACTACACGGTAGGCGATGGATGATCCTTTCTTTATTAACAGTACTTGTCGAACGGTTGCTTTGTGGAGGGGGGCAAAGGTGGGGCACAGAAGCATCAAAAATTGCAGTTGTACATTTTTTAAAAAACAACAACCATATTTGGCTATCTCGCATCAACGCAGGGCAGCCGTCCGGTTTATTCTCTTTCCAATAAAGCCGTTTCCAAAAGACGTTTGTGCAGCGTGTGGGTGTGTCCTATATTTTGACCCAGCAGGCGAGTCTTAATTTAAGGGATAATCGTTCCAGATCTTAGCACCAGTGGCTCAAGATACAGTAGCCACTTTAGAGATGAATTAGACAGGGCGCTAGGTGGTTTGCGGCTCGGTTTTCCCAGCTTTGTTGAATCCTCAGAAGCAGCCAAGAAGGGGGCAGTGATTCTGGGCTTCACTTTTCTCCCTCACTGACCATGAATCACCCAGTGACACCCCCCTACCCACTCTGGAAAGAAGGAAGAAGAAGAAGAAGAAGAACATAAGAGAAGCCAGAGTTGGATCAGGCCAGTGGCCCATCCAGTCCAACACTCTGTGTCACACGATGGCCAAAAACACCAGGTGCCCTCAGGAGGTCCAGCAGTGGGGCCAGGAAGAAGACCAGATTTATACCCTGCCCTTCACTACCCAAGGGAGTCTCAGAGCGGCTTACTGTCTCCTTCCCTTTCCCCTCCCCACAACAGACACCCTGTGAGGTAGGTGGGGCTGAGAGAGCTCTGACAGAAACTGCTCTCTTTCAAGAACAGCTCTGACAGAACTACGGCTTGCCCAAGGTCATCCAGCAGCTGCAAGGGGAGGAGTGGGGAATCAAACCCGGTTCTCCCAGATTAGAGTCCGCGCACTTAACCATGACACCAAAGATGACAACACTGAATTTATACCCCACCCTTCACTCGGAGTCTCAGAGCGGCTTAAAATCTCCTTTCCCTCCCCCTCCCCACAACAGACACTAAAATGCAATAAAAAGAGTGTTTGTGTATAATCACCGGCTGACTAATTTGCATCGTTTGCATAATCCTGGCTCTATTGAACTGTTTATTAGGTACCTCATTCTATGGTGCTATTTGACTGTGTTGTTTTATACTGCATAATCTGGTTATTTTGGCTCTAATGGAAGGAAGGAGGGAGGGAGTAGGAGGAAAAGAAGAAGAAGAGGGGGAGGAGATTGGATTTATACCCCGCCCTTCACTACCTGAAGGAGTCTCAGAGTGGCTTACAATCTCCTTTCCCTTCCCCTCCCCACAACAGACACCCTGTGAGGTAGGCAGGGCTGAGAGAGCTCTTTCTCTATGAAGAAAGGTTGAAGCGCTTGGGGCTCTTTCGCTTGGAGAAACGACAGCTGAGGGGTGACCTGATCGAGGTTTATAAGATTATGCATGGGATAGAGCAGGTAGAGAAAGAAGTCCTTTTCTCCCTTTCTCACAAGACAAGAACTCGTGGGCACTCCATGAAATTGCTGAGCGGTCGGGTTAGAACAGATAAAAGGAAGTCCTTCTTCACCCAAAGAATGATTAACACGTGGAATTCACTGCCACAGGAGGTGGTGGCAGTTACAAGCTTCAAGAGGGAACTGGAGAAATCTATGGAGCAGAGGTCCATCAGTGGCTATTAGCCACAAAGTATAGATAGGAACTCTCAGACTGGGGCAAGTGATGTTCTGTAATCTTGGTGTTTGGGGGGGGGGGGGGGAACCGTGGGAGGGCTTCCTGCCCCCACTGCTGGACCTTCTGAGGGCACCTGGTGTTTTTGGCCACTGTGTGACAGAATGTTGGACTGGATGGGCCATTGGCCTGATACAACACTGGCTTTTCTTGTGTTCTTGTGTTCTCTCTTAAGGACTGCTTGTGAGAGAACAGCTCTGAAAGAACTTGTGACTGACCCAAGGTCATGCCAGCAGATGCATGTGGAAGAGTGGGGAATCAAACCCGGTTCTCCCAAATTAGAGTCTGCACTTACACAGGAAGGAAGGAAGGAAGGAAGGAAGGAAGGAAGGAAGGAAGGAAGGAAGGATGGATCCTGGTGACTAAATAGAAGAAATTATGTTTTGCTCAGCCTTCAGCTATAAAACTCACTTGACAGCCTTGGGCCATTCACACTGGCAACATAACCCACCTCACAGGATGGTTGTTAGAACAAAAAGGGAGCTGGAACCATAAACTTGGATGAATATAAATAGAGATCCTAACTTGTTTTAAAAGGGCTAATTCTTTTGCATTCCAGAGGGGGAGCTGAGTGAGTCGTTGCAGGAAAAAATACGTGGGAGTCTGTGGAACCTCAAAAAATAACAGATCTGTATTCTAGGGTAAGCTCGTGGGGGGGGGGGGGGACCTCTTCCTCTGGCGCACAAATCTTTGTCAATGCGCATTCATTGGCCGGAGCGGGCTCCGGACCATGAAACCATATCCTGGAATAAAACACTGTGATCCGGATGGCCCGGGCTAGCCCGATCTCGTTAGATCTCGCTGCAGAGCCTTCTTTGCAGAAAAAGCCCAGCAGGAACTCATTAGCATAATAGGCCACACCCAACAGCAGAAACTCATTTGCATATTAGGCCACACCCCTGACCGCGCAGCTCCCTCCCAGGATCGGGTTCCCCAGGTGCCCCGTGGCTTGCGGGGCACATGGGGAGCCCAAGGGAAGGAAGGCAGTTTCTGCGGGGCACCCGGGGAACCCGAGGAGGGGAGGCAGTTTAAACTGCCTTCCCTCCCTGGATCGGCTTGGCTTCCCCCAGGCGCCCCATGGCTTGCGAGGCACCTGGGGAACCCAAAGCAGGGGAGGCTGTAGCCGTGGCCAACTCGGAAGACAGCCGGAACTCCGTTCCTGTGCGTTCCTGCCCCAAAATAGCCCTGGGTCTCAGAAGCTAAGCAGAGTCGAGCTTGTTAGTCCTTGGATGGGAGACCACCAAGGAAGTACTGGATTGCTACTCAGAAAAAGAAGAAGAAGAAGAAGAAATTGGATTTACACCCCGCCCTTCGCTACCCGAGGGCGTCTCAGAGCGGCTTACAAACTCCTTTCCCTCCCCCTCCCCACAACAGACATCCTGTGAGGCTGGTGGGGCTGAGAGAGCTCTGACAGAGAGGGCTCTTTTTCAGGAACAGCTGTGCCAGAACTACATTTTGCCCAAGGTCATCCAGCCAGGTGCAAGTGGAGGAGTGGGGAATCAAACCCGGTTCTCCCAGATTAGAGTCCGCACACTTAAACCACTACACCAAACTACTCAGAAAGCAGGCAATGGCAAACCACCTTGGTTCACGTGCCCTGAACTGGATGGCCCAGGCTAGCCCGATCTCATCAGATCTCAAAAGCTAAGCTGGGTCGGCCCTAGTTACTACTTGGATGGGAGACCACCAAGGAAGTCCAGGGTTGCTACGCAGAACCAGGCCATGGCAAACCACTTCTGAATGTCTCTTGCCTTGAAAACCCCACCAGGGGGTGCCATTAGTTGGGTGCGACTTGATGCCCCCCCCCCCCAAATCTTGAAGACGCCACAACAGTTTTGGCTATAGTTCCTCTGTACATCATTCCAGCTCTCTTCAGCGGTACTGTCGGCAGCGGTACTGAAGGAGTGTTCTGTGTACTGAGGTTTTTCTTTCACTCAGATCTCCCAGTTCTAGAAGAAATTCAGAGTGACGGGCAAAAGCACATAGGAACTCTCGGTTTGGGTGGAGTGATGCTTTGTATTCTTGGTTCTTGGGGGGGGCCAACAGTGGGAGGGCTTCTCGTGTCCTGGCCCCGCCGCTGGACCTCCTGGTGGCCCCTGGTGTTTTCGGCCACTGTGTGACACAGAGTGTTGGGCTGGAGGGGCCACTGGCCTGATCCAACATTGGCTTCTCTGATGTGCTTATTTGCAAAAGAAAGCTTTCAGTATTTAGGGTTGGGAACTGGGTTGGAAAATTCCCTGAGATTTGGGGGTGGGGTTGGAGCGGGGAAGGATGGAGTTCGGGGAGGGGAAGGAACTCGGTTCGTGAGACCCTTGAGCAGGGGTCCTTTCGTAGAAAAAGGGGTGCAGGAGCTCATTAGCATAACTCATTAGCATAACTTATTTGCATACGCTACACCACCTGACATCGCCGGAAGTATGTCTGAAGGCAAGAAAGAAAGAAGAGCGAGAGAGAGAGAGAAAGAAAGAGCTGGCAGAGAGGGGGCAGCTACTAATCCAAGCCTCAGAAATACCACTATTCTGGGAGGATAGCTTCAGTGGTGGCTGAAGCCTTCAGCAGGCTGGTCGGAGGAACAAGGACCTTTCCAGGGGACGGGGGTCATTTTGCTGCAGCCGCGACACAAGCAGGCATTCCCCCGTGGGGTGAGGGCTGGCACCAACTCCTGGAGCTGCGCTCCCCCGAGCTCCTGCTCGAAAGGACCCCTGCCCTTGAGCTCACCTTTTCGAGCTGCTGTTTATTCCAGGAGATCTGCTCTTGGTAGCCTGAAGATAAATTATGATTTTGGGAGTTCTCCCGGCCCACCTGGAGACTGGCAACCCCCCATACTGACCTGCTTTGCAGGGCTATTGTCAAAATGACTGAGGCCACATAGTATGTAGGAAGCAGTGCTGGAAGGCCTACAGACGTCGGCTCAGTCTGTTCGTGCATGCCTCGCTTTGCGATGAAGGATTCGAATTTTTCCCTCAGAAAGCGGGGGAGGTCGGTCTCGGGCCCAGTCTGGCAGCGGCCCAAAGGGCAGGATCTCAGAGGAGCAATCCATCCGCAGTGTTTCCTTGCCCAGCTGGCACGGCCCCAGCCCGCCTGGCAGGACTCGAAGGCCCCGAGAGCGGCTGTTGCGACATCGCTGAGAAGGAAAGATCCGGGTAACCTCTCGGTGGCCCGGATGGATCTGGCCAGGCCCTAGAGGAGGAGGAAATTTCTAGAAGAAATTCAGAGTGACGGAGAAAAGCAGCAACCTTGCAAACCCTAGTTCAGTCGATGGGGGAAAGGTCCCTTGCAGCCCTGTGGCTTTCTTGATGTGTCTCTCAGTGGAGTGGCAAGAGGTTCGCGGGAAATGGGAGGGAAACTCTCTGGCATTCCGGGGTAGAAGAAGCAATAATTCTGCCCAGGGAAGCTTCTGATTTGACTGCTGTCTTTTCCTGTGCTGAATTCACAGTGGTGTGAAATTTCACTCCAGGGGGTCTAAGTGCACTAATCAACAGCAATTGTTTAAAGCAGAATCAAGCCGGTTGCATACTAGCTTGACCACAGGAGGGCAATTAGTAGATGTGGACATTTCAGTGGCAGCACGGTTTCACACCGCACAGAGGTGTGGGCAGGGTTTTTTGGAACTAGAATGATTCCAGCGGGAAAGTCAGATGTAAAAACAGCCTTAAAAAGGGTCATTTTACACCTCCCCTCTAAAGTAGTTTGACTGCTGTCTTTTCCTGTGCTGATTTCACAGTGGTGTGAAATTTCACTCCAGGGGGTCTAAGTGCACTAATCAACAGCAATTGTTTAAAGCAGAATCAAGCCGGTTGAATACTAGCTTGACCACAGGAGGGCAATTAGTAGATGTGGACATTTCAGTAGCAGCACGGTTTCACACCGCACAGAGGTGTGGGCAGGTTTTTTTTGGAACTAGAATGATTCCAGCTGGAAAGTCAGATGTAAAAACAGCCTTATGGTGCCCCTATGAATCAATGTCCGCCAAACTGTCCTGTCGCTAACAGCCTTACTCAGGGCTTGCAAGCAGAGGACCCTCGTGGCTTCCTTGACTGAGTCACTCAATCTCCTTTCGGGTTTTCCTCTTTTCCTGTTCCCTTCAGCTTTTCCTAGCATACCTGTTTTTTCCACTGACTCTTTTCTTCTCATTGTGTGACCAAACCATCTGGGCTGTCTAGGGCTGCCAGACCCCCCTGGTGGAGGCCGAGGTCCCCCCATAACTTCATCTCCCTGCCGCTGATCAGCTGGCCGGCGGGTGGTAATTTATCCGGAAAAAGAGGGAGATCCATCTGACGTGCAGCAATGTGTCTACGTCACTGCTCACGTGACCCGGACGTGACGTCATCGTATCTGGGGTGTCGCGGCAACGCTGTGGTGTTTGGGCAAAAACTCTATGGTAGAAGCCAAATTTACCAAAGAGTTTTTGCCCAGATACCAGAGTGTCATCCTGACATCCCAGACTTGATAATGTCATTTCCAGGTACAGTGGGCGGCGATGTGGATATGCCGCACAATATCAGATCGGCCTCCCTGCTGCTCCCAATAAGTCCCCCCACACATACCAATGCTCCCTCTCAGCTGAGTTAGTGTGAGCTAGCTCACAGTTTTTCAGCCTCTGGCTCACACATTTTTGCTCGCTCACAACTTTAATGCCAGTAGCTCACAAAGTAGAATTTTTGCTCTTACGCTGTCCTTCCCCATAGTCTCAGGGTGAATCAGGCCCCAAGTTTTTAAAAAAGGAGAAGAAGAGGACAGAAGAAGAAGAGATTGGATTTATACCCCGCCCTTCGCTCACTTGGCGTCTCAGAGGGGCTTGCAATCCCCTTTCCCTTCTCCTCCCCACAACAGACACCCTGTGAGGCAGGCGGGGCTGAGAGAGCTCTGAGACAACTGTCTTTGAGAGAGCAGCTGGTACAGAGCTATGGCTTGCCCAAGGTCCTCCAGCAGGTGCAAGTGGAGGAGTGGGGAATCAAACCCGGTTCTCCCAGATTAGAATCTGCGCACTCAGGGGTCTGTTGGAGCGGGAGTGCACAGGAGCACAGCTCCGGAAGTGAGGAGCCCAGGGGGCGGGCACATGACCAAGTCCCGCCCCCTCCTCGGCTTCCCCGAGCTGTGCAGAGGCGCAGCGCCCCGGGGAAAGCCCTGCTAGGGTCTTTATTGTTTTTAATGTTTTGTTTTAATATTGATAATTTTATCATTGTTCCTTTTATGACTGTGTGCTGCTTTTCCAGAGACTTGCTCAAGGTGGCATATAAATGTTCTAAGTATACCATTTTTTATCTGGGCACATGGCACATAAGTACTGGAGAAATCTCACCAACCCTTCAGCAGTTTCCACCCCATCAGTTTGGTGTAGTGGTCAGGAGTTGGACTCTAATCTGGGAGAACCGGGTTTGATTCCCCACTCCTCCCCATGCAGCTGCTGGTGTGACCTTGGGCCAGTCCCAAGTCCTCTCAGAGCTGTTCTCTCATGAGCAGTTCTCCAAAGACCTCTCTCAGCCCCACCTACCTCACAGGGTGTCTTGTTGTGGGGAGGGGAAGGGGAAGGGATGGGTGGTGCCCATGTCCTGGGTATCTCAAGTCTCCTTGAAACCTAGTGGTTTCAAGGGAGCAGGAAGAGAATGAGGGTGTGTTCTTTACGCTTATTTTTATTGCACCAAGTTTTGGATGGGGAAGGGAGTGGAGGAAGAGCAGGTCAGTTTCACTCCCCTGTGGAGTGGAGCCTGAGGGGTGGGTGTGGCCTTCTGACACACTTTTGGTATGTTAGGGGGTGTGGCATATGCAAATGAGTTATGCAAACGAGCTCCTGCACCTCTTTTTCTACGAAATGACCCCTGTGCGCACTTAACCACTGCATCAAACTGGCTCTCTCAAAAAAACCCACTTGGAGCTCCAAAGTCAGAACTCTTGGCGCAAGTTGGGTTTGGGCCAAAGTAGCAGTGTCACCCCAGGGCTCTTTTGAAGAACTGGGACTTATTGTTGACAAATTGGGGGCCAGGCCTTTCCGGTTGATCCGAATACATGGGTCGGAAGGCGCTGTGTAGGCCCGCACACTTGGGTCCCATCACAATATTTCCGCTGTCAAGCCGAGAGGTTAAATGTCTTGAGAAGATGTGACTGCCCTTTGGCCCGGATTCGGTGGGTCCCGGAGGACCTTAGGAAAGGCTCCGGGAAAATATAAACAGACGTTATTTGAAGTACAAACTCTGGAATGCCTCTTCCATGGCCTCCCCCCCCCCCCCCACCGCCGCCGAAATGCACTTTGTTACCGGCTCCCTGCAACTCTGAGCGTTGGGGCGAGCCAAAACTGTCCTACAGTAGACAGAACACCGTTCGAGTCCAGTGGCAACTTTAAGACCCACGAAGTTTTATTCAAGCTCTGAGCTTTCGTGTGCACACATCATTCTTCAGAGAGAAACGACTAACGGTGCATGCACACAAAAGCTTGTACCCAGAATAAAACTTTGTGGGTCTTAAAGGTGCCACCGGACTCGAACTGCGTTCTGCTGCTCCAGACAAACACAGCTACCCATTTAGGGTTGCCAGCCTCCAGGTGGGGCCTGGGGATCCCCCGCTTTTACAACTGATCCCCAGCTGACAGAGATCAGCTCCCCTGGAGAAAATGGCGGCTTTGAAGGGTGGACTCTATGGCACTGTACCATGCCGAGGCCCCTCCCCTCCCCAAACCCCGCCCTCTCCTGGCTCCACCCCCAAAGTCTCCAGGTATTTTCCAACCCAGACCTGGCAACCATATACCTACCAGGTGAGTAGACAGATGAGCTCCACACATTGATATCTTGTGCGGTGCAGTTAGAATGTCAGGCTACGATCCGGGAGTCCTGGGTTCAGCTCCTCGCCAGGTGTTCTGAAACTGTTTGTTCTCTTGGATAGCCCAGGCTAGCCTGATCCCCTCAGATCTCGGAAGCTAAGCAGGGGCGGCCTTGGCTTGTATTTGGAAGGGAGACCTCCAAGGAATACCAGGGTCATGATGCAGAGGCAGGCAATGCCGAACCACTTCTGAAGAAGAGGAGGAGGAGATTGGATTTATACCCCGCCCTTCACTCCCCAAGGGAGTCTCAGAGCGGCTTGCCATCTCCTTCCCCTTCCCCTCCCCACAACAGACACCCTGTGAGCAGTGTTCCCTCTAAGCTGATTTAGTGTGAGCTAGCTCCCAGTTTTTTTTAGCCTCCGGCTCACACATTTTCATCCCCAGAGCAAACTAATTTATGCAGCGGCCAAACTGTTCACTCACGACTTTTATGCCAGTAGCTCGCAAAGTAGATTTTTTCGCTCACAAGACTCCACAGCTTAGAGGGAGCGTTGCCTGTGAGGTAGCTGGGGCTGAGAGAGCTCTTTGAAAAAACTGCCCTTGAGAGAACAGCTCTGAAAGAACTTATGACTGGCCCAAGGTCATACCAGCTTCTGCATGGGAAGGAGTAGGGGATCAAACCGCGTTCTGCCAGATTAAAGTCCGTGCTCTGAACCAGTACACCAAACTGGCTCTTCTGAAATGTCTCTTGCCTCGAAAACAAGCCTCGCTTGCCACCATGACGCTAAAGAGCTAGAACTTCTGGCTGCCAGACAATCTTAGGATCTTCTGGCTGTTCTACACACAATGCCATACGATGATGATGATGATGATCAGGGGTCATTTCATAGAAAAAGAGGTGCAGGAGCTCATTAGCATAACTCATTAGCATAACTCATTTGCATATGCCACGCCCCCTAACATACCGGAAGTGTGTCAGAAGGCGACACCCACCCCTCAGGCTCCACTCCACAGGTGAGCGAAACTGACCGGCTCTTCCTCCCTTCCCTTCCCCATCCAATACTTTGTGCAATAAAAATAAGCGTAAAGAACACACCCTCATTCTCTTCCTGCTCCCTTGAAACCACCAGGTTTCAAGGAGACTTGAGATACCCAGGACATGGGCACCACCCATCCCTTTCCCTTCCCTTCCCCACAACAAGACATCCTGTGAGGCAGGTGGGGCTGAGAGAGGTCTTTGGAGAACTGCTCATGAGAGAACAGCTCTGAGAGGACTTGTGACTGGCCCAAGGTCACACCAGCACCTGCATGTGGAGGAGTGGGGAATCCAACCCGGTTCTCCCAGATTAGAGTCCAACTCCTGACCACTACACCAAACTGATGGGGTGGAAGCTGCTGAAGGGTTGGTGAAATTTCTCCAGTACTGATGTGCCATGTGCCCAGATAAAAAATGGTATACTTAGAAAATTTATAGGCCACCTTGAGCAAGTCTCTGGAAAAGCAGCACACAGTCATAAAAGGAACAATGATAAAATTATCAATATTAAAACAAAACATTAAAATCAATAAAGACCCTAGCAGGGCTTTCCCCGGGGCGCTGCGCCTCTGCACTGCTCGGGGAAGCCGAGGAGGGGGCGGGGCTTGGTCATGTGCCCGCCCCCTGGGCTCCTCACTCCCGGAGCTGCGCTCCTGTGCGCTCCCGCTCCATCGGACCCCTGATGATGATGATGATGACCTTACAGGGTTGTTGTGAGAACAAAATGGGGAAGGGTAAACCCTGTAAGCTCCCCTGAGCTTCTTGAAGGAAAGGTGAGATTTAAAAGATAGATTTACAGCATTCCTTCTCCAGATTCTCCTCCGCGGATTTTGCCGAATATTCTCCAGATGCTCATCACGTGGCAGAATATTCACCAAATGCCCATCCAGGAGACAGTGGCTATCTTTGACTGTCAACACTATTTAATTTCGATATCTGGCAGCTGTGTGTGTGGGGGGGTGGTCCCTGATGAATCCCTCCTCCTTCCCTCCAATTCCCCTTTAAGTCCATCTATGCTAGAAGCTGAGGGAGGGAAGCGGCACCAGTATAGCCCGATCTCGTCAGATCTTGGAAACTAAGCAGGGTCGGTACTTGAAAGGGAAACCACCAAGGAAGGTTCTGCAGGGGAAGGCGATGGCCGACTACCTCTGCTTCTCACTTGCCTAGAAAGCCCCTTGCTGGGGTGGCCATAAGTTGGAAGCTAAGCAGGGTTGGTACTTGGAAGGGAGACCACCAAGGAAGGCTCTGCAGGGGAAGGCGATGGCCGACCACCTCTGCTTCTCCCTTGCCTTGAAAGCCCCTTGCTGGGGTGGCCATAAGTTGGAAGCTAAGCAGGGTTGGTACTTGGAAGGGAGACCACCAAGGAAGGCTCTGCAGGGGAAGGCGATGGCCGACCACCTCTGCTTCTCCCTTGCCTTGAAAGCCCCTTGCTGGGGTGGCCATAAGTTGGAAGCTAAGCAGGGTCGGTACTTGGAAGGGAGACCACCAAGGAAGGCTCTGCAGGGGAAGGCAATGGCCGACCACCTCTGCTTCTCACTTGCCTTGGAAGCCCCTTGCTGGGGTGGCCATAAGTTGGAAGCTAAGCAGGGTCGGTACTTGGCAGGGAGACCACCAAGGAAGGCTCTGCAGAGGAAGGCGATGGCCGACCTCCTCTGCTTCTCACTTGCCTTGGAAGCCCCTTGCTGGGGTGGCCATAAGTTGGAAGCTAAGCAGGGTCGGTACTTGGAAGGGAGACCACCAAGGAAGGCTCTGCAGGGGAAGGCAATGGCCGACCACCTCTGCTTATTCCCTTGCTTTGAAAGCCCCTTGCTGGGGTGGCCATAAGTTGGAAGCTAAGCAGAGTTGGTACTTGGAAGGGAGACCACCAAGGAAGGCTCTGCAGGGGAAGGCAATGGCCGACCACCTCTGCTTATTCCCTTGCTTTGAAAGCCCCTTGCTGGGGTGGCCATAAGTTGGAAGCTAAGCAGGGCCGGTACTTGGAAGGGAGACCACCAAGGAAGGCTCTGCAGGGGAAGGCAATGGCCGACCACCTCTGCTTATTCCCTTGCTTTGAAAGCCCCTTGCTGGGGTGGCCATAAGTTGGAAGCTAAGCAGAGTTGGTACTTGGAAGGGAGACCACCAAGGAAGGCTCTGCAGGGGAAGGCAATGGCCAACCACCTCTGCTTCTCACTTGCCTTGGAAGCCCCTTGCTGGGGTGGCCATAAGTTGGAAGCTAAGCAGGGTCGGTACTTGGAAGGGAGACCACCAAGGAAGGCTCTGCAGAGGAAGGCGATGGCCGACCTCCTCTGCTTCTCACTTGCCTTGGAAGCCCCTTGCTGGGGTGGCCATAAGTTGGAAGCTAAGCAGGGTCGGTACTTGGATGGGAGACCACCAAGGAAGGCTCTGCAGGGGAAGGCGATGGCAGACCACCTCTGCTTCTCCCTTGCCTTGAAAGCCCCTTGCTGGGGTGGCCATAAGTTGGAAGCTAAGCAGGGTCGGTACTTGGCAGGGAGACCACCAAGGAAGGCTCTGCAGGGGAAGGCGATGGCCGACCACCTCTGCTTCTCACTTGCCTTGGAAGCCCCTTGCTGGGGTGGCCATAAGTTGGAAGCTAAGCAGGGTTGGTACTTGGAAGGGAGACCACCAAGGAAGGCTCTGCAGGGGAAGGCGATGGCAGACCACCTCTGCTTCTCCCTTGCCTTGAAAGCCCCTTGCTGGGGTGGCCATAAGTTGGAAGCTAAGCAGGGTCGGTACTTGGCAGGGAGACCACCAAGGAAGGCTCTGCAGGGGAAGGCGATGGCCGACCACCTCTGCTTCTCACTTGCCTTGGAAGCCCCTTGCTGGGGTGGCCATAAGTTGGAAGCTAAGCAGGGTTGGTACTTGGAAGGGAGACCACCAAGGAAGGCTCTGCAGGGGAAGGCAATGGCCAACCACCTCTGCTTCTCACTTGCCTTGGAAGCCCCTTGCTGGGGTGGCCATAAGTTGGAAGCTAAGCAGGGTCGGTACTTGGAAGGGAGACCACCAAGGAAGGCTCTGCAGAGGAAGGCGATGGCCGACCTCCTCTGCTTCTCACTTGCCTTGGAAGCCCCTTGCTGGGGTGGCCATAAGTTGGAAGCTAAGCAGGGTCGGTACTTGGATGGGAGACCACCAAGGAAGGCTCTGCAGGGGAAGGCGATGGCAGACCACCTCTGCTTCTCCCTTGCCTTGAAAGCCCCTTGCTGGGGTGGCCATAAGTTGGAAGCTAAGCAGGGTCGGTACTTGGGAGGGAGACCACCAAGGAAGGCTCTGCAGGGGAAGGTGATGGCCGACCACCTCTGCTTCTCACTTGCCTTGGAACCCCCTTGCTGGGGTGGCCATAAGTTGGAAGCTAAGCAGGGTTGGTACTTGGAAGGGAGACCACCAAGGAAGGCTCTGCAGGGGAAGGCGATGGCAGACCACCTCTGCTTCTCCCTTGCCTTGAAAGCCCGTTGCTGGGGTGGCCATAAGTTGGAAGCTAAGCAGGGTCGGTACTTGGCAGGGAGACCACCAAGGAAGGCTCTGCAGGGGAAGGCAATGGCCGACCACCTCTGCTTCTCACTTGCCTTGGAAGCCCCTTGCTGGGGTGGCCATAAGTTGGAAGCTAAGCAGGGTCGGTACTTGGAAGGGAGACCACCAAGGAAGGCTCTGCAGGGGAAGGCAATGGCCGACCACCTCTGCTTCTCCCTTGCCTTGAAAGCCCCTTGCTGGGGTGGCCATAAGTTGGAAGCTACGCAGGGTCAGTACTTGGCAGGGAGACCACCAAGGAAGGCTCTGCAGAGGAAGGCGATGGCCGACCTCCTCTGCTTCTCACTTGCCTTGGAAGCCCCTTGCTGGGGTGGCCATAAGTTGGAAGCTAAGCAGGGTCGGTACTTGGATGGGAGACCACCAAGGAAGGCTCTGCAGGGGAAGGCGATGGCAGACCACCTCTGCTTCTCCCTTGCCTTGAAAGCCCCTTGCTGGGGTGGCCATAAGTTGGAAGCTAAGCAGGGTCGGTACTTGGCAGGGAGACCACCAAGGAAGGCTCTGCAGGGGAAGGCGATGGCCGACCACCTCTGCTTCTCACTTGCCTTGGAAGCCCCTTGCTGGGGTGGCCATAAGTTGGAAGCTAAGCAGGGTTGGTACTTGGAAGGGAGACCACCAAGGAAGGCTCTGCAGGGGAAGGCAATGGCCGACCACCTCTGCTTCTCCCTTGCCTTGAAAGCCCCTTGCTGGGGTGGCCATAAGTTGGAAGCTAAGCAGGGTCGGTACTTGGCAGGGAGACCACCAAGGAAGGCTCTGCAGGGGAAGGCGATGGCCGACCACCTCTGCTTCTCACTTGCCTTGGAAGCCCCTTGCTGGGGTGGCCATAAGTTGGAAGCTAAGCAGGGTTGGTACTTGGAAGGGAGACCACCAAGGAAGGCTCTGCAGGGGAAGGCAATGGCCGACCACCTCTGCTTCTCCCTTGCCTTGAAAGCCCCTTGCTGGGGTGGCCATAAGTTGGAAGCTAAGCAGGGTCAGTACTTGGAAGGGAGACCACCAAGGAAGGCTCTGCAGAGGAAGGCAACGGCAGACCACTGTCACACTCGAGATTCCCAGGGTCCCCTCCAAGAGGGCAAGGTGGCTCTAGGGCATGATTTCTACAAAAGCTAGAGGGCACAGCCTCAGAATAGTGAAGGAAACTGGTGAGTTAAACTTCACCCGGGTCCCTGTTCTTCACTCTCAAGCCAGTTTGGTGTAGTGGTGAAGCGCGCGGACTCTAATCTGGGAGAACCGGGTTTGATTCCCCACTCCTCCACATGCAGCTGCTGGGGTGACCTTGGGCCAGTCACAAGTTCTCTCAGAGCTGTTCTCTCAGGAGCAGTCCTCGAAAGAGCTCTCTCCGCTCCACCTACCTCAGGGTGTCTGTTGTGGGGGAGGCGGGGGAGGGAAAGGCGATGGTAAGCTGCTTGGACTATAAATCCAATATAAATCCAATCTCTTCTGAAGCCTGAAGTAGTGACTGGGGTGATATCACCAGGGGTCATTTCGAGCAGGAGCTCAGGGGAGCACAGCTCCGGGAGTTGGTGCCAGCCTCCCCCCCCCCCCCCCGCGGGGAATGCCTGCTTGTGTCATGGCTGCAGCAAAATGACCCCGTCCCCTGGAGAGGTCCTAGTTCCTCCGACCAGCCTTCTGAAGGCTTCAGCCACCACTGAAGTGATCCTCCCAGAAGAGTGGTATTTCTGAGGCTTGGATTAGTAGCTGTCCCCTCTCTGCCAGCTTTCTTTCTTTCTTTCTTTCTTTCTTTCTTTCTTTCTTTCTTTCTTTCTTTCTTTCTTTC